>JANEYF010000769.1:0-1319946 GCA_029963845.1 Rhamnusium bicolor
ATATATATATTATACTTTTTGCATATATACAAAAAGTTCTGCTAAATAAATAATTCTTGTTATTAAACGAGGTATTAATCGGCCGTTTTATAATAAATCGAATTGTGCATATAATCGAGTGAAATCTGAGACATACTACATTTTTTTAACATTAATTACATAGTTCTTCTTGCAAACCTAAATGTTTTGTATATATAAATAAGACATTTTTTCTTCTATGTATTATTATTGAATAAATGATTTACTTTTGTTTTAGGACTTTATAATTTTGTAATAATGTAATAATTAAGTGTATGAAAATGTGTATCTGCGATCATGAATACATCCACGTATTGTGACTTGCCTAATCTGCAGGTAAATTTGTACAAATTTGACTTTTTGATTACTTAATATTTTTTTTCTCACTGTCTGGATACACTTTCCACCATGCACTCAATTAACTCTAAAGACTCTTAAAATTCAGAAGTAAATTCAATTTTACTATATTGTAGATCTTGATTTTCAATATTTGAATGTTTAATTAATTAATTATCTTATCTAACTTTAATCGTCAGATAGCCATAAATTTTAATTCAATTATAAATAAATTTTGTAGTCAGATATTGAACTGTTTTGTATTTTAACAGAATCAAACAAATTTAAATTTTTCAAATTGATAACAGATAAATTATTCTAAATTGGTGCACTTTTTGTGACTAAATAACTTTATGTTTGACAGATTCAAAAATCTTAACCTAATACAAAAAATTTATTAATTAACGGACTTAACTTTATATTCAGACTTCTTCGTGTAGGTAAGTACAGATAATATACTAGCATGCGCCCTAAATCCTTTTAATTCTCAATTGTCTGCTCATTTTTTGCTTTTTTCCTTTTATATCTACTTGATTGTCTGCAACTTGATCTGCTTTACGATGATTCTCTCCTTTCTATTAACAATTTTGTCTCTTCTTTGCTGAAAAATATGCTATTATTTTCTTTTACTCCTTTTGCATATGAACTTTGTTCTTTTTATGCTTCTTGTAAGTTGCTTTTATTTATATTCTTCAAATTCAATGTAAATTTCTATGATTTAATTATAAATTTCGAATTTTTTTAAGAGCTGAATTTAAACGTGTGTCTCATTTCAAATCAGAAATGGAACTCTCGACCCACATTTGTTTACTTTTTTCCCGGAAAACTCTGTCCAGGTATCCAAATTTCTATAGTGATGTCAACGTCATCTTACTTTACAAACTTTGATTCTAATTTTTTCTTCTTCCTGTCGCATGTGCCCCTTTTTTCTTCATTCTATTCATCTTCTCTGTACTTTAACCTACACATCCATATACCCTTCATCCTATTTCATTACGCTGTGAACTTCGTTCGTCCTTTTCACCTTTCATTTACTTTTCACTATATAACTAAACTTCAATCTAATTACAATGTTTCTTTTACATGTTCAATATAACGATTAAGCTTCTTGTAGCTTCATTGTATTAAACACGTCTACTATTTAAACAAATTCAAAATCATTTCATTATCTTTCACTTTACCTAAATTTCTTTCTTTTTCAGATAAGAAAACAACTCAAATTACCTTCAAACATTCTGCAATATTTAACTTGATGTACATAATGTATCCATGCATTCACGGCATAAAGAAAAACAACTACATATAACAATTATTTAACTTTGTACGCCTGAACGTACATCCTTAGCCACGCCACAACTTCTATATCTTTTTTGCTATGTCACCTTCTGTGTGTTATTGTATGTGTTTTAAACTGTGTGTTGAATCACGTTGCCTTGTAAATCAATTATTTATTTCAATTTTAATTTAATATAACGTCCAAATACTATATTCCAAAACAGTATGTAGGAACCTGATGCAAAATAAATAGTCTTAATAAATCTTGGGGTATTTAAGACGGTTTGAGCATCCTTAGATAATCGCAGCTCAGGCAAGTTTACCCCTAAAATTTGCAATGTCGTTGACTGCGGAATGACTTGGTAAATATTTATTTGCCCACATTTTTAAATAATAATCATAATAATAATAAATGTCTTTATTCAAACACAAATATAAAATAAAATACAGTATAATACAAAGTTGAGACAGATGTACCAATGAAAAGGTAAAGTTCGGCTAGAGATATGCCGCTCTTCCACTTAACCTAAAAAACATATAAGAAAATTATACTGTGCATATTATATAATTAACAAGTTAACAAATACCCAAAATCTAATAAATGAAGTGAAAATAAAAGAACGTAAAACGTTGAGCCATGGAACACCAAAAACAAAAAAAAGAATATATTTTTATATACCTACATATGTATATTATAATTCCATGCTATATAACTGACAAAATATAATAAAAGGTTGATAAATATTAGTGCAATAAACGAAGAAAAAGTAATATAAAAGATAGTATTATAAATATTTCAGGTTAGAATACAAGTTCTGCCTAATATTGAGGCTTTTAGTTTTTCTTAAATAAATGATTTGGTAATGTCTTTAATTCATCAGGAATCGAGTTGTATAATTTATAAATATTACAGCTAAGATATCGCTTAAAAAGGGTAGTGCAGTGTCTAGATGGAATTATTTTATTATAGAGTTTAGTGTTAACTCGGTGCAAATCGCTTGTAAACTAGATTTTATCAAATAAGTAAATGAGTGTTTTAGAAGAAATGATTTTATGATCTAACAAACAACTATGTAAAATTCTTCTCTCATTTATAGACAGTTATGATAAACAACATCGGCTAGGTTAAAGAAACTTAGGACTAGTGAATTACATAATAGAATTTTCGTTTCTTGATCCAAAATATAACCACTCCCATATATTCCGTAATGTACTTTTACATTTTAGGTTATTTTCAACACTATGTTTCGTAACATATTTTGTCACAGATTTGTAAGTACGGTTGTTTCATTTAAAGGCAAGAACTACGTTAATTGCTTACTAGAATATTAACGTAAAAGTTTTACTGCTTGTGTGAAAATCTCGTTAATCTTTACGTATAAAGAAAACTAAACTCTCCTGTACTAACTGCCCAAACTTTAAACACCACTTGGCGTTGACAATTTCAACATTCTAAACGTAATCCTGCTGTATTCATAACATCTCTAAACGGCGACGAGGACAAAACGGATGGTGTGTTTCTAGTCACGGATAATTTGATTCATGTAACCGTTGTCACAGTGAATGGTTAGGGCATTTGACGACATATGACGTCACTAATTCTATCAGTTTTCCGGAATAGGTTTAGATGCGGGCACCAGATGCCTAGGTGACGCTTACCACAGCGTCCCGTCAAATTGCTAACGTTCTGATTGACAGAGAAGGTTGAAATACAGTATTCAATACCGGCTTACTACTATACTATATGAACTATATACAGGGTGAATTAAGTTACTTGATATATGGAAATCATTTCTGGAGATGTTGTATGGGCACATTTAAACTACATTTTGATACTATCAGCGGTACTCAAACATTTTATTTCTAACGGCTGTTGTATTACATTTTTGACGTATAAATCTCTCTTTTGTTTCAACAAAAAAATGCAAAAACATAAAAGCGATTCACGCTTTTTTCTGGCCAATTCTAAGAAGAATCAGTAAAGCCCCATTTTTCGATTACAAATGTGACACGTCTTATTAAAAAAAAACTGACTGTTTGTTTCAAAAAACGTTATATTTACCTTTAATTTAAAAGTAAAATACATATTTTTTTAAAATTTCGTATATCTTTTTATAAAGTATTTAATCATCTTCTTTATTTCTGTCTTTCATATCATTGATAAATATAAAACATAATTCAAAAAAAACTAGAAAGTTTTGTCAAAGAAAATATCGAAACGAAAGTATCCATAAAGAATTTATTTCAAAAAATGTACGGATCTGTTACTAATATAACGCAAAATCTAAGTTTAAAAGAGATACAAGAAGAAAATATTGTTATAGCAACGATATTAGTGATTAGGGATGAATAAAATTTATGAATCCATATTTTTAAAGAATTTGTATGGCAACAGAACGGGGCCCATTCTTTTCTGTCCGTTGATTTATGGATAATCAAATAATACATTTGAAATATGGATCAGGCGTAAGAGACACTGTGGCCAACAAGCAGCCTAGAATTCAAACCTCTAGATTTTTTATAAGGTTCATATACATGAACTATTTAAAACAAATAATTATAACTGAAATTAGCGTTTTGAATTACCAACATAATTTCCGAAAATTAGATAATATTGTATATTTTGAGAAAAATAGTGGAAAATTGGAAAAGAATATTTTAAAAGTTGTTAAGATAACGCACTTGCTATTCATGTAACAATGTGCGAGTGTTATAAAAGAACCAGCGACATCTGCCCAACTATTCTGACTATAATATTTGTAAAGAACTCTAAACAAAGGAAAAAAAACTTTTCTCTTTGTTTCAGTTTGTTTGAAGGAAAATCTGTTAGAGGAATTATTGAAAATTTGGATAATTTCAATTAATAGTGATGCCGATAAGTAAAATGATGGCTGCTGGATATTATTGGGGTCCAGCGGGTGGGTGCAGCGGTGTGTGGAAAGTCTGCATCAGCACCGTTCACATTCCGCACCATAAAAGCCATAAACTAATCAAAGTGTATGATGAATCACACTACATAAATAAAGTAAATGGCGTTTGCAATTGGCGTGAGTTATTATTCCATCTCTCACAGCAACTATATCAAAATGGATAGCTGTTCAGTGTTCACTGGGAACGCATTAACAGCGAGCCACAGAGTTAGCTTTTTAAACTCTGCGGATTTATAATGAAATTCCGGTGATAACTCATTAATGTGTATTGCTTGCTTTAAAGTTTACGCAGGACTCTATTGGACTCCGTATTAAAGTCAGCAAACAATCCTTTTCAGCAAGACCAGTAACGAAATAGGCCCATTTATGCAGTTCTAACGATTTGGGTGAAAATCGTTGGAATATTGAGAGAAATTCGAATTTTTTTTTGTAAAACATAGTACTATTTAAAGTTCTTCATCGAACTTATAACGTTTTAATAATAAGTGGCTACTTGTGCATCGTTCAGAAATTAGTGAAAGACATACAAAATATTTTCAGTAAAAACAGCAACAACATATCTTATTGTAAAATAATGTACTATTGTTATTATTCAACGCAAGTAATATAAATGCAATGAATGGCTTTTGTTGCAATCAGCACTATTTGTTAGTGTAATTAGGGACATTATTTTTTATTAAGACATTTACTATCTTCTTTTGTTTGTGTAAAGTGAATCGTTGCCAGTTTCCTTGTGTATAAAAATATTTTAACTTATTTTTTGGGGCATATAATTTTAGAAAATGTCATTTTTTAAAAAACGAATTCTGCATCGAAGTTATTTTGTTGGCGCAGTCGGTAGGATACTTTATATTTAAATACAAAGGTACCATAATTAGATACTGTAAACCAACTGGAAGTATGGTAGAAAACATAGCAAAAGCAACCCTAGAACCATAAGGTACCAAATCCGATTCAACAATGGTTCCACCTTTGTTTCCAATCGAAAAGAGCAGGCGTATTATTTATTTGTTTAATAATACTAGTAACCCAACAAATCAATTAATATTACCAACCATAAGACTGCAAATTAATCATGTATATACAAATTAAAACTACAAGTAAATAAAAATGACAACCTAAGCAAAAAGTTTATATATTTATTGTCATTATACTTATAATGTTAATAATTTTAATTACTATGAATTAAATATGATTTGGAAATAAATTATAATTTTCCTGCAATTGATAAATATGAGAATTACATGATGCATATTTCTGAAGAATTTGACAAGAATATATTTCGTTAATGAATAGTTTATATAAAAAAATAATATATGTAACAAGCTAAGTTTCAATAGCTTATAGTATCGTAAATTATTATGTAACACTGAAAATTTAGGTGTCTATTGAATTTATAATTAAGGTAAATAATGAACTTTTCTTGGATATTTTTAGTTCTTTTTTATGTATTCTTGATATTCCAAGTTACTACGAACTAAGGAATTATGTAATATAATGAAAGAATTAATTGGAATTACAAAATGTATTTGATACTCGCATGAAATCTAAATAACGAAGAGATTTTTTAACTAAATTTTCAATATGAAGATTAAAACTAAACTTACAATCTAAAATCACTCCTAGATCTTGAACGAAGCTTACATTTTCAAGATCTGTGCCATTTATGCTCTACACAAAATTGAAATTATTATCAACTAGACTAAATACAGTTACTTAAGATTCATGTAAATCGGTGAAACTTTAGATAGTCAGCATAAAGTGCAAAATTTGTGTTAGAAAAACAGCTGCCAATGTCATTCATGAACAGAAAAAAAAAGCAAGACACCCAAATGTGATATCTGCGGTATCCTGCAAACAATTTAATATAATTTGAAATTCAATTATTGATTCTGATAGATTGGTACCTGTTGCTTAAGTAGGATATGATTCATCTCAAAAGAATACCGTGTTTACCAAGATTTTCCAATTTAATATGTAGGGTTATTCATTATAAATTACCCACCCCTTATTATCGTTATTATTGAGTATAGAAAAAAAAGTTTGAAATAAAAATTATGTGGTTATGACAAAATTTTTTTAAAATGCTATCAAAAGTACAGTAGCGTGCAGATTTCAATGGATACAAAAACATAATATTTTTTTTAATTGGGATACCCTGTATATTATTAAATTATTGAAATGATCCTTCATTCCTGATTTCAAAAATATACCATATGTTGCCCTTACCATATACCGTTTATGAGTTATTAAACGTCGAATATCTTAGTTAAACTAGTTACTGTAAATATGGAAAAGTTAACATTTTTAAAGTGAGCTATGAAAATGACAACTATTATGTTTGATAAGTGGCATTTCTTTAATTAAATAATCAAAATGGTTTACAGTGAGGAAGAAAAAGTCTAAATATTTACTTGTTATATACAAAATAACAAAAATAACGTGCAACAAAAAGGTCATATAGGGTGTTATATACAAATCGTCCACCGCCATCAGAAAATACGTTCAAAAATATTTACCGAAAGGTGAAAATACCTCCAGTTTTAGTAGAAAAAAGCGTGTAGTTCAATCAAACTAGGAAGAACAGCTAAATATACTGCTTCATTTCGATGGTAAGCCCGTCCATATTTATTCGCGAATAGACTTTTTTGAAACATTGTATTATTTTATAGAAAATTCTGAATGTAGTACAAATATTGCAGTCGATCAATTGGTAAAAGTTATTCCAAAATCCAACGTACGTTAAAAAGTAACAGCTACAGACCATATAAAATTTTACCCGTACAAGTTTTAACAGAGGCTCATCAAAGGAAAAGGCTGGACCTTTGCTGTCAAATGATTCAAAAGTTGATGAAGATGAAGAGCATGATTTTTTTTACTAAAATATTATGGACTGATGAATCATCCTTCTCTACGGCAGGAGCTTTTAATGGGAAAAATCGAAGGTCGTGGGAAAACAAGCACAACAGAAAAAGATTGGTAAAACAAATAAAAAAAATCAAGAAGAAAAACGGTTAGCGTTTGGTGTGGAATTTTCAGAAACAAAATTGTTAGGCCTATATTTTGTCATTATACTTTAACTGGAGTTACCTATCTGGAAATAATTATCCCAGAAGCAGAAAATATTCTTTTGCAGTATTTTCCGGAAGCCGAACTTGATGATATGATTTGGATGCAAGATGGGGCAACTCCGCATAGTGTCCTACCCGTTCGAGATCATTTGAATAATGTATTCCCAATATGGATAGGGAATAATGGACCTATTAAATGGTCACCTAACAGTCCGGATTTGACCCCTATGGATTAATTTTATTGTGAATTTCTCAAACACATTGTTAATAATATTTTTAAAATCAGGAAAAAAGGGTCATTCCAAAAATTTAATAACATACAGGGTATCCCGTTTAAAAAAAACATTTTTTTTGTATCCTCCGAAATCTGCACGCTACTGTACTTTTGATAGCATTTTAACAAAATTCAGTCATAACCACACAACTTTTATTTAAAACTTTTTTCTCTATAGGCAATAATGACGATGATAAGGGGTGGGTGATTTATAATGAATAATCCTGTACTTCGTTCACCTGTCATAATCATGATAACGTTTTTTTTGTAAACATCCTAATTTTCTCATACAATATTTCTTACAATATTTGTCAATTTGTTAAGAAAACAGATAAATAGCTCGAGCAACATTTGTTACATGCCTCTTTCGATTTGAAGAAGTAATTTAAATTTATAACACGATTTTTCTGTTTCTTATGTCGTGATGTATTTATACATTATTTTACCTGACTCCGTGTTTCCAATAATCTAAAAGCTCTATGTATACAAGAACAACAACATCTTCAACACTCAGTGTCTTGGATAACGCAAAGCAAATATGGAAATGCTGTTACTGCTGCAGGAATGTCGAACATGGTAAAGTTGTAGATCATGTGTCATCTCCAAACAATAGCTAATTCTAACAGCAAGTATAGAAACATAGAGTACACTATAGGAAGATGTTGGTTAGGGTTTTGGCGCCTTCTGGATATAATTGTGTTTATTGCATGTATGCCGTAAAGTGAAACAATTACTATCGCTTAGGCTTTCGATATTTCACCGCTATATTGGCAATTATAGTTCCGCAAATAGTTTAGACAATCTTAAAGCCACTTAGCAACTGTTGCAGGACCGACCGGGATACTTGGGTAATCAAGAATTGCCCTTTGAATATACATATATATATTTTGCTGTTAGGAGAGTGCGACAGTGAATCATAAATTTTATTATGCGCTTTGAATTAAGTCTCATAGCTGGTTCAATAGCAAAGAATATAAGAGTTTATACAATGGCAAGTCTGATATATGTCAGTATAAAATATTTCGGAGCAGGTAAAATACAAAAAGACCCACGACGATATTTCTGCTAATTATAATGTGCACAAATAATTTCCATGTAGACAGACGGACAGAGAAAAATAGTAGCAATGAAATCCAAGTTTTTTAATACAAACATTGGAACACCACAAAGCAGTACACAGTAAACTCCTGCCGTAGAAAAGGATGATTCATCAGTCGATAATATTTTAGTAAAAAAAAGGGGTGGATAATTTATAATGAATAACGCTGTACATTTGCTCTCTTAAAAAACTATTCTTAGAACCTTTGATGTGAAGCTAACAGTGACTTTTCCACAAAACACAATAAATCGCACTCGATGTCCGTTTCACCAACCACGTCATCTCCAGATGATGCCAACTTGGTAGGCAAAACGCGCGTCGAGTGCAATATATGGCGTCTTGTGGAAACCATGTCAGTATTATCTTTAACTATAGACCCATCTGTATCATCCCAAATTGTTAGGAATCTTATTGAGAGATCCTTTATAATTTTTTTTAAACTAACAATATTTTGAATTATCAATTTGGGTTTCACAGCAAGTGCTCTACTAATCAAAGCTATCTTTACAGTTATGCAAGACATTGTTGAGAGTCTGGAGTAGAGTAAGCATGTAGTAATCACATTGCTAGACCTGTCTACGGCTCTCGTGTGTTTCTTATGAAATACTTGTAAAATAAATGAATTTCTAAGATATAAGAGGACTTCGTTTGAACATATTTCATTCTTAACTATATAAGACTACAATGTGTTAGGTTAAGTAACATAACTTCTGAACTTAAATCAGTTAATCATGGACTGCTCCAAGGCTCTGTTCTGAGTCCACTCTTATTCATTGTACAAGTCAATGATTTGTTTCACTTCATGTTAATTAATAAGTGTATTGCATGTGTGTGCTGATGATACATCCTTGCTAAATTCTAATAGTAACTTCTAATCATACAAATTGGTACATCATTTACCACTAAAAAATTAAAAATAAATGAGAAAAACCCAGAAACTCATCTTTTCAACAAGTAACAGTGTAACAAAAGGCATTATTCTTGATGATAAATTAAATTGAATACATTTTTGTCATCTTGAATTCGTGCTATAAGTTGCTCCCTCCTCGTTATTTCTGTTTCGTACATTTTTTCCTTTAAATAACCCCACACATAGAAATCTTGTGGTATAATGTCCGGTGATCTGGGCGGCCAGGACACTTATCCTGTTCTTGGGATAAATAGGGCATTATTATTCCCTGAGTAACCTATCTATGTTCCCGAATAATTAAGATCAATTGCCGAATACTCCTTCCAAATTGAGCAGGAGCGCTATCCAATTGGGGCCACTTCCAAGTTGCAAAAGAGTCTGTAAATGTACATGACACTATTAAGTTTAAAGGCTCGTAAACGTTGACAGATTTGACAAATAATAAATGAATAAAGCCAACTTTATTCATTAATTAACCATTTCGGAACGAGCGGGGAAGAGCCACATAAACCGCTAACCTGTTTGTATCGGTTTATTATCTAATTTCGCAGAACGATTTCTGATCAAATTTTTGGACAAAATTTTGGTTTATGATCAATATGTAAAGAATACTTTTTATTAAGAAATAACTGTAGTTTCCAAAAAAATTGAAACTTTGTTTTATCCAGTGGTGTAACAATATTTATGGGGTAAGAATTAAAATACCTTTACTGGAGAAATTAACAAAGAAAATTTTTTTTGGAAAACACTACTTGTAACTGTTGATTACCAAGCAAGTGTCGGTAATTACCTTTATTAATTACGGACTTATTAAAGATAGAGTACTTATTGAGCGTACTTTATTAGTTCCCGAAGTTTAATCGGTAAGTTTTGAACCATCCCGTATATAAGGTATTACCAACTTTATTTATTTTAGTTATTTTTCTATCTTTGACAACATGTTTATTGTAAAATTACCTGCTCTTGATGTGCCATGTATCTCCTTAAATATACAGTGTGGAAATTAAGTAACGCATAAATTCAGTAATTCCGTTGATATTAATTATTTGGAAAAAATCTCGAAGGGGTATAGCGATTTTAACTTCGGCAAATATTTTCAGTTTAATTTCAGTTTCTTATGTCATTTACTTTTTAAGTTATGACGTCATCGACTTTTTTTTTAAATGACAACCTGTATTTTTTATTATTGATTTTGGTAGTAGATTTTATTCTGGTTCCGACCGTATAAAATTTTCAATATGTTATTATTTGAAAAAAAATCGAGAAAAACAGTCTTAAAGTTCAAATAATAAAAATTCATTAAATTGGGTAAATTTATCTGGTTGCCTAAGTTTGACGGAAAGTTATCGACGGCACATTCGTTTTTATTTTGAAATTATACAAATAGTGGAAAAATCGAACTAGAAATTTATTATCTGCTCAATTCAAAGTTAGTAATAACGATAACTTCGTGAGGCAAACAGTATAAAAAGAAACTAAATTGCTTAACCAGAAAAAAATCTAACAATATCATCAAACACAAAAATAAGCAGAGAAATAACAGTTAGTTGTTAAATTACATTTACACTAAATGTTCAAATTGACGACCCTGTACCATTTGACAATACCCAAGACGATTATAAAATTCATTTCTCACATTCTGAATAGTTTGAGGCGATATTAACCTAATCTCATGTTGAATTCTTTGCCTGAGATCGTCTAAATTATTGGGTCGATTGTTGTACACTTTACTTTTTAAGTACCCCCATAAAAAGAAGTCTAATGGCGTTAGATCAGGAGACCTAGGCGACCATTCTATCTGACCTCTTCTCCCTATCCATCTTGCTGGGAGAACTTGGTCCAAGTAGCGTCGCACAATAATGACGTAATGAGGCGGAGCGCCATCTTGTTGTAACCAAATGGTATTATTTGGTAGGTCAGGGTTATTTGTATTGGGGAATAATGCAGCTAATGCAGGCATCAATTCCAACTGTAAAAATTGCAGGTATCTATCTCCAGTCAAATTGTTTTCAAAAAAGAATGGACCTATAATTCTGTCACCAATAATTCCTGCCCAAACATTAACTTTCTTAGGATATTGGGTATGACTTTCCTGCATCCAATGGGGATTGTCCCTAGCCCAATATCTACAATTCTGTCTATTGACATGGCCATTTAAACAAAATGTTGCTTCATCCGAAAATAAAACACGCTGGAAAAACATTGGATCGCGGTTGCAAATTTCCATCATTTGTTCGCAAAACTCTTGCCTACGATCAGTCATCTTCTGTCAACTCATGAACCAAGTGCACCTTATATGGGTGGAATTTTTTAACTTTCAAAAGTTTTAGAACTGTAGTGTGGCTTATATTGTGGTTCAAGGCAATGCTTCTACTAGTTGAATGTGGATTGTTTTCAATTTCTAGTAGCACATCAAGTTGTGCATCTTCATTTAATGTCGCCGGACGTCCAGTTTTTGGAATATTCTTTACAACGCCATGTTCCCGAAATTTGTTTTCAATCCTACTAATTGTTGATTGATTTATGGGCTGATCCGGGTATTTTTCTCTAAAAAGATGACACACTTCTTGATGTGTTCTAGCTCTGTCGCCATAACCAATCATTATTAACACTTCATTTCTCTGTTTGTCGCTCAACATTCTTATTAATAAAATAGTTTTTCTAATTTAGAAAAAGCAAAATAATAACACTTATTCTATTGTGACATTTACAAATTATTTAAATCTGACAGCCGTAACTAATGTGATACACCGGCAACTAGATAAATTTACCCAATTTAATGAATTTTTGTTATTTGAACTTTAAGACTGTTTTTCTCGATTTTTTCAAATAATAATATATTGAAAATTTTACACGGTCGGAACCAGAATAAAATCTACTACCAAAATCAATAATAAAAATATAGGTTGTCATTTAAAAAAATAGTCGATGACGTCATAACTTAAAAAATATATGACATAAGAAACTGAAATTAGACTGAAAATATTTGCCGAAGTTAAAATCGCTATACCTCTTCGAGATTTTTTCCAAAAAAATTAATATCAACAGAATTACTGAATTTATGCGTTACTTAATTTCCACACTGTATAAAATATGTATCTACTGTTTAAAATAAATGAACCATTTTGATTTTTTAATAATTAATGAAAAAAAACTTATAAATGACATTAGCATAAAAAATACTATAAATAAAACTGAAAAATTTAATCAACTTTATAATACTGTAACTTCACAATATTTTTCTTTCTCATAAATAATTATATAGTAATACGTAAATTCCAATAAAATATTATGGTTCTCATTGCTCAGATGTTTCAAATTGACCCTTCTTCAAACAGTTATTAGAATGATATCTTCAGCAATATGGTGCTCCGAAATGGAAGTCAGAAGGGAATATATTTCTCAAGTTGTGCAATCCAATAAACAATAATCATTACTGTCAGAGTTCCTCAAGTAGTTTCAAGTTCTGATAGCCATAGATCCGTTCCCTGTTGTTATTGCCCTGTTCCTCCCTTAGCACACTAGTAATATATCAACCTTCTATTGAACTGTTTTTCAAAAAATGTCAATAATATGGGAAAATAAAGATGTCACGAGAGACGCAGGAAAAAATGTATGGTTTGGAATCATTTTTAAAAGCGTTTATTTTTGTCTGTTATGCAGATTTACTTATTCTGATTTCTTTAATTTATCAACGCTACCGAATCACTGATTGAAATATGGAAGGCTTGTAAGTGAATTCATTATAAAACCATTGAGTGTCTTGATTAAGGCATACTTCCAATAGAGTGTTTTCTGTCTATATTTAAAATAATAACTATAATCCCTATATTAAAAATAATATGGTCCCTTTGAACCTGAAAATTATAGACCGATATCTTTCTTAAGTATTATTTCAAAAATAATGGAAAAAATAGCGTTTATTCAATTATAGTTTTTTTAATTCTTTCAAGTTATTAACTGATCACGGTTTCAGAAAAAATCGTTCCGCAAAACACACCTATTATTAAATTTTTGCAATTTGTTTTAGATGAAATGGACAATGGAAAGTTCGTAATAGGATTATTCAATTTAGCTTTTGTAAGGACAAATTTTTTAAATTGGCAATTTAAGGAATCTTTCTTGATTGAATTATGTCACATTAAGTGACATCGCTGCATGTTAAAATCAATGACAATTTTAAATAATTATGAAATGAGTCTTGTCGTTCCGCAGGGTTCAGTGTTAGGACCATTGATTTTTTTACTATTCATAAATGAATTACCATCATTCATGTTAAAGGAAAACTTATTATATTTGCTGACGGTAACTTATTTGGCATCTCTACACCGAATCTTGCGGAACCTCTTGATAAAACTGTTGTTGTTAACGTAGAAATTTGGTGACTATTGTAATATTAATAATTTAATCTTAAATGTTTATGAAAATATTGCTTCATCGCTAAAACAGGCATTTCTTAAGTAGTTCGGATACTGTATATATTTCAATGATAATTGTTTATTTATTTGCCAAATTTTTAATAATACGATATGTTTGTTATTACTTTTACAAAAGATTTGTATTTAATGAAACGAAATAATGAACAAAATATGTTTCTCTCGCATACAATATATTTTAAGAGAGAAAGAGTGTGAGAATCTAAAATTTGATTTCCTATTTTGAGAAAGGTGTTAATTATCGAGAATTGGAAAATGTCTTATATTTTTTTCATTATCTTAATAACTCTTGAAAGCTTTCTTAATACAAAGAATATGTTTTACAAAATTTATTTACTATATTAGTTGTACCAATGTAAAGTTTAATGTCCGCAAGTCATTCCTAATTTTAACTTTCTTTTTCACATTGCGTCATGAAATTCCGGACATCGGCGCCGTGGCTTAGTTGGTTAAAGCGCCTGTCTAGTAAACAGGAGATCGTGAGTTCGAATCTCGCCGGGGCCTTATAACTTTTTTTTTTTAATAATTGTGGACTGTATTTTTAAGCTAAGAAAATAAAATGTCTTCAGAGGGAAACAGGACCTCGACTTCCTGAGTAAAACTTTTCCAAAAGATAATAAAATGTAAAGTTCGATATATTAGTTAAACAAATTTTACATCGAAAAAGCGCTAAAACTCTGTAAGGCTTTTGCTAGCAACCGCAACCGGTTATGCAGAGTAACGTAACCAAAGGCAGCAATTAATATCGAAATCAGATAGTGCGCTTTATTCTGTGTGTCTTTATTACTTGTCAAATTTGACATTATGTTTATCGCCATGTTAAATAATGACTTTTACTAAATTATGGAATATTATAATATAGCGACAGTACTTAACTAGTTGTAATAGAAATATTAAATGGTTTTGTGTCTATTGGACCAAATTAGTGTGACGTCACATAATTACGCATTCTACGTAAAAGAGTCCATGACACACTAGTTGCCTATATATAACACTGCCACCTGACCCTTATGATCATGAACATAAAGGCGACATTTTCGAGGATTAGAACACTGCACATAATTTTTTTTTCTCTCTTGGAAGAAATATTTAAGAATTTTAAGTTATATATACAATACGGTGCACTGTAGAAACTTTGTTAATAATAATTATAATAACTCATGAGTAATCAGTAATCCTCAATTTTTTTCTGTATATTAAATTCGTATTACTTGGGGTATGATTTGTGACTATTTCCTATATTTGCTTACATGAAAAATGTCAAAAAATTTCCCTCTAATTATGGAAAAAATTGTTTCGCATTTTACAAATTGTCTAAATGGCTCACCATTTTGGCAACTTTTCATTCTCAAATTTTAATCCAATTCATTTCTGGAAACGTTCGTTGAAGTATTGATATTTTAATTATGTCATGTCTTAACATGTCGCTTGGGTCCCATGCGAATTTTACGAATATTAAAATATGCCATAAAGTTAATTTCTCCAGCCACCACTGTCCCCTGCTTTTTCGAATGTATGCATAGAGCATAAAAGTTGCACGCAAGTATCTATTATTATTTTTTTCTCAAAATCCGATAAGTAACAAAACTAACGCGTTCAGTTACCAAATTATAAACTTGTAAAATAAATCGTTTTTGTGCCGTCTACAGAGAGAAAAGCTTTTAGTTGTGCATTAATGTTTTTATGCTTATTCTTGCGTCCGCTAATGGGCAGTGGTTACTAATTGAGTTAAGGAGTTTACTTATCTTGACGACAGCTTCCCTAAAATTGCATTCAAATTTAATGACGTTAAACATATTTTTAGTGGTAGCTCTTAATCCATTTAACGGTAAGGGCAAGGGCTACACTAAAGCCAAGCACTTTCATATGACAGGGTGATTCGTCTCTTGTTGCTTCGCAAATGTCCGAATGTCTATTCAATATTCAGGAGCGCTTACATGACCGCAACTTAATGTCCAACAAACTGGAATGATTAACATATTTCCTAGCGTTTTCCAGCGCTACTACTACGAGTTTATTCCAGGTTTCTTCCAGGACAAATTTAAATGTATATTTAAAAAAAAATCATTAATGAGGAATGGCTGCCATAGAACCTGTTTATTTTTAACTATTCATATACCTATTTCACAATTGATTTTTTATTTTTGAATAATTTTAGGAATTTGCCATTGTTTATAAAGATATCTAATGTGGCCTGCACGTAACTTTCTTATACCAGTATATATCATCCTGTCTTAAAAAAATTATTCCATTTATTTCGTCACTTACCTACCTCAATTAAATTTTAATAGCGTACCTTGAAACGTTTCATTAAAATTTTTAAATAATTAATTATCAGCGTCGTTCGATACTGTCAATAATAATTCATGTCATATATTTTAATAATTTCTTCTTATTGACATTGCCATTTTTGTAACTAAATTAGACATTTCAAATGTAAAACTGCCAAATTTATCCTAACCCCATTTTATGAGGTCAAATGTATAAACAATTTCAGTTTACATCAGCTTTATTTAAGTACTTGGAGAATATATTTTATTGGCTGATATAGGAGACATGATTTATAATCTACAATACATAGAATACGTAGAAAACTATTGGTAGAGATGCCGGACAGTGAGGATGTGTCCGACACTTCCAAAAAGAAATTGTGTATATTTTGTAAAGAAGTTATTAAATCTAGTGGTATTAAATGTAATAAGTGCAATATATGTTTGCACTCGAAGTGTTTTGAGCAAGTTGCAAAGTATTTTGTCATAGAAAGATTAAATTGGTGTTGTAAAAGTTGTACTTAAGATGAAAAAGTGGCAAATCATGTAAAACCGAATCTACTGATTTTAATATTATTACTAGTGAAAATAAGTGTCTAAAACGTGAAATTGAATTATTAAAAAAGTTGGTTGCTGAGAAGCAATATGTAAACAGTTTACAAAAAAGAAAAGATAGAATGCATGCTAGCAAAATCTGTAAGTTTATCTATTGTCGATTCATCAGGGTCACCCGTTTCTTATAGTAGGGATTTAAAAACGCCAGTGTCAATATCAACACAGCAGAAAAACAATCTACCACAGTCGTCCCACACACTTTTGATTAAATCAAATTGGGAAAATGTAAATAATACAGACATAATTAAAGACATAAAAAATAATGCAAATCTAGCAGAGTTAAATGTTTGTGTAACAAATATGAAAACATTAAAAAATGGTATGCTGATAAACTGTGAAAATAAAATGTTGAAAAAAATTAAAAACTAACTTGCATGATAAAATTGGTGACAAATATACAATAAACGAGTCAATAAAATATAAACCATGTCTCAAAATTAAAAATGTTGAAAAGGATTCTTTAGACATTAATAATGACTTTTTAAATGAGCTAATTGTTAGAAATAATTTGTTATGCCAACCTAGTGATATCAAAATCATTTTAAAAAACAGACTCGATTCTCGCACACTTTACAAATTATTTTAGCACCATCATAGAATAAATCCGGGAATTTCCCTATGAATTTATTCACTTTGTCAGCAAATGGGCGTTTTCTACCCCCGCGTACGTCTGCCATGCTTTCTTATTAAATTAATATCAACAATACAGTACAACAAATAAAATGAAAACACAAAAACAGTATGCAATACGCCCAAGTAACTTAACGTGTACACAACTCAAAAGCTAATAATAGACTGGACTGGAGAAAGAGTTTCGCGGTCAAGGTGAATGCCAGCGACAGTAAGTACATCTGTACTCTACGACCATGATACAAAGAAACGACTTGCAGCTTTAGTTATTAGTACTATAATAAAAACAGAAAGACATTACTTTATCAAAATGAAAAAAATAATATTAATAAATAATAATATCCTGAAAAAGAATATTTCTAAAGCACTGAACTACGAAAGCACAAAATTGGAACGCCCTTCTCACGTTCTTCTCCATGTTTAGATGAACTATTATTCTGGTTCAAATTTATAATAAATTTATTTCCACCATTCATATGACATTCAGCAATTTTTAAATAATCATCTTCAATTGTAAATACTTTCCTAATTCTTTTTTCCCAATTTTCCTTATTATTTTTCGACACTTTATTTTGAATAAACTTTACGACTTTCTTTATCGAATTTCGGAAAAGTTTTTCCTTTTCTGACAATTTTCTTCAATTTACACCAAGTCAGAGATACTGTTTCACTTAGTACATCTAATTCATACAAATTAGGGTCATTAGAGCGCGTCATTTAAAAAATTATTGTAAACATTAAAACAAATTTATTTCGCTTGCTCATTCAAATGTAGTCGATTTTTTCTTACTGAAAGCACTGATGAACTTTGATTTTCTTTATCACTGTAATCACTATCACTTTCATTTTCATAAACACAATAAGATGTAGACGTAGGGACCTCTGCCGACCGGAACATTTTAACATTAAATACGATAATCTTCTTAAATTATTTTCAAAAAACACACCAGCAAATAAACAGATATAAAATAATTAATACTTATAATATTACACTTAACATGTTATATTACACAACTCCTGCAACAAGATAAACTTAAATTATTTTCAAAAACACACCAGCAAATAAACAGATGCAATATAATTATTATTTACAATATTACACCTTCTCCTACAACGCACTGCTAAACAAATCAGTAACAAAACTAAGTACGTACCTGAAGTATCACAGAATGTAAGTTAAACTCCGCCTCGATCGTGTGCCAACAAAAACAACAATCATCCTTCTTGCTTTAATGTAAGCGGAAGATGTCATGTGTTAGACATTTCTTCCCTCATATCGTGTCTTACCCCGCACGTCCCTTCATTAAGCGATTTCTCCTACTATACGTATATTTATTATAAACCAAAATTACTCCCAGTACTTTATTAAATGTTTTAAATTTATTGTTCCGTCCAATTCGTTCAATTAAACTAGACCAATTCGCCCGTTGCCCCCGTAAAATAACTCACAATTTTAAAATTATACCCCAATCCTATCAGTAAATATCCAGAATCAGCGGAGTAATTCCTGGCAGATGTTTCCCAGTTCTAATTACCTTTAATGATGTATACTACCCCGAATTTATTGAGTGCGGCATTACCGTTGAACATATATAGAATAAAATAAAACAATGCCGAATGGGTTCATCTGTACATACTCACATATCAAGCAACAGCCGGTCTCCATGATAATGAGAGCACAAAATCTAAACCGTGGAGATATTCATATGTGATTTAGTACAGTCAGTAATTAGAAGTACCGCTTCGGAGCGGCTGCTGCATCAATATATCTAGCAGGCCTGTCTTCTGCCTTCGGAACACGCACTATCATAATGTTCCTGCTCAGTGCTTATTTGCAAGTGTTATTCAATTTATCTGGCCGCACCCGCGCTTGTTGTTTATTGGCTGGCTGTGATTTCTACACGTGTCTGCAGCACGTGTGATTTCCACTACTCGTTTTGTCAGCAGAGCCCTCTACATTTCAGCCAACTTGGCCCGGATTTAACTCAACTTGAATTGTGAGCGAATCGTGTATCACGTAGTTATGTTACTTTTACGCTCAAAAGTTGCTATATTATACGCTAAGTTATGTTTTATTGTTATTGGGTACGGTTAAGGGGATGAATGTTTTATTTCGATTGTTCCTTATGAGTTTTGACACAAAATCACTCATAATACTGCTGAAGAGGCTGGTTTTGTTTTATTTCAGATATGATTACGTATTTTTATTTTATTTTCGCATCTTTATGTTATTGATATTTTTATTAAATCTCCAAATGTAATTTGGAGAAAATGCGTTTGCACATGCAGAGTGATTCTGAAATTTATGCATAAAATATATGAGCGCTGAAAAGAAAGATGAAATTTTCTTATTATATCGGGTGGACAAAAAAATACTTCAGTTTGAAGTTATGTAAATATGGATTGACTTGGAGGAGAAATCTGAAATTTTAGGAAGTTATTAGTTATAGATAGAATTTTATGTCTACCAAATTTTAAAGCGGTATCCCAAAAAAACAAAAGTAATATACTATGTCAAACTTTATAATGAAGCAAACGATCTGCGATCTATATACAATAAATTATATTCATTCTGTGAGTTTACATATAACTGAGTTATCCCAAAGTGCGATTTGGCTTAAATTCATACAGTGCTTACCTAAAGTCCCTCCTACCTCCGAACTTATGAACGAAATGAGTTAAAGAGTTCGGATAAAATTGAGGTTGAATTATACTGAATTAATTACTATTATTATTTATGTATTTATTTTGAATCTTCACATGCCTGTTTTTAAAAAATAGATGATTAACTGAGACAGGTTCTGTTTCAAGAAATATAGTAGTGGATGTCGGAAAAAACTACTACTGTTGAAAATATTAATGCTGTAAGTAACTTGTCATTTTCCCAAGAGAATAACCTAAACAGCCATTTATCGCAAAAAATAGCAAGTCATGTTTCAGTTTTAAGAGGTTCTGTTAGGAGAATCTTTAAACGACAAGGAATAAAGTGTTATAATCGGTGAAATGAAAGTGGTTTATTTTTAACGAGCACACAGAAGATAAAAAGTAACCCTATCAGTAGCATTTCCCACATACAAAATTCCACTGTCTCAACCTAACTGGTGACTACAATTTTATGCAAGACAGTGCCTCTTCAAAACAAAAAATTGTTTATGAAGCAGAATGTATCATCCTTTGTAACAGCAAATCAGTGACCACCAAATTCACCCGATTTGAATGCACTGAACTATTACTTTTGGAACACTAAGAAAAATTTCATTTCAAACGACGTAAACTGTTTACAACTTTACAGGAATTGAAACAAAAATCGTGTGTGGCAAGATGCACCTTTAAATAATTTTTAATATAAACATGTGTCTATATTGACAGATATTATTTGAAACACTATGTTAGAGGCTGTGTTGTTCTTTTGTTTCTTGGCGTTAATAAACGTTAAAATTTGTTCAACAATTAAATAATTCTTAAAATTTCAGATTTCTCTCCCCACCCTGTCCACATTTATACGCTGCAAAACAGGCATATTGTTCACATAATCAGTCTCTGTTTTCCTACTACCTGCTTTCAAAATGTATTGCAAGGAATAATTCCTGGGGAAACAACTATTGCTGAAATTGTTTCAACACACTGATATTGGCACCTTCGCCAACAGTTTAACACAAATCGGTTTATTTCCTTCAAATAAACATTTTTCCCTACAAGGCCATAATAAATTGGGGTGTCTTCTATACTGAATCATCCTATAACACACTCAACATTAGAGTCTGATTGCATTGAGATTGATTTAAATCTTGTTTTACGTAATTCCCTTTTAAATTTAAATCGGATTTATTTTTAATATGAGTTCCGGAATTGATTTTCTTGCCTGATTTACGAAAATTAGGTTTAAGAAATTTTATTTATTATTATATTTACAAATCTAGAATCAAATAATTGAATGCGTATATAATTTCAATAAACACCATTGCAACAACTTATAAACATACAGAGGAACAACATAGGGATACGAAATAAAAATACATAATTAAATAAGATGTTCAAATTGTCTTTCATTATTATTCAAACATTCTCTGCATCTGCGTATTGTGCTTGAAGGACCATTTAATAACATTTATGGCTGTTAACTCACAAACATTTCTGTACCTCAGAGGTAAACGGTATTAAGTCACTTTAAACTAGATTTATTCACCAAACCGAATGTTACCTATATATTTTTTTCAAAATCATATAACTATGACACTTACTCGTAATCCCATAGACTTAATTAAAAGTTCCCAAGTTACAGCATCTTGGAGATATGTTTCATTTACTTGATTTGCAAACGCTTTCTCGCTCTCCTGAACAATTTTTATTTCGTAACTTAATACCCCTTATCTCTGAGGGACAGACATGTAATTTTTGTTTTTTATTCATCAATATTTTGTAGCATGTGGAGATAAACCTTATCTTTTATATAACTTCAAACAAAGAAATCTAGAGGTGATAAATCTGGATATGGTGATAAATCTGGATAATATTCTAATTCTATACAGCTTTATTTTTAACGGTTTTCTGATACTCATTTTTATTCTGGAATTTTAACTGGATGTAATATAAAGCTATCTAACATTTCAAAACTCACGACAGTTTGGTAAGGTAGCAAATAATTTAAATAAGCAAATATTTATTTTCTGCAATGTGAATCTACTTTCTGAATAGAGTTTTTTTGTTCACGACAAAGAATACGACATGCTTAACCTATATGGGAAAAGGTGGACTACGTTAATGTGAGTGACGAGCGTTCTGCTGCGTGGACTGGCAATATTAGTTCTCAACGGTAACGAGGATGGGTGACTTGAACTGATTCCAAACGGTCACATCCTGTCTCTCACAGACACGACCCGATGAGGAGTTATGTCATGGCTCACACGCTACACTGAATAGAGATGACTGCTAAATCTAAAGCGCTTGAGGTGTTTTTGTGGAGCAAATGAAAAAAATAAATTAGATTCGTCTTGTTATAACATAAACTTGGGTTAATGTGGAATTGTTATGTAATCCAGTCCGTAGATTTAAAATCGACCTGATTCTAACAAAATTCCGATAACGCTGAAAATTGGTATACACCTAAAGTTTGCCTTAATGATTAATGTGCTAAAAATTCTGTCCAATTGGAGTGTAGCTTTGGCCTCCATTTCGACAAGTATTGGTCAAAATTTGTTTTTTATTAGATTGCATTGAAAATTGTTTTTTGGTTAGCATATTTGAACAAAAAGGTCACCTTTTAATAACAGGTATTATTTTTTATTGTGGTTGCTAAGCGATTACTTTTCCCGGCCGAAAAGTACTTTTTCTATGAGCATGCGGAAAAGTTTACTTTTCCACATGCATTATAATATTGAATGTTGCGCTTTTCCGCACTAATGCGGAAATGTAATTATACTTTTATTTGCATTTCAGGCAACTTATAATTACATTTTGAAAACGTGTTAGTTAATACACCAAAGTTTTTCTGTTATACCATGTGTCCCAAATTCGATATTCACCATTGGGATCTTGAAAATGGAGCTACAAGGTCGGTTCAATGGGACAAGTTTTAGCAAATTTTATGCTGATTCTAAATCCGTTAAGAAATCACGGATAACAGAAACCGTTTGTGACATGTTCCAAAAAAACCTAAATTATGATATTATTACGTATTTCCTATCCCCACAAACACCTCTACTCGTAGATTCGTTGATTGAAAGTCCAAGTAACACTTACTCACCACTATATTAACTAATTGATAATTAACAACAATAGATTAATGATTGTTTATAATCACAGTTAAACACTTTTAAGTCTCTATCTTATTTTTTCTTTACTCGTTCACTTTCAACTTATCATCCATTCACGTGGTCTAGAATATTCCAGAACATTCCCGGCCCTTCTTGTACACTTGTAGTTCAGTCTAATCAGTCTACACAGTCCAGTGGCGTAACACTGCCCCACTCCTTAAGTCTGAACGTCCCGGTCAGCAACTCGTTGTTCCCTGCATATTTATTTAGTTTCTATATATGCACCCCCTTTATCTTTGATTTTGGTCTCTGCTAAATTCGGAAAACAACGTCACTTAGTCTGGTGACGACATCGCGACGGTGTATGGTCCTTCCCAAGGTGGGTGAAGCTTCGGGGACCTACCTTTCTTTCGTTCTGGGTTATATAGCCAAATCAGATCTCCCGCCTTGCACCCTCCTGAATTAGCCTTAAGATCATAATGAGTCTTCATATGGTCACTTGCTATTGCAATTCTCTCATAAGGAACCACGACGTTATATTGCTTCATTGGGCCTTTACTGCTTGTCTGTAGCCTCATTCTTGCCGCGTAAACTTCACATGGGCGGCACCAAGCCTCCACATCTTGCCGACTGTTCATCCAGTAGAATCGTTCTCTTATTTTTGTCAGGGTCTTGTTGACGCTAAAATGTTCGCCAGATGTTTCATTATACATTTATTGAAATAATTTTACTACGTGACACCTGGGGATTACCAATTTCAAAGTATCTTTCTTCCCATGGGCGTGGGAAATTCCAGACTTTCCCACGCCCTCTTCAGCAGTTCATCCTCTACTCTAAGAGAGTCCCATTGTGCCCATAAAGCCTTCAGCCCACTAATTTATTTGAAATGTCCTTCCAATCGGTTCGGGTTCCTCTTTCCTTTCATTTCAGAATAGGACGAGTTTCCTCATCCTTTAACTGCGCTTCCATTTACAACTCTTTTGTCCAACCATCAATCAACATCAATCTTAACGGTATTCACTTTGCTGTTTTTCCTTACGGTGACAAGGCTTTCAGTTTTTCTGACAGTCTTTTAAAAAAGGCCATCTGCCTTTTTATTAACCAACATATTCCCCGAAGTACCAGCTCGTCAGTTTTCCTGCGGCTCCTCCATTACTGCAACATTTACCCTCTTAGGGCTGCGCTGATGACTGTTACTCTGATTATGGTACACTCTGCCACACTTATAACAGCGCATGTCCCTCCATTCTGTCTCCAACTTCTTTGCTGTTAGTTTTGTCACGGTTGGAGATTCGAGTTTATCAGTAGTCTTGGTCTTTTGTACTTCGGATATTACATCTGGGATGTAGAGCTCACGGCAGTTCCTCTTAATATGGCCCAATTTGCCACACATATAACAGTGGATAACTCCAATCAGGCTACTGCTATTTTGTTGTTCTTGTCTCTTCTGAGAATTCATCTTTGTCAATAGTTATGCGATCAACTTTTGTAACTCGGTTAATACGACTTGCATGGTTTTATCTGCGGGGGTCTCTTCCACAGCCACGGTTTGCACTCTCTGGTCTGATTTTGTGGTATCCTCGTAGACAGCCTCAATTTCAAGTGCATGTACTAGGGCCTCACTACTTCGCTTGTGCCTGGCTAATTTAAGGATTTATCTAACTTCATTGGTGCATCAGGATAGGCTAGATGGGCTAATCTCTCTACAGCAGCCTCAAATTCCTGGAGGCTTTCTCTGCTCCGTTGTTTGCGCGATTTGAGCTAAGCCCGATATACTTGGACGAGATGTTGGTCACCATATCTTAGTTCTAATGCTACTTCCAGAATGCTAATGTTTTGTTGCCGTGCGGCAGAAATTGTTTGGAGCAGGCCTAATGCTTAGTCCATTAGTGCTAATATCAACGCGTTTGATTTTTCCTCATCGTTCCAGTTATTTTAACGGGTAGCTGCCTCGAACTGTCTCTTATAAGTTGACCAAGGACTTTGACCGTCGAAGGAAGGTGGTTGTAACCAGTACTAACTGGCCACCCTTCTCTCTTAATTGTTATTTAAGTAGGGCTACTTCTTCCTTAACTTCAGTTATTTCTCCTTCAAACCTCCCTCTAAATTTACTGACTTCTACTTCAGTAACCGAGAGCATGACTAGATGCTGTCTCTCCATAATTTCCATCATTTTTCTTAAGTCATCTTTTTCTTCCTGCCTTTTTCTTTTTTGATCTTCCATAATCTTTCTTAATTCTACCTAACGTTCTCTTTTCTGTTCTTCCATTTATTGCACCAATGCTGCAAGTAAGTCTTGTGTTTGTTTGTCCGCTATGCTTCTTGTTGTTGGCATTAACCCACGACACGTAAATCAATTCATTATAAAGCTCATAAAATGTTGTTACCACGTCTTTCGTCTATTTTAATAATGGAATGTTCCAGACAAATCTCGAAACAGCACTAAAGAGTTCTATTTAGAGTCTATATTACTTTCCTGTTGACTAAATTCACTTATCTCCAATAACTGTGCAATGAAATGTTCGAGAATTTTCACTAAATGTCACCATTAAGTCTTGTTTTGAGTCTATAACTCGTTTTCGTTAACATAGTTCACGTATTGTGGTTTCCAAATCGAATGTTCTAGAATTTTCACGATAAGTCACTTATAGCTTCGTTTTTCAATATATAACACGTTCCCGTCGATAATTCACGTATCTCCTGTAGTTTCCAAATATAATGTTTTAGAATTTTCCCGAAATTGCACTAATAGTCCTTTTGCTCGGTTATTACTAGCGGCACTCGCGTATTTGCAGCTATTTCTAAATCGAATGTTCTAAAAACTTCTCGAAAATCTACTAGAAATTCACTATTCAGTCCAGAAATAGCCCTCCAAATACTGTCCAGTAACTTAATTCTCCGCGTTACCACTAATTCCTGAGAAGAACACTGTAGAACCTTTTAGAATATTCCAGAAATTTCTCTTCCAATCCATTTACGACACCAAATTCTCACGTGTTTGTTATCCCCACAAACACCTCTACTCGTAGATTCTTTGATTGAAAGTCCAAGTAACACTTACTCACCTCTTTATTTACTAATTGGTAATTAACAACAATAGATTAATGAATATCTTAACTATAATCACAATTCAACACTTTTAAGTCTCTATCTTATTTCTTCTTTACTTGTTCACTTTCAACTTAAGACTGACTCTCGGTCCACAGGTTACGAGTAGGGTATGTTATTGGTTTATTATATATTAGTTTTAGGAACCACTTTTGTAGTATATTTAAATTATTAAGAAAGTTGTCATTTACTCCTCCCCATCCAATGATTCCGTAATTGAGATGGGATTGAACAAGTGAGTAATATAATGTATTTAAGTAATGTGTTACTTAGTACATCTTTCATGAATTTAAAATTGGTAGTAATGGTCTAAGCTTACAAATAATTTTATTTACATGTTCATCCCATTTAAGATGTCTGCCTATATAGACTCCGAGGTATTTGAATACAGTAGTTTCATTAATATAAACTGTTTTATTTTCAGTTTCTATAACACTGGTCTGCAACGAAATCCTCCTTTAAAAAATTATGCTATAAGGATGAAGATTTTAATGCTCTGAATCTATTCCCGTTGGCCGATTTTTTCTATCACGTCTAGATTTTTTTTATATGAATTTTTTTTTAAATTTCATAAATTTTGTTTTTTTTTAATTTTTTTTTTTGTCAACATCAAGAACAGTATACATACATACAAAATAAGTTTTAGCGAGTTGTAAGAGAAAGAAAGTAAAGTCACAGCGAATACTGCGCATGCGCATATCTACTACCATAAAAATCACTGTCAATACTTTCTTTCTTTCTCTTACAACTCGCTAAAACTTATTTTGTATGTATGTATACTGTTCTTGATGTTGACAAAAAAAAAATTTAAAAAAAAAACAAAATTTATGAAATTTAAAAAAAAATTCATATAAAAAAATCTAGACGTGATAGAAAAAATCGGCCAACGGGAATAGATTCAGAGCATTAAAATCTTCATACTTATAGCATAATTTTTTAAAGGAGGATTTCGTTGCAGACCAGTGTAATTAATGGCCTCAAGTCGGGAAGGCGGTTTGCATATGAAACAAAGAGCATGTACTTAGTCATCTATATTCATTGTAAGAAGGTTAGTATCAAACCAATCTTTAATAATGACAAAGTCTCATTCTGCCACGCTTTTGACTTCTTCACACGTATCTGCTTTATATATTATGGCCGTATCGTCAGCAAAACTGAGGATATCTCCCGTACAAGGCATATTAAAGAGATCATTTACATGTATACTGAAAAGAAAAGGACCGATTACTGTGCCTTGAGGGATACCAAATTGGATATTTTGTACAAAACTTAATGTGGCGCCAACTTTTGCTTTTGATGTAAGAGATAAGACTGCAATAATTTATTTGATAAGCCTCTAAAGCCTAGTTGTGACATTTTGTTTAAAAATGTTTCATAGTTTACAGAGTCAAAGGCTTATGCCAAGTCTACAAATACACACATACTGCATTGACGTTCGTCTAACATTTCATATATTTTCGTAGTGAAGTAAGCAATTGCGTCTTGAGTTGATATTTTTTCTCTAAATCCAAATTGTTTTATTGACAATATATTATGCTTTTCTAGATATTTAGTAATTCTAACTTTTAATACTTTTCAAAAACTTTGGCTATTGGACGGTAATAAGAAATATCTAAAAGGGAGCCAGTCTTAAATAATGGTTTAATTATACCAATTTTAAACCTTTCAGGTATCACCCCAGTTTTTATAATTTTATTTATTAGATGACAGATTAACTTAAACGTAATTTCCACGGTATTTTTTTTAATTTTCAGAGGTAATTTCACCTAATCCTGGTGTTTTCTTGTTTTTTATGATTTTATAATAGTTCTTACTTCATTTTCAGTGGTACCACTTATAAAAATTGAATCTGGAATGTTAATCTCATTAGTTGTGTGTCGATTGTTCATATTTTTAGGTATTTTGTCGGTTAATTCTTTGCCAATATTAATATAGAAATCATTAAAAGTGTCTGCTATTTCATTTTCTCTTACTATTACATCTCCATTTAACTTCATTACTTTTCAATTTTATTCTGACTTGATTTTGTGTTGTTTGAGATTTTCTTAAAAAATTGCCAAAGGTTTTTGGGACTGTCTTTATTTCTAGTAATTTCTGCTTTATAATAATCGACATTTACATGTTGTTATTAGTAATGAGAATTTATTTTTATAATCGCTATATTCTTGTTTTTTTAGTGTCATTTGGATTATTTTTAACATATTTATATAACTTTCTTTTTTGTTTACAGATGTTAGCAGACCTTTCGTTATATAATGTTTGTTTGAATTCAACAAAGATTGCGTGGTAATTTTCTACAGATTATAGTTGATTTCTTACTTTAACGTAAATGGTTACTTTTACCATCATAAGAGAACAAGAAGTTGAACAATATTAATTGTTTATAACTACAACAATTTTATTGCAAATGTTTATAGTCCTTTTATATTTATTATGTGACAATGAATTACACACTTTAATGAGGCAACTACAATTTTCATCAAACAACATTGTAATAAAATAGTTAACGCATTTTCTTTCCGTGTAGTATTTTGCATTCTGGATATAAAAATAATTATTTTTGGAAACACCCTGTTTCAGTAGGTAATATAAAAGTCATAGTATATGAAATCAAAGCAAATAATCAGAGAGCATTTAAATGTTAAATTGCGTGGCCACTGAATGATTAATTGATTGATTCCTCTTTATGGATACATAAAAATAAAGTTTATGTAGACAGACCCAATAATCCCACATATTTAAATGACACAAATGCTCGAGCATTTTATGATTAATTCTACAATAGATTGCTGTCATGAAAGATAGAAACGTGTTTTTTTACGTGTATACCCCGAACTTTATTGGTTACCTACACCGGGGATATTTTCCACGAACACCTGGTATAAATACAGTAAAATCTACCCAAATGGTTTCTACATAATTCAGTCGTATTTTTCAAAAGAAAGAAACAATTTCGTTTACAGAATAACATTAGGGGGAGTTTGTCTTAAACAACACCGTTCCCGTCTCTCTTGAGCGTTAAGCAATCATATAAATATTCAAATAAGCATAACATTTTAACAAAGAACGCCTAGGAATTGGTGCGATGGTGATGGCGATGTGTTGGAACATTGAACGATGTTGAACTAAGACATGTCTGGTTTAGAAATGACCCCAATTGAGTGGGCGTTGCTGTCACGTCCTGGTTTGAAACCAATTCCTGAGGGTGCGCGTATCGCAGAGAAAACTTCTAAGGATCTAAAAAGAAAAAGGTGAAATCAATCAAACTATGTATTCTCATGAACCTTTTAGTATAAAGATTATTATTTATGATTTATGGTATTTTAATTAATAAAAGATGATTTAGCGTGCGCAACACAATGCCAACGAACATGGAGGAAGAAGACTATGTACCTTGGCTATTTTTTTATCTACTTTGACTACATCGGTTGACTATGAAATAGTCAGAAAATATAAAAATAAAATATAAAAACAAAGTATAGAAGGTTACTGCGGGATGAGATATAATAAGAAGAAAAGGATCATAGGTAATGCCCGCAAGAAAGGATGAATCCGCCGACACGTGTTTCTGAGGCACTTCTCGTTATCAAGACGGCTATAAGTTGTAAGGATAGGCACAACTTAGGTTCAACAACACAAAGGAAACCACTGACAGGAGGCCAGTCGCTCATTTGTAGCTGCTATTGAGAGACCCCGTATTTACAGGGCAACAGACAATATCGACTCAGAAACATGTGTCGGCGGATTCATCCTTTCTTGCGGGCATTACCCATGATACTTTTATTCCTATTATATCTCATCCTGCACTAACCTTCTATACTTTGTTAAACCTTGCGTAGGGAAAACCACGCAGGTAGCTACAGTTGCGTCCGTGGCGATATTGTCTGTTGCCCTGTAAACACGGGGTCTCTCAATAACAGTACACAGAAAGAAGCTGTATCGCGGAATTATACAAATTAGAGTACAAAATTACTTGATTTAACGGGTCCGCCCGTATAAAGAATAATGCAATGTGAAAGAATGCAAAAATTGCAAATAGCAGAAGAATGCAAACCATGGACACGTGTTTCTGACTAACTGGTCGTCCTGAACACGGTGTAGCTAAGTTAAATGATGGACATAACTTAAAAAGAAGACACAAAAGGAAATCCACTGACAGGAAGCTAGTCGTACTTTTGTGGCTTCCACTTGGATGGCTTGAAAATTTTGTTGAAAATTCCATTAACAATAAACTGGTTTAACTATGACATCAAACTACAAGAAAGGATGTTATATACAGCGTGCACATTGAAACCTTGCAATTTTTAAAAATTTCATTGGTTCTGAAAATGTAAAAAAGAAGTTGTAAGTTTCTATCTGTCGCATTAAGATGATCCATGGCCAAATTGCAGGAAATGGTACTAGGTGTTTTTGGATATCTCTGATATTTCTAGTAGTGCTTTAATTTTCTGGAAATGTGTCACACTTTTACACATTGACCTATCACTCTACAGTAAGCAGTTCAAATAAAGGTTTCTTTAGTTAAAAGTATTGTAGGATGGTTGAAGCATGTCTGCTGAATCGAATTCAGGTAAGAATCCTTTGTTTGATCTGTTCTCTGAAGCAGGATAGATCAATGTGTAAAAGTGCGTCTCATTTTTAGAAAAAACAATATATGTTCTAGAAATATCAGAAATATCAAAAACACACAGAACCTTTTCTTCCAATTTGTTCATAGATCATCCTAATACAACAGATAAAAACCTACAAGTGCATTTTTGCATTTTCGGAATCAATGAAATTTTGAAAAACTGCAACGGTTTTATTGTAGACTCTGTATACAACGTTCTCTTTCCTAGTTTGATGTCATGGATAAGCCAGTTTCTTTCTGATGAAATTTGCAAAAATATCTTGAAGACCGCATCTCGATATCTACTATTTGGAAGATATTGTTTAAAATGACACAAGAAAATTACATTATTAGTTTCATTTGGCCAACAGTTGAGTTACATTTTTCATACTATTAGGAAAATATTATTATATATAAGATATTAAAACCAGATAAAATTCAAGAAGTTCCTTTTTTTTAAAAAAATGTTTTATTATTATTATTTAAAGTCTTGGAATTTTCTATACCTTAAACTCGGTTGTTAATATTTCAATCGAATCCGAAAGCGCCGCTGACGTAACCGCCGCGCTGTACGTATAAACTAATTACTCATTTCACAAATAATACAGAAGTAACTTTCCAACATTTGGCCTTTACTTTAACCCACGTCCATTTAAATTTCTAAAATTATATATCCCACCACCGAAATAAAGTCATTGTCATAAACAACCTCCGGTATGGAGGTAATTTGTGCAAATAAATAGGATATGAGTTTGAAGAGTCAGACAAACAGTGGCAGGATAGCGTTACACATAGTCATAACATTAGTTAGGGTCAAGCTGGTAAATGATTATTATTGCAGAGGAGAATACAAAGTGGCGGACGATAAAATTTTATGTATATTACATGTTGTAGCCGGTTGGCGGAAGGGGTTTTGACACTGGCGTGCCAAGATTTTTAGAATGGTCAATAAAAATAGAGTACAGGTCAAGATATGTCGCATGGGCACATTGTCGCGAAATAGTCGGTTAATATAAAACCAATGATTTCATGAACACTTTTTTTTTTGACTATCTGAAGTAAACTATGTCAATTTAGCTTAGATATTCTTCAAAAAACTAAATATAATTCATTTTTACGTATTTGCTGTCCTCACACTCACCTCAACCAGTGGAATCGTTGATTGAAACTCCTGGTAACACGTTGTCTGCTAATTGATAATTAACAACACAACTTAATGAATGACTTGACTACAAACAGTTAGAAATCACTGCTATAGTTCCTAACTTATTTATTATTTACATGCACAATTCACAATCAGTACTGAGCTTCTTGACTCTCATATAATCCATCTACGAGTACATAGAGTCTAGAACTTTCTTGAATATTCCTGGCCCTTCTCGTACAATTCTAGATCCTTCCGTAAACGCCCAGCTTACCCTGACCATTTAATTTAAGATTTAGTACTAGTAGCACCATCTCTGGTCACTTTGTTACTAGTGTATACTTTTCATTGGCGTAACATTATGTTTTGGGACAAATAGTAACTATTTATTTAACCATTTTGTGTGACGAGCGCAAAATCACACAAGTTATACAAAATCGCATTTCCTCACGTGTTTTATACAAGATTTTATCTGATTTTGATGAAAATATTTTCTTTAAACTTCAATTAATTATAAACAGTCATGTCTTCGCTCCTACTAAGGTTAACACATACATATAAACCAAGTAAGTTTATATTTATCTGTTAACTTTAGTAGAAAGTAAAGACATAAATGTGAAACGTAAATGTTAGATTTTTTTATTTTTGTGTTTTGCTTTCGTAACTGGTGTTGAAATAAAAAATTTTTCATCACCAGTTGCGAGAAATTTTTCCCTTCTTAATCGGCTACAAAAAGTTTAACGATTCGGAACTTGTCAATTTTGAAAAGTGACACCTTACATTTCAAAATCAGAAAAAAAGCTTTTATAAAACAAGGAAGAACTTATACTTCAAGAAAAAACACATAGTATCGGTACTAGCTAATTCGCTAATATTATACTTGAAAAATGAGTGATGAGAATAAACCATCTGAATATCTTAGCTATCACAAATTTTAAAATATTGCTTCTTGTGAAGGTCACTTATCAAAAAAGTAGGTGTTAGTATTAACGGAATTCAAAATAAGTATTTGAAATTGCAGTTTCTAATACTTTACATGCTAGAAGGTAATCCCCACCCCCCATAAACAATAGCAAAACCATGCTACCATTCCTTTCCAACTTGGAGAAGGTGACATCTTGAACCAAAAATTGACAAAACTTACCGGTTAAAGTGTGATAAGTTGTAAGAAAATTGGGCCTACTCAATGACAAATTAGAAAGTATCACATGGGCTCATATCAAGGGTTTTGCACCATCAAAAGGGGAGGATACCAACAAAAACTACCCAGAAGAGGTTTTTCCTTCTTATGCTTGAAATTTACCACTTAACATTTTTGTTGTTAGAACCGTTCTAATGAAAGAATATACAATTAAACTTTAACATAACTACATTTTGCGAGTTTATTACAAGTAGAAAATTACACCCTTTATCCTAAACATTATACCTCATCATTTGTTTTCCGTATTACTCTACAGAGATAAACAAATTTCAATAACCAACAAATTTAATGTTGATGTTTCATCGATGGTCTAATTACATCAGAGGTTCTACAAGGATTTGACCTGAGCCCTTTATTCATTCCACTTTGTATAAATAATTCAATTGTCATGAATTCTTTTTCACAAATGATTTAATCATTAAACTCAACTGTAAGATGCAAGACAAGGACAAGGTGGCGTATTACTTCAACTTCAGTCAACTTAAACTGACATCTCTAAATTCAAAGTCGTTATTTATTCCCGTTAAATTAACACAGATGCATATGACTAAAACCTCGATTTTAGTTCGCACGAATGCAATAAAAGATATAAGTATCACGAAGATAAATTAAGTTTGCCTATGCATATTGAGCAACTCATTGAAAATTTGACATATAGGCTTAATCACAAAGTTAGGATAACACAGTTCTCATTTCTTTTTAGTCCATATCCCTTCTAAGCTTATATACCATACTTCTGTTTAAAGCTCCAGTTACATTAAATATAACTATAGCTCTTTCGTAATATGATATTGTGTAATAATGTCTGATATATTGTTAGTTAAATTTCCAGCTGCAAAATATTGCAATTCAACATTTTATAGTCCTTTATCAAATATAAATCTTTTATAATATCTGTCAAGATTAATATAACTAATATATTTTCTTTATACAGAATTGAGGCCAATAATTAAAACAACAAACTGTTTTTGTATCATATTCAACAGTTCAGTAAAAAAATTGTTAATATTTCCTTACTAGTAAATTATAATCATATCATTTATACTCAGAAAATTAGCTTTTTTCTTTATTGTTCAATATTCATGTTCTTGTCAAATTATCTTTTGTTTAATACTTTTTCCTGTAATTGGTCTTGTATTGTTGTACAAATAAACCATTATTATTTCTGTATTAGGCACCGTTTTGCCTCCCTTTGAATACACCAATGATCCTGTGATGGTACAAAGCTATTTCCACGTGTTTATGTCGTCAAAATAGCGCGTTACGTCGCCAAACTAACTTTTAATTAACTCGGATACCACCTCGAGCTAAAAGATGTCGCACAAAGGACGAGTAAAGCTTCACTGGTGGACGCGGGAAAATGTTCTATGTGTTAATCAACTTGATGCTATTAGCTAAATTAGGCAATTTCGCTTTGACTATCTAGTTTAGAGTCAAAATAAACGACAGGTTTCAGCTACAATTTTCAAGGCGTAGATAATACCAACTTAATGTAGGTCTAAATGTAATTATATGTGTACAGTTGTTTATTTTCAAAGGCCTCTACACATGAGCAGTTATATTTACTGATTAGTATGTGGTAGTTTACTTGTGGTTTCTATATATACCGGATGTAAATGAAACCTGGCTCACCCCCTCTATTTTCATTGTTTATAGAAATAAATTGATGAAATTTTAATATGTTTTTATACACATAAAGTTGTATTAGAAGACAGTACTTTAAATTTTTACGCATTTCCGGTTTCGCCGGAAACTACCCCAACTTTCTTATTTTAACTGGAATACCCTGTATATTTCTACATTTTTTGAAATCTATGGTGAATTCTGAATATAACTGTACATTTTTCTTTGATTTTTTATTTATTTTATTTTAACGAAAATTTTAATTTTTAATTTAGACTGCTGTGATTTACAAAAAATGTTTCTGCCGGAGTTTCTTACTATTGCAAAAATTGAATTATTGTTTTATAATAAATACTTTCTTACATAGAAGCCTTCAAAAGTGAGGTAATCGGTTTTTCTAAAAAAAATGCATATTTGTCACATATCAAAATGGTAGCTCATCACTAAGCCTGGCCAAGCGATGGTAGATTCAGAGTCGGGCGCAATACCAATGCCATGGCGCGCTTGTTTACGATGACGATGACACGACACACTTCAGATGTTATCTGTCGGTCGATGCATAGAGTACTAATAAATAATAAATAATGTTGAGCGGAAAGAGTAGAAAACGACCGTACGCTGATAAAGTGAATAAATTTATCGGTGAATTTCGGGATTTATTCTATGATGGATGTAAAATAATTTGTAAAGTTTGTGATCAAGACTGAATGTGCTGGAATAAAGACGGCTGCAAAATTCATGTCAATAGTAACCGGCATAAAAATAAAAAAATGGCGTGTCTTCTTTGGAATCTCAGTTTATGCATGATTTACTGTTAATTCTGATTGCCTGTGATGTTCCCCTGCGCATATTGGATAAACCAGCATTTCGGGAGTTCTGGAATAAATACAGTCCCCAGGTGAATTTACCAAGTCGTTCATCGTTACGTAGATATGTACCAAGTGTTCGTGAAGACATTGTAAATAGGATTAAATGTGCATTAAAAAATACACGGCTGTTGACGAGACGACAGATTGTAAAAAAAAATTCTATTTTAAATGTTATAGTACGTGTACTCGACCCTGTTAAACCAACAGTTCCACTTTTACTAGCTAGCAAAAGACTATCTGCGTGTACTGGCGAAACAATTACGCGGGTGGTGTTGGAGACTTTCGAAAAATTTGAACTGTCAACAAGTCAAGTGTTGATGTTTGTGACCGACAGTGCTGCGGCAATGCGTTTGGTGGGCCGTTTTCTTCAAAGAGACGATTGTAGGTTTTTACATGTTACGTGTAAAGTGCATGCGTTCCATCTTGTAGCAGAAACGATTCGAAAATGTTTTCTAGAGGTAGATGTATTAATAGCAAATACAAAAAAAGTATTTCTCAAATCTTCTAAACGGCTTCGAGCATTTCACACACTGTGTCCTGGTATTCCGGAACCACCAGAGCCGATTCTTACACGTTGGGGAACGTGGTTGAAGACAGCTTTTTATTATGCTGAATATTTTCAACAAATAAAAGCTGTGATACTACAATTCATCCCTAACGAGGCTGCAGCTATTAAGGAAAGACAGACAAGCTTTCAAGATGTTTCCCTTGAAACAGATTTAAAAACTATTTATAACAATTATAGAGGACTATACGACGCAATAGAAAAATTGCAAAATACTGCGTTGTCATTAGTGGAATCGCTGCAAATAGTGGACGACGTAAATACACAGCTACAGACTATAAATGACGCAAAAAATAAGCCCGTTATTGAAAAATTCGAGAGTGTATTACGGAAAGATCCTGATTTTACCAAATTAAGACAAATTTGTGATGGTGCATCTACGGCTGCGTTAAGTGAGTTCACAGAGTGTTTTACTTATGCCTGTATTACTTCCGTAGATGTCGAACGGTCTTTTTCAAAATACAAACATATTTTTTCACCACAGCGAACATCGCTTACTGAGACAACTGTAGAAACATATCTGATGCCACACAATTATTATAGAAGTGCTCCAGTTTGTGATAACGACAACCAAACTACTTCATAAATCTGCTTAAGAAGGTGAGTTTTGTACATATTTTTATAAAGTGTACCAGTATTAATAAAATTTATTTCTATTTATTTTATTTATTTATTTATTTATTTATTATTAGTAATCACTTAGATATACAATGTACATGTGTGAACGTCATTTAACAGTTTAATAATAATGTGCAGCACTAAGCTTACAAAGTATAAGGAAATACATAAAAAAGAATTTAAAGCGAACGAAATAGTACAAAAACATACATTACAATATATAAAATATTTTTGTTTTTTTTATTGTACTTATTCAAGTATTATGATATGATGCATACCCAGTAAGTCTGTAGGATTAATGACCTTGGCTAGGCTTACTCATCACGATATTTAGAAAATACATCTTTTTACGATTACGGTGATTCCCATAACATATCAATTCAATAAGAATTCACAGTAGAAAAATCAAAATTCTTCTAAATAAATAGGTATCATAATGTAATACACAAGACTTGATACACAAAATAGTGTGTTGTGAAAACAATTATCTCAAATAAAATTATTTGCTTACTTCTAATTTTAAAGCTAACTAGGTACCTACTTAGTTTTATAACAGTGTGTATATGTATGTAATTAGAACATTTATTTATTAGACAATATAACCTCAAAATTACAAATATGACGGATATGTGAAAGACTTCTTTTGTTTACATTAGTTGTAAAGTTCAAAGGCACTGAAAGTATAAAACAAAATAGTACTTACATCAAAGTGATCCTCGCAAAAATACAGTATACTTTTACTCGATAATAATTTTGGGTCTCTCCTGGCAAGTTGTATCCAAGTCTTTCTCATTTTAATATCATCTGGCAGTTTTATAACAACTTTTGTGGTGTCTGTACATTTGTACTCTTGCAGTCAGCACCAAGCACCACGTATAATGATGGGAACTCATTATTTTATATAATAAATACCACTGGCGGTTCTTCTATAGGGTCATTTGGTCAATGACCTCTCACATACAAATAAAAAATAGAGCTATTCATTTTCTGAGGTTTAAAGATATATAATATATATATTTTTAATATTCTTAAAAAATATATTAAAGATTCTAGTTCATTCTATGCACAATACTATTCAAATATCTAGATCGCAGGATTTCGTATCCCCCCCGAGCACCGAGCCGCTACATTCATATTCATTACATTATTCATTTATAGAATTTAAAAATCTTGGGTTAATCCACAACGTGTCCTCAAAGCTAGCTACGGACCGAATTTACAACGAATTAAAGTGAAATAGACTTATGTGCGAATCGTCAGAAAGCAAAAGAGATAGAAAACACTGGCGGGGACAATGTTCCTGACACATTTTACGGCAACGGTAACGCACGAAATTCACTAAGTCAGTTGAGCAGTGAGCAGTTTTAATTCTGACTAGGTACGCGTTGGTCGGTAAATTCTGTCGCGTTGTTTTTAATGTTATTATTTGTGAACAATTTATTAGTAAATCTCTACTTGTCGTGAAATTAAGTAAAACAATGTTTTTGGTGTTTGCTATTAAATATGAGTGTTGTATAAAATATATTAAAACTGAGAGATGGACATAAGTTGGGTTATGAATAAAGTACAAGTAGTTTTTGTGTTTAGATACGTTTTAGACGGTGTTGTATGTGAAAGATTTTGGAAATTTATTCAGCCTCAAGTAACGACATCGCAGCATTTGACAGATGTAATTTTAAAAGAGTTAGAATGTCTGAAAATTAATGAAAGTCCTGAAAAATTGATAGCACAGTAATGAGTGGTGCTTTAGGAAGTGTACAGTGTACAAGCTAAAATTAAAAAAAGTTATCCTTCAGTAAATTTTATTCATTGTTACGCTCATCAACTAAATTTAATTTTACAAAAAGCATCAAGTCAGGATAAAAGCATAAAATTTTTTTTTGCTAATTTGCATAGCTTTCCTTCATTGTTTGGAAAATCGCCAAAAAGAACAGCCGTGTTAGATAATGTTGTTAAGGTGAGATTACCTAAAGCGGCTCCAATACGATGGAATTTTAATACAAAGTGCATAGAGACTGTTTATACCTATCGAACAGAATTATTAGATTGTTTAAAAAAATCATTGATAATGAATCAGAAAACAACACTCTAAACCAAGTTATTGGTTTAAAAAACTACTTACAAAAAGAACATTTTCTTTACTGGTTAATTTTTTTCATTTAGTTATGCCTCATTGTGATATGTTGTTCAATCAATTACAAAAATGTAATATCGATGTCATAACAGTAAATAAGTGTATTGGCGTTTTTAATAGTAAAATTGAAGACATCAGAAATAAAATTTTGAATAACTATTTGGAGGAGACATCCATGCAGTCTGCCCAGAGATGTAAAATGGAAGAATCAATAAGGAGAATTTCATTAGAAGTTTGTGATATAATTACATCTGAGATCAAAAACAGGTTTGGCTTCAGTAATCATTTAGCAGTGTCTCAGTTATTTCACGCAGATCGATTTAAAGATTATAAAAAAAGCTTTCCTCAAGATATGTTTAAATTAGTTAAAACGGAGTATCCAGTCATAAATCATTTGAAAGTTAAAACTGAATTAGAAATATTATATAGCCGAGAAGATTTTTCCAATAGTGAAGGTGCAGTTGCTTTGTCACAGCTTTTTATTAACAATAATTTGTGCAATACTTTTTCTGAAAGTGTCAAACTGTTAAAAATCTTGTGTACTCTCCCTACGACTACCGTCGAAAGTGGACGTTGTTTTTCCACCTTAAAAAGAATAAAGACATTTTTAAGAAATACCATGGGTCAGGAACGGTTATCTTCTTAAGCTATGCTTACCATAGAAAGGGCATTAATAAAGAAGATAAAAGACTTTAATGAAAAAGTAATTGACCACTTCGTATCTCAAAAAGACCGGAGGATCGACTTGGAATTTTAAAACAGGTAGGTAATACAGTAAACTTTTCTAATTGACCTCCCTATCTCTTGACCCACGAACCGCCACTGATAAATACAAAAAAAAATGATACCGAGCGTTACTTACGCTTGTCTGTTTATTACAAGAATGACGTCACAGTAGATAGTAATATGGCGGCTCGTGTTCTCACGCCAATTTAGATATTTGAAATTTTGAATGCTTTTTCATCCTATAAAGCGATTTCATTTAAATGAAATAAAAATTCCTGTGGACTAATACTACGATATGAACATTTTAAGAAATTTAAAAATAAGAGTCAAATGGCCTATTAAATCAAGAGGTCAAAAATATGTTAGCCTTCTATAAAGCACTAAATCCCGACGTATCCAATAATTTCAAAAATCAAACTAGTTTGTTATAGTTGTAAAATCCCTAATCGATATTTGATATGATATTAGTCACATGTATCATCCTTCAGATGACGTGCCTTCGAAAGAAAGGGGCCCGAATTCAAGCCGGTCGGTGATGGCGCAGTGCCATATTTCCACTGACCTCTGTAACTGATGCCTTTAATCGAAACCTGCCGTCACAAATCAAGCAAACCTTTGACAGTGTCATTAAGAATGGCTGCTTGTCAGCCATACTTCATGTTGGCCAGACTTATCGGCTGGTATCAGTGGGTCCTGTGCTTTTATGTCTTTACAGGCACGGACGCGAGAGAATTCCTTTAAGCTTCGAGGAAATAGTGTGAGGACTCATCAGAAAAAAAATTAATCGACTGTTTTACTCATAGCATATTAAACAGCCAGCGATTATGAAATATTTTACTTGTACGGAGCTTCTAGCTAATTTTAACTTAAAAAAAATGACTCAAGTGACCCAATATTTCTAAAACAGTGACTTTTTAGTGACTAAAAATAGATAAAAAGTAAACATTCTTGGATAAATTATATACAAATAAATTTAATTGACAAAAAATATTTATTTGATTTAAACCTGCTTGTATTATTTTCACCTAAAATATTGAAAGACTCGTTTTTAACATTTTGAGATAATTATACTATTATACTTGAAAGCGACAGGAAAAAGAAAAACCGGTTGGTTGGAATAAGTCCTCGACTTACCTTCCTTTTGGTTGTCAATTCCTGCTGGGGTTACGTAATTAATTCTTGTTGTTATCGTTAGCACATACATATACTCTTAACAGGCACTAAGAAAGTTAGGTTTTTACGAGAATGAGAGGAATTGTGATTATTAGCACAGAGTTATAGAATTCGGGCGTGATTAGCACCATCTTTGCTAAGGTGACGTCTAAGTAAGTGCTAACCCCTTCCAGCGAATATCGCGCATATTTGAGTATTGCCGAGAAAACTAAGAAATGCCTTGGTAATAGTAAGATAATCACTAAGGTAGATAATAGAATAAAACAAAACAAAAAAATATACACATATAACAAAAACTGAGATGAATTATAATACAACTTAATATATTGTGGCGCACTTTCCTGGAAAGCGATAATAAAATTACTTATATTTATAATCTGAATATCACACCAAACGAGCCTTCTCGAAACACGACAATAAACACTTATTTAAGTCTACGGTCGGTGTTTCCTAAAATTTTACACATTGAATTCTACTTACAAAACCACAATCTTGACATATCTTCCTGGAAACACAATAACAAATGATTATTTAAGTTTACATTCGGGGTTCTCTAATACTGACACTTTTAATTCAACTCAGAATAACCCGCAATTTAACAAGATATCAATGACCGCAGTGAAATAAGGAATTTCCATTCATCGCTTTCAGTCCTTTTATATAAATACCCTTACCTGACTAACAAAAATGGATAGTTTTATCACATCTCTCGAAAGATACACATTACATATCTTCACGCAACTCCAATTTTCATCCTTGTTTTCTTTTCGTTAACAATAAAACCTTTTCTGATTTCAATTTTACTCAGTATCATCAGAGCTACATATACTATACAGGGTGCGCTCTGAACAATACTAATATAGGGTTTTTTCCGAAAACTTCCGCCAAATATTAATACATTGGAGAAAAATAAGTCGAACACTTCATATACATTTATGTCGTAAGGCTTCGTTTATAAGATACAGGGTGTCAAAAATTAAAAAAAAAGATTTTTCTAAAAAATCTCAAAAATGCTTAATTAGAATATTGAATTTTGGCACATCTTAGTATCGTATAAGTATTAAAAGGCGCTTTCATGTATAATCAGATTTTCTACGTCCATCAGTGCGTGCCTAGGATTGCATCAATAACATTTTTATAGAAAAATATGACACACGGATTTTTATTCAGTTTCCTGAAACGTTACTCATTAAAATGCGCTTTTATCACTCCTCTGGAAGGTGATAAGAACTACCCATATAGCATACACATTGTATCAGCTATTTTTGAATATGGTCTATTCAAAAATTGCTGATACAACTGTGTGCTTGATGAGTGGTTATTATCACTTTCCAAACGACATTCTGTATATTATAAGAACTTCCGTATTACCAAATATGAGCCGAACTCAGTCAGCGAGTTAGAAAATTAAGTAACTCCATCTTACAACGACTTAAATGATTATCATCCATCCAAGAGGGTATATAAAATAAAACTAATGCATTTTTTATGTCAAAAATGCTAACTCGACAATGTATTTATCAGTTTTGCTAGGTTAAGAACACGGCTATTAAAAATTAAAGCAATCCTAAAGAATCAAAATTAGCGAATTATAAAAAATACCTCAATTGTTTCATTACGATTCTGTCTCCTAGTTAAATGTAGCCAAGAAATCATCTGTATAAGAGATGGCTGGTATAGTCGTATATTTCCGTATTTCAGACGGGCGAATGATTTTCCACGGTGATGGACGACTGAAATTTAGCCAAACTCTAGCGGCAGTCCTGCCGCCTTGCTTCTGATAAGTGGCGTCAATATTAAACATGATTTCTTGTTTCTTACATTCGCGCCTTATTGCGGTTCATACATCACGCTTATTTAGGCATCTCGTGAGTCGCATTTATCTGGAAATATTATATCAGAAAGTGTGGGGAAAATAGGGTTGGAATTTCGAGGGTGCCATTGATTCTTTTATTTTATTATCCTGACTGCTGTAGTTTATTTAAAACTGCTATTTTTATTATCTAAATATTTCTTCATGAAAATAAAAAAAATTATACGGGATGTGCCAAAATTCACCACTACTATACAATGGATAAACAAGACTAATTTTAAGAAATACGAATTTGATAATTAGCTCTTTCAAATTTGCAACAAAAAAAATGTTTTATTTAAATTTCTAATGCGACTCTACATAGAACTTAGAATTTGAACTTAGAGTACGGTAATAGCCTGACTGGATATTTTACTGCAAAACAATTTTGATTTATTAATATAAAATAATTTTGCTGTAGCGTACTTTCTCGAAACGCGATAAAATAAATACGTATTTAACTTTATAATAAGGCTGGGAATCGAATACGAATAATTCGAGTATTCGAATATGCGAGTATTCGAATACGAATTATTCTAATGGGAAATTATTCGAATATTCGAAATATTCGAATACTCGAATATATTCTAATACTCGAATATATTCGAGTATTCGAATATTCGATTATATTTGAGTAAATTTGAATATTAAAACATATTATTGAATTATGTACGAATAGGTATGCAGTATGCATCCAACCAAAGTAGGTAGATAGTAGGTATAGGTAGATACCTATTCTAAAATCCAAATATATAAATAGACCACATTAGTGGCACGTTTTACTCCCAGTCAAACTATTCCATCTCTTTCTCGCCTCGACCTTATTCATACTGTACTAAGGCAGGGGTTAAAATTAAATTTTAAATTTTAGAAAACCTGTAAATAATTAATTATTGAATTTTCATGTATTTGTTTTACCTTCACAATCTGCGTCTTTTTTTAAAAACATTCTAATTTTAGAGCACTTTTATTTTTTTCGAAAAGGAAAAATAGTTATGACACAAAGTATAATAAACTAGCTCTGTTTTCGTTTTATTTAAGCTTCAATAGTTAAATGTGAACAATAGCGCCTCAATTCTAAAATAAAATACTAACTAAATAATTCTGACCCTTAAAGCACATGTACAGGAGACATACCCTATTGTGGGTATTGAAAGCAAATTAAATTGCCTGCTTAGTGGATTACGTCACGACTATTATTGTGGTCTATCCAACCAAATACTCAAATAGAGTATTCACTATTCACTAGTATTTAGTGCTATACCTATTAATAATGAATATTCGAGGATCCGTATTATTCGGATACCTATTCGAATAATTCGGATTATTCGAGTATTCGAATATTCGAATTATTCGAATAGGTATTCGAATAATTCGAATATCCGAATACTCGAATAATTCGAATATCCGAATATTCGAATATCCGAATAATTTAAATACCTATTCGAATAATTCGAATAATCCGAATATTCGAATATCCGAATAGTTTGATATTCGAATATTTTGCGAACGAATAATTGAATACTAAAATCTGGAAAATTCCCAGCCTTACTTTATAATCAGGATTTCACAATATTGGCACTTTTAGCTCAACTTGGAGAAACCCGTAATTTAACAGACAGCAATAAACGACCACAGAAATGTAGATTTTATAATTTATTTTGTTTTTGTTAATAAATAAATTCTTTAAATTTAAAGATTTATTTAGTAGCATTTGCCTTCCAGCATTTGAGGCATTTGTAAGCAGGTAACACCTTTTGTAGGTAATTTAAACTAAATGATCTTATTTTTACCACTAGAATCACTTGCAATAAATTATGCTACATCTTTTAAAATCACCTTGTAAATTTAAAAAAATTAGATTCGACTACAAGTTTCAAGCCGTAGAAAATACTGATTTAATATAAGTCTAAATGTAATTTATATGTGTAAGGTGATTTATTCTCAAAGGCTCATGGGTCCGATGTGGCCGCGGACAACGAAAATTCAAATGCTAGACCATTGGTTCGTTCTATCAACGTATGATTACAGAAGTATAAAACAACTATTGCGTCAAGTGCACTATATGTTTGTAATTTTCAAGCATTGTTTCAATAAGAGATTTAAAAAAAAGCTACAGACCAAGAGCATGAAGAATATGATGCTGGTAAATGTTATGATAATAGGACAAAAATAAACCATGAACTCAAAATAGAAGAAGGAAAAACATTTATTGAGAAGCATGAGTAGAAATTGTTACAAAGAATTATCTAAAAAAGGAAGGAAGAAAGGTAGCTCAAAATAGATCTAAAAATATTATGACTAGGGCTGTCAAAAATGTTCCGTGGGACCGTGGCGTACGCGAAATTAACTAATACGCGAAACAATAAACTGTTACAATTTATAACAACGTATGTAAAACTTACCCTCTTAACTAGCTTGATGAACTAGCTTGCTTATCACAAACTGGAGAAGATGTGTAGCCATTTTGCAGCATCAGGTATGTTTCTATGGTTGTCTCCATGAGTGATGTTCACTTTGGTGAAAACATATTCTTATATTTTGAAAACGACCGTTCGACATCTACTGATGTAATACACGCATGCGTAAAATAGTCTTTGAGCGCACTTAACGGATCTGGGGCTGCACCATCACATATTTGTCTTAATTTGGTAAAACCGGTGTCTTTATTTAACACACTTGCGAACTTTTCTTTAACGAGCTCATTTGTTGCGTCACCTATAGCGTGTAGCAGCAGATTTAATTCGTCCACTAATTGCAGTGACTCCGCTAACGACAACGCACTGTTTTCTAATTTTTTTTATGCTTTCATGTAATGGTTTATAGTTCTTTGCAATATATTTTAAAGCTGTTTCAACGGAAATATCTTCGAATTTTGTCTGGCTTTCCTTAATAGCAGCAGCCTCATCTGGATTGGATTGTAGTATCACAGCTTTTATTTGTTGGAAATATTCAGCATAATAAAAGGCTGTCTACAGCCATGTTCCCCAACGTGTAAGAATCGGCTGTGGTGGTTCAGGAATACCGAGACACTTGCTATGAAATGCACGGAGACGTTAAGAAGATTTAAGAAACACTTTTTTTTGTACTTGCTATTAATGCATCCACCTCTGGAAAACATTTTTGAATAGTTTTTGCCACAAGATGTAAAGCATGCACTTTACACGTAACATGTATAAATGTACAACCTTGTTCTTGCAAAGAACGGCCTACCGACCGCATTGTCACGGCGCCATCAGTCACAAACATCAACACTTAATTTTTTGACAGGTAAAATTTTTCTAACGTCTCCAGCATCACCCTGGTAATTGTTTCGCTAGTACACTGACTTAGTCTTTTGCTAGCTAGTAACAGTGGAACTGTCGGTTTAAGAGGGTCCAGTACTCGTACTAGTACATTTAAAATAGATTTCTTTTTACAATCCGTTGTCTCATCAACAGATAACCACAGCCGTGTATTTTTTTAATTCACATTTCATCTTATTTACCATGTCTACATGTACAGTTGGTAGATAGTTACATAACGTTGTGCGACTTGGTGACTTCACCTGGGCATTGTATTTATTCCAGAACTCTCGAAATGGTTGTTTATCGAGTATGTGCAGCGAAACATCACAGGCAATCAGCATTAATAGTAAATCAAACATAAACTGTGTTGTTGAAGGCACGCCATTTTTTTTTATTTTTGTGGTGTACACTATTTACGTGAAGTCCACAATCACGCTTATCCCAGCACATCAAATCTTTCTCGCACGCTTTACAAATTATTTTAGCACCATCATAGAATAAATCCGGGAATTCACCTATGAATTTCTTCACTTTGTCAGCAAATGGCCGTTTTCTACCCCTGCGTACGTCTGCCATGCTTTATTGTTAAATTAATATGTACAACAAATAAAATAAAAACACAAAAATAATATGCAATACGCCCAAGTGACATAACGTGTACACAACTCGAAAGCTAATAATAGACTGGACTGGAGAAAGAGTTTCGTGGTCAAGGTGAATGCCGGTGACAGTAAGTACATCTGTACGCCACAATCACGATACACAGAAACAATTTGCAGCTTTAGTTATGACCTTCTTGTATGAAATGTTAAAGAAAAGTTTATCTGTGCCTTGAATGTATTAATAAAACTCATAAAAGTAATTAATCTTGTAACAAATGATCTCTTTATTTTATAGTTAACTAATAAATACCATATAAAACATATTTTTGCTATGGTTTTCGTTGTAGTAAACCAATGTAAAGCAGTAAACCAATAATGTAGTAAACCAATGTAAAATCGTATATCTCTGGAATGTAATATGTTGTAGGCGATCGTGATAATTTGCTGGTATATACATACCAGCAAACGTATTACAAATAAGGGCAACGTTCCACAGTCTTTAGTTAAAATATTAATATAGTGTTGGTACCATCAGTCTAACAAGATCAGTCTTTCATATGTTGTTGAGATCATGGCGATAAACGTGTTACATGGTCTTATTTTTACCACCGGAATTTCTCGCAACAAATTATGCTGTCTTTTCGAATCACACGTAACAAAATGGTATTTGTCACTTTGGCACCCTTTAGTGCAGCAGCGGTACTTTGAACTTTTTATTACGGTACGGTCTCGAGCACCAGTTCCTTTTTTAAAGTGTAGGAACACCACTTTATTCTATCGGCGGTATGATAGAAGCTAGGATAACTCGGTGAAGAAACGGTATGTCCAGGGGTCTGTATGTACTACCTACCGAAAATGATTTTCGGTTTACGAATAGATTTATTACTTATACCTTTGCTTTAAATAAAAGACAGAATTTCAACTTCACTTACTCTATTTTATTGAGGAAGGCTTCACAGAAGAATAAAAAAAATGAATAAATATAAAACAGTTATGTTATAATGCAACGTAGATACTAGCCTATATTACAAGTAAGCATCCAAGGAACCAAGCAAGATTATGATAATGCAAGAACGGTGATCAGTTATATCAAGTACAGCTAAATTACGGAAACTACTACTACGGTATTACTATCAGCAGGCAATATCTAAATGATTACTACAAGCATTTATAAAAGCAAGCAAACGGTGATTTTAAACAAAACAAAGTTAAGGCAATTAATACTACTGGTATCTACAGCAACCATGGTTAACGACTCTAGAGTCAGTAGTGCTTAAGGCGGTATTACGGCAGGTGGTCGTTGCAGCAGGTAATGGATGGACAAAATAATCCAGCAGAAAATTCGGACACAATCCGTGAATGACGGAAATACAAATAAAAGCAGTAAAACGGTCAAAGTAATATTTACCACTACCTGGTTGCGGCAGAGCATACTGGATATCTGGAGCTGTGTATTATTGAGCCGAGCACTGACTTAAGAACTGTCTGTTTTCATCGGCGCGTTTAGATTTATACCCAAATTTTGACGAAAACAGGGATTTGATCTGTACGACGAGCGAAGTTGTCAGCTGCTGTCCGTGGCAAACGTATTTAAGCTAACCTGGCGCATCGCACTTAAACAAATTCCCTACGTTACTTAATATAAACAATTGTTTATGAAATATTGTGAGGCTGGGAATCACTTTCTTACAATTTTAAAACTATGTTTCGAAAAAAGAAATAATTTAAAACGGCCATGTACTAATATTTAAAATAAATCAACTATTAACTTATTCGGTAAATTATTAAAACAAATTTCGTTAGGTATCATTAATAAATGCTTTCAACTTGGTTTGAAATTAAACTAAATTAAATTAAACTACTTTCCTCTTACTTGGCCTCGGCAAGCGGTTGTTTAACACAATAATTGATTTATCAATTACCCTGAAAGGAAATCGGCTTGAAACAATTATATCTGGAAAATAATTGTTATTCCAAATGCTGGACTTGTAAAATAAATTTAACTTTGATTCAAAACGATTTTCAAAGAAATATTAATACTAGTAATAGTATACACATTGTATCATAGTAAAAGAAGAACCCAATTCACTCTTATTACAACAGAAAACTATTTCGGGAAAAATCACTTCGTTACACCCTATAAATCAAAATAATACGTGTTAATAATTCTTAGATTTAATTTTCGTATTGCGTCCGCTTATAATGCTGATTGCAATGTTCAAAACAACTTTTTGCATCTACAATATATGTTTTAGTCAACAATGGTCCAAGTACGGAGCCAAATAAGTATAGTGATTACTTATCATGTATCAATGTATGTTATTTGCAATTGTTCAGATAATTTCCTAAGAAGTCCCCACTTAAATTGTTAAAACCATAGTATTTCAGCTTGTTAACAAAAACAAGTCAAGGGGAATGTGTATTATTAAATAACGGAAATTCAGTATCTATGATTTTGTATTTTTTTTTAAGATTTTAAAACGTAATTATAAACTTAAGTGATGAAATGTTCGTCTTATATATTCAAAAATTCTTACATTGATACAAAATATGTATATAAGAATTTTTATAAAAAAAAAAAATGAACACGAACTGAATTCATCCTCTGGTCATATCATGTTTCAGTAATAATAACTTTCTAGTGCCAATAAATACCAACACAGCTATTAAATTAAAATACTACCTTGAAGGGGTAGTCCATTACATCATTGTAAACAACCCTAATTAAAAATTAAACCCAAATCCTCTGAAATAAAGTAAATACCGTCGCCGTCCGTAGGGCGGGGTGGCGCTCTGAGAATTGTCTCCGAGTTACCAAGCATAATTACTTAGTTGACCAGACCAAAACTACAGAAGGTAAAGTATAGGCTAGCTGTGGTGCCCAGTCCGCCCATAAATATGTGATGCCCCGTAATATCATGTGCCAGCTGGACTAAATTGTTACGAATGGGCCATAGGGTAGATGTAGTTCGGTAGATACTATAAAAACTGTAATAGTTTGTCTATAGTTGTGGATATTTTATGGATTCTAGACGCAGGTAGCTAATTGTCTTAGTTTACACGATGAAGATTTTACTAATTTACTATATTATATCGTATGTCAATTGGCAACTATTAAACAAAAGGCACCGATATTGAAATACTGGGATTCTCGAGTTATACTGATTTTATTTTGGATAAATGCATTGGCTTTTTCATTTGATTTAATCACAGATTTAATTAAAGTATTTAAGACGTTTCATAGGCGACAGAATTTGTCTTCAGCAATAATTGCGAAACAAAATGATTGAAAAAGTAGGCAACTATAACAAATTATGTTTTTGTCCTAGTTTAAAATAGTTATATTAATAATTATTATCCTCATAATTCAAAAAAAGAAAAGATCTGATATCTTCTTATTTACTTATAATAATAATAATAATAATAATAACACCACATGAAATACAACCCCCTTTACCCCTGAAGGTCTGGAATGACCTTGTGTGGGAGAGGGCTACACATTTAGCGACAATGGACACACACCCAATATCCGAGTATACTACGATTAATCTCTCTCACAGAAAAATCCCAGTTCCTCGACCGGGAATCGAACCCGGGACCCTGAAGTTTCGAGGCAAGTACGTTACCTCTAGACCACGGAGCCATGTATAGTTTAAGAAATATTATTTAGGCATTTATTCATATACTGACTTTAAAAGTGATTAAACTTTATCACCATTATTTTTTTGCTTCGCATGATGAGAAAAGAACATTAAGAGAGCCTTCATAAATGGTTAAAAAGCACGTACGTGATCAATTGGTACTTTCCAACTCATGATTTTGTATCTTTCATATTACGCAGTATGTGATAAGAATTTTTGCACACACGTATGTGTCTAAATAATTAAGGAATTGTTTTCAACAATCTTTTGTTGACAGTACCATTACACGATGCTGTTAAGCGGAAATACTTGGTCACGTGGCTTTCAATTATTTATGAAGGCTCTTTACATATAAAAAACTAGAGTGAAATGAAAAGTAATAACGCTGAAAAATATTTTTTTTACTAATTATTATTTACTACTTTTACAAAACTAATCATAGAAAAGTACAACATATATCTTTTTAAACAATTATTTTCCCGGCTATTTGCCAAAACGCTATGAAACTTGGATTACAAAAACAATAATATGCACATTATGTTCAGAGTGACTGACTCAGTAATGTTATTTTTAATTCTCTCACCAATTGAATAATCACTTTAAAATATTAAAACATCTACCGACACGTATTTCTGCTTTTAGCTTCGTCAAGATAGCTCATTTAAAGAATGCAAAGGAACTAAAAACTAGCAAATCCCAATGTAATACACATTGATGGTTTCAGAGAACAGGATAATTCAAATTATATAATGGAAAATCCCAGTAGGGTAGAATAATTTAAAAATAAATTAGGTATCCTCATCTTGGTAAAAGTTTAAAATATAGAGTGAAATGAATAAGAATAAATAATACTTTTACAAAACTTATCATAGAAAAGTACTACATATATCTTTTTCAACAATTATTTTCCCGGCTATCTATGATAAGTTATGTAAAAGTAGTAAATAATAATTAGCAAAAAAAATATTTTTCAGCATTATTATTTTTCATTGTACTTTGTATTTTAAACTTTTACCAAGAAGAGGATACTTAAATTATTCTACCCTACGGGGAATTTCCACTATATAATTTCAATTATCCTGTTCTCTGAAAAAATCAATGTTTATTACATTGGGGTTTGCTAGTTTTTAGTTACTTTGCATCCTTTAAATGAGCTGTCCAGATGAAGCTAAAAGCAGAAACGCGTTTCGGAAGATGTTTTACTGTTTTTAAAGTGATTGTTCAACTGGTGAGTACCTTTTTGTTTTATTTATTTTTGGTTTTACTTAACAGAATAGTTGGCATTAAAAAAGTAACATTAATGAGTCAGTCGCACTGAACATAATGTGCATATTATCTTTTTGTAATCCAAGTTTCAGCGTTTTGGCAAATAGCCGGGAAAATAATTGTTTAAATAGATATATGTTGTATTTATGTATGAGAAGTTTTGTAAAAGTAGTAAATAATAATTAGCAAAAAAAATATTTTTCAGCGTTATTATTTTTCATTTCACTCTATATTTTAAACTTTTACCAAAAAAGAGGATACATAATTTATTTTTTAAAAACTAGATAATTTGTTGTATTAAGTATTAAAAGTGCGAAAATTTGTTGTTAAATATCTAAATAATATTTCTTTATCCCCAATAATAGAAATGAGTTAAACACAACAAACCCTAGAATTGATCTCGAGGGGACACCCATTTTTATTTAAGAAACTTAAAATTAACGTAAACAATTTTGGGAGTTGAAAAAACACGTTGTATATTACTTCCATGTTTTACCAATCAAATTTTATGTCAGCAGGTTCTTACACTATCACATTTTTATCAAAAATTGCGGATAATCCACTGTACTAATAGGCTGGTTACGGCGGCTAGTAGTGTTACTGCAGCGACCTGCTGGAATTGCTCAGGAAATTATTTCACGGCATCGTTTGTTCTTAGCACACGACCCAACTGCCTGTACTACCAACCCTCTAATTACAACATAAATATGATGTTGCTACAACTGTCTGAGGCCGTCTTTTTTCCTTTAACTTTAACACCCATGAGTTGAAAGAATGAGTGCAAGTGATTTTTGTCAGTAGACGTAGGACAATAATTATAAAATGTCTACTTTTTTCATAGTCCTTGTTTTTTTAGGAGGTGGAAAATGATATATATACTACAACTATTTGGATGCAGTTATAATACTCCCTTTCTATATTCAAAATTTTTTGTTGGATTGTCTTAGTGTTTTAACACTTTACCTAACGATATATATTTTTTAAACAGGCAAAAACTTCAGTAGTTTTATTTAAAGAAAGTCGACGTCATAACCAAAGCAGCAATGATGTCATAGCTAAAAAATCAAAGCAGAAGATGCGCATTTTAAAATAAAAATTGACCTGTCCGAGGTTTTACCAAAATATTTTTTTCATTCAAAAATAATGAATTTATTCCATACTTTATGTACATACTGTATATCATTATTTCATTTGTACTTCATGTCCATTAGAATGATGGAAAACAAAACCTAATTTCTAAATTATTTGTGATTTTGATACCCATAATAAAATTTTAGCGCACGAGTTCATCTTTTTCAGTTTCTGTTTTATGTTTGCTGATTTTTAAAGTTTTGTAAAAAGTTGTTGAGTTCAGAAACGATTAAAATGAATGAAAAATTGAAGCACGTCAAGGACTTTCTATCATGGAATGAAAAAGATGAATCAGTGATGGAAGGAGTGTTGAGATTTTATTGGCACTCCTTTTGCATTTCCGAGTTGCCATAAAAGCATAAAACCAGGCTACCCTTTACAGTAGTGGATACGAACAACTTATATTACTTTATTTCAGGTTATTCGCCTGTGATATGTATTGCAGATGACTTCAAAAACACTCCTTAACTTTAGTTTAAAACACAATATTTTATACCAACTTTATGACCTGGTTTCTATTTAAATATATTTTTTGCAACAGGCAATTTCAAAGAACGCAACAGAATCAAAATAGTTTTATGACCTCAAGATCTATTTATGATAAAAAAAATACCCAAATTAAATTGTCATTTTAAGGTGAAGATTAAAATTAATCAACAAACCTTACAATCTGGAGTAGGTTGGAAACTTTGATGTGATTGTGATGTGATTAAAATTGTTTTAATCATCTTCAGATATACCAACTTGGTTGGCGAAATACGCGTCGAGTGCGGTATATAGTGTTTTGGTGTTTCTTGGAAAACTACGTCAGCGAAACTTTACAACATTACCGAAATACACTTCCCTTTTTTTAATTTTCAATCCGATTTTTATGATTTTTAACATTTTGTAGATAAATTTATTGAGATTATGCTGCACTATTTCAATAAAGAACATTTTCTTGTTTGGATGGTGTTATACCGGGGTAAATTAAAATGTTGCTTTTTTTGTCATAAGTTCCAAACGCCCTGTGGAAAATTTCAGGCACTGAATTTTGTTTAAAATTTATTTGCTGTAAAATTGCATGTACTGCTAACATTTTGTTTTTTCCATAATTCCATTATCTCTTTTATTGTAGGAGCTGCACATTTTTAATTAAAACGATGATTTTAAAGCTCATTTTATTGAAACCGTAACAAAAACTAATGAAATTAACAAATATTTTTTTTACAAGATTTAATAGCGTGTATGTCTACCTCTAGCAGCAATAACAACGCATAGTTTCCGGGACATCGAATAAATAAGATTTGTTATTTTTTCTTGAGGAATTGACTGATATTCCTCGCTCCGTGTTAACCTTAACTCCTACAAAGAACTGGTTACACAGGACGACGACGAGCGGCTCCTTTTAGTTCATCCCAGAAATGCTCAATTAGATTTAGATCCGGGCTACATGTGGGCCATTGCCTTTTACAAAAATAATGTAAAAACCCTGCCAATTACTCGGGTATTAGAACTTCCTCACCGTAATGAAACTCGACGTGTGGTGGAGTTTATAATAAAAGTAATTTTTGACGTTTCAAAAAAGTCACATTTTTTGACGTTTCAAAAAAAGTCACTTTGACGGTTCAAAAAAGTCACATTGGTGGAATATCACTAATATTTTTTTTAGACATTGGGACCGATTTTGCTCAACAACGAACTCAATCTCTTCCTTGACCTCTAGAATGTGTGTACCAAATTTGAAAGCTTTATCTCAAACACTGTAACTACTATTGCGAACCAGACAGACACAGACACATCCTCAATTTGAGGGGTGAGGAAGTAATATCACTCTGTATTGACATAATTCCTTCCTCACCCCTCAAAGTGAAGAGGTTATGTATTCGTGAAAAAAAATTTGAAACTTCTTATTGCATTTCTGGACGAATCTCGACGAATTATGACGATACACAAAATTTCAGGCAGAAAAAATTTTCTGTGTGTCTGTCTGTCTGGTTCGCGATAGCAGCTACAGTTTTTGAGATAAAGCTTTCAAATTTGGTACACACATTCTAGAGGCCAAGGAAGAGATTAGGTTCATTGATGAGCAAAATCTGTCCCAATTTTTGAAACGTCAAAAAATGCGACTTTTTTGATACGTCAAAGTGACTTTTTTTGAAACGTCAAAATATGACTTTTTGAAACGTCAAAAAATGTGACTTTTTTGAAACGTTAAAGTGACTTTTTAGAAACGTCAAAATGTGACTTTTTTGAAACGTCAAAAAATGGGACTTTCTTGAACATCTGTATCGACATAATTACTTCCTCTCTCCTTAAAGTGAGGAAGTCATGTATTCGTAAAAAAAAAATTGAAACGTTTTATTGCATTTCTGGACGAATCTCGACGATTTATGATGATATACAAAATTTCAGGCAGAAAAAATTTTCTGTCTGTGTGTCTGTCTGTCTGGTTCGCGATAGCAGCTACAGTTTTTGAAATAAAGCTTTCAAATTTGGTACACACATTCTAGAGGTCAAAGAAGAGATTGAGTTCATTGATGAGCAAAATCGGTCCCAATTTTTGAAACGTCAAAAAATGTGACTTTTTTTGAAATGTCAAAAAATGTGACTTTTTTGAAACGTCATAATGTAACTTTTTTTGAAACGTCAAAAAATGTGACTTTTTTGAAACGTCAAAGTGATTTTTTTTGAAACGTCAAAATGTGACTTTTTTTGAAACATCAAAAAATGGGACTTTTTTGAACATCTAAAATTACTTTTATTATAAACTCCACCACACGTCGAGTTTTACGACGGTGAGGAAGTTCTGATTTCCAAGTAATTGGCAGCGATTTTTTATTTTGTGCACCTTATTTAGGCTACACATTTTTCTGTATATGTTTTTTGTATTTCTGTATGAACTTAAATATTTATTAATATTAGCAAATCGTTTCGATAGTGTTAAGGACAGTGAAGTATGCTTCCACCAGACCGCCTGAGTTCAAAACTAATTTGGAACAAGTAGATGAGATATAGTGAATCAGTTCCAGTTCACGCCACCATATTTCAAAGGGATATATAATTGTCCATTATGTGAGAACGTTAAAGATCCATATCGCACGAAAAAGTGGGGGTTCGACAACATTTCCAGATTGGAGTGCTAGTGCTTACACGAGCTCTGATGAGCTTATCTCCTGCCGTCTTGATTGGCCCTGGTAGCAGAAATAGGAAGACGTTAAAGAAATTTAATATTACTACAGTTTCTTTATCAACGTATTTTTTGCACATTATAGTAGTACTTATCTAATAAGTCTATAAAGTATTTGATTTTTTCTACAGCATTTGAAATTAACGTAAAGGAGAAAAAGAAACAACCGCAAGGGCAGGGTCCTCTAAACTGCAAATAAACAGTAATATGTTGATTAGAATAGGTGGTAAAGTGCCATCTTGCTAAGGTAGAGACAGGCTGGTGTATTGCAGAAGCAGAGCTGGGCTTATGTCATCAACATGTTCTAACTCTACATATATAGTCATATATGTACACGAGAGAGTTAAGCCCGTTAGCTCCTCCTGGTATAGGGCCTTTGATGTGGAACATAGGATGAAAACCGGACAGATGTGGTCACCTCATTTCAGACTTACAAACAGAATTATTGCAAGTGACTTACCTGCGATTGTCAAGTTTCATTACAATTTCCTCTCTCCCTGATTCTCAAACAGCATTCACCATTCCACCAACCAGGCTAAGCTTTGATGATATTAATCACTTATTCATAAATGTACTTGTAGTCTTCTCTCTCTCCTGTTCAAACGGGTATATTCACATGAAGTGCGTAATATAATTATCATTAACGTATGTGACAATTTTTTATAATAATTAACTAAAATCCAACATTGACGTCAGACTAAATTTTAGCCACTCAAGATGTGACGACCATAGAAATATTTGTTGAAAATGTGTATGTATTAATTGGGTTTTGAAAGATTTATAAAATATGGTATTGTTCCTGTACATGTTTCAAAAGACAGACAGGGCGTTTTAAAAATACACCTGCCTCTCTTAGATCACCATTCATATGCAAAAATTGTTTGATATGGTAAGGGACAATTTGGGAATGCTCCCTGATACAGATGTCTAGTTTGAAAGAATTTTCAAATACCCATTCAAATCATAGATATACGGGGGACGTCAAGAAGTTACATATTTTTATACCCTGCATATTATTAAAAATACGTATTGAAAGAACTGTTCGAGGAGAATATCATACGTCATATTTTTGTTGCATTCTTTTATAATTTTAAATAGGAGGTTACATGTATCTAATCCAAGTATACCTAAATTACTGCCTGCCTGAGATACATAAACCAGGAAAGTCGGTGCGTTGTTTCAACAAATAGATCGCTGGCTTACCACATATCAAGATTGTTAACAGAAGGGTTTGAAAGTTTCTTTCGATTCAACAATAGCTTCTTCCAACAACTTAAACATCAATGGATAACTTTTTATCACCATTCATTACCAGTAAACCTAGCCGTTTCAGAGATACTTGACATTTTAAAAAAATTTTGACGTGTAATGGTTTATAATAACCTCTATAACTTTTTTCGTGTAAAAGATACTCATTTGCTTTTTGGCATACAGAAAAACCATAAGGTGAGCTACGCTATACAGTTTAAAGTAATTCAATAATATTATACCAAGTGTTCCATTTTTGACGTTACATTTTGTAAACTTTAAACCGCGAAAACTTTCTTAAGTCAAATGGAATACCCTGTATTTTTTACATCAAGTTATAAATAATTAAATTCTGATATAAGCATTGTGTGGGTTTAAGTTACAAGTTTTTGAAATACTTGCGATTTTATTAGAAATTCAAGAATTTCTAATAAAATTTTTATCAAATTAGCCATGATTAGAAACAATCAGTAATGTCAGTCATTCTCTTATGTCAAAAAATGCCACCGCATTTAAATTATACTCACAAAGACTTTTCGAATTTGTTTATTATTTATGGAGAATATGATAAAGTAATATCAAGAACTTGTAGTACATTTGTTACAAGATATCCACAAAACAGAAAATAACACTAAATACTGTAACATGTCTATTAATTGGATTGAAGACGCTTTGCATAAACTAAAATGACTACATCAACTAAAAATATGATTCCATTTTAATTTAATAATTGTTCAAAATTCCGCCCTCGAACCTCCACACATTTTTCACACCTTCAGATTAGTTCTTCATGGGTATCTCTTCTAATTGAATCCTGAGATAAGTTTTGAAATGCATTTCTCACTCTCTGCATACAATCTTCAATAGTTGTTAATGGGTTCTCATAAATTTTATTTTTAATAGTTCCCCAAATAAAATAACATAAAATTGATAAATCGGGCGAGCGAGGAGGCCATAGGAAAGGTCCATTGGCGATCCATTGATCGTAAAAAGTTTCTTGTAAAAGATTATTTATCAAATACGCGTTATGTAAGGGAGCACCGTCGTGCTGATAAAAAATGTTTCTATGTTCGGCGAGAGGTAAATTTTCTAAATAGTTATTATTCAAATTTTGTAAAATATTTAGATCTTTCACCTAAAATAAAGAAAAACAAAAAATTTAACTATACATATTAGCAGAAGAAGAAATCTTTATAACTTACTGTTTAAATTATTTTCCTGATAAAATTCTAATGCCACCACTCTATCGTTTCTTATGACACAGTAAACATTAAACTACCAACTTTCTTGAAAATTTCGCTCCCTGAACACATGAGGATTCGAGTCACTCCAATAATTCGAATTGTGTTGATTAAAAAAGTCCATTTTTGGTAAATTTAGCTTCATCTGACCATAATATTTCCCAAATAAGAATCGTCGCCTACAGACCTTACTAGAATAAATTCACAAAAATGTTTCTTTTAATCGTTGAACTATTTGGAACGAAAACGGGTGAAATTTATGTTTAATTAAGATTCTGTGAACTGAATCCTTGCATAGTCCCGATTCCAGAGCAGCTTGTCTTAATGGCATTATTGGAAATGCATGAAAATATTGCAAATTGCTATTTCTACGTTTTCGTCATCAACAATAGGCTTCCGCTTCTGAATTCTTACTTTGAGAGCCATAGTTTTTACAATTATCCAGTATGGGTTTTACAGTGTTTGGTGACGGTTTCAGTTTTTGTGGATATCGAGTGGCAAATGTACTACAAGTTCTTGATATTACTTTATCACATTCCCCATAAATAATAAACAATTCAAAAAGACTTCATGGGTGCAATTTAAACGCGGTTGCATTTTTTTATATAAGAGAATGACTGACATTACTGATTATTTCTAATCATGGCTAATTTGATAAAATTTGTTCTAAGAATTATTGAATTTCTAAGAAAATCGTAAATATTTCAAAAAGTTATAACTTAAACCACCACAATGCTTATATTATAAAAAAAGTAATTTAATTATACATAACCTGTTGTAAAGAAATACAAGGTGTTCTATTTGACTTAAGCAAGTTCTCGCGGTTTGAAGTTTACAAAATGTAACGTCAAAAATGGAGCACTTGGTATACTATTTGTATTATAAATATTCTTAAGACGGCCCTGCCAATATTGTGCAACGCCGAATTGGCAAGATCTCGGCTGGCTCGCGATTCTTATGACTTAAGGTACATTTACAACCAATTCGCTACAGGCACAATTTACTAACGGATTGTGAATTGTGCCGAGATAAAATTTAGGTCATTTATAATGAGTTAGAAGCTGCCATCTGTTGAGATTTTTTAATATTACGTGTGTGCAAATTCAGTTTGATTAAATAATTAAAAATATTTAACATAACTTCTAAAAACATCATATTTTCGAATACTAAAAGATCTAATCTTCCAATTTCAAATCACAAACCGACTTTAAATATAAACAATAAATTTGTGTCGTAGTACGCATGCGCAATTTGAAATTCGTGCCGCAGTTGAATTGAATATTTGCGATTTGCATCCAATTCAAACCTGAAGTGCAGTTCAAGGTCGTGCCGAGTTATAATTTTATTGTAAACAAATACATTCAACCAGATATGCTTAAAACCCAATTTACAATCCACCAGCAGATTGTACCCGTACCGAATTGGTTGTAAATGTACCCTTACTGTTGAAACGTGTGAGTGTTAGCACGCATTTTTGTAGTCGCACAATACATTTTCGAAATTATGTTAAAACTAGTTTGTACTCCTTTACTATGCCGTAAACTCCAATACTTTTACAATATTTTATTCTGATGTCTCCCAAAGTTCCAAAGTTGTACTGGAAGAACTGAAATTTATGTCCCCATTTTAACTGCAACTTCCTTACACAACGCCAATTGACAGTAGTTTATTATACAAACTCCATTATCTTTAAAATCTATCACCTGGTGAAATTTCATTCAATCGAACTGAATCGCCCTGTATACTTTTGACGTTTGACGGTTAAGAAAAAATAATATGGTCAAATTATTGGAAGTCGTACGGCAGTTTCTCCTTGCCCGGCGCTAATGTTCTCACCTTACCAAGTCAACCTTTGTTGTTTTAATAATATCAGAATGTACGGAATAATAATTGGTCCTGTTCGTCCTGCTTAATCCTGTGGTCGCAGAAGAATAGGGCAGGATTTGCAATGCGGAGGCTTTCCAACGTCACAAATCACTTTTACTGCCATCCGTGTACCGTATTATATGCGTTTGTGACCGTATGTAACAGCTATAGAGGACCTTTTGCTAATGCCTTGCCTTGAATATCTCAGATTTAATTTCCACTCTTTAATATAAATAGTCGGTATGAAGGGCAGTATTAATGCCAAAACGGCTATTCGATGGTAATTTAAACCTTCTGTTTAACAGCTCCTTCTTTAATTAATTACACCGGTTTCGGTCATAAATATACAAACGTTATTTTATTAATGTTGTAGGAACAAGCATGGCCGCAATAAATTAATTAAATATCGAATTGGTTTGATTCTCTGGACGATATTAGTTAATTTCTAGTAAACGTACCTTGGAGAAAATGCTATTTTTGCAATTTTCTTAAATAAATGATAGTGATTAAATTCTAGAAAATTATATGCAAACACAAAAAGAGCATCTTCAGTATTCCCAGCGTTATGACCCACAATAATGTAATAAATGATCCCACACAACGATATTTTTTTCTAGAAACTTATACATTCACTACTTCATATGAATTTGATATTCAAATCCATTCTATTCTATTCTATTCTATTAATAACGTAAAAAATTCAAATCAAAGTATGTTACAGCTCTTCATGATACACCAGCTTTTCTATTTAAGGATTCAGCCAACTTATTGGCAAGGCCACTAGTTATTATTTTAATATGTGTCTTAAAACTCTCACTTTTCCCGAATTTGTCATAATCAACATAAACATTAAACATTGGACGAAACAAAATTGTTTTAGATTCAATGATAATTTCTTCGAACAACATAAAAAACAGTACTGGGTAACTCCTTGTTACCATTCGGTAGTCACTAGTCTCTTCATAAACAGATTCGAAACAGAAGTGAAGGAAGAATTCGAGTATTTCCCCAGGGTTTGGCATATGTATATGGATGAAATTTTTGCAGTGTATGATACAAAAGTCAGTGAGATAGACAACTTTGGTTGTAAATTAAAGAGGCGTTTCGTGTCAGTTGAATTCACATATAAAATTGAAAACTGTGGACAACTAGCACTTTTTAGATGTAATAATAATTATTAGAAATAGTGAAAATAAGTTAGAATTTGACATGCACAAAAAAGACACCAATACTTTAAGATATATCCCGAAGGACTCTTACTATTGTGCTCAATACAAACCAGTGAGTTATAATTTTTTAGTTTATCGCGTATTAAACTTCCCCTTTAGTAAGTATAATAGGCATTGATTAAGGATATAGCTGCGATTAATAGATATTCTGTAAGTTTAGTTGATAAAGTAATTAGGAAACGTAAATTTAAAGAGGCACTTCAAAATTCCTCGACTTAAAATGAAAAAGAAAATCCGAAATTTGTATCGATTCTATAGAATTTTCAATTCATCAATGGTATTGGTAGGATTTTTAAAGATATAGATATGATTGTGGCTTATTCATCGAGAAATAAACTACAACAGTTTTTAGGCAATCCAAAAACAAATTAAAACAAAGGCTAGATGCATTTGAAAACTTGGAAATTGTAAAAATAGTATAAATAGTGACAGAAGAACAATTCCATATAGTCCGCTATTGGTTAGTTAGTCACAGTTCACCGAACCGTAACAATAATTTAGGTATAAATATGATACATTGTTAGTATAAGTTTAGTTTTAATAATCTTTAGATGATGCCAACTTGGTTGGTGAAACGCGCGTCGAATTCAGTACGATATTTTGGTGTTTTATAGAAAACCACGTCAATGTTATGTTATAATCAACATGGATAAAAAGCTGTTCCAGTGATATCCATTGCTTAATTCCTAGCCGAAAAATTTAAAGCAGTATATTAACTCGATATTATTTATATGAATTTTTTTAATTGAAACCTACTTAATATTTTTTGAGTTGTATTTGGCTGGTAGCACTGTGAATTCTGGTCTGGCTAGATTATTGCAACATTTTGTGTTCCTGGAGGCTCTGTGCTTGAACCTTTCAATATCCTTAATGTCATCAATGATCTTCAATACAAGACTATACGCTGACGGTTAAAATTATTTATTTCTATTGCTAGTGTGGAACACTATGTTCCATTGAAACTTGTTCGTGTATGGCTATCGTACTGATGAAATGCAACTAACATGTGGTTAAATACTGTACTTTAATGACATATTCCCGTTTGCAGAGGACAATAAAATTTACATATCAAATTACCTAATAAAAAAGAACTAAAGAGCTACATTCATTTTAAGGATCTCGTGTTCTTCTATTCGATTCCAAGTTGTCTTTTGTTGATCATATCAATGAGGTGACTGCTAGTTCGTTCAAGAAAAAATATGTAAATGTACCAGCTGAACCATAAAAAATTTTTAAATTCCTATAACTTTTTTTACCTTTCGATCGATTTTAATACTTCTAAACCCATACAATAGAAAAAATTTCGAGTTTGTTATCTGAAAAAGCAAGAGCTTTATATGAATTGGTTTATAAGCGCTTTGAAGAATGTTGTTATTTGAAAAAAGTAAAAAATATTTCCGAAAAAGTTATTCTAGCATTCTTTTCTGAAAAAAATACAATTTCAAAAACTTTTAACTGCTCGTGTTAGTATTCTATTTTCGGGAAAACAAAGTATAGGAAGTAAGTAAATTTATAAATTTGAGAGTCATTGTGAAATGAAAATCTAAACGGTATCGACTTTTAATTTTTATAGATTGTATTGATTATTAAAGTATCTGAAGTATGCTACAGAGACGAGGTAGCTCGTATACATATGCGTTTTGTAACGGTAGTAGAAAACATTTATTTTAAACTTATGAATTTATTAACAGAATTTTTTATATTCACTCAAAGTCTCATGTTTCTGCTATTCGCCATTTCTGCTTCTAGTCATATGCCACTTTATTTATTGTAACTTCTTTTGCAAAAAACCTGTACATGTAGTCCACTGTTTAAAAGTAACAAATAGAAATGTGGAATAACTCTTGTACACCCCACAGCAACTCTACAAAGAAATAAAACACGTTCAGTTATGGAGTTGGAAAAGTAATTCAGGCTTCCGAGCTTATTTAGTTCCTCGCCGGTAATAAAACAAATAATGGGTTAGAATTAAACACTATGAAGTCTGGAAGGAAATTAAGTTTATCCATAAATTTGATTTAGCAGTCAAGTGAGTAAGGAAAACTGTAGGTTAAAGCCAGGGCCATTGATGCAATTAAACATGATTTGTACTTTCGCCCATTTGCACAATTCCAAAATGACGAATAGGCCTTAGAATAAGCGAACAAAGACTCTTATCTGAGCGATTGTTGACTTTATAGGACTCAAGAAGCAAAGGCTTACCAATATACCGCTAACTTATTATTCAACTCTCGGTTCGATCCATGCCCCATTAATTTTTAGCATTATGGGTTTATGATTAACTGACTTATTTCAGTAAATAGAAATTAATTCGCCCTGTTACCTAAAAGTTTTGGATAAAATAATTTTTAATATTGTCATATATTTACGAAAGGAAGTTACCTGCCACTAAATAATTGTTTTGGAGTTGTTTCAGATGTCGCGCCGCTGACAATAATTTACATATCGGAAATTCTTCAAAAGCTTGACCCCCCTTGACCACAGTATTTTATTTTCAAAGTTGGACTAACTTCGATTTCCTGCTCTGCAAAACTGATTACCCTCTTTAAAAATGGCTTCGTGATGGATCAATAATGACACTTGCCTCTCACCCCCATCGAGGAGCTTGGAAGTAGTCCTATCATACTTAGGATGTTTGTCCGTTATCCCTAAATGTGTAGCACCCTCTTGCATAAGGTACACCGAAGTATCTTCAGGGATACAGGCATTACTTGTGATAAATGTGTCTTGTATATAGATATTAGTTTGTACAGTGTTCTACAGTGGTCAAGATATTAAATACATCTGGAGTGTCTCAAGGATCCATTCTGGGCCCTCTATTCTTTAATGTATTTATTAATGTAATCGTTTTCAACATCGAATTAATTGGTTGGCTACGCAGATGATATAAAAATATTTAACTATATTAGGGAAAATCAGAATTTTGTCAAATTTTGAAATTACCTAACTAAAATCCAGACATGATGTACAATAAATAGATACCCTCGATTACAGCAAAATGTAGTATTATGAAATATAACATATTTTGACCACACCTACATATGATAATAATCTTCAAAGATCTATTATTTGTTGTGATTTAGGAATAACATATGATAGCAAACTATCGTTTCTAAATCATATGAATAATATAGTCTGTGGTAAGTTGGTTTTATTACACGAAACTCGCGAGATTTTGATGACTCAAATACTGTTACATTATTGTATAATGCGTTTGTTAGATTTAGACTGGAATATCCATCATTTAGAGACCTTCTTATTTCCCACTGTGACAATATTGAAAAAGATCAGAGACGTTTCTTCAAGTAGCTCAGTTTTAGAGAGGATGGATCAAGTCATTTTTAGGCGGACATCTTTTGACATGAAATCCTCAGCTGTCCTTTCTCTGCGAAACCACCCTTTGAAAAGAGTCAAATTGAAACATGGGTCGAGTGATGCATTATTTGAAACGTCTGTTAACCCTGATAACGACTGTGGCTTGCTTTTACATATTGGTTGATTCGTATTTGAGATATTCAATAAGTGTCTAGAAAGGTAATGACTCATGGAATTAGTTTAATGTGGCATTTCTGCTACTATTCAAGCGTATTTTTTTTAATATCTTCAATAGGTCACATAGAAGAATGTATAAAAGTTAATGATGAAAGAAGAACTAGTGCGTTTTATGAACTAAACAATGTGAAATAAATCAAATATACAGTAATACAAACAATATTGGAAATTTTACTAACATTTGTGAAGTTATTCGACAATTCGTGGTCAAAACTATTTTCAGGTTTAGTAGCATAGCAAGTTTGATTTTAATGTGTCCCCAAGAAATCCAGTAGTGTCAAATCTGGGCACCTGGTCGGTCAATTAATTACACCCATTGTACTGATCCGTCTCAGTAAGTCTTTACACCAAATATTGCCTCACTGACACTGCATAATGAGGAGGAACCCCATCTTGTTTTTTATTGTTAACTAAACCAGTTTCATAAAATGTTATCATCTGACCAATTCCATTATTTGAAATTTTCTAGGTGGTTCTGCAGGGGAGGGGAAACCAACGACAGCTGATAGTTTTATATCTAGAAATCCCCCCTAAAATTGATAACGGATAATTTTTTCAATAGTTATTTCGATTTAAATGGAACACTATATAAATTTATTAATATATTTGTATTTTGTATAATTGACAAAATATCTGCTAGTTTAACTAGAAGTAATGTTTCATCTCACTTATGAACTACTCGTATATAAATTAATCTCTATTTGTAAGTACAAGATACGATCCCAGAGTCAAAAATGAATGATCGTTCGTATCACTCTATACAGCCTTAATGCAAATATTTAAATTTCTCACTTAATATAATAAGTCCCGAAGTAATGAGTGAGTCAAGTGTTCGATATTCTCGCACAGATCCCAAAATTTATATCGGTGTAATTTTTATCCATCCAATTACCTTTCTGTTCTATTCAGCAATTCTGGAACAATATTTTAGAGGATTGAAGAACATAAAGGGGGGCGGGTGTGCCTTCAGCTCGGGCCTCGAGCCGAGAGCAGTTCAGTTTGAGTTGGACCTAAAACGGTTTGATTTGTTGGCATCGTTAATTGAAAACCAGAGGCAATTACATAGACGACTATGATGCTTCTTCCAGTGTTGTCAGATTTCCGTGCCTAAATGTTAGGCTGTGTAAAAAAACGTTTTCTTACTTAATCCGGACAAAGGCGAATTTTTCTTAGTATTGTAAATTGTCTAAACACTATAAACATGCAATGTTATGAGTATGTATTATCCTTATATTAAAAAAATTGGCGTTTGTTATAGGGATCCAACTATACCAAATTAAAATTTTCATCCCTTCGATCTTTAAAACCTGTTCTTAATTTCATTTTGATTTACAAATTATTGTTTATCAAAACTAATACTTCTGAGCTTGTTTCACAACTTAAGCTTTCAAATTTCCAGTTTCAATTTCAAGTGATGAAGGCTAACAGCCAAAAACTGGCCTTTGGATGGTGCAGTGTGTCTGTTACACAGAGCTTTAATCATAATAATAATAATAATAATAATACATTTATTAACCATTGTGTGATACATAACATGTATATATGGTAAGTCAAATAAATTATGTATAGTGTATAAAACAAACAGTAAAAATAAAACAAACAGTAAAAATAAAACGAACAGTAAAAGAAAAGTAGACAACAAAACAGTAACATGTATGAAAATTAATTAATTAATTATTGTGCCAAAAACTCTAAAAAACTATAAAAAGACATTTCTATTAAGTAATTTTTTGTAGCTGTCTTAAATTTGTTAAAGCCTGTTATAGTTTTTAGATGGTCAGGAAGTTTATTAAACAGATTGATGGCATTGTAATTAGGCGAATGTTTATACAAAGTGGTAGAGTGAGGCGGTATTGTCAATTTGTTATTATTTCGAGTATTGTAAAAGTGTGTATCTCCCAGTTTATTAAAATTTGTAAAATTTTTATATGTATAACACACACAGTTTTAGAATAAAAATACATATTACAGTTAATATTTTATTTTTCTTAAAAACACCTCTGCAGCCATCTAATGGTTTTAAATTAAAAATGAGTCTGATTATTCTTTTTTTGTGAAATTAATATCCTGTTTATATTTCCGCCTGCACCCCATGCGACTATATTCATAGACAAATGGCTGTTGACTAAGGCATAGTAAATATTTAACAAACCATTAGTATCAAGTACAGTTTTCATTTGAAGAATAGCAAAAAATGCAGAAGTTAATTTGTTGCAAACAAAATCTATGTGATTGTCCCAAGAGAGTTTAGCATCGAGCCAAGTTCCTAAGAATTTTATATTTGACACCACATTAATATTATTAGCCACTAGAAAATTTGGAGTAAGTCCTCTTCTATTATGAAAATTTATGGAGATGGTTCTTTTATCATTCAATATAAGTTAATTACGCTGACACCAGGTATCAAGCCCATTGCAGACATGAGTTATATTTTCAGCTAACTCAGGGGTCTGTGCTGACACTGTAATGGTAGTGTCATCTGCGAACATTGTAACTCTACCTTTTGTGATGTGATTTAGTAAGTCATTCACATATAATGTAAACAGTAATGGTCCCAACACAGAACTCTGAGGAACTCCTATGTACACATCCCTCATATCTGACATAGCATTATTATATTTTACCAACAATTTTCTGTTGGACATATAGGACTCTAGCCACTTCAGTAAAGTTTCCCGTATTCCAGTATTGTATAATTTGCTTACTAAAAACTCAACATTAACAGTATCAAACGTGCGAGAGAGGTCAAACATTAGTGATATAACGTACATTCCTCTATCAAGGTCTTTATAGACAGGATCTAAAAGTTTCAATAGATTTTGTGGATATAGAACCATGTTGGCAGGGTGAAATAATATTATTCAAATGTAAAAATTTAACCATTATGTTGTGAACCAGCCTCTCTGTTAGTTTTGAAATTACACTCAAAAGTGAGATTTGCCGATAATTGGCTATATTATGAGGATCATCTTTTTTGTAAAATGGTATAATACATGCTATTTTTAGGATGCCAGGAAAAACACCAGATTCTAAAGATGTATTAATTAGATATTCAAACGGTTTACTTATAGTGTCACTAGTGTGCTTTAATAATTTGATAGTAATTTCGTCAAGTCCAGTTGAATTTTTATTTTTTTAGATTTGCAATCTCACTTTTAATAGTGTATTCGTCTATATAGCACACAAATAAAGTTTGTGGCTGGTTATCCATAGTGGTGCATGGTAACGACAAATTTTCTCCAAAATGTTCAAATAGTTTAATTTTGGATATCGTACTAAAATAATTTGCAAAATTATTAGCTATTTCAACAGAATCGGTTATCATATTGTTGGCAATTGCCAGTTCTATTGGATTTTGTGTTTTATTTGTACGACCAAGTTTTGTGTTTATTATTTTCAAAGTTTTTTTGCTTTTATTCTCAGAATTATTAATTTTATTTTTATAAAAGCTACTTTTAATGTTCTTTTTGTACTCTTTCTTTTTATTTAAATATAATGTCCTACCGTTTGCACAATTTGTTGAATTTACTAGCCACGAAAGCATTTTTAAATTATTTCTCTGTTGAAGTAACTCGTCATTAAACCACGTATTTTTCTTTGAGATATTGCTATTTTTCCTTTCGACTAAAGGACAGCAAGTATCGAGACAGTATGTCAATTCATTTACAAATTTGCAAAAAGATTCATTAATATCATCTACATCATTAGCAGTTTTATTTCTTAATTTATCTTAGAATTAGAGAAATAGGCTATATGAGATTCAGGTAATGTTATATTTTCAGATTTTTAAGCTAAAGTCGAAGTAAATGTGATGAACTGATAGTAGCTGAAAATTTAGTGTTTATTATTGTAATTAGAACAGCTTCATTATACGATTTTATTCGTACTTTATGCAAAATAAAATATTACCTGTTCTAAATAAAGTTGACGTGCAGAAAATATGCACCCAAATTAAAAACATCTGTTGTTGTAATTCTGATAAATCAATTTTATTTAATCAATGCAAAAATAAGGGACAACTATTAAACTTGAGCTAAGACAGTGAGACGGACCGGAAGAGAGGTGAGCTTATAGTGGTCGTTGCCGACTTGATCTACTCTTCCCTCAGGACGTAAAATTATGCCTCATATGAACGTATAGCCGCCATTATTCAAACTATACCCTTTAAATTTGTTGCTCAAGTTGCTAACTAAATTACATCATAAATTCTTGTTTATATTTATTGTACAACAATGTATTCTCTATTTATCATGCCCATAATATGCACTTTCTGCAAACCCAGATAGTTATTAACTTTTAAAACTTTTTATACAAGTTTACAAGTAAATCCATAAAGCTTGATTAGGAGAACTTTGAGTTACAAGATTTTTTATTAATATCAGGTTACGTGGTAAACATGCATTTTAAATCAGGAGAATATGCCAATAAAACATAAATAGTTGTTAAGTTAAAAGGGTTTGCCACTGATTTAGTCATACTGTCACTATCATTACTGTTGTAGTTTAACACAAGAAATGAAGAACATTACCATGAATGACCAAGACACAGAATAAGTGAGACGCTCCAAATATTTAGGCAACTGGATCACCGACAGCCTTGATCTCGATTCAGAGCCACTCGTCAGGATAGTCTTCCAAAATATGATGCAATTTTTATGCAATCGTAACCTGAACCACAGATACCACAATGGTGAAAAGCTATATTTATTTCATTTTACTTTTTGGCATGGAGGCCTGGATGTTAAGGTAGAACTTCATGAGGAATATAGCACTAGCGGTTCTTCTATAGGATCATTTGGTCAATGACCTCCCACATACAAATAAAAAAATAGAGCTATTTATTTTCTGAAGTTTAAAAATATATAATATATATATTTTTAATATTCTTAAAAAACATATTAAAGTTTCTAGTTCATTCTATGCACAATACTATTCTAATATCTAGATCATTACATTATTCATTTATAGAACTTAAAAATCTTGGGTCAATCCACAACGTGTCCTGAAAGATAGGTACGGACGAAATTTATAACGAATTATAGTGAAATAGACTTATGCGCGAATCGTCAGAAAGCAAAAGAGATAGAAAACACTAGAGGGGACAATGTCCCTGACGACCCTGACACGGTAACGCACGAAATTTAGTACAGCAGTCGCTAGTCAGCAGTCTTAATGTTGACCACACGTTGGTCGATAAATTCTATCGCGTTGTTTTTAATGTTTTTATTTGTGAACGTTTTATTAGTAAATCTCTACTTGTCGTGAAATTAAGTAAAACAGTGTTTTTGGTGTTTACTATTAAATATGAGTTGTACAAAATATATTAAAACTGAAAGATGGACATAAGTTGGGTTATGAAGACTGAGTGAAATTCAAAGGTGGTGGCCGTCCAAAACCTAATATGACGATAAAGCAAACATCTCTTGATAAGAAAAAATAAGTGAATAGGTATGTTTAAGTAAAAAAAGTTATCCTTCAGCAAATTTTATTCATTGTCACGCTCATCAACTAAATTTAATTTTACAAAAAGCATCAAGTCAGGATAAAAGCATAAAATTTTTTTTGCTAATTTACATAGCTTTTCTTCATTCATCGCCAAAAAGAACAGCCGTGTTAGATAATGTTGTTAAGGTGATATTACCTAAAGCTGCTCCAACACGATGGAATTTTAATACAAAGTGTATAGAGACTGTTTATACCTATCGAATAGAATTATTAGATTGTTTAGAAACAATCATTGATAATGAATCAGAAAACAACACTCTACACCAAGCTGTGGGTTTAAAAACTACTTACAAAATGAACATTTTCTATACTGGTTAAATTTTTTTCATTTAGTTATGTCTCATTGTGATAATATATATTGTTCAATCAATTACAAAAATGTAATATCGATGTCATAACAGTAAATAAGTGTATTGGCGTTTTTAATAGTAAAATTGAAGTCATCAGAAATAAAATTTTGAATAACTATTTGGAGGAGACATCCATGCAGTCTGCCCAGAGATGTAAAACGGAAGAATCAAAAAGGAGAATTTTATTAGAAGTTTGTGATATAATTATTTCTGAGATCAAAAACAGGTTTGGCTTCAGTAATCATTTAGCAGTGTCTCAGTTATTTCACGCAGATCGATTTAAAGATTATAAAAAAAGCTTTCCTCAAGATATGTTTAAATTAGTTAAAACGAAGTATCCAGTCATAAATCATTTGAAACTTAAAACTGAATTAGAAGTATTATATAGCCGAGAAGATTTTTCCAATAGTGAAGGTGCAGTTGCTTTGTTACAGCTTTTTATTAACAATAATTTGTGCAATACTTTTTCTGAAAGTGTCTAACCGTTAAAAATCTTGTGTGTACTCTCCCTATGACTACTGTCGAAAGTGAACGTTGTTTTTCCACCTTAAAAAGAATAAAGACATTTTTAAGAAATACCATGGATCAGGAAAGGTTATCTTCTTTAGCTATGCTTACCATAGAAAGAGCATTAATAAAGAAGATAAAAGACTTTAATGAAAAAGTAATTGACCACTTTGCATCTCAAAAAGACCGGAGGATCGACTTGATATTTAAATCACTTTAAAAGGTAGATAATGCAGTAAACTTTTCTAATTGACCTGCCTATCTCTTGACCCACGAACCGCCGTTGGAATATAGAACCATTTGAGATGTGGATATTTTGCTTCGTACTGAAAATCCTATTGACAGAATATCTAACACTGTCCTGGAGTGAGTGTAAAGAAACCGCGATCTGCTTGACATCAAGAAACGAAAAATTACATATTTGGGCCTCATACTACGTAACTAAAAGTGTAATTGAAATTTTTTCTTGACATTGCAATGCCCATACTAGAATCGTCAACGACTTCGTTTGAACATCAAAATATAGTCGCTAGGAGCATCCATTCGTTAGCGTTTGTAAGAATTTTATCGTATTTAGTTTTCTGATAATCAACCAGGAAAATATTAGCTGAAATAATCTGTATATCAGTACAACTTTTAAAAAAATATCTTAACAACGAAGCCAAATATAGTCTGTCAAAAAAATGTGCATTAGCGTTTTGTACATTTAACAACTAAAATGTCTGCCATTTGGTACTCTCATGTAATAAATTCCAAATTTTGTTCAGCGATTATGCTCTACAGACATAATAAATTATTAATGAAGTAGTGGTATTGAAATAATGAGTCTGAATGTAGGACATTGGTTGTTAGTAATGGACATTAACCGTGGTTCATAAATAACATCTGTAATAATTCGAATGGGAACTCGGGCTATTTTATACACTTAACTGCCCCATTTTAAATAAAGTGTTGGGGCGGCATTCTGTGCAAGGACAATGTGTTGCCTGGCAATTATAACTGTATCTGCAGTTCTCCGGCTACTTGATGGACTGCATTGCACCAGGTGCTATGAAGATTCATAAATACGCTGTACTTTGACCAAATACTCATTATAGCTAAGACACCCTTATATCGTACTATTCTAGAAAAATACCAGTATGAGTAATTCTATGATATTCTTAAAAAAATGACACAATGAATATGTACAAAATGAATAAAATGCTTCAGATTTTTTTTAACTAACAATTTTTTGGAAGTAAACACTTGACAGAAAACATTATTTGTTTATCAAAGCATAAAAAGAAGGATTTTATATCGCATTCATTTTTTTCTCGATTCGAATGAATTTATTAATAAATTATATATATATATATATATATATATATATATATATATATATATATATATATATATATATATATATATATATATATATATATATATATATATACATATATATATACATATATATATATATATATATATATATATATATATATATATATATATATATATATATATATATATATATATATATATATATATATATATATATATATATACATATATATATACATATATATATACATATATATATATATATATATATATATATATATATATATATATATATATATATATATATATATATATATATATATATATATATATATATATATATATATTGTTCAGTACCGTGGTCATAAATCGAATGGCTTCTTGCAAAAGATCTGGCGTGCCACAAGGTTCTATACTGGGACCGCTCTTCTTTGTCATGTACATTAATGATATTTTTGAAAGCTTGGATACTAATGTTCACTTCCTCTTATATGCAGACGACCTAAAAATGTACCGATTTATTGGTAATATTCAGGATTGTCAAATTCTGCAAAAGACCTTGGATACCATTAACATCTGGTGCATCAACAACTATCTACCCCTCAATGCTAGCAAGTGTAATGTCATGTCATTTGGCCGGAAGCATAATCTGTACATGTACAATTATATTATCGATAATGTTGTTTTACAAAGACCTGATATTATTAAAGACCTTGGCATGCATTTTGATCCTAAATTGTCATTCAATAAGCACGTCGAAATGGTAACTTCTGCGTTTAAGCGTCTTGGCTTTGTAATCAGGAACAGCAAAGATTTTAAAAATATCAACACTCATCGTTTACTCTATGTAACATTTGTTAAATCTCGCCTTGATATGCTTCAGTTGTATGGAACCCAATTTATAATGTCAATATACTACAATTAGAGAATATTCAGCGTAAGTTTTTAAAATCTGCAGTGTACACTCTTGAGGGCACTTATCCACCTATTGGATTTCCACAAAATATATTGTTAGAAAAATTTAACTTACCAAGTCTTGCCAAACGAAGAATATCTCAATCAATAATTTTTCTATTTAAAATTGTTAATAATCGGCTGGATTGTATTAACCTATTAAATCAAATAAATTATAAAGTACCTAGAATTTCTGCTCGCCATAACAACTTATTTATTTTACACATACCAAGAACTAATATTCTCTTGGCCTCTCCAATATACTAAATGTATGTCAACTATACTAAAATTGAGGATTGTGTTGATATATTTGTCTGTAATGAAAGTGTAATTAAAAACTCTGTTTTGCATCTTGATGTTTTGTAATCTACTGTATTCTTTATTTATCTGTATATGTATGTGTATGTATATGTACAAGTGTATATTTATATGTGTATATACAATTCTATATGTTTTGTTCATATATATTAAGTATTTAATTAAGAAATTTTTTTGTAACACTCAAAGTTGTTTATTGTGTATTTATTTATACATAATCTCAATGTACCTAATCCTGTAATTGGGCTCCTGCCTGTTGGATTTTGTAATTAAATAAATAAATAAATAAATAAATAAATATTAATATATTATATATATAAGGAAGAATCAACATTTGTAATGGAATTTTGGAACCCGCCTTGGACATATTCATAATATTTCCTGTTTCTGCAAATTTTCAGGTTAATGTTGATTTCTAAATTGGTTTTATTAAATAAATTACACGCTTCCTGATATGACCATAGTCAAAATTGTATTTCGCCGATTGTCACTTAACCATGGTATTTTGAAAGAGCTTGATTATAACGTAAAATACAACTATCTGCATACAAATATAAATTATTTTCCTTGAAATAAAAACGTAGGTTTTTTTGTAGCTTTTTTACATAGTAAATAAAATCAACAAAAACGAACAATAAATTACTATTAAACACAGACATGATTGTTTATCGAAATTTTTTTTTTATAAAAATGTTATGCCATTGTATTTATAATTTTTACGTTATTTTGGTACACTTATGTCGTAAGGATAATTCCATGACCCATATCTTAAAGGATAATGGCATACTTATGACAAATTTGCAGCAAGGACTAACAAGGACCGTGTGGCCTAATGGATAAGGCGTCGGACTTCGGATCCGAAGATTGCAGGTTCAAGTCCTGTCACGGTCGATACTTTTTACATGTTTTTATTTCGAATATTTCTTATAATACGTTAAGCTAACGCAGAGCTAGTCCTGGTCAGTAAATCATTTTTAAAAAATTTTTGTTTTGCTGTCAACTGAAGAAACAAAAATATATATTTAAATTAAAATTTTATAAAGGGACAAGCCTTTCAAACACTGATTTTATTGTGCACTTTCTGTAGATAAAATTAATCTACTCCGCCATTCATTTTTTCCATATTTGTTGAGTTAAAATTTTTAATGACTCATGACGAAATTTATTAAGTTCGAAAATGCAAAATTTCGGTTGTTTATATAATATATTTAATACTGTAATTTCAATTTTTTCATTAAATTGCTATTCATTATATTGTGTCACTCAACCTCTCTTAGTATTGGCTGCAAGGGGTAGTTGTTTGGACTGACTCGTCAGTCAGCATATTAAAGACTTCATTAATTTATTTACCTTCGACTTTTATATTAACGTGTGTAGATTCAATAATATATAAACACTTAGTAATCTTAAATTTTTATTAATTGTGTAATGGTTTAATAGTCATTTTTTTCGCCATATTTTCCTCAAAATCTGTTTGTTTTTGTGAAAACCACTGTACTCCAGAACCAAATAGGAATAAATTCTGACGTTTAACAGAAATACTGATAAAGTTTTGAATTTTGGTAAAGAAGTTCCTTTAGGTGTACTATTAAACATACTAAAAGACCTGAACTCTATCTGTTGCGCTCGAGCCGCCATCTTGGAAAAATTGTGCTCCGGTTCATTTTTTGCTTATATCTCGCTGATCATTAACGATAACGAAATTATGCTTATAGAAAATAAAACTTATAAAATTCCCTACAAAAAAAGTTATGTATATTTTTTTCAGTTTCTATTAAATTCTATTAAAACTTTATCATTTACCTATTTGACTGGATTACTGAACAATTTCAGCTTTTCGCCAAGAACTTGTTGGTATTTCTTCAATTTTTCTCGAGTCGAGTGAGCTGCGCGGAATAAGTTCTAACATTTGTCCAAAATAATCCTCAAAAATGTTGACATTCATATCTTGGTGGTAGTCGCCAATAGGAGTTGAGTGGAATGCTAGTAAAATATCTTCTGCTAAGCCCTCAATACTACCAATATGGGTTATAATTAATTAGTGATCTTTTCCCGATAGTGGTTTTATTCCTGTGAACCCACATTCTAGATGAATATAATAAGCATTTTTAACATTTTCTCCTACCACATCTTTTCAATAATATATCCTTCATTTAGCTTCATTGTTTCCAAAAAAATAAATATATTTTTTTCTACTCCCTACATAGAAAATACTATTTTGCTCCCTCATTTTAGGGAGCAAAGTAGTACTTTTCCTCCCTCGGGAGGAAAATACTTTGCTTCCCTAGGGAGGAAAATACTTTGGCTCCCTATGGAAGCAAACAAGTAAAAACTTCAAATAGCTGTAATAGTAGTGTATAGACTTCTTTTATTGATACACAAACTTCCTGAAAATGAATGCTTTTCTTTGAAACAGATTTTTTATTACTTATTTTTATTTATAAAAATTGAAAACAGTTTAAATCGAGGTTTAAATTAACATCAGTAACTAAATATTGTTAAAATTTATGGTACAATTAGTTAAATTACTAATGGAGATTGCCCCTGAAGAAATATTGGCTCTGCTGGTGGAGATCAGTTCCTGTTTGTTGTTTTCCAAAGTCTTGGTCGCTGATGAAGTACTTGTAGAAACAAAATTTTCGAAAACAAGACAACGTTTTTTGGTACTTGAAGTAGTACTTTCTCCCGTAATTATTTAGCTGGCTACCTCACATTTTTTAGAAATTCAATCATCTAAGTACCCTTCTGCTACAGCGTTTGTTTGCCATCCCCATGTCTTTTTAGAGTGAGAATATCACTTCCAGCATTGACTAATAACGTAGCTGAAGTACGGCGGAAACTATGTCCAGTATAGCCTTTCGAATCATCCAAATTTAAAAATATTGCTATTCTGTATGGAATTTTGGCAATTGTGTTTTTGCCAATTACCCGATTTGTACATTTCCCTTTAGCATAAGTTACAAAAAAATCTAGAATGACATGTTTTAGGGGACCTACAGTCCAGATATTTTCTATACATATCCAAGACAGATACTCCGTTTAAAATCTCATTTGTTATTGTAAATGTCCTTTTGATATTAGTTTTTGAGTCAGGTATTTGCACCACCAAAATGTCGCCTTTATCACTGATATCCTCAAGTACCATTTTAACTAATTCATCGCTACGGCATGCCTCAGCAATTCCAAATATAAGCACAACTTGAAAAAGGAAAATGCACTTATGATAACTGCCTGAAATGTCACTTAATTGTCATATATATACTTTCTAATAAAAAATGCTGCGTTACGTTTTTATTTATTATTCAACAATAACGATCAATCTTACCTTCATATGTAAGTAAGTTTCATCTGGAGCTTCTGCAATAAACATGTTGATATCCTTCCTTGAAAAAATATTGGCTTTCTTGGCTTCATATCCAGCAGATTTCCTTTTTAAAAAAGCTACTAATTTAGGAAACTTAATGTCGATATTGTCTTTAATTTGGAGTGTAGATCGCAACATGCTGTATTTGCTCCATAATGTTGAAGGTCTCAAATCGGCGCATTTTTTGGAAAAGTAAAATAGGACCACTTCTTCACATATTTTTCTTATTTGCCTAGTCTCCATCCAACAATTAAATAGCTGGTACTCTTTTTCATATTTTTCACGAGACTTTAACGATAATAGATTTAACGAAACCACGTTTGCTTCTTCCAGAATATCTTGAGAACTTCATTTTCACATTTGGAATACATTATTATAAACTTTTTGGAAGTTTGTTTATTTTGAAAACAAGAAGCAACCTTAGCAACGTTCCATGTACTTTGATTTTTAACAATATTTACTTATCTAAATACCTATTATGATATTTTAACATATTTGGTTTTTTGATTGTCATGCATAAGAAAATATAATAAAATATATGTTAAACCAATGTAAAACACTGTAAAAAATCATATGTATTACACAGGAGCAAAGTGCCATTTCCTCCCTTGGATATTGATGCCCTCCACTTCGCGTCGGGCATCGAACTATCCGCGGGAGGAAATTATGCACTTTTCTCTCTTGTCATACAAATAGCTATATATTTCCCTGTGAAACTGTTGTTTTAATTATAAGTAGCTTCGCCTTCAGTAAATAATTTGGTCTTTCTCGATTAAACGTGATTTTCTGTTACTAATTAAAATATTTTATAAAATATTTGATATGTTTTACTGTAATAGAAAAACCTAGAAAGTTGTTTCTCACTTTAAGACTTTACTGTGTGTGTTCAACATTTAAAAATAAATAGAAACAAACAACTAATTAAAATAATTCCGACTATACCTAAATGTTGTCCATTTACCAGCAGCAAAATCCTCTATACGGTTATTAATAATCCTTTGAAAGTTTAACAACAACAGTAAATTATAGGTATCGCATGTACCACATAGTATTATTTCTCAAGAGGTAGTAAATATAAGGTGGACATCTAAATACATATAGCTTAGTTTGGCAGCGAGGAAAATAGACTTTGTCCGGCAGGTAAGCAAGGTATTTACGAAATACTCTGGACAGTAGAGTCAGAAACCTTATATGTGGTGTATAACAGGTTATGGGCCCTCAAGGATTTGGCATTAGCCGCCAATAAGGAATAGCTTCTCTTTACTGACTTTGTCTATTCACGACGACACAAATTGCAGGCAGAATTACCTCAACAACAGCTTATGTATGAAGAAACTTCGAGGGCATTTGGAAAGGGCAAGCGTTATTTGATAATATTACTTTGTCATTATGTTGCGGTCGATAAATAATGAACTTACATTATTTGGCCGCTATTTTCATCAATAAAAGTTACAATTTTTGTATTATATTATATTGCACATGTTTCTAACTTGGAGTAGTCTGTGGAAAATCTAAATTTTTTTGGGGTAAATCATATTTTGTGATATTACTTCTGGTTAGAGTGGTTCCCTTAAAAGGGAACCACTCTAAATTCCAAATATTATTACTGTGCTGTTTAATTTTATATTTTGGTAAAAACTGTTTTCGGTTTTAGTCATTTCCAGATGATACCAACTTGGTTGTCGAAACGAGCTTCGTTTTTTGGTGTTTGTGGAAACTGCTTCATTATTATTGTCGACACATCGAAGGCAATTATATGGACCTGTTCTGTGTTTTTTCTGGAATATCCAAACGAACAAAACAATACCCCTACTCTAATTTAAAACATCTATAATGGAATATACGAAATTATTGATGTATGATATATTATAATTGTTATTTTTATGTAACAAGAACTGAGGGGTATTCTAAAAAAGAAAAACCAAAAATCAAATATTCGAATTTGCCATTAGCCCTAAGACCTGTTCCCCATAATGCATCAGACTTATCAGTGCCAACTGCGCCTTTAGATTGGCAAAATATTGTTTTAGGAGATAATGGAAATAGTAGTGCCTTTGTATATTCCAAAAAGTTTTAGTGACATTCACTTAATTGCTTAAAATTAAATGAATGATTTGGTACGTGACTTGAGGCTGTTAAAACAACAAGCAGAACTACTTGGTTCCTGACTTAAAGAGTGGAATTTACTAGCTAAAGAAACAAAGATTATTACTTTCAGAAAAAGAAATGCAACGTTTTCCGCATTTTATAATAGGGAAAATTCACCTGCGCGTGTATTAATATCGATGGCAAATATGTGGAGATTTAAAAGTAATAACCATTTCTTCAAAGACGCTTTACAAAATATTGCTGTTTCCTTTGTTTATGGGACAGTTGTGCAATAAATGAACATTATGTGAAAAGAATTTGACCGGAAGGGAAAGAATTTGAACCAGGAGCTAGTAATGTTAAATATGTGCCCTTGTAGACCCCAAAAATGTTCTTTTGCCATCTCTTCATATTAAACTAGGACTAACGAAACATTTTGTGAAGGCAATGAATAAAGAGGGTGAAGGATTTACATATTTAAGAGGACTTTTTCCCCAATTAAGTGACGTCAAACTTAAAGAAGGCAATTTTATTGGTTTTCAAATTAGAAAATTGTTTGACGATGCAGATTTTAAAAGGTCACTCAACAGACAGGACTCAGAGCTTGGAACTCATTTATAAGCATAGTCAGGGGATGTTTAGGGAACAAGAAGGATGAGAACTACAAGCAACTAGTAAGCGAATATTTAGATTTGCACCAAGCGCTTGGTTGCCATATATTTTAAAAAAAATCACTTTTTGCATTTTCAAAATTTTTTCCTGAAAATTGGGTGCGCAAGGGACGAGAAAGTAGAAAAATTTCATCAAGATGTCAAGCAACGGAAATTCGTTATCAAGGACAATGGGATCCAACCATGATGGGTGATTACTATTGATTCTTAAAGCGAGAAGATTTAACCTCCATAATAGAAAAATATCTGATGTGGCCAGCACATAACATTCTTATACCAATATATATCATCTTGATTTAAAAAATCAATCCGTTTAATTCTTCACTTACCTACATTAAATTTTAATAACTTACCTTGAAATGTTTCATTAAAATTTTTAAAATTTTGTAACTAAATTAGACCTTTCAAATGTCAAACTGCCAATTTTATCCTAAGCCCATTTTATGAGGTCAAATATTTCAGTTTACATTAGCTTTATTTAAGTACTTGGAAAATATATTTTATTGCTTTGATATAGTAGACATGATTTATAATCTTTCATCAAGAATATATTTTTTTGTAAAGACAAATACAAAAAAAGTTTGGGTCCCGTTGGCCAATTTTACTCATCACAGATTTTTTTTCCATAAAGTTATGTATTTTCATTATAATTCGTCGAGATACGCCCAGAAATGCAATAAATTTTTTTAATTTTTTTCCCCGAAATTATACCTTTCCTTTTCTTTCATTCATTATGTCTCTTCTGGTGGTACCACATTCACCTAATTTAATGTGTCACCTAAAATGTTGTTGAAAATCTTAACTGCCAAACTTGGGGTCTCCCATTAGTATTTTTTGAGTTATTGCGGATACACACACGCACGCACGCACGCACACTCGCACACACACGCGACAGATAAATAGACATAATTCTGAAATTAGTCAGAATGGAGGGTTCAAAACGTATATATCAATCAAAATCTCGAGGTCGAAAAAATCACGATCACTATACTTCCTTATATTAGGTATAAGAAAGTAAAAATGAACTGAGCATAAGTTTTTCAAAAATTATTCTCTATCTTTGTAGATATATCAATGTAAGCCTAATATATGTCATATGCATCATTGATATATAGCAATAGATAGATTAGGAAAATTAACAATAATATCATTCCATTCCTGCCCATAATGTTTTATTAGTGTAACAAAAAAACGTTACGTGATACGTCTTTTTGCGTGTCATTTCTGTAATCAAAGGCTTTATTCGAGTGGGATATGCTATTCAGGTACAAATTACAAAAAATATATTTATTTTTTTGTCCACCAGTGTAATTAGAGCCACATATTATATTTCATGAACAACTACTGATCCTTAAATTGGGAAGATGATCTTGCCAAACTCTGTGTAAGCTTAAAAAAGACTGAATATTTTTATTTACAAAATATTAATGTTAATATCAAGTGTAAGGATATTAACGAAGTAGTCGGTGTTAATGAAGCCTGGTTTGTTTATGCTTTAATTACTGATTTTAATAACGCAACAACAGAAATATACACTTTAGATTGAGATATTCCTGCATCTGCGATTTAGGATAATTTCTATGTGAATAAAAGGGGTGGTATGAGGAGGATCGAGCATAATAGCAGGAGCGAGTGGTGAGGAACAACTGGATGCAAAGCCTGATTTACGTTTTTCCTGCGACAGATTTTAATGTTATTTCGAGTCACAAATTGTTTAAATTGCGTCGTGATTCAGAAAGGCGACGTTAACTGGCGCTCATTAGACTGAGCCTGGATTCACCTTATATTTATTCATATTATTGAAATGAATCTAGAGATTCTGGACCTTAACTTATCCGATAATGCTCCCGCTTGGTGTCTGGTGCAATGCAATTTACTTGATTTTGTCCTGCTACGATATACTTCGTAAGTGATAGCAATTAATATGCAATGACTCAAATATATTATACAAGATGGTTCTGAATTTTAACGACATATGGAGAATAGAAAAATAACAAACCCCTAATTTTTTTTCTTTGAAATATTTACCTATATTTTCTGGGGTGAACACACAAATATTTCGCATTTCGCTAATAATTTCAAAACCAGTTCGTTAGCTTATTAACATTATTATATCTAATACTGAACTAGTTTCCAGGAACACCAAAATAATTGATACGATTACGACGTGCATTTCGCGTCTCAAGTTGGCATCATTTGAAGTTATTTAAAATTGTTTTCAAAATCACCTCCAGATGATACCAACGTGGTTAGCGAAACACGGGTCAAGTATGGTACCGTTGTTTTGGTGTCCGTGGAAACTAGTTCAGTAGGTATTAATGTCATCACATGATGGTTTCCAACCCACATCAGGATGATTTTATGTGAATAGATATTTATTAACCCCACTATAAAATTTATCGCATTTTCCCTTGTTATTTAAATTTAAATTGGGACCATCTGTTCGAAGCACCAATGAAACATCTCAAAAAATTGTTCGAAAATTGAAACTTTTCTGAAAAAAATGTAAAAAATCAATATAATGTCACTCCCTGTTGGAAGAACCGCGGGCATTTTATTTGCATATATAGTAGAAAATACAGGATTTCTTTTTGTCTCTAATGGTGAAACCCTAGAGTGAAGCCTCCCTTATCAATTTCGGAACAAAAAGTTTAAATTTCAGCACAATGTCAAAAGTGACAGAAGACATCTGATATATGCCGTGAATTCGTGGAGGTCTGATAGTTGTTAAAATATAAAACAAATGGCACAATGGAACTGAAAAGTCATAATTTGACAACAATTTCCAAACTAAAACTTGGCCTGGATTTAGGAAGATGCTACAGGTATTGCAGGACTGCGCCCAACATCTTGATGGGCCACGGCTGGGTTCAAAACTCACCGCGTCCCAAACTCTCAAACCAATATCCATCAGTAAAGTACACCTCACCTCCCATAAACCCCATATAAAACCCATGAACATTACAACTAAAAACCACCAAAAAATAAAGGTAAAGCAGATTTTTCATATTCTTCCTGCGCATAACAATACATCTGAACACTAACATGAGTTCTTCTAAGTTACAAAAGCATATAAGCATAAGCAGACGCCCTGTATTGTAGGAAAGGGCAAGTAAAACTCAAATTGTGATTATAAAGGTAAAAAAGGCCATACCAGCGGCCTGGGTTGGTGTATACCGCTTAACGCCGGCTTATAAATTCCATGTCCATAATATAAATGAAATAAATAACTTAAATAAAGTAACTAGGCTAAGACGTATTGTAAATATTGAAAAATGATTAATAAATGTATTCAAATCGAAACAATGGTCCACTGCCAGCAAAATGCAGCAAGACAATAGTTGATCATAGATGAATTTTGGACTATTATGCCAGAAGGGAAGCCACTAAGAGGCCATTTATATCATTACAGAATATCAGGTTATTTTCCTGAGAGGAAAAGGGCAGCAGATCCTTTTCTCTCTTATGATAAAATGTAATATTTTCTAATGTCTCTAATGAGATCATATAACTCTTGTTGAGGGAAACGTAGGAGATTTGCTTAAGCTCTTTCAAAATCACTGTCGTTTTCTCCAAATCTGTCTTAGATGTTGATGTATCAATATGTTAGAACATAGGCAGGTTGCTTATCGATGGAACGGATATTTCTTCAGAATGCGGTAGTGGTCCCTTCGCTGAATCCAGATCAGGATATATTAATTTGTGCCGATTATTGCCATTGATGCCTTTGATGTTTAGAGACAAAAATAGCAGTCATCAAATTGGTTTCCACCAATGCTAAACCATTGGCATTCCAAACATTAGGTACTTCATCTTTCCATTTGTTCACTGTCGCAAATGTTCAACGCATGTCTTGCATACGAAATGTGGAGTCCAACATTTATCCTGGTCCCCTTACTGGACGCCAAAATAAGCCAGATATGCTCTTTTTTGCAAAGTCAGAAACGGGTTTTTTGCTTTCTTTCAAAGTGTACTTGAATGATTTACACAGCTACGTCTGCTTGTGGTTTTTATTCAACGCCGAAAATTTACAAAAAGTAGTAACACGTATTCACCCACGAAAACTTAATACCAAACTTAACTAGAGTAGGTAGAATGCAGGCGTAGACACGGGCAACAATCGGCCAGCATAAATTAATTGGTGGGGAGGCATCACGAGGTTGAGGGTTACGAAGGTAGGAAAGTTAGATTTTATGGTCATGGGGAATACCCAGTACGGCTATTTAGACTCTAATTTCAGTAAGAAGCTACTATTTTAGTCTCTACACCATTATTTCATTAATTTTGCATTTTATCAGTACCAAAATTTGTTATAAAAAACCACGGTATATTTTTTGAATCAGCATATCAAAAATATCTCAAATTAGTGCTTAGTTTTCCAGCACCAAGACGAAAAAAAATTTCTTGTGGACCTGTGAATTATTTTCTCTCGTATCATTCAGCTTTTACCAAGGTGTTTTAACATTTATTTCGTTGGTTTGATCTGCAGTATCACATACTAAAAATAAAAACAGAGTCTGATGCTCCAGAAAGGAGTGTTTACAAAAAAAGTTAACTGAGCACTTTCGAGTAACACAGAACAACTCAAACGCTTGAATAAGAAGTAGTAAACAGGTTCTTATAGTTTACGTGGCGTATAACTTCAAAGATCTTTTTGTGAATCAGTTTAGGAAAAAAATCAAATCACATCTTTTATCAAATTAGTAATATTGGTTATATGATTGTTATTTATGTATTTATTATATTACTTTCTTTAGCTATGTTTCTTTCTTGGAACAGACAAATATGAAATTTAGTTCTTTAGTTCTTTTTTTTTTTTTTTAGGTGCATACTTATTTTATTTATTTTAAATATTTTCAAAGCTAGACCAATCTTTTGTGTAGTCTAGTACATATCTAGCTATAGGTTTTAGGTTAATTTAAGTTTGTATGTTTAGTTAAGTTTTCTTTTTTTGTTTTATACATATGTAATAATATATTAAGCTGTGGCGGTTAAGTGTAAGAGTAGCCCACTGGCTAAACTTCGCCGCGCACACCCCAACATCATTATCAATTTATATATGAATGTATATTGTGTAATATACCTACATGTATACACAAAATAAAGACGATTATTATTATTATTATTATTATACGTGGAGTAAATTTTAAATTTCAACTTTTTAATTTGTAAAAACAAAACAAATTCTTTAAAGGAAAAAAATATATTCATAATAAATAAGTATCTATATTACGTATAAATAAAAATGTTAGTTTATATTTTTCAGAAAAGTCTATTGTAAGAATATGTGTGACTTCTAGTGTATCTCTTCAATGCATGACTTTTTTTTTATCAGTTTTTTTTATGTAAATATTCAGTAGTCGAAAAATTCAGTAAGATTTTATATCTAGTGTGCTGTAATAAACACGGCGATAGAAGTTTATTTATTATGATCGCTTTAACAAGGCAGCGTGGCCGAGCGGTCTAAGGCGCTGGTTTTAGGCACCAGTCCGAAAGGGCGTGGGTTCGAATCCCACCGCTGTCAATCACTTTTTTATTTTTAATTTTTTTTTTTACGTATTTTCAGTAAAAAAAAAGTGTGAGGGATTTTACTGAATTTTATTTTCTGTAATGAATTAATAATTAAAATGATACAAAAGAAAAAATCAGTAATAAATGAGCCCTCTATGATTTGTCTGACATTTGCTATAATGGATCGAACTATTATTTAAATAATAAATATGAATAACAAGTCAAATTTTTTTTAATGCAGCTATGCTGTACGGATTTTTTTTCCGCTAACGACACTACATAAATGTTGCTTTACCTATGCATAGATCACGAGCCGCCACTGAATTATCTGTATCTTCTCTGCACTATTTTTTTTTATTCAAAATTATATTCTACATGTTTTTTTTTTTAATAATTTAAAAATCACCCAGTATTTATATCGCTGTGACGTCATACATAGTGCTTTATATCTACATCACTAAACATATTTCGCGGCTGCAGACCATCAGAAATGGTGCAGTCTTTCACAATTTCAAAAAAAAAACATCAAATGTCACATTAGAATCTAATTTAAGATTATGTATCTCCTCGTTTTTAATGATGAAAATATTTTAACCGTTAAACACCTCACACAATTTGTATTTTATTTAAATTTCAAGCTTAGCGTAAACTGCATGCAAAGCCATTGAACGTTTGATTAAAAAAATAAACAAAACTCAATAGCTAGACACTGGCGCAACAGTCGCATTAAACAGTATAATTTTCAATAGAAAAGAAAAATAAAAGAACAATTTTCAGCGGAGCGAAATGTCTTCTCATAGCAGCGTCCTTGGGATTTCCAGTCGAATTGTGAATTGATGAAGGGACACAGAATTAATTCAACAATTAGCAAACAAAAACGACTGGTGCACATCTCCGTAACATTTTGCCAATGTTCATTCTGGCAGTTATTGCCTTTAATTTGCAAGTAACGCCTTGCGAAGAGGTTAGGTGTGGAATGTTAATTAAAAGCCCGAGACTGATCTGACGGTCCAGATGCGATGCCAAGTGATGCTGATGCTTCCTCTCGATCTCGCATCTCACCGATCGACTAATTACTGCCAGAAACGCCAGCCATCATTCCTTGATTTGCTTGCAATTGATTACTAATTATTGAAGGAGTGTGATAAGTCGCGTGATAAAACTAATTAACTAACTTTCGGGTATAATTCTTCAACAGGGTACGAGTAATTTATATTACATTTCAAATGGAGAAATAATAATATGCAAATAGATTGATTTTTATACCCAATTTTCATTACTTTATTTTTTTTACAAATAAAGAAAATTATTCTGCTGAGCACCGGAGAGAAAAATTGCTCAAGAATCCATTTTATCTATCTGTCTAAAACTCAATTATCAACAAAAGTGTGTTCAAACTAATTACTGTCCCTATTAATGATGAATCCTATTTTTTACACAGAATGGCTAGCTAGAGCCATGCACTTTTATGCTTTAGTTAAACTATGTTGTATAACAAATTTAATGCAAAATATTGTTACGTGTTTGCTGTCCACATAAACACCTCAAACCGTGGATTGGTTTAATGAAACTCCTTGTATCATTTTCTACTTTATTAACTAATTAATAATATTTAACGACTTAATAAATGGCTTAACTATAGCCACAATTAATGCGGCTTGGAGAACACCTTGCTAAAGAACTCAATTACTTTTTCCTGTCGTTCAGAATTTGGGAGAAAATACACCCAAGTCTAGAATTACTGGCATCCGTGTCTAAAATGTAGAGGCCTTTCCGTTGTGGGTATGAAAAAACTGGACTAGAAGATAGAGCTGATTTTAGTCTTTAACAAATGAATGGCATTTCACACTCTTGTGCCCACTGGCATTTAATTTTTTTTTCTGTGAGTCGGTGGCTTTAAGAAAGAATCATGTATTTATATAGCATCTTTCATCATAAATTAATAATGATTAATTCGCAGTGTTCAGTGGTTTGAGAAATTAATTAAAAGCGTTCATTTACGCAAATTTAAAAATTCACAAATCACGCTCGTAATTCCTAATAAACATTAGAAACTTTTTATCTATAATTACCAGGGACATATTTTAATAAAACTTATTTAAAAATGTTGATTAATGTTTGCTCGGGATGAGCGAACGAGTTAAAAAACTTCTTAATTTGCAGTGATTATTTCCATTATTACCGCGATATCTAAGTTTTGCAGCGCAATGTTATCCGCAAAGAAATTCATGGCGCGACGGTTTGCCAACAAAAACACAGAGACTTCTGTGCAGTTTATGTAAATAATGCAGATGAGATTTTTCTCTTCTCTTTCGGTCATAAAGTGCGGTGTTATCCTTCCCCGCGCACTTAGCAACATTTCCTTATTAAATACCGCCAACTAATAAGATCTGTAAGAGAGAATTGCGTCATAATTTACACAGTAATGGGTCGTGTCGCTCCAGCTCCTCTTCCACAGACAAATCTTTTACATCATCAGAATGAAAACTATCTACATTTACATTTTTATAGGACTGGAACTATATTATTCCTGAAATATGTGAAATTTGTTACACAAAACCATTGTTTTTGGATGGATAATTGATAATTTCAAGCATACCTCTTGAGGATAATGTTTTGTGTTATTAAAATAATTATTTAACTGAATTCTGTTTTGTTCTGTTTTTTATGGTAACTATTACGGATACCTTGGGAAAAGTTGCCAATAATGAAACCAAAAAATACTTTATCTGTAGGTAATTTCCTTTTCTAACATAATAATAACCAGGGTCAGGAAACTACTCCAGAGTCCAGGACCGGTAACTACTATTTTTGGAAGTTCATATGGAAGCTCATAAATTATCCAAATAAAATGTTACATGAAATTTAATATTGATCAACACATGAAATAATATAGTGTGGAAATTAAGTAACGCATAAATTCAGTATTTCCGTTGATATTAATTTTTTGGAAAAAATCTCGAAGGGGTATAGCGATTTTAACTTCGGCAAATATTTTCAGTCTAATTTCAGTTTCTTACGTCATTTATTTTTATGTTAAGTTATGACGTCATCGACTTTTTCTTTAAATGACAACCTATATTTTTTATTATTGATTTTGGTAGTAGATTTTATTCTGGTTCCGACCGTATAAAATTGTCAATATGTTATTATTTGAAAAAAATCGATAAAAACAGTCTTAAAGTTCAAATAATAAAAATTCATTAAATTGGGTAAATTCATCTAGTTGCCTAAGTTTGACGGAAAGTTATCGACAGCACAATCGTTTTTTTTTGAAATTATACAAATAGTTGAAAAATCGAACTAGAAATTTATTATCTGCTCAATTCAAAGTTAGTAATAACGATAACTTCGTGAGGCAAACATTAGTATAAAAAGAAACTAAACTGCTTAACCAGAAAAAATCTAACAATATCATCAAACACAAAAATAAGCACAGAAATAACAGTTGTTAATTACATTTACACTAAATGTTCAAATTGACGACCCTGTACCATTTGACAATACCCACGACGATTATAAAATTCATTTCTCACATTCTGAATAGTTTGAGGCGATATTAACCTAATCTCATGTTGAAATCTTTGCCTGAGATCGTCTAAATTATTGGGTCGATTGTTGTACACTTTACTTTTTAAGTACCCCCATAAGAAGAAGTCTAATGGCGTTAGATCAGGAGACCTAGGCGGCCATTCTATCTGACCTCTTCTCCCTATCCATCTTGCTGGGAGAACTTGGTCCAAGTAGCGTCGCACAATAATTTCGTAATGAGGCGGAGCGCCATCTTGTTGTAACCAAATGGTATTATTTGGTAGGTCAGGTTTTTTGCATTGGGGAATAATGCAGCTAATGCAGGTATCAATTCCAACTGTAAAAATTGCAGGTATCTATCTCCAGTCAAATTATTTTCAAAAAAGAATGGACCTATAATTCTGTCACCAATAATTCCTGCCCCAACAGTAACTTTCTGAGGACATTGGGTATGACTTTCCTGCATCCAATGGGGATTGTCCCTAGCCCAATATCTACAATTCTGTCTATTGACATGGCCATTTAAACAAAATGTTGCTTCATCCGAAAATAAAACACGCTGGAAAAACATTGGATCGCGGTTGCAAATTTCCATCATTTGTTCGCAAAACTCTTGCCTACGATCAAAGTCACCTTCTGTCAACTCATGAACCAAGTGCACCTTATATGGGTGGAATTTTTGAATTTTCAAAAGTTTTAGAATTGTAGTGTGGCTTATATTGTGGTTCAAAGCAATGCTTCTACTAGTTGAATGTGGATTGTTTTCAATTTCTAGTAGCACATCAAGTTGTGCATCTTCATTTAATGTGGCCGGACGTCCAGCTTTTGGAATATTCTTTACAACAACGCCATGTTCCCGAAATTTTTTTTCAATCCTACTAATTGATTATTGATTTATGGGCTGATCCGGGTATTTTTCTCTAAAAAGATGACACACTTCTTGATGTGTTCTAGCTCTGTCGCCATAACCAATCATTATTAACACTTCAGTTCTCTGTTTGTCGCTCAACTGTACCATTCTTATTAATAAAATAGTTTTTCTAATTTAGAAAAATCAAAATAATAACACTTATTCTGTTGCGACATTTACAAATTATTTAAATCTGACAGCCGTAACTAATGTGATACACCGGCAACTAGATAAATTTACCCAATTTAATGAATTTTTATTATTTAAACTTTAAGACTGTTTTTCTCGATTTTTTCAAATAATAACATATTGAAAATTTTATATGGTCGGAACCAGAATAAAATCTACTACCAAAATCAATAATAAAAATATAGGTTGTCATTTAAAAAAAAAGTCGATGACGTCATAACTTAAAAAATAAATGACATAGGAAACTGAAATTAGACTGAAAATATTTGCCGAAGTTAAAATCGCTACACCCCTTCGAAATTTTTTCCAAAAAAATTAATATCAACGGAATTACTGAATTTATGCGTTACTTAATTTCCACACTGTATACCTATATTAAATACATAGATACTCAAAACAAAATAGCAGTCATATGTATGTTGATGCAAGGTTCTTATTCTAACACTCCCACTGAACCACAACATCAACCGGATAACTTAATCCTTAATACTTGTTGATGATTTGCCAAACCATACCAATTTTATATATGCAATTCAAATGTTTAGTATACGGTAAACCTTTCGTAAGAATTTTCGCTGCCAGTTCACTTCAACCAATTTGTTTCACAAAGACATCTCCATTTTCTAGCCTCTCCCGTACAAAATGATGGCGTATATCAATATGTTTGGATCTGGATATTTGATAAATCTATAGCACTTTTGTTGTCGCAGAACATAACTAATTCTCCCAAATCTTTTGGCTGAAGTTCCATATTTAAATTCTTTGACATTATCGCTTTCTGCACTGATGCTGAAAGCGTCATGTAGTCCGCTTCACTAGAAGACAATGCTACTGTTCTTTGTTTTCTAGAATTCCATGAAATTGGTCCACCTTGTGACATAAATATATATCCAATTATTGAACGACGTTCATCAATATCTGCAGCCCAATCAGCAGCAGAATATCCGACTAAATATAAATTGGAACTGTCCGCAGAATATTCAATCTTAAATGACAAAGTACCTTTCAAATATCTAAAGATCTCCTTGACAGCCTTCCAATGTATTTTCCCCGGATTATTACTGAATCTACTTACAAGACTAACTGCATAAGGAATATGAGGCCTCGTACCTTGTGCTACATATAACAAACTTCCTACAGCTTGCTGATAAGGCACATTTTCCATTTCATGATATTCTTCTTTTGACAGGTGTTTTGACAGCTGCTGATTTTGATTTACCCGAGTTTTTACCCGATTACAATCTAACATATTGAACTTTGACAACATATTTGTTATGAATTTCTCTTGATCAATCCAAATTTTATTTTGTTCATGATCACGGGTTATACGGAAACCTAAAATATAATTTGCTTTTCCCTGATCCTTCATTTCAAATCTTTCTGTGATATGAGATTCTAACTTTTTCTTCATAATATTATCGTTTGAACAAATTAAAATATCATCAAAGTAGATCGCAACAAATAGTATTATTCCTTAATCCAGTTTAAAATAAACACATTGATCAGTTTTTGAACATTTAAGTCCAATGTCTAACAAGGCTATTACTCCAGAGAAATAAAACTTCCTCTGCGGAATGAGGCTGAACAAGCTGAATTTTTGCAGAGACCTTAGTTTTGATGTTCTAATGAAGCACAAAAAAATCTCATATGCCTACCCTTGTGCGTCTTGAGATATCGAAGGTCAAAGGTCATGAAAATCGGTTTTTTTGCGATAATCTCGCTTCCAGTGCATCTGACGTCGTAAGAACTCATAACAAAACTTACGTAAAATAGTATTCTCTACAAAATTGTTCATATACATTTTTTTCGTACGATCAACCGTTTTCGAGATATAGCATGATAAAACGGGAGCGCGCATTCGTAATAGGTAATACTGTATTATACTGCAGAGCTATAAATATAAAAGCACTTTTCTTAATCTGTTAGACTGGAAAATTAAATTCCCATTATTAAAACCATTAAAAATTTGTTTATTTATAAAAAAATATATAATAAATAATTAATAACAAAAAAATACATTCTCTTCCACACCACGCCTTATGTTTCCTTGCCTTCCTCCTCGTCTTCGTCGGGTTCCACTAGCACCTCGATCAACACATTATCTTCGTCAGACGCTTCCTCTATATCTATTGGCTCTATATCTGTTGGCAAAACCTCTTCAGGCTCAAGGTCACTGAAGTCTTCGATGTTTTGCAACTCTGTTGACGGGTTCAGGCATGCCTGTCCGTGACACTGACCACAAACTTTGGAGCATGGAGGTTGAAGTCGAAGAATCTGTATCTTCTTGGCGCCGTTTTGCTGCTGTAATTGAGTGCTTACTAACGTACACTTTTCAGCACTCTGTATGTACGTTCACAGAAGTCACGGTATTCGAATATTCGATGTGTCCATCATTTCTTTCGATACTTGCAGTTTTTATAGTTTGTAAACCTCGCACAACATTCACTGAATCACGACCATCCGAAACCGGTTGATTGCATATAAAGCACAGACTAGCCATTCCGCGTGGACAAGAACGTCTTTCACAGTCGAGAAACAGCTTTTAACTAACAAACTGGCTGGATTCGAGACCGACACGACGCGACGCGAAGAGACTCTTTACAATGCAAGGGGTTTAGGGACTGCGTTTCGGAGAAATACGGTCATGGTCCACTTCTTTATACCTGGATGATTATACTTTTCTTGTCTAGAATAAAGAAATGTTTTTTATTTGCATTATAATATATTGAATCAGCTTTGCATTTCATTACAAAAGTGGTGTGAAAATAATACATTGTTTTGTTATTAATTATTTATTATACCTATATTTTTTTATAAATAAACAAATTTTTAACGGTTTTAATATTGGGAATTTAATTTTCCAGTCTAACAGATTAAGAAAAGTGCTTTTATATTTATAGCTCTGCAGTATAATACAGTATTACCTATTACGAATGCGCGCTCCCGCTTTATCATGCTATATCTCGAAAACGGTTGGTCGTACGAAAAAAAATGTATATAAACAATTTTGTAGAGAATACTATTTTACGTAAGTTTTGTTATGAGTTCTTACGACGTCAGGTGCACTGGAAGCGAGATTTTTGCGAAAAACCGATTTTCATGACCTTTGACCTTCGATATCTCAAGACGCACAAGGGTAGGCATATGAGATTTTTTTGTGCTTCATTGGAACATCAAAACGGAGGTCTCTGCAAAAATTCAGCTTGTTCGGCCTCATTCCGCAGATGGCCTTTTTTTTACTTTATTTCCCTGGAGTATACGTGTAATTTCTTTTTTGAAACGTCAAAAATTACTTTTATTATAAACTCCACCACACGCCGAGTTTTACTACGGTGAGGAAGTTCTGATCCCCAAATAATTGGCAGCGGTTTTTATTAACATATATGCACATCTCAAAATGGCAAATATTTCATAGACTGTAAAAATATCTTTGCAGGAATACACAAATACCATAAAACATATCATGAGAAATTTGAATTCGCCAGAAACGAATCTTATATTATGGTAGAGGACATTTAACTCATGAGCAATAAAATCAGAGAAGTTGATCAGTACAAAACACTACAAATATTTTTAAATAAATCGGTACGAGAGAAAAGATTTAAAATCATTGTTTCACTTTATTTTTTAATCAAGGATTTTATCCAAATACGCGCATAAGAAATTAACATTTTATGCATCAGCAAATAAAGAAATATTAAAATATAATAAATATTGTAAAAACAGGGACTAATTTATTAAATATACTATTAAAACTCAACTTTAACATGTTATTTTACTTTTAGAATTAATTAAAGATGTATCAGCATATGTGGTAAAAGGTACATTATATGAAAGAGAATTTAATTTATGTACATAAAATAAAAATAACATAGGTCCTAGAACTGAGCACTGTGGAACTCCAATTATAAAAAATAGTAACTGTTCTGAAGTAGTTTCATCCAAATCATTTCAACAGTTTTATAGAGAAATAACAACCCAATTTAGTACCTGGCCTTATACACTGCATCTGTACAATTTAGGTGTTAATCTGTTCATGATAGACGCAAGCAAATACTGTGCTGAAGCCATAAAACATCCCAACAGGTTATACGCAGAAAATTTTTAAATATTCTCACAAAATCAGTACATAGTAACATTCCACTATGAAATTTCGGCTTGTTTTTTAATAGAATCTCATATTTTACTTTATTTCAACAATTAATTAAAACAAAAACAGTTATTTTCGAAAATCTAAGAGCACACTACAATTTTCCAATGAGGTCGGGCACTCTCCTTGAAAACAGTGACAGCACTTATTCAGTTTTTACATATAACATGATGGAATGTATTCTACGAAAACAAAATATCTACCAAGCTTAGTTGGGATATCACCACAAAATTATCATTAAGAAAGCATTTATCTGTGTTTAAATATAAATAATATTTTCTTGCGAAAATATAAATAATATTTTCTTGCGAAAAACAATGGCTATAAAGAAAACCTAATAGATAAACTATTAAAAAACAAACAAAAGAAAACATTACGTAAAGAGTTTTATGCCGCTTCTTCTCAGGAATGCAATAAGAGATATAAATGCATTAATTATAGGCCTAAGATCAGCAATAGAGTTAGTAATAAACTGAATAAACTAGGATGTAGAACAATTTCAGTAAATAAAAATAATTTAGGTAAAATGTTAATTAATAATAAGGATAAAACTGAAAAACTACAAAAAACAGGAGTATATGAGTTAAAATGTAGTGACTGTGTTGCTATATACATTGGACAAACTGGACGAAATGTAAAAAAGCGAATCGATGAACACAGGAAATCTATTGTAAACAATGTATATAGTACGGGCATGTCAACACATTGTATAGAAAACAATCATTTTATCGATTTAAATAATGTCAAATTACTCCATTCGGAAAAGAAAGGAAAGAAACTTGATCTATTAGAACAATTAGAAATAAGTAAAGCTGTTAAAAATAATAAAAACTTAACGAATGAACAACAAATTTTTACAGGCCACCATATTTTAAATAAAATAATTTAGATTTGAAAAATAAAGTAACATTCCACTTATAAAAACATACTTTACAATAGTTTTATAGTAGGTACCAGATGTAGTTATATAAGCAATGGACACAAATTTTACTATTCAGTATTCCCTGTACTCTTGACAAAGGCCTAAAAAGCCGAAACACGTGTAGAGTTTCTAATAAAATATTTTTGAAACATTAAAAAGCAAATTTCCTTCATATATTTAAAATATTTTCTGTATATAGCCATTATCATTACCAATAGATGTTATTTCATGATTTGTCAATAACATGTTTATATAATTGCAACTGATGAACATTTATATTTATATTATTTTGTATGATTTATTTAAGTATATTTACCGTAGGTCAAATATTATCGAGACAATCCTTACAAATAAATTTCTAGGTTAATTTTGTTATTTTAGAATTAATAAAGTATTAAATTAACACATCAGGTTTAGAGATATTTGTTTTACTAATATAGTATAAATTTGAGAAATACATATTTTCCTCGTTAAGCTATGATAACTTTAAAAATTGTAGTTTATTTCAATCTTATTTACAACATAAAAAACGTCAGCTTCTTGATCCCTTTATCTCCGCCAACGAAGCCGAAGATGTGGCAAGTTCGAAATAAACTATACTTTGCCTGTTATTACACCTGTTTTTAATTACTTTAAAAAAAAAAAAAAATTAATCACGTGTGAGTAGTACCTACAGATAATTCTTGCTAATGATCTGGAAGTTTAATTTCAACGTTGTTAAATTAACGAATTACCAAGAAGGAAGGAGCATTACTCATTATTATGTAAAGTTTCCGGGATGGTCCTTGAGGGCCTGGACAGGAAGTGTTGATTCATGACAGTTCCCAGGAGTCGCCAAGACGTCACATAAATCTATAAATAACGACAGTGTGGAGACTAGCTCATTTTCACCAGCGCATACACCAGAATTTTAAGTGTTAACCGAACAAGAATATACGTTATTAAAAAAAAATTAACTAGCCATTCAGTGGTTCAAAACAAGATTTGCAAATGTAAATACAAAGATGATTAAAATATCTCAAAAAAAAAAGTGAAATTTGCAATAAGGCCCTGGAGTGAAATATTGAGGAAATTACTTTTCAATATTACAGCACTTTGATATATAAAATCAAATACGTATCTACTCAGAAAAAATTGTCTCTTTTTAATAAAATACATTTTTTTCTAGTATTCAATAAAATATAAAAACAACTGTTACACAGTTTCTATTAAGCAGTCAGTAGATGCTTTTTTTACAAATAATATTAATCAAAAAAGTAATACAATATTTCGGAAACGAAATCTGTTTCCTTTATCAAAAGCTTTATAATTTGCATAAAAATGTCAAACGACATATATTTTAGTTGTTTATAAGATATCCATGGATAAGCTTTCTCTTTTAACTTTCAATATTGATACATTGAACTGATTCTGCGAACATTGTTAAACTTATTAAAAATAAAGAAACTTTTGCTTTTAAATGTTTCAAAAATATTTTATTAAAACTTTGTACGTATTTCAGCTTTTTAGACCTTTCTCAAGAGTACAGATGACACTAGATGTTTAAATCGTATTCCATACTTATAATTAAAAAAATAAGAATAAAAACGTGACAAATGATCAAATAATCTTTGCTGGTTACAATATTTTAAACAAAATAGTATAATTTGAAGAAATTCCCATCGTTTCATACCATACTTTACAATTGTATTATACTGCTCGGATATGATATATAAGTAAGAAACACGATTTAAAATATAGAATCATCTGTATTCTTGAGAAAGGCTTAAAAAGCCGAAACACGTGTAAGTTTTAATAAAATAACATTTAAAGGCAAAAGTTTCTTTACTTTTAATAATTTCAGTATTGGTTATCATGTGAGTTATTTTTAAGTTATGATTTTGGATGTCAAGATAATATTTTTGCTGATTGATTGAATATACAGTGTCTCACTTAAAACTGTAACACCCCTAAAAATTTCTTAGTTTTTATCCGATTTAAACTAAATTAATCTCAAAAGATTGAGATCATTAAGATCTACTTGACCACAAAATCATTTACTCTTTTCAAATGCAAAGCCAACTACGACGCAAGATTGAATGAAACAAATAAAACAATCATCTAGGTATTTTTTTAAGAAAAAATAGATTAAAGCGAGTAGTGAGGAAATGTTACCTGAACTTGCAATCAACGAATCTATAGTATGGGATGATTGTGGGGACAACAAACACGTAAAACAATAATCACTAAGCCTGGCTAAGCGATGGTAGATGCAGGGTCGGGCGCAATACCAATGCCATCGCGCGCTTGTTTACGATGACGATGACACGACACACTTCAGTTGTTATCTGTCGGTCGATGCATAGAGTACTAATAAATAATAAATAGTGTTGAGCGTAAAGAATCGAAAACGACCGGACGCTGATAAAGTGAATAAATTTATCGGTGAATTTCCGAATTTATTCTATGATGGATGTAAAATAATTTGTAAAGTTTGTGATCAAGACTTAATGTGCTGGAATAAATACGGCTGCAAAATTCATGTCAATAGTAACCGGCATAAAAATAAAAAAATGGCGTCTTCTTTGGAACCTCAGTTTATGTTTGATTTACTGTTAACGCTGATTGCCTGTGAAGTTCCCCAGCGCATATTGGATAAACCAGCATTTCGAGAGTTCTGGAATAAATACAATCCCCAGGTGAATTTACCAAGTCGTTCATCGTTACGTAGATATGTACGAAGTGTTCGTGAAGACATTGTAAATAGGATTAAATATGCATTAAAAAAATACACGGCTGTGGTTATGTGTTGACGAGACGACAGATTGTAAAAAAAAATCTATTTTAAATGTTATAGTAAGTTTACTCGACCCTGTTAAACCAACATTTCCACTTTTACTAGCTAGCAAAAGACTAACTGCGTGTACTGGCGAAACAATTACGCGAGTGGTGTTGGAGACTTTCGAAAAATTTGAACTGTCAACAAGTCAAGTGTTGATGTTTGTGACCGACGGTGCTGCGACAATGCGTTTGGTGGACCGTTATCTTTAAAGAGACGATTGTAGGTTTATACATGTTATGTGTTAAGTATATGCGTTCCATCTTGTAGCAGAAACGATTCGAAAATGTTTTCTAGCGGTAGATGCATTAATAGCAATTACAAAAAAAGTATTTCTCAAATCTCCTAAACGGCCTCGAGCATTTCACACACTGTGTCCTGGTATTCTGCAACTACTAGAGCCGATTCTTACACGTTGGGGAACGTGGTTGAAGGCAGCTTTTTATTATGCTGAATATTTTCAACAAATAAAAGCTGTGATACTACAGTTCAACCCTAACGAGGCTGCAGCTATTAAGGAAAGCCAGACAAGATTTCAAGATGTTTACCTTGAAACAGATTTTAAAACTATTTATAACAATTATAGAGGACTACACGACGCAATAGAAAAATTGTAAAATACTTTGTTGTCGTTAGTGGAATCGCTACAAATAGTGAACGACGTAAATACACAGTTACAGACTATAAATGATGCAAAAACTAAACTCGTTATTGAAAAATTCGAGAGTGTATTACAGAAACATCCTGATTTTACCAAATTAAGACAAATTTGTGATGGTGCATCTACAGCTGCGTTAAGTGAGTTCACAGAGTGTTTTACTTATGCTTGTATTACTTCCGTAGATGTCGAACGGTCTTTTTCAAAATACAAACATATTCTTTCACCACAGCGAACATCGCTTACTGAGACAACTGTAGAAACATATCTGATGCTACACAGTTATTATACAAGTGCTCCAGTTTGTGATAACGACAACCAAGCTACTTCATAAATCTGCTTAAGAAGGTGAGTTTTGTACATATTTTAAAGTGTACCAGTATTAATAAAATTTATTTCCATTTATTTTATTTATTTATTTATTTATTATTAGTTATCACTTAGATATACAATGTACATGTGTGAACGTCATTTAACAGTTTAATAATAATGTGCAACACTAAGCTTACAAAATATAAGGAAATACATAAAAAAGAACTTAAAGCGAACGAAATAGTACAAAAACATACATCACAATATATAAAATATTTTTGTTTTTTTTATTGTACTTATTCAAGTATTATGATCTGATGCATACCCAGTACGTCTCTGTAGGATTAATGACCTTAGCCCGGCTTAATAATCACTTATAGCTTGTTATTTCTCTATCACAATAGCATAGTTGCACGTCCGCGAGAGAAGGACTTTGTCGGTATGGACTTATGTACTTGTACTAAGTTACAAGGAATTGGAAAAAATAACATTCTAATTGCATGACTACTAGCAAAAACTATCAAAAACTTTATTTTTTTGAATTTAGCTATGATGAAAAGAAACCCAGTCAGTTCAGACTCATTTAATTCAATTGATGCCTCTTTATATATATAGAAAACTGTTTTTCATAGCCTTTTACTTCATTGTTTGATTTTTTTAAACAACCTAATTCTATTATATCCTTGTATTCATGTACCGTACAAATAAAAACGGTGTTTTAAAAGAATAACCAGAAAATAATAATTTCTGTTTGTGCGCAAGAAAATGACAACTTTTATTTACATCAAGGGAAATTCAAGAAAGATTTCCTCGGAGTAGACGGGACCAATTGTTTGCGAATTCTTGCGAAACGCGGCTTAATACGGTTAAGAAATAAATAACCAGCGTGTATACAGGAAACAGGAAGGTGCTGATTATTTATGATACATTTTTCTCTAATTTACATTTTTCTTTGGCTTAAAATGTAAGTGCAGTTAAATTTTATTAACAGTCACATTTTTCATTGAGTAGATGTTCAGTCTTGAAAATGTACCTGAGAAAATTATTATTAGCAGGAAATAATAATTATTTATACACATAATAGTTGCAAATGTAACAAATGACTAGAAGATTAAGTTATCTTTATTCTAGATGCAGAGGTCTCTCTGTAAGTCTAGGGATATTATTTAATTTTTTTGTTCAGTCTTTACTTTACTTATTATTAGGGCATTCTAATTTCAATCAGCAACCAATGGAGATGTATAAAAAATTTTCTAGAATTTGAAAATGATTTTAAAATTTGTGTTTCCATATAAATCTTACTCACAATTAATGATAAATGCGAGTCATAGTAGGCTATATTAATATGACGTAATTATCTTGACAACCAAGGTTAAGGTCATAAAATTAAATAATTAAAAACATTGTTTTTTTTTATTGTCTAATTTTTACTTTTATTTTTATTTTAAACTTTACAACTAGTTTCATTCTAATCGGATATTTTCAAGTAAAATAAAAATAAAAATAAAAGTGAGAATTAGACAAGAAAAACAGTGTTTTGTAATTATTTAATTTCAAAATTGGATTTTCACAAACAAATATCAACTTCAATCAACTTATTAAAGTCATAGTCACATTTGCAAATAATATGAATCTTATGTATGTTAGCAATACATCCCACTGCCCTTCAGGGGCCTCCTGTACTCCCGATTATATCAACCAGCTGTTGGGCGCTCGTGCTTACTCGGAGGATGACCGAGCCCTAGATGCGCGCTAACTAAAATCAGGCAGTCGATACTTTACCTCTGTGAATGAACTTAATCATAGATTAATATTAATTAATAGATTTTTGCCACAGTGAATTCTTTTTGTTTTATTTGGGGTAAAAACCCCTAACGCTTACATGTATAGTAATATTAAAGGTAAAATTGAACCAGTTGTAAATATACTATTATAATGTTTCTTCAATTTTGACAACTTTTCGGAGAAAAAGAAGGTTTAAAAATTTAACAAAATACATAAAAAGTTTATTAACGTTTTTGCTAAATTTAATCGTTTTCTTTTAAAAACTGTTCATGTAACCACTAATCACAGTAATGATTTTGTAACTAAATTCAGATAAGTTTGATGCTTCAAGGAGAAAAACCTGTCAAGAGTATTCTTAAACTTATTATTATTTTGAGTTTTTGAAAACAGTCATTTTTTAATATACAGGATGGGGCAATAGTGCGTACGACTTTGATATGTCGAGTTCTATGATAGCTAGAAATTTGATTTAAAAACATAAATAAACTTGTAATGAAGTGATTATTTTATAGAATTAAAATATGTAACTAGGTGCCATTTGCCAGATTCAAAATATATTTTAAACATTTTAGTACCGCGCCCTTAATAGTGGCATTGTCAGTTGCTCATTAATAATAGTATAATTAATATTTGTAAGATAGGTAGTAGTAATCCGGTTGTATAAACATTCAAATATGCCGAGCTGCAGACAGTACGTAAATAGCGAGACGCGAATCGCGCATGTTGTCCCTGGCACTCTTGTGCCCGCACAAAGTGAAGGACCCCGAGATTGGAAACAAACAAATGAGTTACCGTCTGGCCGCTGCCCGAGAAACCACGCCGACCAGCATAGAAAGTAATCTCGTTGTGAGTATAGAGGTATATAGGTATATAAATTTAATTCCGAATTCCGTAAAAGGTGACGTAGTTGCCCTATTCCGCGCATCACTACCGCGTCTTCTCCTACTTCTGCTTTTGGCAGCGTTTAGTAGCTTGAGGATTTTTCAGAGCGTCAACAGGAGTCCGTTACTACCGCCAGTACCTATCAGACGTGCCGACACCGACCGCTCCGTAAATCCAGTGAGGAAGCAGCCCAGGATACGGAAGTAGGTATCAAGGTTTGATAAATAATGGTTTGGTAAATAAAAGGTATTACTTGGCTGGTGTGTACTTTCCGGAAATTCTTTAGAGTTTGTAAAACGCGACCGCTCCATTCGTAGAGTCCGCAAGCGTAAAGCCGTATCCGCATTATACAGGGTGTCCTCCAGGCCACCTGAGCACGTCATATTCTGCAGGGTGACTTGGAGGTACTATCATTAGCTCCCAACCAGGAGACACTTCCGTTCGAGTGTAGAACGGGAGAGCGGCTGAAGGTTGGAATCGTAACCGCGTTATACAGGGTGTCCTCCAGGCTACCTAAGCACGTCATATTTTGCAAGGTTGGAGGTATGATTATTTCAGTTTGACATCACCGTAGTCTCTTTAAATTTCCAACCGTTAGGCTTGCTACTCCTTCCCCCCAAACCGTCACCGCTAACTACCGGGCGTCCTCCAGGCTACCTGAGCACGTCATATTCTGTAGGGTGACTTGGAGGTACTAGATTCGGCATATCATAAATCCGGAAACATCCATTAGCCAAGCCATAGTAAATAAAGGCGATAGTCATAGTCACAGTGATAGTGTACTTATATTAACGCTTGCTTCCCCTCCTGGTATCCGTCCGTCGTCTGCTTATGGCCGATTCATTATTGCTGGTCGCCTTTTTCACTGCTTAATCACCGTATTAACGTGTGGCACCGCTTGTCATCGTTTCATCGTATGTACGCCCGCTTGCTGTCTCCGCCCGCCTGTAATTAAGACCGTTTGTAGTATAAGTTGTAAGTAACCTAGTAGTTTATGAACCGTTAGCCGTAGGCTAGTTACTAAGATGTATATATAGTGTAAATAATAATTAGTGTGTAGAATAAATGTAAATATATTGAATGAGAGTCTGTTCATTAACTGTAGTGTATAAGTTACCTTTTCCCGACCCCTGGCTTATCCTTTTCTTCACTGTAGTTGCCCGGCCTCTATCGCCCCGCCCATAGAGTAAAGTGGTGTTGCTGCACTCTTAAACAGAAACTGGCGCTCGGGATATCCGTACAGTGAGCACCGCCATAGTTTTGGGCGTCAAAGTGACACTTCTGCTCGTGTGAAGAACAGCAATTTGCGTCACAAACTAGACAAGAAAGTCTATAACCGGAAATTATTTTCGAATATATTGCTGATTTTGCAGTTATTGCTCAATAAATTGAGAATGGTTACAAATAGCCATAGGAATGTATGTACAAAAAATGTTCGTTTTTCAATCCTACATCACATGGTCCAAAAATATACGGGATGTTCCATATTAAAAAATTAAGAGAATGCAGTTCAAAACGTTGTAAATTTAAAAAATTCTTTTTTGGCCACCCTGTATACTTTTAGGAAGTAAAAATGACTGAGTGTCTTCGCACAGATGTCTCATAACTGGTACTAACATATTTTTTCTTAAAATCGATTGTGATTGTAGTGATATTTTTAATATATACGTGTAAATGGTATAATTTCAACAAAAAAAAAATCATTATATCCAAGTAGTTGGGAGAAAGGCAATAATAATACAGGAGTGAAAGGAAGCCACAAAGAGGTTTTAAAAAATGTTTTGATTTACATGGCATTTCATTAAAAATATTTTTACATGACCCTGTAAAATTGCCTTGGCTCACTCTATATATTCGAAAACAATTTCCAGTTATAGACTTTTTTTGTCTAGTTTTCATATTTTTAAATCAAGTTTCTAGCTATCATAGAACTCGAGATATCGAGGTCGGACGCACTATTGCCCTACCCTGTATAACTATTTCTATGTAATTGTTCTCTTTACCTATATGTTATGATTAGATATCGTAGATATGACATTATATTGTAAACACCTAATGAAATATTCCAGACAATGTGAAATGATAAGATATTATGTACTATGCAATAAATCTGTTTTCATTATAAAAATGGGAAATGTATCTAAAATCGGCATCATAAGGAGCTGTTTTCTGTCAATAAAAAATATGAAAAATTTAACAATATGGCAGTGTTAGCAAGATTTTATGTATGATGTAGTAGTAGTAGTAAAATTATCTAAATTTTAGAAAATCCGTTATAGATGTTTTTCTTTCCACATCACAAAGATCAGGATGAATATCCTACAGAATGTTTATTTTCACATGGAATATAATTTTCCAATTTCTGTTGCAGATTACATGGGTTGTATTTGTTAATAGAGATAGATTATGCTGTGCTATATCATCTCTATGGAGAGGTCGCTTATGAAAATCATACCATATCTTATATTTTCAGATGCATAATCGTCAAGTTACTAGAAAGTCAGACACAAAATGCCTATTTAGTTTTAACACTCAATATTTGTTGTTTTTAAGTAGAATACAAGATAGCATCATAGTCATCAATGTAAAGTAATGTTTTCGAAAAACCTGTACAGAATAATTTTTTAATTTCAACTTTTTTACACCTTTTAAAAACACCTTCATTTTTTAACTGACCATCAGAAACCGTCCCTGATAGAGCATCGTAGCCAAAAGGGGCAGCGAATGAACGGTGGCGGTGGTGGCATGATAGGAGGCAAGTTACGATGTTTACCTCAGGGATCAGGCAGAGCGCGCGAGGCCGAACTGTTCCCGACTGATGTCCAGATAGCCGCTTGTTTATGGGACGGCTTAAACTATGTCCAGTCTAACGGACCTCATATACAATGCTATCTACAGATCCCCTCGGAACTACCTTCCGGTACCGGGAGTTATTATACTTTTCAGGCAACGTTATCTCTTCGGCGATGATTGTGACGTTCTTTAAGATGAAGCCGGAAGTTGTAGCTTGATATTAAATAAGGAAAATAAAAATTTCAATGCTAAATAGTATGTTAATTAACATAAGTAACTCACAAATATATTATACATAAAAAGATACAGGTCCATGAAGGTTTAATATTGTTAATATTGTACTGGTTTCATCTATAAAACCGTTTCAGTTTTTAAAAAAGCTGGTATGATTTATGAACATCTAAAAGACACAAAAAGGCGTATATTAATTTTTATAAGTGAATATAGATGTTAAAATACGATTATAACTTAGCTACATTTCTGCTAGGCATGCTTCGAATTAGATGGTCGATGTCTTCTTAACATATTGTGTCCCAAACTATTAAACCTTGCGTTATAAGCGCTGAAGGTTCATTAATGCCTATCATATCCTATACAGATATTCGATAGGCTAAAGTTCAGGTGATGGTACTGGCTATGGAAGAACATTCATATCATCATCTTATAGTAACCTTCTGGTTGTAATAGCAGTATGGGGTCTGGCATTACCTGCTGGATCCCAAGACTCTATAAAGTTCTATACATGTTCTTTTTAAGAGAAGGCCCATGTGCTAATGCAACCTACAGCATGAACTCTTGGATATGTCTTGTTTTCCACAGAAAACTGAATATCAGACTGTTTTTCACGTCACGCGTCGACGGTGAACTCTTCTGCGTCTATCATAAGCCCAAAGACATAATTGTAGATCATCATTGAATAAATACCATCCAATTCCATCTGATTCCATTCGGTATGATCGATGAGCAAAGGAACTCATTCGTCGATAAATCGACCTAGTGCATAGTCGTTAACCAATACTAATCAATTACCAATTTTTTCCCTTTTTTTGGTCTTCTGTTATACATACTGTTTTTTGAATGATTAAACTTTGGCATTTAATTTTTTTATTAAATGTAACACTATTCCAAAGCGATCTTGATGTACTGGCTGGCTCCACTCCCTTAAGGAGGCCGTAATGATGGTAATGGTAATAGTCTGGATAGCTGATGCCGTGGATTAGAGGGTATTATTTTGTAATAAATTTAAATATCAGTTTAGGTTTAACTAAGCTTTAAAGACAATGTAAAGATTCTATAGGCACATGGTTTTCTTTTTTATTTGAAAACTCAACGGTTTTAACGTTTTTGTAATAAATAGTGTAATTTATGCACGCAGTTTTGCGTATTTCATATCAAATTTTATATAAATTTGTTGTAATGTAATTATTGATTTGTGATTTTAATATTATAATTTATATTACAAATAGTTATTTTAATAACGGTTTTACCAGTTTCATTAAAACATTATACTAATATATTGTTTTAATAATTGACGAAAAGGGACAAAAAAATAAAATCGTAAATAATATTGATGTGACAGATAACAAATTTGAATGTAATAATAAAATTATAAATTTGTACCATACACAAATTTATTTGAATTGGATGATAAACTAACGAAATAAATAGCTCTGCAAACGGTAATAAATTAAAAAGTTTTTTTGCAAATGTACATTTTGAAGCTCAACGTCATTATTGATTTACGATAATTTTGTGAAAATGAACGCGAATTCCCATTTTGAAGAACAAATGTAATTTATTGCAGGTTGGTATGACTGTATTTGTACCGATTACGGTTGATTTATTGTCTTCATAGAAAGATACTTTTCTCTTTTATCAAATCCTCAAATTGCACATGAATTTATATCATTGCCAGTATACCAATAACCCGTTATTTCATCCGTACTCTGCCATGCTAATGAGTGCAATAACTTCCACTGTTATTTTAAGATCGAATATATTTCTAAAACACAATTACTATACACCGTGGGCTAGAAAAACAAAAAAATATTACTTCGTTTAATGAATTTAGAATATTTTAATCACTTTTATTAAAATTTGGAAAATTCATTAGTGAAACGAAAATTTAACAAACTGCAGTGCAGTTTGAAAGTACAGGGTGAACCATTTATAAGGGCACACTGAATCAACGGCTTAGTTATTTCACTAAACGTGAAGATATTTAAATAAAATGGTGTATAAATATCGCTTTCGAAATATATGAAATCAAATAAAGAATTACAGAAGCAATTGAATATTTAAATCAAAATCACTTCGTTCTTAGGAAACTTAAAAATAGTTTCATAAAGAGAGATAATTTAGGTATCAGAGAACAAGGAAATCATTTCCGGCATTGACTACCTCGTAATTATTATAAACAAATTTACCTCCATTTTTGGTTTTTATTGCAGATGTATTATTTTTAATAAAGCAACACTAATTTTAAAATATTGATCGCTTGGATAGTGTTATTTGGTTTGAAAGTAAAGCCTCCCAATTAATTTAAGAGTGTAATAATGTTTCTAATATTTCAACCAACCCCAGCCATCCCTTCAGCCATGTACTTATCTTGCTCCCGCTTCCCTGGTCTTACAATTCTCTCACCTTTAGGGCAGATATGAGGACTTCCTTCTCCACTAGACCAGCAATTGTTGCGTGACTTCAGCTCTACATGAACATCGCCAGCTCCTAGAATCCCGTATTCTCAGATAAACCATCCTAAACTTCCTCTATATCCACGAGGAAAGCATTGGCAGGCTTAGAAGAACCTCCAAAGCAGCTGTTGGTGTCGTTGTCATTGCGCCAGTGATCCCCAGGCAAGCTAATCTCTGAATATCTGTCAGCTTTTGGGACGTGATCACTCTGTCAACGTTTGGTCAACAGATCACCAATGAATTATAACTCATATTGGTAGTGTTGATGGCATTGTAGAAGGTGATTTATTGTGTTAATATTAATTCCTACTGGTAACTACCACGAAAATTTGAATGCAAATGCTTTCGATTTTTTTGGACAAACGTTGATTTTATTTCGAGCGGCTTAGTAATGGTAATAGACGACGCTAGCTACCACTTAAGAAAAAATACCAACAATTTCTTGGCGAAAAGCTGATATTGTTCAGTGGCTTTTAGAAAGACAAACAAACTTGGAAGAAAATCTAGTGAAAGAAACAAAAGAAACCGTTAGCTGTAGTAATTTTAAATAAAAACTTTTTATAAAATATGCCATCGATGATATAGCAAAAAAACCTATTATTACTGTACTTGCACTACACTGTATCACTATGAACTTGTTTCGATAAAATTAACATGAAAAAACAAATAAAACAAATAATTTATGAATCATAAAGAAAAACGACAACATAAGTTAAAATTTTAATATGAAATAGAGAGATGTTTTTGACAAACATTAACGTATTGGGCAATTATTTAACTTACCATTAAGTGGAGGGCTGGAACATTTAGCTTGGTAATTACCGCGACTTGCTGCTCAGGTAATTTCTAACTTGCTGCTCAGGTAATTTCTAAATTGCTCACGAACCTTCAATGGATGAATATGTGCCCGCCACTAGTATTATCGTTTATATAAAATTGCAATAATTATGTTTTGTGAAAAAAACTAAGTTTCGTAGTCATATATTGTTTTTTAGCATGTCATGATCGATGTTGCATCGCAAGAGCCAATCGTGGGAGTCGTATTTTTTAAGGAAGGAAGGATGGGATTGGAGGATTTGGTGATTAAGTTACCAATTGCCCAGTACTGCACGGTAACAAAATAAAAATAAAACAGTAATATATTTAAATTTAACCGCAAATTATTGCAACTTATTCTGGCAAATAATGAAAGATTATGTAAACAAACAAATGAATAGCGAGCAACGAACAGAATCTGTAACTGATTGTGCTTATTATTAGTTTAAGGAATTTCCTGGAAAAAATTCATTAATGTTACAAACTTTCAATTCATAATTCAAGTAGTAATCCAGATTATTCATATAATTCAAGAGTGATTTGAGTTTTCATATGAGAGAGGATAATACCTCATATTTCCTTGGTTAATGGAGTTAGTAATGTCGAGAAGCAAACCCTTTTCCTATTATTAGCAGTAATATTTCATATTGTAGAAGCTTTCAAGCAATGGTTTCTGCTATTGTAAAGGACTGCACAACTATGGGGCTTATGATATTTATATGGAGGCCACTGTCGAACCAATGGCGTACAGAATTGTTTTTAAAGATAACGATTCATTAGTATTAACACAAAAATTTAAAAAACCGCAAAATACTTAGTTACTGTTGAACCGAATCTTTTATATCAATCTTTAATTTGTCGACGTTTCGTTCAATATCTTCAACATCTTCAGGACATTAGCATTACAAAAAATATGTTGAATTATACACAGATTAATAGTTTAAACTTAAAATGAATAACTGCGACTTACAAAAATAAAAACAAGGAAAATAGAAACAAAAATTTCATAATTAATTTTGAATTTTCTTATTCTAAACTTAAATTCTTTGATGGTTTTGAACAGTGTGTCTAATTTGGTAGTAATATACCAAAATAACTTGAAAAAGATGTACAAAAAACCTTCCTACAGGTAAAAAAAGACATAGCAACGTTATTTTTTGTTGTTGTAGAATGATTATTAATAATAATAATAACACCACATGAAATTACAACCCACTATATCCCTGAAGGTCTGGAATGACCTTGTGTGGGAGAGGGCTACACATTTAGAGACAATGGACACAAAAACCCAATATCCGAGTATACTATGATTAATCTCTCTCATAGAAAAATTCCAGTTCTTCGACCGGGAATCGAACCCGGGACCCTGAGGTTTCGAGGCAAATACGTTACCTCTAGACCACGGAGCCACCCAAAATTGATCATGTAATGTTGTGTATTTATTATAAATCATTTACAATCATTTTGGTTGGTACCAATATTCATAACAAAAGATCAATTTCCAGAAATGTGTTTTTAAATACATATAAAGTAATATTTCGAAAATTACTTGATACACTGACTGAATTCGTTTTAGTTTCAAAACAAATATATCATAAGGCAAGTAAAACAAATAACGATGTGTTTTCCAATTCGGTTGGTGTAACTTGTGGAGTGCCGCAAGGATCCACTCCCGTCCCGTTAATACATACTATTCTTACATATACTCTTGATTCAGAAATTAAGTCTTGCAAATATCGTTTTTATGCTGATGTTATCAAATTTATTTAAAATTTAACAATAGCACATTATAATACAAGTGTGGCAAGGGCAAAACGATGTATGAAAGTGTGTTCCGACCTCCTTCCACATAAATCAAATGCAAGAAAGAGAAACTTCTTTTCGTAAACTGATGCCATTAAAAGAAGGCGAATGTTTATACGGAAGTGGTCCTACTCGCGTATTTCGTCGAAAAGGCTAAAACGTTGAAATATTCCACGATGTGGTCAATTTCCTCAATGCTCAGTAGCACCCTGTCACTGGAAGAACATGTTTACATTTCGAAGTTTCTGAAACTAATTGCCTTTTTAAAAAGATAACCTGTAGGATACAAGGCAAATAAATCTGAAGTATTTACCAGAGAACAAATTAATGCTTTTTTACTTAACGTTTCTATTGACACATTTTTATTTCTAAAAGTAATGTATTTCTTAATCTGTTGTAATAAGACATTATTTTAGATAGTGTTAATTATTGGAGTGGCTGGTGCCCTCAGAAGGGAGGAGTTGATGAATATTACCATAGACGACATTCAGGACAATGGAGAATTTTTGCTCATAATCAATCTAAATTCTAAAACCCATAAATTTAGAACGTTTTAGGTTACAAGAGGAGATAATTGGTTGGATTTTTATCGTCGATAGGTTCAAGTTAGACCTGCATCCATAAGACATAAACGATTCTTCATTCAATACAAACATGGCAAGTGTACAGTTCAAGTGGTAGGGATAAACACGGACAGATGTCAAAAATAATTGCAGAATATTTAAAACTTCCTAAATCTGAAAGTTTTACTGGGCAATGCTTTCACAGAACGTCAGCGACTCTTTTGGTTGACGCTGGAGCGGATTTTATCAGTTTGAAAAGACACTGTGGGTGGCGTTCTTCAACAACAGCAGAAGCGTATATAGAAGATAGTGTTAACAACAAAATAAGTGTCTTCAAGAAAATAATGGGCGACAATGAAAATGACATATACATTGGTCTAGATTTCTGGTATTTCTAACAATGTAAATGTTAAAGTTTTTCCAAGCATTAACTTAGGTAATTGCAATTCCTATGTAATTAATGTACATTTATAGAATATAATTGTTATTACCAGTTAAATAATATAATTCTTTAAGGTAAACACACTCTTTTATTCCGGTGTGTGAAGATGTAATCGAGGCGCGTGTCAAATTTTTTGCCGCACGGCGCCGGCGTGCGGCAAAGTGGCATTTTCCGCAGTCATTTTGAAGTTAGAAAATTTGATTTTCAACATAGTCGTAGAACAAGTAAATTTACAGCAATCAATTAATAATCTTAATTAGTAATATTCTTCTTATCCGATTGTAAAACTTTAGGCGTACATTCAATGATTTAAACAATTATTCTTTTATTTCACATATTGTATGTGATATTATGATAGGTTGTACTTAATATATAAAATAATAAATACCGTAAAATAAAAATCAAAATACCCAAGGCTCGGTGAAGTAGTTGGCTAGATCACGCTATGGCAAATGTGACCAAATAATCTTTCTATCATAGTTGCGGGTTCGAATACCGCCACTGGCACTAGCAATGTCGATGGGAATGGTTGTGTGTCCTCAGTTTTTTAAGTGTAATCCCGGTTTTGGATCTCTATGTGATAGTGGAGTTCTAATGAGTTAATGGTAACTCCATCTACCAGTGTCAGAGTGAGTGGCAGTGAGATTTGAAAATTAAACGTCTAAAATTATTTCCCTTTCAAATAAATAATGAACATTTAATTTAAATATTCCCTCACTTAAACACCATCTTGTAGAAAGCCCACTCCAAAGTTTGGTACCAGTCAAAATGTCATAAGTGACCATACAATTTCAAATTGAAAAATAACCCTCCTTAACTAGAATGTGTCTTCTAAAACACTCAAAACAGAAAAAATTCGTGGAGACCAAAATATAAGAGCACAAAATTCTACATAAAGGATGTCCTTACAAATAATTTCGTACATGTAATCGTTTTCATGTAAAAAAGTTTAAAAAACTGAGTGTTAAGAATACTTCTTGGTAATCAGTTGTGGGTCGGTAGTCTGTTGAGATTGCTGACAATATCTTGGCAATCTTTAGGTATTTTTCGTCTCTGAATTTGTATCCATAGGTTATTCGACCCAATATATGAGCAGATTTTAGTTATTAACCATTTTTGACACATTTTTAACTAATTTTGCTGAAAATATGCCGTTTACTGTTCATCGATGCATATTTAGTGGAATATTAATAATTCCTCCTTATTTAAATTATATTTTTTTACAATAAATATAGTAGAGACGTTAAAAAAATGACACATTTAAATCTGTAAAAATGTTTTATTTAATAAAATGTGTAAAATACAAGCGCACTGTAATTTATTATGGATAATGTTCATACACATCTTCTATTCTTACATTTTCTTCTTCTTCTTCTACTTCATCCAAAATAATTTGAAAATTAGTGCATCCTTCAATCTGAAGGTTCGGCCAGGCTGGCGAGCGATTTGTCGCGGGCCAAAAAAATCGTAGACAATATAGCGTCAAAAATATTTCAAACACATTATAGCAAATTAATGCAGCTACACACAGACACAAAACATTAGTGATGTCGCTTAATGAGTAAGCGTGTCGTTGTTTGATTTCTGAACGATTTTAGTAAGTTCTGCTATTATAGCTTCGTATATTAAAGATATTTTAATATCAGAATCTCAAAGTAGGCCTGTTCTTTGGTAAGACCCATAAACACTTCAAAAATAAGATGAAAGATGATAAGATAAAACTGGAAACTGAAGAAAATAACTATCTTATTTTTCATCTATATCCATTAATGGGATGTACACCATACCGTCTTTTGCGCTTTAGAAAAAGTCTGGAAATAAATCATCTTCCAAAGAAGAGCAATTCGATGTATTCGTGATAGATTCATCGGTAAAACTCATTGTTAATCGCCTTGAGCTGAACAGGATATCACTTGTCTTTCACTACATTGTCGTTCGCGATTTGTTGCATGCGATAAATAGGAATTCCTTGGGACTGAGCTATTGGTATTATGACAAAAATAGTTTTCTCTGACAAGAAAGCGACTTTATGTAAATTTATTTCACTAGTGATTTATGGATTTCAGCGACAGGAAAATTCCAATAAATGCCAATTTTCTTTGCGAGGAATATACTTTGATAACCGTTTTAGGCATTTTCTTTGCCAATTATACAAAAATTCACATTTATGGGAATTACTTCCGTTTATATCCAGAAATAGATACAATTTTCTTTAATACTGTATAAATGTATTAATAAACGTCGACCTATATGAACGCATTGTTCATTGTATACACGTATGTGGTATTTAAATATATTTAATATATAATAAGTTCCAACGAAATAAAATTGTAGGCCGTATTTCCATCTCCACTAAGGTTCATTCAATGTATTATCTCAAGAGATATAATAAACAATATCCCCTTAGAAAGATATGAATACGATGCGATGCGATAAACCCGAGATAATAATTCAGTGCGTCATTTACATTTTTTATCTGGGTGTATAATTTAGAAGTAACTGCATGGAATTCACTGTACAGAGACATAATTTCTAGTGGTTTACGATTGTCTGCCCAAACGAGAAACAATACATGAATCACTTAGAACTCCCGTGCTCAAGCTTACGGCCGTATGCCGTAATAGATGAGTACTTTCTGGATTAAAACACAACATATTGAAATATTTTTATTTTTCCCCTTCGCAGCCCAGGACCGCTTTTATATGAATATTACATTGGCGGTGCGGAAAAGCTTTTGGCAAAAACGTACGAAATACATTAAAATAATAACAATTTTATAATTAGGATAAATATATACTGAGCGACAAAAGTAAGGAATAAATTAATTAAAATTGAGACAATAAAAAATAATCAAGAGGTGTAAGATCTGGGGAACTGGGGGGTTATTCTATCTATCCTCGCCTGCTAATTCACTTTCTAGGGATGTAGTTGAACTATCTTGCTGATACCAGATAGTATTATCTGGAAGACCAGGATATAACTCTCACTCTTGCTGGGAATCATTTCTGCAAGTGCAGGTAAACGGTCAATTCGCAAAAACAAATACCTTTCCCCTGTGTAGGGTATTTTCCCAAGGTTTGGTTTAGGCATGTGGATGATGTTTTTGCAGTGTTTGATACAAAATTTACTGATATTGACAACTTTGTTTCTAAATTAAACAGCCAGTCGTCTCGCATCAGTTAAATTCACATTATGAAATTGAAAACTATGGACTACTATTATTTTTAGATGCATCAATAATTAAAAATAGTGAAAATAAGTTAGAATTTGTCATATACAGAAAATATACCGGTGCATTAGGATATATTCCTAAGGACCCTTACCATTGTGCTCAACAAAAAATTGCGCGTTTTAATTTTTTAGTTCATCTCCTTAATGGGCGATGAACTAGAAAATTAAAACTTCCGCCTTAATAAGGAAAGGTTTGAAAAAGTTAAGGCATAAATTAAGGATATAGCTGTGAATAACGGATATTTTGTAAGTTTTGTTGATAAAATAATTAGGAAACATAAATGTAAAGACACGTCGAAATTTCTGAAACTTTCAAAATGAAAGAGAAAATCCAAAATTCGTATCGATTCCATACGATCTTTGATTCACCTGTGGCATTGGCAAGAATATTAGAGATATAGGTATGATATTGGTTCATTCATCGGGAAATAAACTACAACAACTTTTAGGCAATCCAAAAGACAAAATTGAAACAAACGAAAAGTCGGAGATTAACGAAATTAGTTATAAGGACTGCAATCAAAAGTATATTGGACAAACTAGATGATCAATTCAAACTAGATTCAAGGAACATATGGCTCATCTCAAATATGGTAGTACAGATAAGTCTAATGAGTTTGAGAACAACCAAAAAATAAATAGTAGCAATTTAATATTAATTACGAATGTAACAAGTACGAGACAGCTGGATGCATTTGAGAGCTTGGAAGTTACGATGTATGAATAGTGACAGAGGGCCAATCCCATATAGCCCGTTCTATTGGTTAGTTAGATCACAGAACCGGTAACAATAGTTTAGGCATAAATAGGATGCATTGTTAGTACAAGGTTAGTTTCAATCAATTCCAGATGATGGAAACTTGTTTGGCGAAAGGCACCTCAAGTGCAGTATATGGTGTTTTGGTGTTTTGTGGAAAACTACGTCAGTTATCTTCACATCAAAGGTTCCAACCCACTTCAGGGATAGTTTGTAACACAAATCATTTTTTTTTAAATTGCACTAAGTAACCAAAATTATTTTAAATTCAACGGAGAAATTTACAAGTTGTTAGATGGATTACCGATGGGTTCACCAATCTCTCCTTTATTAGCCGAAATTTTCATGTCAGATTTTGAAAATAAATTATTTAACACCAAAAACATTTTAATAAAAAATGTGTTCTTTTGGATATGCTATGTAGATGATGCATTTTGCATTTGGAAAGGTACGGAAAGACAGTTAAAGCAATTTCTAAATTTACTTAACTCCTTTAATGAAAAAATTCAGTTCACGTTAGAAAAAGAAAATGAAAACGGTTTAAACTTTTTTAGACGTCAACAAAAAAAATCATAATTGTTGTTTAGAATTCGATATCTACCGTAAACCTACCTGTACAGATTCAGTAATACACAATAGTTCTAACCAGTCCTTCCAAATAAAAATGCCATCGTTTCATAGTTTTGTTTACCGTCTGCTAACCTTTCCTTTAAGTCCAAACAATTTTGAAAAAGAAGTCAAAACAATAAAACAAATAGCAAGGAATAATGGATACAAAGAAAGTATCATAGTTAATTTAATAAAAACAAAACAAAACAAAAATATGTATAAGGAGTTTTATGCTGGTTCTGTACAAGACGCCAATATCATCCATAAATGTATTATAGACCTGGAATTAGTGATAAAGTCAGCAATATATTAAGTAAATTAGGTTGCAAAACAATATCTGTAAATAAAAATAACCTAGGAAAAATATTAATAAACAATAAGGATAAAACAGAGAAACTACAAAAGACAGGAGTATATGAACTAAAATGTAGTGACTGCGACGCTATATATATTGGCCAGACTGGACGTAACATAAAAAAGCGACTTGAAGAGCATAAAAAGTCTATTGTAAACAACGTATATAGCACCGGCATGTCAACACACTGTATAGAAAACAATCACTTTATAAATATGGATAATGTAGAATTACTTTATTCCGAAAAGAAAAGCAAAAAATTAGACTTACTAGAAATATTAGAAATTAAGAAAGTTTCCAAAAATAAAAAAAACGGTTACAAATGAACAACAAATATTCACAGGTCACCACATTTTAGATAAAGTAATTTAACTTTTCTAAGAAATTCCAAATCTTTCAAACCATTCTTATTAGTATAAGTTGCCAGATGTAACATTCAATATATAAGCAAGGAACACAAATTATAATTTAGTACCTCTCATCTGTACTCTTGAAAAGGGCCTAAAAAGCCGAAACACGTGTAGAGTGAAAATATAATTTTGAAACATTTAAAAGCAAATTTTCTTTGTTTATTTAAAATATTTAATAATGTTTCACAAGGAGCCAACCGCAGACTCAGTACAATGTACACAAATCATTGTTGAAAGTTACTAATACACGCTAATACAACTATCTTAACCTAGTTAATATTAAAAGATATTGAAGTAAATAGAAGAATCCAATGTGTTTTAAAACAAAAAAATATTGACGATAAAGTATTAAAAAGTTTATTCAATTACCAGATTATATCCAAAAAATGAATCTTTTACTACGCTCGTCACGAGTCCTTCGATCTTTTTGGAAATCTTCAGGAAGGATGTACGCCAATTACATAAAAAATATGTACACACATTATATTATATCTGACGTTTATAAACAAAGACTCATCTGACATAAAGTCTATTAGTTGATATACTCGTACATTTTGTTTTTAAATCTGATATATTGTTATTTGTAATAAGGTGTAAGTAAATACTCATAATAGTAAAAATTGTAATTGAAACCATTCTTAAGAATCCTACAATTATACATCAATAAATTTAAACTTTCTCAAAACTGCAAACAATTACATCCGCATCGTTCCAAAATGCACAAGCTTTGAGTCCTGGAGGCGGTCAGCAACGATTAGTATTTTGTCAAGTGGTTTCCAGTAGTTAAAAATGTGTCAAATAAACCAAAACTAGTATTATACATGTACCGAAAAAGACAAATAGATGAATGGTTATGGAGCTCCAATAACATGATCACTACGTGCTCCCGATTTGAATCCATTAAATTTTTATCTTTGAGGGCACATGGATGTTTTTGCGTAACTAACCAAATGAATCCAGAATTTACGCATTCATGTGAGATATAACCCAAATATCAGGTATCGAATTAAAGGCTTGTTATGACAAATCGGTTTTAAATTCATATAGCACTTCAAGCGGTATGGTCATTCGTTAAAGGTTGTAATAGAACTAACAGATCAATCTGTATATTTTTTACCTAAATTTCTATTAAATACCAAATGGTATTTGTAATTCGTGTTATCGACTTAAGTTATTGATAAAGAAACAACGTAAGTATACAAATTTAAAGTATCCTATAACTTGTTGATATTTTATGATTCACCCTGTAAATGGTTTAAATTTACTTTCCTTTAAAAACTAATTACTAACTAGTTCCTAGCAAAATATAAACTATCTACTTTTGTTTACTGTTACAACTTTACACCTCGTGTTTAAATATAACCCTGTCGTCATTTAAGCCTTCCAAAACACCTCCTACTTTATTTGCTGGACCTTCTTTAGATAAAGCCCTTAATAAAACTTTATCGTGATAGGAGAGTATTAATGACAGGTATCTTGAAGTTATTCGAGTTCTAGGCAATATCACATAGTTAGTAAGCCAGAGGTGGGTGTGGGTAAGAAAAAAGTATGTTGTTTTGCATACTTATGGTTTACCTACTAATAAAATTTAAAATACAGCATTATCCTGATTCTAATGAGAAAAAACATTTGAACTATGTTATAATCTCCATGAGAATGCCACCATCTCAAGTGAAAACAAATTATACAAAATGGCAATTTATCGATAATTTAATAAATTATATCCACTCTCGTGATGTTTCCAAATTGAGATACTCCTAACTCATAACTTTTTACAAAACCGGATTCAAAATTCACAAATTAGAAATACTCTGTGATTCTAAAAGAAGCAGCATAATTTTTAAGGGAAAATCTGGAGTGAAGATATGACAATTTAGTATGAATCTACTTTGAAACGTGTATTATTAGAAACTACATTTTTGAGAAAATACATTTTTCGATCTGGAGACGCTTTTTTTTTAAATGCTGGAGTTATATTGCAACACATGTTCGAAGAATGGAAACTTATTCATTTGATGAAAATGTTGATATGTTGTTTGTCGCAAAATGTAATAGAAATCCTTTAAATACAGTGCTGAGATGTGAAGAACTTTATTCTGATAGAAGACAACCGCATTCAGGTTATTTTAAAAAATTTGAAGTTCGCATACTTAGTAAAGGTTCAATAAGAAGAAATCAGTAAAAAAAGTATCCTCAGTGACCCCAAATAACGGGTGAAACGAAAGTTTTCGGACTTTTTTCAGTTACACAAAAAAACATCTTACAAAACATTTTAATTAATATTTTTTTTACATAATATAGCACTTAAGTGGCCCAATTGTTCAATCCGACGCAATTTTGTTTGGACGCTTCGCATAAGCCGTTGGAAGATCTCTACGACGATTTCCAGCTAGGTAATTCCAGTTAAAGTATAATCTTAAAATATAGGCTCAACAATTTTTTTTCTGAAAATCCACACCAAACGCTAACAGTTTTTCCTGATGTTTTTTTTGTTTTACCAATCTTTTTCTGTTGTCTTTGTTTTCCCACGACCTTCGATTTTTCCTATTAAAAACTGCTGCCGTAGAAAACGATGATTCATCAGTCCACAATATTATAGTAAAAAAATCGGGACCTTCATCCAACTTTTGAATCATCTGGCGGCAAAAGTCTAGCCTTTTCCTTTTATAAGCCTCTGTTAAAACTTGTACGGGTAAAATTTAATATGGTACAGACAATATAAAATTTTACCCGTACTATTATTTTTTAACGTACAATGAATTTTGGAATAACTTTTACCTAATTGATCGACTACATTAAGAATTTTCTAAAAAATAATACAATGTTTCAAAAAAGTCTATTCGCGAATAAATATGGATGGATTTACCTTCGAAATGAAGTAGTATATCTAGCTGTTCTTCCTGGTTTGCTTGAACTACACTTTTCTTTCTACTAAAACTGGAGATATTGTTCACCTTTCAGTAAATACATTTGAACGTATTTTCTGATGGTGTTGGACGATTTGGATACAACACCCTATATGCTCTTTTTGATGCACGTTTATTTTTATTATTTTGTATATAATAAGTAAATATTTGGACTTTTTCTTCCTCACTGTAAACCATTTTGATTATTTCATTAAAGAAATGTCACTTATCAAATGTAATAGTTGTCATTTTCATAGCTCACTTTAATAATGTTAACTTTTCCATATTTACAGTAACTAGTTTAACTAAGATATTCGACGTTTAATAGCCCAAAAACGGTATATGATAGGAGTAACATAAGGTATATTTTTGAAATCAGGAACCAAGGATCATTCCAAAAATTTAATGATATACAGGGTATCCCATTTAAAAAAATATATAATTTTTTTGAGCATTTATTTTAAAAACGATAATTGTGCTAAATTATCGTTTTTAAAATAAATGCTGACAATTTATATTCTCTCCTGAAGGGCATAAACCATTTTGAGAACTCACTCTGGTAAAATGTATCTCGATTTAAAATTGGTTGTGAACAAATTAATGTTCAAGGACTATCAAATACTTGAGTCTTTTATTATTCTAAAACTAAACGCACAAGGAAAGTGTTTTTGTCGAAAAAAAACTCCTGTTGATTTGATAGCACTAAAAAATGTAGTTTTTTTTATAAATTCCAATACCCAGTGCCATATATTTTAGATTTTTTAAACGATTTCGATTGTGTGTAATCATCAAAAATTAAATTATTTTCCTTAAGAATGAATCGATAAAAGTTAAAAAAAATACATAATTATGTAGCGAATTGAAAGACCTTTCAAAAGATGTATCACTCGACCCCCCTTGCTATTTGAATTTTTTTGAGGGAGTGGCCGTGTAGGGTAGAGGGATGATGATAGGTATACAAGTATTGCATTAAAATATGTCCCCCTGGGAAACAAGGTCGACGTGTTTCACCAATTTTTCAAAAAATTTTATCTCCAAAGTTATTCAGGGTGCCTACTTTGGTTGGGACACCCTGTATATACACCAATGCACGTGCTACTGGAATCGATATAAAAATTCGTATGTTCCGTGGAAGAAACAAATGTCTATTTTTCCTTAATAAACAAATTACAATAAATATCTTCTTTTCCGGATCCGGCACTGCGGGATGTCCCTCTAATACTGTCCATGGAGGCTTTTGTTCGCTTTTCGATTATTGTACGTATAGGAAAGTATTGCACCTGCGGGACCGCAGTCTTGTCAGTTTGTGTTGACCGCCTTAGGGTATTTTTCTAAGAATTGTTTGCATTATATATCCACTATATGACCATGTCCAAAGGCTATCACACATAAAATAATAGACATTACGACCCTGTTGTTGCAGAACTACCAACTTACCGATATTGCAGCAGGACACAGTATCCTATCTACTGATTTTCCTCGACATATCAACTTCTAATCCACCTATTTATGTTGAAAGTTACATGAGCTGGGTTAAGTCTTTGTTGTTTTATCAAATAAAATGCTGGGTTTATTGCCTCAAACATGGATATATTTTTGAACATATGAACAATGTTTATAAGTTATTTGATCTGGAAAATAAATAAGTTAAAGTGAAAATGGAGATAACGGCATAAACTAGGTTAAAGTTAAAAATGTAATAGAAAAGATTGCATTCAAAGCATTTAGAATGCAAAATGTATTTAATATTAAGATATAACAATGAGAAGCGCAAGGCATTACCCCTTTACAAGAAGTGAAAGACATGGCCAATTCAAAATATTTTGTTTAAGAAATGTCGATAGACACATTACAAAATATAGCCATTACAAAATATAGCTATTACAAAATAACTATTTCCCAGGTCATCGATGCAATCCTCAAAAAATGTGTGACTTTGTATTTGTGTTAAGGAGAGGGAAATGAAAAGTCCGAAAATGTCATCTTCCTCTGTGTGAAGATTGCTGCAATTACGATTCCTCGAGAACTTTGCTGAGATTTCTAACCCTCAAGAGCATTATTGAGGAATTGATAAGGCTAAAAATATTTCTATTAAATAGATAAACTAATAAAAAATACGTTTGAAGTCATTGGCTATCCATTATTACATATTATAAATACATCGTTGAATAATGGAGAATTTCCAGAAATTCTAAAAACATCAATAATAATTCCTGTACCAAAAGTACCGGGAACAATATCAGCAGAAGAGCATAGACCCATAAATACACTACCTTCCATGGAAAAAAATTTTAGAACTAGTAGTTCATGACCATCTTACTGAATTTATAAACAAAAATAAACTATTGCACGAAAACCAATCTGGATTTAGAGAAAATCATTCGTGTGAGACAGCGGTACAAAAAATAATTAATGATTTTAAATATTCTGTGGACAAAGGGGAAGTTGTGGTAACTGTCTTCCTCGATTTAAAAAGAGCGTTCGAAGTAGTCGACAGAGAGCTTTTACTAAAAAAACTTCAGCAGTACTTCGGGATTGCTGACACGGTATATCAGTGGTTTAGGTCCTATCTATATGGACGGAATCAACAAACTAAAATAAATAATATAAGGTCTAAAAAGCTTAATAATAATAATGGAGTTCCACAGGGCAGTGTACTATGACCTATGCTTTTCACATTATTTATTAATGATATCCTATTAATTAATTCAGGACAGTGCAAAATGCACCTTTTTGCGGATGACACTATAATCTACTTATCAGGATTGGATTTGAAACAAGTTATTCAAATAGTTAACCTAAAATTGGAACTAATTAATGAATGGTTTACAACAAACGGTCTAATGATAAATGCCAAAAAGTCAAAATATATGATAATAGGCTCCAATAAATATATAAATCAAAATATTGATAGAGGTGTAAAGTATAACGGAGAGTATCTTGAAAAAAGTAATATCTATGAAATACTTAGGAATTATCATAGATAACAAATTAACATTTAATGACCACATAAATTATACATGTAAAAAAATATCAAAAAAACTTGGATTCGCCTATCGTATTAGTAAACATTTAACTTTATATACCAGGAAAACGATTTACAATACCATAATTAAACCACATTTTGAATATTGCTCAAGTATATTATATATGTGTAATGATACCAACATAACCAAACTGCAACTCCTACAAAATAGGTGCATGCGATTCATTTTAAGATGCAACAGATATACCAGTATAAAATTAATGCAAAGTACACTGAACTGGTTTTCGGTAAAAGACAACATAAAGTATAGAACTTTGATATTTTTATACAAACTTTACAATAATTTGCTGCCAATATATCTGTCAGCAAATATACAACATCGTGGGGATATACATAATTATAACACGAGACAAAGGGATCACATAAATATTAACTCGACAAGTTTGATGAAGACAAAATCCTCGATATACGACAAGGGAGTAGCTGAGTTTAACAAACTACCAAATTTTGTAAAGCAAGCCAAGAATGTCGTTCAGTTTAAAAAATACCTGTATAAATTCATGTATAAATAATTTTATTGATTATGTTAGTATGACTTATTGTTAGATATTAAATTATACCACCATAAATTAGCAATTATATAAACTTAAGTTTCGATTGTAATATACCATTTGTAAATTAATAGTGATAAATATTATACTGACTGTATGCTGTATACTATACTGATCATGTGTAATACATTTCGTGTAATAGCTTTTGTGCTAAATAAAGATTATTATTATTATTATTATTATTATTATAACCGAACTGTCCTTGTCACAAGTTGTCTTGGACCTTTTGGGTGGCTCCTGTGAATCACTACTTTATGCGTATTGAATCACTGGAAGTGTATGCCTATTTTGACTGTGACAACTTATCTGAACTACATTCTAAGGAAGATCTAATACAATAGTTAGTTAAATGCAATATTTTCCTTCTTATCCACTCATGAATAAATATACAGAATGGCCACTTTTACAGTGTACACCATTGAGATATCATAAATCCGAGGAGATTCAGAGTTAGTCAAATTACAAGTCACACACTTTCATGCCCTTTAAGGATCTGGAAAGAACTTCGGGTTAACTCGCTTCAAAATATCAAATTATTGACATATTCACATTAGTTTATTAATTAAATAAGTGTTATTATTATTTAGTCATAATGGAAAGATATCGAGTTAATGGAAGGCTAGACATGTATAATGTTTACATTGGAAATTCTCTGGCTGCATCGTGAAGTTATGCAGAGTTGTATTCCAAAAGAAGCAGCCAAACAGGAATATTTCCAAAGAATATGTAATCATTTAAATAAGTTTGATAGGTAAGAAACCGTCCAGTTATTATTAAATTAATGTGTTGGTACAATACAAATTCACACAAATCCGGAATCATCGCAAAGAGAAATTGCTTTGAAATGTAACCTCAAAATCTGGTTTTCAAGAGATTCTGAAGAAGACAAGTATCATGATTTCAAGTTTAAACCAGTAAACAAATTGTATCCACAAGACGACTAAAGAAAAGAAGACTCGAATTTTGTGATTGGTTTCGTGATCAACTACTACTATGGTCAGACAAAACCTCATTTACGAACAGCGGAATGTTTAATAAATAGAATAAACATTTTTATGTCATTCCAGATTTATTAGTATTTGGACGAACAATTTCTAGATTCTTGGATAGGAACGAATGGTTCTATACACTGGTCACCCCGGTCCCCTTGTAGGCCAGTGAATAGGGAAAAAATTTAACATTAATTCTAACATTTTTGAAACTTTGTCATCTGTTGAAGTACCAACCAAAAGAAAACTATAAAATATTGCAACTCGATTCTAGGTTGGCAACATTGTTAATATCGCGAAAAATTAAATTAAGCAATATCTCGACGAACAAAAATGTAACACCGCTGCAAATTTGATAGAATTTGTATTACAATAATCAAAATATAAAGCTACATTTGCAGCACCTTATGACCCGAGCATAATAATTAATTATCAATAATTAACATTTTTGTATCAAATATTTCAAACATATTATTAACATTCTTGCAAAACTACAGTGTTCCTGCTAAAATCGACTTACAGGACTATGAACATTTAATAACGTTTATAGAGTTCGATGTAAAATTTGCAGTGATATTAATTTTATTTTGATAGTAAAAATTTTGCAACAAATTATTTGTTGCAAATTTTATCAATCTGTCGACGTCTGGGATTGCTGCAAAATGGAGAGCGCATTTCAGTTACGAATGCGATCATTTGCAATCCACCTGTACATATGTTATTATTTTTTGGAATCTATTTTAGGTAAATGATACTCTACAAGTTGTAAATTGTAAAAAATATACCACGCCGCCATCGAATAGAGTTGCAAACTTACACTTACATGTAAGGCGATTTTAACAAGTACACTGTAGTTTTGCAAGCATGTTAATATTATGTTTCCAAAATTTGGTGCAAAAATGTTACTTATTGATAATTAATTATTTTGCCCGGGTCATCAGGTGTTGCAAATTTACCTTTATATTTTGAATACTGTAATACAAATTATATCAAATTTGCAGCGGTGGTACATTTTTGTTTGTCGAGATATTGCTTAATTTAATTTTTCGCGATTTTAAAAATGTTGCCGACCTTGAATCGAGTTGCAAAATTTTATAGTTTTCTTTTGGTTGGTACTTCAACAGATGACAAAGTTTCAAAAATGTTAGAATTAATGTTAAATTTTTTAGTTTTCACGTCTCTATTCACTGGCCTATTGTTTAAATCCCCTTGATTATTTCTTAATTGGTTTTGGGGAAAGTATAGTTCAATTGTTAATATTCATTTGTTTCTCACAACCTAATTTTTTTCATAAAATGTCAAATTATTAATTTTTTTTTTTCATGGCAATTCGATTTTGTCTATAAATTGTTAAATTTATGTATCAAGGTAGTTGATAAAGTCAGACGACCCATGTGTTACATCATTGAAAATGTATTTTTTTCTCTATTCGACGGTATAAAAATCCATTATGGCGCCCATCAGAAAATTAAAAAATTGCTATAAAAACATGAAGTCTAGAAAATGTCTGTAACCTCCATGCAAACCTGCCAAGTCTCATTACCTGCACTTGTAAGAAATAAAAAATATAAGAGAACGCAAGATTTTAGTATTTTTTCAGGATATTTCAGAAACGAAGCTGGTTTTAAGGATTTCCTTTCAGATTTTTAAAGAGCATGAACATATGCAACTTTTTGTAATTTGACTAACTCTGAATTTATAGAACACTTCGTTACCAAAAATTTGTAAAATTAGGACAAAGCAAAATTGTATTTAATAATTAAAATACTCACTATAATAAATACATTAATAAATAATTACTAATTTACACTTCGGTGAACGTGATTCCAACACAAAACAAAAGAAGTCGAGGGAGAAACTTTATTTGCCAAAAATAAAAGTAATTCCACCGCATACTATTACCGAACGAAACAAATCAGTGCAAAGATCTGAGCTTTATTTTAACTTTAATTTAGGAATAAATAAGACTCCGAGTATGTCTGCATATTTTAGATAGCGGTCATTATCAACGGTATAGTTTCTGGTATCACACACACTACATGACAACACATGGGCCCTAATTAGAAGGTAAGTGACAAGCATTGTCTACTGGATCGTAACTCTTTAAACAGCCACCGTATGTCACACGCAAAGAAGGGCATTGCAGATGCTGTCCTGCTTATTGCAGGGAAAACTTGTATCTGTGGCTGTATCGGGATCAATGTAGCGGATAATGACCGAAATAAACTTTCAGAGTAACCACTTTTAAATATTTTAATTACCAAAACGACGAACGATGGCCCAGAACAGTAAGGACCTGATTTTGTACGCTGTCGATTTTTTCAATATTTTTCCATACTATCTCACAGTTAAAAATAGGCAAACATTGAAATTACGTTAAAGATTAAAATATCTAATTTCAAAATTACAAGTTGATGTATCACAATTTTTTTTCCGTTTTCAAGACTGAAAAAACCATTTAAATATTCGTACCATCTTTGACAAATCAAACTTGAGCTTTTGTATACATCAACACACCCATATTTAAAGTGTTTGATAAATTACAGCGATTCGGAAATAATTTTATTGTTAGAATAGTATTTAAGACCCATATAATTAAACTAGAAAATAATGCTTAACTTTTTAAAAAATTTACAAACTAAGAGCATTAGAAGGTCTACAAGGTAACGCATTATATTTTAGTCATTTTATTTTCAAGTTAATCGAAACCCATAGGTACACCCTGTATAATTCTAGTTATTATTTTATCGATCGACTATATTATTATATTAATCTTCGTACTGTTCTGAAACAGATACATAAGTCGTGTAATTATTTATTTTTCTTTAAACACTATTCTTTTCCATTGCCGTATACATGTATTGGATATTGTAAATATTTTACTATATCATTAATTTATTATTTATTAATTTAAGCATGGCCAAGGTCATTGATCCTACAGAGACGTACTGGGTATGCATCATATCATAATACTTGAATAAGTACAATAATAAAAACAAAAATATTTTATATATTGTGATGTATGTTTTTGTACTATTTCGTTCGCTTTAAATTCTTTTTTTATGTATTTCCTTATATTTTGTAAGCTTAGTGCTGCACATTATTATTAAACTGTTAAATGACGTTCACACATGTACATTGTATATCTAAGTGATACCTAATAATAAATAAATCAATAAATAAAATAAATGGAAATAAATTTTATTAATACTGGTACACTTTATAAAAATATGTACAAAACTCACCTTCTTAAGCAGATTTATGAAGTAGCTTGGTTGTCGTTATCACAAACTGGAGCACTTCTATAATAACTGCGTAGCATCAGATATGTTTCTACAGTTGTCTCAGTAAACCATGTTCGCTGTGGTGAAAAAATATGTTTGTGTTTTGAAAAAGACCGTTCAACATCTACGGAAGTAATACAGGCATAAGTAAAACACTCTGTGAACTCACTTAACGCAGCTGTAGATGCACCATCACAAATTTCTCTTAATTTGGTAAAATCAGGATCTTTCCGTAATACACTCTCGAATTTTTCAATAACGGGCTTATTTTTTGCGTCATTTATAGTCTGTAGCTGTGTATTTACGTCGTCCAATATTTGCAGCGATTCCACTAACGACAACGAAGTTTTTGCAATTTTTCTATTGCGTCGTATAGTCCTCTAAAATTGTTATAAATAGTTTTTAAATCTGTTTCAAGGGAAACATCTTGAAAGCTTGTCTGGCTTTCCTTAATAGCTGCAGCCTCGTTAGGGTTGAACTGTAGTATCACAGCTTTTATTTGTTGAAAATATTCAGCATAAGAAAAATCTACCTTCAACCACGTTCCCCAACGTGTAAGAATCGGTTCTGGTGGTTCAAGAATACCAGGACACAGGGTGTGAAATGCTCGAAGCCGTTTAGGAGATTTGAGAGATACTTTTTTTGTATTTGCTATTAATGCATCTACCTCTGGAAAATATTTTCGAATCGTTTCTGCTACAAGATGGAACGCATGCACTTTACACGTAACATGTAAAAACCTACAATCGTCTCTTTGAAGAAAATGGCCCACCAAACGTATTGTCGCAGCACCGTCGGTCACAAACATCAACACTTGACTTATTAACAGTTCAAATTTTTCGAAAGTCTCCAACACCACCCTCGTAATTGTTTCGCCAGTACACGCAGTTAGTCTTTTGCTAGCTAGTAAAAGTGGAAATGTTGGTTTAACAGGACCCGACCACGTACTATAACATTTAAAATAGAATTTTTTTTACAATCTGTCGACTTGTCAACACATAACCACAGCCGTGTATTTTTTAATGCACATTTAATTCTATTTACAATATCTTCACGAACACTTGGTACATATCTACGTAACGATGAACGACTTGGTAAATTCACCTGGGGATTGTATTTGTTCCAGAACTCCCGAAATGCTGGTTTATCCAATATGCGCAGGGGAACATCACAGGCAATCAGCATTAACAGTAAATCAAACATAAACTGAGGTTCCAAAAAACACACGCCATTTTTTTATTTTTATGCCGGTTACTATTGACATGATTTTTGCAGCCGTATTTATTTCAGCACATTAAGTCTTGATCACAAACTTTACAAATTATTTTACATCCATCATAGAATAAATCCGGAAATTCACCGATCAATTTATTCACTTTATCAGCGTACGGTCATTTTCTACTCTTTATGCTCAACATTATTTATTATTTATTACACAGATAACAACTGAAGTGTGTCGTGTCATGGTCAACGTAAACAAACGCGCGATGGCATTGGTATTGCGCCCGACCCTGAATCTACCATCGCTTGGCCAGGCTTATTTATTATGGGAGGTAAAAATGTTAGGACCGTTAAATGAGTATAATATGCATAATTTACTAGCAAAATGTAAAATAGTTTTTCTGATTTATTTATAGTAAATGTTATGTATTTCTCATATTGTTAGTAACAGTTATTTAAAGTTTATCAACAGGTTAATATTATGTGATGCAGTTAAGTTTATTTTGTTTATAAATCTCTTGAGTACACCCTGTATAATTTGAATATTTATTGATGTCATGTATTCAAACCTCCAAACTGTTATAAACAATTGTTTGACGAATAATTAATTAAAATCGGAATAAGTAATTGGTTAAACACTATAAAATGAATTTGTGGTAGGATAAATAATTAAGGAATGAAAATTATTTATTATTTTGTCGTTTAGGTCGATTCTTTATTTTTTTAATAAAATATTATTTAAATCATAACTTAAATGTATTTTTAAATTGTGCAATTAAAATGTCAGTCTGTAATGAAAAAACCGCTAGCCTGAAACACAAGTGTAGATACGGTACTTTTTGTACGCATTCCGGAGCTTTTTAGTCCTCTAAAGCGGCCCATCCACGAGGCGATACTGAAGCAACCGGATTGTACAATGTAATTGCCCTGGAATTGCTGGTAGATTTAGTTGCTCTACCAGCAAGTCAGGCGACGCGGTCGAAATTGTCTATTTCCTGACCACTGTGCAATCTGCTTCAGATTGCCGGCGAATGCGATCAGATTCATGGGATAGACTGTCAATCAAGATAATGCTCAGATGATACGAATATCGCTTGCATGATTACGTTTGCCCACTGACTAGAAAATATTATGTAAATTTTGTTGAAATCTACGAGATTGCTCTACCCAGTTGCCTCAGTATCGCCTAGTGAATGGGTCGCTTTAGTTGCGAACCACACAGATTTATGACAAAAACACCTTTCAAAATAGTATAAATTCACACGCCCTGAGCTCTAAATGCCAATATTCGATAGAATATTACCTGGACTGCTAATAGTAATGAAATTATTTATTTCTATTAAATTTTGATTATCTATTTATTGACTTGAATTTTTATAAATTTTTACTAACTTAGTAAAAATCCTGCCAGATGTTTTCATTTAAATTTGAATGCTTATTTATCATCTTTTTTTACATCTTATCTGGAAAATAGAACGCAAATTGTAAGAATGTCGAGGGAAGTGCAGAGCAATACTTGTGACATTAGAAATGTGTTCCTCAAGGCTCAATTTTGGGACGCCCCTTGTATATATTATTTGCCAATGACCTAATTAGGTTCTTAGAGAAAATTCCAAATGTTCATGTGGTCTGTTATGCCGACGATACCAACATTTTAGTTATAGAGAACGATTTAACTGAAGCTAAAGTGACAACGGAAATAGTTTATGAAACAATAATATGCTGGGCCCAAGAAAACAAACTAAATTTAAACAACAGTAAGACTGTCTCTACTCAATTTTCATTAAATACTAATTCTGAGATTTTAACACTTTTTGAAGGCACCGACTACATTACAAAAACTTGTGATTCTAATAAACTATTAGGTGTTACTTTTGATAGTCATATGCAATGGACTCAGCACATTGATAATTTATGTATTAAATTAGGGACAAGTTGCTATGCCCTAAAATATATGTCTAAGCACTGTAGTCAGGAGGTCCTCATGACTCTCTATTATGCCGGTTTTCACTCTAATCTGAGGTATGGAATTGTGAACTGGGGTAATAGTAGTAGTGTTAATAGAGTTTTTATATTACAGAAATATGCAGTTCGAATTTTAGCAAATTTGAATTACAGAGACGTGTCGAAATGCCTTTAAGAACTTAAAAATTCTAACAGTTCCTTGCTTGTATATTTTTGAGGTATGTTCATATATTTTCAAACATAATAGCTTTTTTTCAAGGAATCAATTATGTCATTTATACGAAACCAGAGCCAAACGTATATTACGTCCTGATCTCCACAGAACTAGTATGTACCAGAAAAGTTTTCTCTATCAAGGATGTAAATTTTATAATGCTCTAACTGAAGACCTTAAAGTTTCCGGAAGTATTCACATTTTTAAGTCAAAATTTAAAAAACTACTGCTAGAAAAAAAATTTTTATACTATCCAAGAATTTTTCTAAATGATGTTTTTTGCGCTCTAGGCATAATACTATTATATCTTATAGGTCTTATAATAGATACACAATGTTTTTTTCTTTTTTTTATACCTTTACATCTTTTAATTAAGTTTGTTCTGGCACTTTTTTTATGACGTATTCATGTTATTCATGGTATACTTTGTTGTAAACGTTTTAGTTTTTACTCTTTTAAATTGTTTATTTGACATTTTCTACACTGTTTTTGTATGCCACTCTGTATATTTTTTTCAGTGAAGAAATAAAATTATTATTATTATTATTATTATCAATGACTAAAGGTTTAGTGACAGAATCAATTTGAAATTTTAATGTATTAGTTCTTTCCGTAATTTTAACTTATTATTAGAATCATTTCTGTCTGTTCACCTGCCTGTTTAAAAGGTCTTCGTTTTCTATATAGTTAAATTTTGCCATTTAAGAGTACGTCCATTGATCACACACTAGCAACTTGTATTTTTCTGATGACTGACTGTTTCAAACCAGGTTGGTATTACCGATTTGAGTCCCCTTGCGATAAATCACTCTAGGACTAACAGTGTGTCACTCAGATCATGTGTTTAACTCATACATTAGTAAAGCGCATTATTATTCTGTCCACGTAATAGTTAACCCTCCAGACAATCATAAAACTGGATGAATATTAAGTTACCTTGCATTGCTCTGAAGACTGTTTCACATCGGCTGATGCTAACGGTTTGAGTCCCCTTGCGGTAACAATCACACCAGAACTAACATATTAACTCAGACTTTGTGTCGAACTAAGTACAGTTATAAACTACTTAAAAGGCACAGTCTATACCTATACCTGCGCACATATGGCACTCTTGAACAGACCGGCTCTAAAAATTAATAATTTTGATTTAGAGTAAAGTTGTAGTATTTCCCGTTTATTCGCGTTCGACTTGTTCTACACGTCTATACGTTAATTTCTGTTTGGGTGAAAGGTGGTAGATTTTTGAAACATAAATAATTATTAATGTGTATTTTAATTGGCACCGTCTATTTTTAATTGTTATATTTACAGATGTGCCTCAATAAAAATATTTTCAAATTTGTTAGTGCTATTTCTTATTTCTGGGTTACTGTTTCTAAACCCCTGAACTTCACTGCAGCTATCGGAGACCCCATTGTCTGCTAATAGGGAAAAATTATGTTCTTGTACAATAAAGAGGAACTGAAGCTCGAGAAATAACCAAAAAGCTTAATACCGCCGCAGCCCTGGGTGTCACAAGTGACGACATTTTTGCATAAGAAAAAAAGAGCTCACAACAATAAACTACAAAAAAATAATAACAGACAGTTTCTTAGTAATAAAAACTCATTGCAAAAAATAAATTTTTAATAAATCCCAGATTGCTGCGCTACTGTGTTATACCCATTGATGTCGTACGGTAGTCTATATTTTATGATATAGTGGAACTATTGGTAGTAAATCAAGTTAAAATACGAGTCCAGAGAGTCGCTTTTAAAAGTGATGACCAGTAAAGTTTACACTTTGAGGTTAGAAGGTTGATGGGCAATAATTCAACCCACATGTCTGCCAACTTCATTATTAATCATTGATTTATTGAGATATTCCCTACTAGCTTAAAAGTTGCTCTGAGCTTCTGCCATCAAACTTCAACTTATGTGTGTTTCCGAACTAGAAATAAGAAATATGCTTCTACTGCCTTTCTGACTTCTTCAAGATGGGGATGTACGTGACGCCCCAGATGAACTACTTCCGTTTCCGTATGTTTGTCCGGTCAAAATGATATTCCAGAAAAAATATTAAGTGGATAAAATTTATTGTGGCAGATTTATGTACTAGTTTATAAAATATAGATAGCAAAACAACTAATGTTTTTGAATAAACATAAATTTTGCGTAGATATGTCTATTGAAACGCATTATATCTTTTAAATTAGATGGTACCAACTTAATACATTGTAGGTAATGCGAATACATAGCTTTTAACTAACATAATTGGATTCGAGTATTGCCGGTTAAGCCATTGATTCACTTAGCCAATCTCAAGTTACCCCTAATGTAAAGAACAACCATTTAGTTAGATATATTTATTAAAATAGTGGGGGTAAGGTCAGCAGAAAGAAGAAAACTAAAGTTTCGATTAGTCGATGTTTCCTGTATTTTGACACAATCTCAGGACTCTGAAAACAACATAAAAAAATGTTTTACAGTATTACGAAACTTCTTAATTTAACAACAATTACAGAGTGGAATGAAAAATAATAACTGAAAATTTTTTTACTAATTATTATTTACTAACTTTTACAAATCTTATCACAGATGGGTATAACATATATCTTTTTAAACAATTATTTTCCCGGCTAATTGCCAAAACACTGAAACTTGAATTACAAAAAAGATAATATGCCCATTATGTTCAGTACGACTGACTCAATAATGTTGTTTTTAATTTCAACTATTCTGTCTAGTAAAACCAAAAATAAATAAAACGTACTCACCAGTTGAATACTCACTTTAAAAACTTTATATCTATGGTAGATATTCAGTGAATTGCAAGGAGTTCCAGTGATTGAGGCAACCCATTAATGATTTTAAAAATTTTAATTTTTCAACCAACTATTTGTCCATAATTTGGTTTTTATTGATGGTAAATAAACTGTTAGTAATGATAAATGTATATTTTCATAAATGTAAATTTTGATCGATTTGCAATGGGTCTCAGGGGTTAAAACAACCCTTTGAAAATTTTTTAAAATATTTATTTTTTCAACCAGCTATTTGTCCATAATATCGTTTTGATCGATGGGAAACAAAAGATTATTCAGATTCTAATCTGATTCTAATGAGATTCTAATCAGATTCTAAACAGATTCTAATAAGATTATAAATAATATTTTAATCGGATTCTCATTAGATTACAATCAGATCATAATCCGATTCTAATCAGATTTTAATCCGATTCTAATTAGATTATAATCAGATTCTAATCAGATTATAATCAGATATTAATCAGATTTTAAACAAATTATAATCAGATTACAATCAGATTGTAATCAGATTACAATAAGATTCTAATCAGATTTTAAACAGCTTATAATAACATTACAAACAGATTATAATCAGATTATAATTAAATTCTCAGCCAGCTATTTGTCCATAATTTCATTTTGATCGATGGTAAACAAACTCGTTAGTAATGTACCTGTAAATTTCTTGATATTATTTATTTTGTTCCAACCAATGTGCTGTAATTTGGCTGTCAGCCTTGACAGCTAAATTCGATAAGTGTATTCGATTATCAGGGTCCTATTCAAAATCACCATCTCAGTTTTCTTCATCACTAGCTGACAGCACTTTATTTTCTTCTTCAATAAAAATATCTTCGCTGTTTGAAATTTCTCTGACACTATTTTAATCGTTATCGTTTTCTGAACCTAAATCGGATGGTATACTTACATATTACATATTGGTCTTCTGCATTATAAATATGGTCCAGGTCCTTATAAAATTTGTCTTCTGCCAGGTCTACTAACTTCAATCGCAAAGTAGTAACTGATTTGTTGGCCATATATTTAATGAAGTGTGGTGGAATAAAATATAAACAGCAACATTTTATGAAATTTAGTATTAAAATACTGTTTACAAATAAACGAAATCATATAAAACACTTAACCTAAGCTATAATATAAATGTTTTATCACAATAATTAAACTTCAATCGACGAAATACGGTTATTTTAAATGCATAAATGCAGAGATAATCACTCAGGCGACAGAGTCTTGTTGATATGTGAAGTATTGGGTCTATTATGTAAAACATCCAATTAAATACAGATGGAGTAATGTGCCAGAGTGTTCGGACGTATGCGAGCTAAAATTCAAACTAAGAAGCTTCAAAAGAAACGTGAATATGCAAGTGAGTTAAGTTTTGTCCCAGAAGACTGCAGTCATTTAAAATTTTACACCAGCGTACTCGAAAAAAGTTTTTTTTTACTTTAAAAATAAATATCGATCTCGTACTTTTCATTCTAGTCAATGGAGTTTGTTGGTACTGTTCTTAAACATATTTTGTTGTTGTTCGTGTTTATGTTTAAGTGTTTAATTACATACTTTTACTAGGAAAACATAATTTAAATAGTCCTAAGGATGTGTCAAAATATACGAAACGTCGACTAATTAAAACTTTGGTTTTCTTCTTTCTGCCGGTCTTATTCTCATTAATTTAAAATAATATGTATAGATAATACTGGAGTAAAAAAATCACTCAAAGCTAAACGAAGGGGACAATATTCGAAACCTGTTACATATGTTACTGAACGTTGTAGTTATACCTCAAGTTAAAGAGATCGTTCATCGTTTCCCATACACCGCACATCGTCTTGTAATTTCAATAAAAAGCAGTGTTGAACAAAACACCCTGTAGATAATTTTTTCATTGAAGATATTGATTACGACTAGCAATAAACAGGAGATGAGAGCCGAAGGACAGGCAAATATAAAGGAAGAAATTTTCGAAAATTGATTATGAAATTCAGAAAATTTCAATGTCTAAAATTCACTATTTTTTAAAGCATTCGACTTTAATTGATGCGAGGTTAATTTTTAAGGTTTTTATGTCACATCGTCGTTACGAAACAAATGATCATACATATACATATTTTTACAAGATGATTGATTTAAATGCATTTTTCCTAATTTGTTTCATACAAATCTGATGTCTTACTATAATGTAATTCTCACTTTTGTCAAATGTGGTATTAACATGATTTTAATTAGCAATAAAAGTAATGTCAGCTCGGTGGAAAGGTGAGATAAATTGTAGGGAGGAGAAGCCAGCTAGCACTTCTAGATCGAGAAGGGGTTGTCAAACATAGGATGGAAAGAAACGGGCGCTGTCACGGAATAGCACCATTACAGTATGCCACGATGCCACAAACCACTTATTTCTGACAACCACCACTATTTATACGCATAATAACACCACCAACCTCCTCTCGTTAAGCTTCCACCAACCCACAGGGCTCGTCTCCTAACCGATAAATTACTTATAAAGATTTATGTAATGGAAAACATATATCATTAGAAAATTACAGCAATTTTGTAAGAAACGCGAATTTAGACAGTGACAAATATTGGACAGGGGTTAAATGGTAGAACATTTGATCTAAAAACGACGATCAAGTGAAACAATTAGACATTTTGCACCCTTGAAGGGACTTATAGCTGCCTACCAGCACCCTCATTTTTAACACTTTATATTCCTGACAAATGATGCTGCTGGATTTTCAATTGTTGCTCCGCAAGATCATTATTTATAAGTTGAACCGTTGAAATCATTAATTTACCCCTCATTCTGTTCTGTTTTGCAATTGGAATGATTATTATACTTGGCAATGGGACATATTTTCTCCCTAATTGAGTAATTAGGTTCTAAATATCTTACAGAAAGGCTTCAATGGCATCTAATTATTACTGTCGGAATAATCGTTAAACTTAAAACAAGATATTAAATTCGAGAAATAGATTCCACCAACTAATAAACATTTCTAACAGATTTTGAAAAATATTGGATTTTCTTAATATCTTAAGATATTTTCTTCGTTCTTCATTAAATTTTAATAAAATTCTGTCAACAAAAACAGGCAAAAGTTGTTTTTTAAACAATGTTTTTTCTGCATCAAAATGTTACACCTAAAAATATAGGTGTGATTCAGATTTTAATTTCCAAACTCACAAGATGGATTCAGGGCCTCAAATTATGAAAAATATTTCACGTAAACTTCTCCGTTACAGAGAAAATGGAACTTAAAAGTTAAGCTGTTTTTTGCTTTTTAATAACTTAAACGGATCTAGTTATTTTTTTATTTCATATTTAAAAACTAAGTACTAAGATGCCTAACCTGATTGTTGGACGGATAACTTTCCTGCATATACAGGAGGTAGCTTAGAGATATTTTAATGGCAATTTGGACGAAGTTTGGAAAGAATTCCAGAAACGTTAGTGAAGTGTGATCGAATTTCTGCAAATAATTTAGACAGTTGTTCGTCTCTAATATATTTGTAGTTCTTACAAAAATAAAGCTTTATTGAAATTTGTGCATTAAATCACAAACAGCTTTAGGTTTAATGTACATCAAAATCATGACATGCGTATTATTACAAATACAAAGTGTCTGTGGTCTTCTGTTTTTATTTTTATGGGTAATACTACTAATCAAAAGATAGCAATAAACGTTGTTACAACAGATGTTCAAAGTTATCACCCTGCTGTTGTATACAAAGTCTCGCTCGGCGAACCCATATCTTGCATATCTTGCAAAGTCAAGCAAGGTCTTGTTGTAGAATTGCCGTCGTGACTGCTTCCATCTGGTCACGGAGATCTTTAAGGTGAATTTCTTTAGTGTATACTATAGTCTTCATAAAATCCCACAAATAAAAATGCAACGGTGTTAAGTCTGGTGATTTGGGAGGCCAAGAGACAGAACCATCTCGACAAATTCATGTACTTTCAAACACATTATTTAAGGGTTGATAAACTAATCGCGGGTACACCGTTTTGCTGAAATCACATTTGTTGAGCATATTTGGTGACACATCTAACAGTTCAGGCAAACTGTTTTGCAAAAGAAAATCGTTTCCAGTTAATCGATCTTGCTGCACAAAGGGGCCAATAAATTGTCGGTTTACCAGCCCGGTCTAAACGTTCAGAGAAAATTTGTGCCTGAAATTATCACGACAAACAACATACGGATTTTCGACACTCCAGATGTGTGTACTTGTTTCTGTGCACCATTATACGTAAGTGTTGCCAACACAATCGAAGAAAAAATCGGATTTCGCCATGTTGTTACAAAAACCATCTACAGAAATCTATGCGCAGGGGATGATCCTCAGGCTGTAAAATTTATACTCGTTGCACATGGAATAGATACAGTTGATCCTCTTGTAGTGAACGCCAGACAATGCGATTTGAGACATCCACTTGGCGAGGAATTTTCCGCATACTCGTTGAGTCATTTTCATCAGCAAGGTTCAAAATTTGTTCTTCGTCTAAAATTCATTAGTGCCGACCAGGTACTCCGTTTCCTTCTTGATGAGTTCGCAAATCACCCTTTGTCGCGAGCACATATTATTAGAGTAGTGAATTTTTAAAGACCAGGTCTTTGTAAATTAGCATCCTATCAAGGAATTTAATATTATAATACACATGGACCATCGAGTTTTCACTTTTCACACAAGAATAACAACATTTTTACCATCTTAGAGCTAACAACAATGTCAACTAACAACGAACTACATCTGGCAGTAAAAATCAAAGTAAAACAAAAGTGGGAGTCGAATAAGTAAACAAATAATTTTTTTTGGGTACGTTTTGAATATGTGTTCCATGACTGGTATTGAACGGTTCATGAATCTCATGATTAATCATCTCATGTAAAAATATTAGATAATTATTTTTTCTCTTATCGTACAACTTTTACTAATATGTTTTAACACTTACCATTAGGGACCGAAAATGTGTGCCATTTTTCAAAATCGACAGTTGTAAAGAGCCTTCATATAATTGATATGTATGCGTCTATTTATTTATCTGTAATATACCGGGTGTAACAGGATCATGGTACGCCACCCTTTTCTCCTTTAGTTTTGAAGATAATAGATTGAAATTTGCGATATCTTATATACATAATAAGCAGCACTTTTTGACATACGTACAAGTGATTTTTTTTCCAGTTTTGCCGGAAGTGACACTAACTTTCGATTTTTAAATGGAACACCCTGTATATTATTGCATTTTCGAATTATGCGTAATTTTCTGAAACCAACGATACCAAATAAATGACATTTATGAGCAAATAAAGTTCATTAAAATTGTTTTTGAGGCAAAACCCAATTTTTTTCAAATGGAACCATATTGGTATCGTGGTACCATTTTCTAGTACTATTAATAAGAAATTTATTCATATGTTTTGTTCTAATTACTTTGTTATACATAAAGTGGCTTTGGAATACAAAAAAATGAACACAAAACATTACAACAGTTGTTCAAAATGCTGTCCATTAACGTCAATGCACTTCTGAACTGGCATAGCTGTTTCTCGAAGAACGTTCGCCAATTGCTGGGCCGTTATGCTGTTAATTGCGCGTCTTACTCGTGGCTCCAGGTCTTCACGGGTTGTAACGGCGGTTGCGTAGACAATATTTTTTAAATATAATAATAACACTACATGTAATTACAACCCCCTTTATCCCTGAAGATCTGAAATGACTTTGTGCGGGAGAGGGTTACACATTCAGAGACAACGGACACACACCCAATATCTGAGTATACTGGGATTAATTTCTCTTTCCGAAAAAAATTCCAGTTGGGATTAATTTCTCTTTCCGAAAAAAAATCCCAGTTCCTCGACCGGGAATCGAACCCGGGACCCAGAGGTTTCGAGGCAAGTACGTTACCTCTAGACCACGGACCATGACCCCAAACAAAGAAATCAAGTGGTATTAAATCAGGTAACCTTGGAGACCACCCCACAGGACCATTCGTCGAAATTACGTTTTCTCCGAATCTTCGTTGAAAGTAATCAATTACTATCCTTAAATTATGGAGAGGAGCGCCATCTTGTTGAAAATACATTGCATGTCGTAAATGGAAAAGTAATTCGGCTACACTGTCCTTAATTTCATTCTGCAGAAATCCCAAGAATATGGCACCAGTCTGGGATCCTTCAAATATTATTGCACCAATGATTCTACTACCGATTATTCCAAGCCAAACATTGAAACCGAACCGCACTTGAAAGTTACCCTCCCGTAATAAATTTTGATTTTCTTATAACCAATATTTTGTATTTTGTCAGCTAATTAATCCCAAATTTGCAAACCTAGACTCGTCCGAAAATAAAATCATTCCCAAAAAATCATTGTTGCAGTCAGCACGTTATTCTGCAAAATCCAATTGCAATATTCCATCCTACGTTCATAATTATTTTCGTACAAGTGCTGGTGCAATTGGTATTTAAAATATTTATAGTGGTATTTGTGCAAAATTCGGCTTATTGTTTGGTGACTAATTTCCAATTCAAACCCAATTTGCCTTAAAGAAAGTCTTGTACTCGAGCCAAAACATTAATTTCAGTTCCTTCATCAAGAATGAAATTTTCTTCGGGATCATTATTAGGCTCACTTCGGAATTGATTTTCAAGACGATTTAAATAATTTCTCGCTGGACATTGTCTATCACGATATCGTTCGGCATAAAGGTGTCTAGCCGCAATGACATTTTTTTCTACAGTCCCCATAAATAATTTAAAATGTCCAGTATTTCATCTCTTGTATAAATTTGTGGCATTTTGAACACAATTAACAAGAATTTTAAACAATTTTTAAAGACACAATAAAAACACCGGTAATCAGACAAATTTTTGACAAGCTGTTTCATTGTTTTCAAAGCCACCTTAGTTAATTGCTTCTTAACATTTAATTAGAACAAAATGGTGTTTTCTTATTTTCTTTTAGCTGTAATTTTGTTTCTATTTATCGCACATTTTAATACGACACAAGAATAAATTCCCTATTAACAGTAGTACTAATAAATGGTACCATGGTACCGATATGGTTCCACTTGATTAAATTGAGTTTGACCCCAAAAACCATTTTGATGAAATTTATTTGCTCATAAATCATGTAATTTAGAATTTTTGACGGTATTTCGATTTTCTAGCAATACACGGGCTATTTAGAATAAATCGGAGCCATCATAGCACACTTAAATGGAAAACTAAAAATTATATTATAAGAAATATTGACGTTTGAAATGTCACTTATTTGGTATCATTGGATTCAGAAAATTATGCAGAAATCAAAAATGCGATAACATAGAGAGTGTTTCATTTAAAAATCCAAAATTAGTGTCACTTCCGGCGAAACCAGAAGTGAAAAAAAAAATGTAATATTATATGTAACTGGCATTTGTTCCTCTCCCTGCTTATCATCATCTTATTTTGGCCTATAGTATTCCATTAGAAATAAGAGCAGAAGACCGTAAACACCCTGTATAATTTGGAAAATTATATAAATTTGAAAATTATGAAAACTTAAATAAAACTCAGTTTTGTGTTATAATTATGTGGGACGTTTTGGCCATCATACGTAATTTAATTTTAAAAGTAAACACTACTTTTTCATACGCAGTAGAAAAAAATTTGTGAAAATTCATATATTTATTTTTAAATAAAGATTTGTACTAAAAACTTTAGTTTCCCTAAATTTTGCAAATATTAAATTATCGATTGAAAGGCAAACAGTAAACAGCTCTATCAACCCCAAACATCAAACTTCAGTGGAGAAAGACAACTCTGGTCCTAATTAATTCGCTTTCATCATTCAATGATCCCTTTGTGAAGGTGGTGAGTGACAAAGCAGTAAGAAGTCGACGTCTGAAGGGTCTTTCTTATCCTAATTAACCACCAGGGGAAGTAGACTAAGAGGGTTGAGGAATGATCGTATTCCAAGTGCACCAACACACAATGCCCTTAAGATATAGTTAAGGAAAACAAGTGAATGTGCCGCCTGTTTGTTGTCATTTACAAATGCCTTGACCACAAATAAAGTAAACATTACGTACAAAATATACAGGGTGATACTTTGAATTTTGGAACCAGATGATCGACTTGTTGATAAAGAAGTGGCTTTAACTTTACAATGGATCAAAGTTTATTGAGGTAAAATTAAATTTATAAAGAAAGTGTTGATTGTTTATGTACAAAGAAGGACAAATATTTTTTAAATTGCTATGAAGATCGTATAAAAAGTATGCGGCAAATTTACAGACTTTGCGAAAACCAAAGTATACAGCGTAAAAACAAAATTTGGAGAGGGTAAAGCAGGTACATTTGTTATAGGTTTAATTTTTTTAATAGCACTGGGATATTATATGGTACTATTTAAATAGAATATTTTTCTGATTACCGAAATAAGAAACTTTTGAGAAAAGCATTATAGAAAATCTAATTTCTAATTTTTACTGGCGAAAAAATAAAACAAATGTATTCGTAACTCTAGTTTAAGTATATTAAATTTCAATAACCGAGTACCAGTTTACAACTGTAATTCTTACAACCATAAGAAAATAAACAGGGTCTAATTAAAACACTAATACAGCAAAGTGGAATGTTTTATAACAATCAAGTTACAAACAAATTTACTCAAAAGTTAAATATTACCGAAAGCTGTACTAATTCTTAAACTAGACGAGAAAAGTTAAGCAAAACAAAGTAAATTTTGTAGTCTATAGATGAAAACACCGCTACCAACAGATAAAACACAATACAAAGCAGAAAAACATGACGCAACGGTTATGCAAGAGCCTTATTGTCATTTCATTTAGAGCAATGCAGTCAAACATGAGGTTAAAAAGCATGTATTGCTAGTAACTTCATCATTGGAATCCTTTTCGTTGAAGTAAAAATGGCGGTGCTTACAGGTGGTTATGTACTTTAACCCTCTGTGGGAAGGTAAATTTTTACCTCTGTAGCACCAAAATTAGCACTTCAGTGAGCGTAACAAGTCACATTCTATACAACTAAACAGTATTGATTTGACATTAATCATTAATAACAATCAATCACTTTTTAAGTACAAAATGAATCAGCACAGTTCGCGTTTTATACTTAACAAATTAACTCCGCAACCTTTTGTAGAGTTCTCCTCACTCAAATATCTCGCTACTTCCGACCTTTTTCGCGCCCTCTAACTATAAATGTATTCATAAAAACTATACAGGTATAGACAACCTAGAATTTAACTTTGCAGGTTAGAAATTGCTTAACTCATAGGGTCATAAATAAACTACAATTTTCTATTAGGCCAACTACGGAGCGCTTAAAAAGTGGACTATTAGAAAAGGATTGGAGTTTTATTATTGAAAAATGGTATGCAGCAAATGGCCTCCTATATTGTTTTGTCATTTTCATGTTTACTTTTGTTAGTATATTTATTCTAAAAGACATCATTCATCTACCTCCCTAAATAAAAATGGCAGGCAAATTTAAAGTTATAAATGATTGAGAGATTCAAAAATTCCATTATGTCGAGATTTGCCAAGCTTTGATGCTCAAATTGGCATCGCTTCTATTAATTTATCATTAGTTTTACTATTATATTAAAAACGTCTAAAAATTTATCGGGGGCGGAGGTTAAGTTCTCGTGGAGCCACAGTTTCAGTTATATATATATACATATATATATATATATATATATATATATATATATATATATATTGTTTCGCACATGCTGGACAGTCTTCTAGATCCCACAGTGTCAGTAGCTATTATTATTATTATTACTATTATTATTCATACATTACTTTTTGACTTCTTTATGATTAGAGATGGACATGCATATTAAATTAGAACAGCACATCCAACACTGTAAAAAGTGCACAGTACCTCATAGTTTCTAATGCATTAGCACGAGAAGACTGATGTCCAGTGTAAACTCTTTATCTGGTAGTAAAGCGCAGCGCACCACTAGTTGAAGTAGATGTTAGTCCTATCTCAAAACTCGCTGTCATCGAGAGAGTGGCTTGAGTCGACAGAACGTCACATCTGTTTTCTATCTTTAGGAGCTCTGTGGTATCTGTTGTCCTCTTACGCCGGTCATTACAAAGGACCAGGATGAGTCCTTTGTACATCCTGCCAGCACGAGGACGTCCGCGGGACAATTCTATTGTCTACATCACTAACTGGGCCTCCTGTCTTGTCTCCACATAACACTATTAATTAATTATACTCTCGCCTTTAACAATTCCTGACATAAACACTGATTGTCACTCTGAATGGAAGGTAAATGGACAACACTGGGACTTGCTGAAGATTCTAATAGCCGTCCAAGAGATTTGGGTAATGCTTTAGCTGAGATGGAAAAATAAAACAGATATTTTTTTAACTTTTTCATAATGTTGACAGCAGTTGGCTACCAAGTCCTTATTTGTTTAGTACAAGTCGTTCGAAAAGAAGCTATTTACGGCAAGTTAATGTAATGTTTTTATTAATAAGGTCGGATATGGATATTTGTAAAATAAAAATAACTGTAATTAACCTGGTAATACTAGACGTTTCCTTGGTGTTAAGTAATCCATTTTTAATCACTCACAAGGGTGTTATTGTGTTTCATCTCTTCATTTCTGTTGAAAAGGTTTAAAATAAAAAATAAAATTGTAGGCCCTTATGAGTCGTCTACGGTTATAGGTCAGTAAAAATAAATAAATGATACCAGTCTCAAACATATAGAAATTTGTCTGTAAAAATGAAGACAAAATAGGGTTTTTCATTTTTATTCATAATGAAAACAAAATATCAGTTCTATAACGTTTTTTTACACTCAACCGTGTTTTTTGTCTACCAATGTTTTAAAACATATAAACTGCTCAAATTTTTAATTCACAAATGGAAAATAAAATGTAGCATACTCACCTAATGTGGAAGGAATTTTCGAATCAAAACAACAAATAGAGATGAATATCTTGTAGAGCCATGTCCCAGGACAACTGTCGTTCCTCTAGGTATGGTTTCCACCAATCCGTTGATAAAATTCTGAGAAATAGGTTCCAATTGTTCCAAAATAACATCTGGTTCTAAAATTTTCCCGCTTTTCAATAGAGCTGCAATTTCATTCTTCTCCAGTCATGATTGATGGGATTCATGTCTGGAAATCTTCAATACTCTCCCGATACGGCAGTGCATTATCGTCCACAAGTATAACCGAAATTCTCTATAGCAGTTTGCATAATTTCACCTATCAACACCACTAGTTCACTCCGACTATTCATCATTATTCCTCCCCATACAGCAACACTACCTTCTCCAAACACTACTCTAGAATTCATGTTCTCTTCATGGCTTTTCAACATATTCGTAACCAAATCGTGTTCCCTTTTTTGGAATACACATTGCACTGGCTTCTACTTTGTCTTAAACTTAAAGTTAAAAATGTTATTGTTCTTTACAGATATGATGATTTGACAGTAGTAATGGTGTAACTTATTTTTGAAAAATTTTGTATTTTGGTACTTATGTAGAATGTTATAGCCACTTTATAATAAAATTAATTACAATATTACCAGCCCGGCTTTGTAGTTAGCTAGAGCGCACGATGGTAAGCGTGACTAGAAATCTAACTATCGTAGCTGCGAGTTCGAATCCCACTACCGACACATGCAATATTAGTGGGAATGGTTGTATGTTCTTATTTATCTTAGTGTAAATCCCTTCTAGACAGCTTTGGATTTAGATTCGGGGTTTGTCTAATTTATGTGGTGTTTATTATTATTATTATTACTAAAAAAAATTTGCTGTTATAAAATTTTTTGATCAATTATTATTATTTATTACTATGTGGAATACTTTGATCATCTTAATTGTTGTTATATTTTTTGAATAGTTCTGTAATCGCTGAATTATGTTGGAAGTTAATTAGTTTTAAGAACATTTTCAAAATATTTTTAAGCATTATTAAAATGGTTGTTAAATATGCATAATTTAAAAGTTAAATAAGGTGCGGCGAACATTTATAAAACAAGTTGTCGTGTTACATTCTATTTTATCTTATAAGTCAGCAACACTGCCAAAAACTGTTTACAGGAAAAGTTAGGATGAAGTTAGCCGAGTTTCGCCACCACACGTACTTTACAAATGTCTTCATTAAACCTTTTTTCGAGCCAACAAAATTTCGTAATTGTTACATAGTCTTCCCTGAGTTTATATATATATTTATATTTAGTGCGTTCCAAGATGTCGTTAAAGATGGTTGTCTCAGTTAGGATATTAGCTCAAAAAGAATTGTAACTTACATATGAGACCAAAAAATGCATACCGGGTGAGACATAAAAAACCGGAATTTATAAAATACTTCTTGTATTTATATAATTTTAATGGAGAACGATGTTGAAGTATCACTATGTATTTAGGTTTTTATTTTGATTCTTGTATATTTTTCTTATACTTAAAATTTTCTTTAAAACTGCATTTCTATACGAACATTATAGTACCTCGTTTACCAAAATGTGTCTAATACTTTTGAAACAAAGTGACTGGTCTGGATACCCGACCACTCTGGTATGGAAGGTAACGAAATAGCGGACTCCTTAGCCAGAGAAGGAGCGGGATCACGATTCATCGGACCAGAACCAATACTTGGCATATCCTCAAGTACTGCCAAGATGGCTATCTCAACCTGGGCTGAAAGGAAAACTCTTCAGTATTGGCAAGAGTTACCAGGATTAGTTCATTCGAAGGCGTTTATAAAATACCTTTTGAAATCAAGAGCTAAAAAACTTTAGAGTTAAACAGGGTAAACCTGAAAACTTTAACAGGCCTATATACCGGGCACTGCCGACTAAACTATCATCTGCATAAACTCGGCCTAGAGGAAAACGCCGTGTGCCGTCTATGCCTGGAGGATGATGAGAAGGCAGACCACATCTTATGCACCTGTCCCGCTGTGGAGAGGATCCGATTCTCAATATTTGGCAAAGAGCAACTGCTCCCAGAGGGTCTGGACACATTCTCACCCAATAAAGTTATCAGTTTCATTAAGAGACTGAACTTATTGGGTGAAATATAATTAGGCGTGAGCCACAACAGGCCTGCTGATGGCCGCAGTGGAGGGTCTACTGAGACCCACTCACAACAAACCTAACCTAACCTAATACTTTTGAAGATATTAATAAATTAACATCAATTTGCTTCCCGGTACATTTCCGGAATATTTTTTTTACCTTTGGGCCAATTACTTCCTCACCCCTCAAAATGAGGAAGTTATGTACTCGTGAAAAAAATTTTGAACATTTTTATTATATTTCTGGACGAATTATAATGATACACAAAATTTCAGACAGAAAAATTTTTCTGTCTGTGTGTCTGTCTGGTTCGCGTTAGCAGCTACAGTTTTTGAGATAAAGCTTTCAAATTTGGTACACACATTCTAGATTGAATTTGTTGATGAACAATATCGGTACCAATGTCAAAAAAAAATTTAGTGATATTCCACCAATATGACTTTTGTGAAACCTCAAATTGTGACTTTTTTGAAACATCAAAAATTGCTTTATTATAAACCACCACACGCCGAGTTTTACTATGGTGAGGAAGTTCTGATCCCCAAGTTATTAGCACCGGTTTTTTAAATTTCTTAGGCCTAAATGATAGAAAATTTACTGAACTTTGTATCGAACATTACCGAGCCGATATCCACAAACATGAAATTATATTATTAATTTTCCCCTAAAAGTATGTATGAAAAAAAATTCAAATGATTCTGCAACATGTGAAATGAGACGTACATTGTGTAGATTGTCAATTTCTTGGATTTTATTTTATTCTCAAATAAAGTGAGAAATTTGCTGTCATAATTCAGGAACCAGATGATTATTTAAAGCAAATTTTTTCGCATTTAATCGTCAATCGATTGAGGACCTCATTTTAAGATAAAAAGTTCGATTTAACATGTGTTAAATAGTTCTTCGCTTTCAAAATACAGAGTGCTGAATTTAAAAAAGAAAAGAAACTACACAAATTTTCAAAATGTAAACTTGGTAAGTTTTTTTTGTTTCAATAGTGCTATCTTTTTGTTCATACAACATATTTGTCTCAATATCCAGTGGTGCAAAAGCTGGGATCTGAAACCACTTTTTTGTCTATAATTTGTACGCCAATATATTTTTCATAAAAATTAATATAATTTTTAATTGGCTGTATCAATTAGAAGCAAAAAGTAGTCCTTCACTTTCTCCGTACGACATACGGATTTTTGAGAAAAACCATGAGGTCCTCTACAGATTGGCGAAGTACTGCTATTATAAACTGGGACACCCTGTATAGCATTTCTGGGTAATTAAAAGTGTTGGGCAAAATGTAACCTATATTTTAAAATTTTTTCCTAACTAAAATATAGTGTCAAGAAATCACGTACGTCACCCAAAATAATGACTCCGTATAGTTTGAAAATTGCCTTTATATAGTTATTAACATGGATCTATTTCTAATATACGAAAATAAAACCTATCCACAATAAATTGCACATGGTTTCTACTTCCTATTGTAAAATTACCATGAATGGGTTTTGCATTTTAATCATCGAACTCATGTTGAAAATATTATTGTGAAATTTGTTTTTTATTGGACACCTCAAACAAAAAGCATTTAAAATAAAATCAAGGCAGTTTGTGTCTAGACCTCGAAAGGCCAACTCACAACATTGAATTCGTCCCCTGCTTCATTTCCAGTAATTTTACTGCTGCTAGTTTTGATTAGTAAAATAAAAAATGTCGTTTGAGTTTGAGAAAACGTCCTAGATGTAGAAATGCTGCTCGCTAGGGTATGATGCGCCACCAGAGGCCACTAGTAATAATTACTCTGCACATGGCGAATGAATCCAATTTTCCCACACCAGCTGCACCAAGCCATCTCCAACTTTAACTTTTAAAAGCATGCATATAATCATTAACATAAAACACACTTATCTGACGCTACCGAATGAGATCAGTCTTACGGGCTACTATATGCAAAGTACAGGCAAATGCTAACTGCTATAGTCTATGTCTTAACCTGCAAAAAAGGAATTTTATTTCAAAGTTATATTTTTCGCTTCACAGTTTTACTCGCCAGGATTTAATATACTTTATATGCGTATTGCAGAATTTATTTATTGGAGGCACCATCATGTTCCTTATTATCTAGAATTTGCATGCAGAAATAAATTAAAGGAACGATTGAGGACGTAGTGGAAATATTCTTTACGCCCTTCAAACATGGAATATTGTTAATAGCTATTTGTATGACAAGGGAGAAAAATGCATAATTTCCTTCCGCGGATAGTTTGATGCCCGACGCGAAGCGAAGGGCATCAATATCCAAGGAGGAAATGGCACTTTTGCTCCTGTGTAATACATATGATTTTTTCTACGACCATTTACAGTGTTTTACATTGGTTTTACATATATTTTATTATATTTTCTTATGCATGACAATCAAAAAACCAAATATGTCAAAATGTCATACTCGTAATAGGTATTTAGATAAGTAAATATTGTTAAAAATCAAAGTACATGGAACGTTGCTAAGGTTGCTTCTTGTTTTCAAAATAAACAAACTTCCAAAAAAGTTTATAATAATGTATTCCGAATGTGAAGATGAAGTTCCTCAAGATATTCTGGAAGAAGCAAACGTGGTTTCGTTAAATCTATTACCGTTAAAGTCTCGTGAAAAATCTGAAAAAGAGTACCAGCTATTTAATTGTTGGATGGAGACTAGGCAAATAAGAAAAATATGTGAAGAAGTGGTCCTATTTTACTTTTCCAAAAAATGCGCCGATTTGAAGCCTTCAACATTATGGAGCAAATACAGCATGTTGCGATCTACACTCCAAATTAAAGACAATATTGATATTAAGTTTCCTAAATTAGTAGCTTTTTTAAAAAAGGAAATCTGCTGGATATAAAGCCAAGAAAGTCAATACTTTTTCAAGGAAGGATATCAACAAGTTTATTGCAGAAGCTCCAGATGAAACTTACTTACATATGAAGGTAAGATTGATCGGTATTGTTGAATAATAAATAAAAACGTAACGCAGCATTTTTTTATTAGAAAGTATATATATGACAATTAAGTGACATTTTAGGCAGTTATCATAAGTGCATTTTCCTTTTTCAGGTTGTGCTTATATTTGGAATTGCTGGGGCATGCCGTAGCGATGAATTAGTTAAAATGGTACTTGAGGATATCAGTCATGAAGGCGATATTTTGGTGATGCAAATACCTGACTCAAAAACTAATATCAAAAGGACATTTACAATAACAAATGAGATTTTAAACGGAGTATCTGTCTTGGATATGTATAGAAAATATCTGGACTGTAGGTCCCCTAAAACATGTCATTCTAGATTTTTTGTAACTTATGCTAAAGGGAAATGTACAAACCAGATAATTGGCAAAAACACAATTGCCAAAATTCCATACAGAATAGCAATATTTTTAAATTTGGATGATTCGAAAGGCTATACTGGACACAGTTTCCGCCGTACTTCAGTTACGTTATTAGTCAATGCTGGAAGAGACATTCTCACTCTAAAAAAGACATGGGGGATGGTGAACAAACGCAGTAGCAGAAGGGTACTTAGATGATTGTATTTCTAAAAAATGTAAAGTAGCCAGCCAAATAATTACGGGAGAAAGTACTACTTCAAGTACCAAAAAACGTTGTCTTGTTTTTGAAAATTTTGTTTCTACAAGTACTTCATCAGCGACCAAGACTTTGAAAAACAACAAACAGGAACTGATCTCCACCAGCAGAGCCAATATTTCTTCAGGGGAAATCTCCATTAGTAATTTAACTAATTGTACCATAAATTTTAACAATATTTAGTTACTGATGTTAATTTAAACCTCGATTTAAACTTTTCAATTTTTTTAAATAAAAATAAATAAAAAATCTGTTTCAAAGAAAAGCATTCATTTTCAGGAAGTTTGTGTATCAATAAAAGAAGTCTATACACTACTATTACAGCTATTTGAAGTTTTTACTTGTTTGCTTCCAGAGGGAGCCAAAGTATTTTCCTCCCGAGGGAGGAAAAGTACTACTTTGCTCCCTGAAATGAGGGAGCAAAATAGTATTTTCTATGTAGGGAGTAGACTTTTTTTTTTAAATATTGTGTTAATTTGAAAACTATTGACGTTGTACAGTTCATAAAACAAATGCTAATTAACAAAGAGTGAATTCGTAATTAGCGAAATGTTAAATGTTATGTCTTAATCCCTCTCTCTTCTAACATGAATTAATGGAGACAGAGAGAAAATTTAAAATTTGTTTTGATTCCATATTAACCACGATCAAGTCGTGGCCTCAGTAGAATGTTTACATTCAGTATTCCAAATCACGAAACTGGAATAAATGAAAAGGGGGGATTTACGAAATTAGTTGCAAGTAATATGCTTTAATTCTTTTCAACTGAGGTGTGCTTCAAGGCAGTTATCTTGGACTGCTTCTATTAAATGATATTATTAGTGATGTTACTCTGCACGTGAAATGCTGTCAGTTATCTTTTGTTAATAATCTGAAGGTTATTAAGTTAAATTAACTATAGGGGTATATTTTCGGTATATTGTAAATGTGGAATGTGGATTACGTCAATAATACTTTTAGAAAGTATTCAGGGTTGTAACATCTCATTTTATACTGTAATTCTTAAATTCTTATAATGTATTCAATATTAGAGATCAAATGTTTCAACCCACCCCGGGATAAAAAAATAACATATTTTGACAAATCAGTAATAACATAATTTCTTCTGTAGCTACTACTTTATGGCGGATGATGTGTATGCAAATAAAAGATTTTAAAACAAAAAAGTCATGAAAATATTTTAAAAACATAAAAATATAATTAATAGTAATCAACAGTTCTTGTAAATAGAATAAAATAATAAGAGCCACCCTTATAATGAATAATTTCGCAGAATGTTTAATAAATGATCATAGCTGTTGTAAACGGGACAAAAATAATATTCAAGACGCTGCATAGCCATCATCTTGAACGAGAGCAGAGGAAAATTAGTATATTTATTTCCTATGCTCGAAAATAAAATGACATACACATAACTGAATTAAGCAATAAAAATAAGTTTATTCGAGGTACTTGGAGAAAATTGCAACGATGCAGCGATAGGAAGCGTGTAGAAATTAGCTGTGAGAGCCCAAGAGCATGAAGAAAGGGTGGATTAGTAAATATTTGTGGCAGAATTTAGTAAATATGAGACAAAATACACATCTGGTACCGTTTGTTATCATCTATAGTGTTTTTGCCTTTGTACGAATTTAAATGTTTCTAATTATAATCTCCTTTGTAATTTTTGCGACATTTACAATAATTTCCAATACGATAAATTGTCTAAAATGGGGAATAATGTTCAGGTTTATAATTTGCCACAATAAAAAAAAATTTTAAAAAATAAAAAGAATATTGTGAAGAAAGTAAATTAATTAGTAAAGAAAGAGCATAATTAACATTTAAGTTCCAATTTTTGTAACACGTTCAAGTTAAGCCGGGAAATTTATAAGCCTGGACTTCCAGGCGGGAAGTATGCACACGCAAAAGACAAAATAAAACCGCTTCAAGCAGCTTTGGTAACCAAAAAAGAGAACCCTACAAGAGTAAAATAAATATCCCTAAAGAAAAGCGCCAAAAGAACGAATTTAAACACTTACGCATAAACTGCGGTTCTTGGTTGAAATTTATTGCCACTCGTGATTTCCTGACTCCAGAAAAGGCGACACTATTAGGAAAAACTTGAATGAAAATTATGAAAAAAAAAATAAAAGATCACATGGACTTACCAACAGGCTGAATTCAAGCCGACAAATCCGACAGATATCGATATTGTGATCGCATAAGCAACTACACAACGGCAGGTCACAACTTATGGTCCCCCGAGATAAATCCCAGAAAAAGAAAGTACGGTTATTAATCTAAAAAATATCACATTAAATCTCGGAGGCGACCAGATTTGTACTGAGGCCTCAAGATGGCCATGGTACCTTCAATCCTTGCTACGAGCCGTCCAGGATAAAAAACAGGAGAAGGAACCAGGAGCAATACAATCCATACGCAGGATACTATTTAAATTAATAAAATATACTAGAAAATTATTAAAATCTGCGGTCGATTGTTAACACAACGCACATTACTATAGCTTGTGTATTTAGTTGCCCTACCGATTTTATTTGATTGGATTAATGGTTTTATCGAAATTTTGGTACATAACAAATTACGTGCGCCAAAATTTAAAAAAAAATAACTAAAAGGTGCAATAAATTTATTATAGCCAATATATTAAAATGTATTAGTACTTTCACATTTCTGTAGTAAATCTTGTGTATGTTAGGAAAAGTTAAAAGTCGTCTGAATGTGGTTGGCCTTAAGAATTGTGAGGAAATTCGAAAGGACATGGTGAGAGAAGACTGGTTAACGAAGCTTATTCATAAAATAGAGACAACGTGAGATTGCTTTTATTGAAAGATATTTTGAATAATATTACGTTTAAGAAAATGATAGTACCGTTATATGTAGTTCCAGATACCCACCTTAGACTGATTTTACTAAATGAAGTAAATGATACTATTTTGACTTGAAAGTGAAAGGTTTCATAATTAAGAAGATAAAATTAAAATTAAACTGAGGTATACTTCAAAGCACTAACCTTAGATAGTTCAAAATGAGGTGTACATCACCTTAAACCGCTTCTATTAAATCATGTTGTAAATGATATTACTTCTTATCCGAATATGCTAAGAGTTGTGGTGTGTTGATAATCTGAAGGTTTTTAAGTTAAATTAGCTATTACGTAAGAATTTAGTGATTGTAGTGATTGTGATAGCTCAACAAAAATTGTAGTTGTAACGTTTCACCAATTATTAATATATTGTCCTCTGGCTCAGCGCCCTGGTGTCCTACATATCACGACTGACAGACATAATACAAATTTCATATATAATAATCCCTTGAATCAGGTATAAACAAAATATTTAAGATATTGATTTATTTCTGAGACCTCTGTTAGGTTGTGCTTATTATTCTTCCTATACATCTCCTAAAAGCACACAGAACTTTACAATTACTGACTAGGTATTCTTAAAGTCTAAAGATAGACCTGATTTAAGTATAAAATTTATACTTAAAAAACGTATATTTAAATCAAGCCATCAAGGCCATAAATCATCTAGAACTAGATTAATAAAGTGTACAATATTTCTCTTACTTTAAATTTATTTACATTCTGTCAATTAATTAAATTGACTCAAGCAGTTCTGGCATGATTTAATTTTTTATATTAGCAGTTGTAATTTGAGGATTCTACTTTACTTATTTTAGTGTCAGTGACTCACAAGAAGTTTTCATTCATAACAGCAGATTTTAAAAAAAGTTAACTCTTCAAGTTCTTGATAAGTAAACATTATTAATGTTGTTCTTTTATAGACAGTCCTAAGGATAATTTAATATTTTGATTATTAAAACTATCATATAACACAGCTGTAACTTTAAAATGTTATTATTAATGTTTTTACCTCGTATAAAGAAGTTCTTTCTGCATAAGAAATTTGACGTTTATACTGCTCACGAGTGGTGGTATTTGCACCAAAAATTTGCATCATAATCCTGTAAATGTAATTGTTTGTATACGACAGGGGAACGATTGACATTTCCAAATGATAATAACCTCTAACTTGACGGAATAGTATTCACCTCTTTTATAGGTTCCCTCGTTCCGCTCGTTTTTAATAATAAAGTTTACATAGAAATGTGGAAATCAACTATATTTAAATAAATGTAATTACATAAGTGACCACGCAATCAGTTATACTTTTTCTTTTTTGGAAAGAATCAATTTTTCTAAATGATGAAGTTTAGTACAATCAGTTTTATTGTTTTAAGACAATGAGACTATCCTCATAGATACATTGTGGAAATTGGTAGGTAGTAAATCAGCTTTTATTTCTAGTATACAAGGCACCAGGATTATGCTAGTCACATGTTATTACTTTTTAAGATTATTACCTTTAATTTTTAGACAACATTAATAGCAGTGTATCCAAACTTTCTGTTAGTTTAAAAAGATAATACTTAATATACATAACTGGCTTTCATGTAATATATTTTAAATACATTTGAAATCACCCATCATTCCCATTCAATCTTCATGACCTCAACCCTTAGTAAAGTTTCTAGTCTTCTATAATTTTTAATATAGAGGCATGTTTTTAAAGCTTACAGAATTTTGCATTCATTAGCATTGAAATTGAGGTGCGAAGCGTTAAAGTTTATGGTGATTGAAGAGAGGAGAGCGAAGCTAGTATTAACGGTGTTTACTACTACTGTAATGTTTTTTACCTCATTTTACCATTTAATTTTCTACCTTAATAGTCTTACTGATCCATTGTTAATACGTACGTATATTAAATTTTATTCAGCAGATATTACTAATTGCAAAAACGAATTCAAATAAATCAATTTCATAATATTCGTTACTCAAATATAAAAGGAAAATCTCTGTATACTATCTATCTAGATATTCCGATAATTATTTCGAAAAGAAAGAGTTACATACCAAAATACAACAAATGAATATCGTAGCCAGGTTTTCTCAAGACAGTGAATCTGATAATAATTGTTTCCTGAAATTACCTATCCCTGGCCATCTTGTTTAATTCCTTAAACATGTACAACATGTAGAAATATACAAACAAACATAAATACAGTGCTTATAGTGCTATAGGCTTATTTAAATTAGTTTTTAACTGTATGAAGTGCAAAGAATATTTCAGAAAATGTTTAGAGTGCAAAAAAAGATTAATAAAAATAAGACCACAGAATTAAACTTTATTTGTAAAGTTTTTAAACTATAATGAAAATTTCACTTATTATGCAATTCCCGCTTAGTGTGCAATTTTCGAATGCAATTTTCAATTAGATGACACATTAAGAGTAAATTTAATGTTGATAAGTCATAACGAGAATAAAACTGCCATTAAATGGCAATAACTTCTAAAGTGATTTATTAATATTTACGTTACTATTAACCCTTTAATGGTTTCATATTTCTTAGTTATTATGATCAAATCAAGCTCTTTTAAAAATTTGACTAATTTTTTTTTCGTTTTTTACAAAAAAAAGTGCTGTTACCATACGGTAACACTAATCTATTGCAAATTGTCAAAGGTTTATTTATTGTGAAAAATAAAGTTACAATCTATATAAATACCAACATTACATTTAGAACACATTATTCGGATGCTTGAGGAACAACCTTCACTAGCACAACGCTTCCTTTTTTTGTCTATAGTTGAAACCAATAAATGACCAACCTGATTATATCGAAAGTCATCAGACACCTGGTTTAGAGTTAAGCTGGTTTTGGACGTCGATGGCCTCCCAGGCCCTTTTAGAACTGTTTTTTATTTCTCTAGATAATGCAAATCGATTTGTCTTCTGTAAGCCAGCCGACTTATTGGTGGTTTACTTTTGCATTTCCCCCTGACAGACCACGCATTTGCTGTACCACTTTCTACCAACCAAGTAAAAAGGGGTCGGCCACCACCACTTTTTCTTAGAAAGGATATACGATATCTTGAAATATTTTCATCCATAAGATCGTTATAAGTGATGGACGCGATACCTGCATATATATCTTTTCCTTCTGAGAGTATCTTTTTACTTGGGAAGGGGGGTTACTCCATGGCAAGTAGAAGCTACGCTAACAGCATTATTATCAAGCCACTTCACAATAATGATTCCATCTTCTTTATCGATAGCTGATATAAAATCACCCCTTTTCTGAGATTTAGAGAATATATTTTTGGCAAGTAAAGGACAGCTTTTAGGGATACGGTTGTCGCGGATTGTTCCTGTTCCATCGTAACCACGTTGTTTTAGGTAATGTAAAATATTAAAACCAGTAAAAAGGTTATCAAAATAAAATTTCAATGGAAGCCTGGACACATCAGGTGAAAACTCGTCAATCATGTTGATAAGAGGTGCTGCACATTTCCGAGTCCATTTTCATAGAAAGTATTTCCCCTGCGATTTTTCCCTTGGTATATATCAAAATTAACTAGATACCTTGACTCAGCATTTAACACCATACCTTGTAATCGAATCTGATCGGTTTCCCTCGTATGAATTGTTTGCTTGGATGTCTTCCGAAATATTTTACCATAGACTCATCAAAATTTAGGTGTTCCTCAGAAATACAGTTTCTAATAAAATGTTCTCGAAGTTTATCCATAAGGGGTCGTAATTTCCACATTTTGTCATTATTATGAGGTTTTGTATTATCAGCACAGTGTAAATATTTGACAATCTGCCTAAACCAATCTCTTCGTATTGCATCTGACACAATAGGTACGTTTAAGTTCTTTTCTGAACTCTAATATCTTTTCCAGGCAAATCATGATACCCACTTAGAATCATGATGGCGATTACGCATTTCATCTCCTCTGGAGAAATTTTAGGATCTGGATGATTTAAAAAGTGAGCGTATTTTGTAGACTGCTCAACGAGTAAGTCACTGATTTCTTGGTCTATGAACTGCTAAAAAATTTCGACATTCGTTAGATTTTGATATCTTGAGTAATCAGGCTCGGGAAATACTTTCCAGTTGGAATTATATCACCCTTTGATCCACGTGATTCTTTCCAGTCCTGGTGTGGTATACGGACCTTCATTATCCAGAACAGACTTATCTAGCTCTTCACTTATAGATTTCTTTACTCTTAGTTCCGCTCCAGCTAATAATTGTTGACCACTAAGATTATCAAGTAAACCCCCTTCCTCTTCGTCACCTGATTCCTCGCCGGTCAAAACGTTTGCCTCCGAAGGTTCTATAAATATTTCTTGAACATCCAAGTCATCTGCATACGCTATTTGAAGAGCTTCTTTCACGGTAAAACCTTTCTCAAAAGAAATAATGTGCTATTTTAGGTGACCCCCATACACAGCTAGCGTTACCATATGATAACAGGAGACAAAGCTAACCTGAGTTTTTAAAAATAAACTACCAGAAATTAACAGTGACCATCTTATAAAGTACATTTGTGCCTATAATTTGCACGTATTATAAACAAATAAAAATAAAGGACTGCTTACAGGTTACTTACTCTAATCGTAAGTCGCCAAAATTCATGATTTCCAAAAATCGTCGTTTTTAAAGAACGTTCTATACACACAACGTGCCATTGTGAAAGTCCAATCACTACTAACGAGTAATAATATGTATAAAATAAGGATTCTCTCTCGCAAACTCAAAATTTGTAACCCCAAAAATAGATGGCGACACTTACGTTAAACCTTGTAAGCGTTACCATATGGCAACTCTAGCCGTTGAGGGTTTTAAATACAACAGGCGGTTGTTGGTAAAAACAATAGTAACACATACTGGTTAGTTCGCATATGTTTGTGTAAAAGATAATCGTGAGAATTATGAAAATTTATGACAAATTTCCACTTAATCTAAATCTAATTCTACAACATGTTATGATCAAGACCTCTTTTATTATTTTTATTATTTTATTGATCTATTTGCCCAACAGATTACAGAATCCAATTACAGGACAACAGTATAGTTAAAAAAAGTTAAATTAAAAATATACTTAAAAACTATAACTTAATATAATATAATATAATATAATATAACATAATATAACATAATATAATATAATATAATATAATATAATATAATATAATATAATATAATATAATATAATATAATATAATATAATATAATATAATATAATATAATATAATATAATATAATATAATATAATATAATATAATATAATATAATATAATATAATATAATATAATATAACATAATATAATATAATATAATATAAAATATTTATGAAAACTATAAATAACTAAATAAAAGTAGTAAGCAGTGAGTAGCAATCAATGCGTATTAAATTAAAAAGTACAAAATTACAAAATTAAACTATATATCTATCTAACTATCTAAACTATCAACATTTTTCATCGAATGCAAAACATAAATATGAAATATAAAATATAAAAGTATGAAATAATTAATAGTGATGTTATAGATATGAAAGAGCGTATTTCGAACTAAATTACATTTCCAAGATGCTGCGTTGCTGTTCTAATAAAATTATCAAGAGACATATTATTTATATCACTATGACTAGCTATTTGGTTTAAATTAGTGCTCATAGTATGCAATGGTGACTTTAAAAGTATGTTAGTTCTAGCAATTGGCAAATGAAGTAACTCAGTTTGCCTAGAGGCTGGTCTCGGTACTCGAAATTGTAGCATTGACATTATAGGAATACAGTCTATCTTGTTATGTATTAATTTGAAAACAAAAGCTAAAGTAGATAATATCCTCCTTAAATATAAAGATGGCATTTCGAGTTCTTCATATAACATATATTGATTATACCCTATTTCAGGATATACTCCGTTAACTTTGTAGTATAAGAGCTTGCAAAATTTCCTCTGTGCTCTCTCGATTGCTGATTTCTGAAGATCATAATATGGATACCAAATAATGGATCCATATTCTAACTTAGATCTTACAAACGAAAAGTAAAGCGTCTTTAATGCTAGAACATCATTAAAGTTACGGCAGTTCCTGGTTATGAAACCCAGCATTTTTAAGGCTGATGATGTTATCGTATTGACGTGTTCATTGAATGAAAATTTATTATCAAATAAAATACCTAAATCTTTGGTAATTTCACAACGTTTTAACTCGGCTGATTCTAGTACATATGTAAAAGATATAGTTTGTTTTTTTTAAAGTATAACTGATCACCTTGCATTTGTCAATATTCATATATAATTTGTTTGATGTACACCATGACTCAATTTTAGATAGCTGCCTCTGAATAAATCGACAATCCTCAATATTATTGACGGCATGGAAGATTTTAAGGTCGTCTGTAAATAAAAGTTTTTCGCAATCGATAACATCAGTCAGGTCATTAATAAATAGAAGAAACAAGAGGGGGCCCAGATTTGACCCCTGCGGTACTCCCGAACTAGCTATGAACTATTTAGATTCAAAGCCATTATATGTAATGTATTGAGCTCTATGGGAAAGATATGATGTGAAAAGTGTTAATAGTGTGTTACTGAATCCAAAGTTTGTAAGCTTATTAAGAATTATGTTGTGATCTATGCGGTCAAATGCTTTGGAAAAATCCATGTAGATCACATCCACCTGACCTTGATTATCAATTATATTACACACATATTGAGTAAAGTACACCAGGTTTGTGACAGTAGAGCGATTTCCCATGAACCCATGCTGAGCAGGTGATATTAGATTTTTTACGTTTGGATAGATGTGGTTATACAATGATATCTCCAGGAGCTTTGCAAAATTACACAATACAGAAATAGGCCTATAATTGACTAGCAAGGAAGGATTACCTGACTTGTGAATTGGGCACACACGAGCCATTTTCCAGACGTCAGGAAATGTACTCGTTTTAATGACCAGATTAAATAATATCACTAATGGTTCAACGAGGGCATATCTACAGTCCTTAATAAGGAAACTGGGGATTTGATCATGTCCAGCAGTCATTTTGTTTTTTATTTTCTTAGTAGCGTTTAAAATGTCGGCTTCCGTAAATTCAGTGATATTTATATGTGGGAGATTATTATTAAAAACGGGTGTTGTAGTTACACATGGATCAGAGTGAGAGTAAGCCGCACTAAAGTAATCACAGAAACCATCGACTATAGACTGTGGTGTATCAAAAACAATATCATTGTCGTTTAGTTTGGCAGGGATTCTAGTTTGACTCTTCTTAGTATGAACGTAGTTCCAAAAGTACGCAGGGTCGTTTATAATGGATTGCTGTACTTTAGTTAGATACAGATTAAAAGCGGTTCTTATTTGTGATTTTATTAGCGATCTTAGCCTCTTAAAATTATCTAAGTTTATGATGTGTTTGGTTTTCTTATATCTATTAAAATAATAGTTTTTGAGTTTTATGTTATTAATAATTTCCCTCGTATACCACGTTGGATAGCTATGTCTTTTGGTACTATAAACAGGTACGTGATTCTCAAAAATTGCAGATAGTTCATCATAGAATTTAACACATGCGAGATTTACATCACTGTATGATTTAAGAAAGGACCAATCCTTGGCCAATAAAGAACTATAGAGATCAGGATAGTTTGCCTTACGGAAGTTAAATTTTTTTTCGCATTTAGATTGTTTGGAAAGTTCTCAGAGCACTGGTATGAAATATTTACATTAACAGACAGTGCCGGATGATATGGATCTTCTTTAATTAAAGGCAGAAGGTCTCTATGAATTTTACACTCAACATTGCCAACAACTAGATCTAACAACCTATCATTAATATTAACTACATTATTATTTTGGTTTAAGTTACAGAGGTTTAAAAAATTATTAACTAATCGAGACTTGAAGTCATTAATTGCTGTATTGTTAAGATGTGGCACATTAAAGTCACCAAGAATAATTACGTTGTCCATAGCACACAAATTGTTCGAACTCAGCAAATGATGTATTAGGTGGTATATAAACAGTAAAGATATAAAACAGGCGATTGTTCAAATGCAGTTTACAACCAACTATATCTATTTTAGGTAAATTCGTAAGGATTACAGATAAATCTATTTGAACAACATTTAGGTTAAACTTGTATGCTATTAACACGCCACCGCCTAATCTTAAACCTACAGTATCATATTTTCTGTCACACCGAAAAACACTGAAGTCCGGACCAAAGTATTCCGTGCTCATTATGTCATTATAGAGCCATGTTTCTGCTAAACAAATAAATGAGTACTCACTTGATCTACTGGAACAATAAAGTTCATCCACTTTTGATCTAAGACCCCGAACGTTTTGAAAGTATATTGGTATTTCTGTTGTTGTGAATCCATTGGGCTTGTTTAGTTTAAAGTTGTGATTTTTGGTAGTCCGTTTACGTATTTAATTGCTAAGTTAATTTCTCCCTTCGATTTGCGTTCATTCAACTCGTTTTTTAAAGATTTATAGTGCTCAATTTGCCTAGGGGTGCGGTCAGACGAGATGTTGATGTAACTGTATTGACTATCTTTCAGTTGTTTGGCACTACGGGTGATATTTTGCACAGATTGTTCATCATTTAATGTAATTTTTATTGGTCTTGGTCTTTCCCTAACAGGTAGATACTTACCGAGCCGTATGGGCTTAAAATTAGAATTTTCAGTATCAACTGAAAGGAATTTCAGTACATCCTTTACCTTATTTTCATCGTGAGTTATTCTATTATTCATGTCCGCGTTGGATGATTCAGTTATTCCATATAAAATAATATTTTTTGACCTCTTTTGCCTCTCGAATACCTCTTGTACAACTTCCTCAAAAGTATCGTTACTTAATGTTTGGGATGACACAGATTTTTGTAATTTCAGTTGTGTAACTTCATTCTTTAACTCGGCAATAAGTGCCTTGAGTTCATTGATATCCTTCCCTATTATTGCGCAGTTTGTGCAGGTAAAGGACAATCCAGATTTGTTTGAAATCGTCTTCACATCATTCATTGTTAAGCACACACAGGTATGCTTGTAGTCGTTTTTACAAACACAGCATTTAATTAGTTTATGCTGATCAGTTTCTGCCTTACAGCAAAAACATATATTTTCCATTTTATTTAATATATGAAGAGGTTGATGAAATGAGGTCAAATATAAAGAATTTTTAGCAGGTATATATTGAATCAAGTTGGACTTATTACCATCCAGATGTCACAGCAGGTATTTTATGGTGGTTAGGGTCTACTCCGAAATGGGCGTTAAGGCACGTATTGTCCAATGGCTAAACTCACTATATTGTATTTGTGAGCGAACACAAGATTTTTAAAATGCACTGTTTAAAATAACTTCATTTTAGATTGTTTAATTTTTAATTGATTATGCACTTTGATTTTTTTGAAATTTTACTATATCCTGCGGAATGTTTTGAGGTACACTTCAGTTTAGTTTTGCTTCATTTATTAAAGTTTTTTACTGATTATTTTAAAGCTTTCACTGGAGCGACGCTACACTTCGACCACTCACTTCGACCACTGTTGTATTTGTAATACTTTGAGGATAGTGCCCATTATATTTTAAAAATATACAGTATATTAAGTTATTACTAATTAGATATGGGGTCTCTTAAATGGCAATGTTGTAATGTAAACCAGCGGCAGGCAATTATTAATATTAAAATATTTCTATTATTGTGTTTGTATCATTTATCTAGAAAATCTACAGATTTTTTATTTTAAATATGTAGTGCTAAAAAAATAAAATATTGTCACCTGGCTGCACAAATAGCAAAACATACTATAGAAGGTTTATTAATGATGCAAGTGTACACTGACACCATGAACAACTTTTAATGGACATGATATAAGAGGTAAGTCTTTAAAAATTACACCATGCCTCTTATATACCGAAGCCAGTCGATTTCTTAAAATTGGCCAGGTTTAAAAAAGTTCCAGCCCACTTTAGGATATATCTTAATAAAATATTCCATATTTTTTATGTTTATGTTTTAGTTAAATGTTATTAGTCATTGTTATTATTATATTAGTTATTCCTTTGCACACTCTGTACTGGTATACAGAAATATTTAGATGTTAAATATAAAATTAAACTTTGCGCATATGCGTCTAGATGGCTCTAGCAATCCAGAAACATATCAAGGAGCACATGCGACGATAATCAGTGAACGAGCAACGTGAGGCGGAGCCGCTACTACAGATTCCTCAGCAGCGTGGTCGGTTTTCTGCGAACCTAGCTAGCAGGAGAACAGGAATATCAGGATATTATTTTGTTTGACTCGCTTTAGACTTTTCGTATTCAATCTTAACCTTTGGATGTTTGTTCTGAATAAATTACTTGGCGATATGAATATTAAGGAATTTTTTGAGATGGAGTAATGTTAAGGAGCTGAGTATTTCCAATTGAATTTATATGTTTATGAATAATTTTAGGAATAAATAACTTGGTCATGCATAAAGTAAAGACTTATTATAATAAAACATATTATATTTTTCTAGGATGTTTATAAGTAATATGTTATGTGTAAACTTTTAAAAAAATATAAAAAGTCAAAGTTTTATATTATATTTATATTATTAAGGTATATTTTAATCGAGATCTCACTCCAAGGCAAAGATACTATTCTTTCAATATTCGTAAGGAGTTCAACAGTAGGAAGGATTCTGGAGAGACCGATATTCTTCTTAAATATCATGATGGTATTCCAAATATTGTCAAAACCACCACAAAAAATGCCTAAATATCCAACAGACTCCAGATAGCGAACGTTATATTTCAGTAACCTACCAAAATGTCAACGGTCTAAATAGCAAAATGCATGTTTTTTATCCTAATATCTTAGCATGTGACTCTAGTGTTATCCTGCTTACTTAAACTGGTTTGAAATCTGGTACTAATTCTAATGAATATTTTAGTGATAGATATAATGTGTACAGATGTGACAGAGAAAATTACAAGAACAAGGGTGGAGGTATGCTGATTACTATAGATTCCAAGTATAGGTCCGAAGAACTCAATATAAAATCGCCTCTGCCTGAAGTAGACCTAGTAGCTGTAAGGATGTACGATAATAATACATCTATAACCTTCATAAACATTTATCTACTACCTTCTCAACCACCAGTGACCTATGAAGTCATCTTTGACCTGCTTGAACCACACTGCCAGTCAGAAGGTCCAATCATTATCAGTGGAGACTTTAATATTCCTGAACTGCAAATATTTTATGAAAGTAAGAGGGCTTGTGGATTATGCAATTTGCTTGGAAATTTTCTAAGTATATGTCATATAGCACAACATAATCATGTTCTAAATGGTAACAACAGACTCCTAGATTTAATCATGGTTTCGAGTGATGTTGCTTGTTCTGTAATAAGAGACGAATTTACTTTAGTGGATGAAGATCCTCACCATCCAGGATTACAGGTTAACTTAACACTCCCATCTTATGATAGAAACCCGTTTGAAAATAATACAAGCAGTCCTAGATACAACTTTCGAAATGTTAATTTCCCTGAGTTATACCATACAATATCCGAGATTGATTGGAGCGAGTTAAATTCAGTCGGTGACGTTGATGCTGCATGTGACATATTCTATGATAAACTCAATACGACGCTTGATATGTATGTACCAAAAACCACACCCAGAACTTCAAATTTTCCAGAGATATAATACAAAAAATAAGATTAAAAGATCATTACTTTAAGATGTATAAAAAGCATAACATCTTTGAATAGTTAGAAAGAGTAAAAAGCTTAAAACGTGATATAAAGTATAGCATTCGTCACGAATACCATAAGCTAATCAGAACTGCCGAAAACAACATTAAAAATGACCCGAACCAGCTGTGGAACTTTGTGAATGCTAAGAAGAACTCGTCGAGAATTCCAGGTACTATGGTTTATGATGACCGTCCTCTTACAACTCCTCAAGATATTGTTAATGGTTTTGCAACTCACTTCAGCAGTGTATTCTTAAACGACAATACTGTGATTAGTGACCCCTCCTGTGATGTTACGTCTATTGGCGTTAATGTCTTGCATAGTTTTACCATCAGTGTTAGTGATATTAGAAGAGCAGTAGTGAAAATGAAAGCCAACTTTACGATTGGTGCTGATCATATCCCGGCATTTTTGATTAAAGACTGTATTAGCTGCTTCGAAGAACTGTTATGTAAGATTTTTAATTTAATCATAAATAAGTGTATATTTCCAAATTGTTGGAAATTGTCAAAAATATGTCCAGTATTTAAGTCAGGTGGTAAATCTAGCATTAATAATTATAGACCTATTGCATTAATTCCAAATATTGCAAAACTTTTTGAGTGCATTTTGTCATTTGTTGTTTATAACCATATTCGCAGACAGATATGCCTTAATCAACATGGTTTCATTAGAGGTCGGTCTACCTTGACAAATATAGGCAACTTTGTCCAATTTGTGTCACAAGCTCTTGATGATAGATTTCAAATTGACGTAATTTTCACCGATTTCACTAAGGCATTTGATCAGGTACACCATGGCATTATCATAAATAAACTTCGACAGTTTGGATTATGTGAAAATTTAACACAACTGTTTTATTCCTTGTTAACTGATAGAAAAAACTATGTAGAATATAAAGGTTTCAAATCTGATATATATTGTGCGACAAGCGGGCTAACGCAGGGATCCAACTTAGGTCCACTTATGTTTTTAATGTTTGTCAACGACATTGAGAAGTCTATAAATTCTCATATGTTTCTCTATGCTGATGATTTGAAAATAGTAAGAGTAATAAATAGTGAGCAAGATTGCCATACATTACAGGATGATATTGATTCCCTGTACGCTTGGTGTTCACAGAATAAATTAGGTTTGAACATTAATAAGTGTGAAACAATGACGTTCTCAAGGAAAAAAAACATAACATGTTAGAATATAATTACAAAATAGGTGACTCTATTCTGCAACGATGTCATCAGAAAAAAGATCTAGGTATAATATTAGACCCTGAATTATCGTTTATTCCCCACTATGAATATATTAATAGTCATTGCCTAAAAATGCTAGGTTTTATAATCAGGAACACTAAACAGTTCACAAGTATTGAATGTCTCAAGATATTATATTTCTCCTTTGTCAGAAGTCGATTGGAGTACTGTAGTGTTGCTTGGTCTCCGTACTATAATGTTCATATTATGATGCTCGAGCGTATACAAATACTTGTATTTCATAACGCATAAAAGATACCCCGAGCAGAATTATAGCTATAGGGCTTTATTAAATGAATTTGAAATCGAGCCATTATTCGTGCGGCGTAAAGTAACGAACATTGCATACTTGTACAAAATTATCCATGGTAAAATTGATAACCCTCAATTCTTAGATCAGGTGCATATTAATATACCTAGATTTGGTACTAGACAGCCTTCAATCTTTATTTATGATACACCCCACACCAATCAGCATATGAATTCACCATTACTTTCTATGTCTAGACAATACAATGAATTGCAGAATTTTGTTGATATATTTTGTGATAATTTTACGTATTTTTCTCGTTCGCTTAAAGAACCTGTTTTAACTAATTCTGTATTTTGACCTTGACTATTGTTGATTACGCCGTTCATGTATGATATTTAATATAATTCGTATCTCCATCATTTAATGTTTTTTTCTTACTTAAACTTTTGTTAAATATTAGCTTTTATTTTTTGTGTAATGTTATGGACTTAACTAAGTCATTTGAGCATATCCTGTATTTGGACAGCTGTGTCTGTCGCACTTCTATTTTATATTTTCTATTTTTTTTAATGTTTAGCTATAGATTTTTGCTGCGCTAAATTATATTTGTAATGAAATACTGTAATATGCTATGTTTTAGTATCCTATTTATGGACAGTTTTGTCTGTTGGATTTAAATAAACCTTATTATTATTATTATTATTATTTTAAATTAGACCTCACAATATAAATGTAGATAAGTTCGATACATTACTGAACGCATTACTGAAGTAAATAGTAGTTCTAATAAGAAATACTAGAGATTTATAAGATTTATTAATTAATTGATTAATATGACTTGTAATGATAGTTTTTCGCCAAACATTACCCCTGATCAGTGAATGTCTGGTCTTGAAAGTAAATTATTTTCAAGTGCATAATAATATGTAATAATATTGTGTTTAGTTGTTACTGATAAATCATTGCATTTTGAAGGATTCAGAAACAATTTGTTTCTAGTACGTGCACCAGTTATAAATTACATCTAAATTGTTTTGTAATGCCAGACAATCATCAAAACATGAAATCCCACAAAATATTTTTAGATCGTCAGCATATTGAAGACAATTCACAGTAATGTCAGTGGCAATGTCATTGATAAAAATATTAAATAAAAGTGATCCTAAAGTCGATCCCTGTGGGACACCCGAAGTTGGTAAAACATCAACGGACTTATGGCCACAGTATAAAACATACCGCATTCTGTTCTCAAGGTAAGATGAGAGGTGATTAATAAGGTGGTTTAAAAATCCAAATATCTAATTTTTGTAGAAGAATACTGTAGTGCTCTGTAAAAGCGCAGAGAAATCCGTATAGATTATATCACTTGACTGTCATCATCAATCGCTTCAGATAAGTATTCTGTTGAACAAAATCGATCCGTGATTTGATGTTTTAAAATATGTGTTTATACTACTGCAGCAAAATTGTTTAAAATTACGATGGATCGATAATTACTTATTAGCGTTCAATCTCCTTTCTTAAAGACAGATAATATGATTTTGGATTGTTTGCAACATTGTGGGAATGTTAATGATCGGAGAGTTAAATTAAAAAGTATACATAACACAAGTTTCTATAGCAAAATTTATCAGATACTGGATGTATCTGTACCGAAAACTAGGCAACGTAACGGAAGTTACCCACCTTGGTTTACAAATGAAATAATACATAATATTAAACTAAAGCATAGGGCCTGGAAACGGTATAAAAAACATAAAGATGAAAATGCCTGACTGAATTAAAAAATATGAGAACGTTAATAAAAAAAAACATTGATAGATCATGTAAAAATTATTGCAGCAATATCGAAAGCAATATTAACAGTAATCCAAATAAATTTTGGCAATTTTTACATAATAAAAAAAATACATAAACCATACCTGATACCATGATTGATAATACTGAAGATGTACTGGGCCATGAGAATATTGTTAATAAATTTGCCAAACAATTCCAGGATTCGTATACACAACTCGACAAAAATTATGAAAACGAAATAACTGATTTAACTTCTGATGACTTTCATATAAGCGGTTTTTCGGAAACTGATGTATGTGCAAGTTTAAAAAAAATTAAAACGAAATTTATTACCGGATTAGACAATATTCCTGCCTTTTTTATTAGAGACTGTGCCTGTGTATTTGCATATCTTCTAACAATCATCTTTAATTTATCTATTAAAACTGCTGCTTTTCCAGAAACTTGGAAATCCTCTAGACTTGTCCCTGTTTTCAAAAAGAGAGATCGTGTCAAAATACAAAATTACAGGCCTATTACTATAGTTAATAATTTCTCTAAGTTTATGAAATTCTGGTGTATGAATTTATTATTTTAATTCTGGTGTATGAATTTATTTTTTTTTTATGAAACATCGTATTACGTCTTATCAGCATGGATTTATGAAAGGGATATCAACTGTTACCAATCTGTTTTGTCAGTTTGGTCTTTAACTTTTTCATCGCTTTGAAAACTTCATATTCAGTAACTTGAAGAATAGTTAAACAAGAATTATTAAATGCTTCAAGTAAAAGCCATCATCAATATGTTTCGGAATAGAATACGATTGTTGAGTATCAGAAATCATTTCATCGTTATATTTAATATTTTTAGGCAGATGAGAAAGAGATCTCTTAAAATTAACATATCAGCTTCTTTTCTCTGTACTTATATATTCTCCTGGGTAAGAAATACCACGCAGGTTGCTATATTTGCCCGCGTGTGCGATGCTTGGTCGATGCCCTAATATAGAGCTCTCCAACTGGAAGGCACAAAGGTGCGATTGGCTTCCTGTCAGTGGTTTTCCTTTAGTTTCTTCTTTTTTAAGTTATGTCCATCATATAACTTAACTACACTGTGCTGAGGATGACCAATTAGTCAGAAACACGTGTCCACAGTTTGCAGTCTTCTGCCATTTGCAACTTTTTGCATTTTTCCTTCCGCCTTGCATTCTTTATGCGGGTGTATCCGTTAAATCAATTTATTTTATATATATGGCTCCGTGGTCTAGAGGTAACGTACTTGCCTCGAAACTTCGGGGTCCCGGGTTCGATTTCCGGTCGAGGAACTGGGATTTTTCTGTGAGAGAGATTAATCATAGTATACTCGGATATTGGGTGTGTGTCCATTGTCTCTAAATGTGTAGCCCTCTCCCACACAAAGTCATTTCAGACCTTCAGGGATAAAGGGGGTTGTAATTTCATGTGGTATTATTATTATTATTATACATTATGTGTATATATTAGTGAAAACTGGATTTATTTTCAATGAAGCTAAATAGCACTGAGAAAAGTTGTATTATAATTAAAATATAAATCAAACTATGACAACCATGTCATAATTAATACTGCTCGCATCGGCATATGGGAATTACATATTTCGACTAATTTACTAAAATATGTTATAACTATGCATACTTAATCATATATTGCATGAATATGTGATTGACGTAAAGTCAAATTCGGATTATTAAATATTAAATAACAATTATAATTTTCATTTCGAACATCAATCAAATACGTATAATTAACTTTGAATAGGCCAGCAATATTAATATGACTGGAATGGGTCAATTGGAAATTATTACAATTAATAATAGCTCGCTTGAAGCTTACTGTAACTATTTAATTATGTTTTAACGGGAGCATTTTCATAATTTTAGCATTAGTTATAGATCAAAGAAGATACGGTAATAATAATTGCTTATTTACTTATTTATTTACCTACATCACTCCACAGTATAGAACCAATTACGTGGTTGGAAGTAGCAGGAATTTGAAATAAAATAATAGCAATTAATAATAATATTTACAATAATATTTTCTGTCGATTAAATTTTCATTTAATTATTTTATGTAAAAAATCGAGTACAAAGTTTCCTGCTGTCTTGCAAACTAAGGAAAGAAAATGTATTTAGCAACTGCTTATATGGGAAACCAATTGCAGATTAAACATTAGGTTTGTTTCAACAGGCAATCCAGGATGGTTCCGAATTTGATATTCTAATTTGATTGATCTGGGTGGTGGAATACAGTTCGAGGTCTTATAAATTAATCAATAACATTTGGAAATAAATTTGGAACCGTTCCGAACTGTCTACTATCAATTTCATATGATACAAATTTTAAATAACGCCGCTGAATATTCTCATAAAGCATACTCAATAGTCGATTATCATTAAAATCAGACGAATTTCTGATTGCAAGGATCAGACTCCTATATGCAGACAAGACAATACTTTCAATCTGTTTGTTAAACCTCATAGTTTTGAATTAAAAAGATGTCCAGATTTGTAAATTCATATGGTCTGGTTAAGATGGTATCGTGTAGTTGAAAATTAAATTGTAAATTATGGTTCTTTATACTTAAAAATAATGTATTACACTTATAAATCATTAACCGCAATTAATTTAAAACGCAACAGTCAATAATATTATTTAAATTTCTCTAAAGTAGGTAGCTTGCAATATTACAAAATAATTTAGTGTCAGCAGCTTATAGCAAACAGTTAACATCCATAAAAGTAACTATGTCATTAATATACAAAACGAATAATAAGGGCCCTAATATCGATTCTTGAGGCACACCAACTGTAATCAAAAATTGATCAGATTTGACACCACGGTATTCTACAAATTGACATTTAATCGAACAAATAAATAGTTACTTAATTGCGTTTTTTAACAGATTGTGGAATGTGCAGAGATTATAAATAAATAAATAAGAAATAAATATTACACACAAGCGTTGTAAAAATTCTTCAGGAACAATTGCTTCATCCTCACCATAACCAAAAAGTCCTGCTAAATATAGATTTATTAACTTCCATAATCTATACATTTGAGCTGATGAGAACCTCCAGTTCACAATTGGGACGTGACCGGCAACAATTTCATCTGAACATTTGGTCATGATTCATTCGAAATTATTTAGTGGGACCATTCGCATTATCACCGTAATTTAGTGGAATAATGTACCTGAATTTCTTCGAAAGCACTTACAGGAATTGTTCGCGGATGTCTCGGCCAAAACATGAGGTAATATGTGGTGCATGCACATATTTCAGCGTCAGAGGATGACGTAAATAATACTTGTCCAAATCGGTGGGTAAAACAACTTCGCTGACCTGAATTCAGTCCTTTAGATTTTTCTTAGGAGGGCATTTAAACATCTCGTCTATGCAAGACCCAAGACCAGAAAAGACTTCTCAACAGAATTACCCATCATTGTAAGGCAGTAAGAAATAATCATGGAATATTAGGAATATTATGGCGTATTTATTGGTCATCAGTTCTACGTATATAGGAGTGGATTAGACAGTGTACATTGAACATATATTACGTTTTCATTGTTAGAATGAAAATGTTCTATCATTCAAGTTCCTTATCCTCGAAAATGGTTCACTTTATCGAAATCAAACAAGAGCAATTAAAAGAAAATTGAAAAGTGTATCACAATGCCCCAATGACTTTCGATAAAGAAATTATTTAAAAAAATTGTATTCGTCACTTAACGACTCAATTTCTTCTGTTGTTAAACGTAAAATTCCTTAATGAAGTGCAAACTCTGTAATTTCAGATTTATTAATCTCTAAGTTTTCAATTATAGCATGTGTAATCTTACATATTACTTGTCAGTATGAAACAAACGACAACAGCCTCAATAAATCTGTCATAAACAGTAACATTTCCTTATTTATTTTCCAGACATCCAAGACAAATCATACGCCAAACAATTTCTTCTCGAACGAAACCGTTATGTTCCCACAGTTGATCCACGACTGCTAATGGTCAGTTAATTAGATATTTGCAGGTCTCCTGTCTCGTTATGCTGGCCAATTATCTTTAGAAAGCGTGGGCTGCTTGATTTATTTAGTTTTATACAAAAACTGCATCAATAAATTATGTTGATGTTTGTTTGTTAAGCAGTGTGAGAGTGCGCTTGATGTGAGAAATATTGCAGATTGATTTATGCTAAATATATTTAAATAATGCTGTAAGTTATGTATGGGATTTTTATAAGCAAGCACTCATGCGTGTTAGATATCTGTAGTTCGTTTCTTAAAGAATTGATTTTATACTATACTATAAGTTATACATGTTTATTTTGCATTTTAGCTTAACTGACATGTTTTATACATTTTTAAATTTATGTGTATGTGTGTAGGTTTAACTACTATGCTAATATAGGTTGATAAAAATGTTCGCTGTAAATAATACGATTAACAGATGTATTTTGTAACTTTTGTCTTATTAAATTGTAAATATATTATTGACTTAATTGTAACAGTCATAAAAGTGGATTGAGTCATTATTATTCTCGTAGATAAACTATAGACAATAAATTCTCTTTATAAAAATAGCCTTGGTAGATTTAAAAATATTTCTTAGGATTTATTTTCTTTCAAATGTTTGAGAATATTTCTGTATCAATCGTCTCTCAATGCATACGAAGAAGTTGCTTAAGGCAGCGTTTTCATCAGGTGCTCTTAAACTTTTTTTATTCATGGTAACCACAAACAAACCTAAACCTTACATATAAAAACTACCTGAGGAATATAGAACTTAATGTGAAAAATGACGTAAAATCATTTTGGAGATATATTGATTCAAAACAGGTAGGTACATCGAGTATTTCAAAAAATTTAATCTACAACGGTGAACATTTAAACTCTATGGAAGCTATTGTCAATGGCTTTTCCAGCCAATTTAGTACTGCGTTTACTCAACCATCCGATGTTCTGAACGATAATTTAGATATTAGTAATTATAAGTATCAAAATTTGCATTTTAATAATTTTAACTCAAGTGATATTATAACTGCCTTGTTAAAACTAAAGCCGAAATTTATCAAAGGTCGAGATGGAATTCCGGCATTTATTATTCGAGATTGTGCCTATGTCCTGGTAGAACCACTTACTTTGTTGTTTAATTTATCATTGCGTACTTGTATAATTCCGGATATTTGAAAAAGGTCACGAATTTGTCCTGTATTTAAAAAAGGTGATAAAGGCAATGTCGAGAACTACAGGCCGATAACAATAATATGTAATTTTGCAAAAGTTCTATAAATCGCATTACATGATGCATTGTACTTGCATGTTCAGGGACAGATTTCTATCCATCAACATGGATTCATGAGGAGTAGATCAACAACAATGAATCTGTTTTGTGTAACTCAATTTATTGCTGAACATGTTGATATGAATATTCAGGTTGATGTGCTTTATACTGACTTCTCTAAAGCCTTAGACAGGTTAGATCATGGAGTTTAACTTCAAAAGCTTGGGAGCGTGGGATTATCCTTACCGCTACTTGAACTATTTAAATCATATTTGTCTGAAAGAAAACAATATGTCAAATGTCGTGGTTTTACTTCCAAAGATATTTCTGTCAAGTCAGGAGTGCCCCAATGTTTCATCCTTGGGCCACTCCTGTTTATAATATTCATCAATGATATTGTAAATAATCTAGATGTAAATTACTTGTTGTACGCTGATGATGTAAACATTTTCTGCCCTATTAATGACGTATCAGACTGTATGGACCTGCAAAGCAACCCGAATAATTTGAATGAGTGGTGTATATTGAATAATCTTCCTCTGAATGCTTCAAAGTGCAATGTTATGACCTTTTCTAGGAAACATTTTCCCATCCGATATAAATATAAATTAGACAATGTTACCTTAAATCGGCCCGACTCAATCAAGGACTTAGGAGTCATATTTGAGAGCGAACTCTCTTTCAATCTTCATGTCAATCAAGTTGTTAAAACATTTTACAGAAGCCTAGGTTTTGTTATTAGAAACTCTCAAGGATTCTCTGATTCAACAGTACTAATGCTTCTTTTTAATGCACTTGTAAAATCTAGGCTGGAATATGCTGCTATAATATGGCTGCCGGGATACAGTGTCTATGCTGAAAGCTTGGAAAATGTACAAAAGAGTTTCTTGAAATACCTTTCTTTTAAATGAGATGGTCAATACCCACCTGTTGGAGTACCTCAAAATCACTTAATAGATTTTCAGTATTAACTCTGCATGATCGCAGAAGAACTCAGGTCTTAATTTTTCTAAATAAATAATAAAATTGATTGTCCACAACTCTTGAAACAACTTAGTTTTCGTGTGCCTAGAGTTGAAACTCGTGTTGGCAGTACTTTTTATCTCGCCGTACCACGAACTAATCTATTGAAATTTTCCCCCCTACATTTTATGTGTGAAAATTGTAACAACCTGCAAGATAGAATCGACATATTTAATTGTTCTTATAGTTGTTTAAAAAAGATGTATGTGTCTAGCTGAGTTTAATTTCTGTTTTCATTTTTGTGTCATATTTGAATTGTTAAATTTTATGTTTTTCTTTTTCTTTGTTACTTTTAGTTATTAGTGTATTATGTATTGTATATAATTACTGTTAGATTTTCCCATCCTGTAATTGGTTTAAGTACTGTTGGATGGTGTATGCTAAATAAATAAATAAATAAATGCAAATGCACATTTTTTTATGAAACTCTCTATTACAAGTAATGTGAACAATATAAACAAGAATCTATAATCAATTTTGTAGAAATTTTATACTACTTTCATCCCTCTATTTCCTTCCTATGCAGGTTAATGATTAAGTGTAAAGAGTGGTGTCAGTAAGTCCAGAGGGATGTGTTGAATACGGAAAACGTTGGTGGCCAGTTACAGGTCATGTGTGATGTTTTTTAGGGAGGGTGGAGGGGGGGAGGGAGGATTCGAAGGATTCTAAAAATCCGTTAATAATGCTATAACTCACCTTTACGTAAAAAAATTATAGGACCAAAATTTAAGACCATGAACTTTTCTACAATATTTTACTTATGCAATTATATGCTGCGAATAAGCATTTGTGTGAAAGAATAAAATTTATTTAATTGTTTTATTGAATGTATTAAATTATGCAAACTAACTGAAGTGAATATCTTTTGTTACAGGTAAATAGTATATGATTGTTGTAAGTGACTAATAGCAACACCAAAGTTAATACAGTGGCGAGCAAAATCACAAGCAAGGTTAACCCACGCACGTGCATCAATTGTCAATTGTCAACATGACAAAAGTTTCACAAATCGTTCTGAAAAGTCCTAGCTGAAAAAATTTTAAACATCTTCATGGAATGATCCTATTTTAAAATCAGTAAGTGGTGATGCATCAGTGAATAATTTAAAGGAACTAGGTGCTGAATGGCACTTATTATGCTACAAGAGATTAACTCATAAAAAGAAACGAAACACTGTCGCTAAAGAAGTTCCAAAATCGGGAAGTACAAGACCGAGAAGGAAACTTCATTGACTGTGAGGCCAAAGCAGGTACTAGTTGCACAGCACCATTTACACATACCAAAGCGAAAGATGAACTTACTGAATTCCTCAGTAAAACACTCTTCGCAGCAACAGCAAAATTAAACATAAATGTAGTTGTTGCATACAAACAAAATGCGGAAACATCTCAGTTATCTGTCGCACATCAGAAAAGTTCACACAAGGAAGCAGAAACTAAGTTAATTCTCCATGCTATTGATGCTACAAAGTCATGCTAGTCTCCACATTTTTTCACCAGATATGGATGTACTTATCTTAGCTATACACAATTACCCACACTTCCCTAAAGACAGCCGTATGATTTTTTTGGGAGCAAAACGACGCGATATATTCTTGATTAAGGTGTACAATGCCTTTGGCTCATTACGAGCTGCTTTGCCATTCTGTTCAATGGCAAAGCAAAACATCTTTTTGGAGGAGATATTTAGATGCAGATGATGATACGTTGAAAGCATTGACATCATTAGGTGGTTCAATTATACAGGAAGAAACATACAAGAGCATAGAAAAATATGTATGCACTGTGTATTTACGGCCTACAAAAAAAATTCAAATTAATACACTGGGAGAGTTAAGATGGTGGTTTTTAAAGCAAAAACAGGCCCTTACAGGAAATATGCCACCAACTAGACCAGCATTACAACCCGCAATATGTAGGACAAACTATCAGGCTGTGGAGTGGAGTCGCTGTGATGTACCACATCCATGTCTTCCGTTGGCTACAGAATTTAGATGGAGTATTGAAAATGGAACAATAATAACAAAAATATGTGACCTCCCATGCGGGGAGAAGAACTCATTTCGCTAACAAAGTATTTCTGTGCCCGAGGACGATGTGCACCACCCTGTAAATGTGTTATGAGCCAACTTCCATGCACAGAAATGTGCGCTTGTCTTGGTGAAGAAGAAACTTGCGACGATGTGCACAGTGCGATGGAAATAGTTAGTGACGACGATGAAGAGATTGAGTGGGACGACTAGTTATATCGATATACTTGTGTCTTATTTTTGTGGTTGCATACAGGAAAGCACGAATAATCTCATAAACGCCTGTTTGTAGCTCATACTTTCGTAGGACAACTTTTGTAGAAAATTTTGGTCCTATAAATTTTTAAAGCTAAAAGGTTCTAAAGTCATCAGCTTATACGTAAATCATAGTTTACCGAACCATTCCCCCATGATTAGAAAACGCCAGACACGACCCGCAGGTGGGTACTATCGCTTCTTTTCGTGTTCCACACACCCCCATGAACATACCATATTACTCTTTATACTTAATCATTTACCTGAACACGAGACGACTTTTTTAACATAGCATTTAACATGTCGAATGTCGCACCGTATTTTGAAAATGAATGTTCTACGAGTACATCCAGAGATGTACTTCGCTTCGGATACGCATAACACTGTTGGAGATCACTTGTAGAATTTCCATCATTTAGACACTGCTTAATGTGGTGTAGTTGCGCAAAATCCGGATTTTTATTAAATAAGGCATTAAATTTGGTTACAACCTGAACACCGTTAAATTTTGTTGTACCATATTTACGTTATCAAATATTTCAAATGATTGAGCTAAGGAGGCAGAATTATCTTGCAATAGGTTAATAGCATTTGTTAATATACTGTAGTTTTTTTACATAGTGCATAAATCTGGTTTGACTTGTGGATTTTCTAAATGGTGTTGACTTGCCTTAATAGAGTTGGACTCTTTTGGATCGAATTTGAAAACTACAGATTTAACTTATGTCGAAATGAAAAGTGGTTTCCAGCCAAATTCCTCATCTTGTCAATATCAGCTGTGGAGAATTAGGAATTCCTGGGCACGATTAGTAAAATTCCTTAATGCATTGTAGATTTAAAAAAATTGTATTAATTTGTGCACATCGTGATAGCTTCTACGAATATTTTCTGCCACATAGTGAAGGGCACCAAATAAGTAGTTTATGTCGAGTAAAAGAACACAGGCGATGTAGCTGCTTTAATCATATATGCAACCCTGTCTGTCACTAGTAATAAAATATTATTCTTATATAATATTCACAAAGAGCTTGTTTACTAACTGTTTTCAGTGTTGAATTTTTTAATCTTTTACTTGCGATTAAATATCGCATCGTTTGGTGTTAAAATGCGTGCTAAAACATTTCCCACTTTGTTGTTTTTTGCATCCGTACTTTCATCAACAGTTATCCATAGTTTTTATTATGATTTCTTCAAATGATTTTTAACTATGATTATAACAAAAAATGTCAAAGACATTATTGGTAATTGGACCCTCCTCTACGACCCATTTAATTTTCTCCAGCATTTCCTTAATACCCTGTATGTATTAATTTCTCATCTATAGATAGAGAAATTATGGGCTTGTGAAAAAAATTAAGGTCCAGGTTATGATGAACATGGACATTTTGAGACCCTAAAATAGAAAATTTATCCGAATCGGCATGCCATCTGTGTATCTGTTTGTGGCTGGTCATTGTTGTATTGTAGAAAATATTAAAATAATAAGAGTTAATACGACACTCACCCATATACAAACGAGTTTAATTGTATTAAGAACCAATATTTCATTCTTTCTATTTATATATGCGTAGCGGGTGCCACTTTTGTGTATAAAAAACCACTTCGTTGTGGAGAGTGTGTTATGTTAAAGCCCTGTTGTCGCTGAATAGGGATGAAGTGGCCACATATCACAGCCACCTAATAGCAACAGAATGGAGTCCGCATTCTTTAATTCTAACAATTCCCTGGCTGAATTATAGCACGGGAATAAAATGCCGTACTGTGAACTAACAGAGATGTTTATCAGGCCGTGCTGAGCTTATTATTTCTTTCTTTTCTCGTAATGCTGGTTACGCCGAATGGAAGATACAGTTTTCATATTATTTGGTTGTACCAAAAAGACAAGCAATCTGTATATACTCTGCGGATAGTATTCACATTAGTAAATTTGTTATCAATACGCCTATTCATAATGAAAGCAGAATCTTTTAATATACACCACAAATATCAAAACGCTCACTATACTCGATGCGTGTTTCATCAATCAAGGTGTCATCATCTGGAATTGATTAAAATTAAACTTAATTCTTTCTTTCTTAATTGTTTCTTACGTTCGTTTCTACATACTTTGTTTAAGTCTAGAGATAGTGCCAACTTGGATGGTCATTTAGACGTTCAATAAATTGAGAAATATGACGTCATTACCTGAAAAAATTCATTCATTAGTACCACAAAGTACCTTCAACAGAAGTTATCGAGTGGTGTGTAAAGAGCAGATATTAGATCTGTGCGGTACTCGCAGCTATCACATTATTCATATTAGTCAGAAATTTCTTACACTATTAGGTAACGGTGTTTTGTTGGTGCCGTATATTATGATTTTTGTAAATCTTCCTATAAGGTAGACGTCAACTGAAAAACTATGATCATTTCGGTATCCACACGCTATTAATTATTAACTATTATTAACTAGATTAAATCATTCTTAAGTGATCGATATATAAAGAAAAAATTTTGAGTGGAGTGAACGAAACCAGAGGTCTACCTTGTAACTCTCCTCAAGATTCGGTACTTGGCCTCGTTCTATTTCTAGCTTAAGTTGGACATTCACTTGTAATTAAATGTTTTCCGCTTCATATCTGGCTACTTGCAAAAATATTTTCAGGTGAACTGGGCTTTATTTTGAAAATCAATCCACCATAATCATGCCAGTAAATGGTGTCCTTTTATCCATTGCTGTGTCTCAATAATTAGATATCGCAATTTTTTAATCAATGAAAATTCTCGTATGCTGAACGGATTTATTTATTTATTTATTTCAGATACACCATCCAACAGTATTTGCATACTAATTATAGGATGGAATACAGCATAATTAACAAAAAAAAAATAATAATAATAATAATTACAAAAAAAATAAAAATAAGAATACTAATTACAAAAAAAAATAAATTGGCAATTGAAAATTGACAATTATTACAATGCATTTGCAGCAGCAAAAAAAAGAAATACATCAAACAGCACTTACATTACTTTTTACAAATAACTTTTTGATCGAGATAATGCTACAGATAACTTGAACTGAATGATAGTTGGTGCATAAACAAAATAAAGGTGAAAATTTAAGTAAATTGGTCCTTGGGGTTGGTAAATAGAAAGTGACAGTGTGCCTAGTTGCGATTGAAGTAATATTAAAATTAAGTTGACTTAAAATAGAAGGGCAGTCAATCTTATTATGAATAATATTACGTAAGAATATAAGAGAATGCATTTGTCTTCTATCTTTTACTCAACATATTATGCCTAGTTAATAGTTGTTCATGTGGCGCTCCAATAACTGGGTAAATGGTATCAATCTTAAAGGATACGTACTTTAAAAATTTGCGTTGTATACTTTCTAAATTATTACTATATGTTTGATACCGAGGATTCCAGATTATACTAGCATATTCTATTTTAGACAGAACAAAAGAATTAAATAGTAAAAATAAAACGTCAGTGTCATTAAACCCTCGTGAATGCCTTATAACGAAACCAAGGTTTTTGTAACTAGAAAGTACAACAGCATTAATATGAAGATTAAAGCTCAGCTTTGAATCAAAAATAACTCCTAAGTCTTTAAATTCAGTTACTCTATTTAGAGACATATTATTGAGTGTATAATTGTAAATATACGGTTCGGTTCTTTTTGTGAAGGACAGAACGTTACACTTTTGCACATTCAGTGCCAAGTTATTTTTACACACCAGTCATTAATTTTATTCAAATTTAATTGCAATTGAACAGAATCGCAGATAGAATTAATATCACAATAAATTTTCAAATCATCTGCATACAGAAGACAATTGACGTCAATCATATCTACAATGTCATTGATAAAAATAACGAAAAGAAGAGGCCCAAGTATGGAACCCTGTGGTACACCAGATGTAGCAATGAATTCGCCAGACTTGAAACCACGGTATTCCACGTATTGGCGCCTGCACTGCAAGTATGATGAAAAAGTTTAGACAGTTTATCTGAAAAACCAAACTGCTTAAGTTTATACAAAAGAATACCATGATCAAGACTGTCGAACGCCTTACTAAAATCTGTATAGATGACGTCAACTTGTCCACCAGAATCCACAGATTCGGAAATGTACTGTGTCAAGCAAAAAAGATTAGTAGTGGTAGACCGACCCTGCATGAAACCATGCTGAAAGTCGCTAATCAACGCATGAGTGCTAGCATAAATTGCTTTATGCAGTAACATTTCAAAAGCCTTGGAAAAGTTAGAGATAATCGTGATAGGTCTATAATTAATCACAAAGTTTTTATCACCTTTCTTAAAAACAGGCCAAATTCTAGAATGTTTCCACACATCTGGAAATGTGCTGGAATTTAAACAAAGATTAAAGATTTTCATAAGAGGACAGGCAAACACTATAGCACAGTCGCGTAAGATGAAAGCAGGTATGCCGTCAGGACCAGCGGTAAATTTAGGTTTAATTAGTTTTAAAATATCAAATACTTCATTTTCGGAAAAATGTCCAAGGGAGAAGGTATTATTTGTAACATTACCGTACTCATCAGGAACAACTAAGATATTTGAAGAAAAGCTAGATTTAAAGAAGGACGCAAAAGCATTTACAATGTCTGCAGGTTGGCTGAAATCAGTATTATCGAACCTGATTGTGTCAGGTAACGAATTAACACACCTTTTACCATTAACATATGACCAAAACTTTTGAGGATCGCTACGAATATTGTTTTGAATGTTATTTAAAAAACTTTTATATGCCATATTAACATCTTTCTTAATTTTTGAGCGAAGAAATTTGAAATTGACGAGCGTGTTATCATTTTTAGTACGGTTATATTCTTTCAATAGTTTAGCTTTGTGTTTTATGTCAGAAATTATATTTTTAGAGAACCACGGTGGCATATTTGAGAAATATGACGTCATTACCTGAAAAAAATCAGGTGCCAACTTGGATGGTCATTTAGACGTTCAATAAATTATTTGAGAAATATCACGTCATTACCTGAAAAAATTAATTCATTAATACCACAAAGTACCTTCAACAGAAGTTATCGAGTGGTGTGTAAAGAGCAGTCATAACAATGCAAAAACGGTTTTGCAGATATTAGATGTGTGTGGTACTCGCAGCTATCACATTATTAATATTAGTCAGAAATTTCTTACACTATTAGGTAATGGTGTTTTGTTGGTGCCGTATATTATGATTTTTGTAAATCTTCCTATAAGGTAGACGTAAACTGAAAAACTATGATCATTTCGTTATCCACACACTATTAATAATTAACTATTATTAGCTGGATTAAATCATTCTTAAGTGATCGATAAATAAAGTAAAAATTCTGAGTGGAGGGAACGAAACCAGAGGTCTGCCTTGTAACTCTCCTCAAGGTTCGGTACTTGGCCTCGTTCTATTTCTAGCTTAAGTTGAACATTCACTTGTAATTAGATGTTTTCCGCTTCATATCTGGCTACTTGCAAAAATATTCTCAGGTGAACTGGGCTTTATTTTGAAAATCAATCCACTATAATCATGGTAGTAAATGGTGTCCTTTTGTCTATAGCTGTATCTCAATGATTAGATATCACAGTTTTTTAATAAATGAAAATTCTCGTAAGTTGAACGGATTGTGCGTCAAATACAGAAGCTCAATATAAGTGCTTATTTGATTCATAACAAACATTCACTGTTTAAAGTTGTGTAAACTCTAAATAGTGTCCAATTCTTTAATTTGCTCAACCTAACCGCCTTGTTTGGTTTATATATTGAGTTTCGGTGAACTGCAAACTGCATATCGAGAAAAGTTAATAAAAGTGACGTAGATCTCTGTGTTTTATTCGATGATGTATCCACCGTTTAAATCTTTAATGATAATGACCTTTTAAGATGATCATTTGTTGAACTTTTTAATAGAATTTATATGTTACTATTGGTGCACGAAATATGGCACATCTTGTGTATGAATTATTTTTGGTAAATACGTATTAGAATGCACTTTTGCATGTACACCTTGTATATATCAGAATATTATATATTATCATTATCATATTCGTTTGTACATAATGGATTGTAAGAAACAATTCTTGTTTAAAAATCACACCTTTTTGCGATAAATTTCTTCGTACAAATCGATATAAAGCACAAGATAAAAGCTTTCCTTTAAGAAGTGAACAATAATTTCTTGGAGTAACTTTGAGGTGATGTTGTCGGTGGGGTATAAGCCTGGTGGGACATCAATCCTGGGAAGACAGCATTTTAATTAAAGCATGTTATCGGTAGGCGCGGCCTCCATATTTCACGTAGACAGACAGACAAGGCGGCAATAGCGCGCCCTGAGCGCCTCGGACAAACCTGCTGATCCAGGAACAACTTTCATCTGGCCGTGATGCATGACCCCCATTATGGCCGGTATCTGTCTTCTTACACCACCAGGCTACGGGTTAGATACCACCTCTTCTGTTCCACCTCACCACCTTCCTATATCGAGAGATTTCTCAGAACTACGTTATTTAGTATCATCCCCTTGAAAATTTCCATGTGTACTCTACTGCAAATCCAGCAACTTCTTACTGCTACTTCCAAACTTGCCCGTTTAAATTCTTATGTGGTGAGATGATAATATCCCTAGGCATCATAAACAATTGAGTAATTCTTTTAGTAACTAGTAACTGATGTAGCATAAAGTAAAGAGTATCTGAAAAAATACATTTAATTGATTGCCTTTTGAGGGAAATACCATAAAGATGGTTTTTTAATCAAATAAAATAGAAATAGACTACCAATAATTTTTCATTTATTTTATTCATAATTTACAAATATATACAGGGTGGACCAAATTAGATGGGATTTGCGGTTTTCTCTAAAACTATGGCAGATAGACAAAAACCAATATACGTGTCCTAAGCTCGATTTTAGAGAAACAAACAATGGCGTAAACCGCGATCGTCTATCTTTTTCGACTACCGAGCTACAGAGCGTTTTTGGCATTTTTGAATTACCTCTATATCTCAATGACCACATGTCGAATCGAAAATCGAGTAACACATTCTTAAAGCACTCTTTTGAGTAGAATCCGTTGCTGATAAGAACAAAATTATGCATTCCTCAGTTTTCGAGATATAGACATAACTTGCGTTTTTTATTAAATAGAACACCCTGTAAATTATTTCATTATTCGATCACAACTTATATTAGCTTTCCAACGATATATCATATATGATATTTATCTCTAGTGGTTAATTTTCGAAATATTAAATATAGTTGTGAGGAGGCCATGGAAAACTATTAACAACAACACTTATAAAATAATTTTGCCAAAAATAGGAAGAACTAAACTACAATAAATGTTCGAATTCTCTTCCATTCACATATATGCATTTATGACACCTTCTCCTTGCAGCATTTGTTGCATTTCTAATCATGACAGGAGTTATTCTCCGAAACGCAGCTAATTTTTTGTTTTCCAATTCTTCCATTCCATTGGAACGTTCTCTACATATAATGTTTTGTAAATAACCCCAATACCAAAAGTGGGTAGGTGTTATATCGGGAGATCTAGCTGGCCACGAAATATTACCATTATTTCCTGAAAATTTAACAATATCTAAACTACTACTTTGTTGTTTATTAATGTTAGCTAAATTAATTGTTAGTTATCAATCTAGTTAACTTAGCTCTAGACATTGATAAACTAGTCCTGAGTGTTATATAGATACCTATCCAATCCTCCCCAAATGGAGCATTTAAATAATTTCTTGTTTCATTTGACGTATGATCTGGGGATCTTGTTGATAATATAATCTTTGAAATTGTTTTACAGACATATTGTCTACAAAGGTCTCTATTTCTTGTCGTAGAATGTTAATATAAGTTTCGGTATTCAAATTACCGTGAAAAAAAAATGAGACCTATTATTTGGTATCCAATAAATCCACATCACACACCAAATCCAAATCGTCCTTGACGATTAACTGTAGCGGTTACGTGCGGATTTTCATGAGCCCAATGGTGGTTATTAAAAATTCCGGCACTGCTTATATGGGTCTCGTTTGTCCATATAATTGTTTCTTTAAATCCTGGCACTTCATTGCACTGACACAAAAACCACTGGCAAAAATCGAGACGCCTTTGAAAGTCGTTTGGGTGTAGATGGTGACTAATCCTAATATATAAAAAAGAAGCGGTCACAGAATAGATTCTTGTGGGATACTGGATTGAACTGATCTATATCGTATCGAGTTTCCTGTATTCTCACTAGTAAACTGTTGTTTGCCATGGAGATAGTTTTGAAACCAAGAAAAATTATTTTCAGATATACCATAATAATTTTGTTTTGCAATTAAGCAATTAATATTTAAATAATCAAAGGCTGTGGTCATATCAAGTAATGTCAAAGAGGATATTTGAGTGTTAAATTTCATCAGTTATATTACTTGGTAGTGAAGAGGTACTATGACCTTTATAGGATTTAGAGTCTGATTAGTTGGAAATATTGAGTTTAGAAGGACGTATTCAGAAAGTTGTTCATATATAGCTGATTTCGTGATTTTAAAAGGTATCGAAACTAATTGGCTAATAGTGCGTAGATCTTTAAGTTTCTTCTTGGGCGTTGGTTTAATACATGATATTTTCCATTGTCGAGGTAAATCACATTGTTCTAATGACGAGTTGTAACATTTTAGCTAATATTTCATCCGGGCCTAAGGTGTGAGCTTTTTGTTTTTTTATGATATCTTCAATTTTTTTAACAGCAACAGATTTGAAAGTGAATATATTAACAATAAATTTTGTTTCTAAAAATTGAACAACTCCGAAACACGTGTCCGTAGCTGCATAATTGTTTCTTTTTGGGGAATATGGCACTAAACCTTCTTTATTTTATGTTGATCATTCGATTTTAAATTTGGTATGGAATCCATAAAATAGTTGTTGATGTTATCAGCTTACAAAGATCTTTAGGAAGATTTTGTGAATATTATCCTTTACTACTCCTCATGACTTTAAATTAGCCCACATTTGTTTTGCATTATTTTTTATATTGCTGATATGAAAAGAGTAGAACACGTTCTTGAATTACGACATTATTATAAAAATTTCGCTATAATATTGCCTATGAGCAGCCCTTTTGCCAGTTAAAGAGTAATAAACGAACATGTTTTGAACGTCTACAATAAAATATATTTGCAGACAACTGTAAAATGTTAGTCAAATAGGTATTTGGAGTCGCCAATGCTTAAGAGCAATATTTATTGAGTTTTTGTCTTATACATATAATTTAACAAAAAGAACCAACAGAGTATTGATAAAGGACATGATAAAACAACAATCTTCAAAAATAAAACAAATTCCTGAAAAATAAAATAAATTCTGACATATTAGGTAATAAAATCTAATGTAGAATTTCATGAAATAACGAAATTATTCTACACGGAACGTAAATGTCAACTGAAGCATAGAAAATGCAAGATATGATTTTCATGTGAATGCGAATTGTCTTGTTAAATGGAAATGTCTGGATCTGCAGTGACTGCAGGCCGTTGTCGGTGCCTTCAACTGAGACTGACAAATCGATACAAGTAGCCTGATAGGGAGGGCTCAAGTGATTGACTGACTGACAGGTGCAATCGTCCCGCTCACCCCATGCTGTCCTGTTTCTACGTACCGAGTTCCTGCTGCAAAGATGTTGTCTCTTTCTCTTGCGGGTAAAATTGACATCTTCCTATTTTTCAGGAAATAATTTAATCTCGCGTATGTTCGCTTATTTATTACACTCCTGTTTACACTTTTGTAATTAGAATAGAATATAATAAAAAAAAATTTCACCAATTTTTGATACATTATGTACAGGGTGTCCCACGCAATTTACTCGGTAATTTTCATGAAGAATTCGTAGTTCAAAAACTAGTGTGATGTTGTTTCTTCAGAAGAATTCGATGCCTATAAGAAAGAAACAATTGAACATCAACAAAAAATGTATGGAAGAAAAAACGATTTTTCTAAAAAAAATCAAAATGATTATATTTTTTAATATCGGGTATTACTGGAACAAATTATTCCGCATATTCAGTTTTTTTATATCACTTCCTGTTTAGCTGGAAATAAACTCTTTTTTTTTCAAAAATTTTGAAACCTCCGATATATTTTGGCTACATTCAACAGAACATCCAATTACCTATAAAACATAATAAATCATTTTTGTGAAGTCTCTAACCGTTTTCGAAATATTAATAGCTCTTTGACTTTTTCCTCACCATACAGCATCGCAGTTAGCTGTGTTCAAAAGGTGCCTTGTGATAGAAATAATACCATTATTCGGGCCAAATCGTAATAGGTAGGTGTCAAACTAACACAATTGAATCCAGGCATAACATTTGAAGGTCGTTTAATGAAATAAAGTAAACAAGTCAAGTTATTAATATTTTGAAAACGGTTAGAGTCAAAAACGAAATTGCTTGTATTTGCTTGTATTTGGAAGTAAAAAGAGGATGTCACAATTGTACCTGAATTTGATGTTTATTCATAAAGAAACCCTTATCTCGGATGTAAAGTTAAAATTATGTGATTCTCTCATCTTGTCATCTTTGTCTTACTGTGACATTGTATATTGGTCTACTTTACTTTTCAGAGATAAGGAGAGTTTGCCAAAAATTCAAAACGCGTGCTTGAGGTTAGTTATGGTCTGCATAAGTTTGACCACATTGGCAAAAACCTGAATACTTAGCAATCAAATTAGTTAAAAATAGTGATCTATACATGCGTTCTACTGATCATCGTGAACTACTTTGTATCCCTAAGTATAAATCAGTCCAATTTCAGAAGTCATTTAGTTGCAACGCTGTACAAGTTTTTAATGCTTTACCTGATAACGTTTAGTCACTCTTATGTATTAATTCTTTCAAAGAAAATATAAAAAACCATATATTTGCCAGTAGAAAATGATACATGTAGCATGTATATGCTCTAATTGTAATCTTTACCGTCTTGCTGTATGCACAGGATATATGTTTTTTCTAGTATTTATGTTAGTAGTATGTAGTTTTAATTTTGTTTGCATTTCTTCATTTACTCATTCATTCATGTATAATCTATTTTCTTATCTTCTGTGTACATTATTATATTAAACTGTTTTATTTTGTTACCAATATTCTCCTATTAGGATGGTTGTATGGAAGAGAATATTATTTATAATTACCGCCATCCTCTTCTAAATTTTTTGTATTATAAATTTCTAATGTTAATAAAGACATAGTATTATTATTCTTTTTTTTTTTCTGAATATCCGATGCTGGACAGTCCTCCCATGACCTCCGACCCCTCACTGGTGTCACCTCGGCGCATTAGCTACAGCTACTTCCTACATCCCGCAGGGTTAGTTACTAAGGAATCCAGAATAGTGTGCCCTCAGCAGACGGAGAGAACCCAGAATGACCGCCTTCTAAATTTAGTCTGCCAGCCACTCGGCTGATTTTTGGCATATCGGTATGGTCTTCAGTCCCGAGAGCAACGTAGGCTTTATCCCTCCGAGTACACTGATTATTGGGATGACCATTTTGAGCGAGTAGCCTGAGTACATCAATTGGAGCTCGTACCGAAGATCGCGATATTTGGTCCGCTTTTCCTCTTCCTTCAAGCTGATGTTTTTCTCCGCAGGGGACGAAAATTCGATGACATACATCACCTCGAGTTGAAGGTCGAGGAGGACCATGTCAGGTTGTTGACCTGGATTAGCCTGATTGTTGGGAACGAGAATAAATACGGCATTTCTCGTTCTCGACGACGGACTCAATATCTCCGGGGACGTAAGGCAGCGCTGGCGTCTGGTCTATCCCGTACGAGTGACCGAAATGGTAGTATTATTATTATGGTTTGGTAAACCGTTAACGTAAATCAAAAATATCGGTAGCCCTAAAATTGAGCTTTGAGGGACACCCAAACGTACAATGTGTCTGTCAGATTAAAAATCATTGCAATTTACCACTAGCTTTCGATTTTCCATGAAAGAATTAATACAACTTACAAGTCATCGTCGTATGCCAATATTTTCTAATTTTTAAGAAAGTATTTTCCTATCCACGAAATTACAAGCTTTTGATAGATTATATGTACAGTCAAACTCGACGCATATATATATATATATATATATATATATATATATATATATATATATATACATATATACGCATATATATATATATATATATATATATATATATATATATATATATATATATATATATATATATATATATATATATATATATATATATATATATATATATATATATATATATATATATATATATATATATATATATATATATATATATACATATATACATACTTTATTTGTTTTTATAATATCTATATAGTGGTCCATAAAAACCGGAGTTTTTTTTAATTGCTTCCTTTTTTTTACATTTTAATTTGAAATTAATAATAATGGATGAAAGTAAGAACTCTCTGAATATGATGATTAATTTTTTTGTTACTGTTGTTTTTATGATGAAAGTGCATAATGCTAAATTATACCTACTAAGTTTTTTTTATTTGGTTTGGTGAAATAATAAATAATTGCAAAATGAAAATGTTTTTTGTCGTATTAATGTCAAATCAACCAAAGCAGATCTATAAAGAACCTCTTTGTATTCGAAACATCCACTGCAAAAAGCAGGATCTATAATTTAAAGTAAGTAGACAGCTAAATAATTGACAGAAAACTGGACATAATTATGCAGAACAAAGCAAATGATAAATAAAAAATGAAGTGAAATGCTTAATTCAATAATTGTATATCGTGTGTTTAACCTCTCATGTATTATTCAGTGCGTAATAGTTTAACTGTCTGTGTGACACGCTAATATAACAGATGATCTGTCCGGCGGCGAATTCTACTGTCGTCCATAGAGTGAAAACAACCCATATTGCTAGAATTACAATTAACGTCAGTTATGATGAATCTATCATCTTGTGAATTTTGTCCATTGTGAACCACCATTGTAACTGTCGGATCCTCTTTAGCTCGTGATCGTAATAATTTGCTATTCCCTATTACAGATGTGTGAATGTTATGTTATAAATGATGCGTTATCTATTATCGTGTTCTTCTTTAAATCGCAAACATGTTTTTATGCATATACGTGCATTTTTGAATATGCATGCTCTATCACATATCAATGAGTCACTACAATTATGAGCAAATGAGTAAAAGTGTGCTAAATTTTACCATGTTGGATTTATTTATCGATGCTAGAAGAATTAAAAAAAAAAATAACGTTTTATATATTATACAGGATGTTTGAGCGTTACATATGTTTTATTTTTTTAAACAATTTTGTGTTTAATAAAATTAGAAAATCAAGTATGCTATAAGAAAATTTTATTACACAGCATTTTTATACCTTGTACTTCTCGTCTAAAATTATTAATTTAAAAACAAATTAAGTTCCTCTTCTTGGTAAAAGTTTAAAATATAGAGTGGAATAAGAATAATAGCTGATAATTTTTTTTTGCTAATTATTATTTACTAACTTTTACAAGTCTTGGAGATAAGTATAATATATATCTTTTTAAACAATTATTTTCCCGGCTATTTGCCAAAATGCTGAAACTTGGATTACAAAAAAGATAATACGCACATTATGTTCAGTACGACTGACTCAATAATGTTTTTAATTTCAACTATTCTGTCTAGTAAAACCAAAAATAAATAAAACACAAGGTACTCACCAGTTGACACTCACCTTAAAAAAATATCTACCGACACGTGTTTCTGCTTGCTTAGCGTCATCAGGGTAGCCAGCACATTTAAAGAATCCAAAGTAAGGAAACTTGTAAACCTTAATGTAATAAACATTAATGGCTTCAGAGAACAGAATAATTGAAATTATATAGTGGAAATACCCCTTCGGGTCAATGAAATAATTTAAAAACAAATTAAGTTCCTCTTCTTGATAAAAGTTAAAATATAGAGTGGAATGAAAAATAATATTAACTGAAAATTTTTTGTCAATTATTATTTACTAACTTTTACAAATCTTATCACAGATAAGTATAACATATCGACGCTTAAGAAACAATACCTCGTATCTCCATTTTTGCCAAAACTCGGTTTAGAATTTTAAATTAATGTCCACTCCTATGTCCAACAGTTCCCAATATCTTGTATCTCTAAGATTAATATTGATACCAAAAAACTCTACTTAGAAACTTAAAAAATACCTCGTATAATAATAAAATAACTCATATCTCCATGATCTCCATGATAAAAATAACATGTAGGTTTCATATCTATTAATAAGAAAACTTAGTTTTTTTCGTCTCCTGTAAAACTGCTAATTTGGAGATAAGAGGTATTGTTTCTTAAGCGTCGATATATCTTTTTAAACAATTATTTTCCCGGCTATTTGCCAAAACGCTGAAACTTGGATTACAAAAAAAGATAATATGCACATTACGTTCAATACAATTGACTCAATAATGTTATTTTTAATTTCAACTATTCTGTCTAGTAAAACCAAAAATAAATAAAACACGAGGTACTCACCAGTTGACACTTACCTTAAAAAACTTTAAAATATCTACCGACACATGTTTCTGCTTGCCTAGCACATTTAAAGAATCCAAAGTAAGGAAACTTGTAAACCTTAATGTAATAAACATTAATGGCTTCAGAGAACAGAATAATTGAAATTATATAGTGGAAATACCCCTTCGGGTCAATGAAATGATTTAAAAACAAACTAAGTTCCTCTTCTTGATAAAAGTTAAAATATAGAGTGGAATGAAAAATAATATTAACTGAAAATTTTTTGTTAATTATTATTTACTAACTTTTACAAATCTTATCACAGATAAGTATAACATATATCTTTTTAAACAATTATTTTCCCAGCTATTTGCCAAAACGCTGAAACTTGGATTACAAAAAAGATAATACGCACATTATGTTCAGTACGACTGACTCAATAATGTTGTTTTTAATTTCAACTATTCTGTCTAGTAAAACCAAAAATAAATAAAACACAAGGTACTCACCAGTTGACACTCACCTTAAAAAACTTGAAAATATCTACCGACACGTGTTTCTGCTTGCTTAGCGTCATCAGGGTAGCCAGCACATTTAAAGAATCCAAAGTAAGGAAACTTGTAAATCTTAATGTAATAAACATTAATGGCTTCAGAGAACAGAATAATTGAAATTATATAGTGGAAATACCCCTTCGGGTCAATGAAATGATTTAAAAACAAATTAAGTTCCTCTTCTTGATAAAAGTTAAAATATAGAGTGGAATGAAAAATAATATTAACTGAAAATTTTTTGTTAATTATTATTTACTAACTTTTACAAATCTTATCACAGATAAGTATAACATATATCTTTTTAAACAATTATTTTCCCGGCTATTTGCCAAAACGCTGAAACTTGGATTACAAAAAAAGATAATATGCAATTATGTTCAATACAATTGACTCAATAATGTTATTTTTAATTACAACTATTCTGTTTAGTAAAACCAAAAATAAATAAAACACAAGGTACTCACCAGTTGACACTTACCTTAAAAAACTTTAAAATATCTACCGACACGTGTTTCTGCTTGCCTAGCGTCATCAGGGTAGCCAGCACATTTAAAGAATCCAAAGCAAGGAAACTTGTAAACCTGTCGACATCTGTCAAATACCCTCAGTGCTTACTATTGTGTCTAAAGTCGCAGAAGCATTTAAAAGTTGTTTTTCTTATAACTTTACAATCAACCAAGATATTGACATGTATTTAAAAGTCGAAAACTCGAACTTTCGTTTACAACTCGAAAACAAAAGACAACAGAAAATTTTTGTTTTCGCCAGTGAATTTGTCTCAAAAAAAAAGAGATTGATAATGTGTCTTCCATTTTTTTGTATCTCTTACAGTTACCGAGTTACCTTATACAAACATCGAAATTTGCCCATTCTGTATATACCCTGTATCTTGGAAACAGTTCATATTTGGATACATGGTCATAAATATATTTTGGCGTATTTCACCTGTAGAAGTTTGGCATACTATTTCTGAAGCACACTGTATACAAAACACACAGAACTGTCTTATTTGTATTTGCTTCAGTACGGTCACAAATATTATAGATGAAGTTTTGTTAGTTGTGTTCATGCATTCAGGAACAAAACACCATTTTCTAGCTGAGATATTCCTTTAAATACGCTTATCCATACAGGGAAATAAGTGTAATATTATTGGTCTCCAGCATGTATAACGACTCAACTACCCATGAGGTAACCAACTGCAGTTATGTAGTTATTGTTATTTTATTACCATTATTTTATTACCATCATGTGACGGCACTTCGCTAGCCACTACTCAAGAAAGATGCTATACTATTTTATCGCATTATGTCAATATCCTATTTTTATTCTTTTCCATAAAAATCACAGTTCTTCGAAAATGGCTTCATATTCCTATGCGTTAGGCACTGGTACTAGACTTGTTTTGGCTCGATATAATAAATTAGGATGTATCGAATAAAATTATATACATATTTTTGAAATCTTATATATTTTATTATACTTATTTGTTACATGAAATAAATACATGTGGTTTCCTTCATTCATTATGCATCACGCATAGTTTTTCGCAAGTTACAATTAATTGTATGTAAATGTATGTAAAATATTTTTCCTCTTTGAAACTTGTACTTACAAGATAATACCCTATTTTCCCTTTCAACTGCTATTTGGTGGGAAGTTAAGGTCGCTTAAAGTTAATTTAACTTTGTCTGTAAACACCATGCACAATAATCATAAATATGACGAAAAGTGTAATATCTTGTGAAGGAAGGAGTTAATATTAACATTTATTCAAATGTCTGGAATTAAGATATTAGTTGGGGTACAATGTTTTGAAAGATTAAACGCGGCCCCAACAGCCCAAGAAGTTTTAGAGAGGTATTAGATAAGCCTCGCTTGACGCTTTCTGAGTAGGTAATTCTCACCGCCAAGGTAAAGAACACGACGCGCTATCCTTTAATTCGGAGGGGATTTTCTGCTCTTTAAATATGCCTTGTTCATGTCAAATATGTCCTTAAAAGTTTTGGCAATACTGTAAATATGGTAATATTGATGAGACTACTGTCCTTTTGAGCTGTTATCAACAGGTCAAAAAAATACGATACAGTTTAGACGTTAATATCTCACAATAAAATTAATTTAAATTATTAATTATGTCAGGTAAAATTTGAAAATTTTGCTTCTCGGAATTCATTATACAAATATCTAAAAAAAATATATATAGGAGGGAGTGCACACGTATTTATATTATTCTTACTGGCGCATTCACCAATTTTAAAAGACACTTCATTGCGGTTACTTTATTCTAAATTCCGTGAATAAATCGCACATGATGTAAAAACCAGGGGTTGATCCAATACACCGCGCTGATATACACATATAAAGATATGATAAATGATATAACATCTTTTAATTGGCGATTTTGTAGTATTCAAAATAACAGAAGTAATAAATTTTCACTAAGTACACCACATTGCACAGTAGTAATTTGAAGAGTTCAGTAAATTAGTAGCATCTGTTCTAGGTGTTCAGGAGTTTTTGACGCCTGTCTCTCAAAATTCGTTTATATGAGGAAAAAACTTCTCAACGTCTACAGAGGCAACAGGAGCATATTTAATAGCACATGAAGTTTATATTGGGTTGAGAAAAGTCTTAGCTTTTTAGCTACAAGAAGGTCCACGATATCACACAGTGTATGAGACCCGGGATTGTTTTGTAAATCTCTTTCAAATTTGTGAAATAGAGAATGCTCCGTTTGCAATTAATTTGTCGATCGTCCTCTTTACCTCATCAAAATGAACATAATATCTTTCCGCCTCTAACTATACGCATCAATGCATCATAACAGGCTGTGGTGGTAATGGCGTATTCGGCAGTTTAGCTTCAAATAACTTTCTTCGAAACGGCGCTATTGAAAATGTCTTCGTCACGCTGGCTATTATTCTATCTGTTTCGTTTTCTTTAGACGGACTAATACATCACTTTGTCAACTGTTTAGAAAATAAAACTATTACGTAATACGTACGGTTTTGTTAGTTTTTTTTTTGCTGAAAGGGGCTAAGTTTAACCCTCAGAAACAGAAATTTTATCTGAGGACCAATTATACAAATAACATCTTAATGTATAGCGATGAAGAAAATATTGAGGAAATTAATTAATTATGAGAATAGGGAATCTGACGATAGCTCCAGTACTGACGACAAAATTTTGAAAATATTCAGTGTTGTTAATTATCAATCTATTGATATATGTGTTTGAGTAGTGGTGAGAGGTATGAAACTTCTCGTATGGTCTAAATGCTACTATCCGACCGACATCATAGATGTCTCTGTGGCGGATAGCGACTTGCGAAGCAAGTACCGAGAGCGGCGACCTCTAGCCCAGGTGGACTAAACTACTGTTATTAAATATGATTTGAACTAAACAACTACTCAGCTGGCAAATACCCCGACCTGCATTGGATTACACTTTCAAATCATGATAGATGGAAAGCCAATATCATTTGTCAATTTCTAACCAGACATAGACTGGTTTCGAACTTATTTGTTCTCCTCAGTATGCCATAGGTTATGGAACAGAGAAATGATAGTGGCCAACCTGCTAGTCATATACTGACTAAGGTAAATTGAGTAGTGGTGAGAGGTATGTGAAACTTCTCATATGGTCTAAATGCTACTATCCGACCGACATCATAGATGTCTCTCACCAGTACTCAATTTACCTTAGTTAGTATATGACTAGCAGGTTGGCCACTAATATTTGTCTGTTCCATAACCTATGGCATACTGAGGAGAACAAATAAGGTCGAAACCGGTTTATGTCTGGTTAGGAATTGACAAATGATATTGGCTATCGATCTATCATGATTTGAAAGTGTAATCCAAAGCAGGTCGGGGTATTTGCCCGCTAAGTAGTTGTTTCGTTCAAATCATATTTAATAATATGTGTTTGACTAAACCAAAAATGTTTATTTTTAGTAGCAAATTTTTTTTTGTATTTAAAATAAAGTTTTCATTTAATACAAACTTTTTATTCATTCTAGTTAATGTAACCTTAAACTTAGACTTACTAAAAAAAAAAGAAAACCAAAATAGCAAGCACGGTTTTGGAGGTTAACTGCGGGAAGCGCATATTGTCGCAAGCGGTTACTGTAGCCGTTCTGAAGACCCATAGAGCGAAATCGAACGTCACAGTGAAAGGGTTACAATCTGTAAAAAGTCTATTTTTCACCATGATGTATACCTATGTACGATACATGTACGGACCAGGAATGTACGATTTACTCGCAATCTTTAACTAGCAGCTCCAAACTATAACAATTTTGCCTTTGATGCAATTAAGGACCTATTTCCCACAGTTTGGAATGCAACATTGAAATACATAGTTCTTTAAAAACATATAATTTTCATAATTCTACTTTTTATGTACCGTATGAATAAGAAAAATATCAGAAAAGGACGAATCCTGCTAAATTTAGATTATGAAAACAAAGATAAGAAAATGGGATAAAAGTTATTAGATTGAAAAGAATATAAAAATGAGATGACAGCGGACCAATAAAATTAGAAACAAAGGTGGCTCAACCCTAAATCAAATTAAATTGAAATAGGCTACTTTTGTACCTTATAGATTAGTACTACTCCTAGCAACAACAAATGTGATCCTAATTCCGCAGAGTATGGTCTGATACTGCGGCATAATCGTGAGTAGTTTGAAGCCAGTAATACGTCAGCGTACATACATACATGGTACAAGTGTGATGAATAGACATAGGGAAAACATGACATGACGTAAATAACAGAGACGCACTAGGGAGGGATACATATTTTCCTCCATACAATTTTCCATTTACAATTAAACAGTATCTTACCTTGTAAATATCTTTGAAGAAGGTCGGAGGAGGCAGAAACGTACAACATATAATTCCATGCTATTTGACAAGAGTTGGAAGCACTTTTTCTTTTCAATACAGCTGAACTTATAAGAAGCTACACTATGATGTTTTTGGCACTAACAGCAGAAATTCATTCATGAACCCTTTCAAGAGCTGCGTGGATGGTCGGAGCGAAAGACAGAGACATTACACAAAACATTGTAATTTTATTATTCGCTGTATTAACTAGAATCTGTATGCGACCCTTTCTAGCCTGGAGTTTAGTAACAATATATTAATACTCCTTACTCATATGGTCTGGAGTTAAACGACGTCTTCTGTAGGAAAATATCCACGTGTACAGATAAATTGATCGTTCAGTGTCTACAGATGTAAAGAGGACATAGCGAAATAGTGAATATAGGGACGATATGTAAATTCCAGGCCAGTAAAATCTTATCTCTTTAAGTTTGCTATACAGGAAAGCGTACGAAAACCTGGATTTACCTGTAACACATGTTTCATTTTTGTTTCACTCGTTCAGCAAATTCTCTGGGTAGCAATTAAATGTATTGCCGCAAATCGTAAACTATATTTATTTCCTCTATGAGGGAAAAGTTATCATTCCAGCTGCTGTATCGTTAAGAAAATTCGTAAAAAGAAGTTGTGGATTTCACTAAAATTTGTGTGAACCATTGGATCCAATTTCTTGAGCATTGTTGATGATCACTGTGTGATTAGAATCCAACATTTGAAGGACCCGTTTCACATTCTCCGGTTTGCTGTAGTAATAAGTTGCAGACTCAATCCAGGTACTCCAGCGTATTACAATTGGTTCTGGAGGCAGTTGTATGCATGGATGCATTTGACAAAACAACCATACGTGGTCGGGGGCTTTTCTTAAACGCTTATTTTTATTTAAAATTAATACGTCCAGTTTGGGATAACACTCCTTACTCCTTCTGCTACTGGCTGTGAGGTGCGTGACAAGTAAGTTACATGAAGACAATTATATGGGTATTTGAAAGAAATTTTCTTTCTATTTTCAACCATATGAAATTTTCGCGTTGATAAATAAGAAAATATTCGACAAACTCAGACTTTTAAAAATCAGTGGGTTAATCAATTTATTTATGACATAAATGTATAATTTTTAGTTTCAGCTTGCGTAGTTTTAAACAGAACACCCTGTATATTTAATAGACCTAGCGATGTGCGATTTTGCTTCCCTGTTGTATAAAATATGACACACATAAACAGATGTAGCTTTTTGAGCAGAAAGGTGTACAACTCTTCCAGAAAAGTCCAGGATGAGCATAAGGACCTAGTGGCGGTGTGTCTTGCCAGATCTGCCAACCGTGAGCCTCGTCTGCCACGTGCTAAGTGTATTATAATGTTAATGTTCCAAGTTTTGCGGGCCGTATCTACCAAACGCTTGGTTCGGATGAAGGCTGCTTCATATGCCTGCAAACGACGTCGTTAATTCTTGTTTTCATGAGATTAACTGGAAATTAGATGGCGTAAGTTTGTCTGGAAATGAAAAGAATACATCGTTCCGTGGTATTATTCGAAAACTGAGCTCGTTTCACCGCACATCTAACTAGCTAGTCTTGCAACACACCGATATTAACACTATATGAGGAAATCACGGTGCCATAATGAAGCGTAAATATTAACACAAAGAACAACACACTGGCATAATGCCGCGAGGTATACTGATATACTTCCTGAATATTTTAGTTCAGGTACTGAAAGTTTTTGTTATGGACTCTATTCAAATCGTCGTTAACACTAGCGAGCGATATTACCGACTAAGTTGTAATTTATAACTTTAAAATTAACATATATTTGAGAAAAATATGTATAGGAAATTTTCTTGGGCATTAACATATTTTGCACATCGGCATCTATCTACGTATAAGATTACTAGCAACATATTTAACTTATTCTTTAGAGATGTAACATTTTATAAATATACATATATTCGCCGTTTTAATTATTTAAATTTTCTGGCTTACTCTAAGACCCGGTTTTTCTATCATGAGTTAGCTAAACTCGCATTCGAATTTTTTCAATCTTACATTTGTAGATGAGCAGTGTAAAGCGATTATACTCCATCTTTTTAAAATGAGTATCAATCTGTAAATTCATTAGGCTTCATTTGAAGTGGATCGCTCCAAATGATCACCGAATTGAAATAGTCATAATTTTTAAACTACACGATGTAATTTGATAATTTCTCTTTTGTTTTAATTGTCGTTCTTTTATCACCGTAATCTGTATTCCATTTGTTTTAGGCTTTTTGTTAAATTCCTACGGTTCATTTAGTTATTAGGTGTTTACTTATATTTTTTAAATGCAGCTGTGGGCTTTGCCCGTGATAATAGAAAAATATGTATCACCCTGTATTATAGAACGACATTTCCTAAGTGTGGAACACTTTTTAGTTTTTGAATACCTGTAATACCGTGTAACAAAAATTTTTTTAAAATATTAAGTATTGTTCCAATTGCCATCCTATGCAAACCTTGAATATGTAAAGCCATAAAGAAATGTGTATTTGTAATAAAAATATTTATAAAGAGAGGGCTAGTGTGATTCAGAAATAAAAAAGTGATAAAACACGCGTTTCGGAGTTATTGCCCCTTATCAGCATATCGTAGCTAAGGAATTGGATCTAGGATGGAATGATAAAACATGTGTCCATGGCTGCATAGTTGTTTTCTTAGCATTAGTATTTTCTTTAAAAATATTTATTTAAATGTAGAAAATATACGGAAACTACAGGGTTGAGCTTTAATCATCTACAGATGATACTAACTTAGTTGACAAAAGCCGTGTTGTGTATTAAGCCCAGTAAAATATTTGTTGTAGAAAATACTATGTAAAAAATGTGTGACATGGTTTTGTCAAATATGTTAAAAATGTGTATCTTTACTTATACAAATTTAATATTTTCCGGTGTTCTTCCAAAAGAGTAACAAGAAAAGGTACATAAAATTTATTCAGAGAAAATTTTGAACATTGTTAAATTTGGTGAAGGTGCCGGAATCACAACTGAGATCTAGTTTTTCATCATATATCGATACAGGAAAACTAATTTTTTACATTAAAACATATTAAAATGAAATCAGAAAGCTTCATAACTACTATTAATATACATATATGACTATCCTATATAATTACTTCCTCACCCCTTAAAGTGAGGAAGTTATGCATTCGTGAAAAAAATTTTGAAAATTTTTATTGCATTTCTGGACGAATCTCGACGATTTATGACGATACACAAAATTTCAGACAGAAAAGGTTTTCTGTCTGTATGTGTGTCTGTCTGGTTCGCGATAGCAGCTACAGTTTTTGAGATAAAGCTTTCAATTGGCACACACATTCTAGAGATCAAGGAAGAGATTGAGTTCATTGATGAACAAAATCGGTCCCAATTATTGAAACGTCAAAAATTTGACTTTTTGAAACATCAAGGTGACATTTTTGAAACGTCAAAATGTGACTTTTTGAAACGTCAAAAAATTTGACTTTTTTGAAACGTCAAAAATTACTTTTATTATAAACTCCACCGCACGTCGAGTTTTACTACGGTGAGGAAATTCTGATCCCCAAGTAATTGACAGCGATTTTTTTCAGTACAGATAAATTGATAATTATTTTTTTATTTTAAAATACATTTTCAACCGTAATCAATCATTGATGGTAATTAGGACGAGAAAATGCTGTTTCAAGTTTTTTTCACACATATACTACAAATACATTATTTATATAGCATGTGTAATCTGTATATTACAAAGATAATAATTATGCACAAGATTACTTTTAATAAGTAATGATTCTTTATATTTCTGAAATGTCTGAATATTTGTATAAAATAAACCTACGTATCTTCTATATTATGTAATTTTAGTTGTGGCTTAAATCACTTTCTATTTGTTGTCCATTTTTGAAATAATGTATTTACTCTCTGTCTAACATCGGAGTACTGGACAGACAAGCTTAAACTTTCTCAGACCCGGACAGATTCCTAAGTGAAACAATCAGACAATCCGCACAAGAACAGATGCATTTGCAAAGTTTTCTGTGGCAAATAGAAGTGTCTAGTTCTGTCTTGATGGCTGCTTTTCAACAACGACAGGTTACAGAAACAGGTAGCGGGTACAGACAGAAGGAAAGTTCGTTACAAAGCAAATTTGGATATCAGAGGAAGTATTTTAATTTAAACAAACCTTGTATCCTAAAAAAAATTTAAACTTACAATTCAGTAACTTTGTCTTCAGTGGCTTGGTCGCTATTAGAGAGTTTTAAAGTTTTTTTCCACAATAGACGATTTGTAAATGGAAGATGTTTTTCACATATTTCTCTGAAATGGTATGTCTTTCAAGTAATGAAATAATACGTTCTAATTGAAAGCAGAGTCATCCTGAATTTCATTATCAACTTCTATGTGTTAATTTTGAAAGGATAATACAGAAAATATGATTAGGTAGTGAATTCCACAACTCTGTTGCTCGTGATGGAAATAATGCTTTATCAGTAAAAAGACTTCAAAACTTCTGTTAGAGAATGACATTATTAATTCCACAAAATCAATGTTTGAGATCTAAAATTAAACTATTTTATTGAGACAGAAACATAAATGAACACAATTTTCAACACGTAATTTCAAATAGATGAAAAAAAAATCCTTTTGGTACATTTCTTTATGGGAACTAAAAGTGGAAACGATTGTGCTTAACTATTTTGGATTTTTTTAATCATTTATTATTATCCTGCTCAGTGGTGTAGATGGCTAGAGCGCGCGATGGCAAGTATTATTGAAAATCTGTCTACCATAGCTGTGGGATTGAATTCCGCCACCGGCATTGACAGTGTCAGTAGGAATGGCTGTATGTTCACGTTTTTCTAAGTGTAATCCCATTCTAGACAGCTTCAACTTTGGATTCCGGGCGTTGTCTAATTTCTGCAGCGTTTATTATTATTATTTAACGTCGGCATATTTCCGCTACCAGGGCCAAACACCGACGCCAGGAGACGAGCTACCTCAACTTGGAATTTTGCCGCACCCCTTCTGTATCGAAAAGTAGGTCTTTTTACTTGCCTAATACCTAATAAACAGGAGACCGACTACTTTACATCCCGTCCGAAGGATCGTATATCACCTACACAACCCTTGCCTAAATTGTTGGGTAAAAAAAATATTTTTAAAAACAATTGAGTTCTTTCTAGTACGACAAAAATTTGGCGATCAGCGCCTCCTCACCTCCTAATAGTAATTTTTGACGATTCAAATGGACGAGATCCATACAAACATATAGACTTTCTTTGCCAAAATGGTGTTTGTTCTTTTTGTCAAAATACGTTGATATTGTCTAGAAATGTAACATTTTTTTTCGTGATGCATAATCTTCCTCATTAGAATCATTGAGATGTAAGCAGACGTTGCGCTTTTCTTTTGGATGAAAACAAATGTGTATTTGAAACCATGTTGATAGAAACTATGGAGCGTTCGTGCTTCTATGATATATCATGCGAATTTTTGCCCTGAAGTAGTAGGCGACATATTTGAAAACATTTTGTGACAACAGATGTAGACAATATCTTGTTTTCTAATACTATTCGTTTTTAATAAAGTTTAAATGTTATTTTTTTTATTAATAACTTGATAAGGAAAGACAATTGAAAAATTGTCGACTCTTAATGTTCGATTTGGTTTAAATGGGGGAGTCAATTTTGAGACAACTTGTATAAGTGTCTTTAAAAAAAATCATAGTCCTCAAGCAGAACTGGTGATAACTCGAATGTGTTTTTTGACACCAACGGCGTCTATGTTTCTAATGCCCATTTATGGAAATAGTCACACATTTTCATCATATTTTTATAAACCTCATTTCCGTTTATAATTTATATCTGTTAAATGACTGCATGAATATAAAAGTCAGAATTGTAAAAATGAATTGTCTCCTTTTCCCGTTATAAATAACAAACTTTTAACAGCATCAAGAGTTTAACGATCTTATGTTTGATTTTTGACAATTATCGTAACCCCTCAATACAATTATTTACACAGTGCAGCAAACAATAAATAAAATATTTGCACTTATCCAAAATTTACTTGGAAGTATACAAAACATGGCGACAATATCAAATACTTAAGACCTTCAAGGTAAACAGTTTAGTTTGGAAATCTCAATCTCATCTCATTTCCACAGTGACAGGCAAAGGGGAGAGACAGCAAGAATAGATAGCAGGGAAGTTCCTTCTAATCGATCCTGATGCAGCTGTCCGCAATGACGTCATCTCATCATTTAGTTGCCCAAGATGACGGCTGAGTGAAGAGGGATCGTCAGTGTCACTCGATGCATCTCGTCAAACTAGGAAGAAACAGGGCGAGGGTAGCAGGATGGCAGGAGCAGCAGGAGCTATAGGAAGGATTGAAAATTGTGTCTAGAAACTGGGCCAATGGTTAATCCATATTGTATATCGTGAGGGACAATTTTAAGTAGATTGGAGCTTTCTTCATTAAAATTAATTGCATTATTTATTTGTATTAGCATTAATTTTGATTAATATAATTAAAAATATTATTGCACTATATACCCCACGAATCAGACCAAGGAGTTCAAAATACTAAATCAACACTGCTTGTACTAGTATTTTCGCTTCAGAAAAATAAATTATTTAACATTTTTGTATCGTAACTTACATCAATCTGCATGGAAGATTATCAGAACATCTTTGATAATATTACAATGAGAAGTTTATTGAAAGAATACAAATAATTATTATCTTATTACCAAAGTAATGCAAAGTACTACAATTATGCCGCCATTTCAGTGTTTCACATTGGAATAGCTTCAGATAATTACTAAGGTGTTTGAAAGAATGTTACATCAAAGCCTCTTGAATATGTTATCCTAGATCACCAGCTCCGGCTAAGTTGTGATTGTGGAAATAGAGTTTTAAATTATGGTGGGTATATATGCAAAGTGTACCAACTCTCTTGTTCCCCAAGGATCCGACCAAAAGTACTCACTATGCAAGGCTTCGTTTTAGCGATGAAGAAGACTAAAAAAACTCAAACTTCTTGATTACTTTGGTTTTCAACAACACACTCATGCGCATATGTGCATCAGTTATTTTATTTACTGGATCTATATACAATTCCCATTTTCAGTGAATATATTTGCAAGGTCACAATCACTATCACTATTTTCATTTCATGATGCATTCTGAGGAATTATACCGAATTGGGCAGGGCATATTATTATGTATGGATAATTTTAAATACATCAAGTATCAATGACATTATTCAAATGAAAATTTATACCGTGAGATTAAAATACATTTGGAACATCATAAGCATATTGTAGATCTTAGGAAAGTTCCGGTTTAACCGGAAACGTTAATATATTTTTTATTTCAAATGGAACATCGTGTATATTTTTCGATTTAGGTAAAGCTTGTTTTTGGCAGTTCAGTGTTCATTACCTTTATTCTCAATAACTACAAAGATTAATTAAAATTCTCAGTAATTTTTATTTGCAACTTACAAATGAATAAAAAATATATCAATGAATAATAATTAAGAAAAGAGAAACACAAAATTATGCTATAAAATGCTGAAAATTGTAACCATTTACTTCTTGTCTATAAGTGAGTCTGTTTATAAAATCTCCAATTACAATATGCTAGACTTCGTCTTAGTTTTAGGAATTCTTGTATGTATTGTATGTTATTCCTGAAAATAGACATTTTATTATTATTATTATTTCTGAAATTATTTACAAGAGTTCTAAATTAATCAGTAATCATAATAGGTTTTCCAGATTACTTGGCCGTTCATTATGCACTGTAGATTTCAGACGTACCCAAAGAAATAAATGTAGAGGATTAAGGTCGGGAGAACGAGGAGAACCTCTTCGACCTACCCACCTATTTGAAAAAAATTTAGATAAGGTTTCGCCAAACATCTTGTGTATATTGAAGAGGAGCTCAATCCTGTTGAAACCAGTATTTGTCCTTCCTCTTCAAGGGCTGCTATGATTTGATTATTTAAGAATTGTAAATATTCCAGACCCGCTAACGTACCCTCGATAAGAAAATGGACCATTTATCCTGTACCATAAATACCTGTCCAGACGTTTAGTTTTTGGTGTTGTTGGGAGTGCAAATCTTCAATTTGGGTTTTCTTCCAAAATAAAACTTCTTGTGATATATTTGCTATATAATGAGGTAGAAGCTTGGAGCTTACTAAGAGAGATCGAATGGGATATTCAAATACAAATTACTTTTCAATGACGTCAGACTAACTCGAGCACACCTAGATATTGAGTCGATAAGCCTTGGACCTGTTACTTTTGTAATTTTGCAAAAATATCATCGCCTACTGTAAATTTTTTTGTCACATAATGATTACTTTAGATGACAGAGAATGAATTTCGAACAATATTTATTAGTTGAGATTTTATTATTAAAGACAAGACACTTTAATTAAGTCAATTTCCTTTATACGCAATAAAGTTATTTACTAGATTAAGAAAAACATAGAAAGGCTATATTAATAAAATATGCACGACACTAATATGCTATAGCATAAATTCAAATGCGAACGGTGAGTAATTTAATGAAAAAGTGTCAATAAATATTATACTTTATCACAAAGATCAATTCAGTCTTTAATATCTGTATATGTAATAGCAATAATCCTTCATATAAATTTGAGGAAAAGGATATAAATTCGAAAATAAAATCTGGATTCATGAATAATTTGATTCATATTGGTATTTGCAGCCAGCACATTAAAATGAAATCTTTCTGAATTACGAGAATCCGCAAGCGATAATTTCAAAAATCCGGTAATAAAAAGCGAGATATAGAGAGGCAGGTAAATGATGTTGCAGAGGCGTATCTGGAGGGTATAAATTTTATTTGTGTCGTTTAGCTTCCATTTTAGAATTTGCCATGTATGCATATTAGAATTATATTTCCATGCATTATTTTGTTTCTTGTTTTTCCTACATTTTATGAGGAATAAACAAGATTTCTAGCACTAATTTTTATTTTGATATTTAAAAAAATTTTCAGTTCAGTTTCAGTTTAAAAAGTTCCAATTATAAATCATAATTTATAGATGGCAAATAGGTAGTCTAAAATAAAAAAATAGGGAACATATTTCCAATACGACTATATGAAACACAAATTTCTAAGCAAAATCTAATTTATTGAAACTTAATTCATATTTTCTAGACAATTTAGCTCATTACAAGTCCAGAGAGAATCTGTAACAAAGCTAAAGCCAAAACAGTTTTGTAGATATTAATTATGAAAATGTGGGAAACGAAAAAATACTATATTTTAAATCAATTATATCTGGTTATTTTTCATTTATTAAAATTTATTAAATTTTGGAAGAAGCGAATATTAAAAATAATAATTAATATATCGGACTATTAGCAATAGATAATTAATTACATATTTTTGAAAGGCTGTTGAGTGGAGTTTCTAGATATGCAACAATTAAAGTCAGCTCGTTTTAAGAAATTGACTGGCGTCGGTGAGGAGCTTAGTGAAAGTGACAAAGACTTACCTCTTATATCATGTCCACTAACACTTGTTTATGGTTGTCAGCGTACGCCTGCGTTATTAATAAACTTTCCATAGTACCCCCTGCTGATTGTGCAGCCAGGTGCATATGTTTTATTTCTTGACACTACATGTTTAAAATAGAAAATCTGTTGATTCCATAGATAAATGAAACAAAATATACAACAGCGAAATATTTTATTATTAATAATTCAATATTGATTGCTAAAATTTTTTTAGGTTACAAAATAAAATGATTTATTGATGTCTCTAAATTATTAATTTTGTGTTTTGTTTGCCAGTTTTAAAATTTCTGTTAATAAATTATAGTGTGAAATATTCGTATTTTTTCTTAAAGCACTTTTTCGCGATACTTAGAAAAATTACCGATACAGCGCTCTATTCACATGATGTGGTGTGGTAAAATAGCTTAAAATAAAAAAAAAAATCCGAAAAATATTAATTTTTTTCGCATAAAAACAAAATATCGATGTCCTTGTTACCAATTAAATTTAGTACAAATTTCGTTCGGTATTCTCCTTAATGTTCTTGTTAAAAATAACTTTTGCATTTTTTTTTGTAACATCAGAAAACGCGTCGGAAAATGCAAAAATATTATTTGCATATATAAGTATTTTTTTATTATCGAGTAATTCCTTTAATTTAACAATAAATGATAATCGTGTAAATAAAAAATTTTATTTCATATTTTGCACAGATAAAGTTGCCTTTCAAGATCACGAGAAAAAAAATTCCAGTATTCCAGTGTACCTTTTATTTTTACAGCTTTTGTAACAACAAACGTAACCTGCCTTTTTCTTTGCTGTTTCCATCACACCACATTAAAAATCAGACAAAAAATAAATAAAGTATATAAATACGCATTAAAAGCACAGTAAAACTAATAAAAGTATCTATAACCCGGAAGGCAGTAAACGCACGAAGCAAAACCATACAAAGCTTTAAACTTCCTGACAAAGCGCACCTATTCCTGCTGATTGCTGGAAACCTGAAGAAATGCGGAGTTTTTGGCGCATGTCGTACGACTTTATCTCAGCTCGCTAAGCTGCGTTTAAAAAGTCCGGCTTCAGTAAGAATATACAGGGTATTCCATTTAAAAATGCTACTTTTTGGCGCTCTTTTTTAGCTTTTTTAAATTCTAACTACATATCCGAAATTGGCACACTAGATAGAGAAAAACTGATTAAATATTCTCAAGGTCAATGTCCCAGAAAAATCGATTAAGGTAAAGATTTTGAGATATAAGCCAAATTTTTATTTTCTAAACTTTCAAAAATCTGCTTCTATTTTTTTTTACCATCGTATTGATTTTAATTGATGCAAAAGGTAAGATAAAGAGATCTCTCGTGATTTTGTGGTCTATGAAATGGTTTACTAGAATTGCAAAATAATTGAAACATACAGATTTTCGAAAATTTAAAAAAATACTGGCATATACTTCGAAAACTGCAAGAGATATCGAAATAAACTTTTGTTAATTTCATTTGAACAACATATTAGGCACAAAGATCTGTTTTTGGTTTTTAACTTTCGAAAAAATTAAGAAAACTAAATTTAACGAAGGGAATCCAGGAACCTCTCTAAGCCTACCTTCTAAGGTATAAATATGCAAGGCTTGATAAAAAGTGTCTCTGGAAAGTTTACAGTGTTTTCCAAATTTAATTACAGACAGACGATAGATAGAAAAAAAATTCAATTTTACTTTCTGAACCGGTACTTATTCCATCTTTCTACTACCTTTAGATTTTAAGTTAAAGCTCACAAAATTAATTTTTATAAAATGTAAGTAAAGCTTGTTAAAAAATATATATCAATCAAAACATTTTAATCCTGTATAATTAAAAAAGTGTCTGAAATTCCTGGCTCAATCGAAAATGTTCAAAAAAAAAAGTTCCTTTTTATATTTTTTTAATCGGTATTAATCATCTCCAGATTATGTCAACTTGATTGGCGAAACGTGTTTCGAGTATAGAACTGAGTACTTTGAGATTTTATGGAAACTGCGTCTGTGTTCTTTGATTATTTAAAAAATATATATATTTTTGTTTGCTATCATAAATTAAGATTTTTTTTTGTTCTTTTATATTAAGGAGAAACTTTAATACTTTAATATTTTCAACACAAAATGAAAAATTACATAGTGTTTGTATATATCGTAATAAGGTAATTTTCTGCCCCAATATTCGATTTTTTTTTAAAGCTTCTACTTGATTTATCCCGATTTTACATAAGCTAAAACATCATTAGAATATTTCTACTTGCTGTCATTGCAGCGAAAAGTTTTGGCGCGCCACTGAGCAACTTTTAGTGGCAATATATGCAGAAAGAGCCTCTATATCGTGTACAGATAGGTCGGATAGGCGATACTCGTCAATCAGTCCGAAACGCAGATTGGCAAATGCTCGGGCCTGACACTGATGTGGATGTCGATTTGCGAGCCGCGGTTTTTGCGGTATAAACATGTAGTTTACGAGTGTAGCCGGACAGAACATGAGCGGTGGGATTGCTGTTGCTGTATATGATCGTTTCGGGGGTTTAAAATACCATCATCCCCGTGTAAATCCACCCTGTGACGTCCTGATTATCCCTGCAGGATCACCCCGACCTAACTCGTCAAATGCATACTCATTTACAGAGACCGACCATGAAAGGATGACTATGATTATTTGAGGATTGTTATTAATATTATCTGGCTTCGTACGTATACCTGTATCTACTATTGTTTATGTGGTATAGTGGTTATAACCTTTTCATGAATATTCACTAGTAATTAACTATAAATAATTATTAGTCAACTAAGAATCTAATATTCAGTTAAATGTAGGGGACAATGTGATTCGAAGTCAAAACTTCATAAACTTCAAATTATTTAACTGATTTTTAATAAATTTTCAGGCTCTAGAATCTTATTTTGTTGGCAAATCAAATAATCTTACAGCCACCTCTTGCTCGCAGAAAATTCTGCTAGGTGTGCTTTCCAACAACCCGTTAATAAAATTCTGCTGATTAACTCCTCGTTGTTCCAAAATTATATCCAATAATTGTCTCAAATCCGCAATGCCACCTTCTTCACGATATAGCTGAAACCTGATTCTGCTCGAAATATATTCAATAGGATTCGTGTATGGAGATTTGGCAGACCTATCAATTCTCTCAATATTGTGTTCGTATCCTTCACAAATATAGGTTAGGTTAGGTTATTATGAGTGGGTCCTTGTGGACACTCCACTGCGGCCATTAGCAGGCCTGTTGTGGCTCAATCCTAATTATATTTCACCTAATAAGTTCAGTCTCTTAATGAAACTGATAACTTTATTGGGTGAGAGAGTGTCCAGATCCTTTGGCAGAAGTTGCCCTTTGCCAAATATTGAAAATCGGATCCTCTCCACAGCGGGACAGGTGCATAAGACGTGGTCTGTCTTCTTATCATCCTCCAAGCATAGACGGCACTCGGCGTTTTCCGCTAGGCCGAGTTTATGCAGATGATAGTTTAGTCAACAGTGCCCGGTATATAGGCCTCTTAAAGTTTTCAAGTTTACCCTGTTTTACTCTAAAAGTTTCTTAGTTCTTGATTTCAAGGGGTATTTTATAAACACCTTCGGATGAACTAATCCTGGTAACTTTTGCCAATACTGGAGAGTTTTTCTTCCAGCCCAGGTTGATTCACAAATATAACACCATCAAGTTCTATGTGAAAAGAACAGCAATATCTCTCTCACACATTTATTTCTGTTCATAATACCAATCATACTGTCAACTACCAATGCCATGAGTTCAGGTCGAGCATTCATTATTATTCCTCCTCATTCAGTGAGACTACCGTCTCTAAACGCTTCTTTTTCTCGTACCTCTCATTCGTTGTTTCCATAACAAAATACGTGCACCAATAATGCAAATTGATCTGCATTCATCCGTAAACAAACATCTGCTCCATTCCATTGGAGAACGAGCACGCCTCCTTACTCGGAGATTGAATTCATGAAGTCTTCTTCTGACAGTTTAGTTGTAAATTCGTATCCTAATCGCATTTCTCAATAACCTATTTAAATTTTAAGTGATTTGTGTGCGCCTAGACGAACAATATGACGATAAAATTATCACTCCTACGATTACCTTGATATCCTCCTCCTATTATTCACTATTTTCCGGTGGCCATAAAATGGTTCTGAATATAGGTGTTACCGATTTATTATGTCCTATAGCGATTCCTTCTAATGATTACCCTCGTTCCTTACCAACTTCAGCTTGCGTAATGTAATAAGAAAATTATACTTGCAAGTGATTTCCCGAACAAGTCAACATGACCGCACTAAGATTATCATCTAATACAACGCCAAGCACCTTAACGCTTTCTCCCTTAGTGATGCTATGTTTCGAAGATAGAATAAGTTTCTTTGATTTACCAACGTTAAGTTTAAGTTTATTTGTAATAAACCACTTGTCAGCAATTTTTTCTATTTGATTTAAGCTATCGAAGGAAGCAATTAAAGTTGTATAATCTGAAAAAAGGGCACATTTATAACTAGGTTGGAGCAAATAGTAAATATCGTTAAACAAATGGAATTGGCCCCATTACAAATCCCTGAGGCATACCACATTTAACATTGCTAAAATCTGAATATAAATCACTGACATTGATATATTCCATTGTATTTATTAGTGAAAAAAATATGGAGGTAAACTTTTTACACCACAACAGATAATTGTCTTAGCAGCAAATCATAAGAAACCAGTCGAAACCTTTAGAGAAATCACACAAAACGGTTCCTTCGTATTCCCCCTCCTCAAGTAGAAGTTAAACTTATGTTTGCCATATATGAGGTATATTACAGAAAAGGTATGCTTACTACAAATGTTACTCTATTTCTTTGATGATATTGTGTAATGACTTTGTACAATAAGAAGCTATAGAAGATATCTTCGTCTTCCACATATAATTGAGGACTAAATGAATTTCGATTATGTACTGGTAAACATGATGATAACAACATTAATACTATTGTCTTTGTGGATACAGGTAGGTATTCTTAAGACGTCAAAAATATACCGAATGTTTTATTGTTTGTGGAAACTAATTAGTAATAATTTATTCATATGTTACCAACAGGGCTCTAGGTGTTCCTTTCTTTGAGCTTTTTTTTACAGAAAAAATTTAACCCTTTATTTGTGGTTTTATGTAATTGCGTTACGCATTTCTGACTCACGCGGTACATTGAAGGAAAACCTTAAATATCTTCACTACTTGCTTGTTTTTGTTACTCATAAGTAACATTCAAGAATGCGTTCACAAGGAGTAAGCCGGCTTGCAAATAAAACAGAAATAGAAATTCCAATTGCCGGAAATACGACAACTATAAATAATTCCACAAATATTATCGAACCGAACACTGCATAATGCGGTATATAAATTAGCATGCATTTGGTGAAACGAGGCGCGGGGTCAATCGTGATTTGCCGAGGCATCATTTCAAATTAAAAGCATTGGCCATAGTTATCCTGGAATCAGTCAGGAATAATAGAAATATATAGTTTTTGTTAATGAAGAATGCGAACGTCACGTGTAATGCGTTTATTATTTATAGTTGGGGCATAATGAATGGCATAACTCACCATGTAATTAGACTCATAATTTCTGGCTAATGCTTTAATGCGGACAACCCTGCCAAAAATGATTGAGACTGAACTACACTGCCGGACCCGAACAAACCTCATTATTATGTCTGCTGACTATCCCATGCTGCAATACAGTTTTAACGTGCGTGGAGTTATATCGCATTAATCGATTTTGATCTGATATAAACTTTCGTGACTCTAGCAAACAATAGCGGCGGCAGCTTAAGAATTTACTTTATTTTTGGGTTATGAAGAGATTCGTTAAAAAAATTGTATCCACAGTTTATTTATGTCAGAAATAGATGATTAATTGATTATTTTTGCAATAATAAAATAATGATAATAATATTCATTACCAAGGGGCGAAGTTAAATGTGGTTCTTTAACTCAAATGTGTAAGAAAAATGTTGAAATGTGTGACAACGTTAAAAGTGTGGTGCACATTTTATATTTGAAACTAAATAAGTTTTTCCTTGCAGACTGATAACTCATCAACAGCTTGGTGAAGATGATTATGACAGAAGGATCGATTCCGTAAAGAAATGTGTCAAAAAATGGTCCGGATGGTCCAAAGTTAAAAAAATATTTGTTGCAGCAAAGAATCCAACTTTTCTCAAATCTACACAAGACGGAGCACCTCCTCATTATGCTCAATAGTTGGATAAAAAATTTCTTAGAAAATGGCTTGGAAGCAGAGGTATTCAAGAATGGCCGGCAGGATCTCCGGATTTAACATCGCTTGAGTTTTTCTGGGGTTATTTAAAAACACAAGTTCATAAAACTTCGCGAGAAGATAATCGTGATTTCAGGGTTAGCATAACTCGAGAATGTGGACAGTTAGAGAAGTCCGGCGAGAATTCGAAAATAAGCTTTATTACTGTTTAACAAACAATTGAGCACATTTTGAACATTTAATGAAACAAGGCGGAGAGACGACCGTCATAATTTCTAATATACGCAGACCCATCTTTATGTGATATTATTATAGACAATTTTTGAATAATTCTTGTTCTGGCTTATTTTTGCGCCACTGAAGCCAATAAAAATGACTATATACATTCGAATTTAAAATACCCATTTCCTTTTATTCAAATTCGAAATGGGTCATTTAATAGATATGCAAACTTCCCTCATTACCTAAAGTTTTGGGTCTGTAGTACGGTTTCTTTATAATATTATACGTCTAAGATGCAATAAAATGGGTTTAATAAAGATCCATTAAAAATATCTCGGTGCGACGAAGCAAAAGAGTTATTGTTAAAAGTTGGTAATTTATAGTTTACAGATAGTGAAATATAAAGCCCCGATGAACGCATCGTATTTCCATTTCTCTATAAGTTATCGCCGTATGGACTTTTTGTTGGCTTATTTCAATAGTCAGTCGTTGAATCAATGAACCATTATGAGGACCATAAATAATAACTTCTATTCGTACTTAAATTTAGAAAGCCAAAGCCTATATTGCCTGCACGCAGTAAGAGAAGGGCAGTCAGATTGTCTTTCATGAGAAATGTTATGGGTGATTTGAATATTTTGTCATGTATAGGGTGGGCCAAATTAGATGGGATGTTTGGTTTTCTCTAAAACTATGAAACGTGGCCTTTCTGCACACCCAGATATGGATAGGTCTCCCCTGCATCCAAATGTCTTAGGATGCTTTCGTCTGCGAGCTGCACAAGCACATTTTCAGAGGATTCCCCGCATCGTGTTCTCTTAAGGTGGACGACTGCAACTCCATACCAATTGCCCGCATGTATTCTTCGACCACCCTAAGTGCATTGTGTAGTTCATGGAGGCATAAAGTTAAAGGTCGTCCATATAAAATAGATGGCTGACCTTAGGCCTCTGGTTGCTGGGTAGTCCATATTGATATCTGCGGGTTTAGCGGAGCCCAACAGACAATGGCAGCAGTGAGATGCAGAAGAGGAGAGGACTCAGGGAGTCACCCTGGAAAATTCCTCTTCTAAATGCCACCTGCTCTGTTGTGATCCGCTGTGCACCTGATGTTATGGTGAAGCGAGACTTCCAGAGCGGCAGCAGCTGTCCTATGCATCTCACTAGTGGTGTTGGTACCACAAGTTATTCGAGCAAGTGCAACAATAGCTGGTGTAATGTTGTATCAAATTCCTTGCGGTAATCAACCCAGGCCATAGATAGATTCCGCTTGTATTGCATAGAATCCTGTGTAATACAGAGGTTTATCAGCAGGCTGCCCTTGCAAACTACCATGCTCTTCTTGGCACCACGCTGTTCATGTATCTGCTGGAAGACCGGATCAACAGACCTCAGTGTCCTAGCATACAAGATACGTGTAAATATCTTGTAGCAGGAGTTGAGACAAGTGATCGGCCTATAATTGTTCGGGTCGGAAAAATCCCCCTTTTTGGAGATAAACACAGTACGTTCCTAAAGAACCAGTCCGGGATCTGCTGCACCCCGTTCAACCATAAATTGAAAACTCACGCCAGACAGCGGTGAGCGGAAGGAAATTTCTTCCACCACCAGTTGTTAGTTAATGCCGTCTAGGCCCGGGGCAGCAGAGTTCTTGGTACCAACAAGTGCTTGTTGGACTTCTTCCGTACTGATTGCCGGGCACACTTATTCTGGCTCTTCAAGATGTCCGTGGCACAAAGCCTCGAAGTGTGCAACTGCTGGAGTGTTGCAATTGAATGGACGCGTCGTTTCGTAGATTCCTTTCCAGAAGGTTTCGACATCTTCTAGAGTCGGCGGATTATCTACAACACGCTGCGTCTCTTGAAAGAGGTGGGAAGGATTCGTACGGAACAAATTGTTTTGTTCCATACTCCTCACTCGCCTCTTCAACGTTTTATTTATAGCGATGAGCGTTTGGATCCTATCTAGACAGTGTTGCTAGATGGTAAGCATCACTGTCAGATTTAGAGTATGGTGTTGATTTCTTAATCCGGCCGCTATTCGCCGGATTCTGGGAGTAAATGCTCTACCACTCGTCTTATATTCCAGCACACTCTGGATCCGAGAAGCGTGTTGTCTGGCCGACTGTATCCTGCCCTCGATTTTTTGTACACGCCGCTTGGCTTTCTCGACCCCGTGATTGGTTGACCTCTCATGGGGGACGAGTTGCTTCACGGCGTTGTACACGGCACAGTTGATTTGCCAGATGTCTGAATCTTCTGGAAGTACCTCATCGAAGACCGCGTCCATTCTAGTGGCAGGTCTTGTGGCTTTAGGTTAGCCCTGGTGTTAAGGCTAACCCTCGTCCTTAAGTCTACGTCGGTGAACTCTAAAGGATGTTCCCCATCAGCTGATAATTGCCGCGGTGGGACTGCGGCTGGCAGTTCTTTCAGATGACGGGGTGCCCTTACGTAACCTGTCCTACACAAGAAGGATACTTGATCTCTCAGGTGTTGTTGAGAGAAGGCGCGATGCTATGGATGCATTTCGCACCAAAGTGTATGCAATCGCGCCATATATCCCCTTTGCTCAGGTTCGCAACTCTCGCGGTAGGTGAGCAAGTTATCCCGTAGTTTTCTCGTCCACTTAAACCGTCCTTGTTCAATGCGTTGGTTGTCAACGTTTATTATTATTATTATTATTATTATTATTTCGGAAGATTCGATGCCGGACAATCCTCCTGTGGCCTCCGATGCCTCACAGGGGTCGCGTCGGCGCATTAACTACAGCCACTCCCCACATCCCGCAGGGTTAGTGACTGTAGATACCAGAATCATGTGCCCTGAGCAGGTGCCAAGAAATCGATGACATACATCACCTTGAGTTGATGGTTGAGGAGAATTGTCAGACTTGTTGGCTTGGATTAGTCTGACAGTCGAGAATGAGTAGTTCCAGTAAATCCGTCATTTCTCGTTCTCGACAACGAACTAAATATCTCCGTGGATGTAAGGAAACACTGATGTCTTGGTCTACCTCGTACGAGTGCCTTAGATGGTAGTATGGTACTCGTAAAGCCGCATTATGTCGATGGATGTAGGCCGAAATCGCGTATATAGGGCATGCAGATAGTATGTGCATGAGCGATTCCGGCGCCTAACGGTAGGTCTTGCAGTTGATATCAGGAACATCTACACGCGACACGCGGCTACGGTAGACCAAGGTGTTGATAACACCATCTTGGCAGGGCATAATGAATCCCTAGGTCTCTAACTTAAGCCCGGCTGACCTTAGAAAGGCGAATGTCAACCTGGTCGATAAACCCTATACTTCTATCTTCTTATAGAAGACACCATGCTGGAGTTTATCGACGTGGTGCCGAAACAGACTTTCCTGTTCAGCAGCTCTGATTCGGGCTTTCAGACGATTTGGCTGAAGTTCAGTGACTGACTCTACATCAGCCGCTCGCCGGCCTCCTCGCCTGTTGTCAAATGTGAGACAAAGTTCATCCGTGGCTCTTTTTGCTGCCTTGAACAATCCTGCTCCTACTCCTACAGTTTCGTGGTGTTTTACAAACCACAAGAGGGGATCTGAGTTCCTGAGGATGTTATATGCCATACTCAGTACTACTCTGCCATGCGTACACTCCAGGCTCAAGAGTCCTCCCCCCCCCGTTGACTTGGGAGGTACATACAAGGAACCGACGATCTAGGATGAATAGTTCTGTGAATATTCATCATCTTGCGGGTATCTCTGTCTAATTGGCGCAGCTCATCTACCATCCACTTTACTACTCCGAAGGAGTAGAGCAGAATCGAAACAGCAAGCATATTTATTGCAGACACCTTATTCTTCCCCGAAAGATCGGAAGACCAAATCTTTCGGAGGCGGTGTCTGTACTTGCCGTGGAGAGAATCCTTTATTTGTGTTACATCCTGGATGTGCCTTTATTGCACACCCAGATATGTATAGGTCTCTCCGGCATCCAGATGTCTTAGGATGCTTTCATCTGCGAGTTGCGCATCGTCCTCTCTTGAGGTGGACGACTGCACATTTGGCCAACCCGAACTCTATACCAATTGCTCGCGTGTATTCTTCGACCACCCTAAGAGCATTTTGTAGTTCGCGCTCTCCGGAGGCATAAAGTTTAAAGTCATCCATATAAAATAGATGGGTGGCCTTATGCCTCGGGTCGCTGGGTGGTCCACATTGATATTATTATTGTTATTATTATTATTACTAGAGTATGATGTTAATAAAGGATTAAAAAAACATAAAACAGGATAAAAACCATATATATCTGAAGTTTTAAACATGTCATGTGCATAATAGTCAAATTCCTTATTTGAAACTCTTACAGTGGACAATAAGAATCAAAAAGACGAGGAATGGGATCAGTAAGGCAAGTCCAACCGTTCGGAAAAGCGATAGCGAATGGAAAAGCTATAACGAGGGAATAATAATTAAGATTCACAAGTCTTAGCTTCTTCCGGGTAATAAAGCAATAATGATAGAGAGTAACGGACGTTGCCCAGTCACCCATTGAAACGTTAATGTTAAGTAAATTATATTTACGACATAAAAAATCGGTAAACAACAGCAATAAATAAGACTATAGGGTTTATTGATAATGTAATTTAATTTTAGCATATAATCAAATTATTTTAGTATGAACATTTTAAGTGAACATAAATCAAATTTTCATTGATTATCATTTTTTTTTGGCAAGTCATAGTCCGAGTCAAAAATAAAATAAATGATGAGGAAAATATAAAATACGAAAAAACAGCACAAGAAAAACATTGAAATTGCTAAACAAAACTTTTGCAATAACAAAATAAATAATGCAGACAATAAATCGAAAGAAACATGAAATATTGTTAATCTGAATCTGGGTAAAAAACAAATTGTAAGAAATCTCATAAAATTAACTGTTAATGGTGAAACAATAACTGATGACAATAAAATTGCAAACTGTTTTATAGCCCATAGTATGGTTATTTTAGTAACCATCTGGTTACAATTTATCTCTACCACATACAGCGTCAGATACAATGAATAATTCTGTTTTCTGTGAGGTTACTGAATTAGAGCTCATTGCAACTATGTGTGAACTTAAATAAATAAAAGATAGTCTGGTTTAGATGGAATAACAGACTAAATATTATAGAGTGTAATGTCTAATATTATTGACCTGTTATTGAACCTTAAAACAAAATTGTTTTAAATGGCTACTTCCTTGATGATTGGGGATACACCCGAAGGTGAAATTGATGGGATACTTGGTAGAAGTGTACCTGTTAATACCATCAAATCACATATATCAGTGTGGAATCAGTTTCCGAAATTTTGCGAATGAAAATAATGCGAGCTAAACGAATCAACTTCAGCGTTGGAGTTGAACAAGATTTTCAAAAGCCGGACCTTTAACATGAAGAAGAGTAATGCTTGGATTATAAAGAAACATGTGTTAAAATAATGTGAAACGCAACAGCCTAATTAGTGCAAGACATGTCTTTAAATACTGGAATATTACGTTCAATCCGTTTACTGATATAATTTTTAAGGTGGTCTGCGATGCTGAAGATTCAAAAAAGGAAACAGCTTCAAAGTCAACTGGAAAAAATGCTAAGAACTGCTGAAATATTTTCCAGCGAGTATACATGAACATAATTGGCATCTTGAATGACAACTCAGTAGAAGGTCTCCAAACATTATTTTTATTGTGTCTTCTTACGAATTAGTTTGTGTGGAGGAGAAGGCAGCAAATGCTCAACAAACTACTTTAAAGTAGTAGTTGAAGATACTAATGGAAAGGTTATATCAAAGCAAGTGGTTAATAGTGAATACATAACAAAAGTAATCCTGATGTGTCACGTTAGGTAATCTGTTGTAATTAAATATATTTCTTAATCTACCTTATTTTTATTTTAGACTATATCATGCATTTATTTCCAAAATAGGTAGTCATATAAAAACGATATGAGTGTTTTTTACGTCAACAAGAATATCTCAAAATCTTGGCATGAAAATGTTCCTGCTGGAAGGAATTAAATTGAGAAGTGGATTAAAAGTACAGTGAAAAAGGCTGGTTTAAATGCTAAAAATATGAAAATATACAATCATATTCTCTCAGATCCTCAGCAATATCCCACCTAGCAGAGGCAGGCATTCGGTAACAGCAACTAATTAAAATAATGGAGCAACACAACAACCTTAATTTCATCAAATCCTACCTTCAAATAGATGAAGATCATAAACCGATTAATTGAAGGATTGAGAAAAGAATAGGTCAATATCAGAACTACAACTTTAAACACCACTACAGGTTCAATTAACAATCACGATGTGGTCAAATATGAATATGGGCGTAGGAAACCTAAATAGAATTTTTTGGCCTTCCATCGCAAAAATAATTAATTGTACTTTTAATTTCGATTGTAAGAATAATCAATAAAGATATTAATAAATGTTAATAAGTGTAGACTTTCCTTTAGCCAGAACTATGTTAAGACGGTAATACAATTTCTTTAATAATAATAATTACAGAAATTTAAAATTTCACAATTTTTAGAGAAGACTGTGTATTCACGATTATAGGTTAAAACGTATCCACAGTTGTCAGCGCCAAAGTGTAGCAATTCAAACTAATTGAAATACACATTTTTAATAAGTATATTATAATATGATCCACATTCCGTAAGTCGTGTGGTAGCTGTGTAATTTTTTATAAATGAACTTGGAATAAAACTGTCTGTTTTTGTCTCAACAACTGGTTGAGAGAATATTGAATACTGACGCTTGTTTTCTTGCATTATTATCCCGAATCTCGTTCAGGTCAACATTTCAATTTTAATTTAAATTCGTAGCTGCAGCAAACAAGCGATAGTAGAGGAGTAAAACCATCAAACTTGTTAATTACCTGTTTGGTAAAATTCCCTTGAGTATTTTCACTAGCGTAATTTCCAGAAATTGTCGGTATCAGACTTGGGCGCCCGCTACGCCTAACACTCATACTGCTTGCTATCTGTAATTTCCTCTTTTGCCAAAGGGCGTTACTACAATGAAACAAACTCGTTATACTTCACTATATCTGGCTTCTTCAATTACAGAAACATCAGATTATTTTGTTAACATTTAATAGTTAGTTGCGTTATGAGGCCAGGTAACATGACGTAACTCATCAACTAATTAATAGTATAAAGTCTGCAGTGGAAGCAAAGCAATATTTTTATTTAAAACAGCTGTTTGTGATTCTCAGTTAGCTTAAAGGAAATTAAAGGAAAGTGCCTCGCATCTTGCTTCAAGGAGTGCCTCTATATCAAATGTGTAAATTGTAAAATTTGGAAGAAATTCATTAAAATCGTTACGATTGTCTTTTCAGAAAAAGGTCTACTTGCCTAGCTAGAAACGCTAATTTTCATTAAAAATTTTACCTTTGTAATTTTTTTGTTACATACTGTTGATCGGTAAATAGGTGTTCGATCAGTTAAATAATCCAAAGAATTTATTTTGGGTCTGGAACTGTGACAATTACCAATCATAATTAAATTTCACTTTTTCGCTTAAAACTGGTATAGTTAACAGTATCAAGTAGATAGAGAAACTATTAAATTTGAAAAAGATACCACTGCAGTTTTGGCAAAAAAATACCGGCAGATTAGACATACTTATTTCCATTATTAAATATGATTTGAAGGAAACGACTACTCAGCGGGCAAATACCCCGACCTGCATTGGATTACATCCTCAAATCATGATAGATCGATAGCCAATATCATTTATCGATTCCTAATCAGACATAGACCGGTTTCGAACTTATTTGTTCTCCTCAGTATGCCATAGGTTATGGAACAGACAAATGATAGCGGCCAACCTGCTAGTCATATACTAACTAAGGTAAATTGAGTAGTGGTGAGAGGTATGAAACTTCTCGTATGGTCTAAATGCTACTATCCGACCGACATCATAGATGTCTCTGTGGCAGATAGCGACTTGCGAAGCAAGTACCGAGAGCAGCGACCTCTAGCCCAGGTGAACTAAACTACTGATATTAAATATGATTTGAAGGAAACAACTACTCAGCGGGCAAATACCCCGACCTGCATTGGATTACACCTTCAAATCAAGATAGATCGATAGCCCATACCTCTCACCACTCAATTTACCTTATTTAGTAAATGACTAGCAGGTTGGCCACTATAATTTGTCTGTTCCATAACCTATGGCATACTGAGGAAAACAAATAAGTTCGAAACCGGTCTATGTCTGGTTAGGAATTGACAAATGATATTGGCGAAATCTGTTATAATTATATACGAACTAATCGAGCCATGTCTCAGTAAATGAAATTGCCGCATAACTTGCGCTACAACACGAGTTGTATATGTCCCTGGATTTAGTTCTAAGGCCACGAGTATTTTGGTAATAAATGCTAAAATTTGGCAGTGGGCCATCAAGTATACTTAAATTAGAAGGCGAGGAGAGAGTCACATTGTTGGTGGGAAACTTGAGGATGGATGTATTAGATGCTCATGATTGATATTGAACAGATAGTAGGCCATTTCGCAGTTGTCGTTGATAAATGATATAAATAGGCTTGGTTCCAATACATATCCTTGAGGCTCGCCATGTTTAACATCGCTAACATTTGATTTTTGAATTATCGATACTGACATATTGCTTCCTATTTGTTAGACAAGATGTGAGAAGAAACAGAGGCGCACTTCTTATACCGTAACACTGTTATTAGCCGACATGAAAATTCTTAAAATGATTACGAACATTTTCTAAACTTACTAGTTTTGATGTAATGATAATCACTCGTTTTTATTATGGGTGCCGTATTGGATTTTTAAATAGTTGAAATTACAAATAAAATACGATTATGGCAGATGCAGCATATTACAGAAGCACATTATTACATCATTTTCTCTTGGTTTCCGATGGCGACTAGGCCTCCTGTGGCTTCCAAACATTACAGGGTTTTCCCCGGCAAATTAATTACAGCCACTCCCCACATCTCGTAGTGTTAGTCACTGTAGACTCTAGAATTATGTGCCCTAAGCAGACGGTCAAAACCTAGAATGATGGGCATCTATATTTAGCCTGAATCGATTGACACTTGGCCAAGTCATATGGTGGTCAATTTTGAGAAACAGAATTTTTACTAATAATCACAACATATTCTAAGTATAGCAATTGTATAAAAAACATATCTTTATACTTTTCTTTTCTTATGTAACTATTATTAAACTTCAAATTTTTATTATTATTTTCTGGCATAGGATATATGGTTCAATAAAGAATTGTCTCTTATCGAAAACATAAAGAATATATGGTTCCATTTAAGAAAAAATTCAATGTCGTTAACATACAAACTGTTGATGACGTGTTTTTTTTTTATCAAAAGATGCGAATTCGAACTTTGTGTCAACGTATTTCGTACTTTCACTACACACTGTATTTGTTTTAATTCAATTTTATAATAATAAGACAAATAATAGAAATATGAAGCTTACGTACGTTTATAAGTTGTTATGCAGAATAATAATCGGTGATTCTGCTATCTCAATCGTTTTTATACAAATTCAAAGCCATCTCCCATCCGAAATTAGCATAACTTTTCTACAAAAAACCAATTACGATAGCAAACATAAAGTACAAAGTTATAATTTACGGGTGATACTGTAATACGTAGACATTCGCTTTATAATTGATAAAATGACATTGATATAAATTAAGGGACCGTGACTAGAATGAGGCTGTATCTTAAATCAGACCGTATATCATAGTTTTAATGTGAGTTTTGAACGCAGATTTGAGGCCCAAACGGTCCTCTGTTTGTCTATAAATTCTCGAAATATACGCACCCCTTTCCTAACGAGCTTTCCCTTCTCTTTAGCTTTACTCAACTTCCAGGCGGAGGCTATGAAAGAAGACGATTTTCGAATACAACGAATTTCTGGCCTTTTGTTTATTTAAAAGGTGATGTGAATAATAGGGCAGACTTTCATATATAAAGGGAATTTTCAATGGAAATATGTATATGAAATTGGATTATTCTATTGCGTTTTCCCTTTACTTTCCACTAATTTACCTGGTTCACTAAAGTCAAAATAGTCCAAAGTTAAACGTGGGCGAGATTCATACTTAGAAAGGAGATTGTTAATTTTCAAATAAAGGCATTACCAAATATTTGATTGTTTGTAATTGCTGTTTCTGAAATTATTTGTATAATGTAATATAAACTCGTCAGTGATCATGTTGTAGATTTGATACGTTGACTTTTGTTCGCTAAGGTAACAAATAATTGAAATGGTATATGTTTGACGTCATTAAATATTGTTGAGACAAAAAATTGAAAATTCGCCATGTTTGTGGATAGAAATAACAGTATTTTATTATTTTATATTTTTCGTGCGAAATTGTGGTGTACTAAATAGTGGGTGATCCAAATTGAACTTTAGGATTTGCTTTCTGAATAAAAATCAAAATATTGGAAAAATCTGAATTTTATTGCTATTAGTATAAAGTACAAACTTAGCAGTTAGGTATGAAATATGATGTCAGCCAAATGCCCTCCACGGCTCCACTGACATGACACCATTCTTTTAGCGAAGTTTTTCATAACGCTTTCACATAAATGCGGCTCTATTTCAGCAATTATTATTGCACCTCTAATGCTATTTTTTAGCTCTGGAATCATAGCAGGTTTGTTAACATAAACCCTTTCCTTCAAATAGCCCCACAGAAAAAAGTCTAATAGGGTTAGATCGCAAGACCTCGGTGGCCAATCGATGTCACCCCTCTGAGAGATAGCACGACCAGGATATTTAGTTTGAAGTAAAATGACTGTTTCCCGTGCTGTGTGACATGTGGCTCCATCCTGTAGAAACCACATGTCATTCAAGTTCAAATCGTTGATTTCATTGAAAAAAAAAACCGTTTAGCATCTCCCGATAGCGTACACCATGGAGAGTAACATCGTTACCGCCTTTGTCCTCAAAAAAGTATGAGCCAATGATTCGTTCAGCCCATAGTGCACATCAGATAGTGCATTTTTGTGGATGCATTGGTTTTTCTTTAATAACATGGGGATTTTCACTACTCCAGATGCGACAATTTTGGCGATTCACAAAGCGATTTAAATGAGAATGGGTTTCATCGGACAATATGATTTTTTTACAAAAATCAGCATCAACTTTTGTGTTCCCTAAAACCCAGTTCACAAATGTACGGCGTTTTTGGTGGTCCGTTTCTTGTGTCAATTGAATTTTATACGCCTTTAAATGCAGATCTTTTGTCAAAATTCGTTGAGTCGTACCGTATGAAAGAGTTAATTGCTGCAAACGGCGACGAATTGACGTGGTTGGTTCTTCACGCACACTATCACTTACGCGAGCAATATATTCATCTGAACGACCTCTGCGTTGATACCGGACCCTTGGTTTGTCAATAAGCATACCACTTGTTTCAAACTTTTGCACTAGATCACGAATTGCACGCTCACTTGGCACATTATTTCGTCCAAAAAGTGGTCGAAGTTTTATTAATGTAATTGTAACTAATCGATACCAACTGTACAAATGCAAATTCCCAACGTTCACACAACGCAAATGGCGCGTAATTCAAATCTTAAGGTTCAATTTGGATCACCCATTATAATACGACCATCAAATATACGTCTTTTCCATGATACACTTTTTAGGAATTTTTTCTAAATGATGCTATTACCTTATTAGAATATACTGAGGAATATGAGAGAAGAGTATAATAAATTACTATATTTCCGTTTGAAAATTATTGTGCAGAATTATCTGATGAAGATTGAGAGGAGGTAGATTTTTTGACAATAAACAATTTCGAGGCTCTCAACTGCAAGCTCCAGTTGAGTTAACCTATTAAGAAGGGAACAATGATTATTGATTTCAAGATGAAATCGCTTTATTTCAACTTCAAAATATTTTACCTAGAATTTTAAAGAACACCTCTACCGAACTGTCGATATTCCACTAACTAGAATCTTGGAAACTCCTTTAGAATTGTTCTCTAAATTTTATGACGGTATTGAGTATGATTGAGGATGATTCTTAGGAAAAATAGTAATTAAGCAATGGGAAGAAATAAAACACAAGATATTGAATTAAGCGAACAAACAAGATTTTTTGGTATGCTGAGGCGGGTTAGAACCTTTGATGTGAAGATAATACTGACGTAGTTTTCCACAAAACAATATATACCGCACTCGACGCGCGTTTCGCCAGCCAAGTTTGCACCATCTGGAGATGATTAAAACTAACCGTATGCTAACAATGTATCTTATTTATACCTAAGCTATTGCTACGGTTCAGTGAACCGTGACTCACTAATCAACAGAGCGGACTATATAAAATTGGCCCTCTGCCACCATTCATACTGTTTATTCATTTTCCAAGTATTCAAATGCATCTAGCTCTCTATTATTTATTACATTCCTAATTAATCTTAAATTGCTGTTATCTATTTCATGATCATTGTCAAATGCGTTGGGCAACTAAACTTATCTGTTCTACCATATTTGAGACAACCAATATGTTCCTTCAATCTAGTTTGAATTGATCATCAAGTTTGTCCAATATTCTTGATTACAGCCATTACATCTAATTTCGTAATCTCCGACTCGTTTGTTTCAATTTTGTCTTGGACTGCCTAAAAGTTGTAGTTTATATCCCGATGAGTGAATCACTGTTATTCCTATTTCTTTAAAAATCTCACCAATGCCCGCGGCATTTAATTGAGGATAGTATCGAATCAGTGCAAGTTTCGGATTTTCTCTTTCATTTTGAAAAGTCAAGGAATTTTGAAGTCTCTGATTCTTTGTCTAAGACATTCATTATCCTAGTATTGTCTTAAAATTTGAGAGTAATCTGGAGTAAAAAAAATTAATAGAGCTCCTGAGCTAACCTATAACTTTAAAATGGTGGACTTTTTAAGCATTCTTAGATATTGACTGGTCATTTCCTAATACATTTACCTCAGTGAATGATCTTATGACATACTTTTATGATAAAATTTATATGGTCTTGGTCTCTTGTATTCCTAAGCAATCGTAAAATGTCCTAAATATCCGGCTTGGTGAATGGTACAGGAAACGAATTAGTAAAGGCAATAACTTGTTAATTCTTCATATCGTAGAAGTTAAAAATGTATTAAAAAAATAAATTAGATTGGTTTTTCAACATTATATTACAGAAGTTCAGATTAATTTAATCGAAGATCTAATACAGTGTTGGGCATTTATTAAAACAAAATCAGCAATTCCAACATTGCTAATGAAATGATTTACAGTGATTGTACCTTGAAGGGTGATCAAATCATAGTGGAGAGATTTTCTAGTTTCTTTGGATCGGTATACTCATCTGAGTCGCTGGATTGTCCTGAAAGAAATTCAAATGCACTTTCTAGCATAATTATAACGAGGGAAAATATAAAAAAAATTAAATCCCAAAAGAGCTGCAGGACCCGATGGTATTCTTGCATACCTAGTAAAGGCATGTGTTGAACTATCTTGGAACTGTTGAGTATTGTATTTAATTTGGCGTTAAAAATGGCTTTTATGCATCAAAGTGAAAACTAGAGGCATCTATTTATTGCCTGTTCACAAATCGGGTGATAAAAAATAATAACAAATTACTGACTCATTGTTGTTCTATGTGCCTTTTAAAAATTATTTGAGTATGTTCTTTATGAAAATATATACAGTTGAGTTAAATCTGTACTCTCCATTTCTCAACATGGTTTCTTACCTGGGAAATCTACTAATACTATTCTATTGAATATTGCTCAAGATGCTAAAAACGCCATAGAAGATAATATATAGTTGGATACGATTTAGACGGATATAGCTAAAGTAATCGACAGATTTTGATTACTAAATTAAATGAATATGAAATAAACTCTGACATTATTAATTTATTATACTCCTATCTTTATAGTAGACAAGTTTGTATCAAATTAAATGGATATCAGTCATCATGCTTTGAGGCTAGTTCTGGCGTGCCGCAGGGAAGCAATTTGGGTCCACTGCTTTTCTCATATTTATTAATGATCTGCCTGACGTACTCAATAACTCTACTTACCTTCTCATTGCAGATGACTGCAAGCTATATCGCAGAATACAAAATGTAAGTTACTGTATTCTGTTGCCGGAAAAAAACGTTTCTGTGTGGTGCAATGAGTTCAAGGTGGAGCTGAATATTAAAAAAGTGTGTAAGTTATGACATTCTCAAATAAAAATTAAACAATAAATTTTCCTTATACTGTTAATAATATTGTGCTTTGTCGTGTTAAAGAATACAAAGATTTTGGTATTCTTTTTGGTCAAACGTTATCTTTGAATAGTCATATAAAGAAAATTAGTAATGTGAGCTTAAGAAAATTGGGATTTCTCATTAGGTACATGAAATATTTCACTAATATGAAGTGTCTAAAAATATTATAATATTAATAATAATAACTTTGGTTATTGTCAAATCATTTGGTCACCTTTCTATTGCAGCCTTATCAACCTAATAGAAAGTACGAAAAAAAATCCTCAAATAACTCTTATTCAGGGAAACACTTATGCATGATCACTTAGTTCTCAATAATGTATTGCTATGCATGAGTATAAAACACTTGAGCTTAGGCGTGCTCATGCTTCTATGATTTATGTTTATAAACTCTTGAATTATTTTTCAGACAATTTTTTTATTTAAATTACCAATTAATGTACCTAATCGAATAAGTAGAAATTATGACTAATCTGTACTTGACTAGCCCTTTGGTGATACTATGTATATTGGGGAATCTTGCACACTCGAGAATTAACTTATTTACTCCCAACTTTTCCGAATTCGTTAAAAATGTCAAAGCTATCCCCCTGAACGAAATTCAAGATGCGTAGGTTTTATAGGAATTATTTACTCGTACTTCGTGTCGAAATTTTTTTGTGATATTTTGTCTTGTTTTTAGGTATTTTTATATTTTACTATGTTACATGTATTTTATACTAAATTTTTTATATTTCACAATTTTACTTGTTAGATTATTTTTTTTCCTTATTTGTACTAGTAAGGTTCCAACTTTGTAATTGGGCTCTCTCTGCATGTAAAGTTGTCGTAAATGAATAAATCAATAAATAAATAAGATACGTCATATACGCCTAGAGTACTACATGTAGGCCATTTTGTATCCATATTCAAGAAAACTTATAGTTTTGTTATTGTTATTTTCCAAAAAAAAATTGATTTCCCTATTACCAATTTTTTTTGGCATTTCTGGGTTAATTTCCTTATTTTATAAAATATTAAAAGCAAAAGAGATGATTACAAATTTAATCTTATGTTTCGGACGTTTATATCTTTACTTATTCCCAGAATTATTAAAGATTTTAAAGTACAATTTCATTTCGCGCTTTCGGCATCATCCGATTAAAATTTTTTCAACCACGTTGAATTACATCCTGTGAACATTTAATATGCACAGCAAAGATTTGAGAAATCATGAAAGAAGTCGTACAAAAAAGTTGTGTTCTCAAAATTTGATGACTCGAGGATTTTTCCCCACGGCACTCCTGGTATCTGTTGATACATTCAGCGGTAGGTGTATGAAATAAATTTTGATAGAATACAGTTTGAAGCGAGTGACCCCATATTTCCATCAACATGTCATAATAGAACGCATGTGAATGAGAAAAAAGTCTGAGAGTGGATCTGGCAAAGTGAGAGCATGGTCGTCCCAATTTTATTAAAAATATAAATCACGTGGCACACAAAGAGTGCGGCAGCGTGGCTGTGCGATAAGTCACCGGGAGTCGTCGGCGGCGTTGCAGCAAGCAGGCAGCCCCTGCAGAGAGGTTGCCGGGTTCGGGGGCAGCACAGCAATGAAGCCCGTCATCCAGATGATGGACGTCCGACCATAAAACTGACGAGTGAGTCATGGCGCCTTCACAAATGGCTCTGCGGAGCCTCGTATATCACTTTTATTACAGCCATCTTCATTTTCATATTTCATATTTGCATTTTCTGTGCCGTTATAAATCAGGGAGTTTATGGCTAATTAGGCCTTTGTGAGGGGCCGGGCGACGGAGTAACGGCTTATCGGACGCTGCTGTGAGCTGCTGGGCCGGGGCGGAGGTGGGGGGCAGCTTTATGCTGTCGATGCGTGTTACGAGGCCTTCAGGAATTAACCTCTTTTTGCCACCCCCGCAAGCGAAATGTGTTTATTCGACAAAGGGTTGCCTTTATATGCATGGCTCTTTTAGTTCCTTTTTTTCTTGGAGTTTCTTTAAGAATTCTCGTCGCCAAGTGGACAATTAATTTCTTAAAGAATTCTTTTACTGTATCATGTGGAAGGGTAAGTTTTTAAACTGAACCTATATACAAGGAAACCAAAATGTTAGTCGTGAAATAACTGACATTTTCACAGTTTTCCCTTGGACACTTTTTAAAGGACCTTTGTAAATCTTTTAATAGAGTGTTGCCAGCAACAACAATCTATAATGTTTTGCTAAACAGTAGAGTTAAAAAAAAGAGTATCATGATTAATATTTAGTTATGGTTAAACAACGATATTTGCCTCAAAATTAGTATTAAGTTAGTGCTCTACGCAATCTTACACAACATTCCTTTGACACAGTAAGTCATGAGCAAACGTTAAGCAAACTGTGGACTAAGTTTTGGTGGTGAAACTCATAATTTATTAAAAAGTTACGTGGAAAAGTGTACTCAGATTGTAAAAATAATCATCGCGTTAAAGTAGAACAAGAAATATGCTCTTTAGCTTCAACATGGGACCTTCTCTTCACCTCTATTATTCAATATATACATAAATAACCTACTTACTCTACTAAAAGATGGTACGGCTGGATACGTAACAATATACCCATTCGCTGATACAGCAATATTGTTCTGCTTCATCTTATATACAATACCTACAAAATCTTAATTGGAAACTGCAAATAGATTGTACCGTAAAAGAATTAAGATCTCATAATATATACTCGTATACTCACAGCTAAGAAATATTTTAAGTGATAAAGAGCTCCTTATTATATAATAGTATATTGTTCAATGAGTGAGAAAGTTGGCCATTTCCATGAGGATGAATTTTTTGCGACACAAGCCGAAGGCGCGTGGAGCAATTCATCCGAGTAGAAATGGCCAATTCTCACGAGTTAAACACTATACTTTTTCCAATCGTATTAAATAAAATGGAAAAATATTGCAATTATCTATTTATATTTTTTTACAATATTAATATTAATAGTTCCATAATTGATAATACTGAGAGGTGGAGAATTTGCATCAACATTGAGATTTTTATTAGTTATCACGTTTATGTTATTTGCACTTGTGGTGGTATTATTATTGTTAATAGCACTAAGAATCTTATTTGCAGTATCCATTTTGTTTTTCATCGAATCATCTATGTAGCCCTCGGCTACAGTAGATGATTTCCAGCCTCCGTGTCTCTTTAAAGCTGTTATATCTGCTCCTGCGTCTATAAGTATTGTCGCAGATGACCTGCGGAAGCTAAATCCGGTGTATAGATGTGGATCTGGAAGTTTCAAAAACGTTGCTACCTGCTTGCCCATTCCATTCAACTTATTAATTCCAATTTCCTACATAGTGCACTTGCCCTTTTAATAATTTAAAAAGAGAGCCTGTGTTGCATTCGGCGGTCTGAGACTTATATAGTTTTTGATAATTTTATAATACTCGCCAGCTACAGAAAATTTTCGAACAGTTTTAGTTTTTGTTATTGGAACTGTCACAAGCACAGAATTATTTAAATGTTCCAAGTCGTCAATTTTCATCGCCTTCAATTCACATGATCGACATGCTCCCTTTACTCCCATGATGAGGGAAACCTAAAATCAAATTTACCACAATTTGCCTATCAGGAACTACATAGGTATACATTCTTACCTTCATAGCAAAATACACTTTGTCTGGTGCATTTTTTATAAAATTATCAATCTCTTGATCCGTGAAGTTTTTGGACTTTTTAGCTTGGTAGCCCTCTGATTTGCGTTTCAAAAGGGCCCTCAATTTTGAATATTGTTCAATGTTCACTTCATTGTTTAAATTTAAAGTACTCCGTGATATCGAATATATTGACCACAAAGTTGAGGACTTGTGTTTAGTTTGTAGCTCACCGAAATAAGTCATCAATACATTTTCGGAAAATTAATTTTTCGTCTTCTTTTTGCGCCAGTCCATAAACGTGGAATAAGTTTGCTCATATTTTTTCCTGGATGTTTCAGAAATGAGGTTAAGTGAGCTTTGTCTCGCAGCGTTCACAATTTCTGGTGGCGTACTATCAATAATCTCCTCATCGGACGAGACATGCATAATTCTCTTCTATTTAAACGCAATTTTCGCAATATTTCGCAACAACACCATTGAAAATCACTAAAACTCAATCACAAATGAAAAGTTTTGACAAACAGCGTCAGATTGTTAACAGATGAGTCCATTTTTAAAGGGGAGGTCGGACAACAGGATGTTTTGAGAAAGTGGAAATGCCGGCTTCTCATTGGTCGAGAAGTGTTGAGAAATTAAACTTTTCTACACAGGTTGAAAAAAGTTGAATTTTCTAAATCGAAAACTATTGGATAATGGTCAGTTTATTTAATATGATTGAAGAACCGGTTTAATTCAATCATTAGGTATGCTGTACTGGCATGACGAGAAGCTAGTACAAATAAAGCCATTATTACAAATAAAAGAGATTTCTAAAAATTTTGCTGAATTTGTTGGACCCTATACCATAACCTCTTGATGATATTTTACACAAGTTGTTGGCTGTTAAGGTAGAAATTATTTCTTCAATAAAAAACAGAAAAACTTATTTCCTATTTTTATTACTAGAGGACTTCCAGCCAAGTATATGAACAATTTGTCCTACGTTTCGTCCGAGTTTTCGGACTTTTTTCAAGGTTAAAAGCTAATATAAATTTCCTATTTTAATTTCACTGTATGGGTGGGTTTAATTTTGTTTTTCATCATTTTTTTTTTATTCGATGGGTATGTGATGTACGTGTAGTTCGACGAGTTAGGCAGAGAATCACTCGGACGAAACGTAGGACAAATTGTTCATATACTTGGCTGGAAGTCCTCTAGTAATAAAAATAGGAAATAAGTTTTTCTGTTTTTTATTGAAGAAATAATAACCTCTTGAATAATTTCTGTCTTTCGTTCCGCGCAAATATGAATATTTGATCTGATCTGTAGAATTTCTTGTGCATTGGCTTCATTTTAAAAACTACTTTGCCTTGGCTTCCCCAAGTTAAGGAGAATCATTTACCTGGATCTGATTCCTTGTATAAATTCTTTTTGTAGAGCTTCTGTCACTGTTTAGATAGGAATCTTCATTGCAAAAATTGTTGAAGAGAATGCTTAATAATCAAAAATATCATTCGTCTCTCTGCAAAAGAAGTTGGCAATGGTTTTGTTTAACTAAATGATACCGCCAAAGTTCAATGGGGATATCTAGTAAATACTTATTTGGAAGAAAAACATCTAGATGGACGATGACTATCACGCGACTACATCTATGTAGATCATGTCACTAAACGTATTATGTGTGTCACTGATTAGGGAATGGGACAACATTCCCCAAGATATTGTTGACAGTAAAATGCGACAATAACTCGTATTATTTTTTTTACTGTATTATTTATACATACTGTTGTTAACTACTGTTTCAAACTTCAAATTAAAGACACATTTTTTCATTGTTTTGCTTTGCTATTGTTTTTAAATCAAATTTGCAGATTTTTTTTAATTTGAAAAAAAAAGATATTCTATTAACTGGAAATATGACAAAAATTTTAATAATTCGTTGAGATTTTGAGCAGCGTATTTGGAGCCAACCAATTTAGGATCTGTATTTTTCTTTAGCAGAATTAGTAATATAAGTAAAATATTAAGAAAGTTTATCGAAATAATTAGATTTGAACTGAATTAAATCAAAACTTCTAGGAGTGATGTGATTTTAAACTTAAAGCGAGTTGAGAACATGATGAATATTCTACGTAAACGTTGAGTGAGGGCGGACGAAACGAACGATTCCAACTTAAATAAGTCTGTATAAAATTATAATTAACATCGCAGACCAACCCGTACTACAGATATAGATGTAATGCATAATAATAAATCAAAACATGAATATGCAACGCCGCGGAAAGCTATTGAGAGCACCTGATTAACAAAGAATCGAGGAAAGGCGCTGTTATCTTAATCGGACTTAATTGTGAATCCATTGAACCTTTATCACCTGCCAAATTTAAATATAAATAAATTGAAGGATTTATATTTTATATGTTAATTACTTTCGATTTAATAAGCATAATTAAAATGAATTAAACGTATTTTATACAGGGTGTCCCGAACGTAATCTGCCATACTTCGAAATTTGATAGAATACATAAAAATAATAATGATAATAATAGTAATAGTAATAATAATGATCAACCGGAGGCATAAGGTTTTATATGGACGACCTTAAACTTTTTTGCCTCCGGAGAGCGAAAACTACAAAACGCTCATACACGCAGGCAGTTGATATGGAGTTCGGGTTGGACAAATGTGCAGTCGTCCACCTCAAGTGAGGACGATGATTGCGGAGAATTCTTTGAAGATGCGCAGCTCGCAGACAGATGAATCCTAAGACATCTGGATGCCGGAGAGACCTATACATAACTGGATGTGCTACAGAGACACATCCAGAATGTAAAACAAATAAAGGATACTTTCCGCGGCATGTACAGACATCGTCTCCGAAACATCTGGTCGTCCGAACTTTTGGGGAAGCACAAGGTGTCTGCGACTAACATGCTTGCTGTTCCGGTCCTGCTTTACTCCTTTGGAGTAGTAAATGGACAGTATATGAGTTGCGCCAATTAGACAGAGATACCTGCAAGATGATGAATATTAACAGAAGTATTCATCCTAGATCGTCCGTTTCTTGTTTATATCTCCCACGTCAACGAGGAGGTCAAGGACTCTTGATCCTGGAGTGTATGCATGACAGATTAATAATGAGTATGACATATAACATCCTTAGTAGCTCAGATCCCCTCTTGCGGTTTGTAAAACATCATTAAACTGTAGAAATGAAAGCAAGATTAATCAATGCAACAAAAAGAGCCGCAAATAAGCTCGGTCTCACTTTCGACATCTGGCGAGGAGGTCAGCGAGGTGCTGATGTAGAGTCAGTGACTGAGCTTCAGCCAAATTATCTGAAAGCCCGAGTTAGAGCTGCTGAACAGAAAAAACTGTTTCGGCAGCACGGCGATAATCCCCATGGTGTCTTTCTACAAGAACATAGAAACACTGGGTTTTTGACCAGGCTGACATTCGCCTTTCTAAGGTCACCCGGACTTATGTCGGAGACCGACGGATTTATTATATCGTGCCAGGACGGCATTATCAACACCTCGGTCTACCGTAGCCGCGTGTGGTTCTTGATATAAACTGCAGGATCTGCCGTCAGGTGCCGGAATTGCTCATGCACATACTTTCTGCATGCCCCATATACGCGATTTTGGCCTACATCTACCGACATAACGTGGCATTACGAGTGCTATACTACCATCTAAGGCACTCGTACGGACTAGACTAGATACCAGTGCTGCCCTATGTCCTTGGATATATTCAATCCGTTGTCGAGAACGAGAAATGCCCGATATACTGAAACTACTCATTCCCGACGGTCAGGCTAATTCAAGCTAACAAGCCTGACATAGTCCTTCTCGACCATCAACTCAAGGTGATGTATGTCATCGAGTTTTCGACACCTGCAGAAAAACGTTATCTTGACGGAATAGGAGAAGCGGACCAAATATCGTCATTTCCGGTACGAACTCCAAATGCTGTACCCAGGTTATTCGGTAAAAATAGTCGTCGTAATAATAGTGGCTGGCAGGTCAAATGCAGGAGGTGGTCATCCTGGGTTCTCTCCGGGCAAACGATTCTGGTATCTACAGTCACTAACCCTGCGGGATGTGGGGAGTGGCTGTAGTTAATGCGCCGGCGCGACTCCCGTGAGGCGTCAGAGGCCACGGGAGCGCTGTCTGTCATCGGTTATTCCGAAAAAGAAAGGTACAAATATGTCCAGGCATTTATTATGGGCTATCGCGGTATTTCAGTTGTACCAATTCCTCTAATCTTCTTTATCTAAAATAGTATTAAGTTTTTCGTTCACAATAGCTACATTTTGCAAAAAATTAATTTTTGTGACAAAAATAAAAATTGATTTTTATTTATTTTAACAAATAAGAAATGTCAGGACCACACAAAATTTCGTACAATTAAGTTGTCTCAAAAAAAAACAACATTTTTATTTTTCCAAATAGTCTAAATTGATATGTAGTCATATATCTATTGTGTTGTTTTCTCTGTTTCGTATTCGACTTTAAATTACGAATCTTTTTGGGTTGGTGTAATAATTAGCTGGTTTATCATCAAATAATACAGAGTAACTTGCAATGTGTATACCAAATGCAAATATTACACACATTAACGGGAATTGAGTTTCAAGCTAATAAATACACATTAAATATAATTTGCGTAAAGTATATGATGTGGTCGCTAAACACGACATTCATTTCTGTGAGTATCACGGTATTGTACAATAATATAACTAAGCCACACTCGCTGATAAATATAGAGGAGTAAATAAATCATTCGATTGGAAAAATTTGAAATACTTTCTTTATATCATCCCAATTAGTTATGCAAAGAAAAGGTGTTTGTAAGTAAAAATTGATAATAGCTGTTTGTATTTTTGTAAGTATAAGAATAGGCGCGGGGCGCGGGATGTTTGTTAAGTACATGCTGAAAAATAAAAAAATTCAGTATAAACTTATATCCTGAAATACTCCGTTTTTAAGATACAAGGCATTAAAATTTTCCGAAAATTTGGTTTATTTTCGATATCTCAAAAACCACTTGCTACAAGAGTATTCAGTTTGGTGCGAAGTTTTGTCTTGCTCATGTTCATCATCTGGGTGTAGCAACTAAAAAATTTTGTAATCAGTGGTGGAGATATGGGGTTATTTCTACTTTTGAAAAAAGCAAAATCTCTTTTTTTGCAAATTTGGTGGTGTTTTCTTCAGTTGTAAGAAAAAGTATTCATTTATTTTTTCCCAATAAAGCACTGCCATTTCACTTCTAAATGTAGGTACTAATATTTGCAGACACTCTTCAACAATCGAATTTATTGTTTCATACCGATTGATGTGAATCACATTGCATTTTGTTTCAAATAAATAAGTTGACAGTATTCTGTGCGGTTTTGTTGTATTTATTTGATAAATCAAAAAGTTTTTTCATAAGTAATAACCAAAAGATGTTTCGATTTTATCGTATAAATTTTTATTTACACAAAAAATTTGATTACCATGACAATATGACGAAAGCAAACTGTCGGTCGTAAAAAAATACACGAGAGCATAGGTCGACTGTTTTTCGCAGTTTGCTTGAGTTATATTATCAAGATGACAACAAAAATTAGTGTAAAAAAATGCATCCTATTCAAAATAGAAACATCGAGTAGTATTTGGCATGACAATTCTTCGACTGTGTAATAATAGAGATAATAATTTAATAATTAATAACAAATTTAATGCTAATAGTACAATTATTAAAAATAAATACATAAATACGCGATTAACTAAAAGTAAATGTTATACAGTGAAGGTAAATAAAATTTTGCCGTAAAGAAACACAAAGATTTTTCAGCTTTATTACTAATAAACAATTTAAATGTGTCTATAGAGTGGAATTGTCAATATTAATAATACAAGCCGACAAAATTTTAAACCAGAAACCAGACTATATTTTTCCGAAGGTTTTTGACGCACTGAATCTAAATCTGGCCTCAGAATTATTCCATTACGTCAGATTTTTGAGAGATTCTAACCTAAAATTGAATAAAACCGTTTTTTTCGCTATATCTGAGGTTATGTTATATCACGAGATAATTTTTCTCCACAAAACTCGTTACAGCACCTGAAAGTACTACTCTTCGCCTTCAAAATCCATTTTGAATTTTTCCAATATTTTTTCTTCTCCGAGAAATCATTAGTTGAAATTTATGAGTTTGGCATATTAGTGGGTATTCGGAAATTAAGTAACATCAGGTGAAGACTTCAAAAAGACAGAAGAATCAAATTACAAACACCTAAATTTACACCTTATAGTAAAAATGAACTCATAAATATATTTATGAGAATTTGCATTTTCATGTCACTACATGTCTCCACAGCTGGTTACAACAATTTTTATTTGTTACTCACATATGGTCAAGAAAAAACAATACGAAACGTCTCACAAAATTTAATATTCTTGCAGTAAATGGTTTCTGAGATATCGAAAATAAATAAAATTTAATACACTGAACTGATTCTGCGGTTAGCTCCTTGTGAAAGATTATTAAATATTTTAAACATATGAAGGAAATTTACTTTTTATTGATTCAAAAATATTTTTGTTTCAAATGTTTGAAAATGTTAATATAAGAATATTATAATAATATAATAATATAATAATAATAATAATAATAATATAATAATAATATAATAATAATATAATAATAATAATATAATAATAATATAATAATAATATAATAATAATATAATAATAATATAATAATAATATAATGATAAACACCACAAATAATATAATAATGTTTCAAATATTTCAAAAATATTTTATTAGAAACTCCCTAAAAAGCCAAAACACGTGTTTCTAATAAAATATTTTTGAAACATTAAGAAACAAATTTCCTTCATACATTTATATACAATTTTTTGGAACATTTTAACGCTCTCTATTTCGAAAACGAAATTAGGCTAAGGAACCGCCTCAAAAACAAAAAACTTCAGCCCCCTAAAAGTCATTGTCCACCACTGCCCAAGACTTAAATCGCAATGATACATCGTATTTCTGCATTTAAAGTAGAGCAAAAAACCCAATTAACTCCGAGCGGTGAAAAAAATATTTTTAAAATCATTTGAAATACAAAAGAAATTCACACCGCAGATAAAGTGGGCTTTAAATAATGACCAACATGATGTAGCTAATAAATCCTTCAGCGCTCCTAAATTAAAAACCCCGCGACATTGATATATTCGATAAAGCGAGAAGTCTATTTCTGTAATCTTTATAACTCTCGATCTGCGACATACAAATGTTGTTCCATAGATCACTTGATGGGACGTAGAGGCCAATATGTCGTCTGCCGTCCACATATGAGCAGGTGACGGGCCCGATGATATGCTGATCCAGAAATAGAGCCCGTAATGCTACACAGCTCACTCCAACTGACAGTGCGATCTGTGATATATCTCCATATTTATAAGCCACTTGACTGATTTACTCTAGTTGCTTTGGCAGGACGATGCAACTGTTCAAAAAATTGTTCACCGGAATTAGATCATTAGACATTTAAATGTCGTTTACCTCCGTAATTTACATTGTTAATACCTACGCTTTTATCATGGCGTTTGGTGGATAGGATGAGACACAAAACATCAAGGTGATTCTCTGGGGTGAATTATTTTATTTTTTATTTAAAAAAATCATAAACACTTTTTGTTACTTGTCTATTTTCACTTTATTTGTTATTTTACAACTAGTTTCATCCTATTCGGACATTTTCAAGTAAACTAAAATATACACATTAGACCAGTGGTTTCCTACACAAATGCACCGACACGTAAGTCATCTGAATTACTTAATAACGAGTTTAAATCTATTACAAAATTTAAGCCCAAAAAATACAATTAATTACTCCTTAGACTTAACAGTAAAATTAAACAGCCTAAATATTGACCCCAACTCTATAAAATTACTATCGTTTGATGTGTCGAATATGTTTGCTAATATCCCTGCTTTCGAATGTCTTCCTTTAATTTCAAATATACTAGAAAAAATGCAAAATTATCCAAAAATTAAAAAATGAAATACTGCAAACATTCAAGTTGTGTTTAGTTCAAAATTATTTCCAATTTAATGAGGACATCTTTATACAAAAAACAGGACTCCCTATGGGTTCGCCACTTAGCCCCCTTTTATACGATATATTCATGGATAATCTCGAAGAAACTATATTGGATTCTCTAATATCAAAAAACATATTATCTTTTGGTACAGGTACGTTGATGATATCCTTATAGGTGTTAAAGGGACAGACAGACAATTAAAAATACTCCTCGATTTTATCAATAACACACATAATAATATATCTTTTATCTTAGAAACAGAAAACGATAATAAATTAATAAACTTTCTCGACAACTATAAAAAGACATAAAACATCATTTTCCTATAATATTTACCGCAAACCAACTTTTACAGACGCCACTATCCCCTTTAATTCCTATAACCCTCTCTCCCACAAATTAGCCGCATATCAATCTATGACACACCGAGCCTTCAGCTTACCTCTATCTGAGACAGATTTAAAAGAAGAATTAGACACAAGACTTATAGCACATAATAACGGGTACCCTCAAAATAAAATCAACAATCTAATCTACAAAAAACAAAAGAACTTTATCCCACTATTAACGAGAAAAAAGTTCAAACAAACATTTCATTACCATATTCAGGTCAACTCTCTTATTCAATTAGCAATACTTTTTTTCAAATTTAATATTAAAACATCATTTAATTCTAACAAAAATATAGGCAGATATCTTTTCAATGCAAAACAAAAAACTGATATCTCTAAAAAATGTGGTGTATATCGGTTAGATTTCTCAGAATGTAACGATTACCAAAGTTAGGTCCGCTTAATATTGATGTAAATATAGAAATACCAGAAGTTACCTCAGTGAAATATTTAGGAATCACAATCGATCGACATTTGAGATGGGATTTACATGTAAATAATTTGACAGGAAAACTAAGAGGTCTGATATCTAGATTTAAATATCTGAAAATTTACCTAGACGTTAATCACCTAAAAATCATTTATTTTGCATTGGTTCAATCTTTACTGTCTTATGGTATTATTGGATGGGGAGGGGTAAGCGAATCCTATTTAAAACAATTAAATACGGTCCAAAAATGGATACTTAGAATTATATTTAATAAAGATATAACTTACACCAGCACCTTATTGTATGAAGAGTGTCAGATACTTGACGCACGGCAAATATTTTATTTAAAAATCTCTCTCAAAACCTTTAGAAACAGAACTAATATAAAACAAATTGAACATAATTATGAAACCAGAGCAAAACAATATAGTTGTCAAATACCTCGAAGTGTAAAAACCATTGGCCAAAAATCATATACCTACTTGGAAAGTCGAATATATAACAGCTTGCCCCTGGATTTTAAAAATATAAATAAATATTCAATTTTCAAAAAAAAAATGAAAATGTGGTTACTAGAGTCGCCCAAGACATTCATTTACAATATTATAAATCAAAATATACTTGTATAATTAAAATAATCATAGATAAACAAAATTAATTAAATTAACAAAACATATAATTTTATAATACATTACAACACAGTTAAAATATACATATTCACTTTTCCCTTGAGTATTATATACCCAAGGGTATGCACAGATAAGTAAATTAGTTTACTTTTGTGTTTCTCTTAGTTTATTTATTATGTATTAGAGACTTAAAAAATTATTTGTACACTTAAATGAGAATGTAAAACTTTAGCTTTTAGTCCTACTTTGTTTTGTACAAGCCCACTTTATATGGTAAATGAACTTATTATTATTATTATTATTATTATTATCATATGTAGGTCAAACAGGTAGATCGTTCGGGGTAAGATATAGAGAACATATTCACACACAAAAACAACATTCCAACTTTTATAAACATCTAACAGATTCTGGTCATACAGTAACTGACGACCATCAACCTAAAATATTACACATTTGTGGGAAAAATAAAAAAACTTAATTTATTAGAAGTGCTAGAAATTAATAAATTAAATAGTAATAGAAATTACGATGTGCAAATAGATTTAAATAATTCTCCGTTATTAAACTTGTTCAGATAACCTACTGTTAATAAAAATCACACCATAATATAATTTACTATCTTGAAAAAACCCCTACATTTAAAGACATAACATCTGTACAAATTTGAATTATATTATCAACCATAAAGTGACCCATCCTTCTATTCAGTTCAGTTTATATTTAAATGAAAGTAAAGTGTCGGTGCATTTGTGTAGGAAACCACTGGTCTAATGTGTATATTTTAGTTTACTTGAAAATGTCTGAATAGGATGAAACTAGGTGTAAAATAACAAATAAAGTGAAAATTAGATAAGTAAGAAAAAGTGTTTATAATTTTTTAAATCAAAATGGATTTTCACAAAGTAACTTCATCTTCAATCAACTATATTTTATTTTTATTACTATATACGAAGGAAATCTAAGATATATGCAATTTACTCACCTTCAAGTAAACTAAGTGTCAATTATTGAAACATTACGGGGAGAAATTTTACCTCAATTTTAAAACCTCGCAACTTTAAAACTGCTTAACGGATCTTTTAAAACAGAGAAAGAATCGAAAAGGGTAATTTGTGGGCTATTGCAAAGAAAGGACATACATGGACTCCTATGGACCCACCATTTTTTAAAATTTTTGAATATGTTAATTTATGCTCAAGAGAAACAACAAAGGAATCGTGTGTGTGTGTGCGTGCGTGCGTGCGTGCGCTCGTGCGTGTGTGCGTGCGTGTGTGCGTGTGTGTGTACTTGGTGACCCAGAGAATGCTCCTCAAAGTCTAGATACTTTGTAATATTAAAAATGCTATTTCTTTTTATTTTTGAAAATTTTAACGCCCTGTGTCTTGGAAACGAAAGCTTTAAGGACAAATGTTTTTATGACAAAATATCCTTAAATTTGACCAAAGAATCCGCTGCTCCATTTATGAAATTTCATTATGTTACACCGTGTATAAAAATATAAAAAACAAATATTCTTTATTATTACCAAAATATACTACGAATCCATAGTTTAAAAGTAAAGAAATGTAAAGATTCTATTTTTTGTATATAGTAGTTATTATTTCTGTGCACATACTAGCTATGTTTCTTTTTATTAATTCCCCAGTCGGAAACATAATTCTAAATAGCATGATAATATTTCTTTCGGCAAGTTTAAATTTCCTAAGTATCTGTAAAATGGGATAAAAACGACTTGGAGTGTATGTTGATGTTCAGACCTGATGTGTGTGTCTGCATGATGAGTAGCAGACCTCTCTGCTGATGGATAAAACGATCAGAATGACGAATTGATTCAGCTGTTGATAGATCTATGACCGACATCCAACCTCAACATTTCAAAAACGTCTTTTGCTTATTTACACTTCCATTGGGTTCATGAGAATTGTAAACATCCCTGTGAACACCCCGAAACATATTTTTATTTGTTATTTGGTCCCAATTAAATATACAAAGCTGTTTATATTACATTAAATTTATTGCTTACGTGCTTTTAATTACACAATATTGAACCGTTTTACGTTTATTACTTTAATTTGCCTCTCATGTTTGTAATAAAAATGTCATACTAAGCCTGATAAAAATGTTTGGTGTTGACAAATATCACATACGAGTATTTATAAGGGAAGAAACTGTCTACTTTACTATTGCAGAAGTTCCCCTTGACATTGCATATACAGCGCGCTCTAAATTCATGGCTCACCTCCTGCGATTTCAATTATAGTATGGTCAAAATCTAAAAAACTCGTATGTAGAGATGGATTTTGTATACACGTCCCTCTAGAATTTTTAACAGAAGCGTAGAAAGTCACTCACAATCCGAATGTGGATAGCATATGTTTCTTTCTGATAAATTTGATACATAACTGAAGTCTAATTTAATAGTGTCTTGAATATTATATACAGAGTGGGCAAATTTCGATGTTTGTGTAGGGTAACTCGGTGACTGTAAGAGATACAAAAAAATGGAAGACATTCTCAATCTTTTTTTTTTGAGACAAATTCACTGGCGAAATTAAAAATTTGCTATCGTCTTTTGTTTTCGAGTTATAAACAAAAGTTTGATTTTTCGAAACACATGTCAGTATCCTGGTTGTTTGTACAGTTATGAAAAATCAACATTCACATTCTTGATTCACTTTTTCCTGTATAATACAGTGGCGTCGAGAAAATTTAAAAAAGATGCAGTTTCGAGTTATGGCATAAAGTTGTATTTTTTTTATTTGAATATTTGGCTATGATTTAGTTAAAAAGTTCTCTTTTTAAACTATATATCATATGTGGGGTCGTTTTTGATGTGTAAGTATTTAGTAGCGAAAACAATCTTTTAGTAGATTACTGTTTGCGTTTTTTTATATTTATTTCAAGTAGGCGTATGTCATCTATGACATGCAGTGTTTATCCGTATGTCAGTAAATTGCATATTAATAATTTTGTTTCCGTCATAATTATAAAAATAATAATAATAATAATAATGAAGAATATACGCGGGCAATTGGTATGGAGTTCGGGTTGGACAAATGTGCAATTTGAAGATGCGCCGCTCGCAGACGGAAGCTTCCTAAGACATCTGGATACCGGAAAGACCTATACATATCTGGGTGTGCAACAAAGGCACATCCAGGATGTAACACAAATAGAGGAATCTCTCCGCGGCAAGTACAGACACCGCCTCCGAAAGATTTGGTCTTCCGAACTTTCGGGGAAGAACAAGGTGTCTGCAAGTAATATGCTTGCCGTTCCGGTTCTGCAAGATGATGAATATTCACAGAAGTATTCATCCTAGATCGTCCGTTCCTCGTGTGTACCTCCCACGTCAACGGGGGGGCCGAGGACTCTTGAGCCTGGAGTGTACGCATGGCAGAGTAGTACTGAGTATGGCATGTAACATACTCAGGAGCTCAGATCCCCTCTTACGGTTCGTAAAACATCACGAAACTGTAGGAGTGGGAGCAGGATTGTTCAAGGCAGCAAAAAGAGCCGCAGATGAACTCGGTCTCGCATTTGACATCAGGCGAGGAGGCCGGCGAGGTGCTGATGTTGAGTCAGTCACCGAACTTCAGCCAAATCGTCTGAAAGCCCGAATTAGAGCTGCCGAAGAGGAAAATCTGTTTCGGCAGCACGTCGATAAACCCCAGCATGGTGTCTTCTATAAGAACATAGAAACACTGGGTTTATCGACCAGGCTGACCATCGCCTTTCTAAGGTCAGCAGGGCTTAAGTCGGAGACCGAGGGATTCATTATGGCCTGCCAAGATGGTGTTATCAACACCTTGGTCTACCGTAGCCGCGTGTGGCGTGTAGAGGTTCCTGATATCAACTGCAGGACCTGCCATCAGGCGCCGGAATCGCTCATGCATTTACTTTCTGCATGCCCCATATATGCGATTTCGGCCTACATCCACCGACATAACGCGGCTTTACGAGTGCTATACTACCATCTAAGGCTCTCGTACGGGGTAGACCAGACACCAGTGCTGCCTTACGTCCCCGGAGATATTGAGTCCGTTGTCGAGAACGAGAAATGCCGGATTTACTGGAACTACTCGTTCCCGACTGTCAGGCTAATCCAAGCCAACAAGCCTGACATAGTCCTCCTCGACCATCAACTCAAGGTGATGTATGTTATCGAGTTCTCGGCACCTGCGGAGAAAAACATCACCTTGAAGGAGGAGGAGAAACGGACCAAATATCGCGATCTCCGGTACGAGCTCCAAGTGCTGTACCCAGGCTACTCGGTCAAAATGGTCGTCCTTATTATCGGTGTACTCGGAGGGATAAAGCCTACGCTGCTCTCGGAACTGAAGATCATACCGGCCTGCCAAAAACCAGCCGAGTGGCTGGCAGGTCAAATGCAGAAGGCGGTCATTCTGGGTTCTCTCCGTCTGCTTAGGGCACATGATTCTGGTGTCTACAGTCACTAACCCTGCGGGATGTGGGGAGTGGCTGTAGTTGATGCGCCGGCGCGACTCCCGTGAGGCGTCGGAGGCCACGGGAGGACTGACCGGCATCGGGAAACCGAAAAAAAAAAAAACAATAATAATAATAATGTTTATTTAGAGATACAAGAAGAAATAAAATATACAGTATGTATTTAAAAATTAAGTGTATTAATTGATGTGATTAATAAACATAGGGAAATCTACAGAGAAAAATCTGTTCGTGGACTATGTTATGCGATAAATCAAAGTATCTGTTAAACGTGCATTACAATAGGGGGAAGTGAAAAAAAAAAAGGAAAAAACCATGATATGCATAATTAAATACCACTAACTAAAATAATAAGACAATTTCATATTTGGGATACATAACAGTTTTAAATAATTGTTTAAAAAGATGGTCATTTTCTTGAACACGCACTTCTGAGATACCACAAAACTAATTATACCGACACACTCTACACATCATCAGATGTTCATTGCACAGTGCCATTTCTTGTGCAAACATCCCTAACTACCCTTAAATAAATCAATAAGATTGCAACACTTGACATTATCCACCCGGTATTCATTTATATGGCTGTCTGTGTGTGTTGTTTAAAAACGCTGTCAGGTGTCGTACGACGTTCTCCGATTTTGTCAGATTAAGATAATTCAACCAAGTTAGGGACAAATTCCTGACGTTTATTGTTCTAATAATGGCAGGTCAAATATTTATGTTTAGATTGTTACAATCTGGTAACGCTATTGGCCGCGCATTTTATTAATTTCACCTGTTGAAATAAAGTACATCTATCGCGGGGATTCACGTGAGAGTCCGCGAGTACGTTTCAGATAATTTTAACTTCATGTTGACAAATTTCTTTTTAATAAAGTCTTCGCGAAAAAGGTTTTCAGGTTAATATAAACAAAAAGCTGAGAGCTGATTCGTTGAAGGCGTATAGGGACGCTTACTCAATGCTTAGAGGGCATTTTTTATGAAGATGCCATTTCAGTTCTTTGTTACTGCGTGACGATTAAACTTGGCGATCAATATATTTCAATATAATTTGCAATTAAATTGTTTAAAAATGTAGGAAACAACGGGCGCGTCGAGTTGCGTTAATAGAGATTCACCTGTGCCTCGTTGTGATAAGTGTCGGGTACTTTTCTCATCGACACGGCATCGTACCGTGTCATTACAGTTGTCCTAAGTGTTCAATAAGGTTAGTGCCAACGTCTAAGGATGATTTAAGTGTGTTTCAATTTCAAATAAAACAAAAAAAATATCCCTTGCCCTACAAAACTAATTGACATTTAGTGAAATATCAGTCATTTTCGGCTCGTTATTACCCACCCAGCACCCCTATTTGCTCCATGATCCCGGAAGTTTCTTGGCTTATTTATTATTTGCACATCACAAATTGTTACTACATCATTTGTGAGTAAATTTATGCAAAAAATTTCGAAAAATTGCAAAAGTGCGTGTTCTAGAAAATTACCAAAAAGATATATGTTATACTTATCTGTGATAAGTTTTGTAAAAAGTTAGTAAATAATAATTAGCAAAAAAAATGGTCAGCGTTATTATTTTTCATTTCACTTTATATTTTAAATTTTTACCAAGAAGAGGATACCTAATTTGTTTTTAAATTATTCTAACCTACGGTGAATTTCCACTATATAATTTCAATTATCGTGTTCTCCGAAACCTTAATGTTTATTACATTAAGGTTTGCCAAGTTAGTTGCTTTGAATTCTTTCAATGAGCCATCTTGACGAAGCTAAACGCAGAAACACGTGTCGGTGGTAGTGATGGGAATACTCGTTACTTTTGAATACTCGTATTACTTCTACAGATAGTAATCGTTACTTTGTATTCGTTACTTTGTAATCATTAAGGTACATTTATGAAGTAGGTATGTATATACCTACCTAATACTTACTGCGTATCCCATAGGTACAGCACTCGCCTCGTATAAGTAAATAAAGTTCAGTGATTAATGATTATGGTTACTTGTAACATAAACAAAGCTCTTCCATAGCTTTAAGAATGTTTATTAATAGCATTTTACTAACAAATAATAATAATAGATACCTATGTCGGCTTGAAGTCAGGATACACACTTGTTTATGTTTTCATTACATTGAAAATAATCTTGAAATCCTAAAGAGAGTAACGCTTAAAATAACGATTAAAGTAACGATTACTTTTAAAAGCAGGTATTCGGTACTTCGGGTATTTGCGAGTAACGAATACAAAGTAACGAATACTCTATTACCCGCCCAACACTAGCCGGTGGATGTTTTAAAGTTTTAAAGTGATTGTTCAACTGGTGAGTACCTTGTGTTTTATTTATTTTTGGTTTTATTAGACAGAATAGTTGAAATTAAAAATAACATTATTGAGTCAGTTGTACTGAACATAATGTGCAAATTATCTTTTTTGTAATCCAAGTTTCAGCGTTTTGGCAAATAGCCAGGAAAATAATTGTTTAAAAAGATATATGTTATACTTATCTGTGATAAGATTTGTAAAAGTTAGAGATAATAATTAGCAAAAAAAATGTTCAGCGTTATTATTTTTCATTTCACTATATATTTTAAACTTTTACCAAGAAGAGGATACCTAATTTGTTTTTTATATTTTATATTTGAACATTAAAATTAGTCTTTCGAATACCATTAGAAAATGAGAATAAATTAGAAAATAATTCTCCGGTTCTTTTCTCAAACTTGTTGCCATTCGGCAATAGCCACTTGAGCCCTACGGGCTTTCATGTCTATTACTAAGCAACAGGTTTTCGAAAAACTGTCGAATCATTTTCAATTTCTCATTCTCTTTTAATGTTACTACCGATTATTGGCAACGAGCAGATAAGTTGTGTTATTATCACAGTCGTGTATTACAAATTAGTTGAGGAAAAAAAATATTTCACATTTGAGAAGAGAAGAACAACTCGATTTAAAAATGTTTTATTATAAAAAAATTACCAAACTATCCAGCTTTCAAGAAAACCTATTGGTGTTTGAATACTACCAGATTTATGAATGAACGTTAAATCTTTTTTTTCTGGTGAAACTTTTTCAACCAGGAACCAAACAATGCATTTTTAATTAAGCCCACAGAGAAGTTCTACACTAAACATAACCACAATATGTCACTCAAAAACTAATAAATACAGTACAAATGAAACTGACAAATCAGGCAAAATGTACAATAAATTAATAAATCCTGTCAGCACATCACATAAAAAAATCGTCCAAAGATACCAATTGACAAATCGAAACCCAGTGCGGTAACGCAAAATCACTAAATTTTACCAATAATAAATTGAAATGTAACTAGTTTGCCCACAGTATGGCGGCCCCCCTATACAGGGACATTTTCTCAAGATCGAGCAATACCAATCGGAGATCCAAATTATATTAAGAAATTCGTGCTGATAGGGTATAGACCGATCCTGGCCCATGTACTTAATTTATGTGGCCTGTCCCTATGTTCGCTGGGTGTGTCTTATTCCATCTCATTTCATCCTAGTTCGCAGCCATCGATCGCATTATTTTTCTAATTGGCCACACTTGGTGCTAGACATATGGTATACTAGTTGAAAAGATCCTAATATCCCTACTTTTCGATAGTTCAATTTAGATTTTGTACAAAAAAATATTTTTATTTTGATATTTTGTGATTGCAACGAGTACAATCTTAACATTTTGAAACGTTCTATTATCATTTTCCTGTTAAGCAATTCTTTTATCTAATATTAACGGAGAGAGGCTCTTAGTGTTCGTAAATAGACTTAGTAATAATTATTAATTTTTTCATTATTCGTATGTAAAGCATCTTAATACATCCCTAGATATTTAAAATGTTATTCAATGCACTTAAAATAGTCTCCAGAAATATTCTAACATTTCGTACAAGGACGTCTCCAATTTATTTCTTATTCAGCGAACCAACGGCATTCCCTGTTGTTATTTTCAGTAGAGAACTTGTGATTTACGTTTCTAGAAACCCATCTGCGGTTAATCAACTGCTTATCTCTGGCCCCGTCCTTCATCATTACCGAGTTTTTGTTCATTACCGAAACATCAACGCTCAGATGGTGCTTGATGAAAAATCTTTGGAAATTGACAGGTCTTTTATTTGCAGATTTTGTTCATTCATATCTCATTTTCTCCCGTTCTTAGACAATGAGGTGATCGCGGATGGTGTGACAGGCCGGTAATTCCTTCTTGCCTGGCCATCGTTCATAAACCGCCAAAGCCGCCTAAGTCGCTATTAGAACCGTTGATCTTCATCTGTCATTTCGCTAATGAGATCTTAGCTTCTAATCTCCGCCGAGAGCTTGCTGCTAGCAGTTTCCGGGAAACAGCCAACTACACGCTTTTTAAAGGAGATGCATCTTTGATATGCAAGCAGAGGCTGCGCTTTTTGCAGTTTTACTTATTTACGTATTTTATTAAAATAAGTTATATCGTAAGGCAGTATCAGCCAATTTTAACAATGTATTAAGTTTACATCACCTGATTTTAAAAATCCGGTTGTCGTCTATATCGTGAGTGAAAAATATTTTATTTAAATTCTAACGTACAGGGTGTTTCAGATTTAAAGTGAAATAGTGTTATGAGAGGCTCTACCTCTACTGAGTTCAAAACACCCCCAAACTTACCTTTGAATGTCAACTGTTTTTGAGATACAGGGTGTTTTAGGGTTTTTAGCTAAAACTGTAGTCGGTCATATCTCTGGACCAGTGTAAATATTTGGTTAAAATTTGATATAAATATTATATTCTCCTAGTCCAATCAAAAGCATAATTTATTTTGAAAAAATTCCAGGATCACACGCAATTTTGTTGATCTAAGAGCCGATAGCATTACTCTGTGCATTATTTTTGGTAAATGTTAATAAATACTTAAAAAGTCAATGGACCAGTTTATAAAAATATGTCATTGCATTTGAAAACGTGTATGATTATTCTCCAAAAATTTTTTATAAATATTGATTGATCAAAAATATTAAATTCTACAAATGACTATTTTATTAATTTTACTTTAATACTAATTTAGCATCTTAATTTTTTTAGACAAGAAGATTTTTTTGACATGCAGCGTTTGTAAGCTTTTTTTAGTTTAAAATTACCATTCGAAATAACCTATATTTCATTTCTTTCATGGAAAAAAATTTGTGTTAATAATGAGGCTTGTATTAATAAGCACAATTAATATCAAATATTACACATACATCTACAGAAAATAATACCGTATTTATAAAAAGTATTTATTTTGTACCAAAATCTGTAAAGCCGAAGTTTACAAATTTGATCATCTTTTGTAGTTTTTGTGTTATCATTTAGATTTAAATAATTTTGATGTCTCTAAAACTATGATAACAAAAAATAGATACCTATAGTTTTTTACATTTTATACAGCCATTCTTATTTTTATGCGTAGTATAAAAGTTTTAAGTAAATAAAATAAATCAAACAAGACACTTCAAAGACATTTTGTTGCAGAAACTATTAAAACAACTTCTTCACCTGTAAGCAAGACGACAATGTATTAAATAATAGCATTCCTTAGTGTTAGAAACAAAAACCCTTTCTACCAAATTTAATATTTGAGATAGCAACATAATCCACAATAATAAAACCTGTATTAAATGATTTAAGTTACAAAAAAGTATTATACTCTCACAAATTAATTATATTTGATGTATGACTAGTTCCAGTTGGTTAAATATTTGATTTAAATTAATCTACCTATAAAAGTTCCTGGCATACCTATTTAAAAAAAAACATGTATTTTCTTTAACACTCAATATCTCTAAAACCATTTGCAAACACATGTTTATAGGAACTTTTTTCTTATCTCCAGTCGTAGATTCTCACCATAATTTTTTTAACCATTTTTGTTACCATCCTGTATAGTAATCAACGTTTTGAAACATATTAAAAAACAAAGGCTATTATAATTTTCAATATGTATTTAGTGGTGGACATTTATATAGTGATAAAGTTTATAAAATGTCAAAGGGCTAACCAGGCAAAGAAAGCAAGTCGTTAAAAGTGATTTTTATGTTTGCTAAGGCAGTATAATTAATTAATGAGAGTTTTAGCTTGTGTATGCAGTGCATACTTGTAAATTGAAAGCGATCATCATTAATAACGACATTCCATCCGTGAATTTTTGTGCCCGAGAGCGGCCCCGTTTAAAAAAACAGTTTTGCCGTGGCATAAATTTGTCGCAGTCTTCATAATTCGTATTTCATGTTGATGATGTACCTTAGGAATATTAATCGTATAAGTAAGCTTTAAGCTGCTAAGAATACGAACTCGGTTCCATACTATGCTTTAAAAACAAATCTATCTTGAGCTTAAGAATTTGTTTTGACGACAATCTTGTTTTTTATTCGGTAAAAATTGTTTTGTTTCATTACGTTTCGGTTTATTAAACTATCATCAGAGAACTAAAATACAATGGGGGTCATAAAATCTTCCCCACTGTTAACTTTGACCCTTTTGACATATTGCAAACAGTTTTAATATACTTCTATGAGACAAATACACGCTACAAATAGCGACATATTTTTCAAAGATGGCATCAGGGAATCAAATGACACTTCACTTCACAAGATTCTTTTCTTGCTTAATACTATCACAACATTGTTTTAAAACGCTCATTTTATACAATACTAAAGTAAGTCTGCTCTCAAAATTTGATCTTATATTTATAAAGATTTCCGTTATTTGGCGACATTCTGGCACGATTTATTTTCTAAGATCAGCTGCGTCTTGGAATTTTTAAACTTTAAATGACCACATAGAAAGAAATCTAAAAAGAGTAAGATCAGTTGGAAGTGCTGGCCATTCAATGATACCACGTAGTCCAATCAAGCGTCCTGGAAATCGATAATTTAAAAACTCAAATACAGGTCTTACAAAACGCAATGCTCCAGTTTTCGTCTAAATTTTCACCATATTCTAAAATTATTGTTATCATAAGATCAATATAGTGTTACAAAAGTTCACGATAAAGTTCCCCATTTAAATTACCTTCTATGAAAAAAGTCCTAAAATGAAATCCCCAACCATACCAGCATTTACATTAATTTCTGGTGAGTTTGAATCTGTTGCTCCCAAAGCCAATGTGGACTTTCATAGAACCAATATCGGATATTATGTTTATATACATTGCCATGTAAATAGAAATATTGTACAGTTGATTGGGATTATTAAACATAATTTCTCAAAACTGCAAATGTCTGTCCTGATCATTCATTTAATAATTTTATAAAGATGAAAGGGCTCCTACTACTTCCAAGTTACTGACTAAATGTTGTTTATTGCCAAATGTCCAGTAATATCAATAATTTCTGTTTATTCATTTAATATTGATATAACCCGATTATGTGTATGTTCACAAATTTGTGATCTGCTGATCTGTGAATAGTGCATGACAAATTTGTGTGATAATTTGCATCTACACCTACTCGTTGGGAGATATACTCCCAGCAGAAAGCTGACGACTTATGGCTGGCCTTCTTTCGGTGGCCAGACAGTAATTCAAACGTCAATTGTACATCAAATACTGAATAAATAAAATGCTTAGTGATTGAAGGAATAAAAAAAACTAATAAAAGTTTTACTGTTATCCAAGTACAAATTTTTTTGGCGACATCCACACTCTCTTTTATTTTATTAAATTAAATTACATTCGTCTTCCTTAAGACTTTTTAAAGAATCATTTTGGAAATGAAAAAAAAATACAAATTTAAAATAAGAATTTTACTGATTTTAGAGAAAATCTGTCAGAATGATATTTCAATTGTTACTATTCAACACTGACGTATTCTTCCACGAAACACCAAAACACTATCTACTTCACTTCATGCGCATTTCGCCACTAAGTTGGCATCACCTGGAGATGATTAAAATTAATTGTATCCTATTTATACCTAAGCTATTGTCACGACAATAGTTTAGGTAGAAACAGGATACATTCTTAGCAATAGGTTAGTTTTAGTCGTCTCCAGATGATGCCAACTTGGTTGGCGACATGCGCGTCGAGTGCAGTATATAGTGTGTTTGCTATGTGTGAAATTTCAAGTCATTTTCTAAAAAAAAAAAATAGATAGAATTAAAAACTGAGCAAACAACTGATTAGAAAATTAAAATAACCCTCATAATGAAGTCGGTTCCTACTGCCATTTGAAATTTTAAAGGGAGGTCGCTCATATGAAAGGGACGAAGTAGGTTGAATGGAAATGGTGCCTCAAATGCTATCCCCCTGAAAAATAAAAAATCATGCATTTCGGCGTTTATTAGAACAAATAATATTCCTCCGAGTTATTTGAGGCGGGAACTTTTAGTTGAGACAGACTGTATGAAGAATAGACATTCTTATTAATAAAGATCGGAAAGTTTGGTATTTCCGGAGACAAGACAGTTCGGCATAGGAATCTGTATTTTGTAAGTGTGAATATCGACATGCATACTTCAAGTTATATACAACTGATATATCACACTTACGCAAGAGCGTAATAAATAAACAAGTACCTGTAGTTAGGTCTTCGCATATAGCTAACCTTCCGCAAAAGCAAAAAGTGGTCCCACTTGCCACGCAGTTAACAACGCACTCAGATATTAATATTAGTTATACTGTGATTAGTACATATTTTTCTTTACTTAATTTACTTAATTTATATAGATTCTTTCTAGGGGAATACGAAATCTTCTCATGGAATACATCTTGAATTGGTCAGTAGCATTCCAATTTTTTCTTTAAATATTAGACTACCTCTTTCAATTATTTTTACGTTTTCTAGCGTAGGTTTTGTGACTACAAGTATTATGATTAAAAAAAGAAAATTAAAAGCCTCTTTTACTTTTTTCAAGTTATTTGTAAAATCACAAAATTCACAGTGCTTATCGTATAAAATGATAAGCCATCTTAACTTTAGCCACAAATTATAAAAAATTAATTAAAGCATCAATAAAAAAAGAAGAATTACTGTCACTAGCAGGCGACATCAACTATCCGAAAGTAAATTGATGCCTTGTGAATGGCTCGTTTAATATTTATTCATTAATACTGAGGCGTATATAAAAGATTTCCGTGAAAAAGCCCTGCAATATTAAAATGACAGCATACACATAAATAAACTGTTTTATTGCTGATAAATTATGCATCAATCTTAAAATATACGGTTTATTTGTGCCTGGTAACGTTGATCAGTCGATTAAGAAGAAGAGGAGGAGAGATAGTCGTCGCTGGATGCGAGATGTACCACCACGCAGTCCCATAATAAATGCATCTTATAAATTGCTGTGTGATAAATAAGTAACTTTATATTCTACACACAATCAAGTATCCCACTTTACATCCCAGCAAAACAATAAAATCACTGAAATATGATTGAGAAATGGGTTTTTATTTTGCGAGGAACATAGTCCGTCTATAATAAATAGCTGGCCAACATATGCTCAGATTACTGGCGAATAAGGTTGTCTAATTTGTGTGACAACCCCCTGCCATTAACTCTTCGGGTTATAATACAAATATTTGTTTAGTAGGTACCTGAGTTACTCACTAGAGGAATTTTTATCGACTGCTTGCTATACTTTCAGTCTTCAAGTAGAGTTGGTAATAAAAGAATATTCTTCGAATAAGGTGGAAAAATCTTTGAACACCTTTTTTAATATTAAACAGGAGTTCAATTTTTGACTTTGTTTTTGTTTTTTCGCTTTCTCTTGCAAGTATCATTGATAATGCTTCGATTGTGTTCGAAACTGAGCGCATTTGTAAAAATTAAATGAGTTTGAAAGGTGTAGAATTATAGAGTTAATGAACGCTGAACGTAAAGAACGCCTCTTAAGAATTGTGTCCTAAGGAAACGTTTCATACAACCAGGTTTGGGGCAAATGCATTTCGCTTTTATTGCCATGATGCCAATTACTTTGCACTAATTATTACTTAATTAATGGCAAACAAATTGTCATGTTATACGATGATGTGTCGAATTCCTTGCTTGTTATATATGGAGTTCCACAAGAATCTATTTGGATCCCGGTTGTTTTCTATTTATCTATCAAATTTTCACACACTTCTAAAATGTTATACTATTCACCACTATTCTGATGATCCACGGGTTATTATTACTAGTTTCCATCCTGACGATCTAGTTTTGGCCAAAGACAATCTGACCAAAGACTTTCAAATATCAGTATTGCACATAAGTTGAAATTGATTTGAATCGATGCCTCCCAAATGCGAGGTCAATTTAAAGGTAGAATTAAACGGGTCTTATAAGAAATATAGATATTTATCTGGAAATATTGGAAAATAGGTTATGTTATGATATAACTAAATTACTATATGAAGACACCAGAGACATGTAGTAGGGAGAATGCTTAACACATGCGCAGGTCGAATAATAAACTGCCATCGGTTTTTAGGGACTTTTTGTTGAACATTTATATGAATTCAGGCACGAAAGTGACACTTCTGCAAAACTCTATTCAATTTTCAGCTATATGTCGTTAATATTTTCGATGGCTTCACAAACATCTGAAGTAAAATTTAATACTTATAATGTGTAATTCATAAAATGTTAGGATTTTATAAATTTAACAAGATACGTTATAAAGGACTGTTTACGACATAGTTTTGCGGCCATAAAGTACCTCTTTATAGTGTACTAGTTGAATAAAATAATTTTATTTTAATAATATTATAAAAAAGTACTTTATGGCACAAAATTATTTCATAAACAGTACACAGCACACTTCATTCGTTTCTCATAGAATAGATACAAAATTTATAAAATGATTTTTTTCCATAATGAGCCAATTTTAGCAGTTGAACATAGAGATTTATATGCAACTCCTCTATAGGCTTTATTCATCCTCTTTATGGCCTTGGACACTATGCTCAGTCAGACATAAACAGGGCTTGTTCAATAAAGCCTTATATTATGGATTTGCTACATAAACAGCTATTATAATAAATAGTGTAAAACAAGGCTGAATTCAAAATATATTTTATTTTATTCTCCAATAAATTTAGAAATACAGAGTAAATAAAGAAATAAAAAATGATACCTACACTGAAATATTGTATACATACCAAAAGTACGTTAAAATTAATCTAGTAAAAAATATAGTTTTAAACATTATAAAATTAAAAATACGTCTAATATTTTATTACTGGTGATTAAATAATATTCTTTTACAACTGTCCTCAAGATAGTTATTTTTCATTTTCAGATTCTTTAGTTTTAGTGGAGAATATAGCTTTATTCTTGACTTCCGTTCAACTTTCCGTAATTCAGTATATATTTTTTTAATCTTATCAGATGAAATACTGAAATAATTTTAATGAAAATATTTATAAAGTGCTTATTTATATAAAAAACTTACCCACAATTATGAATAGTTCGATTAAATTTAACTATCCTACATTTAGTGTTACTGTCAGTCTCGCCAAAAATTAATTTTGCTAAAATTAAGTACATAAAATAGCAATACATATACCTTATTAGATTTAAGCAATATCTTACACCAAACGCCTTTATAATTTCAGTCTCATTCCTGATCAAACAGTGTCATCATGAAGATGTCTGTATAGAACTAAAAGAGAATGATTGTGTCGTTAGTGAAATGTCATCAATAACAGTTGACACTTGTTCTGTAACCTTATTTTTACTTTGAAAACTTGTGGATACAACATAAATATTTTGGCCCACACGAATTTCTGTCGCAGTGTCCTTTGTGAGTTGTAAATTTTGCATTGCATCAGCTTTCAGGAAAACTGGATGTGCATGTTTTAAAAAATCACCTTTTTTGAAGTGTTTGGAGCAAACAAATTTATTCTCTGACCACTGCCAGTGCTCGTCTTTCCCAAGAACAATCAATCACTTTTCGAATATATCTTCTTTAGGAAATCTAAAACACGTAATTTGTAGAATTGAAAATAACAGATCAAAACTAACTTACCTATGAAAAGTGATCCCTATAGGTTTAAAACGTAGAACATCCCTCCACCGCACAAGGTATTGTTTATAAATGTTTTTTACGAAAGTACCAAATACAATTTGCACTAAATAAAAAAATACATTATTTTCATTACACAAAGTATTAAAATATCCTATCGTAGGAATAGAAAGTCGCAAAAAAATCATATAATGAAAGAAATTCCACTAGAACTACAGAAAACTAAACAGTAACCATTAAATGAATGACATTTCGAGTTCAAAATGGCGGCGCGCATGATGTCACCAGATTTGTTGATACGCAAACATTCAAGAGCATTCTCCCTACTCCATGTCTCTGGAAGACACTTAGAGAGTTTAATATAAAAATATATAAAAAATTATCAATATTAACTGTATTATGTAACTATTAATATACCCGAACAATTCTCTTATTCTAAGCAATCTTTAACTAGATAACTTCATGATTATGCTGTTTAATCGTAAGGGAGTGATTTTTTAAACTAATATTTATAAAAGAACCTAGGTACCTACCGACTTAAATCAAACACATCCAAAGTATTCTTGGTATTACAGAAATTACAGATTATTTTCAATTATATGATCTCTGTATGCCTTTTAGTCGACGCCTTAATGTATCATAATTTAATGGTTTCACAGTGCTTGCAACCAAAATTCTCGATTTGTATGGGATCTAAAAACATGAATGTTATTTGACTTGTGGACGAGCTCATCTTGATTACTGCGCTTTCAATATTAAACTTGTGATGTTTAATCCTCTATCTGCAAATTACAAAACAAATCTACAGTATCCATTTAATATTGGATACTCCATACTTCTTGCAAAATAATCATGTTAAAGTTTTGGAGTTATGTTGGAAATAATTTTCTAATGTTCTATTTGTGTCAGTTCGGTTATGTCTGAAAATCGGAAAGGGTTGTAGTTGTAGTATTACCATTTTACTTAAATGGAATTCAGAAGTTATTAATAAATAAATAGTAATAATAATAATAAGAAAACTGAACTGAAAACAACTCTCTCTTGGTATTAATCAGAAGTTTTGACCCTAAGTTTTAAGCTTTTCGAACGTTATCCTCTTCAATTATTTAAACTCAGGCTTTTCCCCGTGTAATATTTCTCTTGAATGGTGGCTATTCCAAAATCAAAAACTTTGTAAAAATGTTTAAGCTAGCTGTAATAAAAGAAACTGTTAACTCCGTAAGTAGTTTTCCAGAAAATTTACAAAATTTCTAAAAGTTAATTAATTGTGATATTAAAAAATAATAAAATTTAACCGATATTTGGCATTAAAAAGGAAGACACTATGTTTGACAGTGATTTAAAACTCAAATACTGACAAAGCTTCTAATTTTGATGACGGTATCAGATTATATTTTAAAACGTCAACTTCTCTAACATAGTATATTTTAAACTTAATAATTCAATTTTTTGGTTAATATTATTTCAGGTGACAATTTTTGGGTAGGCGAAAACATTATTTCAAAAAAAAACCTCTGATTAATTCTTTTTGACCTTCATCTGGAAAAGGTAATCCACAAAGCAAAACTGTCCTTATGGACATGCCGTCATATTTGTGATAAATCCTGGGGCATGGGTCTTCAAAGAATGTACCGGATCTATCTCACGGTCATCACACAAATGATAACCATGGAGCGGAACAAAAGCCATTTACTTATAATATTACATATATCTATCCCGGCTTCCTGCCACAATACTGGTTGCCTAGTTGGTGCATATATTACGGGTATATAAACAATAGAATACTTATCAATTAATTCAATTATATGAAGGCTCTATAAACAATTATATAACTGCCTGTTTTCAAAATGGGCAAAATGGCATACATTCCGCTCCGTGATGATAACATATGGATCCATTATTTGGTAGCCGAAGGATCACAACGGACGATTAAAGCAAGCCCTCTGGTTTGCAGAAATTAACTAACATGCTTGGCTATAACGGGGATAATTAACTCCACACCGTAAGCTGCAATAGAAATCCTTCTGAACTTACCCCTTCTTCATATATATTTGGAGAGAAGGGCCATGTGGGCATCCTTTAAACTGCAACAAGTGGCTATTAATATGCCGCAGACCTAGTACCATGGAGCGGAATAGTTTGCTGGATGGCATAGAAAGTCACAGCGTTCTGGAAATACCTTCGGGTACTATGCCTGCTATGACCAACTACGAGCTGTCTTTCAACATCCTTTTTCCGGAAAGAGATGAGTGGAACGACAAAGTCGACATAATGAGGGCAGACAGTTGCTGGTGTTCCAAAACTCCCGAGGTAACAGGAACCGGACTACAGATCAAAGGTGTGATATGCTCAAACCTAGGTACTAATACAACTATATTTGAACGGTGTGTGCGAAAGCTGAAATATCTGCATCCTGCACGCAGATTAATAAAGATTTTCTCACATAGGCAGGGAGCTCTACAAGCTCTTGGCTCTTACTGGTGTAACTCCAAAACGGTATAGAACTGTCAGAAGACTCTAAATCATTTGAGCAAAAATAATAAAGTCACTCTATTCTGGACACTTGGCCACCCTGGTCTGAAAGGTAATAAAATAGCCGACTCTTTGGCCAGAGAAAGAAAAGGGTAACTAATTATTAGACCCGAATTAATACTTGGCATATCTTCAAGGACCTCAAGTACTGCCAAGATTGCTATCTTAATCTGAGCTAAAAGAGAAACTCTATAGCATTGACAAGAGTTACCAGGATTAATTTATTCGAAGGCGTTTATAAAATAGTCTTTCGAAATTACGAGCTAAGAACCTTTTAAACAGGGTAAACCTGAAAACCCTAACAGCCCTATATAATGAGCACTGCCGACTAAACTATCATCTGTATAAACTCCACCTGGCGGAAAACACCGAGTACCGTCTGTTACTGGAGGATGATGAGAAGGCAGACGTCTCATGCACCTCTTCCTCTGTGGAGGGGATCCGATTCTCAATATTTGGCAAAGCGCAACTGCTACCAGAGGATCTGGTCACACTCTCACCCAATAAAGTCATCAGTTCCATTAAGAGACTAAATTTGCTTTGTGAAATATTACTAAGAGTGGTCTAAAATAGTCCTGCTGATGGCCGCAGTGGAAGGCCCACAAGGACCTACTCACAAAAAACCTAATATAATTGCGAGAAAATATGTAAATTTTTTTTTACGTCCAAACATTTCATTATAGTTATATTATTTTATTTGTTTTATAATCAAAACTTAATAATTGATATCAGACGCAGATGCCATATTGTCACGTTATTAAGGCAAAGAATTCAAGCATAATACAAATTCCAAATTTTAAAAAATTAATGCACTTATTTCTTGTCTACCAAAATCTCCGACACTGACAAGCCATTTGAGAAGCATTTGATTTGACCCTAGGCACTTTCAAGCCGCATAATAAAAGCAGTTTGATCAAATTATTAATGGAAATTGATTCGTAACGAACCCCAAAACTATTCACCTATGCTACTTGCCAACTCAAAAGAAAACTGACACTAACACTGCAGATATACGTCGTCGTGGGGTGTAGGGAATTGTGGTGTATTTTTAATTTTGCGTTAGAGGCCGGTGAAAAGTTCCGTCAGCAAGTTGGTAAATATTTAAAAGGGAAGGTCAGTACGAAGCTGTTCCTTGTTGCGGCACTCGAGAAGATCAAGCTAGCCGTACGTCTCTCAGCGGAGATTAACCCAACACTTTAATCTATATTGCATTAAACATCAGCCCTTTTAAACATACAAACACCCTCCTGCCACACAGTCAAGTTAGGATCATGTGCTTACACCCTATTTTAAAGTAGCTAAATCAACAGATTGGACAAATAAGTTGTCACATTTTAAGAATGCATCGTGTTTTATTCATGAAAAATATATTAATTTTAAACTAATGTTAAAATTAACCTGATTAGGACAAGATGTAATATACTATCATTACAGGGTGTAACATGACGGAATATCATAAATAAAAGAACGTACTCTTTGTACAAATTTAAGAATATTTTGTCATATAAACATTTGTTCTTAAAGCCCTCGTTTCTAAAATACAGAGCGTTAAAGTTTTGATAAAAATTTATTTATTTAAATGTTTTTTGAACAAATAGATATTGACACGGAATTTTGTATGTACAACCCATGAGTAATAAATATAGTTTAAAAAAACTAAAAAACACGCTTTTAAAGCACATCAAACTAAAAAGTGAAAAATAATTATTAATATAAACTGAAAACAATAATGAACGAAAAATACTAGTATTATTGTGAAAAAAGCGTGGGTTGCTCGATATACGAAAAATATGGCACAAAGCGCCCCACGCTTTTTTCACAATAATACTAGTATTTTTCGTTCATTATTGTTTTCAGTTTATATTAATAATTATTTTTCACTTTTTAGTTTGATGTGCTTTAAAAGCGTGTTTTTTAGTTTTTTTAAACTATATTTATTTTTCACTTTGTAGTTTGATGTGCTATGAAAGCGTGTTTTGTAGTTTTTTTTAAACTATATTTATATTGCTTATTGATGCTGATATTATAACATATTACGATCCAACAGATATTTCTGAAAAAAAAAAATTTTTTTTATTTCAGCCATGGGATTTGATCTCACGCCCGAGGAGTCCGTCGTTTCGCGTCGACTAAGACTTGCCCGCTCGGCCAACGATCGAACTGAGAATCACGGAATATACTTACAATATTAAGCCTCTTGCTCTCACGCAGAGGATACGTGAGGAAAGGACTGGCGATCCTGATCAGGATAATGATATAAACTTATCAAATTATTTTATTGTTACCGGTTCTTCGTAAGTGTACAAATTTTCAATTAAATCTGTCCGTTTAAAGTGGGTCAAAATCGAGTCCAAAGAGTCGGTTACAAACAAACAAACAAACAAACAAACATACAAGTGAAGCTAATAAAAGCGTGTTAAAATGGCACTCAACGTGAAAAAATTAAGCCCTAACCTCTTAACAAGTGACCTAGGTATGATTTATGCCGGTTATATTTTCGTTAAGAATTGTGACACGCCACTCGAAAAATAGTACCTACCTGTTGCAATTTTTGGAATGCAAATTCAATTTTGAACAAAAATAATTTCTTGACTTTTTTGCGTAACTTTTACCGTTAATTTATGAAGTTAAATCGTAGTCACTAATTGTTTGATGAACCAACAATTTTATCTTATGTATATTGAATTCGTCGCTGGTCAGCGGATTTATTTTCCATCTAGCTGTTCTGCGGTCAACAGTACACACTGTGCGCGATACGATGCCAAATTTCCTTCAATGTACTATATCCAATACTTTAACACACATAGTGCAAAAACATGTAGGCACCTGGCAAGCGATGTTTAGATTATTAACGTTTTTTTAACTTTATTCATGTAAATTGTCGATTTACATTTAAAAAATGATTTACTCTTTTGATGAAATGGCCGATTACAATCCACGAGTTTGCAAATGGTAATAATGAGGATGTTAGAAGTGGAACAACTTTTACAGCGCCGTTTACAGGAAGTTCCAACAATTAATACCCGAACCAACGCTAATCTGAAAGAACTATCACACTCAACTGCAGAATCTTACAGGAACACTTGCTCCTTTGATCCATACCATTTTCAGCGATGTCAGACACTTTCTTGTGATGATTTTTCTGCTTGAAGGAGTTTCTGTCAAGGGTTTCTGAGAAAACATGTTAATATGCAAAATTCTGAAATACTGTTCTCTTCGGATTTTTATAGAGATTAGATCTTCAAATTCTACAACTTTTTATAAACAGATGAAAATCCGCATGCAAAGGTTCAGTAGCGATTTAATTTAAATGTGTAGACGGGAATTTTGGGTGACACTTAACTAGCATGATCTATCTGCATTCTTCATAAAGTCTTTTACTTTCAACATTATTACCAAGTTCAGAAGTGGTTGGTCGGCCATGTCTGGGCTTGCTAATGGTTATAACATAGAATATAGTATGAATATTGTATGAAGAACGCTTTCTTAACTAACGGCTTCCAGATCAAAGAATGTTTATCAATATTTATATGCGCCTAAGGTAAACATGATCCTTAATATCGAATGATGGCGATGAAAGAAGGGCGACGGTAAGAACGGTTCAACAGGAGGAAAGAATACATGAAAGAGTTGAGGTGACTCTTAGATTTGCACAAGAAGAATTGCAACAATGGAACGTATGAGTTACATGACGGTTCATAGTGTGTTAAGAAGCAATCTATTTTATCCACATCATTTACACAGAGTTCAGGCGCTGAATCCCAAGGATTTTCATAATAACCACTTATTCCATTGATAGGAACTTAACCTATTCGTTGGATAAGTCGTAGAGGATCGATAGTATCGCTCCCCGGTCCTCATTCCGTTGGATCACCATTTATAGGGTAATTTAAAATCTATTTTTCTTGCTGTTCCTATACCAAAAGAACAAACTCTACTCCATAGGATAGAGGGAGGGTACCAGCAAATTAGACAGAATCCAGAGTAAGAGGATCTATGATGTATCGAAATATTTATTGAGACACATGGACATCATTTTGAGTAGCTCTTGTAAAGTTATCCCAATAATTTTAAACCATTGGACATGTTAAAAAGTTCCAAGGCCAATAATCTTGGAGGCCAACGTCTATATCTTCCATGACCTATCCATTTATTTTTACAGGAAATATTAAAAATTCTCTACCAGTGAGGCTAAAATATGGTGGTGCACCGTCATGAATAAAACACGAGTGAGTCAGTATCTAAATATCTCGGTAGATATAACCAGTTAGCTATAGTGTTACTTAAGTATCACTTGCAATTCCTGCCCAAACGTTTAAATTGAATGGCTGCTGAACATTTGCATGCGGATTTTCATCTGTTCATAAACAATTTGAGGATCCCATCTCTGTTAAAATCCGAGTGAGGAAAACAATATTTTTTTTACAATTGTTCGTTTCAACACCTTTCCACAGGAATCTTCAACAAAAACTTCTTTGTGCAGGGAAGTCATCAAATTTCACTAACAAATTCACACTACCAAAACTTGTATAATGTAATAGAAAATGCTTTTCAATGAAATTTTTTTGAAAAAAAGTATTTTGAACACTATTTGCCAATACTACACGAGTTTTTTTCTTAAAACCAACAAAGACTAAAATATATCAATAACTGACAATTATTTTTAAATTTTCGTCACTATTGTAATATTTTGTTTGAGAAAAATTTTTAATTTGTTGTTTTCATTTCATAGATTTTTCTGTAATTTTTTTTAGTTCCCTTAATTTAAAGTGCTATACTCTTTGTTCCAGTAAGTAGAAACTCGTTTTTCGCATATTTCGTTTACCACACAATTTTATTTTCACCGATTATTTATCCATATCTATAGAAGAACATTTGAGAAGCACTTCGGTATATTTTTAATCAAAACCTTATATCGAAAGCAAGCCATAAATAAAAACTTTTCTCTTCTACTTTGTCAAACAAATGAAGTCGACTAATAAAACAAGATGAAACGACCATAGATTTGCATAAAGCCGAAGCAATATCTACAAATTTCTGATACAGCTCAAGCTATAAAAGTAAATTTATAATTATAAGGGTGACGTAAGTGTAGGCAATAGCAATAATTTATGATTAATTTGTTTGCAATGGGGTGACTCCTTGTTTAGCGAATGTCCTGGAATTCTACCCGGATTTTGCTGAGTTATGTCGAGACCGTAGAAGGTGTCTGGAATATAATTATTACGTTGTATTCAGTTTCTCATTGGCTACTTGAATACTTACGAATATTAAAATAAGGTTGAATTTTACCTCGAGTTAGGTAATGTCAGGGTTAATATTTGTTTTTATTTATTTTATTAAAAAAAGCAGTTATTCAGTGCGATTAAAAATGAAATTTTAATTCCATTTATTGATTACTTAGAGGCATTATGTAATATTCTCACATATATTTTTACTAAATAAATTAATATTTGAGTTTACTACTACTCAATGCGAGCCTAATTAAGTCTATTGGATAGATTTTCATAAATCAAATATATAATCAAATATTACAATACATCTGGCAATGCTATGTCTAAAATAAGCCAGGTGTGGCCCAAGGATCAAATATTGGACCATTCATATTCCCACCATGAATTAATGACATGTGCAAAACAATTTTTTAAAATCTCTTTAAGAGAGTACGACGTAATTAGATCAATTTTAAATTCTACGATAGATACGGAAGTTCTAGCCATGTCTAGTACATTCGTCTGTAATTTTTTTAAATTGAGTTAGACATTTGATGGGTTGACTTGTACAGGGTTGGTCACCTAAAATTGACACCCCTTTATTTCTCTTAATTTTCATCGAATCGAAAAATTCGAAAAATGATTATACACGTTTCTTATTTTTTGAATAATTAAACAATTTTTAAAAAACTTGTCAAATTAAAAATTTGCAAAGAAAACATTATTTTTTATCCAGGGTTAGAGAGGTTATAGGTCACAGAGGTCACAGCTCTTGATACCTGCTTTGCAGGTCGCTATCTGTCACTAAGACATCAATGACGTCTGACAGGTAGTAGCCTTAACCACCAGAGGGATACACTTATCACTCACTAAGTCTGTCTTGCTTATTCTGCTTTAGGTTAGCCTGGTTTGCTATTATTATTTGTCTTTTCCATTACAAGTTCGAAACCGGTCTATGTGTAGTGAAAATTGACAAACGATTTTAGTTACCAAACAAAACTTTCAGGTTTAATTCAATGCAGGTCGGGGTTTTCGTCCGCTGAGTAGTTGTTTCCTGTAAGTCTTATTCAGTATATAGTTTAGCCCACCAGGGTTAGATATCACAGCTCTTGATACCTGCTTTACAGGTCGCTATCAGACACTAAGACATCAATGATGTCTGATGGGTAGTAGCACTAACCATCAGAGGGATACACTTATCACTCATTATGTATGATTTTTTAAATGGAACATCCTGTATTTTTTTATTTAAAAAAATTGTCCGTTAGTTTCTGATCACAAAAATGTATCATTATTGTATTATTACTTCAACTGATTTCGAGATATGTCGTGATATCTTTTTTTTTTTTCAATAAAAAAATATGATAATTCTTTGATGCGAAAATATATAATATCTAATAATGACCTTTATTATAATAAAACAAAGTTATAGAAATGACAACGAACAGTATAAGAACAACAATGAACAACAGTAAATAACAACAGAATATAAAAACAACTTCAAAAGGCTACAATAAATATCGTAAGAATTACGATATAATAATAATACAATATAATTACTAAAGCTGGCCGAGGTGGCTGAAGTACAGCCACGGTCTTGCGCTGGCGTCACACGTGCCGATTTAGAAGTGATTTACGCTGCAGTCTTATTTGAAAGGTTAATGAGTGAGGTTGTACCTATAAATTATACATAATGTCAAACGCGCCAAAGGGTAAAAAACGACCGTACGCGGACACAGTGAATAAATTTATCGGTGAATTTCCGGATTTATTCTATGACGGATGCAAAATGATTTGTAAAGTTTGCAATCAAGACTTAATGTACTGGCACAAAACAGATTGTCGTCGTCATACCGTGCAACATCAAAATAAAAAAAATGGCATGCCTTTGACAACTCAGTTTATGTTTGATTTATTGTTAATGTTAATAGCCTGTAATATTCCGCTACACATACTGGATAAACAACCATTTCGGGAGTTTTGGAATAAATACAATCCCAAGGTGAACTTACCAAGTCGTACATCGATACGTAGATATATTCCAGCTATTCGTGAAGACATTGTAAATAGGATTAAATGTGGATTAAAAAATACACGGCTCTGGTTATGTATTGACGAGACGACAGATTGCAAAAAAAATTCTATTTTAAATATTATAGTACGTGTACTGGACCCTCTTAAACCAACATTTCCACTTTTACTAGCTAGTAAAAGACTAACTGCGTGTACTGGCGAAATAATTACGCGTGTGGTGTTGGAGACATTCGAAAAATTTGAACTTTCAACAAGTCAAGTATTGATGTTTGTAACTGATGGTGCCGCGACAATGCACGTGGTAGGCCGTTCTCTTCAAAGAGACAATTGTAGGTTTTTACATGTTACGTGTAAAGTGCATGCGTTACATCTTGTGGCAGAAATGATTCGAAAATGTTTTCCAGAGGTAGATGCATTAATAGCAAATACAAAAAAAGCATTTCTCAAATCTCCTAAACGGCTTCGAGCATTTCACAGACAGTGTCCTGGTATCCCTGAACCACCAGAGCCGATTCTTACACATTGGGGAACGTGGTTGAAAGCGGCTTTTTATTATGCTGAATATTTTCAACAAATAAAAGCTATGATACTACAGTTCAACCCTAACGAGGCTGCAGCTATTAGGAAAAGCCAGACAAGCTCTCAAGACATTTCCCTTGAAACAGATTTAAAAACTATTAATAACAATTATAGAGAACTACACGACGCAATAGAAAAATTGCAAAATAGTTCGTTGTCGTTAGTGGAATCGCTGCAAATAGTGGACGACGTAAATACACAGCTACAGGCTATAGATGACGCAAAAAATAATCGCGTTATTGAAAAAATTCAAGAGTGTATTACAGAAAGATCCTGATTTTAGCAAATTAAGACAAATTTGTTATGGTGCATCTACAACTTCGTTAAGTGAGTTCACAGATTGTTTTACGTATGCCTGTATTACATCCGTAGATGTCGAACGGTCATTTTCTAAATACAAACATATTTTTTCACCAAAGCGAACATCGCTGACGGAGACAGCTGTAGAAACATACCTGATGCTATTATACTATAGATCTTCCGTACTTTGTGATGACGACAACCAAACTACTTCGTAAATCTGCTTAAAAGGGTGAGTTTTATACAAATTTTTATAAAATGTAACATTATTGTTAAAATTTATTTCCATTTATTTTACTTATTCAACTATTATGATATGATGTAAACATATGAGTCATATGACGGCTCTGTCGGCCAGGTGACCTCGGCCAGCTTTAATAATTACGCATTTAATACAGCAGGTTTTCAATATGTATCTCGGTTTCAGTTTCACTGGAATTACTAGTAATACATTTTCTTGTCACTAAAGTTAAATGTCCCTTTAAACCGAAGGTAAGTAATTTAATGTTCACGTTAATATTTTTTCTGAGAAATATTTCAGCAGATCATTAACGTCAGTTCAACGTAAATAAGATGTGTTGTGTTTTTTAAATAAATTCTATAATTCGGTAATATCTAAATTTCCTGAACCTGAAATGTACACTACATTTTCTTTATAATTTTATGATCCAAAATGGATATCTCACATGCAGGACTTATTTATTGTTATTATTATTAACATTAATAACAACAATCAACAGTAAACTATGATTACTTAATAATTTGTGAACAACAGAAAAATCAACCGCGACAATTTACAATTTTCATCGAGAACAAATCTGCATCAATAACGAACGATGACTTAACCCGGCCCCACGAAAGTCGTCTATTTTCCTACAAAACATAGGGAGAGCAAAACATAATAGCAATATCTAGACAGCAGCAAGCAATAATATTTAAACATGATTAGTCCTTTAGCAGGCGGATGCAAATCTCCTAATGCCTGATTATTTATGGAGCAATTCAAAGTCATAATTTAAATACTAAGTGTTATTGTTAATATCAGAGGCGAGCGCCGATTATGTAGGAGAAGTGGGGATTGTTCGGGGGGTTGGAGGTGGTCGCAACCGCGATCCAGGCGACTATGGTCATTAGCACGCCCGGACCTACAAGAATGGCCGCTAGATGTGTGCTTATCCCACATATAAATCATTACAATATGCAATATAATTCCGGAGGTCTATCTGCTTTTTCGCAGGCAGATGCTCTTTATATGCCGCATGGCAACGTGTCTTTTCCGCCCTGAAGGGGCCATGAGGGGCTAAATATCTCTCCTGTATTACTTCGAAATTTTAATTGATGAAATCCCTAAATAAATACAAGGTAGTTAAAATAACTTAAAACGAGAGCCAAACAAACCTGTCTCTGTTCTGGCGAATCTCTTTAGTTTTGGCCCTATAGACACGAAAAAAACCGGAATACAGGTAAATCGTAAAATTTATTATAATATACAAAAATTTTACAAAATAGAAATATTGACATAAATATGTATTAAAATAAAGGACATAAATAACACTAATTCATAAAACTAGTGAGCTAGTGCCTATTTACTCGATCCTTTGTATAAATCCTTGTAAGTAACCCCAAAATAGTTATCTTGAGAAAATTTAAATAATAAACAAATTTGTACTAATTTATAAGTATATATACACACACATACATTAAGTTGGCATGCATACAATGTACATACAATTTTTCACACGGAGTTCCTTTTTTTGGAGGATTTAATCCCGCCCTCATTGATGGGTACAACTATCCCATTTGCGGATGAGGTGACATAACTAGGAATCACTATAGATAAATAACTGTCATCAGACCAATGATACGGATGCATTGTTTGGTGGCCGAAATGATCACAATGGACGGCCAAAGGCAAACTCTCTGGTTTGCAGAGATTAGCATGCTTGACCATAACGGGGGCAATTAGCACCACACCGTCAGCTGCAATGGAAATCCATCGAAACTTACTTCCTTCATATATATTTGGAAAGAGAGACCAGCAGAGCAACACCTAGACTGTAACAAGCGGCCATCAATGTGCTGCAAACTAGTATCATGGAGCGGAACAGGCTGCTGGATGACATAGAAAGTCATAGCATCCCGGGAATGCCCTCGGATACTATGCCTACTACGATCTGACCTTCAACATCATTTTTCCGGAAAGAGATCAGTAGGATCGGAATATAGCTGACCTACTAAAGGCAGACAGTTTCTGGTTTACAGATGGCCCCAGAACTCCCGATGGAACAGTAGCCGGAGTACATACTCATAGCTACAAACCAAAGTGGGGATAACCTCAAGCCTAGGTACTAATGCAAGGCCAAAGTTCATGCCATTGTGTGTGAGAAGGCTGGAATATATGAAACCTACACGCAGATCAATAAAAATATTCTCAGATATCCAAACAGCTCTAAAAGTTCTTAGCTCCTACAGGTTTAACTTTAAAACGGTATGAAACTGTCAGAAGTGTCTAAATCATTTGAGCAAAAATAGTAAAGTGATTCTGGTTTGGTCACCTGACCACTCTGATATGGAAGGTAAAAGCTGACTCCTTATTGGCTAGAGAAGACGTGAGACCACCATTCATTGGACCTAAATCGATATTTGGTGAAAGGAAAACTTTCCAGTAAAAGTTCATTGGAAGGCGTCTGTAAAATATCCTGTGAAATCAAGAACTAAGAAACTTTTAAAGTTAAACGGGGTAAGTCTGAAAATTTTAACGGGCGTATATACTGGGCACTGCCGAATAAACTATCACCTGATATTTCAGTTGCTTTCCAAAATGCATTGATTAAAATTGATCACTTTCATGAATCTTAAAATGACACCGAACATGTTGCTTACATGCCCATTTAATTTAGTTTTACCATGACCAATAATAACGCATTCACTTCCTTCACCGTAAGTAACTGTTTTAAGTATGACTGTCTACAAATAACTTTTATTAAATTTTTGTTTATTTTCCTTTAATTTTTCACGTTTGCATATTTTGGACGTCTACGCAATTAATAATTCCATTACTCGTGTACACATTTAAAGAATCTTAGTGGTCTAGAAATTCTTCAGACAAAATAACCTTTAAATATAATAATGCTACTGAATATACTATGTATATTAATGATAAGAGAGACTGATTGGGGTTAGGTGCACTTTAATTTTTTTAATAGTAGTAAATAATTTACGAGATGTTCCTACAAAAAAAAAACTAGAGTTGCAACCAAAATTGTGGCCGAGTTTAGAAAAAAAAATACTAGAAACCAAGAAAGTTAAGCAAAACTTTTGCAAGAAATTTTCGAAGATATCGCCATAGACCTCCAGACATTTTTTTGAATCATTTACGAACAGTGCGTGTGACTCTAGCGAGTTCACCTTGATGTTTATGCGAACCACAGCATTCAAAATTTGACGAATTAGTGCATTTTAATTGTCCACTTTTGTTTTGTATAAATTACTTTTCAACCAGCCCCACAAGAAAAGTCTAATGGCGTGAGGTCTGGAGACCTTGGCGGCCAACTAATGCGACCAGCGCGATCAATCTATCATCCTTGAAAAGTTCCATTTAAATACTGTATGTTCTGATGAGCAAAATGTGGAGAAGCTCCATTTTGCTGATAGTACATATCATTTCTTATGTTTAAGGGAACATCATCTAGAAGTTTCACATACCTCTCACCACTATCCCATCATCTAATAGTCTGAAAAACGATACTGTTACATGTTGATTTTCGTCATATTATGGATGGAACTTACGGGTATCATTAATGCCACATAGGAGAGTAAACTACATTTTCCTGTAAAAAGTATACATGGAACCAAGTCATGATTAACATTTATCTACCAGAAAAATTGTGTGCGTCTAGGATGGTCTCCCGGTTGTAGATGTTGTACACGCTGTATACAGTATGGATATCAGCCCTGCTCGTGTAGTGAACGGATCATACTTGTCTGAAGAGTTTCAAGTTGAGCAGTAATTTTTCGTGAGCTAGAGGTGGAACTCTGTTCCACTAAATCAAAAATGTTTTCCACTTGATCTACATCGTATCCACGGGCAGGTTTAAATATTATGTTAGCACTGGGAAGTTTACCACTGTTGCTCAATGTGTTAAAGACCTTGACAAATATGTTTCTATTCAGAATTCTACGTTGTTGAAACCATTGCCAATATTCTTCAACCGCAGCTCTAGAATTGCCGTTGCAAAAGCCACAATCAAACATCATATTTGCATATTCGAGATACGAGTAGATGTGTACTTATTTAAACCTAAATTTTTAAGTGTGGTGTGGTATCGTTAATAATTATTTAATTGGTCCTTTCATTTTTGAGAATCGTCGAACAGGAGAACATTACTTGGAATTTTTGCGAAATGATTTACAAGGACTATTAGATATCTTTGAAAATTTCTTGTGGATTAAACTTTTAGGACTAATTCGAAAGCAACTGAAAATCGGATTTCAACTTTTGGATTTTTTGGTCATACACTTATGTGTAATATATACTCTCTAAGTTTGGCACCGTCCTCCCGACTCACTCTGTATATTAACTTTATCGCAATCTTACTCAGAAAGTACCATATGGAGTAAAAATGATGATAATTTTATAGAGATCATTTTTACATAATAAAATTTTTCTCTAACTTTTTTACTTTGTTGTTCCACAAAAAGTAAATTTTTACGTTTTTGTCACAAACTTAGCCGCCATTGTGACAGTAGGGCCAGGTTTTTTAGAAACATCTGTAACGCCCTGTATTATTAACATTTTAAAGGAACCTTCAGCTTAAAGGGAGTTTTAGTGACAAGAAACTGTATTATAATTATAATTTTTCATTTAAATTATTGGATTGCCATCTGATATTTATATTTTGTTTGTCTTCTGGTAACTAAAACTCCATTTAAGTTAAAGGCTCCTTTAAAGTGTTGATAATACCGTGGATAAAATATTTACTAGGTTATATGTATATAAAAATGTCCCCTAGAGTCCGGGGTGGACTGGTAGACACAATCTGACTCGCTGATTGCAAACAAATAAAATTAACGTCAATCATATATCATTTTTCTTCGTGTCATACTTTCACAAGAAGTTATTAGCAAACTTTGCTAAATATGCGCAAAAAAACGAGAAAGAAACATCCTTCTTTTGTCTTTTATCTTAACTCGTGTGACTTTGATGAAACTTTGATCTTGGCGTGCGCCAAGTCGACGATATAATAATGAAATATTATCAGTTAAATTCGCATAGAAACGTAATTTTTCACACGTCAAAGGCAAAATATGATTTTGATCTCTCATACGTCTCAAGAGACTTTTCTTCAATAAAAAACATCTACTTTATTACTGAAACACTGAAACAACGGGCCCGATTCATGAAATCCAATAACAGCTGTACTTCTTCACGCCGAGTGATTTCTAGCCTGCTTTGCATAGCAATCGGGAAAATATTGACTGATCTGTCACAACTACATACGTACACTTTATATCAACTTGAAATTTAGCTGAAATTCTTAGAAATTTACGAGGCTGATTCGAATCAAACAAGCCTTGAACCGGATTAAACTATAAATCAGGTTTTTTATTACTACGTATATTTGTAAATGTATATATTACATGGGAAATGTGGAAAGAATTCATATACAAATTTTATATAATACTAAATTACGTAAAAATAATATAAATAAACAAAGCGTGATTTTAATAATTTTCATAAATTTGTGTTAATTATTATTCTATTTTTATAGAACTGTTTTGTTAGTAGGAAGTAAAGAATAAAATCAATCGCCATCATAAGACATATGGCGAATAGACATAATTTTACTTTATTTATATATTGTAAGAGTAATAACAATTGTTAAAGAACAGTCTTTGTAACTGACGCTGCCAGTTGGCGATCAATTAAAAACATTTATCGAAATGTATAAAATGTTACCGGAATTGTGGGATTCAACTCACAAAATGTATACTAATAAGTATAAGCGAAATGTTGTCCTTAATAAATTACTAGAAATTAGTTAAAGCTAAAATTATAGCAACACATGCTTTTTTCCTATTATCCATTGCTGATTTTATATGTGCTGTAGAGAAACAGAACAATACTAACGCCAATCATATTGATAGTGTCCCAAAGCAGCAATCCATTATTGAATCAACTATTATGTTTGATAAGTGACATTTCTTTAATGAAATAATCAAAATGGTTTACAATGGGGAAGAAAAAGTCCAAATATTTACTTGTTATATACAAAATAACAAAAATAAACGTGCAGCAAAAAGAGCATATAGGGTGTTGTATCGTCCAAAACCATCAGAAAATGCGTTAAAAATATTTACCGAAAGGTGAATAATACCTCCAGTTTTAGTAGAAACAAGCGTGCAGTACAAGCAAACCAGGATGAATAGCTAGATATACTGCTTCATTTCGAGGGTAAGCCCATCTATATTTATTGAAATATTATATTATTAGAAAATTCTGAATGTAGTATAAATAATGCAGTCGATCAATTGGGAAAAAAATATTCCAAAATCCAACGTACGTTAAAAAATAACAGCTACAGACTATATAAAATTTCACCCGTACAAGTTTTAACAGAGGCTTATAAAAGGAAAAGGCTGGACTTTTGTCGCCAGATGATTCAAAAGTTGGTTGAAGATCCCGATTTTTTTTACTAAAATATTATGGACTGATGAATCATCCTTTTCTACGGCAGGAGTTTTTAATGGGAAAAATCAAGGTCGTGGTAAAACAGGCACAATAGAAAAAGATTTGTAAAACAAATAAAAAAATCAGAAAGAAAAACTGTAATCATTTGGTGTGGAATTTTCAGAAACAAACTTGTTAGGCCTAAATTTTATGATTATACTTTAACTGGAGTTACCTATCTGGAAATAATTATCCCAGAAGCAGAAAATATTCTTTTGCAAAATTTTCCGGAAGCTGAACTTGATGAGATGATTTGGATGCAGGATGGGGCAACTCCACATAGTGTCCTACCCGTTCGAGATCATTTGAATGATGTATTCCCAATATGGATAGGGAATAATGGCTACCTGACAGTCCGGATTGTCCCTATGGATTTATTTTTTTGGGGATTTCTAAAAGACATTGTCAATAATAATAATAGTACTTAAGTCATTAAAGACAGGATTCGACTTGAAATAAATGATCTGAATGTAAATAATGAAGCCATTTCCGGTGCAATTATAAATATAAGAAAACGTTATCAATTATGCTTTGACAATAATGGTGGACATATCGAACATCTTTTATGAGTTATCATATATTTATATTTGAATTTCCTAAATAAATCTCTATCTATTTTGTATAAATATTTGGTTTTTTTCTTCCTCACTGTAAACGATTTTGATTATTTCATTAAAGAAGTGTCACTTATCAAACATAATAGTTGTCATTTTCATAGCTCACTTTAATAATATTAACTTTTCCATATTTACAGTAACTAACTAGTTCAACTAAGATATTCGACGTTTAATAACTCAAAAATGGTATATGGTAGGGGTAACATATGGTATATTTTTGAAATCAGGAACAAAGGATCATTCCAAAAATTTAATAGTTTAAAGGGTATCCCATTTAAAAAATACTTTATTTTTTTGTATCTTCTTGAAATCTATACTATTGACAGCATTTTAACGAAATTCAGTCATAACCACACAACTTTTATTTAAAACTTTTTTTTTTCTATAGGCAATAATAGTGATTGTGAGAGGTGGGTAATTTATAATGAATAACCCTGTACATGTAATTTTCCATGTCTTCCTCAAGATAAAAATAATTTAAAATTCAAGAAAATTTGCATTAAAATGATTCTCGCAACAATGTTTAGTAGTTTTTCTGCCTCGACGCACAGCTTTTTGCCATAACTAGAATGAAACTTTTCATTCTAGCCAATGAGGTTTGTTAGTATTGTTCTTGATTAGGTATGTTTATTTATTGTTCATGGCTAAGTTATTAGAAAATGTAAACCTCTGCAAGAGAAACCTAATTTAAATATAATCCTGAGCGGATTATTCAAAATACACGAAACGTCGGCTAATTAAAATTTAGTTTTCTCCAGTCGACTTACCACAACTAATTTAAAAATTATCTTCGTTGTCACAGTGAGAATTTTATACTCGGGATCTAGGAACTACACAGTATTTATGGTTTTTTCTTTTAAGATCTAAAGAATACGTGTCTAGAAATGTCGTTTACTCTAAATTAAATTAGCTCTATAACCAAATATCGAAATCGGCTTCAATTCTGAGATACAGAATATTGCAGAAGTATAAAATTGTTATTGGAAACGGTACATCCTATGATTTATGGAAAAGAGTACCTTTTCACCTTTTTTAATGAGCTTTTTGATAGTAGTTGTTCTCATTTTTTGATATTGCTTGTTGTTATCAAGATGGCAACTAATTTATGTTCTCAAATACCTAGATGTACGCCACTATTTTTTTTGTCGAACCACAGTACTATGCAGACGAGTTCGTACTAGTAATTGATACCATGTGCCAAATTGGAAGTCATCTCAGCCCGTTCATGAGATATTTACGGAAAACCGGAGCCTTTAACACCCTGCACAAACTTGATCCGATTGTTTAATTTCAAAATTTTAGCGAAAAATACGACTTTTGTTATTAAGATCCCATAACCTCTTAAGGGAGAAATTTGTTCCAATGCTAAAATTATTCACTATATTTAGAGCATATTTTAACTTAAATAAACTGCACCCAAACGGTGTCCCGTTCTAATATAGACAGCCTGCATGTAAATTAAACATACCGCATTCTTTTTGTTATTCTCTTTGACACAAAACTATTCGGTGTGCATTAGCAGTTTAACGGATTATATTTTATGCGGTGTTTATTCGGTGTTCCGCCATCCCCAAGCGGCATAAGTGTTGGGTTCGGTCGGTGGATAAGGCGGAGGCGGCACGGGGAGCTCGTCTAAAGCAGGAGAGTAAGTTAGATGTCAATTCCTTCGACATTAGTTCAAAGAAACGACAGAACACAGGGGAAATATGTTTACGAAAGTGTTGAAGGAATGAAACGCGTTAACATCACGTTATTGTGGCTCAGGAGAAATTCAAATGCTAACGCCGTTCAATATTTATCATACCAACTTCTTATTTTTTCATTCTCGCTGTCGTTTCTTTGTATGAAACACCTTTGAAAGGAAATATATCATTCAGTGGAAATAGGTGTTTGTGCCTTATAATATAGGGTAAAATATATTAGCCAATATGTAAATACCGAGTGGTTCAACACCGTGGAAAATAAAACAGTAACACAGATACAATATGCGAACAATATGTTGACATATTAACGCAACAACGTAAACAAATGATACAAATATCTGAAGCGATAGTTTTAGATATCATCAAGGAAGTTCATGCAGTAGACAATATTTTTTAAATGACCCCAAACAGAAAAATCAAGGGGTATTAAATCAGGTGACCTTGGAGGCCACCTCACAGGGAACCATTCGTCGAAATTACGTTTTCTCCGAATCTCCGTTGAAGGTAATTAATTACTATCCTTGAATAATGGGGAGGGGCACCATCTTGTTGGAAATACATTCCCTGTCTTAAATGGAAAAGTAATTCAGCTAAACTGTCCTCAATTTCATTTTGCAGAAATCCCAAGTATCTGGCACCAGTCAGGGGCCCTTCAAATATAATTGGACCAATGATTCTACTACCGATTATTCCAAGTCAAACACTGACACTGAACCGCACTTGAAAGTTACCCTCCCGTAATAAATTTTGATTTTCTTGAGACCAATATTTTGTATTTTGTCGGTTAAATAATCCCAAATTTGTAAACTTAGGCTCGTCCGAGAATAAAATCATTCCCAAGAAATTATTGTTTGGCTGCACGTTATTCTGTAAAATGCAATTGCAAGATTCCATCCTACGTTCGTAATCATTTTCGTACAAGTACTGGTGCAATTGGTATTTAAAAGATTTATAGTGGTATTTGTGCACAAGAATTAATACAAAATATTAACAGTACGGTCAATGAAAAAGATAAAGAAATATTAAAAAAATCTATAAGTGGATATCTGTTAAAGAAATATCGCCTTATTAGTGAAGCAAGGCGTTTAATAAGTTACAAGCAGCATAAAAAACTACGATCAAACCTCACATTGTCTCAATATGATCGAAAAAAAAAAAAGAAATGAATCTTTAACTAATGAAATGAGAGAAGATATCCGAAGATTCCTGGAGCAGGATGACAATTCTGGAATGTGTGCCGGAAAAAAAGATTACATATTTAAACATGTTAAAAAAAAACATGCCACAGCTTAAAATTGAAGGAAAGTTAATTTGATTTTTTTTTTAATTAAATTTTCAATTCTTCCTGTATATTTAAAGTTGATCTAGTAATTTGAAATAATTGAAATGTTTCACTTGTTAGAGCATGAGAGTTCTTTTGTTTTGCTTAAATCAATTCAAACCCAATAATTTGCCTTAAAGAAACTGTCTTATCAACTTCTACTCGAGCCAAAACATTTATTTCCGTTCCTTCGTTAAGAATGGAATTTTCTTCGGGATCATTGTTGGGCTCACTTTGGAACTGATTTTCAAGACAATTTAAATAATTTCTCGGTGGACATTGTCCATCAGGATATCGTTCGGCATAAAGGTGTCTAGCCGCAACGCCATTTTTTCTACATTCCCGATAAATAATTAACATGTCCACTTTTTCATCTCTTGTATAAATTTGCGGCATTTTGAACACAATTAACAAGAATTTTAAACAATTATTAAAGACACAATAAAAGCACCGGTAAACCAATAAATGTTTGACAAGCTAAATATTTCATTGTTCTCAAAGCCACCTTAGTTAGTTACTTCTTAACATTTAATTACAACAAAATTGTATTTTCTTATTTTCTTTCAGCTGTAATTTTGTTTGTATTTATCGCACATTTTAATACGACATATGAATAAATTCCTTATTAATAGTACTAATAAATGGTACCTCTGTACCAATATGGTTCCATTTGTAAAAATAGAGTTTTACCCCAAAACCTATTTTCATGAACTTTATTTGCTCATTCATCACGTAATTTAGTATTCTTGACGGGATTTTGATTTTTCTAGCATTACACTGGTCATTTAGAATAAATTGGAACCATCATGGCACACCTTAATGGAAGACTAAAAATTATATTAAAAAAAATATTGACGTTTGAAATGTCACTTATTTGATATCGTTGGATTCAGAAAATTATGCAGAATTCAATAATGTAATAATATACAAGATATTCCATTTAAAAATCGGAAGTTAATGTCACTTCGGGCGAAACCGGAAGTGAAAAAAAATCACTTGTATGTCAAAAAGTGCCACTTATTACGTATATAAGATATCCCAAATTTCAATCAATTATCTTCAAACCTAAAGGAAAAAGGGAGGTGTACCATGATCCTGTTACACCCGGTATAATACCACAAGATCTCAAAATTATATTGAGATACATGCGACTTTCATGACGACGATGACGAAATAAATAAGTATTTTTTATTAGTAACTAAATAGTTTGAGAATTTTTCAAAAAGTTTGGTGTTAAGCAGTATATAAAATCATCTTAAAATGATATATGGGGATACATCCTATGACGAAACTGTTGTGATAGTTGATGAAAATGTACCATGCAAATTGCATAAATCAGTGTGGAACCAGTTTACGAAATTTTGCGAAGAAAAAGACTATGTGCTAAACGAAGCAACTTCAGCGTTGAAGTTGAACAAAATTTTGAAGACTTGGGCGTTCAATATGAAAAAGAGCGATGGCTCAGATTATAAAGGAATGGTCGTTAAAAATATGTGAAACATAATAACCGAATTAATACCGGAAATGTTTTTTAAAAACTAGAATGTTAGTTCAACCCATTTACTGATAAGCTTTTTAAGTCAGCTCGCGATGTTAGATATCCAAAAAGAAAACAGTTTCAAAAACAACTAGAAAAAAGCTAAGAAGTGCTACTGTTATTGCCTAGCGAGATGATATGAACATGATTAGCATTTTAGAGAAGGCAGCATATGCTTAACAATTACTTCCAACTAGAGGTTGACAATACTAAATAAGCAACTGGTAGAGTGAAATATGATCCAATTTCTTTGAAATGTGCTTAGGATGGTGCTCAAAAGTTAGATCAAGGCAAGTGGATAATACGTAATTTGATATTATATGTCTCGTTAGGTAATCTGTTGTGGCAATTAATTATTGCGTTTCATAATTTACCTACATTTTTGTTTCCAAAAGGGACAGTCATGTAAAAATAGAACGAATGTTTTTGACGCCAAACCTCTATCATTTTCTCAGATCTTCAACAGTATCCCTCTTAGCAAAGGCAGGCATTAACAAAAATCAGAAATACAACTTTTTAAACACTACTACACAGTTTCAACTAACAATCATGATATGATCAAATATGAATTTGGACCTAAGAAACTTAAACATATTTTTTGGCCTCCCACGGTGAAAATAACAGTTTTATAATTTGTGCTTTTAATTTCAGTTTTATTAATATTAATAAAGATATTAATAAATGTTAATAAGTGCAGATCTCACTAGTGCAAATTGTCGCAGTAATTCAGTGAAAATTTCATTGTTCTTATAGCACATGAAATATACTACAATGATTACTACATATTTTTTACTCTGTAAAACTCCATAGGTCGCTATAAGCATCTGCACCAACAAAAAATCCATTTAACAATTCTGCCTTGCCTTTACTACTTGTCAGCCTCATATAAATATATACATCACATTTATTTCAAGAGTAAAAATGAGAGTACCATGTTCTGTTATTAAAAATAATTTAATATTCTCCCAAGCGTAAAATATAAATTACAGCATATATCAGATTTATTATTTCCTCCATCCTCCATCCCATACTTATTTCCTGCTATATTGGAAAGATAAATCAAGAAATCCAGGAAAGACACATAAAACTATTGATGTGTCCTCAGTTTGAGACATTAAGGATATAAAAGTCCAGCAATAAACGTGTCCTGCGACCCAACTAGTGGACAGACAATCAACGGAATCAATAATTGGTTTTCCTCTTCACAATTAATAGACGCTCTAAAAATATTCCTTAGCCCTTAGTTATTATTTCCTTGGTGGGTACTTTTTCATCTGAGCAGAATCACTGTGCAGCATTGTGTGTAAAATGCTAAGCATATATCTGTTATGCTCATGGCTCATAATTATTTGGATCATTACAGTTAAAAGCTTAAAAAATACCATTTTTTTTTTTGGTGTTAACGTATGGCAAAATAAAAATCTACATGCATTGCTGTTTGTATACATACCTAAACGAATACTAAAATAATCTGGTATATTTAATTTCCATAGAATAGATGAAGCTACTGATTGGTGATGAAAATTAATCTAAGGTAGTATGCCTACAAGATATGCTCAACTTGCATACGTACACACACTTAAATAGGTAAAAATTGTTTGCTACTGAGTTCATGGTGTTGTAAAATTAATACATTTTTTTGACTAGAAACTATAGAGTTATTCTCAAAGATATGTAAATAAAAATGCCCTTTTCATCAAGAGCATATAGATTTTAATAATTTTATATACTTATGTCCATGTCTAAGAAAGTACCTAAAATTTTATTTTTGGACCTAATTATGTAAAAGCAGTTTTCTCTTCACAAGCTTTCGGAGTTACATATACATTGCATATCAATTAAAGATTACACTATTACAACATAATATTAAGAAAATGTCAAGTTTATATCGCAATTTGAACATACGTATACCATAGAAGAATTATTTTTTGCGGATGTTAAAGTGTAGCACGCGGAAGGAGGTGTCGAGGCCCCAGCGACCAGGAGCACGTCTCAGGAACGTCGCGGAGCAGGATAGAAGAAATACGGCTGGAATAGAAATCAGTAGACATAGCTCTCGCTAAGCATGCAGGAGTACAGACCGTATAACTCAGAGTCGTTTAGATTAAATCTGCTCACTCGCAGGGAGCAGTAGAGGCGGCGGGGCGATAGGCTCTCGTTATTTACTATCGTTTCGTTCGCTACTTGTTTTACCAAATTACCGGGAAGACGCGCCGATCCGATACCGGCTACCGAACGTGACGTCGCAGAAATGTTACGATTATGAGCTTCCACCAGCCAACTACTGCTATTGCTACTGCAACTACCGATGATACACATATGTACGTTGGACATAACTCGTATTTGTTTGAAAAATCGTTATTAATTCTTCGTTTGGGATTATAAATTGCTCAGAATTTATTAGTTGGTACTTAACATACATATTATAAATAAACAATATGCGTAAATACGTAAGTAACAAAAATATTGGTTGTAATATTTAATTTACATTAAATGCAGACATTTTATGATTAATATTCCTTACACATTCAAATCAATTAAAAGCAGTTACAATTTTTTTTCTAAGCTGCAACCTGCAACCTATGTATAATTTTATAATATATTTTTCAGTTTCATAATATATATATATATATATATATATATATATATATATATATATATATATATATATATATATATGGAGCGTTTCTGAAATGAAAGTGAATATTTTAAAACGGGATATATATATATATATATATATATATATATATATATATATATATATATATATATATATATATATACATATACAAGGTGTCCCATCCAAAATTAGGCACCCTGAATAACTTTGGAGATAAACATTTTTTGAAAAATTGGTGAAACACGTTGACCTTGTTTCCAAGGGGGCATACTTTAATGTAATACTTGTATACCTGTCATCATCCCTCTACCCTACACGGTCATCCCCTCAGAAAATTCAAATGGCAAGGGGGGGTCGAGTGACACATATTTTGAAAGGTCTTTTAATTCCCTACATAACTGTGTATTTTTTTTTAACTTTTATCGATTCGTTCTTAAGGAAAATAATTTTATTTTTGATGATTACACACAATCAGTCTCGTTTAAAAAATCTAAAATGCACTGGGTATTGGAATTTATAAAAGAACTACATTTTTTAGTGTTCTCAAATCAACACGAGTTTTTTCGACAAAAAACACTTTCCTTGTCCGTTTAGTTTTAGAATAATAAAAGACTCATAAGTATTTGATAGTCCTTGAACATTAATTTGTTAACAACCAACTTCAAATCGAGATACATTTTACCAGAGTGAGTTCTCAAAATGGAGAGAGAGAGAATAGAAATTGTCAGCATTTATTTTAAAAACGATAATAATTGTGCTAGAGTTACGGAGCGCATATTTAATAGAAATCACCCAGATAGAAGGGTTGGTTCTCAGTATGTTTTACAATTATTGACAAAATTTATGGAAACAGGTTATGTAGGAAATAGAAAGAATGTACCTCAGCGACCGATTATGAAGGAACCAGTCGAAGTGGCAGTTTTGGGTCATTTGCAGATGAATAATACTCAATCGATCAGGAAAGTAGCTGAGGCTTCCAGTGTATCATGAAGCAGTGTTCATCGAAATGTAAAGGCCCATTTAAATTGGTACACGAATTAAACGAAGATGATCCCGATCGTCGGCTTGAATTCTGTGAGATTCTTAGTGAAAAATTAATCGGTAATGCCAATCTACTGTACAATACCTGTTCAGTTAAATGGGGAGGTAAACAGGCAAAATTGTAGGTATTAGAGTGAAACCAATCCATATTTGTTAATGGAAATTCATACCCAAAGGCCTCAGAAGTTAAATGTTTGTGCTGGCATCCTAGGGGATCACATTGTCGGGCCGTTTTTTATTCCTGACAATTTAAATGGCGAAAGGTACCTCGATCTGTTAGAAAATAACATCGACCCAATGATTACCCAAATCTTCGAAGAAGACGATAATCTTTTGGAGGGCGAACTGTTTTTTCAAGAGGATGGGGCACCCCTACATTTTGATATAGCAGTCCGTGGACTGGTCCGCTAGGTCACCCGATTTAACTCTCTTGGATTTCTTTCTGTAGGGACATTTGAAATCGAAGGTATTTGCAACAAGACCCGCATCTCTGGTAGAGTTATGTGAAAGAATTGTTCGTGAATGCCGTTTATTCACTCCAGATGTGTTCAAAAATGTTCGTAAAGAATTTCAAGACAGATTATACTACTGTATGGAAGTCGGTGGGGGTCATTTTGACAATACATACGATAATTTAAACTGCTTCTTGTATTTTTATTTCCCGAACCTAAAATAATGAAACAATTATTTCACAGGAACGAATCGATAAAAGTTTTAAAAAAATACACAGTTATGTAGAGAATTGAAAAACCTTTCGAAAGATGTATCATTCGACCCTCTTTGCCATTTGAATTTTTTGAAGGGGTGGTCGTTTAGGTTAGAGGGATGATGATAGGTATACAAGTATTACATTAAAATATGTTCCCCTTGGAAACAAGATCGACGTGTTTCACCAATTTTTCAACAAATTTTTAGCTCCAATGTTATTCAGAGTGCCTACTTTTGGTTGGGACACCCTGTATATTACAATATTACCCATTATCTCTATTGTTGGAAAAGTTTTGAGTTTTATCGCCGTTCATACTCAAACTATTAAAGGTAAACCCGTTAAACCAGTTGTGTAGTTTAGTCTGAGAGATGATGTAAGTTTTATATATTGGAATCTGAGACTAAAGGAGGTATGTCGTCTGCAAAGGCGACACATATATTGGGTATCACAAAATGGAATATGTCGTTAACAGATATAATGAACAGGAGTGGGCTGAAGATGGAGCCCTGAAGCACTCCAAGTGTAACATACGTAGTCTCTGAACAACTATTAAGTCTCACATTCTAGCTTCTATTTTGTAAGTAAAATTGGAACAAGTCGGGAGGCAAGCCTTTCACTTCGTAATGATATAACTTCTCAACCAGAATAGATTAAGAATACAGTCGAAAACCAACAACGTCACTATCTGTAGACAGCAGGAATTGTAGAACACTTACTGCGAAAGTAAGGAGAAAGCCGAGTTTTAAATATTAACATTGATATTCAGTATTAATATAATTTCACACAACTAGCATTCATTTTTCTTTTAGTATATAAGGGAATACAAAATTTTCTAGTTGTCATAAAAAATTTTATTTTGTTAATTTTCGTTAAGATTCTAGCCCCAATTTCCCCTATACTTGCGATGTCAACATACATCGCGAGATGTGGACAGTGCGGCGCGGACTTTACCAGGAGCCAGTGCCAGCAAGCATTCTGCTTGCCAGTCCTCGGCAATCCCATTGTTTGCCTGATTTATGGCCCCTCAAATCGAATACAATGCAGTAGTGCACCGACCAAGACCATTTCCAAGATACTACCGTACCATTTTTACACATGCGTCAACATAATGTGGACATGCGGGGATCAGATAAATTTCAATTAAATCATGTTCAAAGAAAGAATCAATAAAAGATCTAGTCGAAAAATCCATTCACTCTATGCTTTGCTTATTTACTTCTTATAAGTTCAAGAATGTTATTTTTTTTATAACAATCTAGTCTAGTCATTTTGTGAATTGTAGAAGACTTGTAAATATACAGGGTGGTTCTGAAAATAGTATTAAATCAAAGATGTTCGAAAGGTTCGCAGGGGAGCAATACACACCTCGGCGAATTTCCGCATGTTTTATCGAAACGGTGCAAAATTTCCGGAGTATTTCGATTTTCTTCACAGGCGTTTATAGTTAATTCTTGGAGAATCCGGGCGTTGGGAACTGGCTTAGCATCAAAGTCGGTCAAGGGGCTTATAAAATATTCAGAAAGAACAAATTTTTGGGAGGCTCAAAGGCTCTTACCACCCCAATATTCTGAATTTGGAAGAAGAATTTTGAAGTGGATTAAAACCTTTGGAACCCATGATTAAAAAAATAGTTTTCCACAACACCTTTTAAAACAGTTTTAATCATCTCCAGATGATGTTAATTTGGTTGGCGAAACGAGCGTCGAACGACACAGAGCCCTCTTTTGGAGGTAAATACCCTTAAATAATTAAATCATTTGATCAGGTTAGTGATGTTTTGCATTTTTAACGCACCTATATGGTATTTTATGGTTCTACTAGATCCTACTGTATTCTATCAGATTCTACCAGATTTTACCCAGATTTTACCCGGATTCTACCTGAATACAGGCTTGTTTTGGTTATTTGGTTCCTCCTAGAATACCTAATCTACCCTGGGCTAAGCTTTACCAAGCAGTCCTTGCAAAGCTCAGTAGAAATATTGTTTTTCAAGTACAGGGTGTACGTCGTAACCAAAACGGTGGGAATATTCTGATCACAGATAAGCCACCTTTCTAATATACATATATACAGTGTCATTTAGTTATTATTACCATTTGCCGCCAATTTACAGTTTTATTATAAATGTTATACGTTCATATACAATTTCTTGTGTAACTCGCGTAGTTGAAGCGGCGAAGCGTCATATTGCTAAGAATATTTCATTACCTGGTACGATTACCTTATGTACCCCCTCTTTTGTGCACAAACGGCAGCCCAATTTTATAATTTTACGTTGCCGGTTGCTGCAAATGAAGCGAGAAAGTATCACTAGTGTTTATTATTAAATGTTAAATATTGGATTTTTATACAAAGTTACACAATATACAGATGGGCCATTAACTAACTATCTGCTACCCACTGACTTTTAGGGATGAACAATACAGACCTCTACATTAAACACCTTACGCTTACGAAGCGAAGCGTAAAAACATCCAAATTTCAAACGTAAGTGTGTTCAATTTTTTGAAGAAGAACTTTCTCGTGGAGTGGGGAGAGATATTTCATAAACAACCTATATGGTTAAACCCTTCATATATTATGACAGCCAAGATTCTAGTCTTCCTCACAACTCCAAGACATTAAAGGTATTCTGAATAATTTTTTGAAATTCAAAAATCTTAACAAATAAAGTTGTAACTAAAATTAATTATAAATTATAACAGCATGTCTATTATAATTTTTGAGATATGTGTTTTGTGTTAAAGTTGTTGGCTTTTTTTCCCAGCAAAATTAATGAATAGTTCTGGTTCACACACACGAACAAAACGAAATTCTATGAAAATAATCTAGTATACAGATTATTATTAGTTTCAATCTTCAAGAACTCACTGTACATTTGTCGTTTGCTATTATTTCTTTGTTGCAATCACACTAAACTAGTTATAAATCGTTGCAGTTGGCGTGACCTCACTAAAAGGTGAAGAAAATTAGTGATGATATCTAAATTACGCAAGTTTTAGAGAGTAATTTGTACAAATCAGACGGTCCAGCGTTTCTTCTCCATCCCCGTCACAGTTCCGAGAATCCAGCTTTCAATCACAGCCAACTCTGCGTCTTGTCTCAATTTATTCTACCTTCAACAAAATATGAGCATTATTAATTATTATTATTCTTATTATATTATAATACCGAGGTCGGATAATCCAGTAATATATCGGGCTAGTTTATAAGAATTTTCGGTAGAAATGTTGAAAAATTTTAAGATAATTTCTCTTCTTTCAATCCCACATTTTTTGTTTTTAAAGAAAAACTATTTATATAAAAAATTTCTTATGAGATTTACACAGACTATTTAAAGGAAACTATTGGTGTCACATGACATCATAAAAATATTTGTCCATATTTATGTACAACATTAAATTATGTGGCTATTGAACATTCCTAAAGCATTTTTCTTATTTTAATTTTAAAATGTATTGCCTTATTTGAAATGTACATAAAATATATGTATACAGGGTGTCCCATTTAAAACGAAACACCCTAAGCAACTCATAAAAAATACCAAGACATGTCAATTTTTATATTTAGGGAGACATATTTTGATATAAAACTCTCAACTTTCACTTCTTCCTCCTCCTCTGTAGCGCCACCCTTTTAAAAATTGCAAATTGAAACAGTTGTCGAGTGATACATTATTTGATAACGAATATTTCAACAATGCCTCTATTCCCTAAGTGCCTAGAATATGTTAATGACGTATGACATTGGTAGCTGAATATATTTTTTCCAACACAAGAACTAGAACATATCAGAAACATAAAAAATTAAATAAAAGAAGTTCAAGTTCATTTGCAATGTAAAACATAACACTTCTCCTCCATCCAATTTCATTTCCTTGAATATTTTTAATGAAACAAAAAATAGACGATGTTTTATTTCAATACTAAACACAGTTACTGTTGTGTTGTTTTGGACATCTAAAGTGAGCATAGAATACTTTGTTAATAATGGTTTATTCTTTAGACGAAAGAAAATAAATTTTAAAATTGTATTATAATAATAGCTGTCGCTGACGCGACACCCACCTGAATCGGGGTCGTGGGAAACCGAAAAAAAATAATAATCAAATAATAATATTAATAACAATAATAAAAATAATAACAAATAATTCTTGATTCTTTACGTCTTCTTAGGGCACATGATTCTGATATCTACAGCAGAGATCTACCCCTGCGGGATGTGGGGAGTAACTGTACGTAATTTGCTGGCACTCTATCCGTGAGGTTCGGAGGACACGGGAGGACTGTCCAACAAGGGGCAACCGAAAAAAATAATAATAATAATAATAGAGAAAAAAAAACACACACACATAATATAATATAATATAAAAAACATACACAAATATATTACAACTAAATTTCATACATATATTTTGTGAATCACATCGTGTATTTTTTGACTAGGTGTTTGGAATAACCATTCTTTTTATTTTATATTTGAATATTTTGTGACTGTATATATCCTTAAGCAATAAAATTGCCGAATATCGAGTATTTTATTTTCGTTAATTATAGCATCATTTGGGTAAATTTTCTTTTTTCTATATATTATTTTTAAAACCGATTTTTGTACAACATCTAGATTTCTGAGGTGACTATCATTAACCCCATCCCAACCCAAGATGCCATATGATATTTGAGATTGTAAGTGCTTGATACAGTATTTTTAGATGATTTAATTCAAAGGATTCTTTTAGATATTTAAATTTTGATAATAAGCCTCTAATTTTTTTAATTATATTTTTTATGTGTAGATCCCATTTTAGGTGGCGGTAAATGATAGTTCCTAAATATTTTGTAGTTTCAATTTCTCTTATCGTGATGTCTGAGTCAACATTTATTGGACCTAAACTTGGTAACTTTTTAGAATAAGACGTAAATGGTAGATAACATGTTTTGACACAGTTGAGGGAAAGTGAATTATATCTAAAGTAGTTATTAATATTTTTAAAGTTGTTTTCTGTTTTATTTTTTTAGTTTATTCCAGGAGTCTGCTGAATATATTATTGCAGTATCATCTACAAAATTGATTATGGACCCCGAAGTATTAACCGTCAATAAAATGTTGATATATATCGTATATAAAAGAGGACCCAAAACTGGTCCTTGTGGAATACCATATTTGGCATTTTTAGGTTCACTAATCACGTCAATAATTTTTGCATACTGTATGCGATCTTCCAAATAACTTTTTATAAGATTAAAAACTTTACCTCTCAAACCAAAATACTTTAATTTTCTTAACAACACAGTATCAAATGCATTATCGCAATAATGATTACACCAAAGCCGCTGCTCACATTTTCAATGAAAGTTTTCCTGGTGAAACTCTTTGTGCCAAGTATATAATGAAATTGATAAGAAAATTTGATGAAACTGGTTCAGTAAACAATAGAAAACATAATCGCATACGCACTCTTCCCAATAAAGCAGTTCAAAAAGCTGTACTTCCACACTCGAAGTTGATCAGGCTGAAAGTAAAAGTGTTAGACAGTTGTCTCAAGATTCTGGAGTACCTAGAAATAGTGTTTATAGACTAGCAAAATTCCATCCATATGAAATTAGACTTTTACAAAAGTTCAGCGATGATGGCACTGATAATCGAGTACAGTTTTATAAAATCAAATCTAATTGCATTTAAGAAAATGCGCTCTAAAATATCTGTTTTTCCAATGAGAGGTCGTTTTCTCTTAAAAGAACTGTCAATAGACACAACTGTAGAAAATGGTACGATGAAAACCCTCATCTCTATAGGGAGTGTCATACAAAAGACTGCAAAAATTAAATGTCCGAGCAGAAATTCTAGAAGATCATATTAATTGGTTCTTTTTTTCCTAATAATTTAAATAATAAATGTATCTCAACTTATTAGAAAATGAGATAGATCCCATGATTACCCAAGTTTTAAAGGAAAATGACAATTTTTTTGAAGGCGAAAAATTATACCAACAGGATGTCTCTCCCACATTATGAAGCACCAGTGAGGGAATATTTGAACCAAAGATTTCCTGATAAATGGATTGGTAGAAGAGATTCGAATGATTGTCCGACCAGGTGCCCAGATTTGACATCACTGGATTTCTTTCTATGGGGATACATTAGAACTGAAGTTTATGCTACTAAACATGAGATTTAGAGGAATTGAGAGTACGAATTATACAGTAATATCCAACATCGTTTTATAACTGTATGAAAGTCGGTTGTGGACATTGTGAAAAATTAATTAACTGATACATGAATGATTTCAATATTGTTTGGTTCATAAATTTGTTTTTTTTTATCATTAGCTTTTATGCTTTCTTCTGTGACTTATTAAAAATATAGAAAAAATACACTTGGAAATAAACAGAAAGGTCCAAGAATACTTCCCTGAGGCAGCGAGTAGAAACCTTAAGAGGGCTAGTCGTAAATATTTTACCAGCATCTCTTATAACCACTACAGTGGCGGCTGGTGAAATTTAGGCTATGTCGTATCTTAGTATTGGAGCATGGGAACCAAGCGATAATTTACGGCGTAACTATCGAAACTAATAAAAAAGTTTTTTCAGAAAAAAATTGCGTTTGAAATTTGCGAATAACAGTTGGAAACATTGTGAGCCTCCAAGGTTATTTTTTAAACGATTTGTAAAATATTTGCAAAACGTTTTCTTCCAGAATTAGGTGGAAAATATAAGACAGACTTCAAATTTCATAAAAAAAATATTGATTTTCTATAAAGTTACACTGTTTTGAAATTTTATTTTAGAGTCATTTTTCACTGTGCAAACTTCAAAATGGTGCAACTTTGTAAAAAAATCTATATTTTTTTTTATGAAATTTAAAATCTGTTGTTATATTTTCTACCTGATTCTGAAAAAAAAAAGTTTCGTGAATATTTTACAAATCGTTTAATAAATAACCCTGGAGGTACACAATTTTTCCAACTTATTTTCGCAAATTTCAATCGCAATTTTTTTTCTGAAAAATTTCCTCATTTAGTCTTGGTAGTTATTACGCCTTAAAGTAGCATCTGGGTCACATGCTCCAATACTATGATTTGACAGGATAAATTTCACCAGCCGCGGCTGAACCACGAATTGGTTTCTTCCCTTTAAATAATATTCAAACCAAGTAAGAGCTGGGCTACGAATCAGAAATAATTCGTGACCAATTGTGTCCAAAGATCCTGTTACATAAAAACTCTTCCCATAATGGGCCGTATGCATAAAGTTAAGTAAATACTTACAAGTAAAAACTAAAGTAAAAGTAGTACTTATGCAAGTAGTACATATGAATATGAATACGAAAATAAGCATTTATTAAAAAATTCTAGTATAAGGTTGTGTACTTAACTTTCTGGATGTGGTCCATTGTGTTTACATTAAAAATTTACAGGACATATTTCAAACGAAATATTTTTTTACAAAACAGACGTTGTTTAATAATAATTTAAATAGTGCGCAAAATCCTTGATTTCAATATGAATTGTGATGCAACGGAACCATCATGTACATCAACATGTTTGTTATTGCTTCAAAATCAAAATTGTCTGTATTTTATCAATCCAAATGTAAATATTAATGAAACAAATTAAGATCGAAAAATGTAAATTATTGAATCCGTCATCATAAATAACTATATTTTATGGAAGTGTTTAAATGAATTATATTTTATGGTATTTATAAAACATGTAGATTTATTTAGAAAGTCGATTATTTCCAATAAATCCGCTTGCGAGCGACTTATTTATGATCTCATCGAAGGAATGTGTTCCACGCGGCCCAGCAGACATCTAAACAGTCTTTCAATGTTGAAGATTATTTGTAAAAAGTCTAGTTGTCCATCATGAATTTCCGATGACTGATTAATCGTGTTAATATTTATACACCAGCGCCCCTCGGTTGACACATTGATGTGTGCGGATGAGGTAGATTTGTGTCTATGAGGCGACTAGATATAGTATTTGCGTACACACGGCATACACATATGGTTGTTGTTTCCTTAACATTTATTTTTTAGTAACACTGAAGAACGGTTTTATAATATAAATTGTAAGAGAAGATAATAAATAAAAGCATTTATTAATTAAGCAAATTAAACATGTTGAATCTAGAGAATAAGAATGAATGAATAAATATATTGAATGCAGTATTTTAGTAATTATTAACTATGTAATTTATTAATTGCCACAATTCTTACACAACCTTTAGTTTCTTTTTGTGTATATGAAAAATTCAGTATCCCAAAGATTTATAAAACGATCAAAATATCGCCTTGATATACGGGGTGTTCACTTCAAGTGCGCTAAATGCAAAGAGGCAATAGAGGAAATTATTTTAAGCAAAAAAGTTCTTATAAACATAATGTCCGATTTGTTCCGTTATCGAGATTAAAGATTTTTTAATCGTTACCGATCTTAATTTTCAATTTAATACTATTAGATGGTCATGAAATACAGATGATTTGCGTGGTCAGTCTTTATTTGACAGTTGTTAAAACAAATTAGTTAATAGTTTAAATATGCGGATGGAGTGTATGTTTATGATTTATGTGATGCAAACACTAGAGCCATATTTAGTAGGATAATCAAACCCCAATAAACGTGTTCGAGTTTTTAATGGTAACAATGAAGAACATGTACGTTTATTTCTTCTGATTTATTGTCAGATGAAGCGATTTTCACACAAGATAGTATAAATGCAACACACAACATTCATGCGTGGCCCCTCGATAATTCTCGCCATATTATAGTAAGAATTATTTTTTTAAATCCCCACCGTACAAATCAATATTTAAATTTACTCAAAAATGATCTTGAAGCAATTCTGGATGACTTACAACTATACGATGGACCTCATTATGTTAGAAACATCATTAATTTAATGAACACCCGATTTTCTAATAGATGGATTAAACTTGAAGGCCCTGTTTCTTGGCAACCAAGATCTCCAGATCTTACCCCTCTCGAATATTATTTCTGAGGAAACATGAAACAAAATGTTTATAGCATTCCCATAAATACATAACAACAATTACAAGAAATGATAATAAATGCTATTGATGAAATTAGGATCGATCATGAAATAATAGCAAGAACTTGCAGTTCCTTTATCCGTCGATGTAATTGTTGTGACCATCCACAAGGAGCACAATTTGAATATTTCCTTTGTTATTGTTTGTTCGTATTTTTGTTTTCCTATTCAGTGTAAAATATCATGTGGTATTATTAGACAAAATGGTGTAAATAATGGTTGTATTTCATCGCAATCTAATAATATTAAATTAAAAATTTGTAAGATTGGTAGCGAGTGAAAAATCTTTAAAATTATTTAAAACGGTAACGAATCGGACATATGTTTATATGAGCTTTTTTGCTTAGAATAACTTTCTCTACTTCCTGTTTGCGTTTGGTATACTCAAAGTGAAAGACCCTATATACAGGGTGAGTCAGTTTTTTGTAGACAAACTTTAACAGGAGATAGAACACATGTTTTTAAAAAGAAAAGTTCCTATAAACATATGTCGTAGAACGCTTCGTTTCCGAGATACAGGGTGTTGAATATAATTTTATTTTCTCGAATTTTCATTATAACTTATAAACGAATGCTTAGATTTTTTCCATGTTTGGTGGATAATGCCTATTAATTAAGGGGCATAAAACAAGCGATAAGAATGTTCAAAAACTTGCACAGTGGCGGAGTGGAAGGACTGCTCAACCCCTTTCTTAAACAGAATTTCTACACCAATGACTATTTTTAAAAAGAACTGTTAATTTCATTACCTACATATAGTTTAACAAAAATAATGTCCTTTCTTCTGTTTCGAAATTCCTGTGCGTTTCCGAGTTATTTTGATTTTTAGTGTTTGATGTGGTACTAAATTAAGTAATTTATTTATTATCAATTATCGGCTAAATATTTAATTCTTTCAAAGAAACCTACCTAAATATGGTTTGTTAAGGATTCTAAAAAGTCGAAATCTTTTATTCTTTATCTCTTTCCAATGTAGTCAAAATAAATATTTGTTATATCAAACCATACTCAAATACAATACATACAAATACATACTCAAAAAAATTCGAGAAAAAAAATTATATTCAACACCCTGTATCTCGGAAACGAAGCGTTCTACGACATATGTTTATAGGAACTTTTCTTTTTAAAAACATGTGTTCTATCTCCTGTTAAAGTTTGTCTACAAAAAACTGACTCCCCTGACACCCTGAATAAATTACTTAATTTAGTACCACATCAAACACTAAAAATCAAAATAACTCGGAAACGCACAGGAATTTCGAAACAGAAGAAGAGACATTATTTTTGTTAAACTGTATGTAGATAATGAAAATAACAGTTTTTTAAAAAAATAGTCATCGGTGTAGAAGTTCTGTTTAAGAAAGGGGTTGAGCACCCCCTCCACTCCGCCACTGTGCAAGTTTTTGAACATTCTTATCGCTTGTTTTATGCCCCTTAATTAATAGGCATTATCCCCCAAACGTGGAAAAAATCTAAGCATTCGTTTATAAATTATAATGAAAATTCGAGAAAAAAAAATTATATTCAACACCCTGTATCTCGGAAACGAAGCGTTCTACGACATATGTTTATAGGAACTTTTCTTTTTAAAAACATGTGTTCTATCTCCTGTTAAAGTTTGTCTACAAAAAAACTGACTCACCCTGTATACACATAGTTGATTTTTTTTTCTAAAAAAAATTTCTCAGAAAGAAAGAAAGAAAGTGAGAGAAAATGTGGATTAATGTTTCTATACTTTTATAACCCAGTGTTAATAAATGTATAACATAGATTGTTCCAAAAAACGTTCTTTTGGTGTTAGACAAAAAAATTCCGTACTGTCAAAAATTAATACAAATCAAAAACACTTTAACAATTATATATATTTTTGCGAGGATCTAGACACGCTAACATACAGGGTGTTCCTTAAATACACATCAGGGAGTAATTCCTGTAGTTATTTCTGAAAGTTCATATGAATATGTAATTCAAACCTTGTTAGTATTAGCAACAAGGGGTAGTTGTTAAAGCTTTTCACTGATTCATATCACAGCAAAAAATACCTTTCGTTGGCATTTTGACAGTGAATTGCAATACTCATCTAGCAAATTTGATGTGAAGATTTCAATTCGATGGTTACTGACTTCAAATTAAAGGCAACAATATAGCCAATTCTAATGCAAAATGATTATGAAGAGATAATACGTAGTGTACTGTTTGTCAAAATACAATACACAAATATCTATTTAGTTTAAACTTATTTCTAAAAAATAATAAAATTGTGTACATATTTATATTTCAATTTCAAGTAAGACTTAAATACAATTAATTTTGATGAGATTTTTGTAGAATTGGAACACGTGGACCTGGAAATTTCTCATTTATTTATACACTTGGATTTGCAACACTTTCATGTTTTCGAATAAATTAGGTGCATAAAATATTAAGTACTTGAGGTAAGTAATTTGCTTAATTTATCTAAATTTAACACTCAATTACTCACTCGAGTCAAAGTTGTGAGCTTTGATCGAACTGATTTTATATACAGACAAATAGTCTGTAAAAAACGTTTCTTTACTTGATACTCGGAATAGCTCCTGATTTATTTACTTTCCTAAATTTTATTTATATAAAAATTGTTGATCATTATGCAAATTGTGAATTGAATCGATTTAAATATATATGTAACTATTTCGTCAAATTTTATTTTTAAATTATTATGCATATAAGAATGATTCTTCTAATAAATATTTTTAAAAAGTATGTGAGTTAAGAGTCTATATCAGATGCAAGTGAAATATAGTCTCGATTTTACCACACCCCGCGCAGGCCACGGTGCATATATACAGCCAAACCGAAATTATCGCGGCGAATGTCGAAGGTGGCCGATGTTCTAGTTACAGAACGGCATAGTGGAACATTTCAGATCGGGAGATGTTGAATTATCAGAGGCGGAGTACTAGAGGTTTCGTACGACATAAACCGACGAAAGAGTTGTATTGCGTCAAGCTTATAAGCTAAGCAGTAGCTAACCTTACCCTTCATGCGTCCTTGTCCTGCAATTAATATGTAAAAACAATAAAAAAAACCGAAATTATTTTATTTACTTTGTTTAAAAATAGCTAAAGAACTAAACAACAAAACAATTAAATCGTTAATCTACAAAAAAATTTCCATTTTACCGTTTCTTATTAATGCATAGTATTATTTTAAAAATTTTTCCTATAAAATGGAAGTATCAATGTGTGTCATATCATTCAACTCAGAATGGAAAAGGCGATGAAATAATATGAAAAATATATTTGTGTTGTTTTAAATTTAAACTCCAATATTTTTATCAAATATGAAAGATTATGATGATGTTACATATATTGCTGAATTCAGAAAGAAATTTTTTTAATTGAGCCGAATATACAGGATATATCATTTAGAATAAAAAAATTAAGGCAATTTCCGGTCAAACCGGAAGTAAAAGATATGTATGTGACGCGCATATTTAATCAGTATTCGGAATGTCATATGTCCATTTCCGCATATTAATGCGGGGTGTAATTGTTTTATTTTTCAGTTTTTCGGCGTTTTCTTTTTATTTGACATTCAATTGTTTTTAATTTTCGGATTCCTTAGAAAAAAAGCCCATAAGTATAATTTTTGAAGTTTTTTCCTAGGTTAAAAATACAGCAGAAAAATCGAGTAAGGTGCACTTAAAATGATCACCCTGTACATGAGGTAACTGCGCTTAAAATAAACCAAAAATAAAAATTATCATATTCACCTTTCATTGAGCCTTTCATTCTCCATATCAATATTTAGAGAAGACAAAATGGGAAAAATTTCATTTATATTAGTCTCTCTACAGAAATTACCGGAAATAAAAGAAAATTATTACTTTTATTAATTTACGAAAAAAATTCAATTTTCACTAGTACTTACTTTTTATATTTTCTCTTTTGAGCTAATGTTCGATTTTTTGGTTTTCTGCTAGGGTATTTACGCTTATGATATGTTTTTATTTTTCCCATTGTTCTTTCACTGCACTAATAATCACTTTCAATAACACGTCTACTTAGGTGTACACTTGATTTAAAAAAAAAACTGGTACAACTCTTGTAATCGAAAATCTTAATAGTTTAGTTGTGTGCATATGTCTGTAAATAGGGCTGGCCAGGCATGTCGAGAGGGGGGTGGAAAAGAAGTGATTTACCCCGGACCTGGGTTTTTTGGAGGAGATTGGTTTTCTTTGTGTTTTTAAACTTATTAAACCTTTCTCTTTTATTTTATTCAAATGGAATTTTAAAAAATAATTAGAAAATAAGTTTTTCAAAACATATTCAAGCCTGCCATATTATTGTTTAAAAAAATAATATTTGTTACGGATAATTCTACTAATGGTTGTAATTAAAATACTAACTGAATAATGATAATTCTATTTTTAAAATAAGAACACAAAAATACCACTTGAGATTAAAAAAAATGTAAACAATGCAAACTGAACATAAAAATACAATAAAAAAGTAAAATAAATGAACTTCAATTACGTAATACAGAATTAACTAATATTTTGTCATTGCTCCATTAACGTCTAAAACTGCCTGAAGTCTTGCAGGCATGGACAAAATCAGATTTCTTGCAAGGTCAACTTCTTGCGACAAGTTCTCCCAAGCGTCTTCAATTATCCCTTCCAATTCTTGGACATTATTTGGATGGTTATTTAATTTTCTTATATGTTTCACCATTAGTCCCCATACATTTTCAGTTGGATTTAAATCCGGACTTTTAGATGGCCACGGTAACAACTCTATGTTTTTATTAAGAAACCATTGCCTGACACGATGGGCCGTATGTATGGAGCAGTTGTCTTGTTGGAAAATAATATTATTTTCCGGAAACACCTCTATTACTGACGGCAACATAATATTGTCAAATATTTCAATATATTTAATGGAATTGAGATGACCACCACTGTTCCAACACACACCTAACCCATTTAGGCTCATCCAAGCCCAGACATTGACTGAAAACCTTCCTAATATTTGTGGATCGAAAGTATATTTTTCGTCGTATCTAGTGGAAGGAGGCCTATATACGCGAACATGTCCATCGTTACAGGATTTAAAAACCTTTTCGTCAGATAAGACAACTTGTCCCCAGAAGTTTTCATCATTGATTATATAGTTGAGTGCAAAAATAATCCTACCCTGCTTCTTTTCTTCTGAAAGTTTGTATTTTTTAGCCGCTGAACAACTCTTCAAGTCCCTTTGTAGTTTTATTCTTCTGCAAGCAGTAGATACCGAAGCAGGGAAATTTGTCTCTGAAATTGCATTTACTGCAGTCTGCAAAGGGTTTTCTATTAGGTAATTTATAAGATTTTCATCTTCTTGATTATTGCTCTTTCTGGGCCTACCGGAACCAACTTTACGGGATACCGTTTGGTTGGTTTCTCATTGTTTTTTAACACTCATTATCGTGGTTTTACTCACATTGTATTCAGCAGCAAGTCTTCTTATGGACCAACCATCTTCAATTTTAGAAACAATTCGAAATTTTTGAATATCTGTTAGATGTCGAACCATTTTTAATAATGACGCCACTGATTAACGTCAAAGTGACATTTGTAAGATTATTAATATCAATCAAAGAAGGAATGATTTACATAGCTAAAAGAAAGTGTACCAGTTTTTATTGAAATCAAGTGTACCCACTTTATAATAAATAAGTAAATTTGAGATATCTCTAGAATACACACGCCACTGTTGTTTACGAAAATCGCAACGTGATTCCTAAGTGCCCGATTCCCCCTCCCGCAGTGTATGCAAGTGCATCCGTGTTTCCGAAATATCATGCGAGATGGCAGCTATTATCGGAATACAGATATGCAGTTTTCAGTTTTCTAATAAATTTATTTTCAACTAATCCAAGAGTTGGGTCACATGAATATAAACGTTACAAACAGTGACTAATGTCGGAATGTTAAAAAAATTTGGATACAAAATATTTAAAATGCATGCGAAAATTTTTTGACGACTCTAAAAAAAAAAAATTGCATGCCGACATTTTATACATATTTTTGAAAAATCTTGTAAAAATCGCACTCAAATCGGATAAGTTTTAAACGAGATATTCGAGAATTATGATTTAATAGGGTATATAAGACTCTTAATAACGAAAGTTGTATTGTCATGAGAATGGGGATTTTGAAATTCAAAGGACAGACAACTATGCTGCGAGCAAGAAGCCCTACGAGACAGCGATCTCTCTTTGCTGTTTTGATTCAATAATTCCTGCCACCTTAGAGTACACAGTTTTATTCCCATTTAATAAATAATTAATGTCTTAAGAGGATACTTTCTTTAAAAAAAAAAAGAATATCTTGGCAACCAATGCAATAACTGACAATATTCCAAAACAGGATCGAGGAAAAACATTAAATTTCAAGTTTTGCCCACAAAAAAAAAATCTTTAAAGAACTTTGAATTTATGAAACTTGCATAAACGTAATTTTCTTCATATTGTTCAGTTTTGGTGAATTTATTCACTCACAGAAAAAAATAACGAAGAAATATCTGTTAAAGTAATTTGAACTTTTTGAAATTGAAAAATGTGAATCGAAAAAAAATGGATATGACGACGCGACGCGATGGTGCGATTGTCAACCAAACAAAGTTCTTTCTGGAAACTGAAAATGGATTTAAAATTAATTAATAATTCAAATGTTATGAGGTTTTGAATTTAAACCATATTTTCCAAATTTATTTCCATTGTTTAGAAGTTGCTGTTTCTCTGTCTTCAATTATTTAGTTACTTATTAACTAAATACTGCAAATATCCAAAGCATGCCTTCCTAACTCACTCAGTGTCTACAATTTCGCATAAGAATCCCAAAGCCCTACTTCACATCCTGCTGACTCAACAAATATGCAGCGTGCCTTGCTTGAATCTCATCTACTAACCGGTAGTGGACTTATATCGATGCCCTGGTGACGATCGTAAACATCGTCGAACGTATGTAGTTAACCAGCGACAATCTTCTGATGGTAATCTACTCCTGAGAAGGAGAATGTAATGACAAGCACAGGAGAGAGAGTAGGGATATTATAATTAAGGGTTTGCGTTGCAATCTCTAGGAGGAACCAGTTTAGTTTTTCACCGTTAAGGACATAAGTGTGGAGCCGGAGTAACATTAGAGGTTAATTTTTATAGCATTACTTGGAAGAGTAATATAAAAGTTTAATAATTATTTGGCCTACAATGACTCACTTATTTCAGAAGTAATTTTAACGCTTAATGGGGTATTTTGGAAAAATATATTTTTTTCGTAGTTTCTTTTATTATTATTGAAAGACATTTTTCGAATAACAGTACCTACCATTGTAAGAAGGGGACTGTGATTATGGTCATGACATATGACAGAGGGGAAAATATTTCCGTTCAATAAATTCCATAACTTTATTATTCGAGGTATGTTCATGGTAAATGAATGTGCTGTTACAATCTGTCTAGTAACTATTTTAGTCATCAATATACGGACGCCATAGATACTATTTGTCCTAAAGTTTACATCAAATCATTCCCCACCGATCGTGTTGTGGAAAACCTATCTCTTACAGGCAATCTTCTCAGATGACGAACCTCACGATCTGTAGTTCTTTAGGATGTCCAGATCCGCGGCGACGAACATGAAGACCTTCTTCAGACCACCTTAACCAACATCTTAACACAGTTTTTTCAGTCTACGTGGTGGGCAACTTTTGCGATAGAAATATAAACGCAGAATTGACAAGAGTTTATTCATTTTTATAAAGAAATCCTCGAAATATATACTTGTTTTTACTTAAAAACCACAAAAAAAGCTTTGTTTTGATATTTTAATCATTTGTTTCTTACATTGAAATTCCTTTTCTGAAAAAAATATCAAATAAATTGCTTAACTAATACTAGGTGTTGCAGTTATTCTTCAAATCAGTACATAAACTGTATGTATAAAATGTTTTGCACCGAACTCAAATATATACATTATGTGTATTAAAGTATCAGACATCGTACATTGAAGGAAGACTAAACATTGGCAGCGACGGTTTATCTGCCTCTGGTTTACTTTACAACATTGTTTAAGACACCCATGTCTCATAATACAATACACTTACTGTATATGAAGATTTTTACATACCTCATTCTTCTGATGATATCTGTATTGTCTGACAAATAATATTTTTAATCTATTGATTTGATATACTCTTTAAAATTATTGAAAATAATAACTTTTAGTGTTAAAAACGTCTGAGAAATTGTTTCCATCTCAGAGTACGCGAAATACTCGAATACTTTTCTATGAAATTACAATTATTGTCTTTGGTAGGTATCATATCCACAAATTTAATGTATAGGCAAGTTAACGTCGTTTAGAAATGATAGAATGTTCTGATGATTGTGGATACTACTTCGCTATTATATTCGCTATCATATTAAAAGTTCCAACCTACTAGTCAATTGAATATAAAATGGCGAAGGTGCTAGGACTTTTGTGAGGCCAAATCAGAAGTTTGGTTTACTGTATTTCTTGTCAGAAGGCATCAAACATTTTTGTGTTGAGGTGTGGGCTTTCGGAATAAGACAAAAATATTATTCTATTTAGAAACCACTTTCTCAAGTGGAACTTGCTGAAATATTTTTTTAGACAGAACTCGCTTCCAAAAGTAATAAATTTAAGACGTTTTATTCTTTTTCATTTCTTTTTTCAGATATTGTAGAGCTTCTTCACTGATGGAGTTTTTTTACAGCGAAGATTTTTCACGTTTGATTCTTTTGGAATGCGCCGTGGGTGTTATTATTACTTATTCTAACAGACAGACACCTATGTGTCTTGGTGTCTTCTAAGCTACCACCATGCATATTTCAGAACAAAGAAAAATTCGTTACGGTTATTTTATTCATACTTAACTTTATGTTCGACATTATGTGTTACACTGGCTTTCCATGTCATAAGTGTAAAAATTTTAATGATAATTTTAATCTAGTGAGTGGTTTTGGTTTTGCAATGCACTTATTAAGTGGTAAAAATCTCTTTTATTTATATTTTTGATTAAAAACCTTAATGGACTTCATTAGTTGTGACATCACGACTTATGCAACCAACATTATTTAAATAATAAAAATTTATATCTGTGTCCGAATGTGATCATTAAGATATAAATCGTTTCTGTGTATCATGGTCGTAGAGTACAGATGTACTTACTGTCGCCGGCATTCACCTTGACCGCGAAACTCTTTCTCCAGTCCAATCTATTATTAGCTTTCCAGTTGTGTGCACGTTAAGTCGCTTGGGCGTATTGCATATTGTTTTTGTGTTTTTATTTTATTTGTTGTACTGTATTGTTGATATTAATTTAATAATAAAGCATGGCAGACTTACGCAGAGGTAGAAAACGGCCATTTGCTGACAAAGTGAATAAATTCATAGGCGAATTCCCGGATTTATTCTATGATGGTGCTAAAATAATTTGTAAAGTGTGCGAGAAAGATTTGATGTGCTGGGATAAGCGTGATTGTAGACTTCACGTAAATAGTGTACACCATAAAAATAAAAAAAATAGCGTGCCTTCGACAACACAGTTTATGTTTGATTTACTATTAATGCTGATTGCCTGTGATGTTCCGCTGCACATACTCGATAAACAACCATTTCGAGATTTCTGGAATAAATACAATGCCCAGATGAAGTTATCAAGTCGCACAACGTTATGTAACTATCTACCGACTGACACGTAGACATGGTAAATAAGATGAAATGTGAATTAAAAAATACACGGCTGTGGTTAACTGTTGATGAGACAACAGATCGTAAAAGAAATTCCATTTTAAATGTTATAGTACGAGTACTGGACCCTCTTAAACCGACAGTTCCACTGTTACTAGCTAGCAAAACACTAAGTCAGTGTACTAGCGAAACAATTACCAGGGTGGTGCTGGAGACGTTAGAAAAATTTGAACTGTCAAAAAGTCAAGTGCTGATGTTTGTGACTGTTGGCGCCGTGACAATGCTTTCGGTAGGTCGTTCTTTGCAAGAATAGGGTTGTACGTTTATACATGTTACGTGTAAAGTGCATGCTTTACATCTTGTGGCAGAAACTATTCGAAAAGGTATTCCAGAGGTGGATGCATTAATAGCAAGTACAAAAAAAGTGTTGCTTAAATCTCCTAAACGTCTCCGTTCAATTCATAGCGAGTGTCCCGGTATTCCTGAACCACCACAGCCGATTCTTACACGTTGGGGAACATGGTTGCAGGTAGCTTTTTATTATGCTGAATATTTCCAATAAATAAAAGCTGTGATACTACAATTCAATCCAGATGAGGCTGCAGCTATTAAGGAAAGCCAGACAAAATTCGAAGATATTTCCGTTGAAGCAGCTTTAAAAAATATTGCGAAAAACTATAAACTATTACATGAAAGCATAAAGAAATTAGAAAACAGTACGTTGTCGTTAGCGGAGTCACTGCAAATAGTGGACGAAGTAAATCTACTACTACACGCTATAGGTGATGCAACAAATGAGCGCGTTAAAGAAATGTTCGCAAGTGTGTTAAATAAACACACGGTTTTACCAAATTAAGACAAATATGTGATGGTGCAGCCCCAGATCCGTTAAGTGTATTCAAAGACTATTTTACGTATGCGTGTATTACATTAGTAGATGTCGAACGGTTGTTTTCAAAATATAAGAGTATATTTTTGCCAAAGCAAACATCACTCATGGAGACAACCATAGAAACATACCTGATGCTGCAAAATGGCTACACATCTTCTCCAGTTTGTGATAAGCAAGCAAGTTCATCAAGCTAGTTAAGAGCGTAAGTTTTACATACATTGTTATGAATTGTAACAGTTTATTGTTTCTCGTATTAGTTAATTTCGCATACGCCACTGTCCCACAGAACATTTTTGACAGCCCAAGTGATCATTATATTATACAAGGTTATTCTAAACTGGGTACTATAAATTAAAGGGAGTGTAGATAAAGTCGAAATAATACGCGAAAAACTAAATAATTTTTTTTCCGAAAATGCTACCGTAACATGGTCGACTAGCGGATCATTCTTTAGAGTAAATCAACGGAATTTATTTTTGTATACAACAATTAATTAGACTGAGCAGTAATCAGACAAACTTTCAGTGCATTTTAACAATATAGTGCCATATTAATAGGGGTCATGTGACATTTTACTTTAGAAATAAATTGCGGTTAGATTTTTTATTTTTCTTTTCATTTTCGTAGTTCTTGACTCAATCACTACAAAAAAGGTATACTTGTTTAATTTGCCCAGGGACGTCCGTTTTAGAGATATTTTCAATTATATGTCGCAGCATCAGTCATTGTGTGAAATAATATTTTGCAAACACAAATGAGAATTACCAAGAAACAAATTTTATTACCTAAAAACAGATTAATTAAAATTAAGACTATGACAATAACTGTTCAAAGTGTTCTCCATTGACACGTATACACTCGCGCAAACGTTCCTCTAAAGAAAATATAATTCTCCGCAACTCTGGTTGATTTGGTAATTGTTCAAAACTATTTTCTACCCTTAGTCTCAATTCTTCTACAGTACCTACTGGGGGTGCGTAAAAGTTGTCTTTAATTTGTCCCCAGACAATAAAATCTAACGGATTTAAATCTGGAGATCGTGCAGGCCAATGAATAGGGGCCCCAACTCCACGACCAATCCATCGATTTGGAAAATGGTCACCAAGCCATTGCCTAGGTTGTCTGCCATCATGCAGCTGGGCGCCATTGTGCATGAACCAAAGTCTGCACCTAGTTCTAAGTGGAAACGTTGTACGAATAAAAGAAAGTGTTTTCCAAAAATTCGTGATATAGGTTTGGGTTTAAATTTCCAGGAAATATGTAATACCCGAGAATCTTATTGCCGAGTGTAGCAGCCCAAATATTTATTTTAAGTGAGTGTTGGTAATGAGTGACTTTAGTTGCTCATGGATTTTCCTCCGTCCAAACATGTGAATTGCGCATATTGAAAACCCCATTTCTGGTAAAAGTTGCTTCATCCGTAAAGATGATCCTTCACATAAAATTGGGATTACGATTATACATATCAATTAACTAATCACAATACTCTACACATGCTACTCTATCTTCAGGCAAAAGATCCTGTACTTGCCTCAAATGATAAGGATGTAGCTGCTGTTCTCTATCAATTCTTTAGGCAACAGACTGAGAAATGTTTGTTTCAATTGTTAGCCGTCTTGACTTTACGGTGGGATTATTATGTATAATTTCTAATACATCTTCCTCCCTTTCAATTGTTCGTGCAGTTCGTCTTCTACCTTTGTTCAGTGTTGTGGTTTGACATAGCCAGTTTCACGACAACGACGTTCGACTGACAAAAAAAGTCCTACAATTTGGCACGATTCTGTTGGGAAGCATTCACTGAAAGTTTGTCTGATTACTGCCCTTTCTAAGTAATTGTATATACAAAAAATGAATTCCGTTGATTTATTCTGTTAAAAGATATGAGTAAAAGAGTGATTCGCTAATCGACCATTTAATACCCTGTATCTTGTTAAGGTAGAAATTTTGGGAAAAAAATTATTTAGGTTTTCGTATTATTTCGACTTTATCTACACTCCGTTTAATTTATGATAATCAATTTAGAGTCACTTTGTATATTATGTTCATAATCGCCAAAGCATATTTACAACTTGTTATATTTCACACCTAAGGTTATTGTACATAAGGTTCATATTTGCAAGTAAACACTTTAATGAAACTCTTGTTTGAGTTTAAATAATATTAGTTGGACGTCACTCTAAGGAAATCTATTTGAAATTTTTATCGTTATCAAATATTCAAGCTTTATTAAAATCGGTAGATGAAAATGTTAGTTAACGACAAAAGTCTACCCACTTATTATATCCCACATGATACAGTTACGATCTATAATAAAATATATTGTTTCCTAAATGATTTTCATTGTCTCTTCTTTTAATTTCTCACTCGATGGGCTATATAGGAGAGTTAATGTTATTATTTATAGACTTCTTACGCATATAGACAGGAGCAAATGAAGGAACACCAAACTGCAAATTCTAAATAATTCAAACTGAAAATCTTTATTCTTCCCCTTTTATAATCAAGACAAAATTGCGGAAAGTAAATGGTTTACTACCCATCAACTCTTGTTCCCAACTGTTGTTACTTATATCACTTCTATAATGAATTGTATCTGCAGGCACTGTTAGATGTCTCTATCAGTATGGGGTGCTCGCCGTGGCCGCCTGAGATGTATTCGAATGTCGAGTCCTCTGGACAGCCCGCTAAATCTCTGGGCTCTTCTACAGCCTCTCTGTAATTCTACAGCCAGTTACGTGTCTTGTGCTGTGGCACTATGCCACTCCCTCCGTCCTCAGCAGAGCCATAGATACCTAATATGGTGCGAATTCTTATATTGGGGTTAACACTAATTATTAAAATAATCCAACAACTTAATCAATACGTTGAAGTAACATAGTATTGATAAGGTTCCTAAGAAATATTGCATAAATCGTTACTTTTGCCAAACATTCTGAATAAATCAGTATGTATAGGGTGTTTAAAAAATATGCAACACACTCAGCTGAAGATTAACAATCCAAAAATAACAAAATAAGTTACGGAAACGCTTCGTTACTGGGATACAGGGTGTTAAAAGTTATAAAAAATATATAAAAACAGAGCACAACTATCAAATTAAATTCAAAAATAGGTGACAAAAGACTACACTCTATTCACTTTAACTTTGCAGTGTTTACCAGGCTAGAAAACAAAATGCGCGCTGATTCTTGGTGCAGATGACAGGCAGATGTACACAAGTGCAAAGTTCCTATAGCGGTTTATTTTCATGTTTATTTTATTTCATAAACATTGGTCGTAGTTTGACGTGTTATTCACTTAAGTCCAATCTATCACTGCAAAATTAAAGTGAACAGAGTTTAGATTTATTTATAATAATAATAATAATAATAATAATAATAATAATGTTTATTTGCCAACAGAAAATCCACTTACAAGACAAAATGCATGAAATACAATAAAAAGAAATTTATATTATAAGGATACATAGTAGACTTAACTTAAACAAAGTAATACATATAACTATAATAATACTGGAGGGTGACAATAATATAATGACAACAGTTTAAATCGAGTTATAATAATAATTAGTATTCAATAAAGTAGGTAATGGTGGGATAGTTAAGCTATAGATGAAAGTATCTATGAATGGTTTCTTTCAAGGATAGAACTGAACAGATATTAATATCACACAGATCAGATATAGAGTTAAAATTATGTGACATAACGTAAATAGGCGACTTTTTAATGACATTGGTTCTTGCATTAGGTGTGTAAAAAGTGATATTTTGTATGGAATTAAAAGTTTGCATTCTAAAATTAAGGAATTCAAAAAGTGGTGAGCAGTCAATTTTATTATGAAGCAGATTGTGGAGTCTTTAATGATGACATCTCGAATCTGGATAAAAGTAATTCGTGGTTGAAGCCTCGACCAGGATATACACGATCATTTTTATAAGCTAAGAATTTTAGAAATTTTCTTTGGATAGATTCGAGATATGTTGAATGGTTCTCATAAATTGGGTACCAAATTAGAGATCCATACTCCAATTTGGAACGTACAAGTGAATAATAAAGAACATTCTACGCAGCGTCGTTAGTGAAAGATTTACAATTTCTGATAATGAGACCTAAAGTTTTTGAGGATGATAGTCCTAGATTGTTTATATGTTCGGCAAAAGATAATTTATTATCAAACAGTATGCCTAAACCTTTTGTTGAATTTTGCCCATCTAACACATTTAGAGAATATTCATATAAAATTAGCTTGTTCTTTCGCGGGTAGCTTACGAATTTACACTTAGATATATTTAGATTAAGTTTGGAAGTAGTACAACATTCTATAAGCAAGTTAACCTGAGATTGTAAGAATAAGCAATCCTGTATTGTGTTAATCTTAGCATATATTTTTAGATCGTCTGCAAACAGGAGCTTATCACAGTCAATCATTTTAGTGATATCATCAATAAAGAGAAGAAATAAAAACGGGTCCAAGATTGGAGCCTTGCGGAACTCCAGACGTAGCCGTATACATATCCGACTTAAACCCATTGTATGCTACGTACTGTAATCTATTATCCAAGTAGGAAATAAAGAAATTAATCAAACTGCACGAAAACCCAAAATATGCGAGTTTAGATATATTTATACTGATACTAGATTATAATTCGTCATACTTTTTACGTTTCAAAGCGTAGGTGTTAATTTTTTTCACAGCATCAAATAATATTACGTACCAAAAATGTGACTGAATAAACATTTTGTCAATTTTCTCAACAACGCAACGGTTCATTCAATCTATCAATTTAAGCAAGTTTTGTTTAGATAGAAACGGACAATATCAAAAAAATCTTGGAAAATAACAAAACAGTGGGATACCATATTTTTGTACAATAATATTACTGGTATTATCCATACGCACACTTCTGATGGAATTAAATTAAAATCATGTAAGTAAAAAAATTACATTTTATGCAGTACATATTTACGCCTAGTTTCAACGCAATATTTCTAAGCAGTTTGTATTTTGGATCTCCAGCTGAGCGTTGCTTCATGTATTTTGTAACATGCGACATTTCCTTTGTATATTTCTAAATTTTTATTTTCTAATTTTTTTTTAGTATTTCCAAAAAGTGCTGATGAGGACAATGGAATACATATAAAAGCTTTTTGAATTAGATAATTGAACACACTAATTGAATGAATAACAATTAGTGCATTGTAGAGATAATCAAACAGATTGATATGTATGAATATCGTAAAAGCAGTAATAAAGAAATTGAAAGAGATTCATCAAACAACTATGACAATAAAGTAATGAATTAAATACGTGGCACTAAATTATATCGTAACATTCTCGAAATGGAAATCTCTTAATGTAGAACATTTATTTCGAGTCGATCGTATCTTCATCACAAAAAAGGATTCCCCAAGCATTTCGAAATAATATAATTTATCGGCATCTGCAGCATAAATAATATTTTGTGGCCGTGCAAGAACAATATAGAGGAGCCTGCCTAGACGAAGATGGGAGTAAACTGGACAGGAGTCAATTCTTCTGAAATTAGCGCAAGGTAAACTCTTCATATTAAAACGTATTAATTTTTAAATAAAGATAAATTAAAAAAATAAGTAAATATTGGTCTAATCAAAACATTTTCAAAAGTAGCCATGCTTCAACTATATACAGATATTACATAAAAATGCGCTAACAGAATTATTATTAATTATTATTAATCATAATATTGCAGCCTTTCCATACTTGCTGATCGGGTCTAAAGATTGTACGCAAAAATAATCTCCTCCAAAATTCCAACAGGGTTCGATCGAGTATTTGAGGTGGTTGGTGAAACACATCACAGTTAATAACACCATAAGTTATACAACGCCATGTATCCCTGAAGATACCTTAAGGTATCTTGTGTGGGAGAGGGCAACACATTTAAAGACAATGGACACACCCAATGTAGGAGAATGCTAGGATTAATTTCTGATTTAGAAGAAATCCTAGCTCATCAACCGGTGATCAAACTCGGGACTCCAAGGTGAAAGGCAAGTGTCCTTACCATTTGGCCACAAAGCCACAGCTATTTATTTATTAAGCCGCATCTTTAGAACAGCTCAGTTAAGATCATGTAATAATAAATATTTTCTTCCGTATTTTTTAAAGTATTCTCCTGAATTTATATATGACCAAAAATAAAACATAAAATGACTATTTCTTGGCCTGAACTTTTTCACAAATATCCGGTGTGAGATTTTATCATTTTCAGCAAATGTATAATAAACATTAATCTTTTATAAGATTTTTTCTTCCACCTTGTAGATATTTTAATCATTTTATTAGATAATGCATAGCTGGTCATGAAAAGTGTTCAGTTTATCTGGTTCCTGCAGTGTGCAGCTCGTTGTGATATGTGTAAACCTTTATGTTTCAAACTGTCTTGATTTAAACCCAATTTATTGTTTTCAATTGCCGTCAAGACATGTTTTTATGGTAGTAAATTACAATGTCTGAGCCAGGAAAAAATATTGCTACCGTATAGATGCGTGTCTAAGAACAGAAATTTTCATACCAGTGACTGTTAAACTAAGGTACCATTTTTTTTCTGCTTATGAATATTAACTCTTGTCACATGGTATTGTTGTTGAATGGAACTCTTTTGTATTTTAGGTAGATCTACTTCATTTAACTGAGTATTTTGATACGCTGTCTGATAGCTGTGCTACGAATGGACGAGGTTCGTTTTTTCTCTCGATAAGACAATAGTGCTAGCTCCTGCCCTGCTTAAATTATCTTACATAATACGTTTAAGAACATTTAATACTTTTAGTACAGTATATCTTGGAAAATATGGTAATACATTTGTAGTCAGGTGGTTATATTCATAAACTGGAGCAATTTGTGGTTTCTGTCTGAATAAGGCAGAAGGGTGAAGTGGAAAAGAGGGAATACTGATACGAATGTTGAACAATGTGCACCTCCCATCAACTCGGTTAACATAAATCTCGAGAATGTCAAAAGGAGAGTCCGCCCAATCGCGGCAAACATAAATTACTTGTAATGCTATTTATAAATCTTAGTCCACCGCGACTCCTACTATTTATACCGGCCATCCTCCAACCCATACCGACAGTATTGGTTGTATTTATGCCGATGCACCAAGAGATCATATCTTCGCAGCTCGATTTGCAATATCTTATTCCTTCTGACAGCTGATGGATGCCGCAAGCTACGGTTCAGCTACACGGCTACGTGGAGCCGAGAACGCTAAAGTTTACTGCCATCGAGATATCATTCCTTCTGCTTCGCGCTAAATTGTAAAATCTTTTTTTAAAGTATGCTAAGGTGGTGCATATTTTCAGCTTGAATCGTGCAATACATAAAACATGACAAATTGATTTGATTTTATTCAGTAAGGATCATCGACAACCACATCTACGAGGTGAAAGAAAATAACTGCACACTAAGATTTATATAACTCTAATATTAAAACGTGGGTTTGTAAACAAATTCTACCAGAATATGCTTAAATATATAGTATTTAACAAAATTATGGGGTAAACAGTCTCCTTTGTGTTGCTTTGTTTAAGTTGTGTCCATCCTTACAACTCATAGCCGTTTTGTAACGACTAGTGAGTCAGAAACCCGTGTCGGCGGATTGCATCGCTTTGCGGGCCTCACCCTTTATCCTTTCCACTTGTTATATTTCATCCCGCAGTAACCCTCCATCCTCTGTGACTTTACATTCCTTGGGCAGGGAATTCCACGCAGGTAGCTATAGTTGCCTCCGTGGTAATATTGTCTGTCGCCCTGTAAACACGGGGTTTTTCAATTGCAGGCACAAATGAGCGACTGGCTTCCTGTCAGTGGTTTCCCTTGTGTTGTTTAGCCAAAGCTGTGCCCATCCTTACAACTTATAGCCGTCTTGTAACGGCTAGTGAATCAAAAACCCGTGTCGGCGGATTGCATCGCTTTGCGGGCTTCATCCATTTTCCTTACCACCTGTTATATTGCATCCCGCAGTAACCTTTCATCCTCTGTTACTTTACATTCCTTGGGTAGGGAATTCCACGCAGGTAGCTATAGTTGCCTCCGTGGTAATATTTTCTGTCGCCCTGTAAACACGAGGTTTTTCAATTGCAGGCACAAATGAGCGACTGGCTTCCTGTCAGTGGTTTCCTTTGTGTTGTTTTGCTAAAGCTGTGCCCATTCTTACAACTTATAGCCGTCTTGTAACTAGTGAATCAGAAACCCGTGTCGACGGGTTGTATCTCTTTGCGGGCCTCACTCATTAACCTTTCCACTTGTTATATTTCATCCCACAGTAATCTTTCATCCTCTGTTACTTTGCATTCCTTGGGCAGGGAATTCCACGCAGGTAGCTATAGTTGCCTCCGTGGCAATATTGTCCGTCGCCCTGTAAACACGGGGTCTTTCAATTGTAGCCACAAATGAGCGACTACATGTTAGTCAAAAAACCGTTGTAAGAGTTCTACATTAAGACATTAGATATACTTTTTATTATACTCCGATGCAAGAACTTTTTTCAAATGATATCAGAAGGGTATTGAGAGAAAATATAACAAATGATCCAAATTTAAAATAATGTGGTGATAATAAAGCAACATTTACTTGTCATGGATCAACCAACTTTTACATTCTCCATATCTGGGCGAATCTCCACTTGATGTGGAAATGGGCGAATCTCATACATTGTAGACCGTATTTTCTACCACCACGTGGTAAAATTCGCAAGAATTTCTAAGTTTTATCTAGGAGGAAATTCACAATCAAATCGATGATATACCACTGGCTATGAGACATGACTAATTAGTTTTAACTCGATGATGCACCTGCCAATTATGGAGCTGTTGTATATAACTGAATTAACAATTTTCCCAAAGATGGATTGGACGTAGAGGGACTGTTTCATGGCCTCCTCTCTGGCAAAACTCAACATCTCTGGACTTGGCTCTCGGTCAAAGAAAAAGTTTACTTTGCTCAAATTAGCGGTAGGAAGCAACTTAGTGGAAGAATTGAAAGCATATCAAATAATTTAAAAAATAATAGGCCACTGTTGTAGAGAGTGCAAACAAAATTTTATCGACGTTTAAAAAAATGCATCGAAGTAAATGGACAACATTTTGAGCAACTGCTTAATTAATATGATAAGATTAAGTGATGTCGACTTAATTATTGTATTTTGGCAAGGTAGCAATTTAGAAATCCATTTACAGTAATGGGTTCAAGGAAATTTAGTGTAGTATATATCCAAAGTCAGTTATAGTAGGAGAGCCAGTGACATTTTTCGGTGATGATTTAGTTAAGGCCTATTCTTTGAGAGGATGTTGAGAGGGGCATAACTAACTGTCATCCGCGAGGATTAACCCGGATTCCAGTCATAAGGGGGTGGCAGAACGCCCCCAACGTGTAAAAAAACTGCATCTTTTTATTATTTAGTTAAAGCTGAAATTTTCTCCAGTAGTCCTCTGATAGCCCACAATCATCTATATAATATTTGCAGAACGATTGGCCAGTCATAAGGGGGTGGCAGATCACCCCCAACATGTGTCGTGTGAACGATGAACTTTTTATTATTTAGTTAAGCTTCATCTTTTAGTATGTTGTTGTGACAACTATTTCAAGTGTAAATGCCAATTTGCAGAACAAAATGGCGGCATTAACACCCTGGCAGAACGATTTGAATTTGTAAAAATTTTTTACTTTCAGCCAAATATATCTTTTGAACTATGCAGCATACGAGAAAGTTGTATTATTGTTTTTTGTGGAAAATTTAATTCTCTACAAAAAAAGGTTTTTTGACATTTTCGTGTGTCTCCTTTAGTTTCTGAGATATACTGAAAATAAAAAAAATTTGCAAAAATTTTTTACATTCAGACGGAAATATCTTTGGAACTATGCTAGATGCGAGAATGCGACTTGAAACACTTTTTGTAGGAAATTTAATTCTCTATAAAAATAGTCTCTTGACATTTTCGTGTGTCTCCTTTAGTTTCTGAGATATACTAAAAATAAAGAATTTTCTTTCCATTGCCGACAAACCGTTGGAGACGTACTAATTAATATTTCCCTAAAACCATGTTTTTTTATTCCTACAAGTTCAGAAACGTCGAAAAATGTCATTTTTAGCAATAGTGAAATTGAGCCCTATACCATTATACATTTTTCAACGCAGTCATGCGATGAAATGTTAAGGACAAGTCACCTTAGCCAAATTCTTTCCGATTACTTTTGAATCATCCGATTTTTTATATATTTCTGTACCCATTGAAAGAAAGTTCAATGATTTTTTTTTCAGATGCTTCTATTGCGTTCTCGAACAAATTTTTTTCGTTGCAATTGTGTTATCTGATTTTCATAATGATACTGATTTCAGAAAAATATAATCAGTGCATATTGGCATTTACACTTGAAACTTGAAATAACTGCGATAATAACTATCTTGAGCACCAGAATGTCCTTCCTCACGAATGTTCTATTCATGAGGAAAATTCCTTATTTTCAGTTTATCTCAGAAACTAAAGGAGAATTATATTTCCTACAAAAAGTGTTTCGAGTCGTATTCTCGCATCTAGCATAGTACCAAAGATATTTGCGCTGGACGTAAAAAATTTTTGCAAATTTTTTTTTATTTTTAGTATATCTCAGAAACTAAAGGAGACACACGAAAATGTCAAAAAACCTTTTTTTGTAGAGAATTAAATTTCCCACAAAAAAACAATAATACAACTTTCTCGTATGCTGCATAGTTCCAAAGATATATGCGGCTGAAAGTAAAAAATTTCTACAAATTCAAATCGTTCTGCCAGGGTGTTAATGCTGCCATTTTGTTCTGCAAATTGGCATTTACACTTGAAATAGTTGTCACAACAACATACTAAAAGATGAAGCTTAACTAAATAATAAAAAGTTCATCGTTCACACGACACATGTTGGGGGTGATCTGCCACCCCCTTATGACTGCCAATCGTTCTGCAAATATTATATCGATGATTGTGAGCTATCAGAGGACTACTGGAGAAAATTTCAGCCTTAACTAAATAATAAAAAGATGCAGTTTTTTTTACACGTTGGGGGTGTTCTGCCACCCCCTTATGACTGGAATCCGGGTTAATCCTCGCGAAGGACACTTAGTTATGCCCCTCTTAACATCCTCTCAAAAAATAGGCCTTAACTAAATCATCACCGAAAAAATGTCACTGGCTCTTAGACTATTAGAATGCTCCTTTGTTGGTGTTTTTATAATGTTCCAACTGACGTTGGAAATATTGTAATAACAAGTATTCATAATTTTTATCAAAAAAATCACATTTCAGATAAATATATTGACCGGGATTATTTTTTAATGTTCTATTGATTCCTTTTGGGAAAGATTTTAACATGGGTATGGATATGAGTAATGCATAAGAAAGGTAAAAAATATATAAATGGCAATATATAAACGGTACTGCACTTGGAATATGGTAGCGATCTTTGGGTGAAGTTAATATGGGTTATTAGAAAGAATGTATCGATTACTAGTCGAAGTAGTTATAATGGGAGCTAAATTATCATGCAGATTAATAGGGACAGAGTGAATCGGAAGTCTTTATTGAAACGAAATCCTGAAAAAAAAAATTTAATCTAAGAAGAAATAATGAAATGTTAAATGTATATTGTAGGTATGTGATTGTGTATGTGTATATAAAGGTTCAACGAAAGACAATCTTAAAATCAAGGAAAATACTTTCAAGTAATATATAATTTTCCATTGCGCGTCTGCAAATTACTGGCACAAAAGGTGACAATAGTCGCATAAGACATGTCAACGTCACTTCCAGAGATGGATGAGAGTCCCCTGTCTGACAACCTGATGTGATGTATGTACTGGTTGTTATGATGGAATAAAGACTTGCATAAATGTCACTTAAAGGGTTTATGGTACTAAATGCAAGCATGTGTTGCAAATTTGAAATGAATGTTCTGTGACATCGGCTTCAGTTAAGTTCTTTTATTTAAAAATGTTAACACTTTTGAAACTAACATCACGCTGTTAGTTAAAGATATTGTGATGAAATTTGTATTTCGTTTACTCTTATCACTTCACTGGAAAAAGTAAACTAATGACACGAAAATTCAATTATTTTGTATACAGAGTGTTTTTGAAACACATATTCAAATCGGTTAAAATTCACATTATCCTGATATTATCGCAAAAACATTTATTTTTCAAATGTCTAAAAACAATCAAGAAAAATAATGTTGAATACCACCGTATAACATTAGCTACGCTTATGATTCCGTACGGAGCCCTTGACTAATTCGTAACTGGTACGAGGTTTTGCCATACGATTTACGTTTCACTGTCAGTATTTACTAGATCGCTTAGGTGGTGCGCATCTAAGTAAAATCATGTTATTGGAAAATGTTGTGCTCTAGCTTGTTAGTGAATTCAACGGTTTGTATATTTGGATATTTTATTGTGTAACTATTACATATGACGAATTTTTCAAACATTGATTTGACAAATATGTTGCTTTCTTTAGTAAAAACATTAATTTATTGTGTGTGGTAAGGTGAAGTGAAGAGTTTAATTTATCTTTCATGATTTCATGCAGACCTGTCAACACTTATATATCCCTAAGGACTCTCACCATTGTGCTTAACACAAAATGACGAGTTTTATTTTCTATTATTAAACTTCCCTCTCAATAAGGAGAGGCTTGAAAAAGAAAAGGCATTGATTAAGGATATAGCTGAGAGTAATGGATATTCTATAAGTTAAATTGATAAAATAATTAGAAAACGTAAATTTAAAGACACTTCGAAATGTCTCGATCTTTCAAAACGAAAGAGAAAATCCAAAATTTGTATCGATTCCATTCGATCATCGATTCACCCATGGTATTGATAAAATTTTTAAAGAAATAGGTATGGCAGCGGTTCATTCATCGGGAAATAAACTATAACAACCTTTAGGCAATCCCAAAGACAAAATTGAAACAAAGGAAAAGTCGGGGATTTAAAAAATTAGTTGATAAGACTGTAATCGAAAGTATGGTTGACAAACTAGATTCATAGAGCACATGGCTCATCTCAAATATGGTAGAACAGATAAGTCTAGTGTTGCTCAACATGCGTTTAAGAATAATCATAAAATAGATATTAGCAATTTAAGATTAATTAGGAATGTGTAAATATTAGACAGCTGGATGCATTTGAAAGCTTGGAAATCACCAAATTTCAAACAGCCCTCTTTGTTGGTTAGTGGGTTATGGTTCACCGAACCGTTTAAGTTATAAATAGGATACATTCTTAGCATAAGATTAGTTTTATTGATCATCTCCAGATGATGCCAACTTGGTTGGCGAAACGCGCGTCGAGTGCAGTATATGATGTTTTAGTGTCAGTGTTAGCTTCACATCAAAGGTTCCAACTCACTTCAGGACTGGAAATTCAGTAAATAGGCACTCGGCATTCCTAGCAATCTTAGCGTCGATATTATGGGAAAAGGTAGGTCCAAATTTATTTGATTTTTTTTGAACTTTTGAATTTCAAGTGCGAGGTTTGTTTGACATTTTCATAAAGATCTACAGATTGTTAGTTTTTCAATGGGCCCACTCGTTGGGGGCCGTTGAACCCAATATAGGCTCAAGGCTTAGGCAGGACCCCTCTGCTCCAAATTTAGCCAATTCATAGGCCTTCTCGTTGCCTGGACCCCAGTATGCTCCTTATAAGAAAGGAATTTCTCTTGTTTCAACAGATATCTGATAGCCCTGGGCTCTACATCGTAATCCATGTAACGGTCCATTTTTAGATATAATTAACTTGCGTTTTATTTAATGCTAATTGCATAATTTGGTTGGAGGTCAACCTTAAAAATTCTAGAACCGACTTTACTAACTTGTAAATCTTTGATAATTTGTGTGACCACTGGACCCTTAGTGCGCCAACGCGAACACCGCTGTGTGGGGACAAGGGGGGAACGCTTGTGCTAAGACAACTAGGTTTCGGGACTCTCTGTCGAGCCACGGCCGAGTGCGGACCTATGGTCTGTTACGTTGTGAGTACGTTATCTTTTTTATATGGAGACTGGAGTTGGCCTTTGAGCGAGTTGAGTGTACGTTACTGAGATTGTGTTCAAGATGTTGTCTGGTTGAGCTGTTATGGTAGAGGAGTTACGAAGAATGTGACATAGGAAAGCTAGGTGAGAAGGTAGGATCCCTTCTTATTATTGTTAAAATAGATACCTATTAAAAAGTAAACAACTTCCGCTCTGAGTTTGAGCTGGAAATCTGCAGATTAAAATTTGCATCAAAAGGCAGATTTGCCTATCTATCTAGAGGTGGAGAAAGCCCCCTAGAGTTTAGTTTTGCTCTTGAACTGTGCGATAAACTTTTATGAAAAGTAACCGTTCTTTCCCCCTATCAACGGCATTAGTGCATTATAAGTTTTTTTGGATTATATATATATATATATATATATATATATATATAAACAATAAAGAAAGGCGGGTGGCGCCCTTTATAAAAAACTGTTTAAGTGAACAATAATATGATTTCGGTGTTTTAGTTTTAAGTTGTTGAAGGTTTATTACTTGTTGACCACGCCCCGAATGAGCCTTTTGCTTTTGTATGTTAAATTATAAATATATGTATTTTTTTATTTTTTATTGTTTCATTTGAGAACTAAAATAAAGTTAATCAAAAATAGCGAGGAAAACCCCTCGTTATATCCACAGCACTTGTCGCTTGATACTAAAAAATCATATTTATTACAGTTTCTTGTGACTGGAAATTATCGCTAAGCCTAACAGTATTTTCTATAATTTGAGAGATCCATTTCACACTGTTTTCGTTTATCCGAAATTTTTTCTAAGAATCCCGTCGGCGCGATTTGCGACGATGTATCTTTCGTTTTAATATTGAATGGATAACTTAATTCAATGAATAGCAAAATCTATGTAAAATAAATTATATTAAGTTTAACAGAAAACCAAGATAAAAATATATACTAGGATTAGAATTAAATAATTATTAGACATGACAGCCTCAAACAACTCAACATGAGCATAATGCCCCGTAAAACGATAGCAATTCCTCCATTGCTGTCGCTATTTAGTACCTTATGTTAGAGAAATTATTACGTTACATACACAACATAAGGACCGTATAGTTCACTAACATGACATGACAACCACCTTTAAAGGAGACTGTGTCTTCTGAAACTGATACGGTGATGCAATACGACTGTGACACATCATGTCACAAAAGGAACATCAATGTTTCTCGGGGCTCGTCAACTACTTACTGGCACAAGTTTGTACAGTTTGGAACTGATGCTATTATCTCCGTCGATCCAATTGTGTAATGTATTTATTGAAGCCACGCTTATTGCAAAACAGAAAATAAAAATTAAAACTACGTTCTAGATAGAAAAAGCATCAAAAAACTTGAATGGAAGTGTACAGGGTGATCCATATCTCACACATCCCCGTTATATTGCTTATTTGAGATTGAAAAAACTAAAAAATATGTCATTGAGTATTTTTAAGAAAAATAGAAAACAGAAAAACAATTGTATATCAAACAAAAAAAGATGGCAGCCAAACTATATATTTTTTAAATGGAAATCCCTATTTTTAAGTCAATAGCTACTTAGTCTACATTTTTCTGGTTTTAAAAATATATATAAGTTCTTATACAGCATTTTTAATAATAGCGAAGATATTCGCTAATTTGGGAATTTGATTAGATACAATAGGTAAGAATAAAAATTATTTCGGGTATCGCTGGCTGTAAAAATAAAACGAAGAGAAGCAGCAGCAATAATGATATTGGAAGCAGAAACTGACAGATTGAAAGACACTACTATATCAACGATAAGTGCTAGATTTGCCATAGTTTGCTATGACAAAAAAGCAAATTTAAGAACTGGTTGACAGTTTGTAGTTATTATTAATGAATCAAGCGTGTTTATATTTAAAATGAATAATTGCAGTGTTAAAGAAATACGTTATGCTAAATTTATGTATCAAAAACAATACAACGTTTCTGCTGTCCAACGAGAATATGGATGTATAAATGTATCCAGCAGAATATCACCTGACAGAAAAACAAATGAATTAGCGAATACGTTAGTTATTAAATGAAACTGGGTCGATAATATGTAAGAGACCACTTGCGGATGGTATAAACAAAGAATTAAATATTTTACTGTATTTGCAAGAACTTTCCAGAAATTCGGGGTTATGGTTACGCTAGGAGATTTATACATTTCGAATGGAACAATTCACAGGAAGTTGAAAAAACATAAATGTCGGAATAACAGAATATTACCTACGAAAAAAATTATTTCCCCAAGATGCCCAGAAGCGAGTAGAGTTCTGTAGAATGCTGATGAATGGATATAATGTTGACAACAACATATTTATTAAAATATGTTGAACCTTAGTGTTGGACAGATGAAGCATATTTCACCACATCCGACATTTTCAATAGAAAAAATTTACATTTTTGGGGGTTTAGTTTCAAGGAAGATAATCTGTTGGTATTTGCATAGGGAAAAAATTGTGACATTTTATCCCAACTGTAAAAAATTACACTACAAATTGGTCTTAAAAAAATGTCAGGAACAATAGTTGGTGCACATTAATATAAATATTATCTTGTACATTGTGTTTTGCAATTTTACAATTGTTTAAAAAAATGGAACACCTTGTTCCACAACGTTGTGCAAAATTTGCCAAAAAGGTTTTTCTCTATGTGGGATTTTAAAACAAGAAATTGTTGGCCCAATATTATTGACGGTGGTCTGTGTGTGCAGAAATATATGAGTCTTTTGTATCATGAAATACATAATACACTCGTTGCATTAAGATTACTATTTGATGTTATCTGACAACAAGATGAGGCACCTTCTTATAATATTAGAGCAGTAACAAATTATTTAAATGAAAGATACCCAGAATGGATATCCCCGATCTAACCCTTCTGATATTTTTGTATGGGGTGACTTGAAAAATGTAGTATTTAGAAGAACTTAAGCAGAAAATAAGGGAAGAAATACAGCTATATTATGAGTAATTTAATGAATAATTATGAACGCGATATATTCTATGTATTGAAAATAAGGAGGTCAATTTGAACAGTTTTAATTTTGTTCATTGTTTTGTTATTCTTTATTGCTGTCTCTAAATATACGTATAACTATTTTATTCTAGTGATTATTTTACTGTTCTATAAATTTTATGATTATTGAAATTGATAATTTTCATTTAAACACCTAGAAAATAAAATAATTCATTCATAAATGTCTTTTAAAATTGAATATGCCAAAATATCAAGTGGAGTTGGATCTGGCCTACGAGGTGGCCAAGCAATGATACTCCACTTTCCTATCCATTATGGATATCTTCTATTTAACAAGCAAAATGAAATAATATCATGGGGAGGTGACCTCATCGTGTTGCCAGACAAATGGTAATTTTAATACAACATGCAAAATAACACGATTTAGCAAGACGAAATAGGTGAATGATTGAATGATCCATTTTTTTTGGTTGGTTATTCAATTGTTTTTCTGTTGAAACAATTTAATTCCTCTTTTTTTTCCTTCCCTAGGGCTCGTCTGAGTTGACTCCGAGGACAATGCAGCCTCCTGGGCTTATTGTGCACTCCCTATTTTGCTTTACTCTACCCATTCCAGTACCCCTGTGCCACTGATCAATGGTACAGATATATGACTGGATGAGTTTTGATGGTTTCCGGGTCGGTTTGTATTTGCCCGTATATATTGTACCTCCTACGAGCTAATGCTTCGCATTCGAATATAATATGATCCACGGTTTCTGGGTCTTTCCCACATATTCTGCAGTCACCATCATACATTCCCATTGTTTGCAGGTGCTTTTTTAACAGCCATATGTCCTGTTAGAAGTGCTGTTACTGTTTTCAACTGAAACAGTCATTCTTAACAGTTCTTCAGTTTGTTTGGAGCATGGGTCTTTGATTAGTGTTTTCCCATGTCGGTTGCCTGGAATGTTCCTCCAGTAATTGTTATGTTTCTTCTTGATCCAGTCTTTGATGATTTCCCTTGCTGAGCATTTGGGAATACCCACCACGGGTTCTGAGCCAGGAAATGGGTCAGCAGATTCTTGTCTAGCAAGGCCGTCTGCTTTTTCGTTGCCTGATATCCCAGAATGTCCGGGCACTCAGAGTAATTTAACTCTGTTCCGTTCTCCCAGAATTCTGAGGTCTTCATGACATTGCCATACCAGTTTTGATGACACTCTTAAAATATACTCAATTTTTTAATTTGTGCATATTTCTTCAAATAAGCAAAATAGTGGGGATGGGAGAATTATATGGATAATCCTGTATGTCGTGGAAATTTTTGTTGAACAAATCTCTAATTACTAGAATACTTTAATATTATTTGTTTAATCCTACAGGTTTTCAAGATGACGAAAATTAATATATGCAATATATTAGATGGCCCACCAATCCACGTTTGAGTTTCCTTTACTGTCTTGAACTCCCACTATTTTGAACAAAACGGCTTTTTCTTATTAATTCCTCACTACCACCAAAAAATATGTAAAGTGCTCTATAATTAAAATCTAATGACTTAAAAATTAATAAGAAAACTTTTAGTATAAAACGTATATTTTGACTGGCACTTTGAAAGACCGCCGCTGGTCTGACAGGTCGATCTCCTACCTCCACCCCATACATCGCGGTGTATTTTAAGAGCTTTGTGTTCCGGCGTTAATAATGTTATGTCAACAATTAATGCCAAGCATGTGCTTTCGCAAGAAGTAACCAAATGTCGGCCGTCAAGTTTCGTTTAGAGTTTCCACGACATCATCATCAATAATTAACATGGAGAATTGTTGGTTCTACTCGATTCCTCTACAAAGCTGTTACCCCTGAATGCCAGCGATCGTTATGTTTAGTGTCAAAAGGTAAGAATGTTTATTACTATATTCTGCTTTAGAGATTATTAACTCTTTTAAAGGTAAGAGAGAGAGTACCCAAAATTCTTCAATAGTTCGCGTCTGAGAAACATTTGAAGGATTTCCATTGTTATCTTTGTGTGCAAAATTGATGTTATTTTCGGTCAACCAGTCTTTTAGTTCTTCTGACATAATGACATGAAGCCAGATCGAGCCACAATATTATTTTATCGTTCTAATTGATGAAAATTGTTAATAAAATTAATCAGTTTATATACGAATATTAACGTTTGCATCCACAACTTTGCCTTTAACTCGCCCGACGTCTCCACAAATAACATAACCTTGAGTGAAAATTTCGGTTTTGGTTTACATTTTACTTCATCTCGACAAATTTCAATATTGGTAGTGTGAAAATCACCATTACCCTTCATATCCGATAGGGACAAGGTAAAATACTGTTTCCGATAAAATGACGACACCTCAATGGGAGAGTTATGTGTAAAATTTCAAATCAACGAATTAATTTTTGCAACTACGCGACGCTACAACTTTGTCTTAGCTTTTGGATTACTCTGTTGATTCTATTTGGGACCAAAAGTTGAGAACACCAATTTTTTGGTAAGTTTATGTATGCTATACCTTAATCACATTCCTTTATTGTTCGACAAATGGTCGAACGATTAATTTTTAAAAATGTTAATAATTTCACGTTTCGACATCCATCCAACTAAATTATTGACTCATTTTATTCGTTCAATAAGTTACTACACTACAGAAATATAAATCCCAAATAGTACAATTAATTCCTTAACTAATACTACACTTAGGTATCTATAATATAAAAAATAGAAGATCTAAATACGTAAAAATAAAATTTAAACATATAACACAGTACAAGAAAAAATTTCAGGCAGTCAACGAATGCATCTTGTCCATAATTTGTCCTATGCTTTCTTACTGATTACTTTTGAACTGATATAGTGAAGATGGCACTGATGGGAGAAAAAATGAAATCGTTCATAATGAATGTTGTCATTTTTTGAGTAACTCGTTTGGAAATGACTTGCGAAAGTATTGGCTATGTCAATAGAATTACTTAATTTCAGATCGTTGTACTCCATTTAGTTTTGTTCAATCGAATCGGACGTAAATTTGACTTCGCGTGGTTTATTGAAATAAACTATACAGGGTGAGTCAGTTTTTTGTAGACAAACTTTAACAGGAGATAGAACACATGTTTTTAAAAAGAAAAGTTCCTATAAACATATGTCGTAGAACGCTTCGTTTCCGAGATACAGGGTGTTGAATATAATTTTTTTTTCTCGAATTTTCATTATAACTTATAAACAAATGTTTAGATTTTTTCCATGTTTGGGGGATAATGCCTATTAATTAAGGGGCATAAAACAAGCGATAAGAATGTTCAAAAACTTGCACAGTGGCGGAGTGGAGGGGGTGCTCCACCACTTTTTTAAACAGAACTTCTACACCAATGACTTTTTTTTTAAAAACTATTATTTTCATTATCTACATACAGTTTAACAAAAATAATGTCCCTTATTCTGTTTCGAGATTCCTGTGCGTTTCCGAGTTATTTTGATTTTTAGTGTATGATGTGGTACTAAATTAAGTAATTTATTTATTATCAATTATCGGCTAAATATTTAATTCTTTCAACGAAACCTACCTAAATATGGTTTGTTAAGGATTCTAAAATGCCGAAATGTCTTATTCTTTATCTCTTTCCAATGTAGTCAAAATAAATATTTGTTATATCAAGCCATACTCAAATACAATACATACAAATACATACTCAAAAAATTCGAGAAAAAAATTATATTCAACACCCTGAATCTCGGAAACGAAGCGTTCTACAACATATGTTTATAGGAACTTTTCTTTTTAAAAACATGTGTTCTATCTCCTGTTAAAGTTTGTCTACAAAAAACTGACTCACCCTGAATAAATTACTTAATTTAGTACCACATCAAACACTAAAAAATCAAAATAACTCGGAAACGCACAGGAATTTCGAAAGAGAAGAGGGGGACATTATTTTTGTTAAACTGTATGTAGATAACAAAAATAACAGTTTTTTAAAAAAATAGTCATTGGTGTAGAACTTCTGTTTAAGAAAGGGGTTGAGCATCCCCTTCCACTCCGCCACTGTGCAAGTTTTTGAACATTCTTATCGCTTGTTTTATGCCCTTTAATTAATAGGCATTATACCCCAAACATGGAAAAAATCTAAGCATTCGTTTATAAGTTATAATGAAAATTCGAGAAAAAAAATTATATTCAACACCCTGTATCTCGGAAACGAAGCGTTCTACGACATATGTTTATAGGAACTTTTCTTCTTAAAAACATGTGTTCAATCTCCTGTTAAAGTTTGTCTACAAAAACTGACTCACCCTGTATAATCTGATTGAAGTCGAGTCCTATTATATTTTTTGTGGAGTTTGGTTTTCTCGGTAATCAGCTTTCGGAGAGTATTTTCAATTCATCTAGGATATTTAAAACTTCTGATACGCTTTTTTGGCACAAACCTAGCAGTATCCTCCTAAACGATGTTATAGAAGCATTGTATAGTGATATAATTTCATTGATATCTTTATAGTATGATAACATGAAGCACCAGTCAATTCCTGTGAAAAATTTATTGAGATCCATAAAGTTGGCTCTGTGAAATTGATATGCAAACTCAGTTTTTCTCGTGATGCGCTTTTCCAATAGAGAAAGAAATCTGTATGGGATGAGAAAAATTAATTTCTGACTAAAAGTAAAATTTTATGCATGCGTATTTTGAGTTGGCATGAAATCGTGTAAAACTTTTTCTGTCAAATTTGACATGTCGTATTACCAACCAACTATTACCTATTTGTTATATACAGTTGCAACTAGATCGATTTTATTTAATAATAAAATCTTACGCCTAAAATTACTAGAACTTATATTACATACGTATTAAATTGACCGTAGTCAGTAATTGAGTAATACTAGCCAGCGAAATCACAAACCCATCTTACAGGATTCTGCAATTTCTACTTGGTTGTCAGTTGCTGTTACGTGTGAATGATTCTTACCACTGGTGGAAAAGGACGCCTCTCTCACAAGTCGATGATCCTGCATGAGGGCGCGACGCAAGGGCTTTTATTGTCTTCTGACGTTTATGCAAGTTGATGTGCTTTACTTTATGGAGGCGAGCTTTCAACACACTAAACTGTTTGTACTTAACAGCCTGATAGGTGATCTCAGGTGTTTGCATGCCATTAGCACCATCTACTGCCTTTACGGCCACGGCAAGCTACTCTCCTTTCGCCGGCCTCGGCTTCTACTTACGTACCTGTTTCAATTATTTACTCGGATAATCTACGCCAACTAGGCAATTTTACGTGCCTATATTTTCTGAACAAAGTAACGTCGAACACATAACTTCTTTGTGACTAAATTTGGTAGACGTACAGAATGTCACATCGCATAGACATACAACCGTCTCAAATTGTTGATTTCAGAATAAATCGATTTAACTAAATCACTCGTATATACTAGTAATGCCTCGTTTGGTGGCAAAAAAATTCTTTAAACCGACTAATTTTGATTCCAAGAATCTAAGGTAGTTCTATGTCCATGCAATTTTGGCCAGAGGTAGGATTTACCAATCGAATATGACGTGAAGCCAGGGTTGGGTTTAGGTGGTTATGTGTCAGATTTGTATGCATATATGAAACGATAACGTACCTTGAAATTTTTTTAGCGAATTCCGTATTATTCAAAGTTGATAAAGTCAATTTATTATAAACACTCACTCAGAGAGAGAACTGGAGGTATAGGGAGATGTACTTAACAGTAAACCACACACATAAATGTATTTCACTGTCGGTTACAAAAATTAAAGTATGTTATTAATATCTGTTCTAAATGTTTTGTAGTTGAACTTCGGCGAATTTCGTTAAAAATCCATTTATATTGCGAGAAGGACCATCGGTGACGTACGTTATGACATTTTAACTGCGCATTTTTAGTACTTACGTCCGAATGAATCCAAGTTATGATACTGTTTGATCGTGTTATATGTATTCTACCCTCCACGCTAGGGGCCGGCCCGTTGCCTTCAGTAATGTAAATTACGAATATACTGTAATTTAAAAGAATCTATTAGGCATTACGTTTTAATTTAATATAATGCATTCCCTGACAAAACTAAGTAACCACGACATTTTAAAATGAAATAGAATGCACTTAATATGTTTTCGTAGTTTGGGAATGTTTCAGTAGGTATTTGCAATATATTATATTATATCTGTAAAGGCCATATCTGGAAACCGATCGGTAAATCCCACGTATGATTATGACAAATCCTGCATAAAATGTGTGACAGAATCTTGTGAATTACTCATTTACCGAACGCTGAAAACTGCAAAGTGGAGGATCTATACCAGGTGTCAACGAAATTACTACCCAGGCTGCTGCTTCTATATAAAAAGAGATATCGATTTGAAATTTTAGGGAAGTATATAGTTTTTCTAGATGCAGAACTTAAATACCAAAACATCTGACTGACTTTTACGGTTTGACCGGAAACAATATCAATGCGACACCCTGTATATTTTCACATTTTTGAATTCTACGGAAAATCTAAATCTAAAATATATATCTATACCCTATACCTATCTCTGATAATTTGAGAGAAAAAAGCGATCAATAGTGATATGAACATGAACAATATTCCATTTCGAAAGAAAACAAATGAAGGTACAAAAAATGTATTTATTTTCAAAGATTATGATTATGAATTTAAACCTTTGAACAGACCTAGCCTAATAATATAATGGTATTTGTAAATATTAATAAAAAAAACAAAAAATAAAACAATAAAATAACAACAATAAAAATTATGATAATATATGTAAGGTTTGAGGTTATAATATAGATATTCAGAATATTCACCGTTCTCTTCATGACATAAGTGAATTCTTGCTCCAAGTTCCCTGATCTTAGAGATTTCATTGAGTTTCTGTTCTGTACACGTTTCTTTGACGTGGGACCCAACGGCGGTTCGTGGGTCAAGAGATAGGTAGGTCAATTAGAAAAGTTTACTGTATTACCTACCTTTTAAAGTGATTATAATTCCAAGTCGATCCTCCGGTCTTTTTGAGATGCAAAGTGGTCAATTACTTTTTCATTAAAGTCTTTTATCTTCTTTATTAATGACCTTTCTATGGTAAGCATAGCTAAAGAAGATAACCTTTCCTGACCCATGGTATTTCTTAAAAATGTCTTTATTCTTTTTAAGGTGGAAAAACAACGTTCACTTTCGACGGTAGTCGTAAGGATAGTACACAAGATTTTTAACAGTTTGACACTTTCAGAAAAAGTATTGCACAAATTATTGTTAATAAAAAGCTGTAACAAAGCAACTGCACATTCACTATTGGAAAAATCTTCTCAGCTATATAATACTTCTAATTCAGTTTTAAGTTTCAAATGATTTATGACTGGATACTCCGTTTTAACTAATTTAAACATATCTTGAGGAAAGCTTTTTTTATAATCTTTAAATCGATCTGCCTGAAATAACTGGGACACTGTTAAATGATTACTGAGGCCAAACCTGTTTTTGATCTCAGATGTAATTATATCACAAACTTCTAATGAAATTCTCCTTTTTGATTTTTCCGTATTACATCTCTGGGCAGACTGCATGGATGTCTCCTCCAAATAGTTATCCAAAATTTTATTTCTGATGTTTTCAATTTTACTATTAAAAACGCCAATACACTTATTTACTGTTATGACATCGATATTACATTTTTGTAATTGATTGAACAATATATCACAATGAGGCATAACTAAATAAAAAAATTTAACCAGTAAAGAAAATGTTCATTTTGTAAGTAGTTTTTTAAACCAATAGCTTGGTTTAGAGTGTTGTTTTTATTATCAATGATTTTTTTCTAAACAATCTAATAATTCTGTTCAATAGGTATAAACAGTCTCTATGCAATTTGTATTAAAATTCCATCGTGTTGGAGCAGCTTTAGGTAATATCACCTTAACAACATTATCTAACACGGCTGTTCTTTTTGGCGATTTTCCAAAGAATGAAGATAAGCTATGTAAATTAACAAAAAAATTTTTATGCTTTTATCCTGACTTGATGCTTTTTGTAAAATTAAATTTAGTTGATGTGCTTAATAATGAATAAAATTTGCTGAAGGATAACTTTTATTAATTAAACGTACCTATTAACTTCTTTTTTCTTATCAAGAGATGTTTGCTTTATCGTCATATTAGGTTTTGGACGGCCACCACCTTTGAATTTCACTCAGTCTTTATAACCCAACTTATGTTCATCTTTCAGTTTTAATGTATTTTGTACAACACTCATATTTAATAGTAAACACCAAAAAACACTGTTTTACTTAATTTCACAACAAGTAGAGATTTACTAATAAAATGTTCACAAATAAAAACATTAAAAACAAAGCGATAAAATGTATCGACCAACGCGTACATTAAGACTGCTGACTAGCGACTGCTGTACTAAATTTCGTGCGTTACCGTGTCAGGGTCGTCAGGGACATTGTCCCCTCCAGTGTCTTCTGTCTCTCTTGTTTTCTGACGATTCGCGCATAAGTCTATTTCACTATAATTCGTTATAAATTCGGTCCGTAGCTAGCTTTAAGGACACGTTGTGGATTGACCCAAGATGTTTAAGTTCTATAAATGAATAATGTAATGATCTAGATATTGGAATAGTTTGTGCATAGAATGAACTAGAAACTTTAATATATTTTTTAAGAATATTAAAAATATATATATCATATATTTATAAACTTCAGAAAATGAATAGCTCTATTTTTTTATTTGTGTGTGGGGGGTCATTGACCAAATGACCCTATAGAAGAACCGTCAGTGGTGGGACCAATAGAAAAAATTTAATGGCGTTAGATCAGGGGATCTTGGGGGCCATCTGATAGATCCACGGGTGCTTAACCAGTGGTTACCAAAATTTCCATTAAGATGTCAGCCACTATTCTGGCATTATGGACTGGAGCAGAATCTTGTTAATAATAGGTTGGAATGCATATCTTCAGTATAGTCTCTCTTGACCGCCTTGTTCTCAGGAATTATTGGAGATAGAGTACAATACATAGAATCAAATTTTTTTAGAATATACAGAGTGTTCTTATTTAAAACAACATAGTTGATATTATTTCTGGTCAAATTGAAAATGTCAGTCAGATGTTTTGATATTTAAATTCTGCAACTAGACCAACTATATCCCCACCTAAAATTTCAAATCGATATATTTTTGTATGCAGTAGTCTGTGTAATAATCTCGTTGACACATGTAGTGGGGAAGAATAATGCAGTATATGTTTCTTTGTAATTTTTCCAGGTATACTTTTAAAGCCGTGTCGAACGATAGGCAAAATGCTTATTTAAACGAGTCCCAAAAAGAAAACGTCGAAGATACTCCATATTTTCCCATATTGTGCACATACACCGTATGTAAACATATTACTAACGAGACACTGAGTGTCATTAACACTATATTTAATGCGGAAATGTAAAACACTAAAATGAAAGTATGAGAACTGTCAATCCCGAGTTGAGTTCCCAGTAAATGCCTAGCCTGCATCCCGACCTCATCTTCAGAAATCGCTCCAAACTTAATCCAAAGAACGATGTTTAATTAGAATTCCTTAATAGTATCTGTCATCTGAGCTGAGTTGCGATCGCTGATCATTTCAGAATGTCACTCAGGTGATCGGTCGTGCATCACCCAATGGTGGGACACATCATCTCTCTATTACCGCTATTGTGTATTGTTCTCACAAGCTAGCAGAACAACGTCTTGGATACATATCGATACCATCAAAGTCTTTCATCAGCTTGACTTGCATTATGGCACACAGTGGTGTATCAAATGAAGATTTTGTACGACATGCAGTCCAGTTAGTTTTTATACCATCTATTTTAATGACCATTTTGAGTCGCAACACATGATATAAGATAAAAAGTGCGAAATCATAAGTACTTTTCTTTGAATTTAAAGAGGATAACTGATAATATGTGCATTTTTATATTTACTCAGACTGAACTGCTGAATTTGCATAGTGAATTTCAGATCTGTTATTAGAAATATATGTATTTAAAAGACAAGTTAATCTAAAATTAGATCAACACCCTTTTGGTGTGGTTTTACATTAATCACAAAAATAATAATAATAATTTTTAGCAGTTGTTATGGGAAAGGTCTTTTTTTTAAAGAAAACAACTTTTTTTAACAAATTTATGTTTCAATACATTTATTGTATCATCCTTAGGATCCTACAAAAATTACGATATTATAAGAATATGTATAATTAATATAGATAAGGTATTGTCACATACATAATAAAGTACATTTTTCTACTCCCTACATAGAAAATACTATTTTGCTCCTTATTTCAGGGAGCAAAGTAGTACTTTTCCTCCCCTCGGGAGACTTTGCTTCTCTAGGGAGAAAAATACTTTGGCTCCCTCTGGAAGCAAACAAATAAAAACTTCAAATAGCTGTAATGGTAGACTTCTTTTATTGATACACAAACTTCCTGAAAATGAATGCTTTTCTTTGAAACAGATTTTTTATTACTTATTTTTATTTATAAAAATTGAAAACAGTTTAAATCGAGGTTTAAATTAACATCAGTAACTAAATATTGTTAAAATTTATGGTACAATTAGTTAAATTACTAATGGAGATTGTCCCTGAAGAAAAATTGGCTCTGCTGGTGGAGATCAGTTCCTGTTTGTTGTTTTCCAAAGTCTTGGTCGCTGATGAAGTACTTGTAGAAACAAAATTTTCAAAAACAAGACAACGTTTTTTGGTACTTGAAGTAGTACTTTCTCCCGTAATTATTTGGCTGGCTACCTCACATTTTTTAGAAATACAATCATCTAAGTACCCTTCTGCTACTGCGTTTGTTCGCCATCCCCCATGTCTTTTTAGAGTGAGAACGTCACTTCCAGCATTGACTAATAACGTAGCTGAAGTACGGCGGAAACTGTGTCCAGTATAGCCTTTCGAATCATCCAAATTTAAAAATATTGCTATTCTGTATGGAATTTTGACAATTGTGTTTTTGCTAATTACCTGGTTTGTACATTTCCCTTTAGCATAAGTTACAAAAAATCTAGAATGACATGTTTTAGGGGACCTACAATCCAGATATCCAAGACAGATACTCCGTATAAAATCTCATTTGTTATTGTAAATGTCCTTTTGATATTAGTTTTTGAGTCAGGTATTTGCACCACCAAAATATCGCCTTTATTACTGATATCCTCAAGTACCATTTTAACTAATTCATCGCTACGGCATGCCCCAGCAATTCCAAATATAAGCACAACCTGAAAAAGGAAAATGCACTTATGATAACTGCCTAAAATGTCATATATGTATATACTTTCTAATAGAAAATGCTGCGTTACGTTTTTATTTATTATTCAACAATAACGATCAATCTTACCTTCATATGTAAGTAAGTTTCATCTGGAGCTTCTGCAATAAACTTGTTGATATCCTTCCTTAAAAAAGTATTGGCTTTCTTGGCTTTATATCCAGCAGATTTCCTTTTTAAAAAAGCTACTAATTTAGGAAACTTAATGTCGATATTGTCTTTAATTTGGTGTGTAGATCGCAACATGCTGTATTTGCTCCATAATGTTGAAGGCATCAAATCGGCGCATTTTTTGGAAAAGTTAAATAAGACCACTTCTTCTGTTCTTATTTACCTAGTCTCCATCTAACAATTAAATAGCTGGTACTCTTTTTCATATTTTTCACGAGACTTTAACGGTAATAGATTTAACGAAACCACGTTTGCTTCTTCCAGAATATCTTGAGGAACTTCATCTTCACATTCGGAATACATTATTATAAACTTATTGGAAGTTTGTTTATTTTGAAAACAAGAAGCAACCTTAGCAACGTTCCATGTACTTTGATTTGTAACAATATTTACTTATCTAAATACCTATTATGACATTTTGACATATTTGGTTTTTTGATTGTCATGCATAAGAAAATATAATAAAGTATATGTAAAACCAATGTAAAACACTGTAAATGGTCGTAGAAAAAAATCATATGTATTACACAGGAGCAAAGTGCCATTTCCTCCCTTGGATATTGATGCCCGACGCGAAGCGGGAGGAAATTATGCACCTTTCTCCCTTGTCATACAAATAGCTATTAACATAAAAATCATTTCATAGTGACTATTAGAATAGAATAGAATAGAAAAATATTTATTGTGAATTATATATATGTACAAAAACATTATACAAACACAAAAAGGTGACATTCGTATATGCCACCACATACTCCGTTACAAAAAACTACTTAGTTTTAATGTTTACATCACTCTGTAACAGATAACAAACAAAAGTGAAGTGAGAAAAAAAACAAAAAACAAAAATATACATACAATATACAACTAATGCTGCATGCTTTTTTGCGTATTTAGTATATTTTCTTTGCAAATCTTTCTGAAACTACTTATTGATCTAATTTGCATCATATTATAAAAATCACTTTTATTGAACAAATTAACAACTAAATATGCAAAGCAACACTCAAATACCTTTCGAGAAATAAGATATGGTGATGGTGAATATGGTTATTACTATTATTTGATGTACGTGCGCCTCTGTCGTAATCTTCGCTTTAATTTACCTAATCAATTTTATCGAAAGTTGTATCCCAACACAAGTTCTTATCGGCCTCGTCCATCACCAAGGAGATCTTTTGACTTGATTTGTAGGGCCAAGTGGTAAGAGAATGGTATAAGCCTCGGTGTAAGTTCGGAAAAGAGTTGTGCAGTGTGTGGCCCGCGGACTACTTCGTTTAACATATCACGCAACCGTTGGATTATGTTCAACAAGTTGGGGTGATTTTTTATTTACAGTTGCATGACTCAAATGTGGATTCCAAAATCCACATTTGAGTAACTAAAAGCAAGTGAGTTTATGTGGAAAGACAAAAATCGAGGCCTGCTTCCATATCGAATTTTTTTAAACAATAAAAAAAATATACTTAAAACTTCTTCTCTTGCATTACTTTTCGCGTTTAATGTACTCACTGTAAAAAATATTTTAAATTTAGATACAACCATAATCTATATATGGTTATTTATACTTATATCATAATTAAAATTTTAAGAGTTAAACTGGTTTACAGACAATTATCTAGTATTCTAGATAGTAGTATGAAAATAATCACAAAACATGTTAAAAACATCGGAAGATCATCATTATTCATTTTATATTCATTGTTCTATTCTATTAGAGCCGCTTTGTCTATTATATATTTTACATAACAGATGGAGAAAAACACATTTGTTAATAAATAAAACAATCAGAGAATTGGTAGTATTCACTTATTATTTCTATTAACTTATCCGTCGCTCGACATCTTCATATTTGATGGTTTTCAGCTTAGTCGATGATAAAGCCACTCATCTCACTTGACAGATAAACGGGTTGACAGATCCTTTTTATTATGTTCTTTGGAGCCTGTAAGCCTTAATATCTGGTGGATAGATCCTGATAATTATTTGTTTTCTTATATTTTTCATACTAAATTCTTACAGTATTGATATTTTAAAAAATGTACTATATTTATTGAAATTTATTGAACATTTATTGAAATATACTCGAAGCATTTACACATCTCAGATGGTATAATGAAATGTGACCAGATAAATTTATACTAAGTAATAACAAAAGATAGAATTCATTAAATAACATTAAGATTAACATATTATTAAAAATTTTAAAGAGGATATAATCACAAGTATTTAAAAACTAGTAGAATTAGGTATTCCTCAAATGTATGAATTGCATTTCTGAATAAAAATTTAACCGAGGATTTAATATTGTTGAAGTTAACTTGCTTTACATGCAGTGGTAAGACGTTATAAAATGTTATATCATAATAATTGATTTCATGAATGTTAAGTGACCTGCTATATATTATTGATATTGCAATCCTCAGGACTAGGTAAATTGTGTCTTTCTTGTTCATAATCAATAATAAATTAAACAAAATACAGGTTGGCGTAAATACAACAAAAAATGATTTGAAGGTATAATCCAATGCAAGTCGGAGTATTTGCCCGCTGAGTAGTTGTTTCATTCAAATCATATTTAGTAATAATAGTTTAGTCCACCTGGGCTAGAGGTAGCCGCTCTCGTTATTTGCTTCGCAAGTCGCTATCCGCCACAGAGACATCTATGATGTCGGTCTGATAGTAGCATTTGGACCATATGAGAAGTTTCACATACCTCTCACCACTACTCAATTTACCTTAGCAGGTTGGCCACTATCATTTGTCTGTTCCATAACCTATGGCATACTGAGGAGAACTAATAAGTTCGAAATCGGTCTATGTCTGGTTAGGAACTGACAAATGATATTGGCTACCGATCTATCATGATTTGAAGGTATAATCCAATGCAGGTCTGGGTATTTGCCCGCTGAGTAGTTGTTTCGTTCAAATCATATTTAATAACAAAAAATACATAGGTCTTTACTTTATCAACGATACACATTTTGCTGTGTATCATTAATACACAATTTACCTAGTTCTGAGGATGCTGTTAAATATAGCGAAACGTCGACCAAATTAAAAAAGTAGTTTTTCTATTTTGATTGACCTACTTCCACTAAGTTGTCATATCTATAATAATTGATACCATCATACGATTTTTCAAGCTTCAGAAATGTTGTATTTATTTTATCTCGGTTTCTTGTAGAATAACTGTGAATTTAACTATTCTGTGTAATTCTGGTCATAAAAATACTCAATCGAATGAATTCATATTTAGTCATCTCTGTAATTAAGGCCAGCAATTATCCTGACTGGTGTTCTTTAGATATCAAAAACTAAGCTACTGGCAGATGAATGTCCCAAATAAAAACAGCGTAGCAGATAACTGCAAGTTTGAACTGAGGTCTGTATTAAATTTATTTCTGAAATTAAGTCCTTAATATTTTTAAAAGATTTTGTCAACGTTATATTGTCAGCAAATAGAACAAAGTTTCCATCCAAAGTAATACTTTATAAGTCATTTACGTATATCAAAAAAAGTGTCGGACCTAACACTGATCCATGAGGAACTCCATGTTTTACAGGCAGGCGTTCCTAGTTTATATTTTGACAAGATACAAATCAATAACAATCTCTCAAATGGGAATTAAGGAAGTTGATGTTATTATTGCTAAAACCAATTTTCAATTAACATACTGTGTGTTACACAGATATTTTTGTTTGTTTTTCTTTTTATATAAATCCGATTATAAACCATTTAAAAATGTTTTAGTAAAATCTTTAAACGGTCTCAGTTTAGTGTTTCCCCCCATGTCTGCTACACTTTTTACATTTCAAATATGAGAGCACTAATCCATTTACGAATAACTCGACGTGTCGAATCATTGCTAGGAAAGCTCTTCAACGTAGCACTGAATATATTAATAGGTTGGCGTGTATTGCAAACTTCTTTTAATGGAATATTGATGGCTCATATTCAGTTATCAGTTTGTTGTCATACTGGATTTCTGTAATTATATTTGATGTGTTTAAGCTTTTTGCTAGAATTGTGCTATATTCTACGTTGTCTGCGTTGCTTCATGTTTATTGAATTATGTTTAAACTTTTTTTCAACAGCAAAATTTCAATTTTATTTAGAGCTGCCCCATGTATTAAATATGCATCTTTCCTCGGTAAATGATTTCTGCTGGGTTAACAAGAATCGATTTTATTATCAATTAATTTTATATATGTAAATTCCACTAAATTTTAACTTATAACACTCAATACTTTGTTTTAACTTACATATGTATTTTTCAAACATTCGGATCAGAGTAAAATGCCTGTGTACATTGATCGACGTTTAAATTTTACGTAATCATTTTATTTTTCTTTACAGAGCAAAGATTAGTCTTACTTAAACTGTTTATGGAACGATTATCTTTATTTCTGTAAACCGCCTTTTCCTCGAACTTTATCATGTAAGTTTGGAAAGCGGCGACGAGGAAAATTGGCTGGTTATTCAGCAGTAACGGGAAGGCAGGAAGTGAAGGCCATGCCGTGGACAGCCGATGTGGCGGTTCTTGTTCCGGACCCGGGAATACACTTGTACAGGTTTGGAGTGTAGATTAGTTCCTGATATCCAATATCTTCACCAGAATACACCGACTCCACTTATATAGCCACTCGTTTAAATCAAGTGCAGATTACTCCTCAACTCTCGGTGGGTATCGCTAAGATTTTGTCGATTTTGACAAGTCAAAATTGTAAAAAAAATAAATGGATTGAGAAATAAGAAAAAAATTATTCAGGAGAATTTTTAAATGGATTAATTTATATACATCATATTAGGATCTACATTAGGAAATATTATAAATATACAGGGTGCACCATAAAAACGAGTCACAATTTAAAGTAATGTAAAATTAGGGGAAAATAATTTTATTAGTCAAACAATTCTACATCAATGCAGAGCATGAAAAAGCATTTTATTTTTTATAAATAACATCTGCAAGGTGATGCCCTCTTCTCTCCAAACATTCCTCCATTCGTGAACGGACGTTTTCCATTACATTTCTCAGCACATTGGCGGTATGCTTCTAACTTCTTCCCGTATATTATTCTTGAGCTCGTGGATGGTATCTGGACGATCGCTGTAAACCTTGGACTTAGCCCTACAAAAAGAAATCACAAGCTGTAAGATCCAGGGAGTTAAAATTGTTTTCACCTAACATGCAACACTTTGAAATGTGATTCGTTTTTAGTCAGAAGTTAGTCAACCAAAAAATTTACATTTTTCAAACTGCTATAGAATCCTAAAAAATGAACACATCTCACCAAATTCTCTGCATTTTGAAGAATAGTTTTTTAGCTTTGATTTTTTTTAAGTGCTCAAATCAGAAATTGATATGCAAATTTGATACAGGGTGTAAAACGTACCTATTTCATTATGTGGTTTTAATTAATTAACAAAACGTCATATATATTTGAACGTATGTTTTTAGCTTGAGGTGTTCTCTTTAATATATTTTTTGACTTTTTCTTTTTATCCGCAATACTTGAGGATATATAGGTTTTCTCTCAAATGATTATATTATATATTTATTACTCAGAAATCGAAAACACGCTAGTTATTATAACTTAAATATACAGTTGAATTATCAACAATGAACCACTTAATATATTTTTCAATGTTAATGCTTAGAAATGAAACTAATAATGTGTAGAGCCTTCCCTTGATGCACAGCGTTGGGACATACTTCTTATGATGTTGATTGTTCGTTATCAATTTGTATCCATTCCTCCTAAAGATTATTACATAAATCATATACTGCTTGTCTCTTATTTGGCCGTGCTGAAATCCTTCTTATGACGTGCTACTACCCACTACCACAAAATGCTTATTTTGCGTGAGTGTCGTGTCACTTTGGCACCCTTCAGTACAGTAGCTGTACTTTTGAACTTTTTTTATTTCGGTAACGGTCTCGAGCACCAGCAGTTATGAAAGCAATCTAAGGTTACTGGTTACTGAATCTCTTAATCGGTGTTCTGATAGGCCACTGCAGACTTAGGAGGCATCTATCATTGATAGGCATTGAGGAAGACCCTACATGTCCAAGATGCAGGAGTGATGAAGAGACATCTTACCACTTCCTGGGACAATGTGAAGCGTTTGGGCGCCTGAGACACAGTATCTTCGGTTCTGAGGCGCTTCTAAGGGAGGAGATGAGCTCCCTCGCAATGAGTGACATCCTGACTTTCATCAGAAAGTCGGAAAGATTCGATGAGGGAGCAAGAGAAGCGCATGGCTGAGGGGACAGCTGGGGGTTGGTAAAAAGGGCCCGTCTGTGGCCTACTTGCCAGGCGTCAGCCTCCCCCACCATTACCATTACCATTACCAAGGTTACTGGGGTCTAGAGCAAGCGGTTAGTGACATAATGGTCGCTGGTGCTTAAGGCGGAATTACAGCAGACGGGCAGTGCAGAACTATCTAGGTGCTAGTGGTTACGAAGTGCAGGCTTGCCACAGCGGGAGAATGTCAATCCAGGAACAGACGGTATATTTGACTGGCTACTCGCGGACGTGTTATATCGGTAGATTAGCGGGTTATGTCTCAAGTGTATACAAATATCAAACGATATGGTTACAATATTACGCTACTTGACACAGTGAGGTTCGTTTCTTAGTTCCAAAGTAAAACCTAACTCGTGCTGAATCTACTAACGAAATCCCGATACGCTTGAGCTCGTGATATAGCACTAGGCTCCAATGTATTAATTCGCGTTTTAAGGCACACTGTCCCTTGAGCTCACCAGACAAGAGATATATGGGTGGAGTTAAAGCGTATTTTCGCACTAGATACGGATTGACAAATACGCCGAGGGGCACGATAAGGTTCCTTTCTTAGTTCAAGACAAAAACCTTACACGCGCTAAACAGAACGATTCATGTATCACTTCCCGGGGCACGGTGAGGTTCCTTTCTTAGTTCCAGAGAAAAACTTCACTCGTTCGATATTTACTATGATATTCCGCTATAATCGTAACTAAAATAGATAAACCCGGATTTACTTGTTATACTACGATATTTTCCGGATATCTCGGATCGTACGGTATTTGTAAACAATTAACGGACAAGAGAATATAGCAGAAATGCGGATACAAACGATAAATGGCGGAAATGCTCCAAAGTCAATAATAAAGCAATAAAATAGTGAAAAAGAATTCTTACCACTGAAGGATTCGTCGAAGCACTCTGGACCAGTTGTCAGAAGATCATATTCTTGGCTCGTGCGTGCGGTTTTTTTCACAGATCCCCCAACACGAAAGTCACTTGCCTACGTGATTCACAGGATTCTGAACAAATTGCGCGTCGTAAATGTATTCCAAAGAAGCTTGGCATACTGTGCATAAACAAATTCTCTACGTTATTTAACATAAGCAAACGTTTATAAACTATTCCGATGCCGGGAATCGCTTTCGCATAATTTTAAAACCATATTTACAAAAAAGAAATCTTTAAAAATGGTCACGAAGTAATATTTTACTATAAATCCAATAATTTATTCAATAAATTATTTAAACAGAAATAGAAGCGTACTCTTTTATCATTAAAAACTATTCTCACCTTGGCTTTGAACTAAACTAAATTAAATTCAATTTTCAACGTCTTACTTTGCTGCTGTTTAGTAAAAACACAACAAGTGGTTTATCATTGAGATAATAAAATAACTTAAGATTACCCTGAAAATAACTAGTTTGAAACAACTATGTTTAGTAAATAATTGTTATTTCACATACTGGACTTCTAAAAGAACTTGAACTCTGGTTCAAAACGATTTTAATGGAAACATTCATACGAGTTATAGTATGCAGGGTGTACCAAAGTGAAAGATGAACCCAATTAAGTCTTATTACATCCGAAAAGGGTTACCGGAAAAATCACTTCGTTACATTCTTTGTAAAACATCCCAAATATTTTTGATGGGGTTGACGTTGGAAGGTAGATCAGGCCATAGCATACGGTTGATGCCTTCATTTCCAATGAATTTATTTACGATACGAGCCCAACGAGGTCTCACATTATCATTCATAAAAATCAATTCAGGACCAACATGTTCGAAGACAGATATAACAATTGGCTGCAAATCTGTCTGTAAATGAACATTAGCCATTCCTGTCATTAAAAATTATAATTTCTGTACGAAAATTTGTACTAATTCCTAGTGAAACGATTATAGAGGGATCAGCGAGGTCGACTATAGCATTCTAAACACACCTTTCACCTTTCCTTGGATACAAACAATATCTGGAACACTGAAAATGAAAATATATTCCATTGTCGGTTCCCCAATTTTGGTGTTCCAAGCCGAATTTAATTTAATAATTTAATGAATCTCTCATTATTAGTTGTAGAACTCTTCGGTCTGCCACCGCCATGAGTATAATTAGGAAAAGTATTTCTTAGATATCTCAATCAAGATTGGTTAATCTGGCTATATGCTACATCGAATATATTTGCAGTTTTTCTCTGTGAAATTCTAGTTTTCATCGTACCAACTTCCCTATTTAGTAAAGCTTCGATTACACGCACCATTTTTAAAAACGTTTGAAGCCAAATGTCAAACATATCATTTAAAGTTTTTTTTAAGCCGACTGAGAAATGTGAAATTATTAACAACTATAAAGTCTAAAGAAGCTTTTCTAGAAAAAATACATATTCTCAAGTACTGGAGATAGAAACAAAAATAAAAACACGTGTTAAAGAGAATATCTCAGGCTAAAAAGTGACATATGAGCAAATATACAGAACGTTTCGTTAACGTAGCACGCGCAATTAAAAATCACATTAAAAACTTATATCTAAATTTTCATTAATACAAAATATCTCCTGTGGATACATCATTCTATTTTAAATTTAACTAATAAATGGATCATCGTATGATAGTAAACTGTGCATAAAATCTCTGTTGGCTCATGCTGCCTTATTAAAGAAATATTTGCAACACATGACTGCATTTTGTCGGTGGATGACTCGAATTACTGACATGATAAGCTATTAATAGTAGCTGTTGAAAGAAGGTAGCAATGCAGAAAAGACCGTGTATGTTGTTGAAACCGCTGTCAGGTGTACAAGAACGTCGGGTAACGCCATTCTAGCGAAAGTTGGTCAAAGCGCTGTTGCACCGCTGGCTGACATTTGTCGTATTTAAATAGAAAACTTTATTAACTGAAAAATTGTCAGACTGATTCCAATATCAAGTAAGCACATTCTAAAATTTTATAAAAATATAAACATGTTTGTGGTACTTCTCACTTACTTTTATTTAGGACAGCACCTCAGCACTTCAATGTTTACCAGACACAACTCCCGAAGACAACTTTTTCTGTCATGTTACAGTTACCCTAATTTGAAACGCGAAAATGCTAGTCTACTGCAATAAAATAGGGACATTTTGAAATTCCGTTTATCGTAACAGCCTGCATTTCAAATGCGATTTTGATGTGCCGTAGTGTTGTCCCTGCGGTGACAATTAAAGTGAATTTTTTCCCAAATAAAGAGATACCGTATTTTTATAAGAAAGAAAAGCGTGAAACAAATCGCAATGCTTTATTCCTCTTGGCCTGCTACTAATTATTGAATATTGTTTCATAGTGGTGCTTTAAATATAGACAATTTATATGACGGAAAGGGAAATTTTCCCTTAAAAATAATGTTCTACAAGGGTGAAAATACTCGTTGTAGTAGTTAGTCATACGACTCAATTTTAGATTAAACACAAATTTTGTAGGTGCAGATCTCCTTATAAATAAACTGCCTTCCAAACCAGAACATCCTTAAAATCAACCCAGTAATTAATTTGCTCTATGCATATATTGTTAATGTCATTTTTCAAGAATAGTATTCACCGAAGTTTATATTAAGAGTTTAATAAAAACCGACCGTAGGCGGAGAAGCATCCATCCTCTAGAAAAGCAAATGCAACGGCCAGAAACATGGTGCACCTCTATGTAATCGTGATTGCGGGAATTAAATGCAGTATGCCATGGCTTTGAACGTCGCGGTGAAGTGCCATATGCCAATCAAATGCTACATACATGCTGAATTATATGTCATTTCAATATACCTAAATGCCAACGTTTACTGTTACTACAACATTACCTACATTTGCATACTAATTAAGTAGAGGTCGTTGATTGAAATTACCTTCTTATTTATGATTATATCAATTTGTGCATTTTTGTGCAGACACTCGAATGATTTATAGTATACGATAGCTTTAAACTGTTATAAAGACTGCAACTTTCATAAAAAATTTACATATTACATTATGACTTGTCATTTATTTGCTTAATTATATTATTTCTCAACTCAATTTTGTTTTAAGAGAAATCACACTGATAAGGGGTGACGCATAGATGCAATTTGTGATTCTATTAACGTTTTAATGTAACTGATATCTGATATCTGGGTATTTTTCTTAATCCTTTTTGGCTTAACTGATCAAAATTATTGCTTTAATTAAAATATTGTGACAGCATGTCGTATTATTTATATTCATCATTTATCGTGACAAAGAGCCAGGAAGTAGTTGTTTAATATGAGTATATACCTTGCCCTGACCTTAATGAAGTCGTTTTTTAAAGAAAGTAACAAGCAAATTGTTTCATAATTCATTAATATTTTATTATTACTAACATATAATTTTAAAATTGTTTTCGTATGGTGTAAATATTTGTTGAAGCTGTACCAGTATCGGACTTAATTTTTAATTCCATTTTCTACTCCGCCATGCCACTCGGTTCTCATTTGATTCATTTACGGCTATCCTGTCATGATTATTTATTGATCTCTAATTATAGTTCCCGCAGACATAAACATCTCAGCCTCACGCCTACGTGTCACTCTTCAACTCGTGTAAGATATTACGCGTTCTTGTTGTTTTTGATAGTATATTCATTAAGGTATTATTCGTTCTATTATGTGGTGGTTTGTAATTTTCTAGTTTCCTTGCTTCTGTAAAGATGCCTCTGTAATTATATGTGTGGTATCTGATCCACTCATAATATTGCAGGTGTCTGTTAAGCTGTTTTATCTTTATTCAAAGATGTATACAGGGTATAATCCAAAATTATAAACAGAATACTGCAGTTTGTCTGACCTATAATTCTTAAACAGAACCTTGACAATAACACAAAGGTAAGGGAAAAGGAAGTTTTACTGTAAATACTAGAAATATCCGCTTGTGTTTGTACAGCTTGTTTTCGAAAAATTATTAATCTTGTTGTAGTCTAGCACCACAACAGTGTTAATTCTAAAGAGCTATGCCTGTAAATACATTAACATCTTTGGACCAACCCATTTGCAGAAGGCACACCCGCATCAATTCATTTATTTGAAATGTAATCCTCGATTTAACGTATGAAACGGAGTTATTGACAATTGTCTAATACGTGAATACTTCTTGCTCTTATGTTGATGGAGAATTGTTTCTTAAGTTTATACTTCACGTTTATATAGAGATTCTTTTCTGTCAAAACATGACCCTTATGCAATTTTCTATTGAAACACAGGATGAAAACGATAATAGAAACCTGTTAAGAGAAAGAAGATTATTGAAACATTGACTCTAAGTATTTCTCAGCTAATAATGCGATGTTTGTAAACATATACAAGTATTATAACCATTGTAGGAATGTATCCAGAATGCCATATTGTTGTTTTCTCTCATCTTTTTATACTCGATAAAGGATTATCTGATAACTTACCTAGGATACATGTTTTAAAGTCAGAATTTCTACTTTTCGTCCTCTATATTTTAGTTATGGAGCTTTGAAAAGATTATTGCGTTAGGGTTTTGACATTTTTAAGTGAAACATTAGTAATGATTGCCGTACTTGTCTAAAAGAAATAAAAAATAATAATAAAAATAAAACAATTTAATTATAACAAACAAACTCGAAATTTATATGGGACAAAAATAATAAATGTGAAAGAAACTAATTCAATTCAATTGCTAACGTTTCGACTATAATTTGAAGAAGACTAAATTATAGTCGAAACGTTAGCAATTGAACTGAATTAGATTCTTTCTTTTTTGTCCTATCCCGGCGAACTTCCCATCAATAAATATTCGAAATAGTTCAAATATTAAATTGACTCTCGTAAGCGAGCTAAATATAATCAGTTATTATGTAATATACATATAGCGTTAATTGTTAAATTGCAACACGATGGTGCGAAATGTCAACAAAGCTTATTATGATGTTGCTCCAGCTTAACTCTTTCTCTGACTGAAAATCAACCCGGCGCTAAATCTGATAAATGGAAGAGTGACACGACTGAGTTATCCGACAATACAAACACTCAAATACGTAGTAAATTCGCATCCGCGGCCCGCTCGTGGCTGAACTTGGCGGATGACGCGGATTGCAAATACCTCTCTCATGGGCGGCCTTTAAATATTTTCAAAGGAAATACAAAAGCAAATTCTTTCATTTTATGTTGCTAATATACTGATAAAGCCAAAAATATTTAAAACAGAATTACAGCATTTTTCAGTAAAGGTTGCGATATAATCCACTTGGTCCTAAATGAGCATCGTACAGAGGATGGACAGTCATATTGATACAAGGAACACACATCCTACTTACATAAGAGGAAATCGAACTGAAGATATCTATCTTAGTACCTTTGTCGTTAGACCCAGCACCTTTTTTTTTTATTTCCAAGCGTTGACTTTTATTTCGAAATAGAAAAAATTTAGAAGAATCTAATTCATACTATGTTTTTTTAATAATTAATACCTAAGTACCATTTATAAAATGGAAATGCAAATAAGCTGAGTAATCGTTAGCAAAACTTTAGCACATATCAAATCATTGCCCTTCCATAGTTATTTCTGGCCTTTATATTGACAACATTTCTAATTTCCAATTTTCTGGAGAAATGAGACAAAACGAGGAGTTGTATAGACAATTTTATAAGAAATAAATATATTTAACAATTTGAACAGTACTAATCTTTTCTAATTTAGGAAGTAAAGTGCGTAAATAAAAATGGTACCAGGCGTGATATTAAGCCTTGATGCAAGACAAATAATAGTTTATTCTTATGCTGATAAATAAACAATGTGGTAAGTTTGATACTAAGCAGTTGATGACTGACAGTATCGAGGGTTTTCTAGACACCTAATAAACACTGAACATTCGTCGGTCCCAATTTGTCAAAAAATTATTTGCAATGTAAAATCTGTACTTAATTTTTATATAAATAAAAATACACAGTGAGAATTTTTTAGTCCTACAAAACAGGCCCTTTCTCACATTACTAACAATTGAAAATGTAATAATGTTATATGTAAATTCTAGAGGCAATATCTAACAGAAGTCAATTTTTATGACAGATTATTTTGGTTTCTGTTTTATTGGGGTCTTTAGAATAAACTTTGTTTAATTATTTTGTTTCTTTGAAAATATTTTTCAAATATTATTATCGAGAAATGCACTGATTTAAAAAGAAAATTTTTTCTGTCTGAAATTTTCTGTATCGTCATAATTCGTCGAGATTCGACCAGAAATGCTATAAAAATTTTCAAAATTTTTTTCACGAAAACAATTTTTACTATTTTTTTCAAGAAATTCACAAGTTTTGTTTCAAATTATAAAAATATCTGAGATAAGTTGACTAAATTAACTTCTCAATAGGCTCTTCCTTACTCCCACGCGTACACCATTGTTCTTTCTGCTGCAACTCTCAACTCACTAACACTGATGGATGGATTCGCAAACACTGCATCCGTTCCTGCCGGCGGCGTTTGTAAAACGGGTCCGGTCCTGGGACCTGTTGATGCCTCGGGATACAAATAGAACAAGCAAATTCATCACCAACATTAAAAAATAAAAGGATTTATATCGTCAGCAATGCGTTTTACAAATTGGCACCATCATATTTTAAAATCAGTTTTTTGTATTTATATCATAACTGGTAGATTTCCGATACAAGTTATTCTGCTCTGTAAAGGTCATTTTATTTCTTTTTAACAAAAAATAGTTTATAGTTATTTGTTGTATTATCATATTAATATTAAGAGCTGATAGTTATAGACGCTGTTTTTCTACCAGGAAGTTTTTCTGTTAAAAACTATAATTAATAAAATTAAAAGAGTGTGTTTACATATGTTTTTGTTACTAAAATTAATTGATACTAATATTAGGTCTATCGAAAATGAATGGGTTTACAAGAAATAATAGCCAAACTAACACGGAAAATCCATACACTAATATTTCTATATTTAGGTATAAAGTTTCTTGAATGGTGATCTCTTTTTGACAACTGATAAAAAAAATTTTCATCATTATAATTCATGTCATATATATTTAGCTTGCCAGATCAATTTTGCTTGTAGGTAACGAATTTCTTTATTAATTACTTGCTAAACAAGTCTTGTCAGAACCATTCCGTACCATCTTTGGTGTTCCGCAAGGATCCGTCTTTTGGCCCACACCCTTTATTCTTCAGATTGACGACTTACTCTCTGAAACATCTCATATTTCACAGTATTACAGATGGCAGTATTCCTCGTGTTAGTTTTTCCCTTTAAATGCAAAACGTTACAGGTATAAGATGCATATCAAGATGTCCACCAAATAATTCGAACAGAATTGAATGTGGTTACCTTAGAGTGCATCTGAAACTTAGAGATCTTTTTCAAAAAGTTGTAACAAAACTGAACCAAGAATTATCATCTTAGTTTAAGTCGTATCTAGAGGCTCTTGGTATCCATGCGTTACTTGACTATCTACTATGTTACTAATATAGCTGCAAGGACACTATTCAGATCATATGAAAATAAGAATTTAAAATGTTTAACCCTGCTGCTAGAGAGAGCATTCACATCTTTGTTTCGGATGACTCTAATTGTCATAAGTGACATGGCAGACCCCTCTCTCACCTCGAACTGCAACGTCATAGAATTAGTTGTCCAATTATGACACCCAACTACTCTTCAAATTTGGGTAGTCAGCTTCCTTCTCCAATCATCCCGTAGATATAGTGGAGCAAAATTAAATCCATTTTATGTCAATATTGACTAAAAACTAATAGATTGTCAGATAAAATAACAATAACACAATTTAAATATAAACAAATATACAATAACGTGTGTGTTTTAAAACAAAAAAAATGTAATTTTGTTTGAGAAAAATCAGTTGATCATCTTATGAGAGAGCTAAAATTGTGTCGTCTGCGAAAAGTGTGAATTTCGTTAATGTATTTGGTAGGTTATCGACATAAATAAAAAATAGTATGGCCCCAGAATAGAACCTTGAGTTACACCAAATTTTATATTTCATAAATTTGATTTATTATAAATTGAGATCTGTTGGTGAGATATGATAAGATTAAATGTATGCAATTATAAATTTATAACAACTTAATTTTCTCCTTAAAATATTGTGCGACACACAATCAAAAGCTTTACTTAAGTCCAAAAATTGAACGTGTACTAACTCCTTCTCTTCAAAGTGTTTATTTATTATATTAATTAAATAATTAATTGCCAAACCCGTCGATAAGTTTTCTCTGAGACTATATTGTCAATATAGTAAACAATTTACAATTTTCAAAATAAATATTAATTTATATTTTTAATGCCACTTCGAACATTTTTTAAATTTAGATAGATACACAAGCATACGAACAGATTATAGAAGTTATTACTTAAACAATAAACAAAACGTATTTAAGTCCAGTAAAAAAATATGCTACTAATGCAAATCGAAAAATAAGATTTCAACTAAACCTTACTACTTAAATAATATTTTTTTAGCGAATAAAAAATTGTTAAATATGATGAAACATAACTTTTGAATTAATTTCATGCCTGATGAAATGTAAAGTAGGGTAGGATAGACGGTCACAAGGGATGAGGAAACAGCTCAGGCTCAGAGGGCGCGAGATTGATGTCGTCGGGAGCCGAACTTGATAGTTGGTGTATAATCTAAACCATAATGTTGTAGAATGTATTCATTACTTCACATTAACTCCTCAAGCTATTTGTTACTTACACCATCCGACCTACTGCTCTCACTTAGTTTCGTATATAATCTGATGGTTGTGACGGATTCTTTTCAAACAAGTTAATTAATATAGATCAGATCTGTCGACACCGCTTTAATCAAATCGTTTTGTTTGGGTTATAACTTCGACTACTTGTTTTGTTTTTGCCTAAAAATAATATTGGGATTATGCCATATTCAGTGTAAAATACATCAATTATAATTATATCTATTATAAGTTTATTTGTACACGGTCTATACGCGCTAAGAACTTTTATTTTCCATGTCCATAACAGTACATCGTAAAAGTAATCTAGAAAGGATGGCTTTGCAATGCGAGTGTGAAAATTGCATCCTAAGACGTAATCGAAGGCTGAATCACACGAGTATTTCAAAGAATCTTTCCGCAGGAGGTTTATTTTCCTTTGTTTTTTCTATGAACGAGACTTTTTTATCAAGAAAACAATGTTGACGTTTACAAATTTATTAAATATAGTTATGAATGGGACCCAAGCAATACTTAAGGACATAATTATTATTACCAACTGAAAAAGTTTTGGACAGAGAAAATTGCGAATGAAACTTGCGAAAAAAAAGTTGCAAAAATTTGTGTGTCCACCAGGTTATTTTTTAGACAATTTGCAGAATATCTACAAAACATTTTTTTTTCAGAATTAGATGGAAAGTATGTCGTCAGATTTCAAATTTCATCAAAAAATATTGCCTTTTTTATGAACGTACCGCACAGTTTGAAATTTTATTTTAGTGACTTGATGAAAAATTTAGGTTTTCCTACATTTTTATCCACTTTAGTTCCGATAAAAAAAAACATCAACATACTGAGTAGTGCTGGATATGAAACTTTCATTAAATTTTATTTTAGATTAATTTTTCATTGTGCAACTTCCAAAAATACATATTTGAAACAAATCTTACTATAAAACATGTCAAACATTGACGTATAAAATCGTATTTCACTATTCAAAAGCTCAAATTACAACCCGGGCAGTTCCTCTTGTACGGCACATTCAGAGTAAGAGAAAGTGGATAAGTGAAGCCCCATGGGATCCTCTCAGGCAGCTTCGCAGCATCAGAGTTGGCGATGAGGTCCATCTACATCCAACGCGATGGCTCCTGAGGGACAGCGGCCTCTTCTTAGCCACCGAAATAACACAGATTAATTATATCTGTCATCCCCCGTCACTTTACCGGCGATAAACGATATTTAACAATTAATACTGACACATTGCTTGCGACTCTAATAACCACCCTTATTCTGGTCTTTCAGTCCCGATTATCTGGCTTTGGACGACCGGAATGGTCGGTGGGTGATCAAGCATGAAATAGTGTGATCATCAGATTTACACGTCCAGTAGGTAAAAATAATTTATAGTTAAAAGTTAACTTAAACTGGAGTTTCTATTTGAAAATCTAGAAAAATAGTTGGCTCTCTAATAGCTAACTAAAAGTAGAGTAATAAATAATAACGACAAAACTGAGAAGTTACAAAACACAGGAGTACATGAGTTAAAATATAGTAACTGCGATGCTGTATACATTGGATAATAACAAATATTTACCATATTTTAGATAAAATAATTTTAATTTAACGAATAAAGCAATGTCCAACTTATAAAAAACATATTTTACAATAGTTTTATAGTAGTTACCAGATGTGGTTATATAAGCAATGAAACAAATTTTACTATTCACTATTCCCTGTACTCTTGACAAAGGCTTAAACGACCGAAACACGTGTAGAGTTTCTAATAAATAATGTTTGAAACATTAAAATGCAAATTTCCTTCATACGTTTAAAATATTTTACATTTTAAATAAACAAAGAAAGTTTGCTTTTAAATGTTTCAAAATTGTATTTTCACTCTACACGTGTTTCGGCTTTTTAAGCCCTTTTTCAAAAGTACAGATGAAAGGTACTCTCATCTGTACTCTTGAAAAGGGCCTAAAAAGCCGAAACACGTGTAGAGTGAAAATACAATTTTGAAACATTTAAAAGAAAACTTTTTGTTTATTTAAAATATTTAATAATGTTTCACAAGAAGCCAACTGCAGAATCAGTACAATGTATAAATATTTTACGTTTCACAAGGTGCCAACCGTAGAATCAGTTCAGTGTATTTGATAGTACTTTGTGACAAGGAAAGGAGTGCACCGCAACGTGATAATTTAGAATATTGATGCACATTAAAATGCATTGCTTGAAAAAGTTTGTGAACTTTATTTTAACTTAAAACTCATATAATTCTTATATGAGACATTTCCTGTAATTTAATTAGCCAAAGTAGAAAGAAAATCGTAAATTGTACCGTGAACGACTTAAAATTGACAATATTGTCGGAATCTCCGGCTGGCAGGCACGTATTAAGAAGATATCTCTGTAATTTATGTGGGACAGGGTCCTTGATTCCCATTTCTGCTAGTAATATATTCCAACATTAGTCCCACTAATGTCTGGCAGGATGTTTGAGTGTGGCGGATCCCAGCTAAGCCAAGTCGAGCAGGAATGACTCCAAAGCCTGTTCAGATACACGAGCTTGACGTCGCAGAGGTGACATCCAGCGCAATTCTAATCCTTTTAATGGCCACGTGATAACCCTGATTACTTTAATTGGCTCCCATCTACACGTGAAACATAAATTCTCCCGAGCTCTCTGATGGATGGATAGGCAGATATCGTCTTTGAACAAGAACGTCGTTAAATAAGTTAGTCTAAAAAAATCATGTGTAGAGAGTATTCACTAGTACTTTTTATTTAATCAAATTGTTAGATTAAAAATTCGATTTAATGGAAAATATTTGGAAGATATTATTTTTAGAGCGCGGACAAAATTTCAAGTATACTTTCACAATAGCTTTAAAGCTTGATGCAGAATAATGTAATTTTTAAATTAGAAAATATTTAAAAAGCGTCAACATTGATTGACATCTGGTAAACTGTACTTTAGGTTTTATACCGTGTGTGGCCAAATATTGACAAAGACCGATTAAACAAGCTAGATAGATGTAACAGTGTGAGTGTATTTTAAGTAGCTGGCAAGGTACAGACTAGAGTCTGTCCTTAATTTCACTGGGTATGTTATTCTATCTCATTTCATTCTAGTTCACAGCCTTCGCTCGTATTCTTTTTCTATCTGGCCACACTTGATGCTTTACATATGGTATAAGTAAGCAACTTTTAAGGCAGATCTAAATAAATATGTTTGGTGTTTTAATTATATCAAACTGTCGAATTCGTATAATCAGAAATGAATTTAATAGTATATTGTTCAATGAGTGAGAAAGTTGGCCATTTCCATGAGGATGAAATTTTTGCGACACAAGCCGAAGGCGCGTGGAGCAAATCATCCGAGTAGAAATGGCCAATTCTTACGAGTTAATCGCTATATTTATCCAATCGTATTAAATAAAATTGAAAAAATATTGCAATTATCTATTTATTTTTTTACAATATTAATATTAATAGTTCCATAATTAATAATACTAAGAGGTGGAGAATTTACATCAACATTGAGATTCTTATTAGTCATCACATTTGTGTTATTTGCACTTGTGGTGTGATTATTATTGTTAATAGCACTATTAATATTATTTGCAGTATCCATTTTGTTTTTCATCGAATCATCTATGTAGCCCTCGGCTACAGTAGATGATTTCCAGCCTCCGTGTCTCTTTAAAGCTGTTATATCTGCTTATCTCCTGCGTCTATAAGTATTGTCGCAGATGACCTGCAGAAGCTATGTCCGGTGTATAGACGTGGAACTGGAAGTTTCAAAAACGTTGCTACCTGCTTGCCCATTCCACTCAATTTATTAATTCCAATTTCCTGCATAGTGCACTTGCCCTTTTGATAATTTAAAAGGAGAGCCTGTGTTGCATTCGGTGGTCTGAGACTTATATACTTTTTGATAATTTAATAATACTCGCCATTTACAGAAAATTTTCGAACAGTTTTAGTTTTTGTTATTGGAACTGTCACAAGCACAGAATTATTTAAATGTTTCAAGTCGTCAATTTTCATTGCCTTCAATTCACATGATCGACATGCCCCCATTACTCCCATGATGAGGGAAACCTAAAATCAAATTTACCACAATTTGCCTATCAGGAACTACATTCTTACCTTTATAGCAAGATACACTTTGTCTGGTGCATTTTTTATAAAATTATTACTCTCTTGATCTGTGAAGCTTTTGAACTTTTTAGCTTGGTAGCCCTCCGATTTGCGTTTCAAAAGGGTCCTCAATTTTGAATATTGTTCAATGTTCACTCCATCGTTTAAATTTAAAGTACTCCGTAACATCGAATATATTGACCACAAAGTTCAGGACTTGTATTTAGTTTGTAGCTCGCTGAAAAAAAGCCATTAATACATTTTCGGAAAAGGAATTTATCGTCTTCTTCTTGCGCCAGTCCATAAAAGTGGAATAAGTTTGCTCATTTTTTTTCCTGGATCTTTCAGGAAGGAGGTTAAGTGAGCTTTGTTTCACAGCGTTCACAATTTCTGGTGGCGTACTATCAATAATCTCCTCATCGGACGAAACATCCATTATTCCCTTCTATTTAAACGATTTTCGTAGGAATGTTCACACTATTCCGCAACAACACCATTAAAAATCACTAAAAATCAATCACAAATGAAAAGTTTTGACAAATAGCGTCAGATTGTTGACAGATGAGTCCATTTTTAAAGGGGAGGTCGGACAACAAGATGTGTTGAGAAAGTGGAAATGTCGGCTTCTCGTTGGTCGAGAAGTGTTGAGAGAGTAAACTTTTCTACACAGGTTGAAAAAAGTTGAATTTTATAAATCGAAAACTATTGGATAATGGTCAGTTTATTTAATATGATTGGACAAAAAGCATTCCTTAACTATTTTATTGAACTTTTCTATAAAGAACCACTTTAACCATGAACTAGATATTCCACATTCTTTTAATTACTACGGTGCATGCTGATATGGAGGAACATCATCCACGTTGATTTATGGAAAATTTTAACAAGCCCGTTAAAATAGTACAACTTAGGGAATTAAATGAAGTACCTAATTCTGAAAATTTGCAATGGGTACGCTTTACTATTCCAAATCCTTCTCAAAAACATCATGCCGGATATTACTGATAATCATTTTTAGGATTATCAATATAAACTGATGATTATATTTTGTGGTATAATATTGGATTTATTTGTTATCTACGGGATGGGCCAAAAAAACCGTACTTTTTATTTTTCTTCGCCAAATTCCTGTTTCTCATCCAATTTTAGCGAGCTTGAGACCAATAGTTAGCTGACTGCTGATTGAATAATATGCATTAAATGTCAAATATTAAGAAGGCTAAAGCATTAAAATTGAATTTGGCAGATGCAATTGAAAATAGGCCTTCCTACGCGCACGTTCTTTTTAATTGAAAGTTGTAAAAATGACAGAAATAATGACAGATTTCGAAAGAATGCCTTCACATTTTAAGGCTACGATGAATTATATCAGTTTATTAGTTTTGGAGATAGAGCGAATTTAAAAACGGTCTACTTGCCATTTTTTAAACCTGTAACAAAAGCAAACTTTGATATTTGCCTTCCAATTCTTTATTTCTCAACCGATTTCATTGAACTTGGTTTTGCTATTTAGGCATAGAATCAGCTCTAAGAAATTGCGCACAAATTATTGAAAATTCAAAATGCAAGAATCATTTTCTACTAGTATTTCTATTGCTTATACTACTACAACATCTTAAATATTAACAATACGAACTAGAGAAATAATTTATAAATAATCTTATCCAGGTAAATGACATGTTGAGATGATAGAGATATATCACCAGAAACCCATAATTAGATGGTAAGTACCAACGAAATTCGCTCTGTAAAAATATGCAATAATATTAAACCATTAAAAAGATCAATAGTTTAAAACACTGAAGATTCAACTAATAAGTAATAAAGTCTAGTACAACATATCCCGTGAATTGGATGTCTTCATGGAGCCCAATTGTCGTAACTCTTCTTCTTTGGCTTTAGTTCGTTCTCAGCGACAGCGTTGAATTACTTGAAATTTGGTTCAGTCTACTAATTATTTAAAATATATTAGATAAAAGGTCCTGCGAGTCCTCACAAGAGCTTTTTCTGAAAATTTAGGTACTGATGCAAGTGCCTTTGTTTAAATCGTTTTAACCAAATTTTCCTCATTTTGTATGTTAACTGTATCTACCAAAACACCTTTCAAATAAAATAAACATGAAAATAAAATATAGGTAGTGTTAAAGTTGACACTGCAAATGGAATTTTAATTGTATTTCATTACCTTTATTACAGATAATAAAACATGTCAATCATCCCTATTACGAATTACAAATCGTTTGCATAAACGGAGATACGCCACTGTAAAAATGCAAACAAAATTTTCGTTTTTTAACAACTTTGTCGGTTACACATGTCCGCAACCAATCCTATTTGTGTGTACACAGCTTTAGTTGGCCTGAAACTCCGAGATGGATGGATGGAGTACATCGTTACCGAATTATCGCCCTTTGTGTTTGGCTACTTCGTAAAACAAATAACCAGACATTCATTACTTCCCTATTAGCCCATTGCAAAATGTTCACGGGCTTAAAGTGACGATTAATAACGATAAAGAAACTTGAATCATATTTTGTAAACATAAAAATGTATGAATCATATACTGCTGTGATAAAACTTGTTATTCATATGGTTCAAACGAAAATTTTATTTCTTATTTCGTTATAACTTTTTAAATTTTTATCCATTTTCAGTTATTTAAAAACAATAGTGAGTTCGGTGAAACAGCAGTATATCCGTGAGTGGTTAATGTTAGAAATGTTAAATGTTGTTGTTCTGTTATGCGAGTAAGTAAAGTCTCACCACCGTGTATACATATAATTCATTGGGTGAAATGACAAATATTATTAACTGAAAATTGTTGTTAATTATTATTTACTAACTTTTACAAATCTTATCACAGATAAGTATAACATATATCTTTTTAAACAATTATTTTCCCGGCTATTTGCCAAAATGCTGAAACTTGGATTACAAAAAAAGATAAAATGCAAATTATGTTCAGTACTACTAACTCAATAATGTTATTTTTAATTTCAACTATTCTGTCCAGTAAAACCAAAAATAAATAAAACACAAGGTACTCATCAGTTGACACTCACTTTAAAAAACTTTAAATTATCTACCGACACGTGTGTCCGCCTGCATCGCTTCATCAGGGTAGCCAGCACATTTAAAGAATCCAAAGTAACCAAACTTGTAAACCTTAATGTAATAAACATTAATGGCTTCAGAGAACAGAATAATTGAAATTGTATAGTGGAAATACCCTTTCGGGTCAATGAAATAATTTAAAAACAAATTAAGTTCCTCTTCTTGATAAAAGTTAAAATATAGAGTGGAATGAAAAATAATATTAACTGAAAATTTTTGTTAATTATTATTTACTAACTTTTTACAAATCTTATCACAGATAAGTATAACATATATCTTTTTAAACAATTTTAAACAATCATATTTTAACTTTTATCAAGAAGAGGAACTTAATTTGTTTTTAAATTATATAATTCATTTATTCAGCATACGTCACTATGAATAATACCCGTCATTGTCCTATTTATCTTGTATGTATTATGCAAGGGTTTTTATAGTAGACTATGACATAATTTAGAGGCACTTTTTATTGTAAATTCTAAACGAGATGTTTGTTAATAAAACGCTCTGTAAAATACATTTGTTTCCTAGTTGTACTAGTAATACAAAGGAAAAGTGAATCAATCGTACAAAGTGAGACTGGCTGGTCACAATACAGTTACACCCATTGTGGTAGTATACATACAGTTACACCCGTAGTGGATATATTTATATGGAGTTACATCTCTGTGCTGGTACATACAGTTATACCCGTTTTGATGGTATTTATAGTCTGCGAAACCTATATTGTAACAGGACGTGCGGAGCAAGATGCGGTATGTGGGTGGGAAATGTATAGCACATGACATCTTCCGTCTTTTACACAGCTTACGTTAAAGCGAGAATGATGATTGTTGTTTTTGCTGGCACGCGACCGAGGCGGAGTTCAGCTTATATGCTGGGATACTTCAGAGCCGCACTTAATTTTGTTACCGAATCATTCTAGCAGTGCTAATATGTTTTAAGTTTAATATGATAAGATAAATAATAATTATTTAATATCTGTTTATTTGATGTCGTGTTTTAGAAAATATTTTAAGAAGGTTATCGTGTCGAAGTGAGTTGTGTAATAGTGTAATATGAGTAATAATTATTTTATATCTGTTAATTTGCTGGTGTGGTTTTGGAAATAATTTATGAAGGTTATCGTGTTGCAGTGAGTTGTGTAATATTAGTGTAATATAAGTAATAATCTCAAACAAGATAATAAACATTAAAAATACGACCAATTTACACAAAAAAAGCTGCATACACAACAACACAATCGAGCACCGCGAAAAGCGATAATGTAAAAATTAGAGTTGGCAGTGGCGGTTTTATAGCTAGGTTAATTTTAATTTCCGCAAGCAGCCGAGTCAGATGCATATTGGCAGAACCGTTTAAAATTCATTGAATTTTTCTCGTGGAGTCTCGTTATTTTTTGGTTACGCTGAGCAACAGGTGAGTGGGTTGATGGAGAGGGTTGAAACTGGGAAGCACAAGTTGGTGCGCCATATCGTACTCTTGTCATTAGCGTATCCGGTTAGGGAAAAAGAATATCCAGATATTTTCTTAACGCTAAATATTTTTAATATATCATCTTGATGTTTAAATTTATTGTAAACTTTCAGAACATCGTCAAATAGTAACATTGTAAGATTTTTAAGTGAAAAACAAGAGAATGGTATAAACGATAAAAATAATGGAGAAATAGTAAATAAAAAATAATAATAATAAAAGTAAATTTAAAACAACTTAAAATTTGCCTTTTTTTAAAAGAGCCAATTCAACAAAAAAATGTAAATGTAATGTATAAAACCTGAAAGTGAAATGATGAAGTATCCTAATTAATTTAACGTTTCAAAAAATTACTCTCGATTCCCCTATCAAATCTATTAAAAAATACCTTGACGAGTATTAGATTCTTTGTGTAAACGTCAATTATGACAGTTTTCTGTTTACATATTGCCATAGACACAAGAGACATCAATCAATGCCTCAAGAAGGGTACTTTTCCCAGTTTTTTTTTAAATTGTTTAAAGTTGTTCCTTTGTATAAAAAAGATTGCAAAAAAATCTGCAATTATCATCCTATTGCAATATTATCGTTATTTTCGAAAATATTCGGAAACTATTATCTAAATGTATAAAAGCATTTTTGGATTCTCTCAACATTTTATCTTCAAAGCAGCACGAACTTAGACATCTTTCAACTAGCATAGTGGTTTTCAACTATTACAGTGGCCTTTGCTATATAATATAAAAATTTAGAAGATCGGGAAAATAAGGTAATTGCATTGATTATTGATCCTTCAAAAGCTTTGCATTAAGTGAATTTTTTTTTCCTTCCGATAAGCATTAAATAGAAGAGAAAGGAGTTGATTGAAAACATTGTGTTTTATATTTTCGTATCAGATTTTTCTGGAAGGGGAACTGCCTGGTATATTGGAGTTTATGTATGATGGTGCTCCAGCATATTTAGCATCATTGCGTGCCAATTTCTAGACATGTCATATTCTAGTCACTGGATTAGTCCAGAAGGACCACAGTTATGTCCTCGTCGATCACCAGATTTTAATCCTTTAGATTTTTTCTTTGTGGACATTTAAAATTATAAATCTCTGTGGAAATTGGAGATCCATGAAACTGTCCTGGTGTTCTCCTGTATATGAGGTGAAGGATGGACTCATGTTTGATGCCTAGGGGAGATTATTTTCAGCGGTTTTTGTGAATTGTCCTTTTTTTATTAATAAAAAAATAAGCCATTTGCAGAACATAAAAATTACATAAAATAGTTTTTTTATGAAATTTCTCGAATTCAGAGAAAAACTCGATATAAATTTGCAGCTCAGCCCCCGGTAGCCACATTATTGGTAATGCTATTCCAAATTTTTTATTTCCAAAAGGTTTTAATTCAATATCCAATTAATTTAGCCAATTTCATTTTAATATCGCAATGTGGAAAGCACTATCTCAAAAAAATATTATTCCATGGTACGCTTTTTGAACACATGTTCGTATGAACTTTTTGTTATGAAATGACTCAAGGAATCACCTCCTGATTTTTGTGGCGTACTTAGGAATCACCCTGTATATTAAATATTCGTGAACAATTAAAGATTTAAGTCTTTTCAATATGTCAACGTGTCATCTAATTATTCCATGAGTTCGTTCATTAAATAAACTTGGCAAACCTCATCAACGCCAGTAAAATACTATAAGAGAATAGACGAAATATTATTTAATACGCTGTCACTTCATTTGACGCAGAATATTGTCAAATTTAATTATATTGGTTGTTTCTCACAAGATTAAACCGAGAGTAATGAAACTATCACATCTCTTTGAAGATACGCTTTTGACTATCTTAAATTATTTCACATATTTAGGTAACTGTGAATACATAATTATGGCGTTCGAGTATAAATTAATTTCACTTCATTATCTCTCAGTGGGGAAGCTATGCAAAAATTTTTTTACATAATTTCTAGACGAATTTTACGAATTATGGTGAAAAGACATGATTTAGTTATTAAAATAGAGCTTTCTTCAATTTGATACAAACGTCCTAGAGCAATAAGTTTGTTAATGAGCAAAATTGAACACCTGGAAAAGGGGTCTACGTGACCCCAAATTTTTAACTCTACAAAAAATGCTTGATCAAAAATTACAAATAGATCTATTATAAGAAACCAATAAAATGTTTTATCCTAAAAATAAAATGAAGCACACGGAAAAAATCTAAACTATTTTCAAGACTACTATTCTTAAATTAAGACATTATTGTACTCATATATCCGCAAGAATAGATATTTTTCCATCAAGGAAAACGTTATTCTTAAAAGTCATTATCTTAGTCTCCTTCTTTTAATGATAACTAATTATTAACTTTAGAATAATGGTTCTACTTCAGCTAAAAGGAAGCTTCGAACAATATTCAATACTAACTTATACTTAATCTAAGATTTCATTTATTCAGTTCAAAAGTAGAGATTATTACGATCTGTTACATTTAACACTTAATATAAGAAATGTGTCATTTCGTTCAACAAATGTATTATTTAAACAAAACTGATGAATTACTTGAATCAATAAATATTTGATGTTGACTGTTGCGATCTATTAAATTTACCACATAATATAAGGACAAATTTAATTTCGTTCAACAATTGTATTATTTAAATAACATTTTTTTCTTTTTCTTTTTTGGAACTTACACATGAATAATTCTTCGTTATCTACAAAATATAGTTAGTTACCCAGTATGTTACTGGAAAAATTAACCTCTGCGTTTGTGACTTTACATTAAAAGATTAGTCAGAGAGTGTTTTTTAAAACGTTAAGGAATTATATTATTATTTTTTTTGTCTCATATTAGTGGTCAAAAAACACTCTCTGACTAATCTTTTGACGTAAAGTCACAAGCGCAGAGGTTTATCTTTCCAGTAACATATTGAGTAACTAACTATATTTTTTAGACAACGAAGAATTATTTGTGTGGGTCTACCACACAAATAATTCTGTCTTAAGTCCCAAAAAAAAAAGGAAAAATTTAGAGAATGTCACAAATAACATTCAGACAATATTTAAATAAAACTGATAAATTATTTGAATCAAATTTGAATTTCTGGGATTGGCTAAGGACTTTTCAGAATTAGAAGTTTTTAAAAAATGACGTTTTATTAAGAAACCAAAAACAAAAAAATTTTACAAGTATAAGTCCATTCGTGATATGAGACTTTAAATTTACCACAGGAAGGCACATTTTTTCTTTATGTGCTCTTAAGTGTTTTATGAATTTTATTTTCTTTCCGGTTTGAGGAATAAGTTCTATAATCTGTTCTTCTGAAATTTCCAGTAAATTGTCCAACGTTAGTTAATTTTCTTGACCTAGAAAACAATTATTTATGTTATTAAAGTATACATAATTTAAACAAATCTTTGTAGCTAACTATATAATAGAAAAGTATGCTCGAACTCTCAAACAGGTATGGCACAACAAGTTTTGTACATATGAAACCGAAATTTTTAAGCCCATTTGAATATCCACAAAAGTTATTCCTTTCAAGGGATGTTAGTAGAACTCATTTGCAACTGATTTAACTATAATATACATAATGCAAAACCTAACAGTTTTTTAGATATTTTATTATTATTTTTTTTTAGAAACTTCCCTTGCCCTTATGTGTTTCAAAAAACATGTGTCATCGCTTAAGCGGAGATTTCTCACTCAAAAATAAGACAAATAGTTACTATCAACATTGCTGTTTCGTACTTGAAATGCAGAATGTTGAAGTTTAATTATTATTTCAGTTAATTTTGTAAAGAAAATATGTACACCACTGACTTCTTTAGTTTTAGATGGCACAGTTATGTAGACAGTTAATTGCTGAAAGAAGTCACCTTTTGATTTTTGTTAGATTTAGGTTTCGTGTAGAGATAAATGCAATTTTTTTATGTAAGATATTTAATAGCATTATTTTTTTTTAATAGACTTAAAAAGGCTTTAAATATTGCATTTATCTTCTACACGATGCCGATATCTAAAAAACGTCATGAGGTGACATTTTTTCGGCAAATAACTTTCTACATAATTGGGCCATCAAAAACTAAAAAAATCAGTAGCGTATATATTTTTTACAGTTAACGCAAAGAAAAATAAAACTTCAATATCTCAGAAACGATGCAAAAATGGACCTATGTTGAATAGAATTAGGTATATTTGTCTTATTTTTGAGTGTAGAATCTCCGTTTAAGCGATGGCACATGTTTTTCGAAACACCCTGTATCTTTTTAATTCGAACACAATGGACGCTCATCCAGTACCTAATATTTTTGTATTATTTATGGAAGTAAAATATAAACCTCATTCGAAAAGTAATATATAAAGTAGAGAGGTTTTCAAATAATTTGTACGTTTAATGCATTATCAAGTTTTAAAAATAAATTCCTATGGATGTACGATTGGGTTGAAATTTGTTTCACAAATGTAGTTCTTTAGCTCGTCTTTTTATCTTATTAAAGTATTTAACCTAATTTTTGTTACATAACTATGTAAACCAACGCAGGAAACTGAAATATTATAGAAAGTTTTATTATTTTTTTAATTTAAAAATAAAATATCTCAAAAATTATTAGATCTCTAAATCAATTGCAAATGACTTCTACTAACCCACCCTCAAAAGAATAAGCCGACTTACCAGTCACCCTGTATATGTATTGTATAATAAAATGTCGCTACAATAAAAATGCAGATCTTGACTATAGATTGTGTATAATACAAGAACAAAAATTATCAAAATGGAAAATAACTTGGGAAATCTATACACAACCATTAAACTTCAGATGAATACCTTTTCACTTACAATATAGTGACGTTGTGTATTCATTTCTTGTAAAGTATAACGTAATTAAAATAGCTTGCATGCAGTAAAACCAGAAATAATAAACTTACCTTCTAATACTCAAATTAAGGACTCCAATTCCCAACTTCTATTTCACAGTTCATAATGTTCATATACTTCTTTTTCAAGTGTAACTTTACAAATATAAATTATTTCATAATATTCAACATCTATGAACATGCTAGATAGTATAGCACACACACACTTCGACTCGTAGTAGGTAAGATATGTCGTCCTTGTTTGGCAAAGGCATAGCTTTCTACCTGCCACCACTGCGCGAATCACTTGTTCCAACATTAGAACACTTCATATTGCGATTAGCAAGTTATCAATCAAGGATAACAGTTATTGGATTAATAGTATGTATAATTCTTCCAGAAAAGTTGTTTGTAGTTTTATTCCAAGAGTAGTATTCTTATGCCAAGAAAAACATTTACTTCAAGATGTCCTTATACCTACTTGCTCTCACGATTAACAGTACTTGATAGAAGTGTACTATTAAGAGTATATTTAATACATACTTATACTTCGAAGAAATCAAACTTATATTGACTTAAAGACTTGCGCTAATGAAACTCAAAAATATATCTGTTCTTGGTTTACAATTGGTATATTATTGAAACAATAATAATTTATTATGCCAAGTAATATTTTTCTATTGATAAGTATAAAAATTCAAGAATAATCGATTACTTTGATATAGAATAGTTCGGAATTTTGTACCTACTTTTTTTGTTTCTTTTCTTTACATAACTTATTTATTTTTATATTTTCATTCCGAAAATATGGTTACTTTCATCTTTATTTCCTGAAATGTAATTTCTATCTTCCATTGAGAGAGTAAATAAAGAAAAGCTACAACAAAGATGGTAAAAATTAAGAATTGTAAATGAGTGAAAACATACTGAATTTTAAACATTGTTTTAATTTATGCAAAATAACAAACTGATTATAGCAAATACAATTATTTGTTACAGAAAACTATTAACTCATAACATTTTAAACAGTTTTCAACTATCCAATTCAATTTTAAAATAAAACCCACACAATTAAATAAAAACTAACTGAAAAAAAAAACAATTAAATCATTCCCATAAGAAGCACAGTAGCCGACGTTTATGTCTATAACTTTTTATTTCTCTTAAGAAAGTGGCGAAAACGGGAGTAAGCAGAGACCGAATGCGGAAGAGAAAAATTGGAAGAGTTGTCGGAACAGAGTGCATAGGCCACGAAAAACTCTCGACTAACGTTACTAAGTGAGCTGTCATGATACCATGCCGGGATCAACAGTTTATTCCCTTTAAACGTTTAGAAAGAGAGGACCTAGTTGTTGGATGAATATAAGTTATCTTTACTCGTGTATTTTATGATAAACATAGCATGTCATTATGTTTATTTAATTTTTCATGTCACATTTTTCAAATGGACTGATGTATCAATTGGTAGCCCAAGGAATTTAGTCGAAAAAATCCTAGATGTTAAACTAAAACCCAGCTGGTTGTATTTTGGTACATGTTATTTTTTTAATATTAGAAGCATCATAGTAAAAATCCCTTTTGATCCGCCTATCGAATCAATTTTTGTTTATTTATTTATTTATTTATTTACCCACAACTATCCAACGGGATAAACATTTTTTATTACTTGTCTAATTTTCACTTTATTTGTTATTTTTCAACTAGTTTCATCCTATTCGGACATTTTCAAGTAAACTAAAATATACACAGATTTTACTTTCATTTAAATATAAACTGAACTGAATAGAAGGATGGGTCAGTTTATGGTTGATTATATAATTCAAATTTGTACAGATGTTATGTCTTTAAATGTAGGGGTTTTTCAAGATAGTAAATTATATTATGGTGTGATTTTTATTAACAGCATTAGGTTATCTGAACCGTTTAATAACTGAGAATTATTTAAATCTATTTGGTCGTTTAATACGTTGTAATTTTTATTCCTATTTAATTTATTAATTTCTAGCACTTCTAATAAATTAAGTTTTTTACTTTTCCCACAAATATGTAATATTTTAGGTTGATGATCATCAGTTATTGTATGACCATCATCTGTTAGGTGTTTATAAAAGTGGGAATGTTGTTTTTGTGTGTGAATAAGTTCTCTATATCTTACCCCGAACGATCTACCTGTTTGACCTACATATGAGGCGTTACATTCTGGGCAATCTAACCGATATACACCAGATTTTTTTAGAGATATCAGTTTTTTGTTTTACATTGAAAAGATATCTGCCTATATTTTTGTTAAAACTAAATGATGTTTTAATATTAAATTTAAAAAATATTGCTAATTGAATAATAGAGTTGACGTGATTATGGTAATGAAATTTATGTTTGAACTTTTTTTCTCGTTAATAGTGGGGTAAAGTTCTTTTAAGAGGGACTTATTTTGTTTTTTGTAGATCAGATTGTTGATTATATTTTGAGGGTACCCGTTATTATGTGGTATAAGTCTTATTGTGTCTAATTCTTCTTTTAAATCTGTCTCAAATAGAGGTAAGCTGAAGGCTCGGTGTGCCATAGATTGATATGCGATAAGGTGCCTGGTTTACTACATACGAGTTATTTAGGTGGTAATGTAGCACTCGTAATGTCGCGTTATGTCGGTGGATGTAGGCCGAAATCGCATATATGGGGCATACACTGAGTAAGTGCATGAGCGACCGGCGCCTGGTGCTGCAGTTGTATCAGGATTCTCTACAAGCCACACACGGCTACGGTAGATCAAGACGTTGATAACGCCATCCTTAAAGGCCATAATGAATCCCTCTAAAAGTAATTTTTCCTATTGTGCAGCTCTGATTCGGGCTTTCTGACGATTTGACTTAAGCTCAATGATTGACTCTACATCAACACCTCGCTGGCCTCGTTGCCTGATGTTAATTGAGAAACCGAGTTCATCTGCGGCTCTTTTTGTTGCCTGGAACAATCCTGCTCCCACTCCTACAGTTTCTTGATGATTCAGAAACCACAAGAGGGAATCGAGCTTCTGTTACTGTTATCATGCTATACTTAGTACTACTTTGCCATGTGTGCTCAAGAGTCCTCGGCCACCCCGATTCAAGATGAATATTTCTGTGAATATTTATCATCTTTGTATGTTGATATTTTGTCGGAATTGGATAAAAATGTAATTAAACCTCAATTTCTCATTAAGTCGACGTTTCGACAATATTTACTGTCTTCCTCAGGACTAACGAGGTATTTGGTCTTTTGTTAAAATAATCATCATCGTCAAATATTGTAAAAGCGAAAATAACGTAACTTATGTTGGATTTCAGTGCTTATATTTTCGTGTTGTCTGAACAGAAACAAATTTTATATATTTATTATCTGGCGGGTATCTCTGTCTAATTTGCGCAGCTCACCTACTGTCCAATTTACTACTACAAAGAGTGGAGCAGAACTGGAACGGCAAGCATGTTTGTAGCAGACACCTTGTCCTTCCCCGAAATTTCGGAAGACTAAATCATTCGCAGACGGTGTTTGTACTTGTCGCAGAGAGAATTCTTTATTATTTGTTTTACATCCTGGCATGCATTTGTTGCACACCCAGATATGTATAGATCCTTCGGGCATCCAGATCTCTTAGGATGCTTCCGTCTGTGATTATTCTTATTATAATTATTGTTATAACCATATCACTTCAGTAATTTTGCTGCGATATCACAACTTAATAAAAAAATATCGGACGCCGGCGCCGTTCGTGAAAGTGCCTCAAATAAATAATTAATTATAGATAGGTAACATCACTTGATGTAAAAATAGAATGTAATACAGTTATCAGTTAATAAAATAAATTAATGAACAGGTTCTTAAAGTTTATCACTGATAATTCACTTGTTCTGTTCTTATTTGACTTTTAGATTTGGCTTGACAAAGATATAAATAAATTTAATAAAAAACGGAATGTGATTTCAAACAAGTTTTTTTAGTGATGATTAAGGACTAACTCGTGGTCATCCCGGTCTTCCACTAGATAACTTCAATCACAATTAGGATCAATGAACCCCTTTTCCTCTCATTCCTTTGTACATCGCCACATAAAATCTGTAATCCTTACATCGTCCCGTATAAGTCTTCATCAGGTTGTCCTTACGCCGTGATTTGTTTCTGTTGATGTGTTTGAAGTTTTAGGGGTGGATTTCGAGCTGGGATTTAGGAAGGGTTGATGATGAGGATGTGTGGCAGCTCTCACTACCTTTATGTACGGTCTTAGGATGAAATTGATTGAGTTTTATTACCCTGGAACAGCTGATATATACACCGGCGTTAAGGAGAAGACGTCAAGGGAAGAATTGTTCATGGCTGCCAGAGAGATTTTTAGATAAAGCCGCTGGGAATCAAGAGTATCAGTATGTATTTGTGTTGTCAGATGTTAAAAGACTTACGAGATAATGTTTAAAGGTTGGTATAAATTATACTAAAGTTGGAAATGGTCGGGTGCTCATCCTTTTATCAAAAGGTGATAATTTATATAGGTTTTTTTTGTATATAGTGAGCAAACAATAAGCATAAACAACTTAGCTTAGCTTAGATTAAAAAAAATCAGTTGAGAAAATACTTTCTAGCTACATCAACTCTCCAATTTTTGTCATTTTGGTATTTAATTCCTTTAGAAAAATATTAAATTCACGTTTAGTTTAACTTTCCCAGTAATTGACCTTGGAAGATTTAGTTGAAATACTCTCTATATTTAAATATTTTCAAATCGTTAGAAACTAACGAGAATCAGACTTGAAAGCTTCTAATACCGTTATTACATTTCTCTTGCTCTATTTGTAATAATCAGGACATAGGCATTTTATATTTCCACTTTAAAGTTTTTATTAAAGCGCCATGGCACTAAATGAGGACAAATAAAGAACAGCGTCCTGCACGGGGAAGAGTGTAGTAATGAAGTAATGTAAAGTTTTAAGTGGACACTGGCCAGCGTCCAGTTGTGTGAAATTGTCCGACTGAAAAAGCCCACCACGTGGCGCAAATGGCAGAAGACCAACGTAACGGCATAATTACCGAGCGGAACCTTATAAACAAAATTCTGGATGACAAAAATTAACCATAGTTAAATGTGTTTGGTAATGAGACCGAACTGAAAGTGTGCTCGCAATTGCCAGCTTGGACAGTGGCCGTAACATGAATCCCAATTTCAAAATCCCGATGTATAATCACCTCTCGCCGCTGCATTGATATTAACTTTATTTCTATCTCCATCTGGGCTGAGTCGGCTGTGATTAAGACAAGGATAATCATACGGACTGGAAGAATGGGTTATTCGAAAAGATAAACGTTAGGTCTTATTGCCTCGTATATACTTTGTATGCCCTTAATGAAAATTATTATTTAGCAGTGGATAACACTAAAAATAATGTAACTTTATTTCGTTGGCGGCTGTTATTGTTATTTTATGTACCGTGCGATTTTTTGTCTTCCCTTTTAACACAAAATATGAAATATTTTAGGTCATACGATTTTATACAGTGTGGTTTCTATAGACTTTTTACCACTGGAGTTTTTATTACTAAAAATACCAAAGTTATGTGGAAATTTCTGTAGAGCTTGATGTTGAAACACATTTTTCTACGAAATTTAAAAAAGTTGCAAGTTGTCAAAAAACAAATTGAAATACACACTTAAAAAAAATTATGTTCCACCCCGTCTCCCTCAATTGTCCCAAATTAAATATTTCAAATAACACCTTACTTTGTGACACATCAACGTAAAAGGAATAAAAATGGCAGTATTTCCACATTAAAAGAATTGACACACTGCAGCAAACACGTGCTATGGAAAAAAATTATTCTCGAAGATGGCCATGGAAATAAATCGTGTCACCGGGGCATCGGTTGACTGATTGAACTCTCACTAATTTGAATCAATTTTTGAACTATCAGTCATTTCAATTTTACATTTGCTCCATTGTATTATTTTTAGGAAATGTTTAGTGTGTTAAATTGTTGTTATTTTTTGTGGTCGATTGTGTAACAGTTCCACGTTTATTTCACGTTACAAGGTTTAATAAATAATAAATTATAAAATGTTTCCTCCATTTGTGTTATTTTTACCACGAAGTTGAATATGTTAAACTGGACTACAATAATGCAAAGACGTTTGTACGCATGTAGTAAGCATATAATTAGTGATTTCGTCATATTACCAAATTTCAATGTCCGTTTGTCTTTTCCTTTTTCTTTTTTGTTAAAAATCAAAGTTTATATGATTTCCACTAAAAAGTTTAAGGTCAATAACTATATGTTTGAATTTAATAAAAATAGTAAGCCAATTTCTTGAGTTGTTTAAACCAGTGTTGTCGCCCGGAAATATTCCATTGTCGACACTTGCTGTGGTATTAAAAACACAGGTCTCGAGAAAGGAGCGAGTACCACGTTTTCTTTTTCGTTTCTACCTGCTTCATAGAATGTCGCACGCACATTAACGTATTTAATTAAGTCATAAATAATAATCAATGATTTGTTCATTGTTCATAAGTGTTCATTTAAGATGATTGAAGTTTAATTTAACTCACATTGAAAAGATATAAAAACCTTATGTATCATACCAATAGGGTAAGGCTAAATTGCAAATAATTCGACGATTAATTTTTCTCATTTTTTTTGGTACAGTTCTTTTGGAAACATTTTTTTGCACAGTTTTAAAATGCAGATTTTCACTTTTAAAAATTTAATATGCAGATTCCTATTTCCCCAAGTTTTTGCTATTTTTTAAGCATTTTTTGTACATTATTTATGGTCATTCCTTTTAATTTTGATATGGATTAGAAATATAAGTAAACTTTTTATAGATTCCTGTACCGAGGATAAATTTAACTGTAAATTTCACACGTCTTAAAAATCCGTATATACTGGATGTTTTTCACATATGATAATCCTCTCCATTCGGGGATGGTGATTTTTACCGTTATTTCACACGTGTAAATTTTTATATAAAAGATAGAAGCTGGAAGCAGTGGACTATCTTTCGTCGTGGAGTAAAGTACGAGGTAAGTAGCATTTTGCCCTTTAACCTTTTGTCTTGTAAAGAAAAACCTACAAAAACACCTTTATTGCTTTAAAGCCAACCATACATTAATTTACTAGCAGACACTTGATTCCAATATTTGACATTATATTGTAAATAAAAATATTAATTCTCCATTTTGTAAACTCTTGCTGTAAAAGTTTTTTCAGTAATTTTAATACTTTGTATAATTAATTAGGAGGTAGCGTAGAAATAAGTAGATCTGAGTAATGTCATGTCCCTGTGTTAAATTGCAATTTTGTTAATACCTTATTTTAGAATAATGTCGAGTAAAAAAGTTAAGACAGATTAGTGTTTTTCAAGTATAAAGTTACCTTTTGCCTTTATTCTCGAGTTCAAGCTTGATACGTTATTTTCAAAATACGTTGTAAATTATGATGCAGAAGAGGAAATCTGTATAACTTACTGTTTAAATTTTCCTGAAAAAAATTCTTATGCCACTCTATCGCTTCTTATGGCAACTGACAACTTTCTTAAAAATTTCGCTGCCTGAACACATGAGGATTCGAGTCACTCCAATAATGCGAATTATGTCGATTAAATAGTCCATTGTTGGTAAATTTAGCTTCATCTGACCACATAATATTTCCCAAATAAGAATCGTCGCCTACCGACCTTATTAGAATAAATTCACAAAAATGTTCTCTTCTTAGTAAATCTGTTTTTTTTTAATCGTTGAACCTTTAATCGTTAAACCATTTGGAACGAAACGGGTGAAATTTATGTTTAAATAAGATTCTGTGAACTGAATCATTGCATAGTCCAGATTCCAGAGCAGCTTGTCTTATTGACAGCATTGGAAATGCATGAAAATATCCCAGAATTTCTACTTCAACATTTTCGTCATCAATAGGCTTCCGCTTTTGAATTCTTACCTTGACAGAGCCATAGTTTTTAAAATTACCCAGTATGCGTTTTACACTGTTTGGTGACGGTTTCTGTTTTTGTGGATATCAAGTAGCAAATGTACTACAGGTTCTTGATATTGCTTTCTCCATAAATAATAAACAAATTCAAAAAGTCTTCGTGGGTGTAATTTAAACGCGGTGGCTTTTTTTGACATAAGAGAATGACTGATATTACTGATTGTTTCTAATCATAGCTAATTTGATAAAATTTTTACTAAGAATTCTTGAATTTCTAAGAAAATCGCAAATATTTCAAAAAGTTGTAACTTAAACTCCCACAATGCTGACATCAGAAAAAAAGGAATTTAATTGTACATAACTTGATGTAAAGAAATACAGGGTATTATATTTGACTTAAGCAAGTTTTCGCGGTGTGAAGTTTACAAAATATAACGTCAAAAATGGAACATTTGGTATACTATTATTGAATTTCTTTAAACTATAGAGCGTAGCTCACCTTATGGTCTTTCTGCATACCAAAAAGCAAATGAGTATCTTTTACACGAGTAAAGTTATAAAGGTTATTGTAAACCATTACACCTGTCAAAATTATTTTAAAATGGGGTAGGCATAGGATATGTTTTTGACTCAGAATTTTATGCCCTTTTCGAAAACCCTAAAATATATAGGACATTCCATTTAAAATAAGCAAGTTGGTATAACCGGAGGTGTCAGATGCTTGTAATAATTATTTATTTGGATTGACCATACCGCTATTAGTAATTTTTGTCCGTCGGTCGGTCATTGCCTCACCAGATATCAATCTACCTGCTGTTGCACCACTGAATAACCGCACGACTTGCCAACTCTAAATTAATTAAAGCTATTAGTGCAAGAAGGTATTTTACCAAATTTTTGAATCTCAGCTACAAGAAAGTGTAACTCATTTTTTGTCGTTCAATAAGCGCTTAAGCGTATAGATGGCGATAGTTTCTCACATATGTATACATATTTGTAAAGGAGTTAATAAAAAAAATTGTTCAAAAAGTTTCAGTACTTTAAAATTGATGTATTTATTTCAATATGACAAAAAATTATTTAACACTAATGGCTTCAATTTATTATAAAAAATGCATTTTTTCGTAAATCGTTAAATAAAGAAGTTATTCCTTTGGTAACACTGTCCGCGGACACACTGTACATGAAGTTATATTAATAAAATTATTGTATTAATAGAATTACCAATTAGTGAAACAGTTTTCTGCACGTGCGTCGGCTTATCTCAAGTGTACCTTACTTAACATGGTTGTATACAATCTTAAATAGTTTATTTTTTTTGTAATTGAAAAGATTCTGAATTTTCCAGTCGTCAAACACACAGACTCAGTTCTTATTTGGGACGTCTCGAACTTAAACGATAAATTAACAGAGTAAATTGCAATAAACAGTTAATGTTGCTTAACCTTCTTGATCTTGGCGTTATCTTCCGAACCGAAGATAACACCTTAAGGTAAGTCTAGAGTAAAATATAAGCAATCTATTATGTATGAGGCGGTGCAACTTGGAACAGAACTGAGTATCGTTTGTAATTCGGCCGAAGAAAGGGTCGTAGGTGGCGGTAAGGGGAATAAACGATGCCAGGGCGACTTTGCCTAAACTGTACTAAATTATAAAGTTATTACGACAGCATAGATCTTCGCGTTGATAGTGTGATGTTGCTTTAATTAATCTGGAACATATCGCGCGTGTGCCAGGATCAAACTCTGTCTCTCTCCTGGATCATCCAGTTCGAACGCTGTTTCATTCTTATCAATCCTTGGGTGTCCTGTCCATGATTTATACGAAATAATTTACACAATTGATATAAATTAAACGTAATCTCCTACATTATAAAATAGGGCTTAAGATGGCTGCCATTCCTGGGGGCCTGAGGATATTAGGAGACGGAGGAAAAACAGGATATTTATAGGATAATTAAATAATTTTAATTTATAGCTACGAGTCCTTTTCCTAATTAATTTTACATATGCCGGTTTAAAAGCACCGAGAGAAGAATATTTGCCGTATTAGGATAAATGCTGTATGTCGCTTTTTAATTATTTATGAGATTTGTGACCAATGGAAAAAATGTTATTTCCTTTAAATAAAATAATGGATGATCGAAAAAATCGCTCCTCTAGTTAAATATGGAAATTCAACAGCATGTCTTAGCTTTTGATAGCGCTAGCGTGCGTTGTTGCTAGTTCTTATTTTTATAAAGAGTATCGTGAGTTTCAAGATTATAGAAAGACTAATAAAAAAATGTTTTTATTTTAATTTTTTTCCAGGAAAAATGACTATGATATGATTATAAAATATGGAAAATGATTTCCGCCTTGTTGCTGGCATTTTCTAATGCTTTTTTCGCCGAATTGAAAACATATTCGAGTACCAAGGGGGAAGTGTTTTATTCCTCAATTTTCTCTAAAAATCTTTTTGCGAAACTGATCAAGGGCTGCAATAGGTGTTATGAAAATGGCGTTATTGATGTAGGGCCTTAGGAAAAAGTCACAGGGTGTTAAATCACATGATCTGGGTTGTCAAATGTGGGGTAAATTCCTACTTGTCATGGGAGCATCGGGGAACCTTGAAATAAATCCAAATTCTCACGGGTTGTACGAACTGTTGCTCCGCTGGTCAATGAATGTCATATACATTTCCTGTCTTTATCTTTCGTCGGCAATGCTTCCTGAAAGTTTGTTAATTTAACAAACTTTGTGTTCATATTAACAGCAATCTTCTCTTGTATGTCGACGAATTGAAACTGTTTAGAGTTGATAAGACCTTAAATGACTGCGAACTCCTCCAAGCAGATCTGGATACCTTAAGTTCATAGTGCTTATCAAATAAATTACCATTAAATATTCAAAAATGTAAATATATCACCTTCACTTTGAAGAACAACCCTATTCAGTATAATTATGCAATAAATAATACTCCATTACATCGTGAAAACCAAACTAGAGATCTTGGAATTGAGTTTGATCAAAAGCTCAGTTTCTTATCTCATATTAATAGTATTACGTCATCCGCGAAAAGAATGCTCGGACTCATTTTTAAAAATTGTAAAGATTTTAAAAACAATGACTGCTACATAAATCTATATGTCATTTATGTTCGCACAAAACTTGATTATGGCTCATTAATATGATCACCTTAACACACCACTCATATTCAACAACTTGAATCTATACAACGTGTCTTTATGAAGTATATGGCATATAAAATGGAGTTTACCCAGAATAAGACATTGACAACAATATCTTGTTAACGTGATTTTCGCTCTTATCACTCGAAAAGCGCAGAACTTATTATTCATGCCTATTTGTGTACAAGCTTACGAATCACTTAATCGATTGTCTTGAACTGTTAGCTCAACTAAATTTCCACACACCTCGTATTAACAGCAGGAATGAACAATATTTTTGTCTTCGTACTCCTAGAACAAATATAATGGCAAAAGTTTACAAAATGTAACGTCAAAAATGGAACACTTAGTATAATATTATTGAATTTCTTTAAACTGTACAGCGTAGCTCACCTTATGGTCTTTCTGCTTGTCAAGAAGCAAATGAGTATCTTTTACCCGAAGAAAGTTATAAAGGTTATTGTAAACTATTACACCTGTCAAAATTTTTTTAAAATATCAAATATCTCTGAAACGGCTGGGTTTAGGCATAACGTATTTAGAATTTTATGCTCTTTTCGAAAACCCTAAAATATATAGGGTGTTCCATTTATAATAAGCAAGTTGGTATCGACTTCCGGTATAACCGGAAATGCCAGATGCTTGTAATTATTTTAGTTGGATTGGCCACGCTGCCGTTAGTAGCTCTCTAAAATTTCAAAATTTTCTGGTACGTACTTTTTCCTATATCGATCGATGAGACACCCTGTTTTCGTACAATATTTAATTTTTCTAGATGGTTGTCAGTTATCTCACTTCTAGCTACTGTAAGAGAAATGTGATTGGACTAGTAAATTGGAATAGGAAGTTTAAGATGTGTTAGTTTACATATTCTTTAAGATATATAAATCGTGTTAGTAATTCTGTGATTAATTTTAACTCTTTGTAGGTGTAATACAATTACAGAATGTTAATAATAATACTTGCCACAGTTTAACACGATTTTATTGGAGGCGGAAACTGAGATGCACCATTCCACTAACGTCAGTAGATTTTGAAACTAAAGTACGGTTATGTAGGAGTCAAATTTTATTTAGTATTTATTAAACGGTTTATCTGCTGCTGATGTTTAAATTGAACCAAAGTAAGTACGTGTTAAATAAGGGCTGTCAATGGAATATGGTGTTTATTTCCCTAACAATTTGAAAATATACATGTTGATTATGTCATTTTTTATTTAGGTAGGGCTAATAGTTGTCTATATGGTTAATTAGGAATGAAAAAAGTAGTAAAATTTCTGATAAAAAAGTGTTACAAAAAAGTGTTAAGTAAATATTGTGCATTATATATCTGTCGCTTGAAATTTTTATGAGTATTTTGCCGCCAATAAATGACTTTACACTAACAGTTACCAACAGAATGTGGGAGACTGAAACGAGGTTTTCCATTTTTATACAGGATGCTCCAGAAACCGTAAGAGTAAAGTTAACCGGCGATATTACACAGCATATTATGGAATATCAACATGGCTTTACAAGTGAAAGACTACCACAACTAATCTGTTTTGTCTTACTCAATACACAACTACTGCATTTGATGCGAATACACAGGTCGATGTTATTTACATCGACTTTTCGAAAGCCTTCGATAAACTGGACCATAACATTTTGATAACGAAACTTTCAGTACCTATTTCAAAAATCATTGTTTGTAGTATTTTATGGTAATCAATCGACTGAAATCACAACAAAATTAGGAGTGCCTGAAGGTTCTGTATTAGGTCTGCAATTTTTCAACCTATTCATTAATGATATTGTTGCTGATATTGACGTTCCCTGCCTGCTATACGCAGATGACCTAAAATTATATAAAACGATTAACACAGTAAATGGCAGCTTAATTCTGTAAGTTGCGCTTAGTAAGACACTCTCATGGTGTGCTGATAACGATTTAATCTGAAATGTAGATGTGTAACGCATTCTATGAAACATAATAATATCATTCTCTATTATTTCTTAGATAACTCTACTGTACCTAGTTATAAGTCAATTCGTGGTCTTGTTACATTTGACACAAAGCTTAATTTTTATAGTCACATACATAATATTAATATATAATGATTGTTTCAAAATGTTAGGTTTCATAATAACAAGTTTTCATGATTTTAATAACACTGAAACAATTAAACTGTTCTATGAATCTTACAGCAGATCTAGATTTGAGTATGCTTCTGTTATTTGGTGTCCTTATTATCATATTCATAATGATAACGGAGAGAGAATTCAACGGCGTTTCGCAAAATGTCTATGGTATGAAAAGGATGAAGTCTATCCAGCTATAGGTTACTCACATGATATTTTCCTTAGCAGATTTTCAGTAACTTTTCTTGAAGCTAACAAAAATACAACTGAACTTGTATTTCTTTATACATTAATTCATGGACTAACAGATTGTAGTGAAATTCTACATAAATATGCTTAGTTTTCATGTTCCTAGATCGACATTGGGCAAAGCTTCATATTTTATCTCCCATGCCTAGAACAAATGTTCAGAAATACTCGCCTCTATTTAGAATATACAGTATTTGTAATAATTTTAGCAGCCTTATTGATATCTTTAATTGTCACTTAAATTAACTGGGGAAAATGAAAATTTATTCGACATAAAAAACACATCACATAAATTAGACAACTTGTTAGTAGTATCATACCCTAAATTTGAAAATACATGAATCAGGGCTTCAGGAAATATTTCACAAAATGACTCCATCGCGATATCTTTGATAACATATTGAGTTTCTTTGTGGCGGATATTGTATTTTCATATAATAAGAGTAGTTATATCAATATTTTTGATAAAAGTTTATATAACAAGCTTTGGTGATTTTGAGACGTTTTGCTGATTTTCGATGTTTGTCAGATTACTATTAGACATTCTGTATACCAAAATAGCGGGCAAAGACATTGTTATTAGTATTTAATTTTTTGTGATGTGAAACGAGTCTTTAGTAAACGATTTATTTGTGGTAAATAGTTTTTGTCCAGTAATATACACGCTTTTTTTATTTAATATGTATAATAAAATAGAAAATACGTAAAAAACCTTTTCAGTATTTGACTGCCGATATACGTTTAATAATCCAGATTAGCACCTTTTAAAGCATTTCCTTTGAGTTTTATACGCGATCTTTAAAGTTATAATATTTCACGAATCTCACCTGATATATTGACGAGCGTACTTTCAATCACTGTCAGCCAATCAATCGTTCTTTGATGTTCGATATTTGACGGAGACGAAAGCGATGGCTCCTCGCTCCTATTTCTCGAGAATACCTGACAAATGTGATTGATTGAAATCGATTACGAATATCTCAAAAACACAATCCATCCTAAGCTTCACATCGTATTTTATAAGTTACCTTCATATTTTCAACCACATCAAAGTTTAAATTAGATTTAAGGCGAAATAAAAATCATATTAGGTTATTACTTTCAAACTGTTAAATGTTATCGGAAATATCGAGTCATAAAATGTTATTCATTATCAGATAATCATGACACGTAAATATGATTTATAATTACAAATGCAAATTCATTCCCTGGTAACAGTTATTATACATAGTAAAATATTTTTACTACAAAATACTTTTCTTCAAACAAATTGTCAGTAACAGAACGATAGGACAAATTAAAACGCTATTTTGCCTACGTTTTGTTTATTTTATATAAACCTCTTCAGGGCTAAAAGTAGAATTGATATACATACCGGCTGTCACTGAATATGGTTCACCGCTTTGTTTTGTTTGATTTTTAACTTAGGAAAATGGTATTATATATAGTCAATACACAAATAAAAAGACATTATTTGACATAAAAGAAAAGTATTTATCTATACTTATAGCGCGCCGCATTGAGAATGCCATCGAAAATTTGGTACCATAATTTTCCTTCAATATAAAACAAGACCCATTGAAACCAAAACGATCTTGTGCTTGACGATTAAATACTGAATAAATATTTTCAATGGACTAATGAGAGTATTATGCCGGCACTGCTAATGTAAGATTCGTCGGATCATATCGATCTTCCAAAATTTGAATTATCACGACACACGTTCAGATACCATTCGTAAAAATTGGATCTTCTTTCAGCGTCGCCAGGATGTAGGACATATACATGTATAATTTTTATTTTGTAAGGATGACACTTTTTTTTAATTCTTGTAAGCTTTCGATATAGGAACATCGAGTTCATACTGTATTTTCTCTTGACGAAATTCTGGGGTATTATTCGACGTATTCTAAAACGTTTCTAGTATCGCCGTCGTCACCTTTCAAATTTTCCAGAGTTTTGCAAATTGTATTCGAGTCATTTGAAAATTGCCCTGTTCGGCTAGTGATGGTTGGAATAGTTAAAAAAATATTCAATTTTTAAGTAAAATTCTCTCAAAAAAAACGAGGTGAAGGATGTACAGTTCGCTTCAGTCTATTTGTTTCAGATATAGGAAAGACCCCCTGATTACACGCAATTTGAGACACATTATACAGTAACATTGTACAATTGTATCCAGTAAGCTAGAGATGTTTATTTATTTTTGAATGCATAAGACAAATGCATGGTTATTATAAAATTTGATATAACAATTTCTCTATCGTGTTTTCTGTTAAAAAATTTCTAATTTTAGGTACTCTTTTTTATATCAAGGAGTATGAGACAACAATTATTATAAACGTCACTGGTAAGACAAAGCCAACTAGAACTTATTCCGTTAATCGCAATTTCCTTTTTGTTAAAGACTAAATCAGTAAATACATTAGTGAAAAATTGTTTGTGTGCCATAAATTTCGACAAATTCGTCCATAAAACCCTTAATTACAAAAAAGAAACTTCTTTCTCAAAGCAAACTACAATCCTGAGCATTAAATCAAAGTGTTTTGCCTTTATCTGTCGTATGTCCCCGCATCCATCACTCGCTGGCTCCTCCTTTTCATCCTGAGTACAATCTCGCGAATGTGGAAAAGCAGAAGATGAAATCCCCAGCAGGAACACCCACAAAACAGGCTTTTCCAAACTGGTGAATCGAAGTAGGCTATAGCTTGGCCGTCTCAGGGTCTGAGCGACATACAGAGTCATTTTCATAATTTAGCCGTCTATATTCCAGCCGTTAGTCCACGATCGAACTATGTCACACTCAGCTATCAAACAAACAAAATTGTCCGTCTCAATAGTTACTGATGGAGAAACAAATTTGTTCTTCTGTATTTGTCTGAACGTTGACAAATTATAACTTAATTTAACTTGGTCTGCCCTGGATTTAATTTATTGTAAATCGGCATAGATTTTTAAAATTAATCCTGTATTAGTAAACGAAATAATAGGAATTTTCAAACAATTAACAGTGTTTTTGAATTGATGATATATACCAGTCGCTTTATTAATCAAAACAAAACCGAAATAAGGTCGGAAAGAAATATATTAATAATGGTAGAGACAACTCTCTTGGAGGATTAGCATAACTAAAAAAATACCGTGTGGATCAGAAAAACCTTACTCTTTATTTTTGTTTGCCAAGTTTTTGTTTCTCAGCCTATTTTAGCGAACTTGGTGCCAATAGTTAGCTAATTGAATGGGTAACAACATCCAAATGTCAAAATGGCCGAAAGATAAATAACACGGTGAGAGAGTAGAGGACATTTCACCAGAAATCTGTAATTAGGTGGTAAGTACTAATGAAATACGCCCTGTAATATAAATCAATATTTTCAAACAGTAAAAATTCAGTTAATAAGTAGATAATGATAAACCAAACCTACCCCTTGAATGTGATCTCCTCTTGTAGCTACAACTGACAACTCTTCTCCTAGCTATGTGGTGTATATGGCTAGCGCTATAGAAATTTGAGATAATTATTCACAATACTGGTTTGGTGTGGTTTGGTTTATTCGGTTTAAAAACATTTACAATGTTATAACTATGTCAGATATAAAAAATAAAGGTGGTGATATATACATACAAATAACAAAACAATGTACTAATTTTATTTAAAGCTAATTAATAAATTAACACATTGTAATCATACTTGTTGATAATAATGGTACATATATACATATACATATACATATACATATACATATACATATACATATACATATACATATACATATACATATACATATACATATACATATACATATACATATACATATACATATATATACATATACATATATATACACACACATATATATACACATGTATACACACATGTATAAATAACTATAGCAACAATATAATTACACACACACATATACATCCACGTGTATTCAAATAAAAGACAAAATTACACAACATGAAATTGAAAGTTAATATTAAAATAAAGATACTAAAATAAAGATACTGACAAATTATCACACTGAACCGGTGGTGTTGGTCACTAAATCGTTAAAGTTGCACTCCAGAAATATATTGAGACTGTAAAATGATTTTTTGGCAAGATAACTTTTTAGTAATCATTTATATTGTGTAAGCTCACGTTTTTATTGAGAGCGGGAGGTGATTGTAAAATACTGGACCATAATAATTGTAGGCGTTTCTGCTATGAGTTAATCTTGTATTATTTATTTTTATGTTGTTACTTTGCCTGGTATGATGATTATGTGCTTCAGAAATGCTTGTATATTTGTTTAGATTAGTTTTTATGTAAATTAAGCATTCTAGGATATAGTCGGAGAATAAGGTTAGTATCCCTAATTCAGAAAATTTGTTTTTTACATTTTCTTTAAAAGGCAAACCACATATAGTGCGAATTGCATGTTTTTGAATTTGGAAGATACGAGAACTGTTAGGAGAGTGACCCCAGGATATGATTGCATATTTGAGAACAGAGTGGAAGAGTGAGAAGTAGCTGGTGTGCATTGCTTCTTGAGGCAAGAGATAGTACAGTTTTCTTAGTAAGTAAAGATTCTTATTAAGTTTTTTGCATACATAGTTTGAGTGGGGCTCCCATGATAGGATTGGGTCCAAAACAACACCCAGAACTTTTGTGGATTCCAGATTTTCATATCCAAGTAAGTTCCTATTGGTAAATATGATTTGGTTTGTTTTGTGTTCATTCAAAAGAAGATTGTGGTTTGAAAACCATGACGTTAAGACTGATTTGATATTTTCAATATGAATGAGTAGTTGGTGCATGTTATCACTTGAGCTTGTTGCAGTTGTGTCATCTGCAAAAAGCACAAATTTAGTTGAAGGGAGTGAAGCGGTAAGATCGTTTACGTAAATTAGAAACAGTATGGGACCCAGCACTGAACCTTGAGGAACGCCACTTTTTAGAGTAAGGCTTTCTGAAAAGTTTTCATTATAGTAGCAGGTCTGCTGCCTGTTGCTAAGATACGAATTTATTAGCGAAACACTCTTTTGGAGAAAGCCGTACCCAGATAGTTTGTTTATCAAAATGCTGTGTGAGACGCAGTCAAAGGCCTTACTTAAGTCAGAAAACAAACTGCCGTTAAGTCATTTGGGTTAAGTCTTTTCGTAGCTCCTCAGTACTATTAAATTAATTATATTGGGAAGAACTGCCTCAAATTTCAATAGAAAGGCAATAAATACACAGCTGGAAGAGAAGAGTCACGGTAATTGTGGCTTCACGAGTTCAAATGCGGCTGGTGAGTTATAAGTTATGCCATATCTCACAATTGGAGCAAGTGACCCATGCCATATCTTAAGATATAACTACTAATTGTAGATGTTGCAAAAAAAAATGACGATTGAACTTTGCGAATAAAATTGCAAAAATAGGCTGCCCACTCGTGCTTTTTATAAACAATTTATAAAATTTTGGTAAAACTTGTTATTCATCAGGAAGGAAATTACAGATAATAAGAAACTATATTTTTTTCTTTTTTGAATATTTGACTGGTGATGGAACGTTTTATTAGAGACAATATTCCATTATTTGTCGGTAATTAAAAATCAGTGCCATTATAATAATGAGTAATTCCTACATTACAGATATACAGGTAAAATCCCATGAATTATTTCCATGAAATTATTTATATGGTCACTTTTAATTAAGAGCAATAACTCATTAACAGGAAAATAAATAATTATATATATGGGGCCGAACTAAGCGAACATTGACAGATAGGCAGGTTGTGCAAATCACGATAATAATATTTATAATTTGCTGTATTATTGAAGTCAATGAGTCAGATTGAATTGTATAACTCAGTTTTGGTACCTCCCAGTCTATTAATAAACTTTGTGGCTAAATTTTTATTTTAAACAAAGAGAAAGAAAGCAATTCATATTGGTAACAATAAAGTAAAAATGATAAATATAGGAGGTATTTCATGATTATTATAGGATGATTGCTAGAGGAGATACATTATTACGGTTTATTAATCAGATACTGTTTATAGTTATGTAACAAAAAAATATTCACAAATGAGAATATTAAACACACATATCACCACAGCACATCAGTTACATTTACAATACTGTATTTTGCAAAACAAAATAAATTAAATAGCAAAGATGAGATATTAATTAGAAAGTTGTCACACTGTAACATGACACTATTTGATATATCCACAGCTGCTTAAATGCGAGGAATTATTTCAGCATGGTTCAGCATAAACATCCTCTTTAATATGTCTCCGGAAAAATTACTCAAGTGGGTTGAAATCGGGTCATCGAGGAGGCCATGCATTTGACCTAAGTCTTCCAATCTAACGGTCATGAAAACTGTTGTTTAGACATTGGACCATCGCACAGGGATAAAAATCGCCAACTTAGCTGGACAAAACCTATTTTCGAAGCAGTAGCAAATCTGCGCTATGTTTACTTTAACGCATTCTGGGAATTCCAAATTCTGCGTAATCAAGGAGAAGTAATTCTGGAAACTAATACCATAAAATAAGTAAGACCACCCAGATAAGAATCGGGATCATTGGTTTAATTTTAGTTCTGTAGGTGACCAGTGTGTACCAAGGGTATTATAGTGCACATTATTGAGTAATATTGTCATGGATAAAACCAATACAGGTAAGTCTCCAATATAACATTTAAATTATTAAAATAATTGCGCAGTGGGTTTTTAACTCAATGTACTCTTGATGATATATGCGATATATGATAATACGAAATAAATAGTTTCTCATGTTGTACTAAGCCTACATTTTTTGGTAAATGTTGATAATTAGTTTCACTTTTTTCATCGTTTAGGTTTAGTAAATCAAGTACAGTTCTGCACTTACTAACATTAACAATAAAATTGAAATGCTGTGGATGTTCTTCTTAAAGAAGTCAATAATCATCCAGCCCGAACAGCATTGTTAAATATTACACCTCAGTAATAATAAAAAAAAATTTATTTACCCATTACAATTTTCACAAGGCATATTGATTTCTACTGTAAGCGTGCTGTAATTAACTGAAGTTTGTTTATTAATTTTACAGAAGTAAATTTAGTCTCTGAATAATTCTATATAAAAATTTACGAATTACTTGACATTTGTTCCTAAACTAAGAAACATAATAGAAATTTTCCTTCATGGTTCTCATTTCAAATAATTAAAGACATTAATTTAAAACAACGCGCTTGGAAAACTAATTATTATTGCACATAATAATTATTGTAAAGAACTGGAGGAGGGCATTTTCAATAATCCACATCAATTTTGGCAATTTGTAAATAATAAGAGCAAACTATCCAGTATCTCCATATCAATGCATTAAAATGAAATTATCGTCGAAGATCAACAAAATACTGCAAATGCGTTCATGGATTTTTTTCAAAATTCTTTTTCACCACCTGTTCCATCTACTACTGAGCATAATGATACGAAACATTTGACAACTTGTGCTTAAATAACTTTAAAGTAACTGATGTTAATACAAGTCTAAAAAAAGTTAAACCTAAATTCACCACAATTCCAGCAATTCCGATTAGAGACTGTGCCTTTACAGAACCTCTAAAACTACTTTTTAATCTTTCCATCAATACCACAACATTCCTAACTATATGGCAGATGTTCAAAATTGTACCTGTTTTTAAAAAAAGTCGAACGGACCAATATGGAAAATTACAGACAAATTACAATAGTGAACAATTTTTCTAAATACTTCACCGATGCCATCATTGTAATCGTTATCACTGTATCTAATCCCACGTTTGTTATTATTATAATAAAATTAATCAATATCCCTCAAAATAACGGGCAGGGGTTGCTGCCACTCCCTGAGACTGCAAGAGGAACAGATACTAGTAGCGCCAGATCTTTCGAAAGCCGGATTCGTAGCCCTAGGAATATGTCTAGGGTAGAACTCTTGACGGGGAATTAGTAATATATATAAATATTAAGTATACTTAAAAAATTAATCAAACAAGTACAATAAAGTTCCCAGTACAGAATAATAACCCTTAAAAGAATGATAAAAATAAACTAAGAGAGGAGAGAGGAGTGAGAGAGAGCATTTGATACTCTATAAATGATTTCTCTAGCTACGCCACAAGTATTTGGTGCCGATCATACAATGTTCATATTCAAAACTTAGAAAAAAGTGCAAAAAATATTATAAAATATGGCAGTCATAAGGAGGATGAGGTGGCTTTTTCCATTTCAATATGTTCAACAGATTTACCTTAAATAATCTACAAGATAGATGGGAAAGATCACAATTAATATTCTTGCACAAATTATAAATAAATCATTAGAGCTGTCCGAGGTGGCTGGAGTACAGCCACGGTCTTGCGATGGCGTTACACGTACCGATTTAGAAGTGATTTACGCTGCAGTCTTATTTGAAAGGTTAATGCGTGAGGTTGTACCTATAAATTATACATAATGTCAAACGCGCCAAAGGGTAAAAAACGACCGTACGCGGACATAGTGAATAAATTTATCGGTGAATTTCCGGATTTATTCTATGACGGATGTAAAATAATTTGTAAAGTTTGTAATCAAGACTTAATGTGCTGGCACAAAACAGATTGTCGTCGTCATCAACACCGTGCAACATAAAAATAAAAAAATGGCATGCCTTTGACAACTCAGTTTATGTTTGATTTATTGTTAATGTTAATAGCCTGTAATATTCCGCTACATATACTGGATAAACAACCATTTCGGAAGTTTTGGAATAAATACAATCCCCAGGTGAACTTACCAAGTCGTACATCGTTACGTAGATATTTTTCCAGCTGTTCGTGAAGACATTGTAAATAGGATTAAATGTGGATTAAAAAATGCACGGCTCTGGTTATGTATTGACGAGACGACAGATTGTAAAAAAAATCTATTTTACATATTATAGTACGTGTACTGGGCCCTCTTAAACTAGCATTTCCACTTTTACTAGCTAGTAAAAGACTAACTGCGTGTACTAACGAAATAATTACGGGGTGTTGGAGACATTCGAAAAATTTGAACTTTCAACAAGTCAAGTATTGATGTTTGTGACTGATGGTGCTGCGACAATGCGCATGGTAGGCCGTTCTTTTCAAAGAGACAATTGTAGGTTTTTACATGTTACGTGTAAAATGCATGCGTTACATCTTGTGGCAGAAACGATTCGAAAATGTTTTCCAGAGGTAGATGCATTAATAGCAAATACAAAAAAAGTTTTTCTCAAATCTCCTAAACGGCTTCGAGCATTTCACAGACAGTGTCCTGGTATCCCTGAACCACCAGAGCCGATTCTTACACGTTGGAGAACGTGGTTGAAAGCGGCTTTTTATTATGCTGAATATTTTCAACAAATAAAAGCTGTGATACTACAGTTCAACCCTAACGAGGCTGCAGCTATTAGGGGAAAACCAGACAAGCTTTCAAGACGTTTCCCTTGAAACAAATTTAAAAACTATTAATAACAATTATAGAGGACTACACGACGCAATAGAAAAATTGCAAAATAGTTCGTTGTCGTTAGTGGAATCGCTGCAAATAGTGGACGACGTAAAAAACACAGCTACAGGCTATAAATGACGCAAAAAATAATCGCGTTAGTGAAAAATTCGAGAGTGTATTACAGAAAGATCCTGATTTTAGCAAATTAAGACAAATTTGTGATGGTGCATCTACAACTTCGTTAAGTGAGTTCACAGATTGTTTTACTTATGCCTGTATTACATCCGTAGATGTCGAATGGTCATTTTCAAAATGCAAAACATATTTTTTCACCAAAGCGAACATCGCTGACGGAGACAGCTGTAGAAACATACCTGATGCTATTATACCATAGATCTTCCCCACTCTGTGATAACGACAACCAAACTACTTCATAAATCTGCTTAAAAGGGTGAGTTTTATACAAATTTTTATAAAATGTAACATTATTGTTAAAATTTATTTCCATTTACTGTACTTATTCAAGTATTATGATATGATGTAAACATATGAGTCATATGACGGCTCTGTCGGCCAGGTGACCTCGGACAGCTCTATAAATCATCCAAACATACAAGAGAATTTCATAAACATTGTCGCGGCATTGTCGAAAAACTTGGTTAAACGTAGTACATGTTTCATTATATGCAAAGTATTTTGATCACGTGAAGTCTTTTAAAATTTAAAAGTATTTTAAAAGTTGTTATTGCCAATTTATTTTGCTCCTACCGAAGAAGAAAATATTTGTCTACACTAATCTTGTGAATCATTACAAAACGAAATAAATCCACAAATTTAAGTTAGTTGTGAGACTACAGTCCAATTTTAGTAAATTTATTTTGTCGACTGCACCTCCTTTAACAATATTTTGGCTACGTCACTGGCCAGAACATAGTTTAATGGAAATTTGAAAAATACAGCGTTACCAATCTAATAAAAAATGCAATATATTGTATAAAAGAGCAAAGTGTGCGCGTGAAAATATGTGGTCGTTGTTTCAAACAACCAAATAACAGTGGACGATTTGTTGTTCTATTTGCACATCCCATTTAATATTCAGCATAAACAGAAGTAGCGCTCGTATATTACTGAGTTAACAGTTTTATTTACGGGCGTGTGGCGAAGTACCCTTTCCCCACAACTCTTGTGAGAGTTTCGGAGCTGATACGTCGTTAGTTATAGTTCTGGCATGATTTAAACGGGCCTTAATGGCCCAATAAATAGTGCCATTTCAATACACGACAACGATCATAGACGGGCGCAATACATTAAAAGGAAAATGGAGAAGGCCACCATCCTCCATAGTTGGAGGTATCCAGATAGCAGGTCGGGAGATATATGGGCAGAGCGCTTCTCCTCCGATGCTCTCCAAATCATTTCATAAATTCAACCGTACCCGGTGTAGTTGCAGGTTGTATATCTGATATACCTTTCGGGTAACGAGCATTGTTTGCTTGTGTATACATTAGCGACGACTTGGAATACACTCATGTGGTAGCTCCCGGACGAAGATTTCTTGTTGACCTCAGCCCCGCGCACTAGTAGCGACAGCAATTTATTGGGACACAACGAACGAGATTAAACTATCTGGAATTTGCATTCATTGTTATTTTTTCACGGAGTTGCTGATATATCAGGTTAGGCTAACAACAGTTTTTGAAAGTTATACTGAAAATTGATTTGAAATTAAAGATTTCGTTTTACACTGAAGCAATAATTTTTTAACGTCATTCTAAATTTTTTTACTATCGCAAAATAGGTTACATATGATGAGCATGAAAATAAGAAGATTTTTTTGTGCCTGTTTTATTTCTGGTTGGTAAAAACCAGCGGCATTTAAACAGGGCCGGGCCAAGCCTTATAAGCGCCCTCGTGCAAACAAACATGTTGTGTCTTTTCAGACGATAAATTAAATCGAAAAGGACACCACAAATTCTTAAGTACATATGTTTATTAATATAAAACAAAACCACATATTCACATGTTCGAATTAAATAAAATGTAGCCCCCTGGAGGTTAAAAATTATATAGAAAATAACCTTTATCAATTTAAAACCATTATGAAAATACTTTAGCTAAAATGTTTACTTCAATACCTTAGCCAAATAAATGTGTTTACACAATCGGTTTGTTTTTATTTTACATATGTACATATACACATGCCCAACAGAATTTACATTCCATTCACAGGATTTACAGTACTAACATGATGTACGTATATCTAACATATCAATCATATAAAATTAATAATGCAAATTAAAGTGTTTATTTTTAAAAGCTTTTTTTTGCATATTATTAATATTGGCAAATAACTATGTAGCTCCCTTATGAACTGATTTAAGGCAAATTTTTATATACAAATCTCAACTTGTTTTTTGTTATTTCTATCACCCCTTGAAGAAAGGTACTTAATTATGGGACACCCTGTATATTCACTAAACCAGTTATCGAATTTGTTTAAGTCTGCCTTCTACTACTATACTATCAATGTTTTGGTAAATTTTCAAGTCAACAACGTATAAGGGAGATAGACAATGGAGGTTTATATCATTTATAAACATAATAAACAATACAGGGCCCAATATGGGATCCTGTGGAATGTCTCATTGAGATATAAATTACATAGATCCCTGACCCTGATATTGTAAAAATTGATTTTTGTTACGAGGTAGGCATTCAAAAAAAATATGAATCTGGGTTAAAGTCCAAGGAATATAATTTTTCTTTTAAATGTCATGGCCTATTCTGTGAATGCTTTAGAAAAATCCATATGACTTTTATCGACATATCGATATCTCTCTTAATTTTGTTTCTCAAAAATTTGAATTCTTTCTTATCAGTAGGATTATTGAATTTTTTTATAAATGAGAGAAGCTACTTCTTCAAGTCTTATATCAGTAATTATGTTCTTGGTAAACAAAGAAGGAATTTTTTTTAAGAATGTGACATTGGTACAAATTTAGATCCGTTGATATTGATAACAGAGTACAAGCATTCCATAGCTTCATCAGCATTATTAATTTTATAGAGGTTACTCCAATACCAATTCCAATTTAAAAGTTTTATTTAATATTTTTATTTACACGGTTTACATAGGACTACTTATTATGTATTATATTAATTACAATACATAAGTGTACAGGCATGGATTTATAGATTAATACAACAAATATATATATTACACATTTGAGCATTACATTATTATCGCCAGGGTGGCGGAATCCGCTTAAAAGCGGATGGGCCTCTAGGTGGCCGGTGTGAGGGCCTTTGCCAGTGCTTCTTTCGTCCTTTTTAATTGTCTGTTCGGTTTGGCACTTTCCTGGATAACATACAGTGCGTATTACTTAACTTGTATAAGCTTATGGTAATTAGTGTACAAAAATTTTTAATCATTTGGTTTTAGTAAAAATCATATAGGAAAAATTGTAAACAAACCTACTTAAGACAATTTATATAAAAATTTATGTATGGATAGTCGACTTAGAGAGAGGACATGACTATTCTAAGTATAATGGAGGGATAGGGGACGGTGTCTGTTGTTATGCGTGTTATGTCGGGGGTTAGTTAGGATCGTGGTATATAGGGAGTTTTCAAGGATTAAACGGTGGGTGTGGACGTAGTCGTGGTGGTGGCGGATGTCAGTAATGTGGGCGATGAGGGTGGAGTGCTGGATTTTAGTTTTCAGAAATTTTTGTGCTATGTCTGTTTTATAGTCACGTATTAGGGATACGTTAGAGTTTCTATGTAGTTTGTCAATTGTTATGTACCAGTTAGCGTTCATAATAAGTGTTACTAGTTTATTTTTCGTTACCTGGTGACGTCCGTATTGTATATCAGACATCCGGTTCCAGGCAACGTATCTATTTCACCTGAATAGCCTCCACTGGTGTAAATATTGGTAAGTAGATCTAACTTGTAAATTTTTCCGAATCCTTGCCGTTGAGTAAAGACATGAAAAGGAATATGATGCAGTGTTGCCAACCTAATGCAATGAAAAATCCCAATAATTTCTTTAAAAAATCCCTAGAATTCCCTAGATCCAAGGTCAAATAAATCAAGTAATTTGGGGATAAAATATATTTTTGTTTAAATAATAAAACATAACATAACATAACTTTATTCAGTTTCATAAAAAAAATCAACAGAAATTTGTTTGGTATAAACTGTTAAAAACCAAAAAAAGAACACAACACAAAATAAAAAAACATGGAAATACCAGTTGGTAAAGAACATGTTAATACTTCCAAAAAAGAGCTTACTTGTCGTTTGAATCGGAATTAAAATCCATAATTGTTACCAAACGAGATGAAATAAAGCTCTTATCAATACTATATAAAATAAAATATTGCGCTATTACAGTACTTCCCCGCCGTACGTGCTCTAACGTGGCCAGTAAATAAACTAATCTAATTCCTAAATGAATGTCTACTACACTCTATCAATCTAACCGAAACGCTAAGAGCTTCACGATTGCGACGGCCGTGGCGGATAGATTCGATATCTAATGTTTTTACACATTTGATGAGAATTTTAAAAATTACCTAGATTACACATAAAATTCCCCAGTTCCCTATGGTTGTCAAAAATCCCTAGAACTAGGGAAAATTTTTCTAGGTTGGCAACACTGATATGGTTTGTCAAACCGGTCCGTCCATCTACCGTACTTCATCGATACAATAGGATCCCGGATTTGAATTATCGCTGTCTGAATGGTAAAACGCACCACTGTCCCTCACATTACCAAGCCCATATATATTTTTTTAAAACAAAAAATTTCAAACTTAATTTACAAACATTAGTATCACGGCTCATGACATGAAATACGTAAATATCACAGCCAATAAACATAATTGGATTGTTCGTTTTCTAAATAGGTATAATTTGCCATATTTAACTTTACTTCTTTAGTAGGTATTAGAATCATCCAAGGCACGAAATATAAATCTTGAAAACTCAATGCTGCAATAACGAAAAAAGCTAGAGCAAAGGTAACCTAATATGCCAATATTTCAACACAGATACACTGATGGTATTCAAGCTTTAGAGGTTTAGAAATACGAGTGAGTGCGGGCGGATATTTATGCCGTGCACCTTCTCATCTAATGAAATATTCACCCGCTATTGTTTCCAGATAAATAATTGCCACTCGAACATTCCCCAGCACAAAGGATAGTCCAGATACTGGAGATTTATCACGAATTACATAACATTACGGCCTAATCTACATATTACATGATTATACCAAAATATTCTAATTTTATGTTATCAAATTCTTGAAAAGAGAAGTGTTTATTCCTATCTACTCAACTGTGACTAAGTTTACACGAACCTGCATCACAGAAGTATTTTAATATCCACACTCTAAGAAGTCTAGGGATATAAAGTTTAAATTAAAATGTTAAGATGGAGTTGTAACATAATTATTTATTATTGAAAGAGATATAAACCCAGGCAGTATAAAAAGTACATCTTGACAAGTGCATAATAATAATAACGTAAACCTTGTAACACACAGATTTTAGACTTTAATGATTATAAAACTAGCATAAAAGATTTATAACTTTTTTTTTGCTTTGCCCACAATTTCCTTATTTGTGTACTTGTTTCACAAATAAGTCAAAGAACCACCTTAAATAGCTTTTGATTTTGAGAAAATATTTCTTTAAAAACAGATAGGTCATTAGATAGCGAGGGGGAAGTTCTCCTATAGATTTGGAATGTTGCACTAACTTGTCTAATGTTTCACCGGTAACACGCCTGTATTCTTGTGTTTCTAGGTTCTTGAATATTTACAGGTGGAGTTTTGTAAACTTGCGCTTTCAAATAACTCTAAAGAAACAGGTCAAGTGGAGTCAGATCTGGAGATCTTGCGGGTCATTCTATAATACTTGTTCTACCAATCCATTTGCCGGGATATCGTTGATCTGACAGGAAACGTGTAAAGTGGGAAATCCTTCTTGCTGAAAATGTAAATTTCCTTAAAACTCTTGGTTCGATAGTTTTTTTGTTGCATACACCACCAGTTTCTTTAAAATTATATAAAATCTATAGGCGAACTCCCTTCTTGCCATCTAAATTGACTTATTTTTTGCCAAAAATTTTTCTCAAAACCAAAATTTATTTAAGATGGTTCATTTTGAAATGATAGCGCAGTATATAATGGATATAATGTAATAAGGTGCGTTTGGATATTGGCGAGTTACGACGTCAAAAACAGGGTCAGCGCAAATATTTGTTATTAATTTATATACCAAAATAAAATTTGTTTAAACTAGTATTGCAAATATCTTTCAGCGGCTTGTAGTATTGAGGCTCTAAAAATGACTAGTGGAGGTAGTAAAGTGAAAATATATTAGCTAGCAGTTTACACTAATAATTATTTTCGCTGCTCTGGACACTTATTCACAGTTAGTTATTGCTACGGTATTATTTCTTGCAAGCGACGTACGTTATTAAATGTTGCTACATATGTCTGCTGCTAAATTCCGCCGCCTGTGTGCAAAAATTCATTTATGTTGAAAACGAAAGTTCTATCTCGACTGATGTTATTGACGCATATTTAAAACAGGAGACCATTCATAAAGATGCCATATTTATTTAACGCAGCGCAGCACTTGCGGAGAGGTATAATATAACAATCTGGCTGCAAGAATAATGTAAATTCTAATTCAGAGTTTGCATTAGTTAGATATACGATTTTCTAGAGACATTCGGGTCTATGCAACTACATAATTTGCAAACAGTTTCATATTATTAAATGAAATTTGTTTCATAACCAAATAATTCTTTTAGATACATAAAATGTTTTTCTTTTTATTTTTAAATTACTACTTAGTATTAATGAAAATGCGTAAACGAATCAGATTTTATATGGTTACATACAAATTTATTCAATGTAAACAAATTCACATGACATAAACTTGCACTTCTTATCAAGATTCCTGCAGACGGCACTGGAATGACTCGCCGATATCCGACCTATAGTAACAAGATAGACTATAAATACAAATTGTTCATTTTTAAAATCAGAAGTACCCATTAATGTTAGGTCATTTGTATATCAAGAAAATTGTTTCACCCCGGAAGAATTCGAATTATTAACAAAGCATGTATTTTTCATTCTAAAACTGTGCTAAAAGTATTGATCTTATGCTGGCTGCCATAAAGAAAAGATATATAAGCTGCGAGTAGCTGCTATAATTTCTATATTTGTTATTTACGAAGCTAGAGATAAGTGGGTGATTTTTTCATTTCGTTCGCCATGCATCACTCGCTGACGCGATAAAGAGTCCCAGGCGAACAGAACAGAAGAGTTCGACCCTATGACGAAGGCAGAGGAAGAACTGAACGCTATTCATTTTTTCGATAACATACAACAGCGTCAACTGTTAAATTTAAATATGAACGCGATATATTTATATTAGATACACCAGTCAAATAACTTTAAAATTATGAGTGCCATTCGGAAAGACCGGATGCGAAAGAAATTTACACTTGAGGAATAAATTACTCGTGAAAATGGGGAGAAAGGCAATAAGTTAATGCAATCCGAATATTCAAAACCTAATTAGAAATGTTCTCTAGTCATTTGAAAATATTGTTCTGCATATTAACTATTTAAATATTCTGCACAATATTTAACAATTTGACACTACGTAATATTATACTGCTTGTTTAAAAACGAGGTTTTCTACAGACTTTTAAAAACATTTCATGATGTTACGAATATTATAGTTTTGTTTTTTAATTGTAACGGATAAAGGTGGAGACATGAAAAGTTAAATAAGATTATGGAAAGGATTGAAACCAACACTAACAAGGAAGTTGTTTCTACAGACACCGTGAATACTAATCCTACCAACCTTGAACCATCCAACGAACAAGTTCAATACAAACGTTTTGTCTTGTCTGCATCTACTAAAGCCACAACAGCTTGCTGGATCAGCATCCCTACCCTTTGATACGTTCCCAGAAAAAGATGTTAACTGTGTTGAGATCGGGTGATAGAGAAGGCTATACAATTGGTTCACGTCTTCCAATCCAACGACCATGGAAATTGGTGTTAAAAAATGTTTACGTTTTGAAATCTTTAAAAGAATCATTTTTGATTAAATGAGCATTCTTGTCAGACCACTGGTGAACACTATGAATATTTATAAGTAGCTTGAGTAAATTTATTTTCTTCGCTCCAAAGACAGTTTTCGAGAAATCCATTTTGGTTTACACATTGTATCAACCATCTACAGAAATTAACTCTAATTAATTGTCCGCCACCATACAGGGTCCTCTATTACTGGGTGCAAACAAATTAAAATTTAATTCATTTATAAAAAAATTAGGGGTAAAGATAAAAATCCCTCAGTTGCTTATGGCGGCTTTTCGTCGTGTAGGGTGGTCAAGGGTAGGCGAAATAGGTTGCCATGTGACTTAAAAAAAATGGTTTATGTATTTTTATATCCCGCTAAGGTTCGGAAAACAAGATATTGTTTTACTGATGTTAGATAAAATTAGTTAAGAGAAAAAAATTATATTATCTACTAGCAGCGGTAGTGACTTAAAATTTACAAATTAAAATGTATATATTTAACAAAAACATTTATTTTCGACGGTGAAATGTACGAAAAATATAACAATAAATAATTATAAACTTATTGAAAGTTTTGATGAATAGTCAGCTCTATTTAAATATTTAGGCTCCACATTGTACGGCCAGAAAAAATTATACTATGAAAACTATTTATAATATGCATATATTCCACTGATTATTTTAGTTAATGATCAATAAAAAAATTAAGTTAAACATAGATCAAGTGCACTTCCATAGTATACTATGCTGTTGTTTCACCTTAATAATATATTGATGTAAAGTATTTATAAGTATTGTTCATCAGTTATAATTATAAAACAAAATTATGGAATATCAAAATATATATGCTTAATTATATAAACAAATTGACAAGTAAATAATGAAAGAAAGATCTGGCCTTATTGTTAGATCCTGGATTCGTAGTGATTCGGTGGTAAATTTCGGTGATGGTAGTTAGTGTAACACTTCAATGAAAATTACTGAATAAGATGACCACAACTCGATGACGTCATCCTTCCTGTAAAGATGTTCCAACTTTGCCTTTCCAACCTGGGATGGAAGCCAAATTACTATAAGAAGATGTACCTGAGTACTCCAAATTAATTTCTGGTAAACCTAAAATGATATGGAGATGATATCCTCCAACCAATAAAAAAAATAAATAGAAAATATATCATCAAAATATCTATATATAATATTTCGATAAAATACTTCTGAAATTAGTGATCTCCTTACGCCTATTCTTACGATTATCCTTAGAACTCTCCTTACGGCCCTAAAATAAAACAAGTACTAAGTATCTATCAAGTTGCAAAAAAAAACCTAAAAAAACTTAACTCACCTTCTTTAGAAAGTGTCAATTTACAAGACAACAAAATAGCAGAAATTGCAGCAAAAATGAGATCAGAAAATTCACTAAACTTGGAAATCTTGTTGCTGTGGTTCAAATCCCAAAACAGAAATTATGTGGAAATCTACTAGACACACAGGACCTTTTCACTGTCAGAACTCCAGTCAGGAAAACCGGAAATTCCAAATACTTACTTTTTATTTATTCGGTTGGAAAACCTAATCTATCTAGGATCTGTCAAGGAATCAAATGAGATATTGAACACCGGTGCCATAAAAAAAAACAAAAAAAAGCAAAAAGAGTACAGAAAATTACAAAAGGAAATGTACAGGTATCGAAAATAGAAAAAAAAATAATATTGAGGAATAAGAAATTTCACAAATAACAATGTAAACAATTTTTATATTGTTATAGATTTTTCCAATTCATGGATGGATACTACCTACGAAAATAAGGGCAGAACAGTATCCAGTACACTATCCAGTACATTAATTACGACGACAAGTGTTTGGTATCTGGAAGAACTAAACCTGAATTTATAGAATATAGGTTAGGAATATACTATTACGCAGACAGCTCTAAAACATCGCCAGTTATAATGTGATTAAGTGAATTTTATACAATGTGTTCTCGATTGGGTAATACAATTAACCGTGCATGTTAATTAAGTTTAGAAATAGTACACAAAAAAATAAAATTATACCTCATAAACAAACTCCAACATACGTTTTAAGCAACCAACAATACATGTCGACGTGATGTGAGTGGCCAATTTAATTTGTACTTAAGAGTTCCGTCTTCAAAACACATAATCACTGTGTCGATAAATTATGATAAAAACACTGTACCGGGAGGTGGACCTTACCACCCAGCTGGCGTCTCGGCTATTGGTCAATGTCACGTGCTATTAGCTCTAAGTTTTATTCAGAGTTGGATTCGAGTTTATGGCGATTTATTGTGAATTCGCCAATATCGTGAGAGAATTATTATTTATTATGTGTTGTGTATACATACTATTTTGTGAATTAATCAAAAGTGAGAACATGGATTATAAAAGACAAAAAAAGGCCTACACTGAGAATAAGTGTTCCTGAAAAGATGGGTTTTGCAATGACGAAGAATAAATATCGTAAATTATGACAACAATTTAGAACAGCGGTCCAGTTAATTCGATTTAATGTTCGTAATTAGGGCTTGAACTACTTGAAAAAATTACAAGGCATAGATATGCACGAGGTGCCAAAATATATTGCACCATAATTCACAAAACACTGAACTACAAAATACAACAATTTTCTGAAAGTTACTTTTTGCAATAGCTGCTTATCGATGTAAACACTAATACAAATGTTATGTGAATGATGGTCCCCATTCTAAACAACACTGGCTTTTGCACGCTTTTCTTTCGTGGATCTAACCTGGGACTCCACGGTGAGAGGCAAGTATCCTTACCACTGGACCACGAAGCCACAATTATCACAGTTATCTTGGAAGATTCTTTTTAGAACATTAACTTACAACCAAATAAATAATTATCCAGAAAAAACGTTTTAAAAAATATGAACGGTTAATAAATTACAGCCTACAACAACTAAATAAAGCAATATTTACATTATCTGTCGCGCTTGATAACTCAATTAATATTTGATATCTTGAAATCTTTTTTCTGAAAATGTTTACATTTTTCGTAATAAATAATTTCACCAAAATTTAAATATCTTGAAAAATAACTGAAATAACAAATTTCATATTCATATTTTCTCTAATAACGTCACAGTTATCTGGCTACAAATTCATGATTTTCAAGGTCGCAGGCGGAACTCTTAAATAAGAATAAGCAAAATATCCCAGATTTATTCAAATTTATGATATTTAGTGAAATTACAATACTAGTAGTAGCATTTTTGTATTCTACAACTTGAACTTCTTTTAGGATAAATGGGCGTAGCCCATTTCGTCTGAGTTATCCTGTGGATAGGCACCTGATTCCAATTGGTTATCGTGGATAGTTTACGAGTAAAAACGTACACCATATTCGTCTTCAACCGCACTAAGAATTCGTTCCTTTTGAGCAGCCTCTAGATGTCTCCGAAGTTTCTTACCTAGATTTAATTCACCTGTTGCAGGAAGTCTCTGTTCAAGATGTCTAGTAACTTTTGGATCAAGACGGCAACGTGTGGTAAAACTTCGTATTCGTATTAGCAGTAGAAGCACTACCGGTACAGCCACCTAACGTTTACAATATGTACTGTACTCTCGGTTACTACAAAATCTTTCCATTTCTAACAGAAATTGAACAGAATGCAGACACTGCATATAAATGGTGACATAAGTATGATTTTAACACTAGGTTACTTGAAGACGACTCATATTTCATGATCAATTTTCCAACAGATTATTTCTGTGACTAATATCATGATCTAAGATCTATCGAACATTTTGTCGCTCTACAAATTCGATATTTTTACTTGTTGAATCGATCTCCGTTAGCATATAAGCATTCCTTACAGTCATACGGAAATGGCAGTATTTCTAGCAATTTTATTGGCCGTTTTAAGATAGCCGCAGGGCATGCGCAGTTACATGACATTTGAAAGCATTAAATCCTTTTAGAATCGTTTGTCAGCTAGGAGCTCGTTAGACGATGGAGAAGATACTCGCGTGGCACGCGGTAGGTCCAGGATTCGAATCACAAATTTGTTGTTCTTTTTTATTTTTAAATAAGTATTTTTTTTGTTCGTTAGTAAGATTTATATGAAGATTACATTTTTTCCTTGCCCTTTATTACATTTTTCTCCTTGCCCTTTAACTTATTTTTTTTTAAATAAGTATTTTTTTAGTTCGTTAGTAAGATTTACATGAAGATTACATTTTTTTCCTTGCCCTTTATTACATTTTTTTCCTTGCCCTTTATTATAGTTTGTTTATTTTCATGGTGCCGAATTCCCCTTTAAAAATGATATCTGATGAGCACGCCATGCCGTGGCCTTGAAACGGCCAATGAAATTGCTAGAAATACTGCCATTTCCGTATGACTGTAAGGAATGCTTATATGCTCTCCGTTACAACTGAGACACTCTTTATATAAAGCACAAATTCTGCTTATTTGGATACTATCCGCATATATATATATATATATATATATATATATATATATATATATATATATATATATATATATATATATATATATATATATACATATATATATATATATATATATATATATATATATATATATATATATATATATATATATATATATATATATATATATATATATATACACATATATATATATATATATATATATATATATATATATATATATATATATATATATATATATATATATATATATATATATATATATATATATATATATATATATACATATATATATATATATATATATATATATATATATATATATATATATATATATATATATATATATATATATATATATATATATGAATAGTGGTGAGAGGTATGAAACTTCTCATATGGTCTGAATGCTACTATCCGACCGACATCCTCGATGTCTCTGTGACGGATAGCGACTTGCATCACAGCAAGTACCGAGAGCGGCGACCCTAGCCCAGGTGGTGGACTAAACTAATGTGATTAAATATGATTTGAAGGAAACAACTACTCAGCGGGCAAATACCCCGACCTGCATTGAATTACACCTTCAAATCATGATAGATCGATAGCCAATATCATTTGTCAATTCCTAACCAGACATAGATCGATTTCGAACTTATTTGTTCTCTTCAGTATGCCATAGGTTATGGAACAGACAAATGATAGTGGCCAACCTGCTAGTTATATACTAACTAAGGTGAAGTGAATAGTGGTGAGAGGTATGAAACTTCCCATATGGTCTGAATGCTACTATCCGACTGACATCCTAGATGTCTCTGTGGCGGATAGTGACTTGCATCACAGCAAGTACCGAGAGCGGCGACCCCTAGCCCAGGTGGACTAAACTAATGTTATTAAATATGATTTGAAGGAAACAACTACTCAGCGGGCAAATACCCCGACCTGCAAATGATATTGGCTTTCCATCTATCAGGATTTGAAGGTGTAATTCAATGCAGGTCGGGGTATTTGCCCGCTGAGTAGTTGTTTCCTTCAAATCATATTTAATAACATTAGTTTAGTCCACCTGGGCTAGGGGTCGCCGCTCTCGGTACTTGCTGTGATGCAAGTCGTTATCCGCCACAGAGACATCTAGGATGTCGGTCGGATAGTAGCATTCAGACCATATGAGAAATTTCATACCTCTCACCACTATTCACTTCACCTTAGTTAGTATATAACTAGCAGGTTGGCCACTATCATTTGTCGTTCCATAACCTATGGCATACTGAAGAGAAAAATAAGTCTCGAAATCGATCTATGTCTGGTTAGGAAATTGACAAAATGATATTGACTTCCATCTAAGTAAATATATATAAATATGAATCGACATTTCAAGCAGCAGAAAACTTTGAATTCAATCTGAAATCAAGTCATCGATACCTTCCATCAGGAATAACAAAATTACAGAATTTATTTACTCAGATATGTTTTCGCTGACACTAATATTGCTTAGTCAAAAGAGTCAAGAAGATTACTTCGTTCCTGGGATAATTCAGATAAGTAAATTGCAGATTTTGGTATTATTCCTAGTATCTTAAATGGTTTTCACGCGTTGGCTCGCTTTAAACATTCATAAAACAAAAAAAGATCAACATAGCAGTTTTCACGTACCATCCCTCTAGGTTTATGCAGGAGACAATGTTCCATAAATTTTTGATAAGCCCTCAATTAACACCCAGCTATCGAGCTACTGCCTTTACGAGCGCACATCTTTGAGAAATATTTGTCAAAAAAGCACGCAGCGTCGTAATTCTAAAAGTATCGTGTGTAGATCTAGTCATCCATGACGGTGTTAATTCAACGCTAAGTGGCGAGGTGTACTTATCACTCCCGGCCCAGCTTTAATATTTAACGAAGGCTTCCGCAAAATCAGGCGCTGTTGGAGGGAGTGCTGACATACCGCGTCTTTTAATACCTAACTTTCATTAAAGCCATCATATAAATCTCTATTGTAACGGAAACTGCCGTCTAAATATAAGATAATATCAGTACGCTGGGGAAGAATTATGTAAGTGTTAAGTTTTTATACAGAGCTGGATGGATGTGGACGCTATCTCTTTCTATATGAACCACCCACAGGTTTTGTTTAACTACCGTTTAAATATTAGACTTCAGATAAACCTCAATAATTCGGTTATACATAATTACTAAGAAAAAGTATTTTGAAAGTACATACATGTGGATTTTATCTTTTAAATATATTATTTTTCAAAAAACGTCCACTATCTCCATCACTCCTCGCACCAGGATCTCAAATTCTCCATCAAACCTTCATATATCTTAACTGGAATGTTGTGAATTACTTGTCGAATACGATCTTTTAGAACTACGAGAGTAGCCAATGGGATAAATATAGACTTTCGTTTTGAGGTACCCCCTATAAGAAGTAATCAAGGGGGATAAAGTTGGGCGATCTGGATGGCCAGGGATTTGATCAAATCTGGAGAGTACTGTATTGGAAAAAAAATTTTCTTCTGGTGTTTATAGAATCTCTTGCGGTATGTATTGACGGCCCATCCTGCTTAGATGTGTTCGAGTTCATTGCTTAAACGTTTATATAACATTTATTAATGTTACGGAAACGTTATATAAACGTTTACACAATTTTGTGTTCAAATTGGGCTATAAGCAGCACATTTTTATAGCTCTGGACAAAAAAGTCGCGAATTGTTCCAGAATATCATGCAAGGGTGATGGTAAAGGCATGGCCGGGCGCATGACAATGCGTACCATACAGGCATTTCAGGGCTGTTTAATTTTCTTTGATGCTTTTGTATTGGTTGTAAGAGGCCCAATTTCGACAATTTTGCTATTGACGTAACCGTCTAAATAAAAGTGAGCTTCACCACTGAAGATCATGTTACGAAAATCATCGTTGTTAAAAAACTGTTCAAGCATCACTTCACGAAGACGTCTTCTTTTATGAAGATCCGTAGGTTTCAGAACTTAAACTAGCTGGATTTTGTAAGAGTGCAGATCCTTGCATAAAATTCGCTGCACACTTAGACAGTAATCGGTAAAATCAAAACCATGTGCTCCGAGCGCCGTGGGTTTCGAGTGATGGCAGCGCACACAATTTTTAATATTCTTATGGACCTAGGCAGACCACAAGTTTTCTTGTTTATGGCTGAAATTATTTTTCTGAAATATTTCACACACAATGTTACCAAATTTATGTTATACACCAAATATTGAAACTGGCGCAAAATTTTCGACGCGCATTTACCAGTGGCGTAACGTGCGGGTCCTCAGTGCTGGGAGGCCCGCTATATAAAAGGGGCTCCGCTTTTACTTAAACTCTATTCACATAAACTTTGCAGCGTTAGCCAGGATAGGGAATAAAATACGCGCTTTAGGTTAAGTTCGGTTAGACAAATTTTTAAAATAGGGGGACCAATTTAATATTTTGCGGGTGGCCCGGGTGGACGTGTTACGCCACTGGCTTTACCTAAGAATCAATCGATCTGTGTAAAATATTTACCTGAAGAAAAATACCCTAACTAGAACCCTATTCGACGACAGTAAGTAAGATTCTGAAAAAAATTAATCGGCGATGTTAAAGATATTTTAAATAAGGTCGCTCAAAATCAATTACATCTGAAGAAGCAACTCTTAATGTGATTGTTTCTCTTTTCCCGTAAGTTAAAACAATTAACGATACATAACACACCACTTTTTTTCCCAGATAATAATCGACTTCTCAATGACAACATCTGGCTGCAATAAGACGGAGCACAACTACTATAAACTTAATGTTCGCAAATATTTGAATCAAATATTTCCACAAAACTGATTGAAGGAAGGAATGGTCACCCCGATCTCCGGATATGGCCCTCTGGATTATTATTTATGGGGTCAAATGAAGAGTGTGGTACATAAAAAACGAACTCGATAATCTAGATGATAATTAGGAATGTCTTGTTGATTACTTCCAAAGTTTTTGTATTTTGTTTGATTATTGTCAAGAAGTGAATGGAAGACATTTTGTTCTACAAAATTTCTTTTATTTATATAAATTTTATTTATTAAAGTTTCTCTGATTTAATAATATAAACTTTTATTTGAAACAATATTGAGTTATACTTTGCAAATGCAAACTACTTGCATACTTTGCAAAGTGCGGTTTCGTGATCTTACCCTGGAGTCCCGGGTTCGACCCCCGGTCGAGGAGCTAGGATTATTTTTAAACCAGAAATTAATCCTAGAGTACTCGGTTATTGGGTGTGTGTCCATTGTCTCTATATGTGTATCCCATCCGCAAAAGGTACCTTGAATGTATCTCAGGTATACAGGGGAATTGTATTATCTGTGGTGTTTAGTGTTTCAATTAACGTAAAAAAATAAAAATATTGAAAAGAAACAATTATTGGCTTTGTGTATAAAAATGGCAATTCTTGACTTAAGATATTTTTTCCATATACCTTGTATACGTACAACCGATTTTTGGGTTTTTATTATTTTTTGTGTATCTTCTATTAATGTACGTACTTTGCATATTAACATGAAGTAAACTTATCTATAAAATGAAACATCCTTAAGAATATTTATTTGTTATATATCCATTCTCTTATAAGCTCATAGTTGTGTGTATTATGGCTGGGATCTATATTTGAACCGGCCTTAATTCTAGCGATGCATTATGGAGATAAGCCGTTGTAGATACGGTTTCCTTTCATGCGGCCCATAGATCTGTCAACGAGCAGTCATTTATGTCGAGTTCTGGCGATAAACAAATCCATATCTGCGCATGCGACTTAAAGCCAGTCACGACCTATAATTTGAATACAATACATGTCATCGGTTACGTCGCCTGACTTGTACCATGCTGTTCGCCAAGCTAGTCATCGGTATAGGGTAAAGTCCGATTTAATACACCGGTACGCATCCAGAGTGGACTTGTAGCCCTTTGTCAATGCCTATAAGGAGCTGCTTACCAGAATCATAAGGTGTCACTTAGGAATTCAGTGTGTGATCTTACCGAAAAGAGCCGGTCTTTCTTGCACATGGTTTTCTCTCCTTCTATGTACTTGGAACAGATAAGAATTTAAGTGACAAACTTAGTTTCCATACTGAAATTGCTTATTGAAATTTACAAGGGATTACGCATTGGTTTTATTATTATTATTGATTAAAATAATTTTTACGTGTTTTACAAGGTTATTCATTATAAATTACCCACCCCTTATCATCGTTACTATTGCCTACAGAAAAAAATATTTAAATAAAATTGTGTGGTTATGACTGAATTTTGTTAAAATGCTATCAAAAGTACAGTAGCTTGCAAATTTCAGAGGATACATGAAAATAATATATTCCTTTAAATGGGATACCCTGTATATTATTTAATTTTTGGAATGATCCTTTGTTCCTGATTTCAAAAATATACCATATAATACCCCTATCATATACCGTCTTTGAGTTATTAAACGTCGAATATCTTAGTTAAACTAGTTACTGTAAATATGGAAAAGTTAACATTATTAAAGTGAGCTATGAAAATGGCAACTATTATGTTTGATAAGTGATATTTCTTCAATGAAATAATCAAAATGGTTTACAGTGAGGAAGAAAAAGTCCAAATATTTACTTGATATATACAAAATAACAAAAATAAACGTGTAGCAAAAAGAGCATATAGGGTGTTGTATCCAAATTGTCCAACATCATCAGAAAATACGTTCAAAAATATTTACCGAAAAGCAAACACTCCAATTTTAGTAGAAAAAAGCGTGTAGTTCAAGTGAACCAGGAAGAACAGCTAGATATGCTGCTTCATTTCGAAGGTAAGCCCATCCATATTTATTCGCGAATAGACTTTTTTGAAATATTGTATTATTTCTTAGAAAATTCTGAATGTAGTATGAATAATGCTGTCGATCAATTATATAAAAGTTATTCCAAAGTCCAACGTACGTTAAAAAATAACAGCTACAGACCATATAAAATTTTACCCGTACAAATTTTAACGGAGGCTCATAAAAGGAAAAGGCTGGACTTTTGCAGATCATTCAAAAGTTGGATGAAGATCCCGATTTGTTTACTAAAATATTATGGACTGATGTATCATCCTTTTCTACGGCAGGAGTTTTTAATAGGAAAAATCGAAAGGCGTGGGAAAACAAGCACAACAACAAAAAATTGGTAAAACAAATAAAACTTCAGGAATAAAAACTGTTACCGTTTGGTGTGGAATTTTCAGAAACAAAATTGTTGGTCCTATATTTTATGATTATACTTTAACTGAAGTTACCTATCTGGAAATAATTATCCCAGAAGCAGAAAATATTCTTTTGCAGAATTTTGCGGAAGCCGAACTTGATGATATGATTTGGATGCAGGATGGGGCAACTCCGCATAGTGTCCTACCCGTTCGAGATCATTTGAATAATGTATTCCCAATATGGATAGGGAATAATGGACCTATTAAATGGCCACCTAACAGTCCGGATTTGACCCTTATGGATTCATTATTTGGGGATTTCTAAAAGACATTGTCAATAATAATAATAATAATAATAGTATTCAAGTCATTAAAGGCAGGATTCGACTTGAAATAAACAATCTGAATGTAAATAATGAAGCCATTTCTGGTGCATTTATAAATATAAGAAGACGTTATCAATTATGTATTGACAATAATGGTGGACACATCGAGCATCTTTTATGAGTTATCATTTATTTATATTTAAATTTCCTAAATAAATCTTTGTTTTCTATTTTGTATAAATATTTGGCTTTTTTCTTCCTCACTGTAAACCATTTTGATTATTTCATTAAAGAAATATCACTTATCAAACATAATAGTTCATTTTCATAGCTCACTTGAAGAATGTCAACTTTTCCATATTTACAGTAACTTGTTGTTTAACTAAGATATTCGATGTTTAATAACTCAAAAACGGTATATGGTATATTTTTGAAATCAGGAACAAGGATCATTCCAAAAATTTAATAATATACAGGGTATCCTATTTAAAGAAATATATTATTTTTTTGTATCCCCTGAAATCTGCACGCTACTGTACTTTTGATAGCCTTTTAACAAAACCACAAAACTTTTATTTAAAACTTTTTTTTTCTCTAGGCAATAATATCGATGATAAGGGATGGGTAATTCATGATGAATAATCCTATACAAGGTGATCTGTTTGGGTTTGTGTTAATGGGTTTTATATATTTTCGGCCCAAAATTTATTTTATCGTTATCGCCACACAATTAATTAGTAATTATGCAGTCAATCATTGCTGGCCTCGAATATTTATTTAATTAACAAAGAAATCTGCTGTTTTAAAAAACACTTTATATATTACACAATAATATTAGTAACGGGTCACATAGCAACCATTACTGTATAGTAATATCACTGTCGTTAAAATGCAATTTGATAGAAGTAAGTTACTTATTTTCCATACGAAGTTAACTTGAAGAAGCTTTTGAGGCAGCATATTTAAAACATCTTCCGAGTAGTTTTCCACGCCATCTTCATCATTGGAATCTGTTATTTTGAAATTCGTTCTTCAAAAATGAGTTTGTTTGGATGTTGCTATGTACAATTCTTTTCAGGTTGTCATGTTACTGAGAATGTACCTACTATGCTTTTTTTAAAATTTTTACTTTCTTATACCGACTATAAAGAAATAAATGTAAATAAATGTTTAATAAGAAATTTTAATATAAAATACTAGAAAATAGTTAGAGAGTTAGTAGAAGTAAGTAGTGGTAAAAATGAGTATCTCTTGAAAACTTTTTTTTTAAATCGATGTTTCTAAGAATTATTTTAACTCATTAGATTTCACACTAGCGCATCCGCCATAAATTTAAAAGCAATTTCTGCTTCCTGAATTGCTGAAAATATATATATGGTTGACCTGAACTAATTATAAAATATATTTTACTGTGGCTTTATAGGAATATTATTCCGGGTCCTTTTTCTATTACAGATCTTTTCAATCTTGATTTAATTAGAGCGAAAAAACACTAATTAAAAATATATATTAAGCATATCTGTCATTCATAATTTTTGTATACGTACATCTTTTATAAAAAGTATGTCAGATCGGTCAAAAAAAAAACTGGGATATTAAACCCAAATAATAGATGAAACTTTGAGCTTTTTGTTCACGATGGCCATTTTTTTGTCACTTGCAAAATAGCGGACGATGAATAATATGAATATTTAATTTGTTTGTTTTTTGGTTCCAGTATATTTTTCTAAACTTGAAAACATTTCTTTAAAAATTATATTCCCTTTTAAGGTCACATTTAGCAAAATGGGTCTAATACTTCTTTTTTATGTTCAGAAATTAACGTGTACACCCTTTTTGAAGATTTTAATAAAAAAAAAATAGACAACACCTGTAAAACCAGTGTGTATAGAAAACAAACTCGTACAAATTTAAATATTTAAATTTCAATTATTCTCACTGGGACTATTAAAGTTGTAAAATGTATGTATAACAGCGCTAAAATGATATCTTTCAAGTGATATTTCAATAAATGAAAAGCAATTTATTGAAATCGTGCTTATTAAAAATCAATTTTCCAAAAATTTTGTTGAAAGACTTTTCAGATATTGAAAATAGAATAATCGTGCCACAAATATAACGACCTGAGTTTCGCTCTACGGCAATATTTCCATATTCGGACGATATTTCCGACCAATAGTAAGTAATGAAGAACTATTTTATCGATAAATAACCAGTCAATGACACATAAAACTCAAAAAATTGTATTTATAGTATCCTACATGAATGTGTTAAGTATTGTATCAGTGAATCATCTAAACCTTTCAATATTCAACCTGAACGTCTATACGACAACAAATCTAGGATTTCTAAGAAGCTCATGCGTAATATCCTAGAATGGTAAAAGTCGCTTATTTTTTTACTAAACTGCAGTTGATAAAAACCAATGCAGATAACTACATCCACCAATTGCGAGAGAATCTAATGTCTAAAATGCGGCGGTTGTACCCGAATAATGATTATGTTTGTATTCAGTATGATGTCCTTTCACACACTCTAATAACACAACATTTCTTAGCAGAAGATCCGTCATCGTTTATTCTGGTTAGGAATTGACAAATGATATTGGCTACTGATCTATCATGATTTGAAAGTTTAATCCAATGCAGGTCAGGGTATTTGCCCGATAAGTAGTTGTTTCGTTAAAATCATATTTAATAACAGTAGTTTAGTCCAGTACCGGCAAGTACCGAGAGGTCGTCGTTTCTCGGTACTTGCTTCACAGCTATCCGCCACAGAGACATCTATGATGTCGGGCGGATAGTAGCATTTGGACTATTTGAGAAGTTTTACATAACTCTCACCATTAATCGTTTATTCAAGAAAATCAGTGATCACCGAGTTATCCTGATTGTAATACGTGGAACTGCTATTTAGTGTGGATTGCATTACAAGAAAAGTAAATGCCCAAAGACGGGAACCGTTTGCCAACTTGGAAGATCTGCTTCGTCAAATAGAAGAAGTTTGGCCAGAAGTGTCCCAAAATTTAATCAGAAAGGCTATTTTACAATTTAAACATAGGCTAAGAATAGTAATATTGCAGAATGTAGGGCCAATACAACATATTTTTAACTGGTAGTAGTATTAAAATATCCATTTCAATATTGAGATTACGTATAATTCTTTTTTTTTAAGAAAATAAAAAATAGTTATTTGCTGTTTTTCTAAATAAATTTTTAAAATTTGTTAGGAATACCTTTCAACCTTTTGTCTGTACGAGATAAAAATTTCAAATCGATATCGTTATGTTATGAAGCTTCAAACAGGATTCTTGTATGTAAATTCGTTTTTTATAAGCCACCCGGTAAATAGCACACTGTAATTACCCTACTGTGTGTGTCTTGGGTTGTTACGCTTTTCATAATGTAAAGTGCAAGGTGTTGTTAAATAAAAAATGTACACGCGACTCACGGACTATGTACACACCACTGTGACTAGGGTGGAACACGGTTGGGTGGTTGTTGATAGTAAATCACTTACAAGAGTTGAGTTCCGCCATGGCCGGTCAAACATTGCGAGAAGAAGCAGTAACGAATAGCCGGCCAGTTCTAAGGATTTAATTTGATCAGTGCGGACATCCAGATTCATAGCGCCATTAGGACCATGATTTAAGGTCCTTTTAGACGCAGCCCGCCGCAATTCAAGACGCCATCCACATTCATGCTCGATGCTCCTCAGCTTAAACTGCTGAAAGCCGCCAACGCAGACGGAGTTATGGGACTCGGTCACTATTTATCGCCGGCTATCATTCACCACTGCAATAAAAATGTTGCAGGATGAATGCTGACGGAGAAATATATTTACAAGAGATTACTTGAAAAGTATTGACGACTTTCCCTTGTCATAGGGAAAGCTGAGTGATTTCTATTCAAGCTACCAATGCATCAATAATTGCAGTACGTAAAGAGGGAAATATATTTGTTGTTTATATACCATATTTTGTTTTTTAGTCAATACGTTAGAAACAACGCAATTACCAAAATATGGCCTATTTTAGTATTGCATCAGATATTGCAGAATCTGCTGCCTTAGCAATATTAACGTTGCTACTTGAAAAGTCACGTTTAAAACGCGAATTAGCTTAAATACGGTGTGAGAAATGATGTAAAAAAGAAAAAGATAGAAACACTTCTCCCCTCTTATTTTGATGGAAATCCAAAAATCGTCATCACTTTGAAGCTAATATTCTATGTTAAGGACCACAATTTCTATGACAAATAATATAGATATAAGCAAGTACATGAACTTAATAGCATTTTTAAAGAGAAAAATTAGATATCGATCCAAGAAATCTAAATGACGAGCCAAGAAATCTAAATGACATGGATTTTTTTTTTTTCAGATTTACTCCCGCATCTAGAGATTGCGAAGTTTATGGTATTCATTAAATAATAATACCTGTTCCAATAAATGACTTCAAATCATTTTGGGCGAGAGGAAAATGTTCTCTTCTCTTTTTTGTTTTTGTAAATTTTTGGATTTTGAGATTTTTTGTTAGACATTTTGAAATTCTACGCCCGGAATTCTTTCGACATGTAAAGTTTCTCCTCTGAAGATTTTGATATAAGTAATTTCCTCTTTAAAACAGATAATAGCTCATCACCATCATCATTCCTTTCTACATCATGGTTCGAAAAAGATACAGACATTTCAACGATACCTACAATATCCTATGTTCCTTCGTCACCTAAGAAGTTGTTTTTTTTTTTTAAAATCTTCCTAATCATTTTGTTCATCCAGTTCAGGCAGGACTATGGTAATGCCGACATCATTCAATGGGGACAAGTTATGCGTCATTTACCATTTTAGATAACCCTTCACTACGGATATCTGTTGCGCTATACACAATGCAATATCAACGCGACGCTTTTAAAGTAGCTAGCCGATGTTCTAGAATATGGATAAATATTGCGCGAATTTTAAAAATATTGGACTGCGGAACCAAATCATGTTTACAAAACTTTAAGTCTACTGGTACTGACGAAATAACTCCAGTTGAATTTTTGTTTTTCATGTTGTCTATTATATTGATAACTTCATCTCCTATTATAGGTCAAAGGAAATTTATATGTTAATTGTTCCAGCCGTTGTGCTTTTATTTAGTGTGTTATTTCTGAAATGACTATCTAGTTTAACTTTTACACAAGTCGAAAAGTAGTTAGCAAATATTTCGCATATTTTTTTCTGATCATTTATAATTTAATCATTTACTTTTATACTAGTTTTCGTTCTTTGTTTTTGTCTGCCTAATCTGTTATTAACAATTTGTCACAAATTTTTATTTTTATTCTCCGAGTTTTCGATTGTTTATATTAACTTCTTTTCTTATATTAGACATTTTGTTACTGATATTTTTTTATGGGATCTGACTGATCAATGAGATCATTCAGATTAGTTTAGGACAACCGGAATTTTTAGCAATATGATAGAGATAATTAAAATTGTTTAATTCCTCTTCTATTCTAATATCAGTTTGAGGCTCCTTATTATTTTTGATTCTTTTGGCAACTCGTATCCAAACACCATTGAAAGTGTGCTAAAAATTCACTATAGTAATCGCTGATGTTTTCATACTCTTTAGTAAATAAGTCAAAATTATTATAAAACAGGTTAGCAAAATAAAACATGTTTTGCTCAGAAAAAACTCTATACTCCTTGACTCTATGTAAAAGAGGGTTGGTACAGACATTTCTCGTTAAACTATAAATAAATAATTACGCTTTATGGTCGGATATGTGTATAATTAGAAAATTAATAAATTAAACCGGTGTAGAAATTGCGTGTCTTTTCACACTAATAGAGCAAAGAATGCCAAATCTTAAACTGAATTGATAACAGAAAAGTAGACATTTTCAAATGGTCACAAAGGTTACAAAAATATTATTTTGTTATTTTGTACCATCTTCAGTAATTACATCAACAAAATTGTATTTCTATCAGGGCCTGGCACATTTTGTAATTAATAAACGACCATAATCCTGTGAAATATATTGCATCAGTCCGGTAATTGATAATATTTTGTAAAGCTTTGTATTAAGAATTTCACAGTGATTTGTGTGATAGGTACCAGCACCGCTGTTCGTGTATCCTCCCCCAGTCTACTACGATACGATGAGGACTACAGGACGGTTGGAAAGTGCAATTTACAGATAAACTGAGCGGGCCATGATTTACGTCTGAAAGCTTGATAAACTCATATTCCTTGCTTGAGTGAGTAATATCAGCATAAAACCTTGAATAGGATTACAAATGTTCATAAATTGTGTGTGCTATAATCCAGTCAAGTTAACTATGGAATGTTCCGCAGGATGTCGATTGGTCGGTTTTTTGGGCAACTGGGGTAAAACTTGGATTATACTTAAAATTTATTTTATTGTCGAACGAAGTACAGTGTGAAATAATACACTTACATCCATTTCTATCTAACTTATCAGGTCCCATTATATTTTTTAATCAGTTGTCAAAATGGGATTGCGATATTGCAAAACATAGTGGTAGTGTGAAGGAATGAAAAACAGAATAAAAATGAAACTTGTCGTTGAAATAGAGACATCTACCATAGCATAGCATTATGCCTAGTAAATGGTAAGAATACCTATATCTTACATAAGAAATTTACCATAGTCTACTAGCACATTGGTTATGTGTCCGTTGCCTTATAATAAATAATAGTCACATCAAACGGTATGTTTCATCATATGTTTTATATTAATTTGGAAACAACTACCGACTATCAGAGTTTCTGATACTGAGGTTGTATTATGTAGTTGAAATGTGTCGCGAGTTTATTATATAGAAACTACAAGTTCAAGTTACTAGTTTAGTGATTAATAATAGGAGCGCCACTTAATGGTTTACAATGGGAACCAAATAAAATTTACAGAAGCTTGTAGTATATTTTTTTATTCGATAGACTAATATTACGTGGATAACTAGATTTAACTGACTATTTAACTGAAATGTTAAGATAGGAAGTATTTTACTTGCAATGCAGATAAGGTCACTTCTGATTTAAATCAATTAGGTCAGCTTTTTACATTTTTTATTTACAACTAATCTAAAGTCAAAAGTGCAGTGGCGTGGGTCATGAGATAGGGAGGTCAATTAAAAAGTTTACTGTATTACCTACCTTTTAAAGTTATTTAAATTCCAAGTCGATGCTCCGGTCTTTTGAGATGCAAAGTGGTCAATTACTTTTTCATTATCTTCTTTATTAATGCCTTTTCTATGGTAAGCATAGCTAAAGAAGATAACCTTTCCTGACCAATGGTATTTCTTAAAAAATGTTCAGTTCAATGTATTAAAAATGTTTTTATTCTTTTTAAGGTGGAAAAACAACGTTCACTTTCGACGGTAGTCATAGGGAGAGTACACAAGATTTTTAACAGTTTGACACTTTCAGAAAAAGATTTGCACAAATTATTGTTAATAAAAAAGCTGTAACAAAGCAACTGCACCTTCACTATTGGAAAAATCTTCTCGGTTATATAATACTTCTAATTCAATTTTAAGTTCCAAATGATTTATGACTGGATACTCCGTTTTAACTAATTTAAACACATCTTGAGGAAAGCTTTTTTTATAATCTTTAAATGGATCTGTGTGAAATAACTGAGACACTGCTAAATGATTACTGAAGCCAAACCTGATTTTGATCTCAGATGTAATTATATCACAAACTTCTAATGAAATTCTCCTTTTTGAGTCTTCCGTTTTACATCTCTGGGCAGACTACATGGATGTCTCCTCCAAATAGTTATTCAAAATTTTATTTCTGATGTCTTCAATTTTACCATTAAAAACGCCAATACAGTTATTTACTGTTATGACATCGATATGACATTTTTGTAAATGATTGAACAATATATCACAATGAGGCATAACTAAATGAAAAAAATTTAACCAGTAAAGAAAATGTTCATTTCGTAAGTAGTTTTTTAAACCAATAGCTTAGTTTAGAGTGTTGTTTTCTGATTCATTATCAATGACTTTTTCTAAACAATTTAATAATTCTGTTCGATAGGTATAACCAGTCTCTATGCACTTTGTATTAAAATTCCATCGTGTTGGAGCCGCTTTAGGTAATCTTACCTTAACAACATTATCTACCACGGCTGTTCTTCTTGGCGATTTTCCAAAGAATGAAGAAAAGCTATGTAAATTAGCAAAAAAATTTTTTATGATTTGTCCTGACTTGATGCTTTTTATAAAATTAAATTTAATTGATGAGCGGAACAATGAATAAAATTTGCTGAAGGACAACTTTTTTTAATTTTGGCTTGTACACCTCCAAAAGCACCACTCATTTCTGATGCTCCATCGTAACTTTGTGCTATCAATTTTTCAGGACTTTCATTAATTTTCAGACATTGTAACTCTTTTAAAATTACATCTGTCAAATGCTGCGATGTCGTTCCTTGAGGCTGAATAAATTTCCAAAATCTCTCACATACAACACCGTCTAAAACGTATCTAAACACAAAAACTACTTGTACTTTATTCATAACCCAACTTACGTCCATCTTTCAGTTTTAATATATTTTGTACAACACTCATATTTAAACACCAAAAACACTGTTTTACTTAATTTCACGACAAGTAGAGATTTACTAATAAAATGTTCACAAATAAAAACATTAAAAACAACGCGACAGAATTTACCGACCAACCTAGTCAGCATTAAGACTGCTCTATTGAACTTTGTGCGTTACCGTTTCCGTAAAATGTACATTGTCCCCGCCAGTGTCTTCTGTCTCTTTTGCTTTCTGACGATTCGCGCATAAGTCTATTTCACTTTAATTCATTGTAAATTCAGTCCGTAACTTGCTTGCAAGTTGTGGACTGACCCAAGATTTTTAAATTCTATAAATGAATAATGTAATGAATATGAATGTAGAGGCTCGGTGCTCGGCGGGGATACGAAATCCTACGATCTAGATATTTGAATAGTATTGTGCATAAAATGAACTAGAAACTTTAATATATTTTTTAAGACTATTAAAAATATATATGTTATATATTTTTAAACTTCAGAAAATAAATAGCTCTAATTTTTTATTTGTATGTGGGAGGTCATTGACCAAATGACCCTATAGAAGAACCGCCAGTGCAAAAGCGAATGAGTCAGTTCACCGATGCTGCTTCAACCACCTCGATGAAAGAATCACTTGTGATCTTTAGATCAGTAACGCAGTGAGGTAAGAAAAGCGGCAAATGGTTGATCGTTTAATCAATTTTTTGCATGTCGTAACAATGCATTTGCATATTTTTTATCTAGAAATCTCGTTTCTTTGACTAGTTACTATATGTCATAACGTATGAAAACAATTTACCGACATTTAAGTCTTTCGAAGTGTAATGTCGAAAGGAAAAAGGAATATGTCAAATTGGTTTCTGGATCCTTTATGTTAACTCATAGTCCATTCTTGGTAACACTATGTAACAATTGTATAAATGTATAAATCATGATGTACACTATTTCAAATCTAGCATACGGATGACGTATCCCACCATTAATTTTATTGGTCAAAAGCTAAGAGGTAACCTACTCCTTTACGGACCTCGAGGCTGCTGTACGTTCTATTTGTGACTCATGCTGGTCACTTCTAACCAGATCAAATGTGATCAAGTGAACTGACTCTACATACAAATAAAATACTACAATAGTCGTTAATGGTATGATGTTGTTTTCTTATAATGTTTTCTTAATCGCCTCTCATGTCACTGAAGTAACTCCCAGAAAATCCAAGGATTTTGTGTTGAGTGAAGAGACACGGGGCCCTACAGTTTATTGTGGAGTCCGAACCACATCTAGGGCCTCGACAGTTCTGTTCCATCTTAACCCGAAACAAATTACAAATAAAATTGTGGAATTAGTTTTACAATCGTTTAAATGAATAATTATTAAGCCTGGCCAAGTTCATTAATCCTACAGAGACGCACTGGGTATGCATCATAACATAATACTTAAATAAGTACAATAATAAGAACAAAAATATTTTATATATTGTGATGTACGTTTTTGTACTATTTCGTTCGCTTTAAATTCTTTTTTATGTATTTCCTTATATTTCGTAAGCTTAGTGCTGCACATTATTATTAAACTGTTAAATGACGTTCACACATGTACATTGTATATCTAAATGATAACTAATAATAAATAAATAAATAAATAAAATAAATGGAAATAAATTTTATTAATACTGGTATACTTTATAAAAATATGGACAAAACTCACCTTCTTAAGCAGATTTATATAGTAGCTTGTTCTATAATAACTGTGTAGCATCAGATATGTTTCTGTAGTTTTCTCAATAAGCGATGTTCGCTGTGGTCAAAAAATATGTTTGTATTTTGAAAAAGACCGTTCGACATCTACGGAAGTAATACAGGCATAAGTAAAACACTCTGTGAACTCACTTAACGCAGCTGTAGATGCACCATTACAAATTTGTCTTAATTTGGTAAACTCAGGATCTTTCCGTAATACACTCTCGAATTTTTCAATAACGGGCTTATTTTTTTGCGTCATTTGTAGTCTGTAGCTGTGTATTTACGTCATCCACTATTTGCAGCGATTTCACTAACGACAACGAAATATTTTTCAATTTTTCTTTTGCGTCGTGTAGTCCTCTATAATTGTTATAAATAGTTTTTAAATCTCTTTCAAGGGAAACATCTTGAAAGCTTGTCTGGCTTTCCTTAATAGCTGCAGCCTCGTTAGGGTTGAACTGTAGTATCACAGCTTTTATTTGTTGAAAATATTCAGCATAATAAAAAGCTGCCTTTAACCACGTTCTCCAACGTGTAAGAATCGGCTCTGGTGGTTCCGGAATACCAGGACACAGTATGTGAAATGCTCGAAGCCGTTTAGGAGATTTGAGAAATACTTTTTTTTGTATTTGCTATAAATGCATCTACCTTTGGAAAACATTTTCGAATCGTTTCTGCTACAAGATGGAACGCATGCACTTTACACGTAACATGTAAAAACCTACAATCGTCTCTTTGAAGAAAACGGCCCTCCAAACATCAACACTTGACTTGTTGACAGTTCAAATTTTTCGAAAGTCTCCAACACCACACGCATAATTGTTTCGCCAGTACACGCAGTTAGTCTTTTGCTAGCTAGTAAAAGTGGAAATGTTGGTTTAACAGGGTCGAGTACACGTACTATAACATTTAAAATAGAATTTTTTTTACAATCTGTTGTCTCGTCAACACATAACCACAGCCGTGTATTTTTTAATGCACATTTAATCCTATTTACAATGTCTTCACGAACACTTGGTACATATCTACGTAACGATGAACGACTTGGTAAATTCATCTGGGGATTGTATTTATTCCAGAACTCCCGAAATTCTGGTTTATCCAATATGCGCAGGGGAACATCACAGGCAATCAGCATTAACAGTAAATCAAACATAAACTGAGGTTCCAAAGAAGACACGTCATTTTTTTATTTTTATGCCAGTTACTATTGACGTGAATTTTGCAGCCGTATTTATTCCAGCACATTAAGTCTTGATCATAAACTTTACAAATTATTTTACATCCATCATAGAATAAATCCGGAAATTCACCGATAAATTTATTTACTTCATCAGCGTACGGTCGCCTTCTACTCTTTGCGCTCAACATTATTTACTATTTATTAGTACTCTATGCATCGACCGACAACAACTGAAGTGTGTCGTGTCATCGTCATCGTAAACAAGCGCGTGATGGCATTGGTATTGCGCCCGACCCTGAATGTACCATCGCTTGGCCAGGCTTAATAATTATATGCGTTATTAATGAATAGTATTATCGCGAACATAATAAATATCATTGAATACCACAGGTAATGCAACCCCCTTTATTTCAAGCTACCTCCAGGTACTTTGTACGGGAAGGGGTTATACATTTAAAGATAAAGGGCACGCACCCAAAATTCGCGTATGCTAGGATTAATTTTTACTTTATAAAAAATTCCAGCTCCTCGATCATGGATTGAACTGATGACTCCGGGCTGAGAGGCAAGTGTACTTACCATTCAACCACGAAGCCGTAATTATGGTTTTATAATTTTTTAATTCGCTTTGTCTTCCATTTACGTATATACATAAAAAATGTTTGTCTCAATTTCATTAAAATTCTCCAATCACAAAATGTGTCCGTGATTTGCACACCGCATTATTTATGGAGTCATGCAAAATAATGAAGATATCAATATTGTGTATTGCAACGGGAACTTGATTATTAATTAGAAAAGGATGTTTCACTGGCTGGCCAGTCAGCAAGACTGCAGAATGCCGAGTAAGTCGTCCAATTATCTCCGATTATTTTCTCTTCTAGCCCTTGCTGGATGCAGAAACATGAAATATAGCGATGCCGTTTTACAGCCGGTAATTAAGCAATCTATCAGGTAAAGTCCGACGATCGATATATATGAGATGCAACTTATGCTTTTGTATTATAATCATAATTCAGAATTATGGCGATGGATTCGTCTTTCTGGAAAATAATTGCAAATTGCGCCGACAGGTAATTCCCTCAAGGAAGTACTTGAAATATAAACTATAATTAAATCATTTTGGCAAACTAATTAAAATGTTAATCCTGAAATGGGTTGGAACCTTCGATGTAATAACACTAACACTGAAGCAGTCTCCACAAACACTAAAATACTCCAGAACACCAAGTTGAAATTATCGGGAGATGATTAAAATTTCTGTCAGTTTTAATTATCTCCAGATGATACCAACTTAATTGGGGGAAAACTAAAACTATTATTTCGTTTTAAATTATATGCAGAGTTGTTGGGTGGAATTATAAACACAACTATTTTTGTTTATATTTATTTGAAATAGTTTTTTGTCTTTAATTTAGTGATTTCATAAAAGTTCGAGGGGCAAACTTGTTTGGAAGTTTGGTGTACAAGCCTGTGGAATTCTGTTTAATTCTCTAGAAATTTCGTGGATTTCTCTAAAAATTCCGTGGAATTCTCTTGAATTTCTTAGAACTTTTTTGGCATTCCTCATAAGTGGTTTTTTATTATAGTCAACAATTAGTTATTTATTGCAATTCATATTATAGCATCATTTATATTCCATTGGCGTTAGATTATATTTTTAAATAGAAATCACATGCTACTTTCTTAATATGAATTAAAAACACAAGTGAATAAAGGTGTACCAAAATCATTATTTTACATAAACTTCACTTAAAAACATTGTTTTAGAATTTTTTCGTTTTTTTTCATTTCTTCATTGATTAAATATACGTAGATAGTCCGTCCATATGTAAATATTTGTCGCTACAAATTTCAAGACCGGAAATTTTTAAATCGACACACACGCACGCACGCACGCACGCACTGTCTTTGTTACAATAAATGATAAAATATAACTGCCTTTTCATATATATATATATATATATATATATATATATATATATATATATATATATATATATATATATATATATATATATATATATATATATATATATATATATATATATATATATATATATATATATATATATATATATATATATATATATATATATATATATATATATATATATATATATATATATATATATATATATATATATATATATATATATATATATATATATATATATATATATATATGTATGTATATACAGGGTGTCCCAACCAAAAGTAGGCACCCTGAATAACTTTGGATAAAAATTTTTTGAAAAATTGGTGAAACACGTCGACCTTGTTTCCAAGGGGGACATATTTTAATGTAATACTTGTATACATATCATCACCCCTCTACCCTACTCGGCCACCCCCTCAAAAAAATTCAAATGGCAACTGTGTATTTTTTTTAAACTTTTATCGATTCGTTCCTGAGAAATAATTGTTTCATTATTTTAGGTTCAGGAAACAAAAATAAAAGAGGCAGTTTAAATTATTGTATATATTGTTCAAAATGACCCACACCGACTTCCATACAGTAGTATAATCTGTCTTGAAATTCTGTACGAACATTTCTGAACACATCTGGAGTCAATAAACGACATACTAGAACAATTCTTTCACGTAACTCTTCCAGAGATAAGGGTTTTGTTGCAAATACCTTCAATTTAAAATGTCTCCACAGAAAGAAATCCAGCGGAGTTAAATAGGGTGACCTAGCGGGCCACTCCACAGGACCTGTTCTTCCAATCCATCGCTCAGGAAACCAATTATCCAAAAATTGACGGACTGCTATAGCAAAATGTGGGGGTGCCCTATCCTGTTGAGAAAGCAGTTCCCCTCTAAAAGATTATCGTCTTCTTCGAGGATTTGGGTAATCATTGGGTCGATGTTATTTTCTAACAGATCGAGGTACCTTTCGCCATTTAAATTGTCAGGAATAAAAAACGGCCCGACAATGTGATCCCCTAAGATGCCAGCCCAAACATTTAACCTCTGAGGCCTCTGGGTATGAGTTTCCATGAACAAATGTGGATTGGTTTCACTCCAATACCTATAAGTTGCCTGTTTACCTCCCCAATTAGCTGAAATGTCGATTCATCAGAAAAACAAGTATTGTACAGTAGATTGGCATTACCGTTTAATTGTTCACTAAAAATCTCACAGAATTCAAGCCGATGATTGGGATCATTTTCGTTTAATTCGTGTACCAACTTAAATTTATATGGATCAAATTTGATGGCTTTTACAATTCGATGAACACTGCTTCGTGATACACCGGAAGCCTCAGCTACTTTCCTGATTGATTGAGTATTATCCATCTGCAAATGATCCAGAACTGCCACCTCGACTGCTTCATTCTTAATCGGTCGCTGAGGTTCATGCTTTTTGTTTCCTACAGAACCTGTTTCCATAAATTTTGTCAATAATTGTAAAACATACTGAGAACCAACCCTTCTATCTGGGTGATTTCTATTGAATATGTGCTCCGTAGCACAATTATCGTTTTTAAAATAAATGCTGACAATTTCGATTCTCTCCTGAAGGGTATAAACCATTTTGAGAACTCACTCTGGTAAAATGTATCTCGATTTAAAATTGGTTGTGAACAAATTAATGTTCAAATACTTATGAGTCTTTTATTATTCTAATACTAAAGGGACAAGGAAAGTGTTTTTGTCGAAAAAACTCGTGATGATTTGAGAGCACTAAAAAATGTAATTTTTTTATAAATTTTAATACCCAGTGCCGTGTATTTTAGATTTTTTTAAATAATTTCGATTGTGTGTAATCATCAAAAATAAAATTATTTTCCTTAAGAACGAAGTTAAAAAAATATATACAGTTACGTAGGAAATTGGAAGACCTTTCAAAAGATCTATCACTCGACCCCCTTGCTATTTGAATTTATTGAGGGGGAGGCCATGTAGGGTAGAGGGATGATGATAGGTATACAAGTATTTCATTAAAATATGTCCCCCTTGGAAACAAGGTCGACGTGTTTCACCAATTTTTCAAAAAAAATTTTATCTCCAAAGTTATTCAGTGTGCCTACTTTCCGTTGGGACACCCTGTATATATATCTGCCTTTAGAATTCTGTAGAAATCCATAAAATTTTCTGGAATTCCTTAGAATTATACTGGAATTCCTTGGTGTTCTGTGCATTTCTTTTGGAAATTTCTGAAATTCCTAGCCAAAATAGTGTACAGATTTTCATCGACAGGTTTACCCCTCGTAAACGTATTACTTTTCATACAAACAAAAAGTTGACATAAAATATAATTTGATCCACTAGTATACAATTCAAATGATTCAGTCCTCAATTTAACTATGAATATCTTAAAAAGACGGAGCAGACAAATTTTTTAAAAATTGTGTAATCATTGTGTGCCGTTTAAGAACGATTTACAGATTTCTGTTAGCCACCTGATAAAAATAACAATTAAATAAACACCTTTGGTATTAACTAAATTATAATTTCCATAATTAAGCATGTGTGCAGTGAACAAGTTTAATAGACAGTTTCAACAAACGATACAATTTTTTAAACATAAATTAAGTTGAAACATTTAAGTGAATAAGTAAAAAGTTGGGTATTGATCAATCCCGCACAAACTGTTACGTTAAGTGACATGCACATATGAGGCTATAGAGCTTCACGAGATTGAAGTAAAAGTTTTGAGATTCGCAATGACACGAGTGGTCTTTATAGGGCTGCACTGTATTGACAAAAGTGTCGACAGACTCGTCTCCTCCATATAACCAAACACTGAGCTTGATTGCGAGGACTTGATTGTTCCAAATGAACGAAATAACTGCCACAACTGCACCAAAACTTTCTCAAAATATACGACAATTGCTGAAAGAATACAACCGGAGCCATAAAAACTTTTTTAATGCTGACAATGCTGACACCAATGAAAACATTAATTAGATTTCAGTCTGGCCGGGCGCAAGTGAACAATTTAATGTGATAATTGTTAAATTTCAAAGTTCTCGCTGATAAAATAAGTCACGTCTTATCATGATTTTTTTTTCTAATATAAAGAAATGAATCAGAATAAGACGGATGAAAAAATTTTGCATGACAATTATTACCCTATTATTAAAATAACATAAAATTTTAAAACAACATAATTTCAAAAATATGAAATATTTCCTTGTCATGTTTTGGTTAACTCAACACTTTCCTGATGTTAAAATAAATTTAAATTTAGAGATAACCGTATTGTTTATTCACATCGACATTTTTTTTTGGTTTTAAAAATTTTAATTCGTTTTTTTTAACTCCATTAGGTACTGTTGAACAAAATACACACAAATATTGAAACAAGTCCTATAGAATTTTCAACTAAAATATTTTTGTGCCATTTTCGCGAAACATCCATTCAAAATAAGCATAAATTTTTAAAAACTTAATTTCAAGAAAACATTTAAAACGAGGTTTTATGTCACGTTTTAAAAAAGAGGAAGGGTTAATATAGGGTTAATATATCAATCTTTTTATCACACCACACTGCTTGCTCATCGCTTAACATCAGTACAACAAGGTTCAATATGCTCGTCTATAACATACCAGATGTGTAAAATTTAAATAATTATATGTAAAAATACACTGAAAATGTCTCTTTTTGGAACACCCTGTATAAATCTTCATTATAATAAAATTCGTCTTATTGTACCACATCGAATCTAAGAATAATCAATCATTGGCATCGGTTTTTGTTCTAATGTCAGAATAATTTTTCTGCCAAATTGTTTATCATTTTTATCAGTTAACCTCTAAAAAATTTAAAGTAGTTCTGCATTTGCTCCACAGATTTTTTAGATCTGCACTGTAAAGTCGTACTTTATTTTACGCATAATATCAGAATTTTATAAATGTATCAAGTGACCATCTAACTGCCTCCCTCAGATTATTTTTCAGTTAAAAATTATCTCCAAGATGTGGATTAACGTGTTCAACTGCAAGACACGGCCGACACTTATGAATGGGACGTCCCAGGGCGGTCGAAACTGTATGAAGAGAGAATCACTCGCTGGAGATGGAATCTTTACATCACAATAGGTGTAATATTTAACCCGATGTCACTCGGACATGTGTGTGCTTCGGCTGTAAATCTTTACTCATTATAAAACTAACCGAGACAACTAATTTATCTGAACTAATTTATTTGATGTTTATGATAATGCACTGCGTGATATCCAGGCGATGCTGCTACCGTGTCAGCCTGCTACGATGGCCAACGCTCAGCCGTACACATTTCATGCTTATTTGTCATATTTTATAGGGTTGCAGCGAACTACACAAAATGCCTCCATCAAATAAATACTGTATCAACAAGCCTGGTTATTTTACATATCTGCATAAATATATCAGAATGCTTCGAGGATTAATAAGATATGGCCGTGGCATCCTCTGATACGATTAAGATGACGTTAAAAAATATTATTATTACTCGTACTCACAGTGCATTAGCAAAGGATCCAAATTGACTTAATTATAGTTATGCAAATTTTATCTTATGGATAAATAATATTAAATGTCAATTTGTTTTGATTGCTTATTCATGGATAGTCTATTCATTATGTAAAAAAAGTAAAGGGTGACTTAGTTTTTGTGAGTTTTCACTACATATAGTTATTGACAACTGCTTAGCAACATCAGATAGTGTAAGGTATACTGGTAGTCATATGTCAGCGAGACAGAGTTGCTATTTTCTTTGAATTTCTATTTGTAACTAAAAAAAATTATAGAGTTCTCATTGTTTTTGTAGTAATGTAGTGGAATGAAGTAACATGGTGGAATGAAGTAACATAGTGGAATGAACTAACAATAAATATAATTTAACAATGATAAATTCAAATAGATATGTGACAAATAAACAAATCAATACAATAATTGAAATGCCAATTAATTTATCAAACAAACGAAAACAATTTATAAACCACCAGTTAAATCACATTTACTCATCTATATTTATAATAAGTACATACAAGATGCGAGTAAGTAAACGTTTACTTCAACCATGTTTAAACAATGATAAAAAACAATTTCTCAAAGTAAAAGAATTAAATCATTTTTTAAATTGGACCTCCTCCATTACTTTGCCATCAGAGTCTGATTCTTCTTCAACGTTTGAATTTGAATCGGTCAAATGATAAAAAGTGGCATATCTTCAAAATATGTTTGTCCCATTTCCTGTACTCATTCTTCCCACATCAGATTTTCAGATTTAAATTTTGATAGTCTTTTTCAGTTTTGTTAACCATTTCGGCATTTCGCACTTCCGTTTCTGAAAATGGTCCCCAATCATGGTCTTGTGATAGTCTCTCATTGTTTTTAAAATCCAAACAGAAATCACACCAAGTTCACATCCTTGAATCAAAATTGTATAACGTTTCCCTTCACTTTTAAGTTTAGACGGACCAAATTTTTAATTTTTGTTATGTACTCAGCAACGAATTGGAGACCCAGTTCTGGTAAATCTAAGTTTCGTTCAGGTTTCGTTTTTGTTCACCTAGAATTTTTGCATCTTTTGCAGTTTTATATTTAATCCCATTGATTTCAGAATTTTGTATAGAGTAGATCTCACTCCCTTATATTCTAATAAATTTAGTGCAGCTTTTAATAAATTATCCAAAGTAAAAAAATGTTTCGTTATATCCACGGATAATTTCGGCCAGATACCTTTTAAAACAATAATTATTTTATTTTTCAGTTCTTTCCCATTGAGACACTGCAGGCTGCCTATAAATCTATTTTTAAGAAAACATTTCTAATAAATTGTCCAAAATAAGAAAAACTATTTCGTTATATCCACTGATATCGGCTAGATACCTTTTAAAAAAATAATGCCATTTTTCAGTTTTTTCCCATTTAGATACTGCAGACTCCCTATAAATCTATAGAACGAAAATGTTTCAATTAATAAAATTGCTTCAAATATTACTTTCAATAGTTGTGAGTTGTGAGAATGTAACGTTTACTATAAATGTTAATATACAAGAATTATAATAATCGTTCCATAATTAGATATAATGGGAGATGTATCCTGGGCTTTCGGTCAATTAAATAAATAAGAAAAATATTCATTTTTTAACGTTTCGATTTATTACAACCATCATCAGAAAACTACAATTAATTACACAAAAATTATAAGGTTATGTTATGTTATGTTATGTACTTACAATATGGATTATTTTGGTATTTTTTTGGTATTAGTTTGCATTTTATAACTATTGCAGATGAGTGTTTATATGTGACTGAAACTTTTCTGGCTTGTAATGAACCGAAATGTTAAAAAAATAAATATTGTTCTTATTTATTTAATTGACCGAAAGCCCAGGATATATCTACATCATTCCTATTATTGAAATTAACGGTCAAGAAAATCATATAAGATTATTAGATGATATGAAAAGGAAATTCCCTAGAGATATTTTTACATTTATTGACTCTAGAGAAGAAATGGTGTGGCAATTTTGACACCATATCAATTTGATTTCTACTCCCATCGTGAAAAAAATAATATTTCTTTAACTAAATGACGCCATTTTAAATTTCGTATCACTGAGGAGAATCAGTTTATTCGTGCTTAATGTTATACAATGTATTATTATGACCTATTGACCCGATTCAAATTTCTATTATTAAATAATACTTTTATTTTGAAACATTTATTCCTGAACATTGCCACACATGATAAAAAATTATTAGAAATTGTATTTAACTTCAATTTTAAATATAATAAATTAAATTTAATTTTGGACCACACGATATATTCCTGTCTTCATAGTCTTTTCAAATATAATTTAGATAACACATGTCATACTTAACACGCACATTTTATAATTTATGGATATATTTGTATTTATTTTTTCAGAGTTCAAGATCCGACGTTGACCAGCACTACCTCTACGTAACATCTCATTTCTAATAAATTATTCCAAGTGGGATGTAAGACAGTCTTAATTAATTAACGAATTTTATGTTAAATATGTAAGTTTTATTAATAAATGTTAATTTGGCGTTTAGGATGTGGCAGCTATATTTTTTATGTTTATTAACTTATATGAATTAATAGTTTTCTTATTTACTTTCAAAAATAAAGGATGAGATTCTATATCTAATAAGGAATAATTATAATTTATAGTTGTTTGTGGTGGAGACTAATTATTTATCATTTATTTCTGGTATGTCACCAAATGTAAAAGCAGAATAAAAAAGTAATATCTGTGAAGATTTACCCTTCACAGATTGCTTGAGAAATTCGTTATATATAAGTTGTTGATGGGTGATCTACAACTTGCTTAAATATGATTCCTACAAAAGTTTAGAAATTTTTTATTAATATATATTAATAACATAATGTCACTGTTAATAGGATGTTTTCCATTTGTTAAATCTAGCTTTTCGATGTATTATGGGATAATACTATTATTTTAACATTCAGTGTATGTGAAGATAATTTAAAAAATAACATCTTAAAAAATTAAATAAAAAACACACTCTTCTAGGGACAGGATTCAAATTCATTTATTTGGTGGGAGGCAATTTAACCAATAACAAATCGCTTTCGTCACAGCAAAGGTTAGAATGTCGCTATTACTCATTGATAGAGTTGGTAGAAATGTGCGGGGGTCATAGTCGTACGCATCATAATAAGCATAATAAAAGAAACTAATTAATAACAAAAGCAATAAACTGTTACAATTTATGACAATGTATGCACAACTTATCCTTTCAACTAGCTTGATGAACTAGCTTGGTTATCACAAACTAGAGAAGATCTGTAAAAACTTTGCAGCATCAGGTATGTTTCTATGGTTGTCTCAGAGAGTAATGTTCCATGTGGTGAAAAAATATGCATATATTTTGAGAATGACTGTTCAACATCAATTGATACAGGCATACATAAAATAATATTTGAACGCACTTAATGGATCTGGAGATGCACCATCAATACCATCACAAATTTGTTTTAATCTGGTAAAACCAGTATCTTGCTAAACACACGTGCGAACTTTTCTCTAACGGGCTCATTTTCAGGTATAGAGTGTGGCAGCCGATTTACTTCGTCCACTATTTGCACTGACTCCGCTAACGACAATGCACTGTTTTGTAAGTTTTGTGTGGTGTCATGTAGTCTTTTATAGTTCTTGTAAATAGTTTCTAAAGCTGTTTCAACGGAAATATCTTCGAATTTTGTTTGGCTCTTTTTGGAAGTTCATATAGAAGCTCATAAATTACCCAAATAAAATGTTATATGAAATTGAATATATTTATTGAATAACACATGAAACAATATATCCCTACATTTAATACATAGATACTCAAAACAAATAGAAGTCATATGTATGTTGATGCAAGGTTCTTATTCCGACAGCTCTCCTTAATAGCTGCAGCCTCGTCAGGATTGAATTGTAGTATCACAGTTTTTAGTTATTGCAAATATTCAGCATAATAAAAAGCTGATTTCAACCATGTTCCCCAATGTGTAAGAATCGACTGTAGTGGTTCGGGACTACCGGGACTTGCTGTGAAATGCGCCAAGACGTTTAGGAGATTTAAGGAATACTTCTTTTGTACTTACTATTAATGCATCTACCTCTGAAAAACCTTGTCGAATAGTTTTTGCCACTAGATGTAAAGCATGCACTTTATATGTAATATGTATCAACCTACAACCGTGTTCTTCATGAGAACGGCATATCAAACACATTGTCGCGGCACCATCGGTCACAAACATTAAAACTTACTTGTTAACAGATCAAATTTTTCCAACGTCTCCAGCTCCACCCGCGTAATTATTATGCCAGTACGCTCAGTTAGTCTTTTGCTAGTTAATAATAGTGGCAATGTCGGCTTAAGAGTGTCCAGTATACGTACTATAACATTTAAAAGAGAATTTTTTTAATGATATGTCGTCTCGTCAACGCATAACCACAGTCGTGTATTTTTTAATACACATTTGATCTTATTTACAATGTCGTCACGTACAGTTGGTACATAGTTACTCAACATTGCGCGACTTCGTTACGTCACCTGGGGATTGTATTTATTCCAGAACTCGTTAGTTTTATGCTGCACAGTATTTACGTGACGTCTACAATCATATTTATCTCAGCACATCAGGTCTCTTTCGCACACCGTAGAAATTATTGTAGCACCATTATAGATTAAATCCGGGAATTCACTGATAAATTTATTAATTTTGTCAGCGTATGGCAGTTTTTTACCCTTGCGCACCTCTGACATAATACTTCCTCACCCCTCAAAGTGAGGAAGGTATGTATTCGTGAAAAAAGTTTTGAAATTTTTTATTGCATTTCTGTAAACATTTTGGCAACACCATAAAATTTGAATTTTGATTGACACTTCTTAAAATATGAAATGTCTAAAAAAAATATTAGTGGCCATTCCACCAATGTGACTTTTTTGAAACGTCAAAAATTACATTTATTACAAACTCCACCACACATTGAGTTTTACTACGGTGAGGAAGTTCTGATCCCCAAGTAATGGCAGCGGTTTTTTATTATTAAATTAATATCAACAAAAAAACACAATAAATAAAATTATCAACAGTACAACAACATAAAATACAACGGAGAGGAATAAGTTAGCGTGCAAACACTACGACATGCAACAATGGACTAGACTCGCGGCACGCCTCGATTTGTCCGCCAGCCGGTTATTGCCTCACCAGATATCTATCTACCTGCTGTTGAACCACTGAATAGCCGCACGACTTGCCAACTCAAATGATTGGTGCCAAGTTGTGTATTTATCCTAAGTTATGTTACTAACTTAAGTTGGTTTTCTTAAAAGACATAAATAATATGTACGTATATAGAGTGAGCCACCAGGCGTATTTAATCACTAAGATGAAACATCACCCTGTATATAGACAGAAAACCTGTTAGTGCTATAAAAAAATTGTAAGGGAAAAAATATTTTAATTTAATAATACTTATAACTTAAACGGAAACAATAAAATTGATAAAATTGTATCGCTACTAATTCAAGTATTACTCGGTAAAAACGAAAATTTCATATAATAAATATAAAGTGGGGGGAATTAATCTTCATGAAATTTTATAGGTTATAACATAACTTCACATGATAGTTTTCAAATCTAAAGACGGCTTCGGAGAACTACCTAGTGTTGCTAGCAACTTTCCCCCACCACTTTATTTCAATTTGTTCTATTGTTTTTTCGTGAATTATTACTTGTTAGTCACAGGCACATCAGAGGCTGTGTTGCAAATATTGCGAGTGTTGCTTGTGAAGTTGGGAAATTCTACCTTCACTAATCAACAGAGAGGAATATCGAATTTCATTGGATAACAAATCACGTAACTTAGTGTTACCAGAAATATCGTCCTGTATTGCAGGAAGTAGTAAAACATGATTCTGAATATGGCAGATGAAAATCCAAATAGCGGTGCACGCAGAATAAGTAATTTGACCGATGTGTCTCGGACTAAAATTTGCAGAATTTTGAGAAACAATCTGTTGCATCTCTACCAAGTACAACGGCTTGTACCAGGAGATGGTTAAAACGTTACTACAGAATTTTTTTTTCACAATTTGATAATTTTAGGGTAGACCTGCACTGCCGTCCTTATGCTAAAGGGCGTATCTGCAAAAACATAGTTTTGAGATAATTAAGGTTTTGTATTTTTCTATATGCCAACTGTTTGTGATACACCTATATCGTATCTGCTAATATTAATGCATATAAGACTAATTGGCTTAGTGAATATTAGCCCAAAAATTACTGATGTGACCTATATCTGTCTGTAATACACTGCATATTCGATTTTTTTGGCTAAGAAAATGTTAGCCACAACCATTTGGCTTTGCAATATTACTATGCGGTGGAGATATCCGATATTTTAAATAGATTTTTAGATAATTTAGAATACAGATACGCGCTTTTACTTTAGTAATAAAGTCAAATACATGCTTGCCTATGTAAAAATCCCATAGACCGAATTTCGATACAATGTCAGATACGCCCATTAGCCTTAGCACGGCAGTGCACTACTAGGACGGTTTTTTTTAATACTAAACAACAAAAAAATCCCCCTTGTAGTCCATTTACCATAATTAGAGCAATTTTATATAAAATTTGTATAAACTTAGCGTGCTTTAAAAACTGAACTGTGGGGAAAAAACTAATTCCAGTAAATATTTTTTTATCATAAATCTATCTATAACTTTGTCATATTTTTCAAATACCTCTAGCACTGGTGAATGAAATACGACGACGACTTCAAGTAAATATTGCCTGCAGTTGTAGCATATTTTAAGCATAATTTGTCTCGAGCGGCTCGGTGTCATTCTTGTTTGTGGAGACGATAATAAACAGCATCCTCTCCTGGACTGTCTTTCTCGACCGGGCTGGGCTGGGCCCTGAGAGATGTGTCGTGGCAGGGGTCAGTACGCATCTCCTACAAACACTCTATCCACATGTCACGTTACTTATGACAATCATAAATAGTTTGTCACATCCTCTGCAAAACTGTGAGACTAAATAATCACCTCTCATATGTTATTGTTTTGTTAGGAGGACTTGTCCCCTGGGAGTCTTCTTACATTTTATCTCCGAGTCAGATTAACTTTAAAAAATGGTTACATATTATTTTTTTTAAATATATTTGATTATCTACCCAAAAAACTGTTACAAATACAGAGGCGTAGTGACCCTGAAACAATTGTATACAGAACCCACTAGATTGGAAGGCCCACTAACCCATTCGTTCCCCCTAAAAACAGAATCTTTGTTAATTTTGCATAGTGTTGGTAAAAAATTGTGTTTGAGTAATAAATTTATTTAATACTTTTCATACAGTTGCCAGTTTTATATCATTTTATAAATGTTAGATACGTTAAAAGGATTTTATTTTAATAAATACCACAGAAATTAGACATCCCTCGATTCCAAAGCCAAAGTTGCACGGCCAAAGCCAAAGCTGATGAAAAAAGGCGGCCGCTCAACCATTCCCATCGACATTGCCAATGCTGGTGGTGGGATTCGAACCCGCAGCTACGATAGAAAGTTTTCTAGTCACACAGATATGGCGCGCTCTGGCTAGAATGGAGTTTTAAAGATTAAGAATTATTTACTCTGTTCTCTGTTGGTTTCTGATGTAGAAATGTTCATTTTTGTTTTCTATTTACAAAGAATTACATACAACTAGGCCCCAGGTTATATGATATTCTATCATTGAGAATTAAAAATATAGATAATTTAAAACCGTTCAAAAGAAAATTAAAACAATGGATACTCCTATGTTTTTGGCAATATTATAAATCAAAAAATATTTATTTTAAGCTTACGAAGAACTGATGTCAGGAACCATTTTAATTATTCTCGACTTACCTGATTCACACTTACCCTATTGACACTTACCTTATTATGATATATTTACCTAATTTAAAAAAAATGCCTTCGTTATATTTATATTGGTTGCCATCGTTTACTTAGATATATATTTTTTCCTTGAAATTATCTCTTTTTTTTACTTATGTTTATTTTTCTACTTAGATATATTTGCTTAATTAAATGCGTACACATAGTAATTACCCATAATGTATTTTACACATTTCCTTAGTTTATAAAATCATTTTCTCCCCCTATCACACACAAGCAAATGTTTATATCTACTTCACTGATACCCCCTTTGTTTATTTAGAGTTATTTTATATTATTTCTGTAATTATGTTTTGTAAATAAACACTATTACTATTATAAATTTTTCGGATTATCCGATGCCGGGCAGTCCTCCCGTGATGTCCGATGCCTCACGGGAGCCACGCCGGCGCATTAACTACGGCCACTCCTCACATCTCACAGGGTTAGTGGCTGTAGATACCAGAATCGTGTGCCCTAAGCAGACGGAGAGAACCCAGGATGACCGTCTTCTGCATTTGGCCTGCTAGCCACTCGGCTGATTCTTGGAAGGCTAATATGGTCTTCAGTTCCGAGAGCAGCGTAGGCTTTATCCCTCCTAGTACACCGACTATTAGGACGACCTTTTTTCCCGAGTGGCCTGGGTGCAGCACTTGGGACTCGTACCGGAAATCGCGATATTTGTTCCGTTTCTCCTTCTTTTTCAAGGTGATGTTTCTCTCCGCAAGTGCCGAGAACTTGATGACATACGTCACCTTGAGTTGATGGTCAAGGAGGATTATGTCAGGCTTGTTGGCTTGGATTAGCCTGAGAGTCGGGAACGAGTTGTTCCAGTAAATCCGACATTTCTCGTTCTCGACAACGGACTCAATATCTCCGGGGACGTAAGGCAGCACTGGTGTCTGGTCTACTCCGTACGAGTGCCTTAGATGGTAGTATAGAACTCGTAACGCCGCATTATCTCTGTGGATGTAGGCCGAAATCTCGTATGCGGGGCATGCAGGTAGTATGTGCATGCGCGATTCCGGCATCTGACGGCAGGTCCTGCAGTTAATGTCAGGAACTTCGACACGCCACATGCGGCTGGGGTAGACCAAGGTGTTGATAACACCATCTTAGCAGGCCATAATGAATCCCTCGTTTTCCCAGCTGACCTTAGAAAGACGAATGTCAGCCTGATCGACAATCCCAGTGTTTCTATGTTCTTATAGAAGACACCATGCTAGGGTTTATCGACATGCTGCCGAAACAGATTTTCCTGTTCGGCAGCTCTAATTCGGGCTTTCAGGCGATTTGGCTGAAGCCTAGTGACTGACTCTACATCAACACCTCGCCGGCCACCTCGCCTGGTGTCGAATGCGAGACCGAGTTCATCTGCTGCTCTTTTCGCTGCTTTGAATAATCCTGCTCCCACTCTTACAGTTTCGTGATATTTTACAAACCGCATGAGATGATCTGAGCTCCTGAGGATGTTACATGCCATACTCAACACTACTCTGCCATGCATACACTCCTCGCCTCCCCCCGTTGACGTGGGAGATACACACGAGGAACGGACGCTCTAGGATGAATACTTCTGTGAATATTCATCATCTTGCGGGTAACTCTGTCTAATTGGCGCAGCTCATCTACTGTCAATGTCACTACTCCAAAGGAGTAGAGCAGAACCGAAACGACAAGCATGTTAGTCGCAGACACCTTGTTCTTCCCCGAAAGTTCGGAAGACCAAATTTTTCGGAGACGGTCTCTGTATTTGCCTCTTTCGGAGACGGTGTCTGTAATTGCCGCGCAGAGAATTCTTTATTTGTGTTACATCCTGGATGAAATTCCTAGCAAGAGTTCTACTAAGCTGGAGTTATAAAACTTTTTTAGTAGAACCTGACCTCTGATTATGAGGAAAATTATAAAGCACAACTCTTGGAAGTCCTGCAAATGAAAAATTATGAGAAGTATATTATAGACACTATAGCGGAGAGATATGGCCACAAAATGTTGAAATTACCGCCATATTTCTGTATTTTCAACTCGAATGAATTAATTTGGTGTAAATTGAAAAAAATTATCAGAAAATTAAATACTTTTCCGAAAATCGATTAAAAAATCGTAGAGTTAATTCAAAATGAAGTGTCGAAAATTAACAAGGAAGACTGGGAAAAAGGAATTAAGAAAGTAATTACAATTGAGGATGATTAGTTAAAAATTGCTAAATGCCATATAAATGGTGGAAATAAATTTATTGTAAATTTGAACGTGGATAGTAGTTCATCTGAAAATGAAGAAGAGGGTGTGAAGGGCGAGGAGTCAGAGAAAGAAGATGTGAGGTGAGGTAAAATGAATTGATGTGAAGTGAAGAGGTCAATTTTGAGATATCAACTGTATTATTTATTTCTGTTTTTGTGCTTTCGTAGTTCAGTGCTTGAGAAATATTTTTTTTAGGATGTTATTATTTATTAATGTTAGTTTTTTTTCATTTTGACAAAAATACGTCTTTCTGTTTTTATTATAGTAACAATTTTACTATTAGAATTTATTTTTAACGTAGGTAGGTTAATCCCATATGAGTAATTATTCATGATAAAGCAAACAGAAAAATTCTCATAAAATTTCTTTTATTAATAAAAGGAATTTTATGAGAATTTTTCTGTTTGCTTTATCATGAATTTATTTTTAGTTTATTTATTGAGAGAAATATTTATTTCTGTTTATATTTTGTGAGTATATTTTTTAATTTTATTTTGTTTTTAAAGGTTTCTTGTTACTTTTTAAATAATTTCTTTATTCTATACTAAACGAGCGAGTAATACAGATAAATCCATCCCTACGTCCCGTCGCTACAGCGATTTCTCCTACTATACTATTCCGTTTTAAATTTTTATTTTCATTATAAGCTCAGTACCCGTTTCTTAACTTTTCAGTCAGTTTTACACTCGCACTCTACAGGGAAAGTTTTCCTCGCATACGTGTCAGCTGAAAATCTCTATTGTTTTCGTAAAATCGTTAACAAAATTTTATGAAGAAACAAAATCTATTCGAATATTCCTACACTTTTGTGTGTTAATTATCTTGAGCAAAATAAAACTCTATATATTTACAAAGCTCTGTGAATTTATTTTACTTAAAAACGAAAGTGTAGGTAGTTTGCACTGAACTGGTGAAAAAAATCACCGTCAAAAAAACAGAAACAAAAACCGAAATTTAATCGATCTCGTGTTGTTTACCAACAAGAAGCCTGCATAACCAGTTAGGTATTTAACACATACATAATATGTAACTTGTGTGAAATGAAGCGTGCGTTTAATAAATACACAAAGTGATCCTGACATAGTTGATGTGTTATCTTGACAATTGAAAAAAATCAGAAAAGCAAAAGCACAAAGTGTAAAAGGCGTAACACGCCCCGACGCTGTCATTTTGCATAAACACAAATCGATGCACTCCTCATCTCACCTCAACTATTAAACCGACAGCTTACATGATCATCTAATTAATTAGTGATCATCGTATTATTCTGCCGTCATTTTAGAGGCGGTTCATAACAACACTATCGATAAACGAAGTAAAAATAACTTTTAATAATTTTAAAAATGTCAGTATGAAATTCGGTACAAGTTCTTGCTTAATAAAAGACATTTGCTTTTGAACACAAAATGTGGAGGGGGTGGTTAGCTAGAGATTTAAAATTTTTTCTTAATATAATACAAATGCATTTCGGCCAGGCCAGTTAAACTAACTATTTACTAAATAAAATATAAAAGCATTCAACCCTTAAGTACCGTTGTGCGGTCATCGTGATCGATGCAAATATTTATCTCATGATTTTGTATCCCCATTTAATTGTATCGGCCTGCACACCCATGTACCTTCATTTCAGCAGAGGCAACCACGAGAAATTCAAGTACATATAAAAATGTGTTCGGTTTTAGGTATAATTACTGACATACTTCCATCCTTGTTGTACATAGGTGTTTCTCAATTAATCTATCTTTGTTGCAGTTTGGGAAGATTTTCGTAGATGGCGCTGGCAGCACAGGAAACGTCATCGTTGATGTTGGATCCGGTCGCCATATTGTTTGTTTTGATACTGATATTGTGTGGTATGTGTTGTTATTTATTTTATATTGGATTACGAATTGCAAAATACTGTGACTTTTAAATACTATTTCATTTGAACTTTTTTATTAGTGTTAGTGTAGTATATAATTTTATTATAACCATGCTATAAAAACATTGTGTTATTTGTGGATTCAATGTAGACCAGGTGAAAAAAATGCACTATTTTTCAGTCAATGACCAAAAGTAAGTTTGTGTTTTGTGCTTTAAAGGTATTTAAATGAAATTGTTTCCTTCTTGTTAGGTCCAAAATTTGGCAAGAAATGAAATGCTTGATGTATCACTACACACATCTTAAACCCAAGATTTCTATTATAGTCACTGAATTCATCTTTGATATTGTGAACTTCTCATGGTATTCCTGTTCTCACCTTTATGAAATTGTAACCAGGGAGATCGTGAAAGCTGTGTGGAAAATTGGAATTCCTTGGTGGTGTAAAGAAAAAACCAAAAAAGATCCAGAATCGAATGATACAAAGAAATCTAAACATAAGCTGAGGACATTCTACCATCGACAGTTGTTGATATGAGGTTTGTTCTAGCAGCAGTCAGAAACAGTTTGCAAACTATAAAATAAATAAAAATGTTTTATTTTATTAGCTTCTTATGGCTTGATAATTTTAATGATATTATTAATGTTTTTTTTATAATTTCAAGTGTTGATGTTGCTTGAAACTGTATTATGTACATATGCCTACCTAATATGTTTATATTTTACCCAATTATTATTAATTAGATATATAATTTATGTACGTACGAGCAAGTACTTCTTCGTTCTTATGTAGGATATGTATATTTATTTGTAAAAACTTATCAGTGTTTGTAATATGTTTTGTTAATGTAAACTTTACCTAAGCAATTAAATATTATTACTATTATATTTGTTAAAAGTATTGTTAAATTGCAGACCACATTATATAAATAATGTGCAGCATTAATCGATGTTGATACATATATCTAAGATGTTGGGAGGCAAATGTACATTTTTTTTCCTTATTGGTAGGCTTAATTATATATTTTTTTTACTTGCCATATAGGTTTTGTATTACATAGGTACCTGTTGTTCAAGAAAGTATTATAATCGTTATTATTTAATTCTAATATGCTTAACTTTTTGCTTAGCCATTTATTTTTCTGTGGTTTAGATTATTTAAAATATCTACATAATTATTGCATTCGTTGTGGCTTGTTATTTTATTGATTTTCTATCAATAAACGATTTATTTTACCCGTTTTGTTTTATTTCTTCATTAAAATGTAATTAAAAATATAACAGCCAACAAAACGCATCGCGCACTTTTTAAATCATCATGGCGCACGCTACTCTAATCTTCCCAAACAGTTGACCAGTGCCATATTCCGAATAGAAACAATAGAAATACTTGAATGTCTCGTGATTGTCTCTAATTTCAGTGTGACACGAGTACCTGGAAAGAATGCAACACGTCTGGCTGCGAGTTCTGTTGCCCATAGATAATAAATTTCGAATAAAGCGGTCATGTTGACCGCACATCACTGCTAATGTAACTTTCTCTTGGCGGTAAGACTATATTTACGATGGATAATGGTGTGGAGCCGTCAAAGCGGATCCGGGTAACTGTTCCAAACTTCGATGAAGTGGCTTTAAGGTGGTATAATGGACTAAGCAGGAACAATGAGGACGAGAATGACAAGACATTTGTGAAGTGAGTGAGCACGAGACAAATTCGGAAGCAGACAGTATAGAGAAAGAACCAGACGAGGAGGAGATGGAAGAGCCCAGTGAGGAATACGATCAGCAAGATTCTAATTGGATCGATAGTTTTTTTGGAAAAAAATCGATATAAATGGTCCTCTGAAAATTTTGTTTCTTGCATTAGAACCCAGAAGCATAACATCATATTACGTGTCCCAACGTTACGTGAACCAGCCAGGATTTTAGGTGATAATGGAAGTCCCGCTGCAGTATGGAATCTATTATTTTCGAAGGAAATGCAAAATATTATTTTGCGGTAGACAAATGTTAGAAATGAAAGACAGACATAGAAATCAAAGATTCACAGAGAACGGAACTTCAAAACATAAATATTGTCGAACTGAAAGCATTTATTGGTTTACTTTTCTACACTAGCGCTTTTGTATCAAACCATGTACATATTGACAGAATTTTTGCAACAGATGGAGATGATAGGGACATTTTTCGATGTGTAATGAGCAAACAGAGAATTGCCTTCATTCTCGCATGTTTACGCTTTGACAATCCTGATCGATTTGTTAGATATCAGGATGACCCTTTAACTCCAATATCAGAGATTTTTTCATTAACAACTCTCAAGCTACATATTCATTGGAACCGAATTATTGCATAGACGAGATGCTTGTGTCATTTAGGGGAAGATACAAATATAAAATGTATATGCCTAATAAACCATGTAAATATGGTATAAAAATTGTATGCATTACAGATGAAAAAACTCATTACTTCTACAACGGATATATTAATGCCGGTAAAGATTCAGACGGGTATGGCTTAAATGCTGCATTGAAACAGTTTTCCAAACTATTACAATCCGTTTTGAGATTGGTAAGATTTATTGAGAATACAAACCGTAATATTACAGCTGACAATTGGTTCTCATCCTTAGAATTAGTTGAAGAGTTGAAAAATCGAAACCTCACCTATGTTGAAACTATGAGAAAATCAAAAAGAGAAATTCCTCCTGAGTTTTTGCCACAAAGAAACAGAAAAGTAGGAAGAGAAGGAACATTGTTTGTATTTACGAAGGAGACCACATTAATTTCCTATGTTCCCAAAAAGAAATAAATCAGTCATTCTCATTTCTTCGCACCATCATTCAAAATCATTTGATGGCGAAAAACCAGACATTATTACGTATTATAATTCCTCAAAAGGTGGAGTAGACACCCTCGATGAAAAGTGTGCCAAGCACTTAACCAGCCGACGAACGAGACGATGGCCCATGACGATATTTTTTCGAATTGTGGATGTAAATGGAGAAAATGCATATGTTGTCCACCTAGCATATAAAAATAATCCAGTCTTAGGGAAAGCAGATTTCATAAAACGACTTGCGGTTCAGTTTAGTAAGACCACATCTTGAAATACTAGCAGCAAATGTTAGAAACCCCCGTGAAGTACACTTTTGTATTAGAGGAGTATTAGGTGTTCCTGAAGAACCCTTTGAACAAGTAGCTTCTGAGAAATTAGAGAAGTGAAAAACTTGTTATACCTACCCTTCCAATATCAAGAGGAAAACATCACCTGTGTTGTACGTACAATAAACAAATATGTCTTGAATGTGCCTCAAAATTATGCTAAAATTTCAAGTGCCATCTGTAACATATTTTAAGTAATACAGATTTTAAACTGTATTTGGAGGAATCTATGAAGCAGCGCCACTCAGAAGGAGAATATTCGATATTAAGTTCCAGCATTAAACCATCAATATCAATACACTCGTACAATGAATTTTCCATATTATAAAATGTGGAAAATGTTGCATTTCTTTTTCTAAAAGTCGTAATCTTTGTTTTTTTAGCCAGTAAGTTTCACTCCTTAAGTCGGGAACCAAGATGTTCTGCTTGTTATTTTGACAGCCCCAAGTCACGTACCAAATCATTCAATTCATATTGAGCAATTAAGAGAGAGCCACTAAAATTTTCTGGAATATAAAAAGTCCACAAGACTAACAAGCCAATGTTTAATGATAATATACATAAGGCAGATACTTCTTGTGAACAGTACCTAACACTCAAGTAACTTAAATAATTTTTCTTAAAGTATCTTTGGAAAATATCTAAGTTACTTTTTAAAAGTATCTATCCCAGCTCTGTATATACCTAAATTTTCGATTATCCACCACAAATGCGGAATTGTATTTTTTTATTGATTGGTTTATATACATTTTTAAATTGTTTGTATTATTACCGAACTTAAAATCTTTAAGGCTAAGTCATTAGGTATATTTATATACCCATACCGCTACTGGAAGAACACGGCTATTTTTACACTAATTTAATTAAAAGGCATGCCGAGAAGCACTTTTAATAAATTACTCTTAATTCAACATTTAAAGTTAAGTATAACCATTACTGGTTCGAGTTAATACTGATTAATATTCATTCGGAGATACAGATAGTCATATGGGTTTCTTTGTATATGGTGCCTATAAATTTAAGAGTTCGTCACACTGATGGTACACCACAAGGTCTACCAGCTAATAACATGAAATTGTTACTTCGAACTCAGTGATTTATCTCACAGGTGCTTTGATTTGTGACGAGGCGTTCCTGAAGATATGTTTCTTAATCGGTGTTTTAATTGCCACCTCTGATATTCGGCAGTATTGAATTCTGGGTGCCTCTTCGAGTTGATGGAGCCAGTTTAATATCCACTGTAAATCAGTTTCTTATCTCAACTTTTTTACTTTATAATTTATTGCCCATGTGATACTGGCACATACGTAGGACTTTGAGATATGGGATATTTTAGATCGATCATCGAATTTTTAGGAACAGCAGGCGATTACATTCTCTCATATCTCATAAATAATATTAAAATATTTTTCATGTACAGGGTGATCATTTTATGTAGCTCATCGGATTTTCTGACTTCATTTTTGAGCCAAGAAATAAATGCAAATTTGCAGTTTGTTATCCTATACTTTCGGGTAACTAAAATCAATATTTGTTTCTTGAATATGTTGGTATTTCGATAGTATTTACGTTAGTTGAGGTTCAGTTGGTTTTCTGTTTTCAAACTAAGCGTTCCTGGGTAAGAAACTGCAACTTTCGTTTTTGAATATTTTCCTAGCTTAGAGATAAAATGAGAAAACTGAGCATAACACCGAAAATGATCATATTGTACAGCCATCGTACGGTGAGAAATCTGGATGCCCATTAAAAGAACGCCCGCAATTTGTTTGAATAAACCAAAGACACTAATCAAATGATTTTAGATTATTAATAGAATCCCAGCGAATTTAAATTTAGTGATTATAGTGGCCTTGATGTCGATGGCAAATTTTATCAGCCTGATATTAAGTTAATACCTACCAGAGTTCCTCAAGGCAGTGCTTTAGATTCAATTTCTTTTCTCATTTTGATTAATGACCTTCAAAGTTACTTGAAACTAACAAATGACTTCTACGTTACTCAAAATGCTGATGTGATAATTGCATCAGTGGTAGATAATCTACAGGATGTATTGACGTCCTGACTGACTGATATGCTGACTTTGGTTTAAAACATAATGGGACAACAGTCCTAATGTTGATGTTTGTCAATCATAGCTTATTGGTAAAAGTTAATTATTTATCCATAACAAATAGTGATTCACTCAAATTGTTGGTACACTAGTTGTTTAAAATTTAAACTGCTTCAGGATTTTTGAAAAAAAGAACCTAGATGCTACAATATTTGGCAACCCTGTTCTTTTGTTAGTTTGGAAGTGCTTAAAATGTTTATTCAATCATTAATAAATGATGGCATTAGGACTACAAAAGGCAATGTAAGAAATAACTGTTTATTAAATAGTATTAGTTATTTACGTAACAAGACCGGAAACTGATTCATTACTAGGTGAGCTGTTAAGCCCAATTAAGACAATTTTCAGGTGTGTTGCCTACAATATATTTTCTGCAACCGGTCTTGCCAGTCTCAAAAAATCTTTCAACTTGAAATTTTGTGCAAACAAAATTTATAAAACTCAACGAATAGAATCAGACACTTACTTTCAATGAAAACTGGATTAGTCATTTATAATTCTTATCAGATACTGTTTGGACTAAAAGGTTAGTTAATAAAATAAACGTAAACTTAAAAAACCCTTCGAAATTCCTCGACCTTTCAAAATGAGAGATAAAATCCGAAATTTGTTTCGATTCCATGCGATCCTCGATTCGGCCATGGCATTGATAAGATTCTTAAAGTTATAGGTACGACAGTGGTTCGTTCATCGGGAAATAAACAACTTTGAGACAATCCAAAAGACAAAATTGAAGCAAACGAAAAGTCGCGCGTTTACGAAATTAGCTGGAAGGATTGTAATCAAGAGTATGTTGGATAAACTAGACGACCAATTCAAACTAGATTCAAGGAGCATATCTCAAATATGGTAGAACAAATAAGTCCAATGTTTTCCAACAGGTATTTGAGAACAACCATAAAGTAGACAGTAGCAATTTAAAATTAATTAGGACTACAAATACAAGACAGCTGGATTCATTTGAACGCTTGGAAATTATAAAACGTAAAAACAGTATGAATAGGTATAGAAGGCCCCTATTGGTTAGTCAGTCAAAGTTCACCGAATCCTAACAATAGTTTAGGTATAAACAGGCTACATTGTTAGCATAGAGTTAGTTTTAGTCATCTTCAGATGATGCATTATATGGACAGGCCTGCGAAGTCTCTAGATTTGATTCTATTTGACATTTTTATTGGGACAATTGAATATCAAGTATACTAGGTCAGTGAACTTGAATGATGTAATAAAACCAAATAAAGTTGGAAATATCTATTACTCGATAGATACAGATCTTATTGATGGTCAGTGGTGAGATTTAAATTTTAATGGCATTTATTAATTACTTATAATATAGTAATGTTTAGTAAATATCTACTCATATAAACGCTGTTCGATTAGTCTCTGTCATCTCAATATGTATTTCACCACTTTCCCCCACATATCACTGATCAGAACAAATAAATGGAAGAAAGACCTATGTAGGCGCTGCCTTTAGTGCCATTTTGGATACGACGTCGAGTCGTTGGTGCTGGTTGAGGGGTGTTTTCTAAATGTTTGTCGTTAATTCATCATAATGATTCATATGCGTTTGAGACTGGGACCCGTTTTTACACCCTGAATGTTAAGGGTGTAAATTATAAGTTTAAGACAGATAGTCAATAATATCTGCGCCATACACATTTCATTTCTCAATTCTCATTTGACTATAATATACTTCGAATACTTATTCTTCTCTTATTTTTTGTGTATTTATTCTTAGTTTTACTTTAGTGTCACTTTTTTAAGGCAAAGTACTTCTAGTAAATATGTTAACAAACACTATTTACGGTAACTTTGCATGTAGGCCATAATCTTGATTCGTATGGTTGGCAAGATTAAAGCATCGAAGAACATAACACAACATATGGGCAATATTCAATAAAACATCGTTTATGCCAAAGTATAAATTATATATCTATTGATATAGACATATTTAACATTACTTTTGAGCAGTTGAAAAATTTTGTAAATACAATTTTCAGGTCTAGATTGGCATTTTCTTACTTATTTTTATACAAAAATTCCTTCAATTAAAATACTGTAAAATTTTTAGCATATTTAGTTTTAATATAATTTTTAGGGTTAGTTAATATACTAATCTATATCAATTTTGTACTATTTGGATTTGTAACATGTTACGTACTGAGTAGATAAAAAAATAAATCAATAAATCAATAAAATAATATTTATTTTGCTATTGGTCGCTGCTTCTGTTTTGTTTTTATTGATTCCCGCAATTTTCTGGTCATAAAGAGAATAAAAAAAATACTGTGCTGTCGGACGCCATTTAGGTTATGTTCTTCCCCAGAAAACTGACGTTGCTCGAGGTTATAAATATAAGTTTCACATACATTTAGTATGCTGCTCTAGTTTGTGTAAATTTGTGCCATTTTCAACAAAGATTATAATGGAATATAATAAAAGTTGCCTTTTTTATTTTGAATTTTCATCGTTCTATATATTTTTTAGTTAAATGTGTTCCTTGTTTTATAATTTTATTAAAAGTTTGTTTGAATGAAGTCTGATATTTTTTATATTGTACTACCTAATTTAAACTTAGCGAGATTTTTAAACAAAATATGGGATATTTTATGCCTGCGCGTGGGACTGTTTGTTACACTCAGGTGGCAACACTGGTCATACATGCATGAACATTTTACACGGTAATACATCACCTGGAGGCAAACCAGGAATTGACGTCATTTGTCGCTGCCTCCCGATTTCTAATTATGAGACATTCAGTGAAATCTAATTCCCAGGAGATCTAATTCTCAGTTCCCACGAGATCTAATTCTTACGGCATCTTAATTCTAATAACGACCCTGTATATCTATTCGGGTATCAGAATTAGTTTGAAGTCAGTGTTTTTATGTATGCATCCATGATAAAACACAATCGAAAAACCGAACGGATATACAAAGTCATGCATTAGATCTCGTAGGAAAATAGTTTCCGGTTATTTAAATCCAGTGGGAATTAGATCTCGTGGGATGATTTGACTTCTAATCGGTGTTTGGTTTTTTCTTGGAAACTCTGCTTCCTATCGAGTTCTGACAGGTAAAATTGCCCCTTTCATGCTTTTTAAAAATATTTACAAATTACTAATTCACCGATACTTTTTTTTTTATAAAAAGTTTCATAGACATCCCTCTATATTGAAATAATAGCTGATAATTTTCAGTACTAAATTATTTGCCCTCGAATATCTATCTTTATATTTATATTTATCAAGATTATTCTCTTCCATACGGATTAGATATACATCTAAGAACGACAATAATTATTAAGACATTAATTCGAATAAAAAATGTATATCGTATTATTAATCACAATAAATAGTATGTAACTATCTATAAAAGGACAAATTGGTACATTAAAGAAAATGGGAACATCAGTAGGGTCTAATCGAACACAGAGAAAAAGAAACTGCGGAGGGTCCAGCGAGAGTGTGTGACGCTCTAGCTGCAGATGTGAGTTTTGATGTCTCTGTCACTAAAACTTGAAGATCTGAAGTGTGCCATATTGAAGTTTTCTTAGTGCCGTTAGTTATTTGTTATGGTAACAGCCCCCAAAAATTGATTCAGCTTATGTCTCTAATAGATACAATAAATATCAAGAAAGTTTTCTGTGCGATTATCAGCAATAATGTTGGCGACAATATCTAATAATATTGGTTTATTTTTATAACAGCCAATATTTTTTTACAACTGCTCAGTCTAAAAACTATTTTGTGAAAAAATCTAGTTTCCATTTTGTTTAGTTTGTTCAATCCATGTCATTATTGGGTCGGGTTATATTACAATATTATGTTTTTTTTTTTATGAAAATTGAGATGTCAACATAACAAATTACTGTGCACTAATATGTTTGTTTTCTTTACCTGCATTTTCTATATTTTTAATAAAATTTGTTTCCCAAGAAATGAGTAAAATACACGTTACACAAAAGTGCAGGCAAATAGAGCTAACAATGTCTAAAACATGGACAAAACTTCAAAAGTATCGAGATCGGGAACAATGTACGCTACGATAAACGCGGCGTACGCGTCGTTCAGACTCTGCAAAGAGCTGACGACTCCTGGGTTCAAATCCCATTTTGGTTATAAGTGCAGTTCAAAGTTTAAAAATTGTAGGTGTCCAGTTTTTTAACATGAAGATCAAACTTAGGGGAATTAAATATGTATTTCATTTCCTGTGGGAGCCATTTGCACATATTTGAGGTAATTTTCAAATTAAATGATGACATCGTTAAACCTAACGATCAAAATAATTACTTTTGGTCCAGAAAAATATCTACTTGCAATAAATTTCTACGGGATTTGAAATTATAATGAAAAAAATACGTTTTATTTAATAGATCGATGTTTTTGCTAAGCAGCATGGATAACATGAAATTTATTCCACGAGCAAACAATTGCGTGTTAAACTGCGTCCCATAAATCATTTATTAGCACATAACTTGCTTAGGGGTACCAGCATTCTAACACCAGTCACTGCATCATTATGAACAATTAATTGTTGTAGATTTTTTTTGTAAATTAATAGTGAATCCATATGTACTTATCATACGGACAACTGATTTTGGTGGTTCCTTAGTTGTATCGATTTATATAATGTGAATAAAAGTTTAACAAATCATTTATTATCTAACACATGTTTTCTTATCTTTTCAATAATTCATTTCTTCTGTATTATATATGGCGTTCAAGGAGTAATTAAGAAATTAATAATTTCTGTTCGTAATGGTAACTGACTTCAAAAGATTGGAACATCTTTCATATTTTTATATTCTTGTTGTCCGCTCTTCATTTTTATTTCATATGACTTACTTAATATTTGTTGCAAAAAATCTTTAAAGGGTTATTTATTTCATTTTTGACTCCCACAATACACCAACAACAAAACACTCGAAAATACTATGGAGGTGTTAAAACTGCTTTATTAATTATTTAAAAAAGTTTCAGTTTCTTTGCTCCTACTTAAATAAGATAGAACAGTATGTCATGGTTTCAAGTCAATATTACTGCTACTTCTGGCTCCCTCAGGGCTCTGTGCTTGGCCATCTGCTATTTGTTATATTCATGAATGACATTACCATGGACCTGTAATATAAAACCCTACTTTATCCTGATAACCTGATATTATTTTCTTGCATTAATACAGTTGAGGACTGCTGCATACTTCAAGATGATGACAATTTAAACAATTGGTGCATTAAAATTAAATTATATCAGAATATTACTAAATATAATATTATTATCTAACACCGTTATGAAATGTCAAGTTTTAAACGCATTTTTGACGTTACGAAACGTCACATTTTTCATAACTCAGTCCCATTACATAACTGAGTGATGTAATGAATTTTTACGTAACTGATTATTATCATTTTTCTATTTTAAAGCGGGATTAGATAAAATTTTGTACTTAACACGTTATGAAAAGTAATTTTACTTGACTCATGTAATTTGCAAATATTACATTCGTCAAATAAAATTAGTCTTTTCATAACTGGTTACGTAAATAACTATTACGTATTCCCATAAACTAGAACCACTTGAACTTAGGTATAATGTACACGATACTTATATTAATACATGCAATTAGTTTGAGGATCTGGGAGTCTATTTTGACTCCAAACTGGCATGGAATAATCACTTAAATAAAATTGTTGCTAGTGTGGGTTGGAACCTTTAATGTGAAGATAAAGCTGACGTAGTTTTCCACGAAACAACAAAACACTATAAATAGTGTTTTAGTGTTTCATAGAAAACTACGTCAGTGTTAAATTGTTGCTAGTTCCTTTAAAAGTTTGGGTTTTATAACCAAAAATTGCAAACAATTTAATAATACAGACTCTCATCTTATTTAATGCCTACGTAAGAACAAACCTAGAGTTTGCATCAGACACTAGTATGGAATCTTGAATACGAAGTACATTTAACAGGAATTGAATCAGTCTAGAGGTGTTTTGCCAAATTTTAGTGGTATAAAGTTGGTGAAATCTATCCAACATTCGGATATCCAAATGATCCAAATGATCAATCGACATGTATAACTAAGTTAACGACAAAAAGAACATATCATTTGGTTTGGTTTCTATTCCAAGTTGTAAATTATGTAATTGCCAGAAAGAATATTTTATCATTTCATATTGTTTGGAAATGTTTCATTAGTGGTTTACAGTATCATATTATATCTACGTGAAAAGCACCTCTGGAATTTGTCGATATCTTCCGATGTCTAGATCTCACAAATAATTACGATTATTTTATGAATGATATCGATATATTTATTTGCAATTTGCATGTAATAAGAAACTGATATTGTAAGTTATAATGCTAGTTTTTTATGAGTTTAACTAAAATCTTTTTAGTTTTTCACATTTTTGTTATTCTATTTTTACGTTACATTTCGAATGTACATATATCTTGACGAATATATTTTCCCCTATTTTTTAATGCCATTTAAACATAATTGTTCAATATAGGTATTCCATTGTTAATTAAGTTTGTTTGAAACTATGTATTTCCTGCACCGTAATTAGAAGTTTTCTATCTAGGCAGCTGTATTGCTAATAAAAAAATTAGTAAATAATCAGCAGCAATGAAATCAAGATTTTGTACTTTTATTATATACATGGTGATTCGTAATTACGGGGTAGTACTTTACGGGTCGATAGTGGATAAAAGTAAAGTGTAGTTTGTTATATAGACCATAGTCCAATACCGCATAATAAGGGTGATACAAGTCCCCAAAAGGGGCTCATGAAAGTTTTTTTTTGCGATTACTTCTCAACGGCTTGAAATATCAAAGTTTTGATTCTATCTATTCATGCGTCCAGCTATGTTTTTCACATGCAATAAAGACTAGGCGTGTATTTGGCAGTTTACATTATAAACTACCCCTGTTTCTTCACTTTAATATAAATCTAACTTTTCGAGATCTAATCAGCACAGCTAACAATAAATAATGAATCAAAAATATACTGCATACATGTTATTAAAAATATAATTTACTGTTCGAATCCGGCTTTTAATTTATAGAAAAACATAATTTATTGCATATAGAGTGCATACTATCTCATCCCCCTTAATCTTGTTTTCTCATGACCCGCATGACGTACCCATCCGATCTAGCTTGCATTGGCCGTCAGCGCTTACTATGACAGCTTGCTACAAAGATTCGAACGATTTATATCACTGGATCCTTTTGTATTTTACCTAACGCACTATGCATTAGTCGCAATAAATCAATTTTATGGTTTGGTAAATCAAATGTTATAATGGGCTCACACGTTTCATATCCATCTCGGAGCTGGATCCATTATGCATAGAATTTGCAGGACGGGGATGATTTCTGTTTGCTCTTTTCTTTTTATCTGTAAAATATATCCAAGCCACAAATTGAAAATATAGGGGTAACATGTCTTTTTCGGTTTATTATTTGAGACCGTAAAATGTTGTAATAGTACTAGAACTATATGCTACAAGTATTACAATAATAAGATATAATTAAAGATATAATTAAAATCATGACTTGCTGAAAAGAATAAAAATGCCAAATTGTACTAACAGCGAACTTAGAGAACTTAAATTTAAATAATCATAATCAAATGTTAAATAAAGATCAATTATTTATCCTAATTCATAGATACTGGAAAAAAAGACACAAGTAATTCATTGATTTTTATTAGTATGTTAACTTTCAATGTTCAACAATCTTAATTCTTTCCAGAAAAGCAACTACTTTTCACAACACATTGACAACTCTGGAACTGTAAGCGACACACCTACTACAGAAATACAGTTTTGTTTGGTTATTTTGACACTGAATTTATATACAGCTTGTCCCAACCAAAAATAGGCACCCTGAATAACTTTGGAGAGTTAAAATTTTTTTTGAAAAATTAGTGAAACACGTCGACTTTGTTTCCAAGGGGGACATATTTTAATGTAATACTTGTATACCTATCCTCATCCCTCTACCCTACACGGCCACCCCCTCAAAAAATTCAAAGGCAAAGGGGGTCGAGTGATACATCTTTTGAAAGGTCTTTCAATTCTCTACATAACGGTGTATTTTTTTAAAACTTTTATCGATTCGTTCCTGAGAAATAACGGTTTCATTATTTTAGGTACGAGAAATAAAAATAAAAGAAGCAGTTTAAATTATCGTATGTATGAAAATGACCCCCACCGACTTCCATACAGTAATATAATCTATCTTGAAATTCTGTACGAACATTTCTGAACACATCTGGAGTCAATAAACGGCATTCTCGAACAATTCTTTCACGTAACTCTTTCAGAGATGCGGGTTTTGTTTCAAATACCTTCGATTTCAAATGTCCCCACAGAAAGAAATCCAAGGGAGTTAAATCGGGTGACCTAGCGGGCCACTCCACAGGACCTCTTTTTCCAATCCATCGCTCAGGAAACCGATTATCCAAAAATTGACGGACTGCTGCAGCAAAATGTGGGGTGTCCCATCCTGTTAAAAAACAGTTCGCCCTCTAAAAGATTATCATCTTCTTCGAGGATTTGGGTAATCATTGGGTCGATATTATTTTCTAACAGATCGAGGTACCTTTCTCCATTTAAATTGTCAGGAATAAAAAACGGCCTGACAATCTGATCCCCTAAGATGCCAGCCCAAACATTTAACTTCTGAGCCTTTGGGTATGAGTTTCCATGAACAAATGTGGATTGGTTTCACTCCAATACCTACAATTGTGTCTGATTACCTCCCCATTTAACTGAAATGTCGATTCATCAGAAGAACACGTATTGTACAGTAAATTGGCATTACCGTTTAATTGTTCACTAAAAATCTCACAGAATTCTAGCCGGCGATCGGGATTATCTTCGTTTAATTCGTGTACCAATTTAAATTTACATGGATGAAATTTGTGGGCCTTTACAATTCGATGAACACCGCTTCGTGATACACCGGAAGCCTCAGCTACTTTCCTGATCGATTGAGTATTATCCATCTGCAAATGACCCAGAACTGCCACCTCGACTGCTTCATTCCTAATCGGTCGCTGAGGTTCATGTTCTTTGTTTCCTACGGAACCTGTTTCCATAAATTTTGTCAATAATTGTAAAACATGCTGAGAACCAACCCTTCTATCTGGCTGATTTCTATTGAATATGCGCTCCGTAGCTCTAGCACAATTATCGTTTTTAAAATAAATGCTGACAATTTCTATTCTCTCCTGAAGGGTATAAACCATTTTGAGAAATCACTCTGGTAAAATGTATCTCGATTTAAAAATGGTTATGAACAAATTAATGTTCAAGGACTATCAAATACTTATGAGTCTTCTATTATTCTAAAAATAAACGGACAAGGAAAGTGTTTTTGTCAAAAAAACTCGTATTGATTTGAGAGCACTAAAAAATGTAGTTTTTTTTATAAATGGATCATTCTCGTATGTGGCAAATGTTTCATTTGACAAAATTATATGTTGAAATGTCTTTATATATACAGATCCGTGGAGTATTTGGCTAGAAAGCGCGATAGCAAGTGTGACTAGATATTCTCTCTATCGTAGCTACGGGTTCGAATCTCGTCTCAGGCACTGGCAATGTCGGCAAAAATGGTTGTGTGTCCACGTTTATTCAGCAATACTTCGCTGTGTAGCTTCGGCTTTGGAATCGGAGTTGTCTAATTTCTGTGGTGTTTACATGTACCACACCATATACTTCGGTGCATAAATAAATTATTTATTATGTTATTTTAATATAAACAAGGTGAAATCCTTGTATGCACAGCTTTGAAGTCAAGCGGAAACGGCAAGATTAATTAAAATTTTCGTGCCTTTTGTCGCCGCAACGGCACACTGATCTCAAAGTTAATAAATCAGAATTTTATCTGTAATAAAATGGTAGATCGCACCATTTACTATATATCCTCAATAAAAATATCAAGTGGCTAATTTCAGATTAATCACACACCTGCAAGTCTTGACGGTCATATAATAAAATAAACAATGAATGAATGCTTTTAAAACTCGGCCTCATGATCCCCAGGAAGTGAAGTATCAAACTAATAAGGTTTATTATATTATTTTTTTCTAGAACTTACACCGTGTAGTTCCATTGGCGTAACTTCTTTTTTGTGCCTACTGGATTTTTTTCAGAGATGACACTTCTATAGGCAGGTTTAACGAATAGCCAAAATTCAAAGGTGTAGCAATAATTTTCGATAATATTACGTGTAAAATGTTACAGTTAGCTCTGCAGTCATCTATCTTGTATAATAAGAAATTGTTCCTTCCTTGATGACTGCAAATATGCAAAAATTATTTCGTTATTGCTTGTAAGTTTCTTGACATGTAACAGAATTTTGACTAATGATTAGTGTGGCTTCCTCGTCTCAACATTTAAAATTTCCCGTCTACACTTTTCAAAACGTCTAATCATCATTGTCCTTCGGATGTTTCTTTTTCAGCTTCTTGGTCTAACCACCTTTGTTTTTCTGTATTTTTTTTTATTTATTTACTTATCAATGAACATGTTTGTTGCAATAAAGGGGAATTATGAGAGGGGTAGGTACCTATTAACCCTAAAATTAAAGGCTTAAGAGATCAGAGAAAACATAATTGGAAAATGAAATATTATTACACTTTTTGGAGAACATACCGGACTGCATTTTAAATGAATCTAAGTCAATCAGATTATTGACACTATATTCTACAATTTTATGTACGGCCGAATTGATAAAGTTGGTTTAAGTTTTAGGTTTTTGGTATTTGAAAGGCACAAATTGCATAAAAATTACGGCTGTCAGCTAAATTTTGTACAAGATTAAATGCTGTAGATAACAAATTGGCAATATGAAGAAAGAACAGAATAGGGCCAAGACGGATCCTTGCGGAACACCATGATTGTTTATCATTTTTGGGCGTACATTCCTATGTTAATATGTTCAAACTGTTTGTATGGCATTGCTTTGAAAAGAGATTGAAATAAATTAGTTGTCATAATGAGCCCAGGTTATATTAATTTCTTCCTGCGCCAATGTCGCCGCGTCAAGTTTTATAGTTTCACCGACTTACCGTATATAATTGTCAAGAATAAATTTGTCAGGCGTTATCAAGTGACAAACGGAAGTGTCTTTACGACCACTTTTAAATTTCACACACTTTTCTTGGCCTTCTAAGACAGATATATAATGTTTTGTAAATTATGGAAATTATTTATTTAATAACTTAATAATGTGGGCAACGTAAATAGTGGCTAACTTTTTCCGTGTGACTCTCATATGAATACATTATGTAAATATGAGATATTTCGTGTTACAACTAAAAGCGAGTTATAAATGTGTTTATTATACAACTACGCCTCCTCATGTGGCGCCTTCTGATGATTTTTAGCGTTAGACTACAAAAACTACTGAGACTTTTTATTGTAAACACGAAGTTACAGTTATGATGGCTATATAAAATAAAAGTTTAAAAATATCAAGTAGTAGTAGATTTATTAATAATACCAACAGTATTATTTTTTAAAATACACCCAATAGGTAGCCATCGTTTTTATAATAATAATTCACACAAACAAGTGGACGTAATTTGTTTTGCCTAGAATTATATTGTCAAATAATTTGTATTTGTAATTTAATTTTACGATTTCTTGCCGCATAGTCTTATTATTTTTGTTTTTTGATACATCTTTTCAATTGAACACTATAAATTGACAAAACTATATTTGGTATTTCAAAAATTTTAATCAAAAATTAATTAGTTTCTTGAGGTCGTTCGATCTTTATATTTCAATCACAAACTATCTATTATGCCTAATTAAGCCAGTAATTGTTCTAAATTATTTTCTTAGCAATGGTTACACCACAATATTTCACTAAAGTAATAAAAAATGGTTTTGATTACAGAAATACCTTTTAGAAAAGAACAAAGTATCACAAGGTCCCTTTAACTGGAGAAATAACTATTACTTGTGGTGTACCACAGAGATATAAACTAGGACCAATTGTATATCAAAAACTTTTATTTATAATAACATCTTAAGATTAATAAAATCTATAATTAATTTCAAATAATTAAACAATCTCAGTGAAATTTAAAGTAAATTAATTATTGAATAGAATGCTTGTTTCATACAACTATGAGCTTTTTTTGTATTTGTTTGAAGTATGTATGTATGTACGTATGTATGTATGTATGTATGTATGTATGTATGTATGTATGTATGTGTGTATGTATGTAGATATGTATGTATGCATGTATTTAGGTATGTATGTATATGTTTCCATACGTCCAATCTTCCAATAAAGTCTACAACTGCTATATACAAAGTTATGAATCATTCTAGTTTTATGATCTCCTTTCCGATCAATAATCTATTCATAGAGCGATTAGATATCATAAAATTCCTCGGGCTATTGTTTTATGATAATTCAAATTAGACAATTCAAAGAACTGCGACAGAATTTAGCATGCACTAATGCAACCTTTCAATATTTTGAAAATTGTCATAATGTGTTACAAGTAAATCTGTCATTTTTTGTTACACCATCAGATTATTAACTATTTAGAAGTGTTGGAACCTTTAACAAGAAAATTTAATGTCGTTCATAATGTTCATTTAATTTTGTTTTGTGTTAACGATAGTTAATACTCGTACCTGAGTTTTAGCTTTATTGTAACAACGGTAAGTCATAAATTACGGTAGTATTTGTTCGCTTGGTGGTGCAATAAGACCGCAAATACATCCAGGTGTAAACTTCGGTACAGACTGGAGCTAGCATTGAACGCTGCAGCTAACGGTATGTGATAGTAGGATGAATTGGTCTGGCATACGAGTATATGCAGATTGTTTAGAATATGTATATACACGGAAAGACATTTTTGTTTCAATTTAACAATCAAATGTCAAGAAATTCATAACAAGTTCATAATATGCAGAGTGTATGATTTTTTTACAGCACATAACTCTTACTAATACCGAAGATTTTACGGATTGTAGCTGTGTGAGTAAGAGCTTGCTTAATAGCAAAGATTGACGGTTCGCTTAATCCCAGGACAAATTTGAAATGTATTTATTTTAAATTTGGAATTAGTAAACTTCCACTCGTATCTTTGTCTATCAGCACTGCCTTAATCTCCAGTCATTTATATCTGGGTATTTTACTATATTAATTAGTACAAATATGAAAGAAAAGTGTAATGAATTAAAAAAATTAAATATTGCTAAAAACCGAAACATTGTCATATCAGAAAATTTAAATAATGCGGATACCATTAATAATTTTTTTATTGATTCTTCAAATAATAATGCTTCACCTAAAAATGAGTTAATCAATTTTTATAAAACTAATGTTAAGGCTGGTGTAGATAATATATTTTCATTTATTGTTTATTTCTGATTTAGATGTTACGAAAATTATTCAAAACATAAAATCAAATCAAATATCCCCAAAAAAGAACAATTATGCTACGGACACGTGTTTCGGAGTTATTGCCCTTCATCAGCGTTGCATAGCTAAGGAATTGGATCTAGGATGGGATAGATCAGGAACAAGAACTAAAATAAGGCTGGAAAGTCTAGTACACAATGTACTCTATTAGTGCCTTCATGTTATCATGTACCACAAATGTGCACAGAGCTCTCTATGTGTACTGCTCGTTCCCACCAGGCACATAGAAAACAAACCAGATAGATTTATTGGGGTTCAAAATAAAACAAAGAAGGTTTAGTGCCATATCCCAAAAATAAAAACAATTATGCAGTTACGGATACGTGTTTCGGAGTTATTGCCCCTCATGAGTCATTGATGGTAATTCAGGGCACGTGTCATTAAATGTTCTGCATGTTCTGCTAATTATTTTCTCATACTGTCCATGAATGTAAAATGAATTGAAAATATTGGAATTTGAATAATTACACAGGTCTACAAAAAAAAAAAATTTTGTTATAGAGACCTGACCCTACTATTCTTTAGTAAAATTTTCCGCTGAAGCCGAAAATGAAAAAAAAATCTGAAAATCGGTTGACCCTGCAGGCCATCCCTGAAACTTCCCGCTATTTTCTAGCTTAAAGCGCTCAAAAATATACGTACTAGTTAATTTTTGAGCTCTCCGAGCTTAAAATATTATACACATATATTTTTGAGCTCTACGATTAGGTGAAAAATCTCGAAGTTATATTAAAAATACACATTTTTGTAATTTTTGAGCTGCGATATCTTTTGAACAAATTAACCAATCGAGATGCAGTTTGTAGCATTCAACGCAGTTTTTCAAGTACAAAAAGTTATGCTTGTACCAAAAATCGATTCGACAAAAATTTTTAATGTTATTTCAAAAAAAACACTTTCTTGCGAATTTTTCGTAATCGATATCTCTTGAACGAATCAACCGATTTTGATGCGGTTTACGGCGGTTAACGCAGTTTTTTAAGTGCAAAAAGTTATCTTAGTACCAAAAATCGATCCGATAGGAATTTTGAATGTTATTCCAAAAAAAAACACTTTTTTGCGAATTTTTCATAATCGATTTCTCTCGAACAAATGAACCGATTTCGATGCAGTTTGCGACGATCGACGTTGTTTTATAAGGAGAAGAGCTGATTAGATTTTGGAATTGATTGGTTCAGTAGTCTAAAAGATATTTCAAAAAAACAAATTTTTGAAAATTTTATTTTTAAGATTTCTCAAAATCTACCAGGCCGATTCGGTTCTAATTCTCAGAAAATCTAAGTTGAGTCAACCGCTTTAGAATACCACAAACCGCATTTTGATCGGTCAAGCCGTTCAAATGTTATGAACGGTTTACATCCACCGTCACACACACACACACACACACACACACGCGCACACACACACACACACACACACACATACAGCCATACAGACATTATCGTGGAAATAGTCAGAATAGCTTCTAAGGATCTCAAAACGTCGAGATCTGACAAAAACTTGATTTTCGAAAATCGGGGTCAAACCAATAACTTCCCGATTTCTGAAAATTTTCAATTTTCTTACCGGGAAGTTAAAAATTTATCGTATGGGTTACCCCCCACCCACCCCAATTCCCCTTATAAATTAAAAAAATGCAAACTGGGCGAAAAAATCTTTAGTAAAATTTTGTGCTGAAGCCGAAAATGAAAAAAAAAGAAATTTTATCGTATGGGTAAACCTGCACCAGGCATAACAATTTTTTTTTTCATTTTCAGCTTCAGCGGAAAATTTTACTAAAGATAGGTAGGTTTCTTCGCCTAGTTTGCATTTTTTTAATTTTTGGGGGAATTGGGGTGTGTGAGGGGAACCCACACGAAAAAAATTTTTTTTTCATATTCGGCTTCGGCGGAAAATTTTACTTAAGAATAGTAAGGTCAGGTCTCTATAACAAAAATTTTTTTTTCTTTGTAGATGTGTTATTTGCCATTTTCTTAATAAGACAGCAAACTTTGCACTTTGAAATACCAAACACAAATTATGCGTATTATCTGTCACAATTTTTGTTGAATATTTCGTTTTGTCAACAATTTTGTTATTAAGTCAAAGCCTACCTACTAAAAGACCCATGCTTTCTATGGTTTTCATCGATAGTATAAAAAAACTGAAATATCTAAAAACTATACATTTTGATTATATGGACACCATAAATAGAAACACATTTTTTTTCTCCGTCGACTGGTGTATTTAAATAGGTAGCATACTATTTAAAAAAAATTTGTGCAATTGACAGGTGACGTCATCTAGAATCTTTGTTGCAAGAAAATTTGATTTTCTTTTTACATGATAGGTAACCTCAATATTCTCTTTACCTACATACAAATTTCATCGTCTTACTGTTAACCGTTAATGTGATATTAATTTTTATGTTATGTACCTTTTTTTGTAAAATTAGGGAAAAAATTATATCTCGAAAAATATTAATTTTAGGTATAGGGAACCTTTAACAAAAGAATTTCAGAATCTTACGTAGAATTCAAACAAAATATAAATAAATAAAAATAGGGTCATTCCATTTAAAATAACGAAGTTGAGGTCAACTTCTGGTATACCCGGATGTGCCACCATTTTAAAAATATTTTCGTTAAATAGATCCTGGCAGTTGATGCCCACAGCCAAATTTTCATATCAATATGTTTTTTCTTTCTCAAAATACTTCTAATGGTCGGGAAAAAAAATCACCCTGTATACTGTGTAAATTTCTTATGAAAATTAAAAAGCCATAATACAATATTTCACAATAAACTTAGGTTTAGGTGGAAGAACAGTTGCTGACTGTGTCAGTAAACTGAACCTGTTGCCTTTTATTTACCCTAATGTAAATTTCCTAAGAAAGTTGTATTTATTTTTGAAATGATATTTCCGCAATAATGTAGACATTTTGGTGAATAATAAATGATTTATTATTATTATTATACGAAACTGTACCGGTGCCAAAGATTCGTATCATATGAATCATCGGAGAGTCGTACCATTTATACAAATCATACAAATATGACACATTTCCACTTTGTATGATACAAATTTTACAAATCATCAAGAAGTGTGCGTGGCAATTTTATTTAATTGTCACTTATATAAAGTGATAGGATTGCAATTTCGGTAACTTATTTGCGTATTGCTTTTAGTAATTATTTATTAATTATTATTTGTAAAAATACATTACTTTAAATCGAAATTTCCTTATTTCTCTATGAAAACTACCTTTATTTGAATCGACTTGTTATACCTGCAATGATCTATTATGTTTTCCGACTGAACACCGCGCGGAATGAAGTCTTTTACAATAGAAACCTGTTGCACCATATCAATAAGCTAATGTTTGAGTGTTTTTTTTTCAAAAATATAAAGTTTTCTTAGCGGCTGATTAAAGAAAATATATTAAGTACATATTTACTAATTTATACAAGCCTCCTGTGGAAACAAAATATTATGTCTACCTATAATAATAGTGAATACGACATTAATGAATTAATAGTATGCATTTTTAAAAGATACCGAGGCAAAACATTTTCTTTAAAGCTCGATATTAATATTTATTCAACATTTAGTTTAATAATTTATATTTTTTATAATATGCACACATTTACACGCTTTATCTAAACATAAACATTAGTTAAGACGTATTACTTCATAATTTACATTGTATTATAATATAACATATACTTGTTTATCGGTTGATATTAAAAGAATCTAGTATGGTAGTAAAACAAAAATTTAGGTTTTAAATATTTACAAATGTACGTCTAACCTCTATAAAATCCTTAGTTAAATAAGGAAAACCAACATAAATAATATACGCCTGTCCATAGCATATTAAATGTAATAAACCCATTTTAAATATGTATTTTAATTAATCGTATAAATAGTATTGCTTACCATTAAGACGCGGATGGGTACCACTAGATGGCGATATTTATAAACTACAATTATTAAATAGTCACTCGTTATCTTAGAATCCGTCACATACGTGTCTAATGGTGGTGATGATAAACTTTCTTCTACTGGAAGTTGGTCTAATATACCCGCAAGCTTGACCAAGGAGAATTGTATGTAATAATTAATAATGTAATAACTTTTCATCTAACTTTTATCGGTAAAGTATGTCAATGAAATAGAAAATTAATGAAATAGTATGAAACATTCATATCAACTTAAAATTTACAAAATTATGTAATTTTTAAATCTAGCATAATGCGTAGAGTTTAACATACTTTTATGGAAAAATCATAGATTTACATTTTATATTACATGCATGTAATTTGCAGAACGATAATAATAAATATTATAAATAAAACTGTATTTATGTTTTGACTAAGAGATTTTGTAATGAAAATACACTAAAACAAACATAAATTCAATAAAACATAAACACAAGTTTTTCGCAGTTATACATATGTATATTTCTAGATGGACATGTTTTTTGGCGTTGAAAGGAAACCTCTCCACATTTTCAAATTATATTTTGACACTAATTATTGCTGTTTGACGTTGAAAATACATAATAGGTCAATGACAAAGAACAATTTTCCTTAATTATTTCAAAAAAAGAAAAAGTTACTTATGTCTTTTCAACATTAAGCGGTTCAATTTGATCAACGTTAAATAATTATTATTGCAAATTTGTTGACAAAAAAGTCTCTCTTTTTCACTGATGATACACAATTAATCAATAGAGACATTTACATAATCTTTTAATGAAAATCATAAATTGGATATAAATATAGAACATGCTATATGGGATTATAACAACTGTTTTGCGTATAAAAAGGCAGCCGAGAAAATGAAATCTGATTTATTCGGATCTCAATAGCAATTACCGGTAGATAAACTGTCATCTCTTGGTGACCGTGATGAATTTGTAACTTCCACTATTCCGGTTGACAAACCCCACCCTAAATCAAGCGTACCGATACACAACTCGTTATCAATTTATTATCAGAATGTTAGAGGTGTGAACACCAGAACTAAGGAAATATGTAATGCAGTGAGCTCTTGTCACTATGACGTTATTGCTTTCACAGAAACTTTTCTGCATTCAGCTGTTTATAGTGAAGAATTATATAATGTCAATTACTCTGTATTTAGATCAGATCGAAATTTCTCTTTAACGAATACCACTTGGGGAGGAGGAGTACTTTTAGCTGTAAATTCAGCCTACACAATGAGCCAACTAGATACAAAGTCTATGTTTGAGGATTTATTTCATATCGATATTGTTGGAATTAAACTAATAACTGATAATCATTTGTTGTATATATTATCACTTTATATTCCGCCTCGCACAACAGTTGAAATTTACCACTCCCTTTTTGACATATTTAGCTCTCTTGAATACATTTATAATGCAGATGTGGTAGTCCTTGGTGATTTTATTTTAATATACCAGAATATTCTAAAACTTTAATACACTTGATGGATACAGTGTTACCATTATTACAGTTTTTTAACTTCTTAGATCTCATTCAGTGCAATAATATAAGAAACTGCAATAATAGGTTATTAGATCTGGTTATCTCTAATAAAAAATGTATTGTGGAAAAGGCATGGTAGTTATCTATAAATCAGAAAATTCTTCGAAAAACAATAAACAAAAAATAAATACTATACATTACAATTTTTGCAGAGCAAAATTTTCTTGAGCTTTATCAGTGCCTTGCAGAAGTGAATTGGAACTTTTTGATACATTTCTCTAATGGGGATTTAGCTACTGAAAGTTTCTATAGCAAAATTGATCATATACTGGATGTATATGTACCGAAAACAAGGCAACGTAACATAAGTTGCCTGGAAACGGTATAAAAAGCATAAAGATGACAATGCACTGACTGAATTCAAAAATCTGAGATCGTTAATCAAAGAAAACATTGATATATCATATAAAAATTATTGCAGCAATATCGAAAGCAATATTAACAGTAATCCAAACAAATTTTGGCAATTTTTAAATAATAAAAAAAATACATTCACGATACCTGATACCATGATTAATAATACTGAAGATGTACTGGGCTATGAGAATATTGTTAATAAATTTGCCAAACACTTCCAGGATTCGTATACACAACTCGATACAAATTATGAAAACGAAACAACTAATTTAACTTCTGATAACTTTCATATAAGCGGTTTTTCGGAAACTGATGTGTATGCAAGTTTAAAAAACTTAAAACCGAAATTTACAACTGGATTAGACAATATTCCTGCCTTTTTTATTAGAGACTGTGCCTGTGTATTTGCATATCCTCTAACAATCATCTTTAATTTATCTATTAATCTGTTTTTCCAGAAACTTGGAAAACCTCTAGAGTTGTCCCTGTTTTCATAAAGGGAGATTGTGCCAAAATACAAAATTACAGGCCAATTACTATAGTTAATAATTTCTCTAAAGTTTATGAAATTCTGGTGTATGAATCTATTTTCTTTTACATGAAACATCGCATTACGCCTTATCAGCATGTATTTATGACAGGGAAATCAACTGTTACCAATTTGTTTTGTATCAAGCAGTATTTAGCAAATTTTTTAGATGCCGGGCCTCAGACAGAGGTCATTTATATAGATTTCTCAAAAGCATTCGACAGATTGGATCACAGTATCTTATTAATAAAATTGCAGAGTTATGGATTCTCGCAAAATATGTTAAACTTTATTACATCGTACTTATCTGACAGGAAACAATTTGTGCAATGCTGTGAAGTCCAGTCTGTTGAAATACATGCCACTTCTGGAGTTCCTCAAGGCTCGAATTTAGGACCCTTACTTTTTGATATCTTTATAAATGACATTATATCTAATTTAAATTGTAAATGTTTACTATATGCGGATGATTTAAAGATTTATTCTATTATTAAAAATATTGAAAATTGTTTTACTCTACAGAAAGATTTGGAAAACCTTAATATTTGGTGCATTAAAAATAAATTACCCTTAAATATCACAAAGTGCAATGTTATGACATTTTCTAATAAAGTACAAGTACTAAATTTTGACTATACTCTTAATAACATCGTAATTGTAGGCTCTACTATCTTTCGAGACTTAGGTATTATAATTGATAGCAAACTCTCTTTCATAGATCATGTTAGTAGCATAACATAAGAGAGTTTTAAAATGTTGGGCATTATTATAAGAAACTCCCTTGAGTTTAATATTGCAGATACACTGAAATTGCTTTATAACACTTTTGTGCGATCTAAGCTAGAATATGCAGCTATTATTTGGTGTCCTTATTATAACATACATGTTAACAGTATTGAAAAGGTACAGCGGAAGTTTCTAAAACATGCTTGTTTCAGAGAGGATGGAGTATAACCAGTTATTGGATATCCAAATGCATATATGCTGGAAAGATTTTCTTTAGATAGCCTCGAAAACAGACGGGTGATATCTCAGTTAATCTTCTTGAACAAAATAATAGCTAATGACATTGACTGTCCCGATATATTACAAATGTTAAATTTTCGTGTTCCTAGAGTAACCGCAAGGCAACATATGATCTTTACTTTGAGTACACCTCTTACAAATATTGGTAAATATTCGCCTTTATATCAAATGTGCAATAAATATAATGAACACCAACATACTCTTGATATTTTCTTCTGCAATGTAGCCACAGTTAAAAAAATCGTGAAACAATTTTTTTTTTCTTAAAAAAATATGCATGTGTTATATATATGTAATGTATAATAAATTTGCATATGTTAATTATAGATAAGTATATGGATATGTGTGTATGTGGGTATGTATATATGTATATATGTATGTATGTATACATGCATATATGTGTATACATTTTAAAATTAAGTTTAAACTTATATGCTTGTCTTTTTTAAAATATTATTTTATATTATTTTTTTTGTAATTTCCATTCTGTAAATGGTTTCCCGTTGAATGGTGTAATTAAATAAATAAATAAATAAATAAATAAATAACACAGATAATAATAATCCTTCGTTTGGTATATTTTGAAAATATTAATTCTAATACTCAAATACATAAATTAGATTTCCACTTAAAAATCAATGGAAGAAAATGAATGGAGAAGTTAATACGTTCCTAACTGCACAAGACACACCTTTTGCTGGTAAGCGAGAATGAGGAAAACTTGTTTATTAACGGAGAGTTTAAAATTGTAATTACCTACTGTGCTATAGCACCATATAAACCGGCGTTTGTACCGCGGTTTTGTGTGAGTGATAAGTTGGTTAACTGAATTACCGACGCTTATGTCGGCATATCGCAATATTTGAGGAGCGGTCGTAGCGGCAGGCGTCTGCAAATACTGCGACGCACATTTAGATAATAAGAGTAGATTTAGAGCCTTTTCGGCTTACATCACATGGCAGGCCCATTCCCGTTAATTTATGGATATAGCGACAACGGCCCTCTTTATATCGTACCCCCGCCTAAGAGTGCTCTTTTAAGTTGAACATTATACAAGCATTATGGGCACCGCGACATAAATTTTTAACTTGATTTATAAAATATTACTACTTATACAAGTTCTAGAGTTTATTCAAGTTACCGCAGTTTGTCATGTCATATTCCAATGAAAGAAATAATGATTCTTCTCAGAACTACGAAGATATTACCGAATGATATTTATTTATTTTTAGCGAAATTTTAACGACAATTTTGTACAAAACCGTAAGTATGTGAACGAATTAAATATTATATAATATACAGTATAACGTTTGAATAAAATTTGCTCAGTTTCTTATGAGCTCCATGAGAAGCAAAACAAATATTAGAACCGTGGCCTAATATGTCAGATAGGATCAAAAAACTTAAGAATTATAAATACTTCAAACGTTTATATCGTCCTTATTTGAAACGATATAGAAAAAAAATAAAGAAATGAAAGTTAATGGCGGTATTATAGAGAACAAAGCGGTGTGGTTCAATTGTTTACAAATCTTATTGTTTTTGGTATGCTCTCTTGATTCAACAAAAAAATATGAACCCAACAGTGCACATTAAAAATGATAATACTTAGGACACATATATGGCGACACCACCATGTATAGCAACTGTTCTACTAAAATACGAAATGAGTTTGTAGTTACTTATATTTACACCATGTATCTCTTTTCTTAACATCCAATGCTCATTTAAACAGAATATGTCAATGTTATTTTTCATTTTCACTCAAAAAATGCATCAAATTCATTAGTTTTATCCGAAATATATTGTATATTTAAATGCAATACGTCAATACTATGGCGCATTCAGTTTTTTGACGTGACAAAATTACGAACTTCTACTTACATTAGAATTAACATTTACATTACTTTCCCCCTACCTTGAAACTATTTTTAATATTTTTGTTGGAAGGATATTTTGTTTTACTTATAATAGATATATCTGTTATACATGTTACATATTTATTAATATCAAAATAACTTGTTAAATATCTAGAACACCTTTATGCCTGAGTAATGAGGAATGTTCAGAGGCTTGAATATTTAACAATGAATTCAGTTAATGCAGTTTTCTTCCCTTATTTCAGATTAAGAATAAAATTAACATTCTCGCAAATAAATTGGGCCTTTAAATTTACTTTTCCCAACAGCAAGACAATCCGAAATGACGATTACTTTGTCTAATCGCAAATACCAGGCAGACATTAGCATGAACTAGAGATAAATATTTACCCTTAAACTTCCTAATTTCGAAGAAGCAAATAAATTTAATTTCCTTCGCATCTGCAAGATCAGTCTTATCATCGTTTGGTCTAAGAGGGCTGTGGAATCGCGACATTTCGAAGATGGACGGTGAAGGAACAAGCACAGTCAAAGCCAGACTCGATCCAAGAGGATTTTAGTAAACATAGTGGAGTGTTTAAAAGTGAGAGAGAAAGAGACAGCAGTAGAATTCCAGTGGTGATATTAGCGATCGGATAGCATTTTTTTGGCGATACGGCACGACGTAACGCGTCTTTCTCGTGAGATTTGTGTCCCTCGAGTTCACAATGGCTGATCGTTGAAGTATTTACTACCGGGGCCCGTATGGAACGGGCGTTGATAGCCCAGTTGCAAATCACCGTAATGTTCCTTTCTGATGCCAGAAACGCGAACCGCTTAACTGCTGTTAAAAACTACAGACGAGATATTGTCTGACAACTGTGATTAACTCTCTTCCACATCACTGCTATTGGTCAATTCTAAATAATACGTCTATATTTGTTTACATTAGAACTTTTATACGTACTTTTTATAGGGCACTTTTTTAAGGGTTTAACAGTTTATTGACAAAAACTTTTTTAGCTTTCGGTAAAAAAGAAACACGATTTAGATAATTTAGCTCGTAATGTGAAACATTTTGTCTGTCTCTAGTCTATACAGTAAGTCTCCAGACTTAAAAAGCAAGTAACAAATTTGGAATGTCCTTATGTCCTTTAATCGATACAGAAGGAATATTGTCACCATTTGATTTCCATTCACATACCTGTGATTGGATTTTAGTAATCGAAGGATCTTCTAGTGTTTTGTCAGTTTTTTGTTTCTGTGCCTTTCGTGGCACTTTATTAAAACCTAAAGTTTCTGGCTTGCATTTACCACTCATTATAACACTATGTGCACCACAAATTAAGGATATTGGGAAAATCATACTTGAATACGTCCCTGCAAAAATCTTTTCCGTGTGTATGCTCTTCCATCGCATTCTCCTGACTTGAATTCCATTGGATATGTGTAAGATTTATTGGGTAGGGCATTTCAAAACCGTCAACAGGCTCTAGAGCACATTAGGCAACTGTCAGATATTCTTCCCATTTTACGGTTACAAATCCCACAAGATGTGATCGACCACATCATCAGACGCATGACTAGACATATATTTGAAGTAATTAAAGTGAGGGCACAGAATACGAGGTAATGATAATAGGTTTAGGACATTTTTTGTTCCTCACGACTAAACACTTAAACTAAAATTGTTTTCCCCCGCTTTTTCATAACACCTTTTTTCAAAAAAAAATAATAAATAAGTTATCAATCCTTTCATGAAAATATAAACTTACAGTACACTGTACAGCGGATTGGATAACAGCATTCACAGCACTCAATTTTTATTTTAACCTGACTAGATGTAGAGAAACACGTGCAACAAAATGCTACAGGGTTGACGAATGAACATACCAGATTTGTGGCTGGGGTAAATAGGTGGTTTTTTACTTTCCTACCTTTCGAAAGCATCAGGTGTCCGAATTCTAGAATCCTAGTTGTTCATGTGGGTTTCTGTAGCAGTGTCCGGATTAGAGCGTCAGTCAATTGAAGCGCAAAGATTGCAATACGCTGTTATCGGTCAGAAGGACTCCCTTATGAGTATAGCACATGATACAATATATTAAAGACATGAAGTTGCGCAGACTTGACGCCATCTTTGTTTTTCACTTACGTCACACGGTTAGTGAACGTCAGCTCATAATTGTTTTAACCTTATAGAAATTGTGTTTTTTTTCCATTTTCTGAGTTTTTTTTATTGTTTTTTGTAATAATGTGGTGTTCAGTGTAGGGGTGTAAAGTGGCACCTAAATATGAAATAGGATGTGGCATCCATATAAGAAATTGACTGATACTTCACTGAGCTGAAAAATAAAATTGAAGAAGATTATAAAATGATTTATTTAATGTTCTCAAACCGTTTGAATTGTATATAAAATATTCTTACAATTAGACATGGACTTATACATAATTTATTGAAGTTAAATACACAAAAGTTCTTACTAAGTTAAAAAAATTTCACAATATAGGTCGTATATATCGATATAACGTATTAAAAAGTTATTAAAATAAATTACAAAAGTCATTATTTAGAATAATATAATACATGAAACATACGAAAAAGGTAATTAAAGGAGCGGAATATTAGCACAATCATGAACTATCTCAAATTAAAAATTTAAAGTTAAAAATTTCCAATGTATCCAATGTATAAAATGCCTTTTCAGCAAGGAAAGAGATCCATGTTATTTATGTTTCGTGAAGGGGTTAGTAATGACGTTAAAGTTAAAATTTTCAGTTCTGCAAACCTGAACTTTAATTCATCCCGATGTATCCCAAACCACAAGTAATTCTTACCGCTCTTCACTTGAGTAAAAATTTGCTTTGCGTACGTGAGTGACCTCAGGCCATTCTACCGTATGTGACTGGAACAGACTGTAGTAAGCTGTTAAAACTACTGTCTTACTGCCTAATATAAATTCCTTAAAACATAAATATTCTTTGAAAATCTCTTTGCCAGTTGGTCTCTATGAATTTCCCAAAACAGTTTAGGGTCTAAATATATCCCTAAAAATTTAACAAAGGGTGAATTATCAAAATAATTTTTAGTGTAAAAATGCATTCTTGTGATGTCATTGTATAGTTGTTAATATTTACATTTATTTCATCTGATCTTAACCAGTGTTCTGTAAAAGCTAAAATATCGGAATATATCTTTTTATGAAATCGCTCAAGAATGTCTTCTTTTTCGGAGCAATTTCAGATTCCAAAATACGCCATTCTAGTATTTTAGTCGGTTGCTAAGCAACCATCATAAAACAGTACGAGAAAGTTACTTTTCCGACCTAAGCCGGGAAAGTACCTCCCGTACGGGTTTTTTATATATATTTTAGTCAGTAAATAAATACGCACACAAACCAACTCACATTAAAAATGCATTTTTTAGTAAGAAATAGAACATTCAATTTAAAGTCACATTCTTTGCAGTTGCTACAAACATCTGGACATCATCATCACTGGTCATTTTAAATATTTTTTTAGCACTTACAAGTATTATAGCGAAATAAGCACTGAATCTGACTTTTATCACAACAATAAGTAAACAGTGATTGTCAAGGAAACGATTTCATAAGCAATTAGATTGTAATGAAAAAATGTTATGCATTAATAAAATTTCCTTAATTTAGAACAATATTAATTGCGATTTCAGAAAATATAGTATGTGCACTTCGTAGTAAAAGCACATTCCCGGACTTCAATGCTTGTTGGCCTCGGCCAATAATTTGCATCGTCGTCCAGGAATGTATTACTTTTACTAATAGATACACATTTTATGTACAAAGCATCCTTGTAATTTCGTCAATTTTATATTTTAGCGATTACATTGAGATAGAATATTGAAGACATCTATACCTTGATTGGCAACTTTATCTGTACAGATTGTATATTCAGCTACATTTGTTGAACCTCTTGGAAGTTTTTCTTTGGAAAATTGAACCTATTAAAATTCGTACCCTCAGGGTACGATTAAAATACCCTAAATAAAACTTTCGTTTTATTTAGGGTATTATTAAATACATATTACGCTTTTATTTACGTGTTTTATTTGATTATTTGTGATGTAAAGTAGAAAAGTATATTACATTTTCATTATTTTGCCTCATTTATCGCAGACCTCATTTGAATAAAGTGGGCGTTTATTAATCGTGTGACGTCAGGCGCAGAACCGAACGAAAATGAGACCGTCTAGTATCTTACCTTATTTATTTGTATCATGGGTATAGCACACTATGCCATCCAAATATCGGATTCTGACTGTGCATAACAGACAAGTTTGCTTACACACAATGAAGAGTCTTATTCCAGTAAATTTAAATTAACATATGCCAGCGACTTGAAACAAAACGTTGTAAATCCATCTATCTAGTGGACGTTGATTGTAAGCAACTTGAAAATGTCCAACTATAGGCGACATATGCAGATATATTTCACTGTTTATTCAACAAATTTTTTGAGAACTCATACTGTTGTAAGTCAACAATTCGGGATATTAGAGCAAGAAACTCTATAGGATTTGTGGTTTCAACAAACTCTTTTAGTGCAATGTCACATAATTATGCAATATACGTACCACTGTCGTAACACGGGTTGCCTACCAATCCGACTACAACTTGAGCCTTAATACGTATATCTGTAAAGGCGACATTTTTTGCGGGTTAAACACAGCGTAGAATTTTATTTCTTCTTGTAAGAGATATCTATTTAAAAACTTTCAGTTACCTTTTACCATGCACAAAGCATGTGAAAATATATGCAATTATAACGCATTACAGAAACTTTTATTATTAATATTAGTTATTTACGTAACAAGACCTGATTCTTTAATAGGTGAGCTGGCAGTCAGTAAAGACACTTTTCGGGTGTACAATATTTTTTCTGGAGCTGTTTTTGCTACTCTAAAAAAACGTTTTAACTTAATATCTGTTGTGGACAAAATTCATAAAATTTAACTGACAGATGTCAGATGCCGTTGTCAGACTGCACCCTATTGTTGTTAACCAAAAGTGACATAAGATATCGGTAGATTTTAACGATTTTAGTCACACCTAAAATATTTCTTAGGTTTGAGACATTATATTAGTCAGAGGTTGGTTTTTAGTAAATGGATTCTTGGCCAAGAACTTTTTATCAAAAATCAAAAGACAATATAGTTATCTTGAAAGCTTTTGTATTTAAATTTATTTTTATGTTTTATTTAATATTATTTATATTTTCTTTCATTAAAATGATTAAATTTTTTTTTTCAAATTTCTTGTTATTTTGACAAAAAAGTACTTGGTTTAACACAAAAAAAATTAAGAATGCTGGACGTCTAATAAAATAAATCATTACATAGAAATAATACTAACTTACCTTTTTCAACTCTAGTTGTAAAATTAATTTTATTGTCAAATGCTCCACTGTTAAGAAATCCTTTTTCACACTGTATTGAGAATAGAAATTCACAAATAAGTATGCCAGAAAATGCATGAGCCTATAATTCCTCATTTTTATTTAATAAAAAATGATTTTCGAGTTTATAAATTTGCTGGTCAAACGGGCACTTCAAACTGGCGTTTTTGCGTGTGTTACAGTCATGGCCACCTTGCAACTGTTGCCATTCTTAGATTAAATTTACCAATTTTCAAATCAAAATAAATTCGTTTTGTCGTTACAGACTTTTTTTGCAAAATCGGTTGTATTTGTAATGGGAAAAATTCTCCGAATATTTAAACACTTACAGGGCTTATTAAAAAAAAACATAAAAGTTTCCACTTCCGGTTGTTCCGGAAGTGCAAGATGGCGGTATATCATACGATTTTCTTTTCAAATTTTGATTGTTTAATTATTTCATCACATGATATACATAATTTAATTTAAAATGCACAAAGTATTTTTGACTATTTTTTTTTTTCAGTCCTAAATACTTTGGCCCCATTGATGTGATAATACTCGTAAGACTGAAGACGTGAATTTTATATTTGTTTTTGGAGACTACTCCAAAAACACCAAATAAAATTCTAGTTGGGTGTTTTATCAATCTAATCACCTGAAGACGTCTAAAACTATTAAGTAAAATTGCCTCCTGATTATGCCAACTAGGTTGATCATACGTGTGTAGAAAAATCGTTGGAATAGATAATAAAAAATTATCACTGTTGCTTTCCTTCTAATCTATATATTAACATACTAGATTTTTTTTTTAAATATTTATCTATTGCAGAAAATTTTCAGACTTTTTTATACCTGAAAGAAAGAAATCAATAAAACTCGGATATTCATAACATATATTTATTTGAGCTTTCATTGCGATCAAATACAACAAAATATTAAATAAAGTTTAAAATTTTTCATAACATAAAAAGAGCTTCGCCATGAATATCAGCTAGTTGCGTATACATCTTTTGTATTATTCAGTATAGTATAATAATTATTGATAAATATTTATTTAAAAACTTTCTTGGAAGATGAGATATTTACGATATACGTATACTTAGTGTTTGTTTTTTTTATTGAAACTTTTACAATATTTCAACTTAATAATAAATAGTTCAAGATAAAATCAATGGTTTTTTTACGACTACAATTTTTTTAATACTTTCCAAAAACTCACGGTTTCATCAACCAACAACTAATTTTTATATATCTAAACGATTAGGGGCTGAAATATTTAAATAACCAACCCAATCAAAAACTAAACCTCTAGTACGTTTTATAATTTAGATACGCTTCGCAACCTTTACATATAAATATTTTGATTTTTAGTTTTTGATTCGATCTACTCTGCCCTTATGAGAAAAGTATACATTCTTACAATACTGACTTATTCTGTAATATTTACACATTTTTGTGACTTAAAATTCGTATAACAATTATAATCACTTGAGATTTTTGTAATTCCGCAATGAATATACATAGTTATATCACTAAACGCTACCATTATTACTATTGGTTGTATTTACGATATGATAACATCACAAAATTCCGCTCAAAGCGGGTATGCCTTCAAGACTATTTTTTATTTTTACAAAATAGGAATGTTTAAATATTGAACACTATTTACACATATTTACTAGATAACTGTTTGGCTAGTTCCGTATATTTGAGGAATTTTGAATGGGGACTTTCCTCGAACCCCCCAGGAGCTGGTGGACTCTTAGCACCCGTCGAACCTGACCCGCTGGACACACTCGGCATAAGCGTAGTACCTTTGAGCGGTACCCCGGCACTCGACGAACCTGAAGGTTGAGAAGTCTTTAATGTGACAGGGTCCGGTATTACTCCATCCTTCACGAAATGCATCTTCGACAAATGATGTCGGTACGCACCTTTGGAAATAAAAGGGGTGTCGCAAAACGCACATTTCATTATCGAGTCCGAAGTCATTACCGCATCGTTACATGCCCAACTAAACGCTAAAATTGCCCCGGGAGTTGTTCCGCTTGTAGTAGTTGTGCTATTCGAATTAACGGGGTTAACCACCGTCGAAGTAGCATGGCTTCTATTATTAGTGTGGGTTTCAGTCTTATCGCAAAGTTTTTGCAACGCCGCCAAAGGGTGGCTAGAGCCTCGTTTATTCCCCAGTTGGTTCGTTTCATTTGTTGCGTTGGCACCTGATAGACTGTCAAACATTGAGCTTAAAGCCCCCAAGCTACCTCCCGCTGATTTTCTGTCGCCGTTAGTGCTACGGGGTGTGCCAGACCGGTCACTACTCGCAGGACTGCTGGTAGAATTTCTACAAGGGCTGCTCGGTTGAGCGCTTTCAGTCGTTGAGTTTGGCTGTCGAGGGCTAGTTAATGGGCTCCGTCTCTTTTCCTCCTCTTCTTTTGAAATATCACCGTTACTGTGAAAGCTACCGCGTTCATCATCATCAGTTTCGTCAATTTCGCGTTTAACTTTAACATCATGATGGTTCTCTGCTAGTGAGCGATCGTCGTCATCAACTTCTTTTTTAACCATCATTTGGTCACTTTCTGTTTCATTGGAGTTGCTGAGTTTATCAACGTAAGGCGACTTTTCTCTTTTTATATCGGGAGTAGATCTAGGAGTACTTGTAATAGGTATCCCCGGCGGTTCCATTTTTCTCTCAGGCGTAAGAGACTCCACTCTACTGCTACCCCTTTCAGATATTGAACTGGATTCACTACCACTTCTTTCCCTCCGTGCGTAATGATGGCTCTGTTGCTGATGATAGCTTCGTAATAAATTCATAGTTTGCGCATCAACTAACGGTTTGGTATAGTCGACACTTTCGTCAATACCCAGTCGTTTCAATATGCTACTCCCCATTGGAGCTTGAGTTGGCCCGTGCCCTGCAAAAGCCGGATTTTGCCTAGATCGAGAATCGAAACTTTTTTCTATTAATTTTTCAATTGCATTCAGTACAGAAGGAGATGAGCCGTTGTTATTTTCCGGCGTCGCAGATGTTTCTTTTGTGCTCAAATCGCTAACAGACGGCGATCTTTGCTGCGGTGACGGAGACTTATCAGTAGGCGTTTTAAGTTTATCCCTGCTAGGACTCTCAGGAGGTAAAATGTTACTTGACATTAAAGCACTCTTTAAAAAGTTTCTTTGATTGCTCGTCATGCCTCCAACGCATTGCCTTATGTGGTCAACGAAAAGTGATGTTTCGATTTTGTTGCCACATTTTTCACAAGTTATTCTACCGGCACCGGTAGGATCGCGCATTTTTTTCGATAATGCTGCCGTTATCCCCGTTCTTAAACTCATGCTGAGCCCTTTCCAATTCCAACAGCTTTCTAACTGGTAACGACTTTTTGCGTTTTTCCCTAGTTTGCCTTCTACGTCCACCGCTTTCCGTTATCGATCGCATAATATGTTCCTTGTAATGAGAATTTTTTACCATGTGGTTGCTAAGTTCTTTTAAAGAACTGAAAGCTTGATCACAAACTTTACAAGTAAGTACAGCACTAACGTGACTACTGGCACCTCCTGGAGGCGGATTGGGTCCTGAAGGTCCACCACTACCACCACCTTTGGGATCGTCTGTCGATCTCCAAGAAATTATTTGTTCTTGAGATATAATATTCGTATAATGTTGGGTTTGCTGCATATGGCTGGTCATTTCTGCCAACGATCTAAAGCTTTGACCACACCACATACATTTTAGAATTTGCCGAGTTTGTTCGGCACCTTTGCCAAGCCAAACATCCTGGCCTCTAACTAATTTCCTAGGTAAAGGCATGGTTTCTTTAATCAACATATTAAGGTCGGACTGATTTGGCTTTGTTGAATTTGTCGAAGAGGTACTCGTGTTGGTATTAGAAGGCGAGGAAATTTGCGGTTGAGGAATTAAATTAGTTGATTGCATAGGAGGGACGGGAACGTTAACACCACAGTGCTTAGCTTCTTTCATATGGGTAGTCATGGCAGCTAAGCTAGGAAAACTTTGTTTGCACCAAACGCATTTAAGAACATCTTTGGCTTGCTCTGCACCCTTGTTGAGCCAATGGGACTGCCAGGCACTGTGCCTATTGCTTGCGGAGTTACCAGGTGCGGCGTTTGCCATAGTACGGAAAAGATCTTCGCCTCCAAGTTTGCTCAGTTCACTCATTTTCTCTAAAGCTTTTGTGGCATCGCTTGGTGTAGGATTCGCGTTCTTAAGTTTGCCATTCCATAATTCAGTAGAATTGTTCTTGGGTGATAAACCCGCAGCTGCAACAGCCGCAGCGAAATAAGGTAAATGTGTAGCACCAATCGGTGGCGGCCACTGCGGCAGAGTGGGTTTAAAATCAGTCCTTGGTTTACGATGCGGTGGCTGTATTAACGGATCGTCAGAGGTACGTTTTCTGCTACTAACTGATAAATCCAAGGGCCCACTACCAGGCTCGCCACTTGGCGGTGTATCAGGTTTACTTAAATTTACTACGTCAGAATCACAATCCCCAATATCACTTTTGTGTCCGCGTTTACTAAAGTCCAAAATACCGTCTGCTGAAGGCGAATGTATCGGTTGCTCGATTGGAGAGTGGTTGTAACCACCTGGAGGAGAAGAGGAAGACGAAATCAATGGTGAAATTGACGCACGGTTGAAACTTGGTGGTAGTGGCGACGTCATCATCAACCTGTGCGACTGCTGGGCTACTGCAGCGGCCGCTGCAGCATTGAGGTAGGCGGCCATTGCAGCTGACTGAGGCGGTAGAAGAGCCGCAGCGGCTGCGACGGGCATGGTTGCAGGTAAGGTAACACCAACAGGACTAAGTGATGTTCCGAGAGGTATTGCTCTAAGTAATGCTGCTCGCTCGGACATTATTGATTCAGCAGAGGGTGACCGTGGGTGGAGCGGAGATTCAGCAGATTCACGGGAGTTGCAACGCGAGTTAGCATTCCTGCAACAAAAAAGCAGTTAGTCTGCGATATTAATACAACATTTTTGGGTAATTTCAAATATCACCATACTCTAAGGTCATACAATACGTCTATTTCGTTGGGCTTCTCACAGAACTTGCTTAAATAAATTATTTCACATTTAAATAGCCAATGGATATGAATTTAGAGCGGGAGATGTATACGAATTTTGACAACAATCCCTCAACATAGAAGTGAAAGATCTTAGGAGGTGAAAAAAATCACTTATTGTTCTTACCTATCGTCATTGGTTGAGCGCGGACTGGTTGGCGTTAAAAGATCTCCCGGTGTAGGTGAAGAAGCGTCATCTTCTGGAGGTGCGGGAGAGACAGCAGAAGTAGGTGTCATTGATCCAGTGTCTTCGTCACCTTCCAATTTATCCCCTTCCTCCGGAGAACCTTCCTCACCTCCTTCCCCTATAACAAGAAACGCTCTTTAGAAAAGTTTATTGTTTTGTTTACAAACAACAACTTTGTCAACCAGTGAGTAATGAGAGCATAAACGTCCACCGTAATTGTGTATCATATTTATTATTAATGATTATGGTTTTTCCAGTATTAACTGCAAGAAGCTATCATATTTTAACAAAATAATACCTCCGCATATCTGCATTAGTTAAATGTTGAGCTTTACAAGGTCTTTCCATGAGAAATGACTTTAATCAAACGTACCACATTAATAAAGATTAATTTATTGCAGCAGCTATATTAAATCATTCAAGAAGTGACATCTGCTGTTTGCCTTGAACTATCACGTTTTTCATCGTCCATATACCAGGTGTTGCGGAATTATAATTGATGGGCCAGCTTACAATTATGTTTGCATTTCTTTTGGTATTAAAGATACAAAATTTCTTGCAACATATTTATGATAACTGAATGTTAAAAAATGTCAAAAGTGAAATATTACCTGTGTTAACGTTGTTAACGTTAATAGATTCAATGTTACCAACATTCATTTATTCCATATTGCGTGAAGAGAATATTTAAAATTAAGAACTCTTTTAGATGACCACAATATTGCTCACAAATATTGCAACAAACTCCACTTCCAATCTAAATAGAAATGGTACAATACGCGATAACTAGTTTGTTAGTAAGTAATTTTGACAAATGCCAAAATACTCCGTAATCGACACGCTTTTCGCCAATCAAGTTTGCATCATTCGGTGATAATTACAACTTTATCATCTCTATGGTTTCCATTAACGGCAAAACATTAAAGAATATAGAAAACAATTTAAATTCTATTATTATGAATTTCTTTTACATATGTATAAATGAAATCAGTAAACCAATATATTTTCCATTTTTCCATTAAACAGTTGAATTGTATCAAAAACTATATAAAAAGTGTTCGATTATACACTAGTATAAAGTTAGCTGAACAAATTATACTTGTCTGGCAGCATGAAACAGTATGATTTTGTGTGCTGATAATAATAAATTAATTTAATAACTCGTACATTTGCTTAGTTGGAAAATGGCGCACAGCACGTTTGATTGTGATATTGTTTAGAAATTCGTGATGAGATTTCGTTTTCAGATATTCTTTACAAAATAACGTGCAATTCAACATCTGTTTAGTAAGTAGTGCATATTTCTTTAGTTGTCTATCTGTACGTTAATATCTTTATTTCGGCATGAGAAAGAAATGCAGTTTTTGATTAACCGTGACGAGAATACAATATATGTTGTTCGCAGTTTTAATTATAGATTAGTAGAAACAAATATAATATAATAACATAATAATAATCGTAACGATTAAGTTCCTAGGCCGAATGGGGAAAAAATATGCTTTTAATCAAATTATGCATCAAATATTCCTATAGAATAATCAGTAGAATTTAAGCTTGTAAATCTTTTTGCTAAGATGCCGAAAAGTTTAAATTCGACTTAAGAATTGTCATATCTCACACTAGTGGAACTATATTCAGTGTAATTAATTTATAATATTAATGCAATAATTAAAAAATATGTATTAAGACTATTTATATTTATTTTTTAACATACTTGTCTTTCCTCCAGGATCAAAGGATGATTTTAGTAAAGAGCACATTAAATTTTAGAATATTTTGGATGAGAAAAAACTCGACGAGCGAAACACTAAATACAAAAATGTCGTCATTTATATAAAAAATAATAATAGCAATCACAAAAATAAGAAATATAGCTTAAAAAATAAAACAAGTTTAATAATGATGAAAGTTATATCCGAATCATTTAAACGTTTAATTTAACATTCTAATCAATCCTTTATTTACTTTAGGAACCTCGACCTCCTCTTGTAATAAAAACAAACAAATTTTCAGTTTGCATAAATTGTCATAAAAGTTTTTGGGAACTACCCTCAGATCGTTCCAAGTATGTTATCAGAGATACAGCAAGTGTTAACAACTTCTTGAGACAAGTAGTAACTGTCAAGCTCAAGTCACTTTGACAGGTGGCCGGATTGTTGCCTCCAATGGAATATAATAGCTACCCAGATTTAAAAAAACTAGTTAGGGAGTGTCACTTTTGACAGGTGTTAGGCTTAGTCCGACTAGTCAGGAGGACTCATTTCTTATCGGTTATACATATTACTTCATAGTTGAGGGGTATCAAATTCTGACATGTGTAAGAATAGAGAGACATTTGGCATTTTGACCTATCAGACGAACTGTCATACGGTAATAGCATTACTTGCACAAACCATTTGTTACAAGAGGATCAGCGTACATGCCGTTTGGTCCTGATAGGTCCCACAATCCTGAGGGTCAGTGTTTTAATCCGAATCTGTTGTCGCTAACAAACTTCGTTAATTGATCGTCCATTAGAAACTTCTCCAAGCACAGAGAAACGTCAAACGAATTTTCAATTCGTATGATACACAATTTATTCGCTTGTCACTGTAAACGAAAAATCTAAGAGCAATCGATCCTAAGATCATAAGAATCTCTGGAGTTAGAATTCTGTAGCTTGACAGCTACTGGTGTCCAACGATTAACATAGATCTTCAAGGACAAATTAGCTTAAAGCTTTCAAATTTAAATTCCTTTTTAATATTGACTTTGTTATCTTTGATTAGTTTATCTATGTTAGTAGTTTTATAGATGATATTAAAAGGTCTCTTACACTTTTTAGGCGGATGCCAAGACGTAATAGTTTTGATATTTGAATTAATTATTATGAAATTTAGGATAACTGAATGTTAAAAAATGTCAAAAGTGAAATATTACCTGTGTTAACGTTGTTAACGTTAATAGATTCAGTGTTGCCAACATTCATTTATTCCATATTGCGTGAAGAGAATATTTAAAATTAAGAACTCTTTTAGATGACCACAATATTGCTCACAAATATTGCAACAAACTCCACTTCCAATCTAAATAGAAATGGTACAATACGCGATAACAAGTTTGTTACTAAGTAACGCCAAAATACTCCGTAATCTACACGCTTTTCGCCAACCAAGTTCGCATCATCCGGAGATAATTACAATTTAATCATCTCTGTGGTTTCCATTAACGTCTAAACATTAACGAATATAGAAAACAAATCAAATTGTATTATTATGAATTTTTTTTACATATAAATGAAATCAGTAAATCATGATATTTTCCATTTTTCAATTAAATAGCTGAATTGTATCAAAAACTATATAAAAAGTGTTCGATTATACACTAGTATAAAGTTAGCTGAACAAATTATACTTGTCTGACAGCATGAAATTTAGGCAATGTCATTGTGTACTGCTTTTTTGTAAGTTTTTGTATCAAAATATTATTACAAAACAGTTAACGTTTGCTTTTTTCGGTGTTAACATGGATTTTCATTAAAGTGTTTCAATCAACTTGTTATTAAAATAAGAACTGTCCACATTATCATAAAAATGAGCACAAAAAAAATTTACGAACAAAAAATATTCACAGAAAATTTAGCAGATGGAAAATTTTGTATAAATAAAATACTCACAATTTACTTTAAAACAAACGAGGAAAACCTTTTACCTTACCAATTATCGAAACCATTTCTATTATTCATCCATTTTAATCCTGATCTAACAGGGAAAACAAAAATTCCTTAATATAAAAAACTTACTGTCAGGACTCAGTATGCTTCAGAAATTTGATCAGTGAGCATAACACACACTAGTGTCCTATTCATTTTGAAAAAGAAAGAGTTCTTAGAAAAATACATTTGTGGGAATATGAGATAAGGGTAAATGGAGGCGAAACTGAAAAGAAAAATCTTGTGTATGTAGTTACGCCATCATCGGAGCACACAAAACAAAAATTAGACGACTCAGATAGGCTAGATATATATGATCTGCTATTAATCCCCCCAAAATGCACACCCTAAACAAGTGGGAGGCAGTAGAAGAACAGTAAGGACATATATAAGGGGCAATATTTTAATGTGGTTTACATCTTATTTACGTAATCGCTTCCAATATACTCTTCTCGATACTTCAAATGGGAGAAAAATATCTAATCAATGCGAGTTAACTTCTGGAGTGCCCCAAGGCTTGATATTGGGACCTTTACTATTTAACATCTATACGTCAGATTTGCCACACGTTATAAAATATTGTTCTATTCAAATTAATGCTGATGACGTACAACTCTATTTTGCTTTTGACCTCTTAGATTCTGTGGAGGCCCAAACCAAAATAAATGACGACTTGAATCAAATAAGAATTTGGACGTTACAAAATTCACTTATATTAAATCCAAATAAAACTAAAAATATAATCGTTGGTATTGCTAATAAATTAAGAGCTCTTACTAATTTTCAACTGTTAATCGATAATATAAATATCGAACAGGTTGAAGAAGTTAAAAATTTAGGGCTTATACTTGATAAAAATTTGAATTTTATTTCTCATGCCTCTCATGTTTGTAGAAAATGTTTCTGTTTTTTTAAACTGATTGCATCTTTTAGAAATATACTTGATATTGAAACTAAACAGCTATTGTGCGAGTCTTTAGTATTGTCACACGTCAATTATTCTGATTATGTATGGTTATGGACCTTGCTTAAATCTATCAGAAAAAAATAAATTACAAAAAATTCAAAATATTTGCATCAGATTTGTTATTAATAGCTCAATTTACGATCATATCACACCTCATATTAAAGAGTTAAAGCTGCTAAAATTAAATGAGAGACGTTTCGTGCACTACGTCACACAACATAATCACAGTAGAGAAACCTATGTATCTATTTGACAAACTTTTTATAAGAATTTCTATAGATAACCGAAATCTGAGATATACAAATAATCATTTACATGCAATCCGTCCTAGGTATGAAATATTTCGATCCTCCTTTTCATACCTGTTTACTTATGTTTATAATAGTCTACCCCTGTATCCACACAATAGTTCAACATATACATTAAAAAATCAATTCAAAGCCTCTGATTTTTAGCAATGACAAATATTAATTTTAATTTATTTTAAGAACATGTAAAAAATTACATGCTAAGTTTTAAACGTTAAATGCTTAAATGTATTGCAGGTTAGTAGTTCTTATATCAGTGTTTACTGTACTGCTGACCTTTTGTGTGTAATATTATTTTTGTATTTACACAATAAAGATATATTATTATTATTATTATATTGCGTGCTGAACTGCTGAAGGTGGTTCTGTTGTTAAAACTAGGATAACAATTAAATAAATACACAAATGCGACTACATTTTTTACAGAAAACCATAACATTTTTAGCCATCGTGAACAAAAATACAAAAAACATTTTTGGACGAGTTCGGGGTTGTATCAAGGCTGGCCATTTTGTAATACTTCGTTTCAACACCATGCAATAAACTTTTTAAAGACAATAAAGTACAGACGGTTAGTCGGGAAATTTTTGTTGTGTTATCCTCATCTAATGAAGTATAAATTCTTTGAAATGGTACCAAAATTAATTTCTATGATTTGTCACGTATAATTATTATGTCGTTAGATGTGATGGATTTCAGATTGTATTCATGTTATTTTGCTTAGTGGGTGTAGTACTTACATTTTAAAATAAAAACCAGTTTAATTATACCCAATTTAAAAAAGTCTTAGGTTACCTCGTAGCTTTTACAAAACACATCTTAACTAGTACACTACCGAAACTTAACTGAAATAAAAATGTTTGTACAATTTTTATCAAGTTTTCAAATAATTTGGTTTGTTTACTTAGCTGGGCTCAGTTGTTGCTATCGTCCCCACTCTTCCCTTCAAGAGGTGCATGTGTGTTAAGTATTTCTTCGCTCTGGGATGTTGATCGTCCATCGAGAGGGCGTGCACGTATATCTGCTGAGAGTACGCTGTCCAAACACGGTCCAACAATGAACAATGGCAACATAAATCAGCGTAATTAGTTTCAGTAAGCTGTTGTATCTACATGCTGAGTTGAATCGCCAACTCATTGGTTAGATTCAGCTGGATATACTCCGCCTTTCTCTCCTCCACGATGCAATCCTCTGCCGCGCTTCTTGACAACAATTACAGTTCTGTTTGAATTGCGTATACCTGTATAAGTAGCGTAATGCCCCATGTTGGTACAAGCGTGTTACAGCGGCTATCATCGGCCGGCATCACACACCAAGCACATGGGAAGCGGGGTCAGTTCATAGATGCACAACTAGAGATCTTACCTACGAGTGTATGTGGCTTCGTAATGACGTGCGTACTATGTACATTTCCTCGTTGATTTCTGATCTACTAGCAGTTCGCCAAGATCAGGACCTATTAATTTAATTAGGTTCGGCTTCTAATACGATTTATTTAATGACGTATTAAGAAGAGATATTAGAAACAGCGGATGAGAACTTTACATTTTCTGTTATAAATATACTAATCATCAGAACATATACAGGGTGGACCATTAATAATGGGCCATAGTTCAAGGGTAGGTTCTTTGGACCAAAATATGAGGATATAACCAAATATGCTTTAGTAAAATGTTGCTGTGGAAAAAGATTCAGGTCAAAGTTGAAATTATTTTATCGTTTTTTTGTAATAACTCAACAACCTCTTGACCGATCTACATCAAATTTGGTAACAGGAACATTTTTAATCTAAGAAACATTAATTTATGTATTACATCACGTTAGACCATAGAGGGCGCCCCAAAAGCTGTACTGATGATGAATTTCTTTCACATTTTTTTGACGAAACGTTGTGGTACTTCTGAAAATCTGATGAGGGCGTCATTTTCACGTAAAAAGAGTAGAACTTGATAACTCCAACCGTTTTCGAGGAAGCTGCCGTAGATAATTTCAATAATTTTTTGAGAGACAAATTCAAATTTAATAAAACAAATTGTATTTATTGAAAAGTGTGCTTTGATTACGTTTTAGTTCTGTCATGTACGTCATTTAGTCATTTCATTTTGTTCTTGTATTCCTTGTGTTAATTTATCAAGTTCTTTAACCTCTTTATTTAAAATGCCTCGACACAATAATTTTTCAATTGAAGAAATGCGGGATATATGCGCACAAAATAATTTTAGCGGGTGTACTGCAGCTAGGAGATACTCAGTGCAATATCCAACTAGAAGGCAGCCAAATCATAAGATTTGCCAACATCTGTTTCGCCGTTAGAAACTGGTTCATTTCGCCATAAAAATGATGTAGAACGACCGAAACGAATTACTCCAGATCAAGAACTAAAAATTTTAGTTCGTGTGGATGAAGACCCTCAATTCAGCTCAAGTCGTTTATCAGCGGCAACAGGAAAGAGTAAACAATCTATTCTAAGTCTTAAGCAAAGAACGATTTTACCCACATCACTTCGCTCCTGTACAAAATTTACTTCCAAGGGATCTTTCACGAAGGTTAGAATTTTGCCAATTTTTTCTCAATAAACACAACAGAGATCGAAATTTTGTTAAGAACATTTTATTTACCGATAAAAAACTTTTACTCGTCAAGGCGTTTTTATCTGGAGAAATAGTCATTAGTGGGTAACAGAAAATCCTCATGCCGTTAAAGAAAGGCATTTTCAGCACGAATTTAAGATTAACGTTTAGTGTGGTATTATTGGCGATCAGTTATTGGAACCATTTATCCTATCTCCAACTTTAAATGGGCAGTCTTATCTGTTTTTTCTTCGAAATACTCTTGGTGATATATTAGATGATTTCATGTTAGACATAAGGGGCAGAATGTGATTTATGCAAGATGGAGCTCCTCCTCATTTCTCCATTGCAGTCAGAAATCATCTTGATGTGACTTTCCTCACAGATGGATTGATCGAGGAAGTGAATTTGCCTGGCCACCAAGGAGTTCTGATTATAATCCTTTATATTTTTATGTGTGGGGACATATGAAGTCCTTAGTCTATGCAAATACTATCAATTCAAGAGAAGAACTGTGGGACCAGATACAAAATGCAGCCAATTTTATTTGAGGACAGCAAAATGTATTCTTTAACGTAAAAAAATATTTTATCAAAAGAATTAGAAAAGGCATAGAAGCAGGTGGAAACCATATCGAACATTTACTCTAAGTTGCAGCAATTAGTTCATAAGAAAGGGAGAGAGAGTTTACGCTGTTGTTACGTTTTTGTTTTTACTTACGTTTTGTATTTTTTTTTTCAATAAATACAATTTGTTTCATAAATTTGATTTTGTCCTTAAAAATTATTGAAATCTTTAACGCCAATTTTCCTAGAAGATGGTTGGAGTTATCTTCTACCAAGTGTGCCTTTTTTACGTGGAAATGACGCCCTCATCAGATTTTTTTGTCAGAAGTACCACAATGTTTTGTCAAAAAAAAAATGAAAAGAAATCATCATCAGATACAGCTCCTGCGGCGCCATCTATGGTCTAACGTGATGTGATACATAAATTATTGTTTCTTAGATTGATACGTATTTAAGGAGGGTTTTTAATATTTTTAGGGTATTTGCTATTTGTTAGAGTTATTTGGGCCACCTTCTATATAAGGTGTTGATTTTAGGACCCGTCGGAATAAACTTTTACCGGCTCTCGTTTATATTTCTTGTAACGGCGACTTTTTAGTTATTGGGAAAAAAACTTATTGATACGGAGGAGATAACGTTCAATCGCCAGTTGGCTTGAGATTGGGAAAAAAGCATGTGATTAGTGTTTATTATAAATGGTTTTATGGATGACTGCCTTCATAAGTCCTATTATAGGGATAAGTTCTTTTGGGAAGGAACCGAAAAAACGTATCTTGGGTTGCATAGGGGATAATTCGCACCAGAGGTGAGTGGGTATTCCTTCAAATTTACGGTGGCCTATTGATAATAGTTTTCTCCAATTTTTAGGCGTTCTATGATAGGGTGTCATTTTGAAATATCAACTCAACTAAGACGTGTAAGATTTGTCGTGTAAATGGGATAAGGTAATGGAGTATGGTATCTGTGGAGATTGTTTGAGAGGGCTCTGTTGCAACCACTTGTTATCGAGTTACCTCGACTCCCGTACTAACCGCAGTGATAAGTACCACATAATGGATAATATCTAGTGTAAAGAAAAAAAACGAGACTGTATTAGGTCACATTTACTCTGGTTTGTGACAAATTCATATTTATTTTTCAACCGTAAATTGCAAACTAGTAAGAGCTTCAGTGGAAAAGAGTACCTAGTGATCTGTCACTCCATGAAATAGGTACCTGGTACTATCTAGTTTCAATACCTGTCACTCCTGCACATGTTTTGTAGATATATATGTGTTTTGTATATTTTTACAGGTGAATTTTGTGTGTTTTGTCTACTTTATATATTAAACCCTCCTTTTTGATGACTTTACCGTTTCATTTATCTAGAGTTTTGTACCAATTTTAGTGATTTTGTAGAACCTTCAGGGAGTCTGTCGTTAGTTAAATATCATTTGGGGCCCTAAATAAATTAAATCTTAATTCAGAAAAACGAACCACCCCGACTCCACTGAGTTTTGTAGGTGCATACCCCTTTCTCTGTTACTGGAGCAAAACTTACGTATCAAGATTAAAAAATGTTCCTTTACCAAATTTGATGAAGATCGGTCAAGAGGTTGTTAAGTTATTGCAAAAAAAATAAAAAAATAATTTCAACTATGACACCCTGTATCTTTATTCCACAGAAACATTTTACCAAAGCATATTTGGTTATATCATCATATTTTGGTCCAAAAAACCTACTCTTGAACTATGTATAATGTACTGCTGACAAGAATCATAATAAATAAAAAGTTATAATTAATATTCGCTATAAATACTTTTCCTTGTCAATTCATATTAATGCTACTTCCTTAATATCCAATTAACAGACGTTCAACCAAAATAATTTTTGTTTGTTTGCCAAGAGATTCATTCATATACATATGGGGATAATTAACGACAAATTTTTATTGCCTTTCAAATTGTAAATTGCCTAGTTGTCAGTATGCAAGTAAAAAATATGGTGTAGGAACTCATTCGTTATGGCTGTTATCGTGAAGAGTTTCCCAACGGTGGCCGTTTACAGTAGCGTCACATTTACGGTCTCGATAATAAAACATTTAGATTGCCGCAAATAAACATAAAATAACTACATATTAACTACAGGTATAAAACTCCGTACCTTATATGTCACATATGGCTGAGATTGCGCATCAGCGAACAATCGCATGAGTAACACAATTTTCTGCTGGAAAACGTCTCCTTCATGAGCAAAACAACTTGCGTAAAGCTAAAATGACCTACGGAATATTTGAAAACTTAACTGTTTCCAAACCACTTGCAGAATGTTCCTTATTGAGATTAACAACAAACAAAAGTTTTCACATCCCGCTTTTGTTTGTAAATTCATTATTACACTTATGCTTACTCACTCTCATACCGAGGATATCTTAGTATTTCTAATTCTTTTTGTATATTATGAATCAGATTTAAAGACTTTTCTAATGACAATGAAGAATTTTCCAATCGTCGTCGAATAATGTCCAGTACCAAGGTATAATTGTTATGAATCACGTGTATCATGTATCGCGTATTTCTGAGCCTTCGACATGGCTTTTGATCGATTCGCTCGGATTTAACCGCAGAATAACTCCTTATTTTTTGAAAATGCGATAATAGTATCTAAATTCCGCCGCTTGCCACGTTCCCCAAAGTCTTAAAATAGGCTGCGACAGAAGTGTGATGGGGATTTGCAATTATTACTTCAATTTCGGGAAATCTCGTCGAATTTCTTCGGCTACCAAATGAATGAAGCAATGGTTAGATGTATTAAATTTTAATATAAGTATATTTTTGAGAAATTCTTTAGATTTAACCATATATATTTAAAAAGGCTAGTTGGTCTATATCAACATTTTTTTACTTGTGATTGGAACTTTGTTTTTGACATTACTGACAATAATGAGGCTTATGATAAGTTTTATTGTAAATTGCTAGAAAATAACGATGAATTTGTTCTCAAGATTAAAATAAAAAAATATCATCGATGGCATAATACAAATATTATTAAATGTATAAAATTAAAACATAAGGCTTGAATGACGACAAACGTTTCAGTGATCCTCTTGTCCTGGAGTTTATATTTTGCAGAAGGTACATTAAATCTGAAATTTACGATAATTATATGTTATTTTGTCAAACAAGTTCTGATAAAGATAGACAGCTGACAACCTCCGATATTCTTAATTTGAATGAATTTTCTGAAAATGACATCATCAAAACACTTAAAAAATCAAGGCTAATAATACTATGGGACCTGATAAAATTCTTGCTTTTGTTTTTCGTGACTGTGCTTGTGTTCTTATTAGATCATTAACCATGCTATTCAATCTCTCTCTTCATACTTTTCGGAACATATTAAAGCAGGCCAATATTATTTCTATTTTAAAAAAAAGGCAATAAGCAGGATATACAAAACTAAAGACAAATCACAATTATTAAAGTCTTTGAAAGTATTTGAAATTTTACATTATGATCCAATTTTAATCATGTGAAAAATCAAATCACATTACAGAATATCAGCATGGCTTTATAAGTTAAAGATTTACCACAACTAATCTATTTTGTCAGTATATAACTACCGCCTTTGATGCTAATACACAGGTCGATGTATTCACATTGACTTTTCGAAAGCCTTCGACAAGCTGTACCATAACATTTTACTAATGACTCGCAAAATTTAGTTTGTCTGGAAATTTACGACAATTTGCAGCACCTACCTCAATGTCGTAGAAGGTTATGGTTATCAATCAGCTGAATTCACAACAAAATCAAGAGTGCCTCAAGGCTCTGTATTAGGTCCGCTATTTTTCAACATTTTCATTAACGATAATGTTGCTAATATTGACACACACATGGTGTGTTGCTAACAACTTACTGTTAAATGTTAACAAATGTAGTTGTGTGATATATTCTATAAAACAGAATAATTCAATTTTTAAATATTCCTTAGATACACGATTCGCTGTTAGTCTTAACGGTAAATCCCAGGTTAGCACACATTTTTTTTTCCAAAATACTTAGAACTGTTCTTTATTCCATACAATTAGCAGAATATACCGACACAACAGACAAATAGAAAGTTAGATAGAAATTTGACATAAGGAAATGCATTTTTTTTTTCGTATAGGTGTTCTGAATATTTCAAATGTATTTTCCAGTGGGAAATGTGTCGACACAGTTTTACATTGCATACAAGACACCGAACTGATGTACCGTTATATTTTAAATCACAAAATCTGTCTGCATGTTTACAAATATAAAATGGAAAGCTTAAAGGTCCCGACATTGTTATATTTAATACATGCATGCGATGCGTTCATAACCAGGTCGCTTGTTCAACTGATCGTGATTCATAATCATCAATGTCTAACATATACGACGTAAATAAATAGTTTAATTTCTCTGCGCCTACGACTGTGGGAGCATCTCTATTTATAAACTAACAATAAGATCACAACGGTGGACTTCAAATATAGAACGCGCTGTATACGCATTACTTAATCACCTCAAACCAGGCAATATGATTCTGCATTCTGTGGTCTGTGCATAACACATATCAAACCTTAACTCTGACATTTTTTTAATGACTCACTTATCTGAAAGCTCGTAAAAGCAGACACGCTGCGTTCCGTAAAAAGCTTCCTTCTTCCAAATAGCATGTATCTCCAGTGCCCACCCACGCACTTTTACAAGTCATACCCATTCTAATAAAATAGATCTGCACTTCACCAATTCTATTTTGACGGGAGGTTCAACTAGGAAACCTCACCTTACGTGAGCTGCTTTAAGTTTTGGTAGACAAGGCTAATTGATAATTAAAATGCGCAGGGGTCAGCACATGCCAATCATGTGGCGGAGTCCAGCAGGCCTCGGCGAACGGTGCTAACAGAACAGGATCTATTGCAGACTCAAGAGAGCGAACTCACGTAGTGGACGGCGCCTTCACGATTCCACAGGCAATTATTGCGCCTCCTCCATAGCATTTTAATGTAACATTATCATTGCAGCACTTCTATTAAGCCATACGTGACATTGAATTTAACTTATCAGGATTTTGATTGATGTTTTTTGTCGTGCAGGAATTATTAATGGCCGTGGATATTTTATAAGTACCAGGTTTTGAATTATAAGCGGTAATATTTGCATTTTATGCAAACATATTAAGTTATACGGCAAAATATTTTTAATAATAATTATCAAGGAAGCGGTTTACGTAAAGTACGAGCTATAAATCTAGAGTGTCTGCTTGCGACTGCTTATTTGTTGACAAGCAGCAAATAAACTGGACAAGTGGGAACGACTTAATCCAAGGCAAGTTGATTTATTTGTTTACATACTATTATTTTCTTAAAATATGATTTTGTGCTAAATTATTAAGTCATGTACGGGGTGTTTCAATTCACAACAAACTTTGAGAGGTGAAATTCGCGTCAAAAAAAGGAAAACAGGAATAACTTTTTTCCTAAAATGCTAAAAAGTGTAACATTAAAATGGCTTTTTAAATAATTACCAGTGATAGTTGAATGTATCGACCTCAAACTTGGCAGAGAAAATTATTTTCATAGTAGCCACGTGCAAGAAAACTTTCATCAAAAATTAATCAGTGGCGCCGGAGTTAGGGCGGATTGGGATGATAGAATCTTACATAAATAAGTCATTTGCAATCGAACAGATTTTTTCTTTGTTAATTTGAATGCACCTTATTTAATTGGAACTTTTGTACCCCTTCAGTATTTTCATACATCCCGAGTAAAAATTAAAAAATCATCGGAATGTCGTGAACATCGCGAATCTCGTTTATGAGTGATTTGTCGATTGAGGGAGTTTGAATGTCATCCGAGAGACGGTATTTTATTATATTTATTTATATTCCGAAAAAACGCATCATGTAATAGTAGTAAAAAAGACTTAGGGGAATTGGATGTCATAACGTAAATAACAGAAACAAAGTGCAAAGATGGGCACACCAGACAATACAATACTTTGTAAACTTCCTTAAATAAAAGCTCCTTCTTGTTTCACCGCCTTTGTCTCCGCTAATCAACGGTTGGTGTTTTTTCGACGACATAATTGGCCTGGATTTACGTATGCAGTCCCACTCTTTACATAACAACAGATAACCCAGCACTTTCGGTGCCGGTTTTGCATGCAAAATATTAATTAATTAATGTCTAAGTACACTGTCAAAAATTACAATTTAATTTATTTCCACCATATCATGCGTTTTCCGGAATATAGTGTTCCGAATGTGATGTGCTTTGTGTTATTATGTAAAGTGTGGGACTGTCATACGTAAATCCAGTCCAATTACTAGTAAATCCGCAATGACGAAACATGTGTCGTCGAAAAAAATACTAAATGTTGATTAGTGGAGACAAACAAAGGTGATGAAACAAAGAGGAGCTGTTATGTAAAGAAGTTTACAAGATAAATATTGTGTCTGGTCTGTCCCTGTTTTGCAGTCTGCTTCTGTTATTTACGTCATGACATCCCAATTTATTAAGTCTAGTGATTTGAGTTGTCCTTGTAAACATAATTCTTTAGGTGTATAAATTAATGGAAATAAGTGGGTGGATTTTTACTAAATTCTAACAATGAAAACAATTTTCCCTGCCAAGTTTGAGGTCGGTACTCTCAACTATCACTGAGTAATTATTATTTAACAAGTCTATTTAATATACTCTCAAAGCATCGTAGAGTGCATAGGAAGCATGTTAGAAAAAAATTTGATTCTTGTTATCTTTTGCCTTTTTTGACGAGAGGAATCATCTCTCGATGTTTATCGTGCCATCATTGAAACACCCTGTATATGGCGATATGATGTTCGGTAATCACTTTCAGCATGCAGAAAAAACTACTGCCAAAATTTCACTCATCATGCATTTATCATGTTTTAACACTCATATTAACAAAATATTTATTATCTTTAGTTAAAAATAGATTATTGTTTTCCTAGCACCTTATTTGTTTAGTTCATATTTATTTATTTATTCAACATTGTATGACTACTAGTAGAAAAGGTTAGTTAGTTGTTGTATTGTCACTAAACTGAAAGCTAAAAACAGATGAACCCATTTTAACAATTGCATCGTTGTTTTCAAGATGTGGTGATTTAGACTATTCGTGTTTGTATATGATTTCCGTCATTTTAATTTTAAATTAGTTATAAACCAAATTTCAGAACTGTTTTCAGTAAACCATAGAAGTTCATTGCAAGATATTAGTTGTGTGAGGTATCGAGTGGTAAGAGCCGAAGATAAGCCAACGCCGTTCTTCATTGATGGTATCAACAAATTGTTCATGTTAAAAGGCAGTTACACATAGTTGTTCGGTCCCAACTTCACCGATTCTATAAATTGGCAAAGATCAGATCACCGTGGTCTCACATTCATTAACAGCAATCAGATAGGGTGCTCGATATTGAGTAACTCGCTTAACTCGTGCCTACCGATGGTCGCCAGCTTTTTCAGGATTCCGGGAATTAATTGCGTTGCAGGTGTACTGACGGACAGACAGCAGGCTGATAAGAGTAGCGCTGCCAGGCCAGGCATTAGATAGCCACCAGGGCATAAATACGGCAGTAGCAGTGCTCGTGAGATACGGCTAGTCAATGAGAATACCTTATGGGAGAAATATGCGCTCAAATGAAAGACAATGGCGAATAAATTCTCCACTTGCCACTATGGGACGGACATGCCGTATTGTTCTAGACTTTAGGAGCCTAGCAACCCGGCCTATAGCTTGTGCCCCTGAACTCTTCTACAGAGACAAGATATACAAGAAAAAATGGTGTGAAGTTATTTGCACAGGGCGTAAAATTTAAATTTCGTAACTATGTTTTAATTTATAGTCGTGCAAACAATATCTAAATAAAATATATGAATACTGATCAACTCATGTTTTTTACAAATTATATGACTAATTCAATGAAACAAAAGAACGAAAGACGTTATATATATATAGCGGTTTTCGTTTTTGTAGCGTAATTTGTAAATGGAAGGAATTATTTCTTAACTTTTCTTTTGGTCAACTTTTTTTTAATATCAATATTTTTTTGCTTTTAATATTATGATTACTGTTATTTAATCCAATGTCATCTTACTTATAGGTGAAGTAGTTGTTTTAATAGTTTCTGCGATAAAATGTATTTGAAGTATCGTATTTGATTCTTTATTATCTACCTAAGAGTTTTATACTAGCGCTTTCAGATAATAATGACAGTATAAAGTGTAAGAAACTATAAGTACCTATATATTTTTGTTATTAGGTTTGAAGGGATGCTTATGTAATAGCCATTAATTATTTATTCAAAAAAATTAGATACCCTCTCTTGGTAAAAGTTTAAAATATAGAGTGGAATAAAAAATAATAAAAAATAATAACGCTAAAGAATTTCTTTTTTTGCTAATTATTTACAAAAACTTATCACAAATAAGCGTAACATATATCTTTTTAAATAATTATTTTCCCGGCTATTTGCCAAAACGCTGAAACTTGGATTTTAAATATAAAAAGATATATGTTACACTTATCTGTGATAAGTTTTTTGTAAAAGTTAATAATTAGAAAAAAAATTTTTAGCGTTATTATTTCTCATTCCACTCTAAATTATTTATTACTTTTTCTAGAAATGCATAAATACGAAGTAAATCAAATATCACATTTTTTTAAAATACTTGCTACAAATTTATTATTTCTTTCTTTCTTTAAATTGTTGTGTGTTTTAGATTTAGCTCTTGCTCATCCGCTAACCATTATATTTAATTTAATTTTAAAAACGTCCAAATTTCCAAGCATATGGAAAGGTTCACGACTCTGTCCCGTTTTTAAAAATGGGAATAGGGATGATGTTTGTAACTATCGCCCTATTGCCATTTTATGCAATTTTTGTAAAGTCTTGGAAATTCTTTTACACTGTTATATATATGATCATGTAAAAAATATAATTGATGTAAATCAACATGGATTCATGAATGCTAGGTCAACTACAACTAATTTGGTCTGTATAACGCAATATATATCAGACATTTAGATAGTCAAGGACAAGTTGATGTTGTTTATACGGATTTCTCCAAGGCCTTTGATCGCCTAGACCATTCAATTTTAATAAATCGCTTACACCAATATGGAATATCGTCAGATATCATAAATCTACTTAGCTCGTATCTCTCCAAGAGAGTACAATATGTGCAGTATCATGGTTATAAGTCTAACAATATAGATGTACTGTCAGGAGTCCCGCAAGGTTCCATTCTTGGTCCCCTTCTATTTAATATATTTATAAACGACATAACAACCTCTCTCAAAATCGACTTTCTAATGTATGCTGACGACATGAAATTGTATTCTAAAATCGACTCATGCTGACTGCGCTCGGCTACAGGATGTATTAAATCAAATTAATGATTGGTGTTTTGTCAATAATCTACCTCTTAACATTAAGAAATGCAATGTGATGTCGTTCAGTAGGCAATTAAATCCTCTAACCTTTGCTTATCAAATAGACAATGTATTCTTGGCTCGTCCCTGCTTTATAAAAGATCTGGGAATTATATTTGATAGTAAACTGTCTTTTAATGAGCATGTTAACGTAACACTAAAAGTAGCCTATAAGAATCTTGGATTTGTAATAAGAAATAGTAAAGGTTTTGCTGACCCTAGCACAGTGATACTCCTGTATAACGCATTCATAAGATCACGCCTGGAATATGCGTCCATAGTATGGTGTCCAACATATGCCGCATATATAGACAGTATTGAAAATGTTCAGCGTAAGTTTCTCAAGTATATGTATTTTATGGATAACAGAATTTACACCACTATTGGTTTTCCCCACGATTTGCTATTAAACTTATATAATTTTGTGTCACTGAAGGAAAGAAGATCCATGCACTCTATCATTTTTTCTGCACAAGATAATTAAATATGATTTTGATTGTTCACAAATTCTCCAACACCTTGACTTTAACGTACCGAGATTAGCCTCGCGCTCTCCTGAAACATTTCATCTGTACACTCCTCGAACTAACCTATTAAAAGCATCGCTACTCTTTCAACTAATTATTCAGAGGTTAAAGACAATATTGATATATTCAATTGTAAAATAAAAGAAATAAAGAACAAATTCTTAAAAAATTAGCAATTTACCTAATAGATCTGGACTACTTAGTGTATTAGTAATCTGTTTATTAATTTTTTTTTGTATTTTTTTCTTTTTTTAGTAGTATTGGCTACTAGTCACTTTGTGTTAATTTAATTGTTTTTATAACATTGGTTTGTTTTTTTTTCTCTAATTTTGTCTGTCAATCATTTCTGTATTATGTTATATACTGCTATTTTAAAACTATGTTTTGTAAAATAATGTATTTAAATGTTGAATATTGTGTAACTATTCGGCAGATATTTTGTTGCACTATTTGTTTATAATTTGTGTTCCTATCCCGTAATTGGTAATTTACTGTGGGATAATGTAGTTAAATAAATAATTAAATGCACTATTTGTTTATAGTTTGTGTTCCTATCCCGTAATTGGTAATTTACTGTGCGATAGTGTAGTTAAATAAATAAATAAATAAATAAATAAATACAGAAGTTTTTGTTGTATGTACCTCTAGAGCGCCCACACAGACAAAACTCACAACGTTGTGAAACAAGGTCTTGTATTTTTTGAAACAATTGTAAAATTTCAAAGCAAAACGTTGTACAGTTTTATATATTTTACTTGTGCATAATACTTGTACATTTTATTTGTCCAATATAAAGATTTAGTTCCTACGATTTTATTGGAAAAGAGTGTTCTAACAAATTAGAGAAATTCAGAGACGATTTATTTATTTTTACTCAACAAGTAATAGCAACTTAAACTTAATTTACTGTTAGTCGTGCCCTCAAACTACATATTTTATTACCATCATATTATTTACTATTAGTTTTAAGCAAATCTTTGAAGGGTTTACACAAATTGTATAACATAAAAGTTGTGATTTTATAAACGTTTGAGAAAGTTCCAACTTATTTGTTTTTGCTGAACAATATTAGTAATTTACCTAATTTTATCGATACCGTCTCCACAAACTGGCATTATTACCGAATAACAGCATCTTTGAATTAAGTATACAGGGTAATTTTACGAGTTGCCCCCCCCTCAATTTTGTTATTTTTATTAATACGAAAATATGGTAAATACTAAACTTATATTATGTACCTTTTAAACATATTCTTAAAAAGTCAGGAGGTCAGGAAATAATATCGGCTAATAAATAGTCAGATGAAGGAGATAATAAATATAGTTTAAAAAAACTAAAAAACACGCTTTTAAAGCACATCAAACTAAAAAGTGAATAATAATTATTAATATAAACTGAAAAAAAATAATGAACGAAAAATACTAGTATTTTTGTGAAAAAAGCGTGGGTTGCTCGATATACGAAAAATATGGCACAAAGCGCCCCACGCTTTTTTCACAATAATACTAGTATTTTTCGTTCATTATTGTTTTCAGTTTATATTAATAATTATTTTTCACTTTTTAGTTTGATGTGCTTTAAAAGCGTGTTTCTTAGTTTTTTTAAACTATATTTATTTTTCACTTTTTAGTTTGATGTGCTATGAAAGCGTGTTTTTTAGTTCTTTTAAACTATATTTATATTGCTTATTGATGCTGATATTATAAGATATTACGATCCAACAGATATTTCTGAAAAAAAAAATATTTTTTTATTTCAGCCATGGGATTTGAACTCACGCCCGAGGCGTCCGTCGTTTCGCGTCGACTAAGACTTGCCCGCTTGACCAACGACCGAACTAAGAATCGTTGAATATACTTACAATATTATGCCTCTTGCTCTCACGCAGAGGATACGTGAGGAAAGGACTGGCGATCCTGATCAGGATAATGATATAAACTTATCAAATTATTGTATTGTTACAGGTTCTTCGTAAGTGTACAAAGTTTCAATTAAATCTGTCCGTTTAAAGCGTGTTAAAAAGTGCACCGTCTGTAACAATGGAATAGCTTAATTATCATAGACAACTACAGCATTTAAAGCTGATTATTATTGGTCATAAATGATTCTGGGCTATTAATAATTTTTTTATTGCTATTAAATTAATAAGATCGACATAACTTCTTGTATACTTTGGGTATTATTATTGCTTTATTACTATATTATTTACTGATACAACGTTGTTAATAACAGTATGGTTTATATTACTGAGTATCTAACAAAGAGATTGAATACTTTCACAGAGAAAATATAGTTAAAAGAAGACAGAATTCACTTTGTAATTAGTTTTCTGCATTAAATATGATACACATATCTTCCACAATCAAAATTTAATTTATTTTTATGAAGAATATTAATTTTTATATTATTTTATGGTCGGTTACTTTTACTATTATCAGTATTTACTTTATAATGTAGCGAAACATATTATTATGAAGTTATTTTTACATGGGAAGTGTTATGGCAATTGGTATTTCCCACAAATTTTTTATCCCTTTATTTCGATTAATTAATATGTACTTGCAAATTTAGAATTCAGATTTCGACATAAAAAAATAGATAATTTTTGCGACTTCATATTAGAAGGAAAGGATGGTTCTTAATATAGTTAAATATCTAAATAATTTTCTTTAATGTGAGGAGAGGACTAATTTAAAGACACAAAATTAGTTGTATGAAAGGAAGTATTTTTTCTTTCTACCCTTTGGTTCTGTTTCAGCAATAGTATGCTACAAAATTATTATTATTATTTATTTAATATTTCCACTGATAATGAGGATAAATTACTTTGTGCAGAGATCATACTACATAGACAATCCACGCCTGTGTTAGAATTTATCGCTCCTAAATGTGGACCTAAAAATTTTGTATCGTTGCAAACAGTGCCTATTTACGATTTTGTTAGTTTCGAAATTGACCATCTGTACTGGTTTAATATTTTAAAATTAACAATATCGCACGCTATTAATTTCGACATAAAAACTTTGGGGTCTAGGAGTTGGAGCGATAAATACTTACATAAGGATTTAATCTATGCTTTGTGCCTAAATCAATTAAAATCAGTTATACAGTATCCGTAACGTATGGAACAAAGTCATTATTTCTTAAAACTAAAATATTTAGAAAGAATCTTCGGACATGTCGATTTTTAATTTCAATTGCGCACCTTATCCTTTATTTTTTTTTTGGTTATGACGTCATCACTGTTTCCGTTATGACGTCATAGATTTTTTAAATGGAACACCCTGTATATTTCTCCTTTTTTGGATTCTGCTTCAACAGTTACTTTCAAATATGTATCACACTTGGGGCCTAAATTTGATAAGTTGGAAGATATGGCCAATAAGAAAAAACAAGTAAAAATAAAGGATAAAGTGCACAATTGAAATTAAAAATCCACGTGCCCGAGGATTTTTTCTAAATATTTTGGTTCAAGAAATGATGAATTTATTCCATACCTTACGAACACACTGTATATAGAACTACAGCAGTGTATAGTAAATAAAAACTGCTTACTCCGTTATACAAAATTATTAAACATTATTGCTTTAAAACTCCGGTTAAACAATTCTCTTTATTTCACTTAATTGCAAACAGACTATCGCCTTCATTGAGGTAAATGGACACAATATCTTGCAGAAGATTTGGTGCTATAACATGATGTCGTACTTTAACGCTTCGTAGGAATTTCATGGACCCATTACTAACACTCCTGCTCTTTCTGCATGTCCCTGGTCCGGCTTACGACGGCCCTATTACATTGTTACATGATGCTGGCTTGAATTTACTACCCCATTTGGCTTTGTCCACACCGGGGCATTCACTAACAACGTTCTGATAAAACTCCAACGACAGCATAGCACGTTAAGGCACAAAACATACCCCACAATTCCCATTTCCCTGAATTTACTCTCTCAAATGCCACAGAATTCCTTTAATGTGTGCTGATAGCTGAATACACCACTATTGAGCTATTCGATACTTTGTTATTCTTCGGCTAAAAATACTACAAATTCCCACACAAAAGTACAGATAGATAGCCGAGAGAAAAATGTAATCAATGTTTTTACTGCAAAAAAAATGGCAATTTGTAATACACAGTGTGTTTCATCTATAGGATCCATCCTATATACTATGAACCACTTAAGATGTAAGCTGGTATAACTTTTGAGGTTCTGAGGAGTAGCAATACATAAAAGTCGAGTCAGCCTTGGAATATAAAAATCCTGTAAAATTGAATCAGAAAGATCTATGTCTTTAAAACAAAAAAAATACTTTTAACCACAGAGCCGCAATTACCAATCAGAATTGACCTATTAGAAATACTGATAACATGTCAAAGTCAAGAGTGCCATTACCAATTTACCTAGCAGCATATTTGGAAGACAGTAATCCTCCTTAGTCTTAGTCAAATTAGTCAAGCCGAAATCCTAACGAATTAATGAAAAGTTCAGAGTACTTCCAAGTTAAGTTCAATAAACTGCCACTAGATGGTTATACAACCTTATATTTCAAGTCGCTGACTTGTGTTAGCCTAAATTGACTGAAACTGGACTTTTTATCTGACGCGATGTTTATACCCGTGCTGCCAAGTCAAGGATTTATTGAGTAGGCAGCAGACGAAGAAAGAAAACAGAAACAAGAAGAGCGCCAGAAGAAAAAGGCCCAAGCCGGCTGGGTCCAACAAACCAGGACCAGGGGAGGTCTGCCAAACCGACCACACCGTTCGCATCCGCTGACGGGGTTGTCGGTGGAGCAGGCCCGCCCCTTACGAGGTAGGTTGAGGCCTACAGCGATGCGTTAGGGTAAAGGAAAGTAAAACTTCCGACCCCTGCCATCCAAGGTCATCGTCAAAGCCAAGAATATTGGCGCGCGGATTTATTCCTTAGATCTTAGGATTTTCACACGCAAATATGATTCAGGAAGATTTTTGTAAAATACCCGAAATCTAAGGATTTTCAGCTGTAATTGGAACGTGTCCATTAGAGATGGGTAATACGACTCTTTTCAAGGAATCGTATCGTACTGACTAGTGATGGGCATAATCGAATGATTTCAATAATCGGAAAGTCGGTATTCGAATATTTCAATAATCGATTAATCATTCGAATGATTGTTCAATTACTTCTAGGGCGATATAAGAACCGAGAACGATGCGTAATGGTGGGGTTCTTTAGGATTCGAAAGATTTACTTTTTATTTTACTTTACACCAGTCACCTGACTCACTCACATTAATGCATAAACCTTTTTATTTATTGCCAATAATTTGTTATTTTATTATTACTAAAAAGTTGTTTTTTTTAGAATTCTCCTCTATTTTTGTATTTTTATTAATTTTATTTATATATTCAAAATACAGTCTATTTGTATTTTGCTAGTCTTAGTTAATAATGTTTTTCATTCCTGCATCCTGACCTGTTCCTATCCTAATTCTATGAAATAAACCGTCGCTGAGTCCCTGTGTATTGCTAACAGAGACGTTACTGACTGCACACGAAACGGCGCAACAGGCAACCAACGATAATTTATTTTACACTGTATGCAAGTATTCGAGTGATGCATTTTGAATGCATTGCGATTATCTACTGCGTCAGCTGAACTCGAGAGTCGAGGTTATGTTGTACGTGATTTGAGTGGTGAAATATTATTCGAATTATTTCTCGGTAATCGGAATATTCCGAATATTTCAATAATCGAATAACCGATTATTTTTCATTCGAATGATCCCATCACTAGTACTGACTTAGTATTACAAAAGATTTGTAACAAAAGATTTGTATGTTTCGTACCACTGCATCGTCTGTCGTGCTATGCGGAGTGAACATGAGAAATAGTATCACGTACTCGTACTGTATTATTTCGATACGATAGTATGATTAGTACAATACAATAACACGGTACGAAATCGGAATCAGTAAACTTTAGTGAACCATAACATAATGTATATTATTTACCTATGTTATCATAGTTTTGTATTCCGCTTTCTGTAGTAATTACATATTTTGTCCCACAATTTTACATTTTTCCTAGATATGTTTGCTTTTTTAAATAAATTCTTTAAGAATGTATTATTAATTATCTTTGATCGTATAGTTAAACCAGAATTTCTACAACACACAACACACGGGGAAATTGCGCCTGTTTATAGTTTTTCCAGTAAAAAGCTCCTATCGTACGTGTTGTTACAGAGTATGTCCTCGTAGCACAGGTGCATTTACTGGTTCCGACTTCGGCTTGCCCGATTTTCTTAACGCGCGTGCTGTTACTGTATATGCGACCGGCATCCTCTCGACAAGTAATGTTTTTTCCTGAAAATTTTGCAGCATGTAATTTCCTTTTTAATACAGATAACGGTTCATTATCACTACTTTTTACATCATGGTTCGAAAGAAGTACAAACATTTCAAGGGTACCTGCAGTATCCCGTGTTTTTTTTGTCACATGAGAGATCGGTCATCTTCCTCAAAAGCATCTAAATCGGTTGCTTTCTAAATTCTTGAAAAAATCATCGTTTTCAAACAAGTTTTCTATGTTATTAACACTAAGGAACTGCTTTAGACATTTCGCCGATACACAAAACTCACTAGCTGCTACACAACAAACGTAAACATAGTAATGATTCATTACTATGTTTGGTTATGTTTTAGTTCATTACTAACGAACTAAAACATAACCAAAGTCTTCTTCTTCCGCAAATATCAAACGCGTTAGGCTTCTGCTCAACGTCCTATTTATGGGACACCAAAAATATGAACTATTTTCTAACAAAATAAAAACCATTAGAAAATATCAAACGTTGTATATTATAAGGTCACCATTTAACATTAAAAGCCGTGATATGAAACGTAATTATTTAATTTCAAATAAAAAACATTTAAAACAAATAATTACGTTGACGAAAAAATGAAACTACACAAGTTGGATAAGTGATAATATGGTTTCTGTGGTAAACACACCTAACCATAAATAGATGTATCTATACATCAAGTCATCTTATACTTTAAACGTAGTGATTTACATATGAAGGCTCAAAACTAGCTGCCTCGAAAATAAAAATGTTAAGTGTTTTTGCACTGTATTAATGGTTCATTTTTCTTAATGTACAATTGTAGAGCGCCTGGGGCCCTAGAGCTGCAGCAAATTAGCCTGTACGTCTTCTACGTCATTAAATTTCAGCAGCGGATTGATTTACACGAACATAGTTCTAATTTTAAATAAAGAAAACAAAAATCTAAATAAATCCAGGTGATTAAACTGTTGATTTCAAAGTAGCGAATTTACGATCGTAAAATTAGTATGAGGCAATGTCAATAGATATATGTAAATACATCATTAAAGAACGTTAACAAAAGATTATGTTATAAATAAGTTAGTCAACAACAGCTATAAAGAACAGAGGAGATATGGCGGTCGCTATTTAACTTTGCGCCGTTGGTACTGCTGGCTTTTATTGCTAAACATTTATGGCTAATAAATATAAGTGTTTGTTTGTTGCTCATTATTAGTTGTGATTTATCTCTTATTAGACATGAGAGAAGCAGCGGCATTAAGTTATTGTTCAGTGTAAATAACGATCTGATCTTCTTCCAGGAGACGTTTCAGATCGGCTTTATTATTCTTTATGGATGGTAAATAATTGTAAATGTAGTATGCGGAGATAATTGCCAGCATCTGTGCTGCTGTATCAAAGCTACGCAAACATTTAGATTTGGTGGCCCCTTTAAATTACACAACTAGCATCAATGTGTGTGGAGTATAAGCCGAGCCGAAGCATTATAAACAAGTCTAATATTAATAATATAAAAACAATATTGAGGGATATTATAAAAACTATAAATAATTTATACAAACGTTTGCATAGTATAACTAAAACATATTTATTCAAGGTTGGAGGAGCTTATAAAATTAATTGTTATATTAAAACGGTTGTAAAGTTTAATTAGATTCAAAATTTTTTCACATCTTCATAATAACACATTTATTGAACTTCTATTACAAATTTACCTTATGTATTTATAAACAACAGGCAATCCCTTCATATTTTCTATAGGCAATTATAATTTCATTTATTTTCTTTAAAATGTCATGCAAACTCAAAAGTTTGAGAAAATGCTTTTTGAAATTAGCTCTTTAACTTTACTACCCGTGCCAGAAAAGTTTTGAAAACTATAACAACCGATAGTTACAAAACTCAAGAGTACAACGTTAGACTAGTGAGCTTTAGTGCATACCACTTGCTACTATTATATATGGTGGTTTCGGCAATTTCTTTTTAGTTTAGTAATCTACATAAAAAGATGACATAATAAATGCCTTGTAATGATTAAACAGAATAACAGTTTACCTATGTGTTTTGACTACAACAAAGCTTTCATACAAATCACACATTTTTTTGGTCGAAGGGTTATTATTTCTTCAATCATAATATATAAAGATACAAATTGTAAGAATTGAAGATGTTGCCTCTAGTTCTATATTTTTATTGTAAGAGGTACTACAAGAATCAATTATAAGGCCTCTCCTGTTTAACTGCAATTATAAATTTGATTAAATACCATAAAACGAGTCACATTTGAAAGTGTTGCAAGATAGGTGAAAACAATTTTATTAGTAAAACAATTGCACACCATTGAAGTTCATGAAAAAGCATTTTTATTATCTAAATAGTAACGTTACCAAAGCATTAATAATCATGAATGTCTAGAATCTTCAACATCGTGCGTTCATTGTTGAACAATATTTCAAAAATGGATCTGTAGCACGGACTCAACCATTATTTAGACGACACCTCAACATTGATCGAAACAGACCGGTTCCATCTAGTTGTGCTATTAATTTATGAGTTAAGAACTTTCTAGAGATTGCATCGGCATATAAAAAAGCCTCCAGGAAAACCAACTATGTACGTACACATTTAAACATAATCGACTTAGAGTCGTTAGAGAAGCTATAGACCAGACTAGTCCCAGTGATCTCATCGTCGGCATTCAGTATCACTGAATATGTTCACCACCAGCATGCTTCGCATATTGCACAAGAACTTAAATTACCACCTATAAAAAATTCAGGAATTGCGAAATCAGGGCCTTATTAGCTGTGAAAATTTTTGTTTTGTGATTTTTTGTTAAAAGATTCACCTGACCTAATCAACAATGTATGGATGTCCGACGAGGCACATTTTTATTTGACCAGATACGTTAACAAGGAAAACTACCGTTTACTGTTGGTCTAATGAGATTACAAAACAAATTCATCAATAACCACTTCACGGCGTGTTTGGTGTGCAATTTCGTCTTTTGGCATCACTGGGTATCATTTTTTTCGAAGATGAGAGTGGTGTCGCGCAAACTATTATATCAACTCGATATGTAAATATGTTGGAGATATTTTTAGTAGACAGCAGAATTGCGTCTTTTTCCTCAAACTCCCGCTGATTTAAGGTTTCAACACAAGAGCTTCTATAGATGTTTGGCGAAATCGTGTCCGCATCATTTAGTGTCCCAGAATGGAGATTTGTAGTGGCCTGCTAGATACTTAGATCTTACAGCTTGTGATTTCTTTTTGTGGGGCTCTCTAAAGTCCAAGTTTACATCAATCGTCCACATATCATCCAGGAGCTCAAGAATAATATACGGGAAGAAATTAGAAGAATACTGGTGAATACGCTGAGAAATTTAATGGAAAACGTCCATTCACGAATGAAGGAATGTTTGGAGAGAAGAGGGCATCACCTTGCAGCTGTTATTTTTAAAAAATAAAATGCTTTTTCATGCTCTTCAGTAATGTACGCTTGTTTTGCTAATAAAATTATTTTCATCAAACTTGTAACACTTTGAGATGTGACTCATTTTTGCGGTGTACCTTGTATTTCAAAATGCTGATATTTTATATTCAAAAACCTAATGTACCCATTATTAAAATTATAGTACCATAGAGACGTAGAATACGATAAGGATATTTATTGTATTTCATTTTCAAAAACCTAACGTACCCATTATTAAAAGTATGGTACCACAGATATGTAGAACACGATAAGGATATAGTTGCAAACTTAAAGTCTGTCGATCGGTCTGTGTTCGAGTTCTAACTCCAAACGATTTAATCTTAATCCAAAACTTAGAAAACCCCAAAAATCTTGATTAATAAATCAAAGAAATGTTTGTAATAATTCCGAAAATTATGGAATTTTAGAAAAAATAAGGGAGAAAACTATTGTAAACAAAATTTGCAACGTTTGTTCTTATAATTCTTTCAAATTTCTAAACATAAAATGCGGAAAAATGAAAAAATATTCCAGGCAGATTTAAACAATTAATTTTTCCAAAGATTTATATAAATATTACTTTTTCATAAGTAAATACCTACTTAGAAAGCCAATATTTACTCGTAACTAAATAATAAAAATAGCTGATTCACATCCATACAACATTTTTTTAGGTTGTAAAAAAATACTTTACTGCAAAACAAAGACTAAAAGTTAATTTAAAACAGAGAATAAAAGATAGAATACAACGCCTAATTTTCTTCATGACTGTGAGAGGTAGTGTTCTGTTCACCTGTCTGCGTTTGCTAAAACAAGCAATTCAGCCGTCAGTCAAGCCAGCCACAATGAGGCCTGTCACTCATCCATCTCGCTTGTCTCCCCCTACTTCCCCTTTATCATCCTTTGTTCGTCTGCTTGTCTCCTTATTACTCTACAACCCTCCGTCCTTCACTCATCAACATCAGACTATCTTTTATCAAACTGAATTATTTCTTTATTTCGGGGTATAATTTGTTCTCGTAATGATCCACTTTTCCTTCTTTTTTTTGGATACAGCATGCTAATATTTTAAGAAAATGTTACTTAGAATACAGTTTGTAAACCTTGCTGGAAACTTTAGAAATTCTTTAAAAACTTATATTTTTAAATTATGAAAATTGCATTTTCATTGTCGATCTAATAATTAGGGTCAGGACCTTAAGCTTATTCAAATGGAAATCACAACGATGTCAAACCTTTGGACAAATCAAACCCAATACCACTATCTTTATCAGGGGCGTGCGGTGAGTTTTGATACAGGGGAAGCAGTTTGTGATATAGAGTGATGGGTAGCGCGAGGCCCCGAGCGAAGCGAGACAAAAATTATTTTAAGAAAAGGGACGTGGCTTCCGTATACTCATTTTAAAATAAATGTCGAAAGCTGCAAAGTTATGATATCTAGAAAAAAGTACACTTGTAGGACCGCCACTCCTCAATAAACATAAAACATAAAAACACCACAAAAAATTAGACAACCCCCGATTCCAAAGCCGACGCTGCACGGGCGAGGGTTACACTTATGAAAAAAACGCAGACACACAACCATATCCACCGACATTGCCAGCGCCGGTGGCGAGGATTGAACCCGCAGCGAAATAGAGAGTTTGTTAAGTAGTTAACATGCACATACCTACCTATTTACAATGTAGTTTAATCCGCCTCTCCTTTTTTGCGATGTCGGAAATAACTTCATCGTAAAAGTTTGAATTTTTGGACATCTTCATAAAGTCACTTTCTATTGTTAACAGGGACAATTTTGAAAGCCGCTCTTCACTGGTTTAATTTCTTGAAAAAGTTTTTATTCTCGTGTCCGTTTTGATGATTTTGAAAAAAAGGCAGCCATTCCACTAATACTTGAAAAAAAAACACTTTGCACTCTTTAAGACACGCTGCAGATTGAGCTAGAACTAAATTTAATCGATGCGCAAAACAATGTACAAATATTGCATTCTGAAAAGTCTCTTTTACTTTGGCCTGCAGGCCCCCCCAATTCACCAGCCATTACAGCGGCCCCATCATAACTTTGGGCGATAAGTTTGGCACCACACTGTAGATCATCGACTATCTGACAAACTATAGTATATAAAGCTGCGGCCGTTCATGGCGTTGCTACGTCTAAAAATCCTAAAATGTGCTCTTGGAATTTCCCATTTGGATTTATGTAGCGTACTACGATTGACAACTGACTAATATTCGTAATATCGGTTGTTTCATCTAACATAACTGCAACAAAAGGAGCTTTTTTATTTCTTGCTTGATCTTTTCTAAAACAATATGGCTTATCGACTGATTCAAATCATTTTGAATATGATTTGATGTACCGCGAAATATCGTTGAATCTTCCAGATGGTTACTTAAAATTGTATCGTATTGTATCGCCGCACCACAGGTTTAGAAACACCAAAAAAGTTTTTACAAATATAGCACAAAAGCTGAGAATAATACTAGGAAGATTAATATTAAGTATAATATTAAAATCGATATTAAAATCGAGATTAAAATCTATAAAATAAAACGTATTACGATGCTATACAGCTCAGATATCAAGATTATGAAGTGAGATGGGACGCATTTCAATAAGTTACCTACTTATCAGAGACAGTTGTCTGTGCTTACATATATCGAAGTTGCGCGAGTTCGTGTTGGCTCGATTAATCGAGTGCCTCATCGTTACGGTTTTATCGTGCAACATTATATCAGCTGCTGAAAAGCAGGGCCGTATCTATTGAAATTGGGTAAAAGTAAATTTTAATGATTAATATATGTGATAAATAATAATTAGGTTCTATTTATGTGTTTTTTTTAATAATCCCAGGGGAAGCACTGCTTCCCTTGCTTCCATGGACCGACCGCCACTGATCTTTATATTGGTTTTGTTATCCTTATTATCTCTCATCTTTAAATTATTTTAATACGTAGTTCCATGATTTCATTGGGTGTATGTTCGTCATTCTAACATTCATTTTTATAAAAAAAAAACCAATTGAAAGTATGCAAAATGACCTGAATTATCTATACTGAATGACCGCTACTTTCAAGGAACCTTGTAGTTTGATTATCCATTTCTTGGGGAAACAAACCAAACATTTATTTTATATTCCTATATCTACAATTGGTTAATTAATATTATTATTACACTTACACGGATTTCTAGGAAACAATTTGATTAAAATTTCAAGAACAAGAAATTTGGAATTTCCGTAAATTTTCATTTCTTCATTTATATCTTAAACTTCCATTAAAAAAGAACAAATTTCAATTAGCAGCATATATTTTCTCTGCAAATCAAATAATGTTTATTAATCACTGTTAATCTTTATTTTAAAACACATCCTTCATTTGCGAGTATTCGTCACAGTTTTATCAGTGGTAATTAATTAATGACACAAACACTATTAAAAAAGTAGCAACTATATTTCTCTCTAACAGGAAACATTAATTAACCAAGGAAATGCCAAATAATATCCTTTCATTTTAAGTGCCATTATAGTAATTTATATAGTTGATTTAAACCAGGTGATAGATAGCAGAATTAATTGACTTTGCCTACTTGATTCAATAACAGTTTAACTGTGCTTTAAAACGGTGTGAAGCTTCTTGAAGCAAACAATTTATCTTCTACTGTATTGAAATCAAACCACACATTATACTTCGTACAATAATAACATTTCTACACATCATGACAAGTGAAGTCCTTCTCGATCGTACGTGTTTTGTGTGAGGTGCATAGCAATTATATCTGTAGATTTCCACATTGTAATTAAATACGATTCAATCAATCATCACGTTTGTTTCACGGCCACCTGAGATCAATCATCTTCATACTTGACAATCCCCTATACAGACTTTTACCTGCTGGAACATTCATGAAAGGACCAGCAATTGCCTAGTCATGTTGTATGCAGACAGACGTTGTCTCATTTCAAACATACAACCCGTCAATCATCGCCTGTCACATTTATATTCTGTAATAATAAAGATTTATTCCACCAAGCAAATTTTGGGCATCTCTCTTTAATGCACTTAAGTAAATAAAGATGTTGACCTTTGAGTAATGTTTTGCGAATCGGTGTTACGATAAAATTGGTGTTGGTACGTACTTTTTTGTGGGTGGGATTAATACAAACATGATGGGAATATAGATACGTACATAAATTACACACACCTGGAGAATTGAAAATGTTGATTATCAAGGCGGCAACAACTCTAAGAGACTGCGGTAACTATTATACGCTGGCAGCTGCTCGAAACATATCAAAAGATAACTAAGAAATAAGTCATAAATTAAAGTGGTTTGAATTTTTTGCATATAATAAGTGTGAAAAAGAGTGGAGAGTATGTGTTAGTCCAACACTAGATTATAGAAAACAAAGAAAATTTTATTTAAATAACTTGCTGACGACGAATAACAATGGATTTGCGGCATTATAACAAAGGCGTATTGCTGCAAATTGATTAATATTATGCTGTCGACACGCACCTTAATTAACTCTCTTAGGTAAAGGTGCAAAATTTTAAAACATTGCAGAAATAATTTAGGAGCGAGTTCATGAGGGTTCCAGTTCGCATATATAAATTTCATCCTCAACACATTTCACGTTTTTTTTTTTTAAATAAAAATCCAAACTTATATAAAAATCAATTAAAAAATGTGTATTTTATGGATTTTGTACATTTTATGAAAAATATGTTGTATATTGTAAATTGCAATTTCAGATCTCTTTAAAAAAAATTAAAAGACTCCTTGCGGAGTGATCCTTAGGTGCCATACTTTTAGCCAACTTCAAAACAAGGGGTAGTTCGGGGTTGAGCGGTGACTTTTCTTCATTGAAAACGTTGTTAAGGGAGCCATCATCTTCTACGATTTTTTACATGACCGCCAAGTATAAAAATTTTTGCTTGAACAAAATTGTTCGCGTTTTATGAATATTTTATAAAAAAGTTGGTTGTTTCGATTGACGGCGCTGTGGCCTGGAAAACCATGGCAGTGTAAAAAATAATTAAATAAAAAAAATCCTTCTACCTCCGAACCACCACCCGATTTAAGGGTGGAGGGAAAAATATGCACCCGAAGGAGCACCCCGCATGGACAATTGACATTTTACATAAACTTTTTCACACATTACCTGCAAAATCGTCATCAGATGGTATCAGTGGGTGGAGAAATATCTTGTTATCAACAAATGGTCTCAGGAGTACCTTAAGGCTCTATTCTCGGGCCCTTGTGCCTCATACAGGGTGAGTCTTAAGTGTGTAGTTATATTTAAACGACCGATTCTTGACATCTGCAGAAACCCTCTGACACATTTTTTTTTAATTCCCACGTGTAACTGAGTTACTGACTTTCAAAAAAAATATGATGAAACTGTTTTGGAACTGCTGGTTACTGGAAACATTCCATATCTTAGCTAAAATGATGTAATGGACTGAAGCAACGTTGCCGCACATCTTATGCAATTCTCTCACTTAGGCGCGATTTTACAATCGTGGGTTAAAATAAGTTGGAGGTTACCTAGCATTATATTTTCACAAAAATCGATGAGATTCTAATACAAACCACTTTAACTAAAAGTTACTTTACCATAAAATATTTGTTGCTATAACCACTTCCAAAACAAATGTAAAATTGAAAGAATTCGAATTCTAAAAGTGTGTGTTTAGTTAACCCACGATTGAAAAACCGAGCCCTAGCATTAAGTTCATTCCCGAATTTATAATAACATTGGATGAGATAATTACCTACTTAAACGATAAATTGCTCCATTTGAAATAAATTTTAAACATTTTGAGATACCTTTCAATGTGAGAAATGTACAATTTTGACTTCTTTTTGCATCAATCAACATTTCTTTTTAAGCGTTTCATATGGAATGTACAACTAAAACTAAATCTTCCGATGAATAGTAAACTTTTTAGGGAATCTCGAGAGGAATTTAATGTTCCCATCTCATTTTTTCAAAGTTTATAAAAGTATTATTATTTTTAAGAAGTAGGTACTTACCCTCTGCTATTACAATAATTTGGAATGTGTAAGGGTTCAAGAAGTAAATCAGCTCTCTACTATTTTAATTGGCCTCTAATAGTAAAACACTGAAGGTGCAACAGAAAAACAATCAGATGATGGAAAATAGTTTGCAGTATTTTCACACACTTCTGTCACTTTTTACACTGGTCATTTAGATATGACCAGTTTGCATTTTTTATATAGACCCCGTTAGGAAAAAATTCACTCCTTCCACCTCCGAAGTACCCCTTGACATGAGGATAGGAGATGAGGGAATTTTTGACAGTTGAAGGAGAGTTTCTCATGGAAACCCCGTGTAAAATAGGAGACTTTTTTTAAATTTATTTAAGACAGATTTTTCTGCAATATACTAATAAATAACTTATTTTCATAAAAGCACATAAATCACACATTTTTGAACCGATTTTTATAAAAATTTAGATTCATGTGTAATAAAAAAGGAAAAATGAGGGCAACATTGGAAAAACTTCACCCCTTCAATCCTCAGATCACCCATTTGTGAAAATTACATATGTGAAAGCTAACTCTACGTGAAGTGTTTATGCAAAGTTTTAAATATTTCCGTTTTTTACAAGACGAATTATGGTTCAGCACCATCAGTCAAAACGTGACCGTAAACTCATTAAATAATTCCCTGACATCTCGTTTAACAGACTATAAGCTAAATTGAACTTGAAAATGCCCAACCGTACACAGCCGTAATAAAGATGGCTCCTATAAAGCCATAAAATCACTTTTATTCTTTTGAACTCTCACACTAATTAGGTACAGAGCTACAAAGTTATTCCGAGCAAACAAAGTAACGAAGGGGCGATGCCAACACGGAAAAAACAGTTGAATATCAGTTCAGTTCATCAGTCGAGTTGATGAGAGGAGGGAGAGTAAACGCGTTAACTTCGTTAGACGTGTCTAGGTTCGATTACGGCTTGCTGAAATAAGATTTCTCACCTATGACCACCGCAGGGAGCCGCTGAGAGTCGGTTTTCTTGTGAAACGTCCGCTTTAAGACAGCAACCAGTGTATATGCTGCCTTCCCTCAGGATCTGAGCTCAGCGAGCGCAATAATCAAAGATCGCATATGGCATACTCAATCATCCCGTCCGTACATAGTAAGGGTGACTGTTAATTTTTTACTGCATTACTAAAATATTAGTAGATGTTGAGATATTAATAACAATAATTTGCTAAAAATCGTTCGGCAAATTGAAACAATTTAAAAAAACAAGATTATTTTTGGTTATACAGGGTCTTTCTGTAAACGCTGATGGCTCCAAAACTCTAAAAACGTTCTAAAGAAATGATATAGATTTTATGTAAATTTAGAATTAGAAGGCTAAAAAATTGTATTGATATTCCGAATATTGTCATTTATTAGAAATGATGTTGTCGAGGATGGCATCGTCTTTTCTAATGTATTGCTCTAGACGATCCTGGAACCTGCACATAACGTTGTGGAGCACGTTTGGTCATATAGAATCTTTTAGATCCTCGACCTAGACCTTCTCTTTATGGTATACCCAGAGAAAAAGTCCGAAGCAGACAAGTCAACAGAGTTTGGGGGCCAGTTAAGGTCTCCAATAGCTTGTTGGACCGAAATAAATAAGGCACAATAATATCAAAAACATTTAAACCACACCAATCGACCACCCTTAAACTGTGGAGTGGTCATTCATGCAACTCTTTTGAGTTGGAGCGAAACTATTGCTTGTCGACGAACCCACGTAAATGAAAATTTGCTTCATCAGACATAAATAAGTTGTTTAATAGCAAAGGATTCTGCACCATTATCTCTAAAAGTTATCGACAGAATAGTAACCAACTCATTTAATTCTTGTGCACACTGGAATTTTATATCACAATGCAAAATCCGCCTCAGGTCTGTCGCATGTTTAACGTCAAAGCATGTCGTCCAATTAAATTTTGCGGACTTTATTTCAGTGCGATCATTGAACGATGTACATTTTCCGGTGTAAGTACTGTTTTTATTGATCCCCATGTTTTTTTATTCTGCACAGAACCAGTTTCTTGCCATTGTCTCAACTATTTCAGTATTGTGTTCCGTGTTGGTCTTCTCCTCTTCCATGATGATCTCCAAATCTCTGCCGAACTTGTTGAACGTTGATTTACTGGTTTACAAAGTATCATCTGGGGTTTAAGTAAAAGTATTATTTCATGTTTACTGATTACTAAACCGAAGTCTGTTTGTCTCTATGATGTAAGGATATTTTACAGTTCATTAACAAAATATTACCTAGGTATTACGAAAATGTGTTTTTGCAATGGTTTACAAGTTTTATACCCCTATATTCATAATTCAAATATTTGCCTCTAATAAAACAGATTGTGCATATTAACTGACTTGTTTGTACAGTCAACTCAACCACAAAGCCTATGCCGTGCTTTCATCTCAAAACACTACATAGGGAAGCGTTCGATTAAACTCATGCTATCCCCTAGATACAAAGTGATCCAAAATGTGAACGGAATTACATCACAGGAATCACAGGATTATGAAAAAATTGCTCGAAGAGCTTCGCAATTTAGATTGCAATATGAGCATCAAAATTTATTTTTTTGCATTTCCATCTTGAATTTTTACCAAAAAATCTGGGACAAATGAGCGAAAAACAAGGGGATAGATTCCATCTAGACATAAAGGAAATAGAACAGAGGTACCAGGGAAGATGGAATACATGCCCAACTGCTTCTGGTGTTAAAAAAGAGATAAACCTGGCGCTGTATATGAAAGAAAAACGATTTGTTATTTTCAAACAAAGTGACAAAGGCATAGTTAAAAAAAACTAGTTGGGACAGTTCGATTTGGCGTGCATCTTTATTTTGTCTTCGTAGTAAACAGTTTGGTAGGAAAAAGCGCGAAACGTAAAATTATTAAGAGTGATGAACATGTCTATATAAGTTTTACTGGTACATATAACAAAAATTAAAAACAATTTCATAATGTCTACTTTTCGTAAAGTGTAATAATTTTTAAAACTGTTTTGAATAAAGAAAATAACTAAAATACTATTTTAAAATAGCTGCCCCATCTGGCACCGAGAAGCGCTACTACATAATTATTACAAAGAGTGATCTAATCGGACGAAGCGACGAAATAAATTTGGCGCATTTTCCTACTAAACTTGATTCGAGGTCAAGCAATTTGAGAATAAAGCCTCATTCATAAAAACGAGTACTGTCTCAACTTATTCTCGTTAAACTATGACAAAAATTTGATTAATACTTGTTATATGTAGTATGGGAGTTCCAGGCAACGAGAAGGCCGATGAATTGGCTAGACTCGGAGCCGAGGAACCCTGTCACGGGCCTGAGCCTATGTTAGGTATTTCAAAAAGGCAGGTCAAAACGGCCCTCAATGAGTGGGCCCACGAGACACTGAGGACGAACTGGAGGACCAACAGGGCCTGCAGGCAAACCCGAGATTTTGTGACGGGGCCGAACAAATCGAGATCGGCCTGATTGCTGGGACGGAGTCGGAACACTCTGAATCTCTTAATCGGTGTTCTGACAGGCCACTGCAGACTTAGGTGGCATCTATCATTGATAGGTATTGAGGCAGACCCTACATGTCCAAGATGCAGGAGTGATGAAGAAACATCTTACCACTTCCTGGGACAATGTGAAACGTTTGGGCGCCTGAGACACAGTATCTTCGGTTCTGAGGCGTTTCTAAGGGGAGGGAGTGACATCCTGACCTTCATCAGAAGGTCGGAAAGATTCGATGAGGCAAGAGAAGCACATGGCTGAGGGGACAGCTGAGGGTTGGTAAAAAAGGCCCGTCTGTGGCCTACTTGCCAGGCGTCAGCCTCCACCACCATTATCATTACAATTACATTGTTAGTATTTAGGTATTTTTTGTTATCAGAAAGTGTAATCCTATCAATTTGTCATTATTAAATACAATAAAGCTATGTACGTTCATACAAGACAATACTTTTTTATTTCATAAATTATGGACGTGATAGAAAAAAGTATAAGTCATGTTTGAAATCACAGTAACATATTTAGGCAGTAGGACTTAACTTAAATTTGTAAACTAGTGTTATTGATTCATTAACAATAATAAAGCACTTGACCGCGAAAACCCGTTGCGTGGTACGAAAGTGCTTCATAGTAAAACAAATCCAAGACTAATAAAATAGAATATTTTGTGCATATATAGTTAGAAGTGCTATTTGATTTTTCTTTTTCTTTTTTTGGGATTTACTACCACATGAATAATTCTTTGTTATCTAAAAAATATAGTTAGTTACCCAGTACGTAACTGGAAAAATAAACCTCTGCGCTTGTGACTTTATGTCAAAAAATTAGTCAGAGGGTGTTTTCTGATAACTAATATGAGACACAAGAATAATAATATAATCCCCTAACGTTTCGGAAAACGAATCTGTTTCCTTTTTCAAAGTTATTTATTTCTTTTTAGAATATGTGAAGCGTGAAACGACACATATTTGATATTAAAAAAACAACGCATTAAAAACCACCAACATTCACCGAAAGACCCTGTATGATACCTGATTTTGGTTATGATTAGCCTCTCATTATTAGCAGTTTAAAAAATGTTTGTTCTTACTCAACTAAGAGTCCAGGTTAACTGTATGTTTTTGGTACCTTAACAAACAAATAAATTTAACGAAATTTTGAAAATGTTAAATATAATGAAGAGTTCCATGCTTCTGTCTACACCATGGTATTGTGAGCGTTCCGTTGTAATACACAGTTATGTTAAAATAGACATGAGTTTTTGACATATTCGCCCATTAATTTCCATAAAAATTTGGGATTTAACAAACCGAAGGAAAGAGCAAAAATGCTATGATCTGAAATCCGCTGAATGTCCGAAGTTCGCAGAGCAATAAATTTCGAAGACATGTAGCAAATACATAATCAGCAGCGGGGCCCGCTCACTGGCTTAAATTAATTCGAATCACGTTAACGAACGTTAGTAAATTAGAGAAACCGAGTCTAGCGCCTAGTCCTTCATTGTAGGGGCCTAGCTGCGGTCAGTGCTGACACGGTGCTAGCTGCAACTCACCCTATAACGCCCTGTCTCGGTGATTTACGTCTTAACCTTATTTTATATAATGTCACGGGGACATACTAAAATGTAAATGTGTCAGAGGGCTTAATTTATGGGCCTCTGCATGCGCAGAGGGTCTCGCATCTGCAAAAATTTCACACAAAGGATGTCCTTGCCATTTTTGTAGAATACCCTGCCTAATTGGTTACGGAAGTTATTAATAATTATACTACAAAATCAATTATCCCCATGTGTTGTCATGTTTATGAATATAATTAAAAGTATAATAGCCTTTCTTTATAAATTTTTAAACTTTATTTTCAAGAACTCAAGCAGACTCATTCAAGGCTGACCGACGTACACGACAATAGTAAAGTGCATCAATATACTTTTTGTGAGTTCTGTGGAAGGTTTCATTGTTGTAAGTTGAATTTTATATGAAATGAATGTTATGCACTGAAGTTTTAAAATCCGGAGACCGTCAAAAATCGTCATGTGCAAAAGGGCATTAAACAATGACTTCAGAATTCTGAAGTCATTGGCATTAAACTTAAACAGCGAGTTAAGTATCTAGTGGGAAGGAAGAGATAAATGTTTATATATTTTTTAGAAAAGGGTTTGTAGAACAAATATTTTTTTTTTAATTTTCATATATTATACAATGGGCCTTACGACAGATGAAAATTTAAAACAGCAATATCTTGGTTTGAAATGCTTCAAAATCTAAATTAAATTTCAAAATTCTGTACTCTTAGGAAAAGTTTCTAAGCCATGCACTTACAAACGCCTATGCATCCAATCTATTTCTCTTGCATGTGCATACCTTACTTCTACAATCTGTAACTAAGGTGGAGTACAGCCACGGTCTTGCGATGGCGTCACACGTGCCGATTTAGAAGTGATTTACGCTGCAGTCTTATTTGAAAGGTTAATGCGTGAGGTTGTACCTATAAATTATACATAATGTCAAACGCGCCAAAGGGTAAAAAACGACCGTATGCGGACACAGTGAATAAATTTATCGGTGAATTTCCGGATTTATTCTATGACGGATGTAAAATAATTTGTAAAGTTTGTAATCAAGACTTAATGTGCTGGCACAAAACAGATTGTCGTCGTCATCAACACCATGCAACATCAAAATAAAAAAAATGGCATGCCTTTGACAACTCAGTTTATGTTTGATTTATTGTTAATATTAATAGCCTGTAATATTTCGCTACACATACTGGATAAACAACCATTTCGGAAGTTTTGGAATAAATACAATCCCCAGGTGAACTTACCAAGTTGTACATCGTTACGTAGATATATTCCAGCTGTTCGTGAAGACATTATAAATAGGATTAAATGTGGATTAAAAAATACACGGCTCTGGTTATGTATTGACGAGACGACAGATTGTAAAAAAAATTCTATTTTAAATATTATAGTACGTGTACTGGGCCCTCTTAAACTAACATTTCCACTTTTACTAGCTAGTAAAAGACTAACTGCGTGTACTGGCGAAATAATTACGGGGTGTTGGAGACATTCGAAAAATTTGAACTTTCAACAAGTCAAGTATTGATGTTTGTGACTGATGGTGCTGCGACAATGCGCATGGTAGGCCGTTCTTTTCAAAGAGACAATTGTAGGTTTTTACATGTTACGTGTAAAGTGAATGCGTTACATCTTGTGGCAGAAACGATTCGAAAATGTTTTCCAGAGGTAGATGCATTAGTAGCAAATACAAAAAAGTTTTTCTCAAATCTCCTAAACGGCTTCGAGCATTTCACAGACAGTGTCCTGGTATCCCTGAACCAACAGAGCCGATTCTTACACGTTGGAGAACGTGGTTGAAAGCGGCTTTTTATTATGCTGAATATTTTCAACAAATAAAAGCTGTGATACTACAGTTCAACCCTAACGAGGCTGCAGCTATTAGGGAAAGCCAGACAAGCTTTCAAGACGTTTCCCTTGAAACAGATTTAAAAACTATTAATAACAATTATAGAGGACTACACGACGCAATAGAAAAATTGCAAAATAGTTCGTTGTCGTTAGTGGAATCGCTGCAAATAGTGGACGACCTAAATACACAGCTACAGGCTATAAATGACGCAAAAAATAATCGCGTTAGTGAAAAATTCGAGAGTGTATTACAGAAAGATCCTGATTTTAGCAAATTAAGACAAATTTGTGATGGTGCATCTACAACTTCGTTAAGTGAGTTCACAGATTGTTTTACTTATGCCTGTATTACATCCGTAGATGTCGAATGGTCATTTTCAAAATGCAAAACATATTTTTTCACCAAAGCGAACATCGCTGACGGAGACAGCTGTAGAAACATACCTGATGCTATTATACTATAGATCTTCCCCACTTTGTGATGACGACAACCAAACTACTTCATAAATCTGTTTAAAAGGGTGAGTTTTATACAAATTTTTATAAAATGTAACATTATTGTTAAAATTTATTTCCATTTAATATACTTATTCAAGTATTATGATATGATGTAAACATATGAGTCATATGACGGCTCTGTCGGCCAGGTGACCTCGGACAGCTCTACTAATGAGATACTTGTTGAATTACGAGTGATCATATCATATTAGACTTTACTAAAGGTTTTGGAAAAGTCCAAAAACATACGACACATTTTTGACGGTCGATTACATGCAATTTTATATAATTTATAGGATCTATTATTTGTTATTGTATCTTGGAAAATATTCGGATTATTTGCTAGTAAACACGGATTTCTAAATAAATTGTTTTTTTTTTTTATTTTTTGAAAATCAGCAAAATATGGAAACATTGTCTACTATATTCAGTCCTTTTTCTTTTTTCCCTTTTATTTTTATAATAGTTGCCCCATAAAAAAACATTCGATTTGTATGGAAAATGTAACATTCACTGTTGCAATAATTGTATAAAGTCAATATTTATGTACTGTTGGCATTAATCTACAAGAAATATACAATTACATCACTTCTATCATATTTCTATCAAGCCGATAAATATCACAGTCAAGTGGCATTAATATAGTGTAACTGAACCTTTGACATTTTAAGAGTTGAATAATATTGGCAAGCTAACTGAAAACGTAAATTCCCATACAACATTGATTTACCGAGGAAAAAATTATGTGAAGTATAGAGTTAATCTTGCTCTGGCGATAGAATAAATTTATACCTGAAATATAATATGTAAAATATATGGACAGGTCGAACGTAAAGCTAATACGCGCAATATCGTCGTTAATTATTTATTTACAAAAATGCACATTTAACTGCAATGTGGCTGGCTATAAATTCCTCACTGATTAAAGATATTGCAAATAAACGCTAGGTGCCCCGCTGAGGTTGATTCAGAAAACCGATCAAGTCGGACGAATAAAACAAACTCAAATCAGCTTTGCTCATATTTATATGTGTGTGACTGCATTACCAGTCCTCTTCAAATTGATTCCCGCATTCCTCTCACTTCCATAGATACCGTTCGTTATCATCACGTCAAATTCTAGTGATATTGGAATACGTACGTCCAGCTAAATGCAAATTAAAATTATTTCACAGATTTCTTTATAATAAACATCATTGTTGATTTAACCTAACCTTTAACATTGCTGACATGGAAAAAGGGTTATTACTAATACCTGTCAAATTATAACCCCAATGTGGAGCATACTGCGACATTGCGACAAGTTTTGCTTAACTTTATTATTTCTAAAATTTTTTAGTGAAAAGCAAAATACTTTCAAACTAAATTTTAATCCGAATAATTCTTCAAGTTATTGTTTTAATTTCTTGCGCAGTGTCCATAAACCGTCTTGGAGTCAGGAGCGGCAAAACTGAACGCAAATCATACAATACACTTGGCATATGCGGGCGTTAATAATCGTGAAGATAGCGAGATGTAAGATTGACAGTTATACACAAGATATGTATACGCGCTTATTGACGTTCGCTACAGTATTCACGGCGTTGAGTTGTCTTATGATATTAATTAAATCGTGTAATTTGATTTGAATGTGCCCAATATAGATAAGTTGTCTTTTATTATTAAATTAGTAATGAGTTAATAAGACAAGATAAAAGTTGATTCCACAGAGGCAACTTTGCTACTAATTTTTCTCATTTTTTAAATTACATTCACTTTGAATCAGGGATTTTCAAACACCTAAAAAAAAATGTTATTTTATTTATTTTCTTTAATTTAATCGATATTTATTTAAGATTGAAATATTTAAAATACAAAGGCACATACGTCTCCCGTGTTGAATATTTCATTTATAAATAATAATTTATATCAATATTTATTTTACATAATTACAAGTGGTGTGTATTTTACTGGCATTACTTTAATCGTCAAGATATATTGTACATTCAATGGATATAATGTGAAGTATGTAAGTAGACCATTTAGATGTTTGACAATTAATATTCTGCTTTATTATTTAATTTAATGTTAATTATTTACAAAATAATGTGAGCTTGAGGCTCGGAATGTAGATTTATTATTTATTTATTATATTAGTCTTCCTATTTTCAGAAGTTACCTAACGTATGTTTTTTTTAGCAACAAAAACATCATTGAAAAATACACAAATCGTCAAGTTTATAAAATGGTACTCCTGTAAAATGATTCTGCATCTGTGGTGGACACGATAAAACAAATTGGTCAAACTGTTTTAAAGATATTAGCAATCACCCTCAGATAGACCCCTTCTAGCTCTGTTGGAAAACGAAAACAGTCAAAACAAAGGACTATTAATGAACTGACAATGCATCGTTTAAATGCGACTGTTCGTGCCGAAATCCATAAACATTGTCAGCATAAAAGAAAATTGGAAGCACATAATTGATTCACGTAGTTTTTGTCTAGTATTATAATTAAGAGTATGTTTATTTGCGTACGGTAGTCTTAAGTTACCTTTATACAATATTTTCACTAATTTGTTAATATGGCCATTAAATCTTAAACTAACATAAATTGTAACATCTAAGCTGTTGGTAGGAACTTCTGAAAACACTATAAATATCAGACGTGTATACAAGAAATATAAATGGTCCCAATATAGAGCCCTGTGGAACTCCAGATGACACTTGCTCAAAAGACGACATGTCTATATTTGTACGGACAATTCGATGATGATCTTCCAAATATTAACGAAAAAAACCAAAGTATTATATCATCTCAACCGTAATATTTTAATTTTACCGTCAAAAAAATTGTGATCCACTAAGTCAAAGGCCTTAGAAAAATGTAGCAAAACTAGTCCGCTTGCCAATCTCTCATCAAGACCTCTAACTAATGTGTCTAAAATATTCAACAATGCTGTACTCATCCAGTTTTCAAACCTGACTGGTTGGCGAGAGCAGCTTCTAATTATTATTAACTTCTTTCCAAAATTTTACTTAAAATACATAGCACGATGATAGGACGTAAATCATTAAATATAATCCCCTCCAGATGATGCCAACTTGGTTCGCGAAACGTGCATTCAGTATTTTGGTGATTCTGGAAACTATTTCAGCTTCCAATCGTAATTCCGATTTTACAACATTTTATCATAACAATCAGAATCGCTCATTGTAAACAATCACTTTAAATATTACAACACTAGCAAATTATAGCGACAATATATATGCACATACCCTTTTACAGAATTATGGCTTGTCTGTAGTCATAATAACTAATAACAATTACATGCGCCTGAAGGGTTAACAACACAGACATCAGACAATTAATATTCACAGTGTAGGTGATCGACAATTGCCTGTCGCCGAGGAAACGATAGGGAAGCGTCTGTCAAATGTCACGTCGCGCTTTTGCCTTGCGAGTCATGTGAAGTACACATATGACCTCCAGCAATAGTGACAGATTTATGTGCAAATAGACGCACTTGTTCATACGGCAAGCCAACATTATAACCGATTCCCAGTTCCCGTTATATTTGTATTTGTGATATACGATAGATACTACGAACTAATAAAACATTTACTGACAGTTCATGAAATACTCCCAATGAGTCAACACGACTCTAATGGCTTTTCACGATTATTAAACGAAAAAGGCAAATACTGCAAGAATCATATAATGGTAGTAAATAGTGGTGAGGTCATCTCGGAAAACCTCACATTCAAATACAGTATGTCTGTTTAGTTAATTTTGTAGGATAGTCCAAACTTTTTTTATTGATAAGAAAAACACAAATCGACTAATTCTGAAAAGCGTGTTGTTTACCAATAATATAACGTCATATCTCTAAATATGATAGAAGTTTTTGAGATATCGACTTAATTATTTTAGTTTAGAAGGAGACACAAGACATGCGAGCCGTTTATTATATTGTTATTAAGCATTTTAAATTCTTGAGTAATGGTCAAAAAAATAAGAGATTTTAAATGATCGACATTGCTGAGGATGTCTAATAAAAACAAAACGTCGAGTTAATTTTACGTCTATTTATTTATAAACATTCTTTTCTATATTGTACTTATTCAGTTTGATCTATATTAGTTCTGCAGTCAGTCAGATTTTGGATATCAAGCACTTAGACATCCCAAGGACATTTGAGTGTCTTCTACGGTTGTTCTCAGGACAATTGCAACAGTCAACTGTACACCCTGAGCAAATTTTAAGTTATTCTGAGGATATACTGATAAACCAAGTTTTACGTCCTCGAATTATCCAGTGGATAATTTCGTGCTGATTGCGTATGTCAGTTAAGGATGTTTTGCGGGACGCCTAGCACGAATATTCACCTCATGGAGCCTATTCCGCATAGTTTGCACACATACCTCTATTTCTTGCTATTCGTAACCGTTCTTTTAATATGGCTGCGTTACCGTTTCTCTCCCGAAGTACACTTCTTCTAATAAATTGGTCTATTGCCAGTGTTGTCACTTTGGGGCATCTTCCACCATGCGTATTATGCGAGGCGTCCCACTTTATATATCTCATCTAAACGGGATTAATAACGCTAGCACTGACATTAAGGATTATCCCAACTTGACTTTGTTTTAAGCCACTTTCTAACATTACTATAATACGATCTAACAGATTACTTTAACGACCCGGCATTATTATTAAACACAAAAATCGTAAAATGAACTATCAAAATGTTGGAAATTCTATGAAATCGTGTACTTGTACTTGCATGTAGCATAAAATATTGCTTAAATTTATTTATGACCCTGTTAGTTAGGCAATTTTTAACTTGAACAATTAAATCATAGGTTGCCTATAGCGCGATAGCTTTAATGAATAACTCTATAGCTGGAGGTAGCGGAGAAAGAAGTCTCGAAGATAAGCAAGATTGCAGGAGTTAAGAGGACAACCTGTTTGGAGGTGGTTGGGGTAGGTATTTTTTACTTATTTGTGTTGAATATTGTATTCTTCGGTAAGATATTATGCGGTTCTATAACAGTTGATGAGCAAAATCGGTCTAAAAAAATATTAGTGATATTCCACCAATGTGACTTTTTTTGAAACGTCAAAATTTGACTTTTTTTGAAACGTCAAAAAATGTGACTTTTTTTGAAACGTCAAAGTGACTTTTTTGAAACGTTAAAATGTGACTTTTTTTGTCAAAAATTACTTTTATTATAAACTCCTCCACACGTCGGGTTTTACTACGGTGAGAAAGTTCTGATCCCCAAGTAATTGACAGCGGTTTTTTTACTTAATGTAAATGTTGTCACTTTGGGGTATTTTCTATCATGTGTATATTGCGAGGCCTCCGACTTTATATACCTCATCTAAACGGGATTAATAACGTTAGCACTGACATTAAAGATTATCCCACCTTGTCTTTGTTTTAAACCACTTTCTAACATTACTATAATATGATCTAACAGATTACTTTAAACGACCCGGCATTATTATTAAACACAAAAATCGTAAAATGATCTATCAAAACGTTGGAAATACTATGAAATCGTGTATTTGTATGTAGCATAAAATATTGCTTAAATTTATTTATGACCCTATTAGTTAGGCAATTTCTAACTTGTACAATTAAATAATAGATTGCCTATAGCGCGATAGCTTTAATGAATAACTCTATACCTAGAGGGAGCGGAGAAAGAAGTCGCGAAAATAAGCAAGATTGTAGGAGCTAAGAGGACAACCTGTTTGGAGGTGGTTGGGGTAGGCATTTTTTATTTATTTGTGTTGAATATTGTATTCTTCGGTAAGATATTATTCGGTTCTATAACAGTTGATGAGCAAAATCGGTCTAAAAAAATTTTAGTGACATTCCACCAATGCGACTTTTTGAAACGTCAAAAATTACTTTTATTATAAATGCCATCACATGTCGGGTTTTACTACGGTGAGGAAGGTCTGATCCCCAAGTAATTGGCAGAGGTTCTTTTACTTAATGTAATCACATTTTTTTGGGTGTTCCACTTCAATTTGTGTGATGTGTATTTTTCTATACTAATAATAATAACGAGGCATATCCACACTTAAGCATCGTATCTACAGATTATATTATCAATTAAACACACAAATTATGAAGCTCTGAAGACGAAACGTTCAAACTAATAAACTCTCAAGTTTTTGTCGAAACCGTATAATGAACGAATTTATTTACATAAATCTTACAGTTTTTAAACTTGTTGATTTGTTATACAACAGACAATTTTATAGCTAAGGTGACATTCTCTAAATAAAAAAAGTATACATTTTTTATAAGTTATTGTTGTTTACCAATTTAAAGACAGTTGTGTCGAAAATTTTCAAATAAGTATCGAAATTGAATAATGAAATCGAATCAATAAATCAAATGATAAATGTCGAAAAACAAAATTATTTCAACGTATTTTTCTTCGAGCTGACGTCAATCAACAGCACTCATAAACATAAAAATAATAAATTTATTCGACACGGTAATTAGATATGTTGATCTAAGAATACACAAGAATTCAGATGTCGCCTCAATATAAATCGTCGATGGAAGTTGACAAGTGTTAAAATTATTCGTCCTGTTGGCAATAGTTGTTACACAACGTCTGCTAATGGTGTCTCTGCCTAATAATTGATCTGCACCGAGACATTTAGTGCCTCCATGACGTACGACTGGCAGGTGCAAGCATTTCTATCACTCACAGGCCAAAGATTGAGAACGTTGGACCACTGACGAATATTTATGTATATTCCTACACGACAAATGATGGTGTAACTAACTGTATAAATATCAAGCAATATAGTTTTCAACGCTAATTATACAGTATGTATTTTCCCACACAATGCTATACATTTTCCGGGTTTTATGACACACATACACGGTGTAATTCTATGTAATTAATTACTCAGGTACGTCGACGGTATGATTCATTTTCTTATATATGCCTAGATCAGCAATACTGATATTCGCTCTTAATTATTTAATCACCTAATGCTAGTCGCATTAAAAAAAGAAAGGAAACTTTATCAATATAATTTGTCGTACCATCTACCAACGACTTACAGAAATAACTACCTGTTCACGAAGGTCAGAAAACTAGTCCGGAGTCCAGGACCATATGGTAAGGACATACGTAGGCAAACAAAAACAAGTGTATAAAATGAATAATGAAATACATATCCCATGACAATGTATTATACAGAATGAGTGAAATCTGCCATCGCATTTGCATACCTGGTCACAACTAATATTAGTTCTGCATTCGTGGCCGTTAAGTTTGAGCGATTTGGTTTGTAAATATGTACAAGGAAAATAAACGTTTCACATCTCCCGAGGTTGGTCCAAATTCTAAATATTTTACATGGGCAGGCACTGACAAACCGCGCAGATAATTTTCACGAATTTTACACATTTTTTTGTAACCTAGGTTCCTGTATAAAAAATTTGTTGGTTTATTAGTTATAGTCTGACTTTTGCTGTCTGATAAGAGACGAAGCCTTTTGAACACTCAAATTAACTCATATTAACAATCTTATTACACCGAACGTCAGTTATTTCATCCACTGTCACACACACAAATTCGTACGTCTTCTATAATATTGCCCAAAACATTTTTAAACACTCGGTAGATATGTTTTACGCAATGTATGGATACTAGGTAACGGAAAATTACATGCACAGAACATGACACACAAATCATAAAAAAATTCCTTTTTTGTAACTGTACCGGTAATATTTTTCCGATGGATAGCCGAATTTAAATGCCTTTCACAATCACGGCATGTATGAACTCCCACCACCTACATACATCGCAATTGAAGACTGTGTGAGTTTGTAACCCCGACAATTAGCAGTTTGCAATTGCATTCCAATAAAGAGTCGTAGGCGCAATGACGCAATGACGTTATTGTGAAAAAAATGTCTTCACAACATACCGTGGTCGAACCATTTTATTAAAAGTCTACATGCATAAGGCTGGTAGAAAGATAAGATACTGTTTTGTTTATAAATGGAGAGGTAGGTCGGGCGCCTAAGAATAATTTGCATAGTTTAAATACATACGACGACGATATGGTAATTATAGAAATTAACAGATTAGAAATTACATTTAATAAGCCTGTGATTATGATTATTGTGAAAATTCGAAATTGCAGTCCTGAAAAAGTGACTTCATCGGTGAAAAAGATTTTAGTTAGAAAATGAAGATTCTGCGCCTCCATATCAAGTATCTATTGGCTTAGGGCAATGCGTTGGGGAAATTCGTTTGGCATTAGTACCTGTACACGTTGAATAGGTGATATGAGTACAGCTGCTGTTCTTTTAATATTTTTCATACAGATTCATGACTAACCTGAAATTCACGAGTTATTTTCTTAGTGCTGGTTTCAGGGTAGTCAACGCCTGCATTTAGAATAGCTTCTTCTAATTGTAGTGTTCATACTGCAACAGGTCTTCCACGTAAACAGAAACAGACACATAAAAACACCACAGAAATTAGACAACCCCCGAATCCAAAGCCGAAGCTGCTCGGGCGAGGGTTACACTTATGAAAAAACGTGGACACACAACCATTCCCACCGAAATTTCCAGTGCCGGTGGAGGAATTCGAACCCACAGGCCGATGGAAAGATTATCAAGTCACCCTTGCCATCGGCAACTACCCCGCCAGGCCGGTATCTTGAAAATGAAGCATTTTGGGACACAGGTTAATGAAACACCCTGTACAGTGCATAAAACGTGTGGTTTTTTATTGTTTTCGCAAAAAAATAGTAATAGTATGGATAATGTTCATAAGTTAGTTCGTGATTCTAGGAAATCGGTATGTATGCAAAACATCAATCTCCTGTTGAATTTAGTTCACGAAACATTGTGGTGCTTTTAGAGATTTTTAGACCAATCATAATCAATAACAATTCATCCATCTATTGTTATCTACTAAAAAATAGCGGAACAGTTCACAATCTATTTCCATATACAAATAAATAGGTCTCATTAAAATTATTATTTATCATTATCCGCTTTTAAATATCAATATATTACATCACTGTATTTTCTAGGTTTCTCTTAGGTAGCAATTAATCAACTTAAGAATAATTTCGCTGTTAGATATTGTACCAATTATTATAATTGGTAGAATGAATAACCCATAATCTTGTTTAGTGTGATCAAGCAAATACGACGCAAATTACTAAATGCTCGCGAATGTTTGTTCGTTATCGTTCGTTCACATAATGTAGGCGCACCTTAATACACCTATCGTACGTAAAGAGTCTATTGGAAACTTATCGCTTTCCTACTCTATTCTACGACTAAAATAAACTAGAAATTATTATGAACAATTGCAAGAAATGTTCATTCAATGCAAATAATTTTCAGCTTTACGCTGTTAAGTACATGTAAGAATATAAACATTGGAGGACTTATAAGGAATCACTAATAAAGTGTTTTTCACACTACATTGAACACTCTGAAACCCTGACACTTTATTATAAAGACATGCTCCGAGAAACTAATGGATTGAATTAAAAGATAAAGATACTTTAACCCATTGCAACATAATGGTGTTGCAATTAATAATTTATAATATACCATATTACTTTTGTTTATACACGTTGACTGGTCAAGCAAATTAGCGACTGCTTAACTAAATTAGCGTTAAATAAAAAACGAAACTACTAATTAATAGCAATAATTAATAGAAGTATTTATTTTCCAGAAATGAAATCTGAAAAATGTAGCCGACATAATTTTTTCTGTTGTTTAGTAAAATTTCGCGGTTTCTTTTTAATGTTGTCTATGACAACTGGATTCTGAATAAAAATTTTGAGAGATCTCGGATTAAAATTATTGGAACAAACTATAATTACACGGAGTCAATATCACAATTTTTACTGTTATTAGACTAAATGTTGTTTATTTAAATTTTTCTTGTTCCCTCTTGGAATTTTCCACCATAATTTTAACTTAAATGAACTACAATTTGGTACTTTATACAATTTGGCGAGAATAACAGAAATTCTGCTTATCGTTCCTACTTTTTGTGACGACATATATCCTTTGAGTGACGATGCATAAAAAAAAGTGCTTGAGCCGTTAGTATGGAATTCGTCATGAGTAGCCGTAAGCTACCAATAACGATTGAAAATTCGCGTATCCTCCTTGGCGACAATTTAGCACTACGTAAATAAGTGGCGATATTAAAAAAAAAATAAAAAAATCTTTAAAAACTTGTTTTTCTTAATCGTACTAAAAAGTAAAAAATTATTTCTTTGCCAAAACAAGCAAGGCGTGCACACTTTGTATGATTGTACGCAGATTGTATATAGTGCGCACGCCTTGGTTTTTTTTTGGCTTTTTTTTTTGGAAAAGGAATTATTTTTTACTTTTCAGTACGACTAAGAAAAACAAGTTTTTAAAACCTTTTTTTATATATTTTTTATTTTCTACTTTCTAGTTATACTTTAATTAAATTATCAACCATTAAATTTTCATCATACTTCTGCAGATTTTTCAATTTTCACCCCCGCGCCCTCTACGTGGGGATATTTGTAAAAGTAACAGTGGAATATTGTATTGTCATTCGAGTATAAGTATTATAAACATATTATAACTTAAATTTTTTAGTTGCTGTCAAATTGACAAATACCGAAATAGCCAGGTATTGAGTGAATAAACTAAAATTAGTCCTTATTATGTTCTCAGCAAAAGAGTTTAAAAAACCTGTTTGTGGAGATATCTTGTACAACTCTTTTAAATAAGAGCAACGAAAGTGATTTAAGTGTTTTTCAGATACTCCAGAAGAATTGAAGGAATCAGCAGAAGCCTTTGGCTTACAGTTTCTTCCTGAGAAGTCTAGACGTCTGTATCAAAAAGAATACAAAGCCTTTGTCAGTTGACGCCAACAAAAGAAAGTCATCAAAATACCTATTTAAAGTGGTCAACCCTGTGTTCAACTTATTCGATGAAAAAATCGACTTTGGCCCTGAAGAAAAATATAGATATGATTACCCTAAAGTAAACAAGTTTCTTAAAAGACAACGTGGTGGTTATAAACCTAATGCCATAACCATAAATTCATGGAAAAATTAATAATTTATTATATTTCATACTGAATAAATAATTTAAAAAACATGGTTTTAACTAGGGCTGGGAATCGAATATGAATAATTCGAGTATTCGAATACGAATTACTCTAATGGGAAAATATTCGAATATTCGAAATATTTGAATACTCGAATTTATTCGAATACTCGAATATATTCGAATATTCGAATATTCGAATATATTCGAGTATTCGAATATTCGATAATATTTACGTAAATCTGAATATTAAAATATATTATTAAATTATGTACGTATAGGTATGCAGAATGCATTCAACCAAAGTAGGTAGTTAGTAGGTATAGGTAGGTACCTACTCTAAAATCCAAATATATAAATAGACTACATTAGTGGCACGTTTTACTCCCAGTCAAACTATTCCATCTCTTTCTCCCCTCGACCTTATTCTTACTGTACTAAGGCTGGGTTTAAAATTAAATTTTAAATTTTAGAAAACCTGTAAATATTTAACTATTGACTTTTCATGTATTTGTTTTACCTTCACAATCTGCGTCTTTTTTAAAAACATTCTAATTTTAGAGCACTTTTATTTTTTTCGAAAAGGAAAAATAGTTATGACACAGAAGTATAATAAACTAGCTCTATTTTCGTTCTATTTAAGCTTCAATAGTTAAATGTGACCAATAGCGCCTCAATCCTAAAATAAAATACTAACTAAATAATTCTGAACCTTAAAGCACATGTACAGGAGACATACCCTATTGTAGGTATGGAAAGCAAATCAAATTGCCTGCTTAGTGGATTACGTCACGACTATTTTTGTGGTCTATCCAACCAAGTACTCACATAGAGTATTCACTATTCACTAGTATTCAGTGCTATACTTATTAATAATGAATATTCGAGTATTCGAATATTCGAATTATTCAATAGGTATTCGAATAATTCGAATAGGTATTCGAATAATTCGAATTATTCGAATATCCGAATACTCGAATAACTCGAATATCCGAATATTCGAATAATTTGAATACCTATTCGAGTAATTCGAATAATCTGAATATTCGAATATCCGAATAGTTCGAATATTCGAATACTAAAATCTGGAAAATTCCCAGCCTTAGTTTTAACAGCTACGTCCAAAAAAACTTTTGAGAAGAAATAACGTATTTTTGCCACACAAAAGTGTATAAAAATTATATATCTTTGACATTAGTAGTAGAAAAAAAAGTCTTATGTGATTCTTTGTCAATAATATTAATACCATGTTTTTAATTCCCAACAAAGCAAATATTAAATACGGCTTTAACTAGAATAAAATTGAGTTAGGTCTAAAAACGTGTAGTAAATCTCCTCGATAAACAGTTACTTATGCATATCACTTTTATATTAAAAGTAAAATTAGGTACCTACCAGTATAAAAATAGCAGAAAGAATCTTATAAATAGAATCCCACTTATTCGAAACGGCATATTTCCTCAACTGCCGTACAATATTTTAAATATTTTAAGCTGCAAGATTAAGCGCAAACAATAAAATTAACATATCATGTAATTTGCATTTTTAATTCCTCCCTGAAAGCATCGGATCGCGACTATTCGTACGAATAAAAATATAATGTGCATTCCCATTCGGTTGGCCAGGCATATTTCACAGGAGATACAATACTTGGCGTTCTTACAATGGAAGACGGGCGCATAGCCGTCGATTTTTCCTGCCTTCCTGCAGTCCTGCAGGCCTGTGACCTTTCGGCAAACTCAGGCCAGCCTCTACACTATACGGTATGTTAATGGTGACGTTAAACGAGCATACATTGTAAATCTAAATGTGTAATTACCTCGTGATACACACTACAAGCGTTCGCGATGCCAGGCTAACCGTAATTGGTGCAATACACTACCGATAATCGAATTATTAAGATCGTGCAATTGAATATAAACACCTTATAAGTTGACACTATTTACATTTAAAGGATTTTATAATATAATCAGCATATATAATATAGGTACACATTTTCCGAACGTTAATAAAATATCTGACGTGGCCAGCACATAACTTTCTTATACCAGTATATATCATCCTGATGTAAAAAAATCATTCTATTTAATACTTCACTTACCTCCATTAAATTTTAATAGCGTACCTTGAAATGTTTCATTAAAGTTTTTAAATAATTAATTATCAGCGTCATTCGATACTGTCAATAATAATTCATGTCATATATTTTAATAATTTCTTCTTATTGACATTGACATTTTTGTAACTAAATTAGACATTTCAAATGTCAAACTGTTAAATTTATCCTAACCCCATTTTATGAGGTCAAATATTTAAAAAAATTAAGTTTACATCAGCTTTATTGAAGTAATTGGAAAATATATTTTATTGGTTTGATATAGTAGACATGATTTATAATCTTTCATCAAGAATATATTTTTTTGTAAAGGCAAATACAAAAAAGTTGGGTCCCGTGGACCTCCTTTCAGCTGGCCAATTTTGCTCATCATCGAATACAGTACAGGATGATTTCCGGCGGGAGATCCCACAACGAAAAAATAGCAGGTCTTCGAAGTTTAACCCCCCCCCGGGTAAGGTCTCTTTATGCTGTGACCATACACTGTTGTCACCAGAATAAATAACGTGGTAACTAATTTCATCAGACATGAAGATTATGCATATAGAGAGACTAGCGAAGTATGCAGGGAACAACGAACTGTCTGACCGAGACGTTCAGGCTTAAAGAGGGGGCGGTGTTACGCCTATGGACTAATAATTCCAAAATGTGTCATAGAATAATAATTACAAAATGTGTCCTGAGATTATGTTACCAGTATTAAAACTTAAATCTAATAGTCAGGGTAGTCTAAACTTATAAAAAAGGATCTACGACTGTTCGAGAAGGGTCAGAGATATTCAAGAAAATTATAGACTGCACATAGATGTAACGGTTGATTATAAAGTAAGGGATATATTTCAACTTACTATATATATTCTTAACAAATCAAATTAATAACAAAAAGTAAATGGAATCTAGTTGCTTACATAATGGGATTTCTGATGTCAAACCGCAAATGCTCGATATGACCTCCATTTTGTTGTTGTAAAATTACCAACCGTTCGTCCAAATTGTATACAGCACTATTCAACATTTCTGGTTGAATTGCACGAATTTGCTTCTAATACTGTCCTTTAATTCCTCCAGCGTTGTTGGCCGTGTTCTAAACACCAAATTTTTTAAATAACCCCACAGCCAGTAATCCGCTGGATTAATATCAGGCGAACTTGGTGGCCATGAATTTGCAAAATGTCTGCTTATAACACGATCTTGAAAAACCGCAGTTAACAATTCTTTAGTTGGTCGGTAAATGTGCGGAGGTGCTCCATCCTGCATAAAAATCATGTTTTCAATTCCTTCGTGCTCATTTTGCAACTGTGGAATTGCATAATCCCTTAACATTTGCAGGTATCGTTCACCAGTAACAGTTACATATACGGCCTCCCCATTCTGTATTTCCTCGAAAAAGTATGGACCAATAATGAAATTTGCTGTGAAACCGCACCCAACGGTGACTATTTTGTCATAAAGGTCTTGCTGAACGATTTCATGTGGATTTTCTGTTGACCATATTCGACAGTTTTGAGTATTAATCCACCATTAAGAGAAAAATGGGCCTCATCTGTCCATAAAATATGGGATAATCATTCGGGTTCAATTTCCATCTGAGCCAATACGTGTAATGAAAAATCGTACCTGAGAGCAAAATCTGCGTCCTTTAATTCAAACAGCAGTTGCAGTTTATAGGGATATATTTTTAGGATTTTCCGTAAAATTTTCCAAACCGTGGTGTATGGCATTTGTAATCGTTTTGATATCGCATTCACAGTACTGATTGCTAACGGATTAGTATTGGCTACGTTTTGATTTTCCTGAAGAACTTCTGCAACTTGGACATCACTAATCCTTGGAAGATCTTTTACAGACCCAGTTCTTTCAAATTTGCTAATCAAATTACGATACGCCTTCATTTTGCACGGCCCTGCTCTCAAACCCATTTTCGTACGAAATCTTCGTAATCCAGTAGTGTAATTTTTACCGCCTTCATAATAACATTGCACTGAACCAATTCTTGTTTGCAGATCCATATTGAAATTGTTACAATTTACGTTACGCGAGTTTTATTTTGAGAACAATTCTCTAAATTACGATTATTTCGTTTGACATTTGTATCAATAGTTGTACGACAATTTTTTTGTTTTCCATAGATACACTAAAATCCAATTATTGAGGCAACTAGATTCTTTTACTTTCTGCTACTAGCATAATTTCTTAATACTATATCAGAATTTAAAATAGACTTTATGATAACCCCATATATAGGCACACAATGTGGCCACTTTGAGGGATATATCCCGATTCGAGGGATTTTTGAGGTCTACAAGGGACAAAGATGTTCACGTAATTTTGAGGGTTGGTTGCTGCTTTTGTTTTATTTAATTGATCTTTCTCACCATCTTGTGATCATAAAAATATACAACAAATATTGTGCTGGTTCAATCAGGCGTCATTTAGGTCTAGTGGAAATATGATGTGAGTTGAACCTAATATGATACGTATGAAATAGAGCATCTGCATGTGACGTCACGTTATTAAGGTCTTTGCTTGGAGGATAAACAAATAACAAATCATAACAGCACTTCAGTTCCTTACAGTCCTTGATAATCATAAACAATATAATCAAGGAAAATGTTCACAATAAAATATTACAACCAATCACCAAACTATTATGTGACTAAATAGCATTTGAGGTTATGGTCTCTTCTTTGTTTTACCTCCAAGCAAGTTAGCCACGCCTATGAGGTCAGGTGCCGCAGATGTTCTATGTTCTTTCCCGTAAAACTGACGTGGCCCAAGGTTATAAATAGACCTCGGGAGATTTTCAGTGTCTGAATAAAGTCTGACATTTTTTATATTTTACTAATTTTTATTTTATATTATAATATTTTACTGCCTAATTTAAACAAATTGGAACATAATTTAAACTGGGAGGGATTTTTAAAGGAAATATGGGATATTTTATGCTTGCTCGTGAGATGGTTTGTTATACTTAGGTGGCAACACTGTAAGTAGCTCAGTATTGATTTGGAATTGTGCTAGAAAAGAATAAAGTTAGAGACTAAAATAGTAGTTTTTAAGTGTTGAATTGTAATTATAGTTCTCATTCATTAAGTGATTATTGTTAATTATTAATTCAGTAGTGAGTAAGTATTACCAGGAGTTTCAATGAAAGGATTCACGGTTTTGAGGAGACAGCAAACATACGTCATAAAAGAACATATAAGCTATTTTACGAAAAAAAGTCAGAAAACGGCATTTGATGGAACTTACGTGAATATAAAAATCTACTATTTTCTCAATTAAACTTCGGCTGTGACAAAGTCATTAATTAAGATGCATAAGCATATGTTTTGATTAATTGTGTATGTAAATGAAAGTTAAGGAAACTTTTGCAATCGTTACACAATAAACACTGCGTTTTTTCTTAATTTGTTCTTAGGAATCAGCCTATAAGATGTCGGTGTGTTTTTGAAACACATCGTATAGAGATGGATAAAATGGAGGGTTTGAGAATTAAAAAATGTGCCTGTTAAAAGGATACTGATATTAATATTCTACACTCTACATTCTAATATATTTAAGTTATTTTCCTATACAATACATAAGTTCCAAGCGGATGAATTTTTCATTATGTCTGTACAAAAAATATAACCTTAGTTGAATTATCTCCCAGCATTCTGCAAAGTGTGTAAATAAAATAATAATTCTATAACAAATTTATGATATTGAAGCACATAAACAGGTAGAAGTTTCAGAGATCGCATATTAATAGGCGTTTTAAAATCCAATCTTGAACCAGTTATAAAACCTCGTGTTGGAAGTGAACTAAATTTATTATAAGTGATCCTTAAATATAATACAAAATCTGAAAACTCGAACATAAATTAATCACTCACAGCTGCACCGATCTGAAACTATCACTATTTGCACTCAACCTTCCAGATATAAATCCATCAAAAGATAATTTAGAACGGCCGGCCTGTCCATTATATCAGTCAAGTTTTGGTCATGAGTTTGTCACTAATCCTCAATTCCCATGTGTCACTCATCTATTTGGAGTTGTACGGACTCGAGCGATTTATGTCAAAAAGAACATTACATCAATGACACATTCTTGTTCGAGGGCATTAGTCAAATCACAGTTGAGCTAACTGGGAGCAACGTGGCGGCCACTATATTTGGCCTGGAGACTCATCTCTCGGTGACATAGCTCTCATAAACACGCTGCTCTGACACAATTTATTTGATTTAATAAAATGCCGCATATATCATAGCGGTTTAGAGTGGCTGAGAACGCCAGACGAAAATAATTCTCTATAGTTTATCACATTTTGTGCCAAAGACTACAGTTCCAATAAAGAGCAACTAATTAACTCGGCAAAATCAGCCAGAAGCTTAAAATGGTAACCGATATACGTGTACATGCATACACATATACGTAAAATACATTATGTACTGTATAGTTTATTACAGAAATAGGTAGTGTCCATATAAAGAATTCAAAGGCTGCCATCCCAGCTACCGACAGTTATTTGAAGGGAAAGTGGCGCATGCTTTATTTTTTTTCACCATGTTAAATAAAAAATATGATGTACTACTTAATACATAAAACATCATTACTCTTGTGTAATGTATGTTCTGACATAATTAAAATAAGAAATTAATAGAAACATACTTGTTTTAACTAAGATTTCTAAGCCCGCTAAAATAGTGCGCGATTCGCCCTTAAAACCAACACACTTATTATCTTCGTGGTCTTTTTGTTCCTTCTCCCGCGTCATTCTTCGGATACATGGTTGAATTACGAATTTAGCAGTTTCGATAAGAACGGGTGTATCAGTACTAGGTGAGTTAATAAAATATTCTAGTAGCTCAGTAGGTGGTATTTTCGAGGGTATGTTATATTACTTTTAAGGATTAGTTTAGAAATTTTTATCGATGTGTCACTGTTATAAGAGTGTTTTATACAGTTTGCGTTTACGTTATATAATTTAGCAGATTGTGACAACTTAAAGTGTTTGACATATATGTACGTAAAATTTTCCTCTATATTTAAGTTATATAGTTCTATTTTTATAAATATTTTGGCGGCGGTGACTATTCGGGTGTTTCCTGTTTACAAGTGGCTGAGGTAAAATAATACTGAAATTATATTCAGACCTTGGATAGATCTTCAACCCACCACCAGCAAAGAGTATGAGGAAGATGTGGAAGATGGTAATATGTTACAAATTACAAGGAAAGTTTCAAAACAGCATGTCAGCAGGCACAACAATTGTTTTACCTAAATCTTTACAAAAATATGAAAAAAAGTGAATGTAAAATAGAAGTTGTGGAAAAAACAGTTTACTTAACAGAAGTTCCAAAACGAACTGCTGACAGTTTTTTTGTAGCCTTCTTTATGTGCACAATATTTCTGTAATAAACTATATACATATATCTATGATCGATTACTGTAAACGAGGAACTTTTTTATGTTTAATTTTACGGGAAACATCCATTACTACAGGGTGTATAATGTGTAAAGAAAAAATTCATTTTCATTGTAATTTATTCCAAGGTCTCGTACATTCTCTACTCTTTTTAGAATGACATTATCATATTTATAATTAAGAATAATCGGGGTTTTACTACAAGTGATTTTCATTATAGAATATTTTGACATACTCTAATCGTTCTATTAATATGAGATTATAATGCATTGCGCACTGCAGTCAACAGGTGTCAATATTTCTCTGAAGATTTTCATGTCATTCTTGCAGTTGATTAGATGAATTAATAAAAAATTAAAAGTAGTAATGGCCCTAAGTTGGAGCCTTGAGGCACTCCTAAAAAATATTATTCTCTTCTGATAATATTCCATTATATCTAATATATTTTTACTCTGGAATATACAAATCGTTCTTTTTAATGTTTTATCAAAAGTATTTAAGAAAAATAAAAAAAATATGGAACTTTAATATCGAGTGTATCTTATAATAAATTTTGGACCACCCTGGACATTAGAAAAGAGTTAAAAGTTCATTCAATGTCAGTCCTTTTTATTTTGGCTCTTATTGTCACAACATGTAAGGATTATATTCGGTAAGAATAAATATGGTTGCATAAGTCGTGACATCTCCAAATTGTGTAGCTCCGTCTCATCAAAGATTATATAATCTTTGGTCTCATACAAGATTACTTTAAGGATATAGGTGGTTGTATTTACGCCGTTTGATGTTTTTTAATCACTTCTTTGAAATCGTGTTAAATCTCTTTCAGATATATTTCGGGTACAATTATCATAGATATAGAATATTAGTTCCCTTATAAAATCAGAGCCGCAGTCTACTTCAGAATTCCAAATATTTCAAATTTTTCGATATTTCTATGCACCTCACTTAGTACAAAAAACTATAAAATTTCAAAGTAAATGTCGAACCTTTATTATTTTAGTACTGTAAATAACGAAACCATACTGAAACCGGTAAATTTACAAAACTATAGAACCGACCCCACATTAACGATCCTACACAAATACCAAACCATCTATGTTGTCCCCTGTCCACCTGTCCACTTACCTTTGATTTATTGTAATTATACGTTATCATGGGACTATCCATCCATCTTGACTTACGTCATCCTCAAATGTTTGATTTTGACCAAAACAAGCAAATGCGGTACCGCTTTCAAAACCGAGTTACATTATAAATAAAAATAAGAGACGAAATACCTACTTGATTGTAAATGTACATTTATTAGCTGCACTAAATTATTGGCCTATTACGCTGACGGTTAATAGACATTAAACAATTGAAATAGAACAATGGAAAATAATACTTCCTAATTGTTGTGGTTCGATCAATATTAATAATCAGAGACCGAGAACAAACTTGATACATATATCATTATAATGGATGTGACAAGTGAAGCAGTTTTATTTTAAGTGAATTATGAAATACATTATTTACACTAATTAAGACCTTAATATCATGATGAGAACTAAGTGAAAATAATTTTATTTTTAATAAAATATTTTATTAAATGAATTTAATTTTTTTGTGTTGGATAAGCATTTTACTCACCAGATACAAACACGAATATTTTGACAAAATCCCCTACGACCTAAGCACTTTTTTTGTGAGGGTTGGATTTTCTCTATATTCGTTTCTATTATCTGAGAAATGTCATGCGACTGTGTAAATTTATTAATAGCCAAAACAAAAAAATACATTTTTCTTTAAATCGTCATAACTAATTACTACAAAAAGCATGTTAGCAAGAAATTACATCATTGCAGAAATTTACATTTTACATAAAATAAGACAAAAATGAAAGACAGAACTTAATTTTATAGAACTGAAATGTGGACAGTCAACTGTACAGGAGACTCTTACCACTGGAAAAATTAACAATGAATCAATATTTGCTATTGGTGTATGTAAATGTTAACAGATGTTGATAAATCCGTATTTGACTCTTTCTACAGACAATTTAAAGAACTATTAAATGGACATAAACATTAGGTAAGGTAACTCCCAAACCAGGCTGGATATTTCAACAATTTGATCGAAAACCACCATGAGAAATTCATGGTGTCTTTGATCAATAGAGACTAGGTACTCGGTCATTAGAAACTACATAATTTTGGTTCGTACATGGAACCATAATATGGTATGTAGAGAATGATACATCTTCATGTTAGAGATATTTGTACGATCTCAAGTACTACTAAGCGCTGGCGGTTCTTCTATAAGGTCATTTGGTCAATGACATCCCACATACAAATAAAAAAATAGAGCTATTCATTTTCTGAAGTTTAAAAATATATAATATATATATTTTTAATATTCTTAAAAAAATATATTAAAATTTCTAGTTCATTCTATGCACAATACTATTCAAATATCTAGATCGCAGGATTTCATATTCATTACATTATTCATTTATAGAATTTAAAAATCTTGAGTCAATCCACAACTTGTCCTTAAAGCTAGCTACAGACCGGATTTACAACGAATTAAAGTGAAATAGACTTATGCGCGAATCGTCAGAAAGCAAAAGAGACAGAAAACACTGGCGGGGACAATGTCCCTGACACATTTTACGTAAACGATAACGCACGAAGTTCAGTAAAGCAGTCATAATGCTGACTAGGTACGTGTTGGTCGGTAAATTCTGTCGCGTTGTTTTTAATGTTTTTATTTGTGAACATTTTATTAGTAAATCTCTACTTGTCGTGAAATTAAGTAAAACAGTGTCTTTGGTGTTTACTATTAAATATGAGTGTTGTACAAAATATATTAAAACTGAAAGATGGACATAATAAAGTACAAGTAGTTCTTGTGTTTAGATACGTTTTAGACGGTGTTGTGAGAGATTTTGGAAATTTATTCAGCCTCAAGGAACGACATCGCAGCATTTGACAGATGTAATTTTAAAAGAGTTAGAATGTCTGAATATTAATGAAAGTCCTGAAAAATTGATGGCACAAAGTTACGTTATGGAGCATCAGTAATGAGTGGTGCTTTTGGAGGTGTACAAGCCAAAATTAAAAAAAGTCATCCTTCAGCAAATTTTATTCATTGTTACGCTCATCAACTAAATTTAATTTTACAAAAAGCATCAAGTCAGGATAAAAGCATACATTTTTTTTTTACTAATTTACATAGATTTTCTTCATTCTTTGGAAAATCGCCAAAAAGAACAGCCGTGTTAGATAATGTTGTTAAGGTGAGATTACCTAAAGCGGCTCCAACATGATGGAATTTTAATACAAAGTGCATAGAGACTGTTTATACCTATCGAACAGAATTATTAGATTGTTTAGAAAAAAATCGTTGATAATGAATCAGAAAACAACACTCTAAACCAAGCTATTGGTTTAAAAAACTACTTACAAAATGAACATTTTCCTTACCGGTTAAGTTTTTTTCATTTAGTTATGCCTCATTGTAATATATTGTTCAATCAATTACAAAAATGTAATATCGATGTCATAACAGTAAATAAGTGTATTGGCGTTTTTAATAGTAAAATTGAAGACATCAGAAATAAAACGTTGAATAACTATTTGGAGGAGACATCCATGCAGTCTGCCCAGAGATGTAAAACGGAAGAATCATAAAGGAGAATTTCATTAGAAGTTTGTGATATAATTACATCTGAGATCAAAAACAGGTTTGGCTTCAGTAATCATTTAGCAGCGTCTCAGTTATTTCACGCAGATCGATTTAAAGATTATAAAAAAAAGCTTTCCTCAAGATATGTTTAAATTAGTTAAAACGGAGTATCCAGTCATAAATCATTTGAAACTGAATTAGAACTATTATATAGCCGAGAAGATTTTTCCAATAGTGAAGGTGCAGTTGCTTTGTTACAGCTTTTTATTAACAATAATTTGTGCAATACTTTTTCTGAAAGTGTCAAACTGTTAAAAATCTTGTGTACTCTCCCTATGACTACCGTCGAAAGTGAACGTTGTTTTACCACCTTAAAAAGAATAAAGACAATTTTAAGAAATACCATGGGTTAGGAAAGGTTATCTTCCTTAGCTATGCTTACCATAGAAAGGGCATTAATAAAGAAGATAAAAGACTTTAATGAAAAAGTAATTGACCACTTTGCATCTCAAAAAGGCCGGAGGATCGACTTGGAATTTAAATCACTTTAAAAGGTAGGCAATACAGTAAACTTTCTAATTGACCTCCCTATCTCTTGACCCACAAACTGCCACTGCTACTAAGTAGTTACGTCGGTGACTTGAGAGGCGGTTAAAGAACATTTTAAGAAAACTTTTTTTTTTATTACGATATATATGATTTGGAGGCATATTAACACTCGAGATGACAGCTCCAGATTTTTTTTCGTACGAGTGATTTAAAAGATTGCCTGGAGGTTAATATTAATAACAGGTCATTCGATATTATTACTGGAAATTAAAATTTGTATATAAGGCAGTTGCTTTTACTCAAAACAGAAAATATTTCCAGTAGACCTTCAAAAATAGTTCGACCGAACCGGGCCAGTATATTTACAAACATTAAATAACTTACCAATTTCGCAGATTAAAAATAAGATTATGTATACATAGAACTGCTTTTTTGCAGAAGAAAGCAACTTATTAGTGCTGTATTTTCCTAAATTATGAGATTGCCGTGAAAGATAAAATTCAACTGCTTGTGACATTAATCCAGATCTGTGAACAATTGCCTTGGCACATAAATCAGTATAAAACATTATTAGATGGCCTTTGGACATACTAGCAAACCAATTAAAGACTAGTATGACTGATGCAGTTCTGCTAAGATTAAGAACAGCATACGTCGCGTCGGGTTAAATTTGTAACGACATAGTGTCTGTATCGGACTGTAAAGTCGCATACCAACAACAGCTGAAAATTTGCCAGCCAGCACCTGTTCTACAGTCCATCAGCGCTATTGTCAAGGAAACACTTTTTTACGCTCTCGAATTATAATATTTTGTTTACTAAAAGATAAGTTTATTGCTTACTAGATTTTTCCATTTCCGAAACAAGGTATTTTGATAAACATTGGAAATCGTTGGATACATTTGCTTTAAACGAAAATATAAAAAAAAAATCAAAGAAAAATAGTGTTAATTGTTTAATTACGACGTAATTACATACTAAATTTGTAAAATATACAATGCACGAAATAGTTACTTACATAACAAGACCGGAAAGTGATTCTTCACTGGGTGAGCTGGCAATTTCCAGGGCAAGCGACGGCAAGCCCGGAAAGTAGGTGATCCCAGTAAAGACATTTTCCGGGGGTGTTGCGTACAATATTTTTTTCTGTAACCATTAGTGCTAGTCTCAAAAAACCTTTTCACAAAATTCATGAAATTCAACTGACAAAATGACGTCACACACTTACTTTCAAACAAAACTAGATTAATCATTTTAAATTGTTAATATTAGAGATCGCATCTTAGGTAGTCATTCCAGTTAGGTACAACTCTCGTACAACTAGTAAAAATGATAATAAATATTGTGAAATGCAATGGTACACGAATTTTTTAGCAATTAATTAATAATCTTCTATCATGTTATCTTATTGTACATTGCTAATTTCATGCAAAACAAGAGATTTATGTACTCGCGTAATTAATTGAAACAGTAAGAAACAAAAAACTACAATTTAAAGAAAAGGCATTGATTGATTAAGGATATGGTTGCGAGTAATGGATTTCTGTAAGTTTAATCGATAAAATAATTAGGATTCGAAAATTTAAAGTCGCTTCAAAATTTCTCGACATTTCAAAATGAAAGAGAAAATCCGAAATTTGTATCGATTCCATTCGATCCTCGATTCACTTGTGGGATTGGTACGATTTTTAAAGATGTAGGGATGACAGGTCATTAATCGGGAAATAAATTACAACTTTTAGGCAATTCAAGAGACAAAATTGAAACAAACGAAAAGTCAGAGATTTACGAAATTAGCTGTATGTTGGATAGACTTGACGATCAATTCAAACTAGATTCGAAGAGCATATTACCCATATCAAATATAGTAGAACAGATAAGTCTAGTGTTGTCCAGCATGCGTTTGAGACCAACCATAAAATATTTAAGAATAATTAGGAATACAGCAAATGCTTATTTGACAGTTTGGAAATCACAAAGTGTAGAAATAGTATGACTTGTGACAGAGGGCCTATCCCAAATAGCCCATTTTATTGGTTAGTGGGTCACAGTTCAACGAACCGTTACAATGTTTAGATATAAATAGGGTACATTTTTAGCATAAGGTTAGTTTAAACCATCTCCAGATGATGCCAACTTTGTTATATAGTGTTTTGGTGTTTCATGGAAAACTATGTCAGTGTTACATTTTAAATGTGGGTGCCTTCATGTTACAAATATAAGCTGTATTGTCATCTTAAATGTAGAAGATTAGTACTAAATTATTGAAAAAGTAATAAATTTTCCTTAATTAAACCCATACGAATTACCTAAAACTAAATAACAAAGGACTAAATTAAATGTAAATTTTGTATGATCGTAAGAGGTCTGTTATAAATTGAAAATTGCTATATGTTGCAGTTCAAGTAAATAAACAAGCAGACACACCCCTACATACATCACAATTGATCATTCATGGGTCCAACTATTCACGAAAATTTGGCCTACATACAGGGACATTGTTCACAAATTTCCTGAGGCATATATAGTCTTGGGCGCCAACCAACATCACAATTTTGTTTAGTTGAGGCAATGGATGTTGTGTGCGATTTACGACAATTGATTTACCAGTTTTCAGGAACCACTGCGGACTATGTGAAGAAAAAATTTCAAACAGTAATCGGGGATTTAACACTATGTGTCATATAGTGGACCTTTTTACAGACAAAGAGTGGACTTTTCTTATCCTAATGTAAATATGGCTTCTTTGAGAAACTCAGTATTTTAAATATGCTCCAGTTACGTGTGTAAACGTGAAACGGTCGTTTTTAGACTACAAATGGATGACAGGCACCGCAATCTAACTTCAAATCATTTAGAACAATTATTACTAATATACTTTTAATAATTATTGTTATAGTACACTAGTGTTTCTTGCTGAATGTTTAGCGTTCATCTAATTCTAGACATTACAAAAATCATTCGTCAAAAGTATAAGGTAAGATATTGTCTATTTTGTATTGTACCTATATCAGTTTTGCACATGAAAATATGATGTGTTAGCACACGAGCTGATTTCTACCCTGTTTGCTTAATGACCACCCAAGATGCGGCCTTTATATAGACAGAGATTTAAACAAATTTACAAGTAAGATATTCTTTACAAATAGAATAACAAATTTCAAATAAATTTATTATTTGTTCTAGACCAAATTTAATTTCGGTTTGGTAAATTTAGTTCTCTAATAACAATTCAAAAATTATAACGTAGACACTGTTGACGTTGGTATAAATAGAGCGTAATTTCATTAACATATTTTTATACATAACGATTAGTTTTAAGGATTTTGAAGATAGAAAGAAATTCAATATAGAAATTCATGATAATGAACAAAAATTTTTTTACATCGAATCGAGAAATTCTCTTTTAAGAAATTTTTCATTCCTATGATTCCAAACATTTTCGTAAACTAGTCATTTAAAAAAAAAAACTAATTTTTACGTTTATTTTATTTGTAAAAATACTCAGCGGGGTTCTTTCCACCTACCCGACCATGAAAATCGGCGTTGTTTTGCGCGCGATTCGACCTTGCTTAATTCCTTTCCACAGCCCAACAAAACATTTGGAAAACTGTGAGTCGAATACAGAGGGTAGATCGACATAAAAGGGAGATAAAGAAGGAGAAGGAAATGCCGCCCGAGAAATAATGCATAATTCGGTCATAAAATATGTCAGGGTTCTGTAGAATTGAACGCTATCCTTCAAAGCGGGCAGGTGGGGGGCAGGGCGTGCTAGATTTATTGGGCAATAAAGTATTATAATTAAACGAGCACAGAACCCGCGATGTCACTCGGGCTACGTCTATAAATCTAAAGGGTGCTACGCGGGCCTGCTGGACGGGCTCTCATGCAGAGCAAAGGTGAGTCGAGCGTCCCCCGGGGGGTGGACGCTTCCCTCGCCCCTCGGTTGCCGATGTCAATGCTTTATTGAAACAATTCAGGCATAAATCATCGAGATATAACGGACTGACCATTTATGAACCTTATATGAATGCGGATCGGAAATCGGAATATAGCCGAGTTGAACGAGTATTTCAAAGTATTTATTATTAGTTGACGTTGCGAAATTATATTGCTTTAGTCAAGTGCTTTAATTTATGGAATTAGAGCAGTCTGTCGGTATGTATGTTGGTTATGTTGTTGGAAGAATTGACTTGAAAAATTAGTATACGTAAAATTTCATAAATTATATTCTATTCTGGCATAACTTTTGGGACATCCCGTATAAATGTCTACTAAGTATACTGGAATGGCCAACTAGCCTAGTAGTTCAAAGTTTTAATACAAATTTAACCAAGCTATTTATTTAGTTTAGTTAGTATAATATACAGGGTGTCCCATAATTATGTACCTTCATTTAAGAGGACGATAGAACTAGAAAAAATAAGTCGAGTTCTATATATAAACATTTGTCTTAAATCAGTATATAATGGAGCTACAACCCTTTGAATAGTTACTTGCCAATAAACTCGAAACGTCTTAAGTTGGAAAAATTCAGACCATTTATCAAGAGGTTACATACCACCCGACTTATACCATGGAAACTTTATAAATTTTCTCTGTATTTTCTCAATATGAAATTTATGAATTTTGTATCCCGAATTCCAGACTAGACAAGCATATTCTAATTTACATCTAACAAAAAAAATTAAAGAGTAACTCCAGTATATCAGTTTCCACAAGGTGCTTGCTGTTTCTTAATATAAAACAATGATTTCTATAAGCACCCGCTACCATATTATTGATGTAGATTTTTCAAGATTACTCCCAAATTTTTAAACTTATAACATTAGTTACATTAGCCTCGTTAATTGAATATGTAAATTCAATTGGCTGCAGTTTTCTTGTAAAACTCATGCAATTGCACTAACTAATATTGAGAGGTAATACATTTCTTTCGCACCAAACACTCAATTTATTTAAATCTTTCTGTAAACTAATACAATCCTAAAAGCTGGAAATCGACAAATATATAGATCAACTGCATATAATAGATCATTACAACTAAGTGCGATGTTATTTATGAAAATAATGAGCAAAAGAGGTCTTAGAACGGATCCTTGTGGAACTAACAAATATAAATATAATAGAAAGAATATACATTACCACCAGTTGACAATGAAAGGATAATTTTATAGGTGATGAAGGTGGGCTCTTACCTGAAAAAGAAAATAACAATGAACATAAACCAATAATTATTTGAGCAGCAAAAAATCAAAACATATTTTTTGTGATTAGTAATTGAATCTTAAGGAGGCTCCAGACGATGCACTCCTTCGCTAAATATTTGCCAAATGTAAACAGCATCGTGTGGACCATACGACGCTTATCAATGCAGTGATTGTGCACATTTGTCCAAATAAAAGATGTTCGACAAGCATAAGTAAATGCCGCAGCGTATGGATGTGCGCATACCGATGCATTCGAAAGGATGCGTTCAAATGCGTCAAATACTCGTCAAAGCAATACATATGGCACATCGTTGAACCTTGCAACAAATGCATTTTAACCATTCTGTGACAATTGACACATCAAATCAGACGAATCTGTCTCCACACATCAGTGTTACCAATTTAATGTCTATTACACTAGATCGTATTTAAAATGGATTTGGTCGGTAAAAATTAGCTTTTGGTATATGATAACTAGTTCAGTGTCCATCTATCAACAGTATAATACTGAAATTATCACGACAAAGTTATCCATGGGGTTTGCCTGTAAGATTTATTCTTCTGTGATTTGATTTGTGAATAGCATAAACCGTAAACGTTGTAAAGAGTTGATAGTTGTTACGTATTTTTTGTTGGCTGTCGTAACCGAATATATGAATTTTGTCATATACTTATTGCTGTCTTTTAATTTTAGTAAGAACTGGTAGTGTCGTTTGTTATATTGGTTTTTAATATAATTGTTGATTTTCGAAATGCTTTTCTCTTTTACAAACATAAAAATATTATTACTGTGGATTTATTATAAATTGATTAGTTATTATTTCTCTACATTCGTATCAAATTTAGTGAACTTAAACAAGCGGGTAAACATGTGACAAACAAGTTTTACACTTGTGTGGAACCTAACGAATACTTGAAGCGATATTTGTGATTGGCTCACATTGTCATATCTACACATTATATATACGACTACTTGTCGCTAATAAATTCTGCACAAATAATCTAGAAATATTTGACGAATGTTTGGCGAATGGGCCCATCGTCTGCAGTCGGCCTTATATTAAGTAAACTCCAATACTTGAATACTCTAAAAACCATCGAAATAAAGTAGTCATTGCCGAAACATTCTAAATAAAAATAGACAAAATGTTCCATTTGAAAAAATTAAATTATGACAGTTCAAAAATGTAAAAATTTGTGTCAACGTGGAGAACTCCCTGTAGAATTGGGTTCAACTCTAAGTAGCCCGAAAATTAGTACTTATATGGTTTTGATTAACACTCAAAGTGAAACAATGGTGAAATTTATGCAAATACGTTTTTTAGGAGATGTTACCCTTAATTACTGCAAATGCAGTTTTTTTTTTTCGGAAAAAGTCGAAAAATAATAGCTGACTAGATAGAAAATTTAAAGTAAAATCCCGAGTAGTATTCAAATATATAAAAATAAACAAGTGCGAGTATTAGTTTGCCATCACTATGTGGATTCAAAAATTATTCTAGAATATGCCACTCTTGACCTCCCACAACTTTTATCTGATTTTTTTCAAATTTCAAACAGTTAAAGAAATATTGACTATCCTCACCTTGCCAAATAATTACATTTGCCCTAAATATAACCTGTTTATTAAATTGTTAAAGGAACGATAGCTTTTCGCCTTATATCCAAATTTAAATTTGTTGATTTATTTGTTATTTAATAGAATAACAAATAACAAATAACAGGTTTTATAAATATACCACATAAATTATCAGTTTACAAATATTTTTAAATATCATAGATTGAAGCAGTCACACAAAACCATGTTCAAATGTGATTTCCCAACCATTATATTTTTTGGAGACAGAGCAAATAAAGAATAATACAACGAAGTATCAAAGTACGAGGAAAACTTGAAATAAAGAGAAAAATAAAACAGCAAAAAAAAATAAAAACCGTGGAAGCCATGTATTAATTCTTCTAAGCATTGATGGAGATTTCCTTTTCTATATCAAATGTCAAGCACACTCCGTAATTTCTATTTCTCTAAATCACCGGGTCCAAGACCGAAAGCCATACACACGTCCCAAGACTTAAAGCGATACACACAAAAAGTTCAAAACGGGCATTTGTCAAGAGGTCCAACAATATTAACATTGTTGTTCCTACTACATTTTTAGTTATTAATCAGCCGTTGAAATTGATGTTAGAGTGAAAGGTGAGTGGCAGGAGGTAGATCACGGTGTCATCTATCAGGGCAGCGGCGGGACACTGTGGGAACGATAGCTTCTACGTCACCTGGACCTCCTGGAGATGATGAAGCACGCTGCCACCACCCACGCGCTCTTTCTCTCTCGACTGCCCACGTGCTATGCTCCACAATTAGTATATGACTTATGAATGCCATTATCCCAAAGCACACCTATCCACTCAACTTCATCTTGTCCATCTAACATTACGCTGAGGATTAAAAATTATGTCGTATAGTAAAATTTATTAACCTAGCGTTCTGGGATGGTGCGGGTCATTTGTCTTTAGAATATCGGTGTTTATGTTCAGTAAGTATCGTAGGAACATTTTTTTATGTTAAATTTATAAACTAAAAAAACTGATCATACCCATATATTATTTTTTTTATATACCGGGTAACCAAGGGACCATGTACATAGAAATTACCCAAAACATAAGGATCAATTATTCAAAAAGTCATTTTTTAGATTTCGGCTAAAATCAATTCACATCTAATTTCATAAATTTACTATTCAAGTTGGCTACTATTATTTTTGCATGATTTATTGTCATCACAAGTGGCATTGTTATAAGTGTGAAAGCACACAAGAATCAGTGTGAGTTAGTAAAAATTCGAAACAAAAATTGTTATTAAACATACATTACATATGTTTTTTTTTCTAGTTTGTTATTCCCCGTTGTTGAAAATGAACGTTCGCAGACATCTCAACTCAACAATGATGTGACACGAGTAGTTACGCTTTTGCAAGAAGTACTGAATGTGTCTCAGTTTGTGGTTTATAGACTCTGGAAAGCAGAACTTGTCATAAGAAGACCTGGTCAAGGCTGCTACAGGGCCACAACCGCTCCCAAAGACAGATTTTTTTAGATTGCGGGTCCTCGAAACCATTTTTTAACTGCACCCGCTGTAAAAAAAACTCTCTAAAACTAGAAGAGTTCAGGTTTTGGTCCAAACAGTGCATACTAGACGAGAAGTCAATTTGAAGTTTCGCCGACCACTTAGAACACCTAGATTAACCAGACACATAAGCAGGCTAGATTATTGTTTGCTCGAGTAATGCATATACGTCTTTTTATAAAATTAAAGTTTGAACATCTGCAACTGAGTTTGCAACTCAACATGCATATAAAAACAATGTTTTCTGCCACCGACAACGTAAATATCTATTATGATCCTGATAGCAAGCCAATAAAGGCAACTTACATCAATAATATCAAATATGTGTTGCATTCTGTTTTTGGAATCTAGTATTTTGCTTATTATCATGTACCTATTCCTCATCCACAGTCATTTTCAATAATTCATCCTTACGGCAAGCTTCAGCTATCCCCACCATCCATACTGCCTTCATCATAAGACGCATATCATCTTAAAATTTTCGACCTCTTCTCTGATGAATACTTCTTCGACTGAAAACCATCGTTCTTTCGTTTCAGCAAAGCTCTTAATTTTGGATATTTGGTAATATACATATTATCCTTTCAACATTAAAAGGTCACACTAAAGATTCGAGGCAGATTTCAATATCTTCAATCTATCAAAAAAAAAAAACTACTAAAACTTTTTAAGTAACCTTGTTCATTTTCTTCGTTTCACACCAATTACTGAGTGGTTAAAAGTTCCTTCGTACCGATTTCTGCGGTAAACCTGCTTCGACTATTTCAAATACAGTAGAATCTCTCGAAATGTACATTCCTCAATGGTTTCAATAATATTGGACCGAGTATTCGGGAAAAACATTTTCTTGTATTTCTTTGAGAGTCGATGTTTATGTACCACCATGGTAACAACGAATGCACAGCAACCTAACAGAACTCCGCTTATTTCACTTACATCGCAGCAACAATAATGTGATTTTAAAATGTTTCATTTCTTTCATTGTCTTTGGCTGGTAGTTGAAAAAATAAATTTCTTATACCACACAGTGGTCTGTAGCAGAGACTTCGAAGGGATTATTTAATGGTAATGAAGTACTCAATAAACTAACCTTTTAAAGAGAGATACAAAAATAGGGGTTTCGGAACAAGTTTCTTTGTACCACTGAACAGGACAATACTCGTCGTTACATCATCCTGAATATACAGAAACTTGCACTCACTGATTTAGTTAAATACTATTCCACTGGAAACATTTCTTCGCTAAGCAACTCTTTTTAAACGAATGTTTAAAAAAAATCATACAAAAGATTTTTTAAATAATTAATCCTTTGTTTGTTAATTACATCAAATTAACCAAATATCAATCAACACAGCAGCAAGGGGGTCCATTCTTTTCATTGTACTGGGTATTGGCCTTCAGGCACGTATATGATAGAAGGTTAACAATCCGGAGTAGCGAACAATGAAGTATTGTGGAGTCTCTGCGAAGGAGAATACATGCAAAGGAAGATGGGAAAAAGAGAATCCAGAACTGAGGCACTTAAGAGGAGTTGGCTCCGAACAACTTCGTACAGAATGTAATGTATATTAATGATAATTTTTTGAACACCTAAATTCAAATTATTAATGATTTAAATGTAAGAAATTAAAAAACAAATTAATGTGAAACCAACATAATTTTTTATATAGGCGGATTCATTTTATAAGGAACCAACAGAAAATATAAGTAGATCACAGAAAATTAAGATTTTTTCCAGGCTGTTGAATTATTATTTTTTAATTCTGCAATGACACTGGCGGACGAAACATGTACCTGAATAGCATATCCCAATGGAGTAAAACCTTCTGATTACAGAAATGACAAGCAAAAAGTTGTAACACGTAACGTCTTGTTGTACATTATTAAAACATTATGGGCAGGAATAACATTATTTTATTAATCTATTTATTGCTATATATTAATGATATATATGACATATAATAGGCTTATATAGATATATCTACAAGATAGAGAATAATTTTTTAAAAAAACATATCCTCAGTTCATTTTCTCTTTTATGGGTGATCAAATTGTCTTACTTTCAGAACCAACAGTTATCACCCATCATGGCTGGATCCCATCGTTATTGATAACGAATTTCCATTGTCCTGATATCTTGAGAAAATTTTCATCCTTGCTCGTCGCTTGCCGCATCCAAATTTTTAGGGAAAAAAATTAAATGAGAATGTAGAAAGCATTTGGTATGAATCTAAAAGTTCGCTTACTACTCGCCTGTAGTTCTCATCCTTCTTGTTCCCTAAAAATCCTCTCACTACGCTTATAAATGAGTTCCAAGCTCTGGGTTCTTGTCTGTTGAGTGTTCCTTTAAAATCTACATCGTCAAGCACATTTCTAACTTGAGGACCAATAAAAATGTATTCTTTAAGTTTAGCGTCAATTAATTGAGAGAAAAGTTCTCTTAAGTAGTTAAATTCTTCACCCTCTTTATTTATAGCCATTACAAAATTTTTCATTAGCCCAAGATTAATATGAAACGGCAAAACAACATTTTTAAAGCCTACGGGGGGACACATATTTAACATTACTAAGTACACCTTTTCCAGTTGTATTTAAAAAAATATCAATTTAATTTCAGAAAGCATCAACTGCATTTCAGATTAGTTAATTGTACTTCAGAAATCATCACTTGTATTTAAGATTAATCAATTTAATTTCAGGAAGTATCAATTGTATTTCAGATTAATCAATTCAATTTCAGAAAGGTTCAGTTGTAATTCAGATTAGTGAATTGTATTTGAGAAAGTGTCATTTGTAATTGAGAAAACGTGATGTGAATTTCAGATAGCGTTAAGATGTCCATATTTCACATAAACTGCACTACACCTTCTACATCAACTTATCCATGAAAATGCCTGAACTACATACATAGTAACATAAATAAACTGACTTAAGCACTGTCTCTTTCTAAAAATTGTAAATCAGAATAATTATGAACTTAACAGATATTGTGCAATATGCCGAGTTTCAATGGTAAGATGTCCCGTTACAAAATTAATACCATGTCATCACCTACTCCACACCAAATGTGCTGAACCTGTGATAAATATACCAGATGCAATTTGCCTGTTACAAGACAACGAATGGAAAACATACTGATCGGGATCGTCAGAGGATAGTAACATGTGCCAATAGAGGGGACGATTGGCAAGCTTTGGCAGCGAGTTTGGGCGTGAAGTGTAAAACTGCATTTCACTGCATGCGATCTGGCAGAGATGTAATGTTAGCAAAATGTGGCAAAAAACTGAAGAATATGACTGAAGACGAAATAGACTTAATTATTTCATGGATAGAAGAAAAATGCGACTACACGATGAAACAAGTGAAGGAAAAAATATTGCAGACTTTTGAAAAAAATATTTGTTTCTACTATAGGTAACTACTTAGACGGTAGGCTCTTTACAGTAAAGCAGGTACACAAACAGCGTCTTATTATGAATTTTGAAGAAAAGAAAATAATACGTGTGGAATATGTTCGAGCCCTTAACATTTTCATACAGCAAGGTAAACAAATTGTTTGGATGGCCGAGACTAATTTTAATTTATTTTGCCGTCGGACAAGGGGCTGAGCTCGAGCTGGTGTCAGAGCGGTTCAACACCTACCAGTATCACGCGGTCCCAATTTGCATCTAATAGGAGCTACATCAGCAGCAGGTGTAGTAGCTATGGAGCGTAGAAGAGGATTTTTTTACTTCAGTTTTAGCCAATGCTTGGGTTAGAAGGCTTTTACAGCAGTGGGAGGATATGGGAAATCAGCTGGCAGACTCAATTATTGTTTGTGACAACGCATCTTGTTATTCAACCCTCGAAACAGTTATTAATGACGGCAGCAAGTCTATTATGATTGGCACCCTACTCCCCAATACTAAATCCAATTGAATGCATTTGGTCTAAAGTAAAATATTATGTTAAAACTCATCTTCAAGGTCCCCATGTAGAAGCTCCTTATGTTATTGAACAGAGATTGGAGTACTTAGAAGCAATTATTGATGAGGCAAAAGATACAATTGTCGGAGGCGATTGTGCACGTGCAGCTCCACATACGAATGCACACCATGTTGTCTGCGGCTTTAGCCAAGTGCAGTATAATACAGTGTTTTGGTGGTTCGTGGAAATCTACGACAGTGTTATCTTCACATCAAAGGTTCCAACCCACTCCAGAAGTAGTTGTTTTATTTAAAAATTAAGGATGGAGATGTTGCAATTGCTGCCGCAGTGGTGGTAGTATTGTCCTGCTCCAAGTTGAAGAAGGTGAAAGATGTCTAGAATATTACAGACATTTAAAAACTTTATAATATACAGAGCATTCCATTTAAAAAATACAAATTTTTCCGAACACACTTTTCTGACACACCGTGTATAACACTTATTAACAAAAATCACTTAATTCTCTACACTTTGATATAAAAATGGTCATCATAGCATCAAAAATCAAAAAGTTAGGTGAGTGGTGAAAATATAACCACTAACCCAGCAATTAAGATTACGTGTTTAATTTTGTTTCATAAACTTCAGTGCAGAAAGGTCATGGATTTTTTATGGTAAATGTATGTTTCTAAAATATAAAATGATAATATTAAAAACATACCTGTAAAAATACAAATAAATCGCAATACTTCTTATTTACAAACAGTATTTAGCCCCATCAAGAGAGATAAACTGCTAAGATTCAAATGAATCCAAATGACTGGCTAGCTGGTGTTAAACTAGTGCCAAAGAAACAAACAAACAACAAATGAATCGTGCATCAAAACAACGAAAGTTTTCCTTCGAACGTTGGAGGAATTCCTTTGATTCAGGTCAAGAATACCGACAATGGCTCGAACGTGGTCAAACACCAACGTTGGATGCTACACATCGGTAGCTCGTAGGTTTGAACGTCGGCCACATGATGAGACAAACTGTGAAACGTCCAACGTTGGAAGGTGTTCGTAGCATCGTTCACCAATAATATGCTTGATATCTTGCTTACTTTTCAAATTCAGAATGCTTTATGCATTATCGCAACACATAGATATGAAGTTTGCTGTTATTTTTTCTTATCATTTTCGGAATTTTAGAAGAACTATTTTGTCGATTTTGCTTCTAACTAACTGATGATGGAGATACCGGTAATTTTCATCCAGGAAAATAAATTCATAATCTGAAATGAACCGGTAGCGTACAATAAAAAAAGTTCTAAAAGGTTAAAGCGAATCAATTACTAAGAAAAATAACATCCAGAATTGCAATTTCGACAAAAATGTGTCTATATGAAGGCGTTACACCCAAATGATATACGTGGGAAGTATGAGAGTGATAGCTCTAATTGTAACAGAATTAAAAAATAAAAATTAACACCTTTGTACAGAACATTAAAAGTGAGGTATCATCAGTAAAGCTGGCCGAGGTGGCTGGAGTACAGCCACGGTCTTGCGCTGGCGTCACACGTGCCGATTTAGAAGTGATTTACGCTGCAGTCTTATTTGAAAGGTTAATGCGTGAGGTTGTACCTATAAATATACATAATGTCAAACGTGCCAAAGGGTAAAAAACGACCATACGCGGACACAGTGAATAAATTTATCGGTGAATTTCCGGATTTATTCTATGACGGATGCAAAATAATTTGTAAAGTTTGCAATCAAGACTTAATGTGCTGGCACAAAACAGATTGTCGTCGTCATATCAATACCGTGCAACATCAAAATAAAAAAATAGCATGCCTTTGACAACTCAGTTTATGTTTGATTTATTGTTAATGTTAATAGCCTGTAATATTCCGCTACACATACTGGATAAACAACCATTTCGGGAGTTTTGGAATAAATACAATCCCCAGGTGAACTTACCAAGTCATACATCGTTACGTAGATATATTCCAGCTGTTCGTGAAGACATTGTAAATAGGATTAAATGTGGATTAAAAAATACACGGCTCTGGTTATGTATTGACGAGATGACAGATTGTAAAAAAAATTCTATTTTAAATATTATAGTACGTGTACTGGACCCTCTTAAACCAACATTTCCACTTTTACTAGCTAGTAAAAGACTAACTGCGTGTACTGTCGAAATAATTACGCGTGTGGTGTTGGAGACATTCGAAAAATTTGAACTTTCAACAAGTCTAGTATTGTTGTTTGTGACTGATGGTGCCGCGACAATGCGCGTGGTGGGCCGTTCTCTTCAAAGAGAAAATTGTAGGTTTTTACATGTTACGTGTAAAGTGCATGCGTTACATCTTGTGGCAGAAACGATTCGAAAATGTTTTCCAGAGGTAGATGCATTAATAGCAAATACAAAAAAAAGTATTTCTCAAATCTCCTAAACGGCCTCGAGCATTTCACAGACAGTGTCCTGGTAGCCCTGAACCACCAGAGCCGATTCTTACGCGTTGGGGAACGTGGTTGAAAGCGGCTTTTTATTATGCTGAATATTTTCAACAAATAAAAGCTGTGATACTACAGTTCAACCCTAACGAAGCTGCAGCTATTAGGGAAAGCCAGACAAGCTTTCAAGACGTTTCCCTTGAAACAGATTTAAAAACTATTAATAACAATTATAGAGGACTACACGACGCAATAGAAAAATTGAAAAATAGTTCGTTGTCGTTAGTGGAATCGCTGCAAATAGTGGACGACGTAAATACACAGCTACAAGCTATAAATGACGCAAAAAATAATCGCGTTAGTGAAAAATTCGAGAGTGTATTACAGAAAGATCCTGATTTTAGCAAATTAAGACAAATTTGTGATGGTGCAACTACAATTTCGTTAAGTGAGTTCACAGATTGTTTTACTTATGCCTGTATTACATCCGTAGATGTCGAACGGTCATTTTCAAAATACAAACATATTTTTTCACCAAAGCGAACATCGCTGACGGAGACAGCTGTAGAAACACATCTGATGCTATTATACTATAGATCTTCCCCACTTTGTGATGACGACAACCAAACTACTTCATAAATCTACTTAAAAAGGTGAGTTTCATACAAATTTTTATAAAATGTAACATTATTGTTAAAATTTATTTCCATTTATTGTACTTATTCAAGTATTATGATATGATATAAACATATGAGTCATATGACAGCTCTGCCGGCCAGCTTTAATCATGAGTTATCAGTCACACAAAAATATTCAAGTCCGCAAAAAATTTCGTAATTTAATGTAAGTAAGTTGATACCACGGCATGCAGCTGAATCGTTCAAGACGTTTTTGGAAAAAAATTAGTTTTTATATATCGATCAAAATGAAAATTTTACATTTTCAAGAAATCAATAATAACGTTAATAGTTAGGTGTATATTTTGATGGATTTTTCGATGCTCCAAGTTAGTTTCGGAATAAACTTTGTCCACTATTTATTTTTACGACTTAATGCTATTATACTATAACGAAAATATTAATTAATTTTGACATTAAGTCGGATTTATTGGCAATCTAAGCGTTGGAGGTATTTAATTACTTTTAAAAATTAATACACAAATGTTCCAACCTTACAATTTAATTTATTAAAAATAATTGTTTTAACTATCTCACAAATTAATTTAAATATAATTACTTCGTCCTCTTCTTGTGTTTATATTTTAGACGGTCTTAGGATTAAATATTTTACATGACCTCAGACGAGCCGAATCACCTTAAGAATCCATACGGGCGGACGGCAGTCGCGTGCGGCCCTTTGACACCAAGTCATTTGTTCGACTCCGGGGGTCCACACACACTAAACCATTATTAGTGACTCAATCAAGATCCACACAAAAAATACTCAGTGGATGTCGACAGAGTAAAGTGATTTACTTAATGTTTAAAAACAAATAATTAGGCACTAATTAAAACAACATAGTTTTTAATAGTTTAATAAATATTTTCGATATCAATAAAATAACTATTAGGAACGAAATGGCGGAGGATCTGGGGTTAAAATTAAAATGGTTGCAGAGAAATTACAGTTCCCTAGTGGTTACGCACAGCTTTGTGTAAAGTAGCATGCCCTCATGTTAATTAAAGATTTTGAGAATTTATACACTTAATACTAAATTTTGTCAGAGAAAGAAGTGTTTTCTTTGTTGCAATGATCACAAAAAGGTACTTTTGTGGTACTCTAATTAAAATCATAACTTTTGAAACAAATTTTTTTGTCTTGCATGCTCGACTATTTATTCATTTATTTTGGAACACAGTGGCCCAGATAGATAAGCATCCACTTAAAGGGCAGAAAAAAAAAAAATATATATATATATATATATATATATATATATATATATATATATATAAAATACAAAACTTCACAATACAAAACTTCACAACATAAAACTACACTATACAAAGTGTATATACCATAAGATACAATATATTACAAAAAAAAAAACGGTAAAGATTACCAACACAAATAAAATAACATTCTTTTATATCAAATATATATTAGGTGTCTCTCATAATATATTGCTTTAGTACTGTAGTGTTAACACTACAATTAAGAATATCAAAATTTGATTGACATTTTAAATAATTTAAACATACTAAAAATAGGTGAAAATCAAACCAATCGAACATGGTGCTCAAATTTCGAGGAATTCTCTTGTTAAAATGAAAATCAAAAAAATGCAAATGAAGCCTTTAAACAAGACGTCTACGGATTTTTTTCAGGAAATTTATGATGCAATAAAATACATTAAATATTGTGTTAAATATTTAAAATTTGAAAATAAATTTAATCAGTATTCACATATTTCTAAAAAAATATTTTTTAAAATGCTGTGGTCATTAAAAAATTCTATTTCGATAAATTATAGTAAAAGATATAAAACGTGAAATACCCTGTATATAACAAACATTAGTTTTATCTCAATAGTGACTATTCTGTTATTATATATAACCAATATATTAAAAATGGTATAAGCGACTTTCAAACAAACTTGAAAAACTTTTTTCTCATTAATCAATGGGCACTGTGATTTATAAGTGCTAGTAAATTATAAGACCGAGGAATCAGGATCGCTTTTGTGAAAGACATATCACCCCATTTGGGATGTAATATCAACTTTTGACAAATGTTGCCCTGATATTCAGACACATATCATTTCTATAATGTCCCCTTATCCTACATATTTTACAATCCTAAGAAAAGATATCGTTCTTAAATTTAACGGTACCACAGCTTGCGACGAAATGTGTTATAAAAATTTTTTTGTTATATTATAATTATTGATTTTGTCGGAGTATAGACACATTAAATATAAAAACGCATACTTTAATTCTGAGACATACAAAGAATAGCAAAGATCGACTGTGAAAACCCCTGGGCATAAAATTGTTATAACAAAGACTATCATTGATGCAATGTGGTAAGATTACATTTTCCTGTGGATGAAATATAGACGAAGAAATTAAGGTCAGTTAGTTGCATAAGAATTTAAAAATTTGATATTACGGTAAGATGAAAGCTGCCGCTCAGGTAGGGTAAGTTTAAAATAAGATCAGCATGTACGTCACCCTGGGCTCTGAAAGAGAATAAAACTTAGGGCAGGTTACACAGGTCTACAAAAAAAAAATTTTTGTTATAGAAAAATTTACCGCTGAAGCCGAAAATGAAAAAAAATATTGTGTGGGTCCCCCCCACACCCCAATTCTCCTCAAAAAATTAAAAAAATGCAAACTGGGCGAAAAAACCTACCTATCTTTAGTAAAATTTTCCACTGAAGCCGAAATACGAAAAAACAAAGCCACTTGAACTGACGCTCAAAGATGCAAACTTAAATTTAGACGCGCAAATTCAAATTTAATTTTAGGTGCAAACTAAAACTAAACCTGAAATAGGCAAAACTCAAAGTAACGTTCAGACATGCAAACTCAAACTTAGCCGTAGACAGGCAAAATCAAACTAAACCTCAAACTCATACAGGCAAAATAAACCGTGCCTCTCATCGGACTTAAATAAAAATTTAGATAGGTTGAAATTGTCGGAACCAGGTTAAAATAAAACGCTACTTTGCCTACGTTTCATTTAATATGCTTAAACTTCTTCAGGGCTAAATAGCCAAATAATGATGTAAAAATTCCACAACAGAAATTTTTTTTAAAAACCACGTCTGTAGGCATAACAATTACAAGACCAATCAATCTGAAAGTCAATAAAATATACATATATGTAGACATTAGACACACTACAGATTAAAATTTAACAATTAAAATTAAAATTTAGCCAGAGACTGAAATCAATCAATCAATCTTTTTTTTTTTATTTGATTTCAGTCTCTGGCTAAGAACATTGTTAAATTTTAATCTATTGTGTGTCTAATGTCTACATATATGTATATTTTATTGAGTTTCAAATTGATTAGTCTTGTAATTGTTATGCCTACAGACGTGGTTTTAAAAAAAATTCTGTTGTGGAATTTTTTACATCATTATTTGGCTATTGAACCCTGAAGAAGTTTAAGCATATTAAACGAAACGTAGGCAAGGTAGCGTTTTATTTTAACCTATTGTCCTGGTTCCGACAATTTCAACCTGTAGAAGATTTTTCAAGGACACAAATTTTGCATTTTAATTAAAAATTTAGATATTCACAAAATCTTTCTTTTTTGGTTAGGCCACAGTATCTTTTCCTCAAAGAAACGGCTCGTACTGTTTCTCTTATGGCTTGCATTAACTGTCTCTCTTTTTAAAGTCTAGCAGTAATCTGCCATCATATGGCTATCCCATCGTCCCTGATACCGTTGTTCCATAGTCTTCAAATCCTGGTGGAAGCGCTCACCCTGCTCTTCACTGTAGTCGCCCAAGTTTTTAGGAAAACAGTCCAAATGTGAATCTAAAAAATGAAGTTTTAAACTCACCTTGCTTTTTGAAATTTATCAGCAGTTCGTTTACTAACTGACTGTAATTAGGAGATTTGCAATTACCGAGGAAATTTTCGATGACCTTTACGAAACTAACCCACGCTTTTTTTCATGTTAGTCATGTGAAATAAATTGACCATCATTCATGAGAAGACGAATTTGTGGTCCTTCGAAAACTCCCTCAAATATTTTGGCTGCTGATTTTTTAGGAAATTTCATCAGTTCAAGTGTGCCTGCTGCAGGTTTACTTTTTAGTCTGCCATGGCTTTGTTTTTTCGTATTTCGGCTTCAGTGGAAAATTGTATTAAAGACAGGTAGGTTTTTTTTCGCTCAGTTTGAATTTTTTCATCTTTGGGGAGAATTGGGGTATGGGGGGAACCTACACGATAACATTTTTTCATTTTCGGCTTCAGCGGAAAATTTTACTAGAGATAGGTAGATTTTGTAGCTCAGTTTGCATTTTTTTAATTTTTGGAGGGAATTGGGGTGTGGGGGGGAACTCACACGATACTTTTTTTTTTCATTTTCGGCTTCAGCGGAAAATTTTACTAAAGAATAGTAGGGTCAGGTCTATATAACAAAAAAATTTTTTTTTGTAGACCTGTGATATTGGTCCAGTGTTCAGCGCAGCTTTAATATATACATATGGCATTCTTATTTTAACTTTCCTCGAAATGTATAATGGTTGCAGAGGATGTTTATCTCCTAGATATCCTCCAGTAAATTCGAATATATATGCGATACTCGCTAAAAACAATCATACAAATTACTGTGGTGGAAAATACCATTGCTTTTCTTGTTTGTCTAAACAGTTCATTGCATATGCAATGTTATCCAAATTGGGCGTTTAAAGGGAGAAATATTCGTCCTTTTAGACGTCTTGTGGCCACAAATAAGGACAAACTTCAGTTATATTAAATAAGCTTCATTCTCTAGTCTTATTGGACATTTATTGAATCTTTAACATTAGATCTACTTATCAGACTAGTCACTATATTGTTTCTCTTTGCGTACATACGGGCTCCATGTTGCAGTCATATATACATTTGCAATAACGAAGTATTTGCATTATAACAAATAAAATTGTTTCCTATAATGTTCATGAAATGGTTTAAACATAATTCGGTACTCAACCAACAAATTTTAGTCGTTTGTTCGCAGGTAAGTAAAAACTGCGAAAAAAACAAAATCATAAGTGTATATCCGAACTAATCTCCTTTGATTTATTTATTACTGCTATACGTATTACATTTTCTTTTATTGATAGTTTTTGAGAAATCAATCATCTTGTTTGGAACGTCTGGTATGATAAAATGGGCAAATTTGATGGTCCTCAAATTAGTTTGGAAAAATGGGTGCAGAAGCAGTCAGCGAGAGTAAATACTTATGGTAAATATGAACAAAAAGACATTGGTTTCTACGTTATAAAACGTACCATTGGTTACAAAAGAGGTGCTGACAGTAAATGTGCTTATTAAAGTTATATCGTTGGTATACCAGATTGGAGAATATTTGTGAACTGGTGTGCTTAGATGATCATATTGTAGAATTGCCTCTTCTAGTTCCAGGAATTCTAAAAATTTCCTCAGTCTCATTCGTATTATTTTTTGGCTGATGATGCTGTTCTAAAAATGGATTTGTATAATGGCCCCCTCGATCTCCTTACCTCACACCTTTACGCTACTTTTTGTGGAATCTGATGAAATTTTTTGGTATATTCTACACCTAGTACCACACAAGTGGAAAGGCATTATGAAAACCTCTGCATCCGTTAGGAACCAAGACATGCAAGGAAGTTATGGATTCAACGTGCCGAATTAAAACAGAGGCAACTGCGAGCTTTTGTATTGATTATTTTTCTTTAGAAAATTCATATTTAATGATTGATATAAGAGTATTATGGAAGTTTACGTTTATAGCAACACTTTCGTATATATTTGTTTAGATAATGTGCTACCTGTTTTGTTCGTAGCAATTCTGAAACACCCTGTGTAATTAAGAACCCCTTTTGGTAATCAACACATAATATTAGAGATTAAAACAGTTATTTCCATGTGGAATTGGTACTATTTACCAAGGAATGGTCCTTTCGTATTTTAGAAAAGAAGACATTAATAAATTGTATTTAACAATGCAAAAAAGGGACCAATTTTGTAGTTGCAGTTCATTTTAATCAGTTGTAAATGGAGATGTGACAAGACCTTCAGTGGTGCATTAGAGCATTCCGTCTGTAGATATTGATTGTTGAAGGAAGGAGGGCAACACGAAATGTTCTGTTCTAGACCTGTCGCTCCAGACGTCTCCGAGAGTGACAGCGATGTCCGAGGGACATTTCGAACCTCTGAACGCCTCTCCATCCCTTCTCTATCCGAGTTTACCAAGGTTGCTAATCACCAGGGTAGCGTCGTTTATGGGTAGGGTCAAAAATCAGTAGCAAACTGTATACAAACTAGAAGAGTTGGTAAGTTTTAGAATACTTGACTAGGAAATAATGCAAAATGAACTTTAGCCTACCTTATTTAATAATATACCAAATCACCGCCACGTTTACTCCGGAGATATTATCAAAATATGGCAATATGTGTACTCCGCGGTTTGGATAGGATGATATTCTATTAAATTTATAAAATACCAACATAGTGGCCAACTTAAGCATATACCGTGCTGAATCAGTTACTAGCATTGTAACTACTATTAATATTATAACTAACCCAACGAGTGACGTACCGATTATGAAGCGAGACTGCCTACCTTCTTGATGAAATGAATGGAATATCCCTTCGTATGTTTCACGTATACTTATACGGGTTCGTTCTCTGCGACGCCGCTGAATTACTCTGGCTTTTGCCCAGTGTACTGTCATCATATACAGGTTGTGTACTGAATCAAAAGACATGGGTCTCTTAAATGGCAACGTTACAACGTCAATCAGAGGTAGGCAAGTCATCACTCATCAGCGTAAGCATTAAGGTAGGAGATTTCATTTTCCATCTAGCTGTCATGCGGTTAACAGTGCGATACGATGTCAACTTTCAGAGTTCCTTCAATGTACTATGTACTTCCAATACGAGCTCCCCTCGCAATGAGTGACATCCTGATCTTCATCAGAAGATCGGAAAGATTCGATGAGGGAGCAAGAGAAGCACATGGCTGAGAGAACAGCTAGGGGTTGGTAAGAACCCGTCTGAGGCCTACTTGCCAGGCGTCAGCCTCCCCCACCATTATCAATACTTCCAATACACACACTGTATATAGAGTGGAAACTATTGAAACGCTTGCCTGGAAAATGGTACAATTAGCTTTTTCTCAACTGATTATATATGAATTAATATGGCGCCGATAAGAGAAACAAAAGTTGAATATCGTTTCCGCAAAACTAGTAAGCCTAGAAAATGTACAAATATTGCAATTAAAATCTTTGATCTAGTTATTAGTATACATCCCTAAGTTTCAGATTTATGCCGTTATTACAGAGAAATTACCATAAAGTTTGATCGTAGAACAGTCAGAAACTGTTTCTGCTTGCTCTACGAATAAACTTGAATAAATATGAAATATCTTAACCTCCCCACTCTATATCTGATGAGTCGTCATCAAGAATAGTGTGTTCGTTCCCTTGATATGTCTAACCGTCCCCCGCCAAGATTTTGATTTAGTTAATTTACCATGTATTTTGACTGTAATTTTACTTGGTAACTACCTGTCGCTACCCTGCAAGGTGACCCCTGTCCATCTAGCAGATCAATGCGAAGAGCTTAAAAAGAGATAGCACATGGACATGTCACCGTCACCTGCAACATCCTTCTTTAAAGACGAGACAAACTTCAACAAAAGGGTACTGTACTGGTACGGGCAGTATTTAGTAATAAACTAAACTAAATTAACAAATCTGGTGGGAAAAATAGTCTCCGTATTATGTTGCTTTAGTAGCAAAAAAATATTGCAGGAATTTTGCTCCTGCTATTTTCTAAGAATATCTGTATCAAGAAAATGCGGCTAATAATTAACTTAGATTTTCGCAGAAATTTAAAGAAACTGTACTTCACATTACTATAAAAATGTTCATAATAATAATAATCACTGAAACCAATTTTTATTTCGAATTTTAAACAATACAAATTTCTAAGAAGTAGGTCATTTAAAGGCGGTAGGTTGGTATTACTTTGCATTTATTAGGTTCATCACAGGTCACCTGTAAGCCTCGTTGGCATGCGATTTCAGTATTTGCAAATCAAGATAGCAATACCCCCTCTGATGGTCGGTGGGATAACTAATTTCGGTTGGTAACAGCTGTTGATAGCCGCATGTCGTATTAATACACTGTTAGCAGAAATTCCTTGGTACTCGTTTTTGATATACACTATTGGACTCGATTTCATACAAAACCTGCGTTTAATGCGATAAAAAGTACGAGAATTAAGCCGGGTATAGACATGCGGTATTCGGCGAATCACGATTATTCACCATTCGGCGAGCAACTCGATAGACATTTATTTATATGGCGAGCACGGTTATACACACATGTGGCGTAGATGCAGAAGATTGCTTGGTGTGGGAACAACGATTAACGAACAACAATTAACCTAAAAATATGCGGTATTCGGCGAATCGCGATTATTCACCATTCGGCGAGCAACTCGGTAGATATTTGTTTATATGGCGAGCACGGTTATACACACATGTGGCGTAGATGCCGAAGATTGCTCGATGTGAGAACAACGATTAACGAACAACAATTAACCTAAGAATATTGGTACTGAAAATATTTATAAATTACTTATTACTTATGTATCTCTTAATTTATTGTATTCCTTGCCTGTTCTTTGTTCTTAAGGAAATTGGCCATTTTTTCGTAAGCAAACCAGTTTGGCTTGTATATGTCATATGTACCTACTCTACTTTTTGTACATTCTTTAACCTTATTATGACAAGCCCTAAACGACGCCATTAGAGAATCTTTTTTTTCTTTAACTCTGCGACAGAATATCTCCCACATATTCCGCATATCTATCTATTCTTTTCCATGCATCATAAATAAGATTTCTGTTTATGGTCACTATGACATGCATTCCATATTTCCATTCTTTTTCATAGAAATCCAAAAATTCTATTAAATTTTCATCTCCATTTTTACAACAAAAAGATAAACATAATTCTCTCCACAAATAGTGAATAGCTCACGAATATGTGTATCGACTGGAAACAAATATTTGTCTACTTTGATTCGGCGCAAAATACCGACAAGAAATGGGAAACGGCGATGTGCGATGTTTCGCCACAAGCAATCTATCCACAGTTATTCGTGAATCACCGAATACCGCATGTCTGTGCCCGCCTTTAGAGTTTACATATACGGGAGAGAGTTGCGCTCGGTGCGATAGAATGCGCAAACGAATGTCGAATTCAGCCGAGGACCGGAGATGCAGCAATAAATAACATTCATTCTTCTTGTTCACTAATGTCACAGAATACCAGACTTCTGTGCGATATGGCAATAGCGCAACACCTGTCTTTGCCGTCTACCAATTTTCTATTATTACATCACTGTCTGCTATATTAAACAAAGCTTTTGCATGAAATCGAGTCCAATAGTATACACTACTGGACTCGATTGAAACTAATAAGAATACGATTGTCCCTTTCCTTTGTGTCTTCTTGATCTAAAATAAATCCATAATTAAAATTGCACGTTTTTTTTCCTGCAGGTAAACAGTCGCTTTTTGTAAAAGCTAAGCCTTATAATGTTGCAAAAACCACTTCTATGGGACAATTTCATAATTCAAACATTTTTAGCAATAAATGAAGACTCCATTATTTAGGCATGTCTTTTATGTGATGATCCGCTAACCACTGAGCTACCATTTGCCTAAGATATATGCATTAATTAAATTAATGATTCCTAATCATCAGGTCATTAACGGATAATTGTTGATTAGTGCCACTATATATTTAAATACAATGGGCGCCATCTATATCACTAGGCCGGACACGAAAACGACTTTGATGACATTCCCCGTCCATCAAGACCAATTAATTGGTCGTTGGTCGTGTAAAAAAAGTGTCGATAGTAAACATTAATCTCAGCTGTCAATCTTTCTTCACATTATACCTGACTTGTCTGGCCAGGTAGAACCGACTATTCCACGTTTTAATTACTTTTCAGTTCAATTTCAAATTCAAAACAATTTTAATGATGTCAGCATCCAGAGTGACGAAGGTTTTAGGAACATAAAAAATGTAGCAATAAGATTTATAGAGCAATGGACCCAATAATCAAGTGAGCTGGCATTCTCGGCGTGGCTGCCTGGATTTCGGAGTTAATTTCAGTCAGCGGTGACTGACACATGGCGAATTTAGAATTTTATTATGTAGGAGAAAAGAAGCAGGACGAACTTGATATAAATACAATATATCCCTTGCCCGATGGTTTGGCGTCGTATATTTTGGACATCCCTTAGAGTTACACTACCATTCCACCACGGTAAATAATTTTTTTATATGAATGCATTTGAAATAATCCTTAAGAAAGTAAAAGTTCATATTATAATACAACATATCGTTCAACATGACAGATATATACGGTATATACTAAATATAAATTTTTAAAAATGAAACAGGAAATTTTCAATTTTTGATATTTCTACTGTACAGCCGAACCCACACCAGTATCATTTTTATTTCCAATTTCAATAATATGCCAACAAAAAATGTCTGCAAAAGTTTCAAAACTTAATTCATAGGTACAGGATTATCATGTGAATGTTCCCACCCCAGTTTTGTGGCTTATTTTAAAGTTACAAAAAAATACTAATATTTTGTATATATTTGTGTATATTTTGTATATACTTTGTATATATTTGTATATATTTTTACGAAGATATGAACCAAAATTGTATTTTCTTAAATGGAACACTGTATATTTTTACATTTGTTGAAATATCCTTTCTCTCTAATTTTAAATATACAGAGTGGGGAAATAAGTGCTTCCGACTTCGATATCTCGAGTTCTATGATAGCTAGAAACTTGATTTAAGAACATAAGTAAACTAGACAAAATAGTCTATAACCGGAAATTGTTTTCGAATATACAGGGTAAGCCAAGACGATTCTACAGGGTCAAGTAACATTTTTTTAAATTAAATACCATATACATACAACATTTTTTGAAACCTCTTTGTGACCTCCTTTCACTCCTGTATTATTATTGACTCTCTCCCAACCACTTGGATGTAATAATAATAATAATTAAATTGTCACTGTCTGACTGATACATTATACTATGATATTACTTTTATACTACTATTATATTATTCTATACATATATTATTTGTTATTATTACGTCTATTTGCCAATGTTTGTCTAATGTCTTATACTTACTTGTAAATTATTATGTTTATTGTCATACCTGTATTGTTTTTATTATTAAGTGTATTTTCGTTTATTTTTTAGTTTATTTTTTTACGGGGGAGGGCTGAAAATCAACTATGTTGAGCTCTCTACCCTTTGTGTAATTTGTTGTATAATTTTTTGCACAATAAATTTATTTATTATTATATTATTATTATATCACTACAATCACAACTGTCGATTTTAAGAAATAATATGTTAGTACCAGTCATGAGACATCTGTGTGACACTCAGTCATTTTCACTTCCTAAAAGTATACAGGGTGGCCGAAAAGGATTTTTTAAATTTGCAACTATTTGAACTGAATTTTCTCAATTTTTCAAATGGATATTTTTGGACGATGTGATGTAGGATTGAAAAACAAACACTTTTTTATATGTACATTCCTATGACTATTTGTGACCAATTTCAATTTATTGAAGAATAACTGCAAAATTCAGCACTAAAAATTAAAAATGAGGGTTTTTTTCAAATAATTCAAGAGAAGGTATTATAATAAGCGTCTTACATAATGCCCAGAAAAACATCACACCAACAACAATCCAAAATTTGAAGGAAAGGATAATAAATGCTTCTAGAAGTATCACTCCGGCAATTTTATGAATAGTAGAAACCTCATTCCAAAGACGCACAGAAATGTGTGTCAATCAAAATGGACAACATGTTAAGCACTTTTTATAATACCTTCTCTTGAATTACAAAAAAAATATATTTTTAATTTTTATTGCTGAATTTTGCAGTTATTGATCAGTAAATCGAAAAGGGTTACAAATAGCCATAGGGATGTACGTACAAAATATGTTCGTTTTTCAATCATCACAGCATCCAAAAATATACAGGGTGTTGCATTTGAAAATTGAGAAAATCAATTCAAATAGTTGTAAATTTAAATATTATTTTTGGCCACCCTGTATACTTTTGGGGAATGAAAACAGCTGAGTGTCATCACACAGATGTCTTGTAACTGGCACTAACATATCTTTTCTTAAAATCGATAATGGTGACTGTAGTGATTTTTTTTAATATAGACGTGTAAATGGCATAATTTCAACAAAAAAAATCATTACATTCAAGTGGTTGGAAAAGAGTCAATAATAATACAGGAGTGAAAGGAGGCCACAAAGAGGTTTCAAAAAATGTTTTGATATACATGGCATTACATTTAAAAAAATGTTAGTTGACCCTGTAGAATCCTTTTGGCCCACCATTCGAAAATAACTTCCGGTTGTAGACCTTTTTTGTCTAGTTTATTTATGTTTTTAAATCAAGTTTCTAGCTATCATAGAACTGGGCATATCGAAGTCGGACACACTATTGCCCCGCCCTGTATATAGGTTGTTGGGTTTATTTTTCAGAGTTTTTGAATTTTCTATTAAAAATAAACCACAAAACTGCGATGGAAAGTTTCGCGTGATAACCCTGTACACATCGCGGAAGAAGAAGAATGTGCATTACTGTCACATATTTCTGAATGATACAAATGAGTGTAGAAAGACAACTTCATGATATATAGGGCAGACACCACTAGCGGTGATGTTGTTGATTTTTTGGAGAGCACCACATTAGAAATTGAAATTTTAAAAGTCTTAAAAGACTTAAAACCAGGAAATTTTATTTTAGCGATAAGCAAGGGAATTGGGATAAGAATAGCAACAACGCTTATAAATACGTGACAATTCATTATTTAAAAAAGTTTCATCCAACGAAAAAATACCATTAAATGCCTAAAGAGTTTGGACAAACAGAAGACTAGCTTTGATAAAACAGAAAACGATGCGGCGCCAGCGTGTCGATCATCAGTAAGAAAGATATAATAGGCCAGGTTCCTGAACCGATTTTGGATGGAACAAGACGGATGAAGATTGATATAATTCTCAGGTTCCTTTGATATACATGAAAAACATAGTTATAATTAGAGTTGGCATTTCGATCCGCAAATCATGGGCGGTGCCAGGTAGAGAAATACCCAAGTACGTAAGCGAGACTTGTTTACTATTTTAGTCTACCGTTATGCGTCGAGGTGTCAATAACGTAATTTATTTCTCTCCGTTGTATTGTTGATAATTTTATTTTTTGTATTTTATTCTTGGTATTAATTTAATAATAAAGTATATCAGATCTGCCCAAGGGTAAAAAACGGCCGTTAGAGTCACTGCAAGTAGTGGACGAAGTAAATCGGTTGCTACACTCTATAGGTGACGCAAAAAATTAGGCCGTTGGAGAAAAGTTTGCACGTGTGTTAAAGCAAGCCACTGGTTTTACCAGATTAAGACAAATTTGTAATGGTACTGATACGATGGTGCAACCCCAGATCCGTTAAGTGCGTTCAAAGACTATTTTAAGTATGCCTGCATTACATCAATAGATGTCGAATGGTCGTTCTCAAAATATAAGCATATTTTTTCACCACGTCGAACATTACTCTCGGAGACAACCATAGAAACATATATGATGCTGCAACGTTTTTACACATCTTTTTTCAGTTTATGATAACTAAGCTAGTTAAGAAGTTAGTTGTGCATACACTGCTATAAATTGTAACAGTTTATTGCTTTTATTACCAGTTAATTTCTTTTCTTACACTTATTATGGTGCGTACGCCTATGTCTTGCGGCGAATTTTGCCAACTCTAGTTATAATATGCCTAATAATAATAATTATTTTTTGATCTTTATAATAAATCTATCTACTTATCGAAAACTATATTTTTAAAATCAATCTGTAACCCTACTGGCCATAAGTAGGTAAATTTTGTGACCAAAAGTGGAGAACAAATGTCCAAAGGTGGGGAATCTTGTGGTGTGTTGTACAAATATTAAAAAAATAAATTAAAATTTTCCAGTTATTTGTTATATTTACTCTGAAACGGACACTTAAAAGTGTATGAAATCACTTGGAAGAATTTTTTTTAAAGCTTCAATAATTAAGTATAGTGAGAAAACTTAAAATTTCCCTGTAAGGTAGCCATAAGTAGTGTCTTTGCCCTACATAACCTAATATAAGGAAACATGTATTTTTATAACTGGATATGATATGGTTTACCTTTAATTTCGATAATTTCTGTTTAAAAAGATAGGAATTTAATAAAAATATTCATTTCTTATCAGTTATGACAAACTGATTTTTTCCATACGGTTTGTTTAGAGAATACATCAAGAACCAAAAAATATTTTTGGATTTGTACTTTTCGATTTATTGTCTTGCTCATTACATATTTTTTAAAAAAATAGCCTCAACTCTTATTACTGAAGTTGAGCTGTGATGTTATTAAAATTTTCTAAATGAAGGATTTGCCAGACACATTGACAACATCGACTTAATTGAGTTGATGACGTGTACCGCACATTTCTTTGCTACGACTGTACCATTACCAAATTAGTTTAATGTGAAATATTTCGGTTGAAAAATTTATATTTTATAAACATAATAAATATGTATTTAGTTTCTTTAACCACAGGTAATACAATGATACAAGTATTTCCAAAATTATTATTATTATTAGCTGTAAATTTGGAAACAACGGGCACACAGTATCCGAGTATGTATAATGAAATTAATTGGTGCTTTCGAAAAAAATCCCTACACCTCAACTTCCTCAGGGTTCTAACAGGAAATATCTTAAAATAGTTACGTACAAAATTTTTAGCTTATTTTTAAAGAGTTCTTTTATAACCTAAGCAAACAGTTAAAGCAAATTTATTCTTAATACATACTATATTAAACATTAAAATTGGGGATTTTTACTTTTTTTACTGTTTAAGTAAGTATCCTCGTAACTATCTGCTTTATATGTATCTAACTTAAATTTTGTATTCTGGCGGCCTCGAGTAACATTTCATCCAGTATCGTTAGAAATCTGAATGTTTTGGGTAAATGTTTCTAAGTGCTCTGGAAATATCTGTTGAACGTCTCTTATAAACACGATTATTTTTCTTTAAGCGATTATGATTATGTGAAATACATACTATATGAAATGGAATATTAGAATTTGCCCAACGGAAATTGAGCATTAATCACTTGAAAATTTTTTTTATTTTTAGGTAAATTGTATATTATAACTAATAACTTTAGAGAAAATTGTCATTTATATTTATGGTTTGGTTAAACATTTGTGAGCAATTATATAACATATAACCAATTTAACTTATGATAGTAATATGAAATGTTAAGAAACAAACATCTAACAATTTAAACTAATATTTTAATATTTAAATATATACAAATAACTGTGTTTAGCACAACAGTATATAAATAAAACGTAAAACTAGAAATCATATTAATAAATTTACGAAATAACCATTGTATATATATGGTCATTCTCCTATTTTCTCGTTTTTAAATATATTATAATAATATTAAAAAATTCATATTATTCACAAAACAAACATTCTTAAAATGCTGATATTAACAAGAAACAAATTATGAGTGTTACTTCACAGATGTTGACTTTTCTGTAAAGAATTTAACTTGATCCTGTGAATTATTTGTAGGTGAAAGTGAATCCTGTGAGGAATTCTAAAAAATCCATCGATTGTTAATTTTACATTAACGACATTCCTAACTCCTTAGTAAAATTACCAATTTCGACATTCATCATTAAATACGTTTTCTCCCTATAAATTAATTTAATATTTTATTGCTAGAAACAACAACTGCCGTTTTCATTTAAAAACATTTATGAATCACTAATAATTGGATATAAAAAAATAAACTGTATATTACCTAAAATTGTGTTAATTTTCCGTATAAAAATATTCACCGGTACACTTTTACTCCTCATCGTGGCCTACTATTTACAAAAACACACCATGCTGTAATCCAGACATCGTCGTCACAAAACAAGGCACGATTAATTTTCACAAAGTTTTTTCAGTGTGTCTAATACTGAAACAGAGCACAAGTTCTCCCTCTCAGAGAGAGAAGCACTACACGTTGTGTTCGCAGCGAACACCGAATTCACACTGTTTACATCGGCCCTTCGAACAGTCCTTCGACCCCCGAGTAGCTTTAGGAATAGAATCCACCCCTCCCTTTCCCTAGAAAGGGCAGTGAAAAGTCAGAATATGAGTGGTTCTGACGTTTTGCCACCCCTTCTCCTATTCACATCAAGAATCAAGACACCCATGAGCTGAAATGGACAGAAAGATAGTCAGCGGCAGGTCCATGTTGATGATGACGAGACCTGCAGATTCCTCTATGTGTCTGTCGCACACGCTGTTGACTGTCGTCGTTTTGATGAGGAATGGTCCAGCACAGAATACTTTTAAGTTATTCGGTTGCGTAGTGGGGGAAATATGTGTGTTATCGGATGGCAGGATTAATGTTGGCGTAATTTAAGAGTCATAGCCGTTAAGTGATTGGTATTTGTGTTTTATCAATTAATTTTTTATATAATTTGCGTGTTTTGACTCAAAGAGTAAATGCTTATATCATGTCGTTTAAAATGTCATAAATATTTGAGAAGAATGCGGGTGTTTGGAAGACAATTTTCCTGTACAGTATTAAATAACATTTCCTTAAAAGCAACATCAGAAATGTTTTTGGGACCTTTTGTCAAGGTAACATTTTACTTTAAAGTCGCTGAATTTAAATGCCTCTGGTTAAAAAATGTGTTTTATACAGGATATTTAAGAATCCTCGATAAAAAACTTATATTATGTAGAAAATTAATTTTCTATCGAGTCATTGATATTTGGTAAATTTAACGCTAAATTTTAGCCAGATACCTAGGACGAAAGAAAATGTGAAGTACCTAGATTTCCATCACCATTAAAATAATTATATAAACTTGGTCTATAATTTTAAACATTTTAAAATTATGCAAATTAAGTGCCGAACAGCGTCAAACATTTCGTTATTTTTGGATAAAATCCATTTAAGCTTGGTATCCATTAAAATACTTATTTGGATCGTTTTCTAACAACATACTTTTCACAGTAATATGTAATATCTGTTGTTACCTGTTTAAATAAATGCCTTTGTTTTATTTTCAACATCCTGTTAATTTTACAAAAAAATATTGTTATAAAAGGAAAAATTAATGCTTAGAAATAAACCAACTTATCGAAGTGACACCGTGATGCTACAGATAGAGCTATCACACGCCATGAGATTTAAATTTTTTAAAAGATATAAATATAGTTTATTGATCTTAAATCATTATATCTAAGATACTTTTGTCTTAAACGATATTTCATTTAAAGCTTAAACACACTGACCACCTAATTTAGGGGAACACTTTTTTGAGCGTCTATATCATAAAAAAAAAAAGATTTATATAGGAGTCTTTTGCTGTACTTCTGTCTAGATTGTTATTAACGAGGTGCAAAAAAGATTTACGGTCATTCCTTTGCTCTTTTGCTTTATAAATACTTAAATGTAAAAGAATTTCTCAAAACAAAGTGGTTTTTGACCACAAAACAAACATCCGTTATTAATCAATGTATCTGTTTGACACAATAAACGTCAGTTTAATTGCTTGTGGGTGTGAGTCCAAAATGCGTTCTTCAAGAGATATTGGGAGAGCTGTTGCTTTGCTTGAAAATGGTCGATTTATGCGATATGTGGGAAACCAACTCCAAACGAGTCCACCTATAATCTGCAGAGCGTAGCATAGCTAGAAACGGGTAGATATTCCAGAAGAAATAGACTTGCCTACCCATCTGGAAGACAGGTATATTGTCAATTCTTGGCTACGCCATCCAACTTCTTCTGCTCGTGAGCTACAAAATTTACTTTGAAATGCCACCGGTGTGACAATTTCCGATCAGACGGTTAGAAGATGACTGAAAGAAGAGGATCTGACTTTTTTGCAGTCCTGTGCGAGTTCCTCGCTTGAGCAGAGCTCACAAACTTAACCGTCACAACTTTGTCTGCGAACATGTTCAATGGTAACTTCAACAATGCAGGTCTGTGTTTTTTATACACGAGTCGCGGTTTACTCTAACTCATTGTGATGGTTGCGTATGAAAGTGTAGACGTCCTGGAGAGAAATACACTGCAAAGTGTATACAGGAAGTGGATAGACTTAGAGGTGGATCGGTCATGGTTTGGGGCAGCATGTGTATGACGATGGCAACAGGATAATTTTAGGATTCATACTTCAAATTTAACAAGTTAAATCCAAGTGGTGAATTGGCCAGCCATGAGTTCAGACCTACTACCCATCGAGAACGTATGCGTTTTACTCGACAGGCATATTAGGAAGCGCATCTCGGACTCTCCAGGATTTGGCCGAGGTCCTTCTGAAAGAATGGAGAAATTTCCCACAAAAAACATGTTAACACTTATTCGCCGTATGCCTCGATGATGCCAAGCTGTAATTGTAGTTAATGGAAAGCTCGGCTGTAACAGAATTTTTTATTACAATTCCAGTGAAGTTCATTTTGGTAGTTTTCTCAATTGTTTGGTGTAGCTTAAGAAAATCGTTAAAGTAGAGCACATTACTTGTTTGTATCTTGTTAAGTAATGTTGAAAGGACAATATCCCGAAGTTGATGCTTGCGTCTGTCTTGTATTTCAAAAATGCTACACGGCTAAAAAAAGTATTGATCAGTCATAGATAGCGGCCCAAAACATAATTTTTTACGAGTGTTTAAAGCGTATAAAATGATTTAAATCGTTTTGAAAATATCTAAATCGTTTTAAAAATATTTAAATCGTTAAAAGAGATTTAAACTATTTCCAAGAGTATCTATGAATTTAAAAGTTAAATCATTAACTATCTTAGATTTATGATTTAAATCTTTTTTAAACCATTCTGCGACAGCTATGCTTATAGACTACTATCTTTATACTCCTAGAGAGTTTGGTGTTAAAGGTTTATTTAAATTAGTTATTTTGAAACTATTTATTGATACCAATTTTAATGTATTCTTTGTTATTATTGTTTTTACCTCAAAAAGCACAGTGAAAAAGGATATGATTATTTGCATATCACTAGTGCTATTTCCAAATGTGACTAAGAAAAACTCTATTAGTTTTGTACTGAGGATAATCAAAATATCTGATAGAAACGTGGACAGATAATTTTGTTACACCCTCTTCCCATCATCACGAAAAAGTGGATGTTTACCACTAAATCAGCCAGTTATAAAAATATGTTTTGATTCATTTTCTACTGAAAGTATAGCCCTTGTTTATGTATGTTATATGATGAATTAGAAACATATATCTACAGAATATTCGGAAATGTCGACTATTGTTATTTTCAACCTCAAAAAATTATTTTGCGGTGCGTTTTGGGTTGAAAGGAATTAAATAAATCTGTACTTGCCCCCGAAATATGTGGTTCTGTTTGACACACATTTGAGAAAATATGTAGCTACATATAGGCCACCACAAATACGATAAAGTTAATTAATTAGTGAATAATATGAGATACATCGAATTTAATTTTGCACGTAAAAACTTGTATTTCGTTTCATTTTTAATAAACCACGTTAATACATCGTTTATCCCACAGATTGTTTACATTAAAGCTCATTAAATAAGTAAAAATTTCAGCAAACCGTGCCACGATATAAATGAGTTTAATATTCACACGATTTTGCCAGAGTTGTTAATGAAAGGTAACTCGGTAATGGTTTAAAAAAAACAGAGGTTTGAACGAAGCATATTGGCCAGGCCCGAGCATAAACATGATGAACGACATACACCTGTATGAATATCAGTGGATTCCGCTAAAATGATCTCATAATTTACACAAACATTGCCATCAAACAATGCTTCATTTAGGATTGATTTACCGCAGATTGCTCGTATGACCGCGTTTATGTATACAAAGCACTCACTGCCATTCCACCACAGTCAAATTCAAAAACCTATTTATGGCTTGCTTTTGACATTTATGTTTCCAGACTATTGTGCCTGTAATTGTTTGTAATTGCTTTGTTCACGTGGTATTTTTGATCATTTATTGGCCGAATGAATTAATTGTAACAAATAATCCCTAATTTCGTAAGTGATTATTAATAAAACCAACAATGAAAGAAAGTAACTGACAAATTTTACAGTTCTATTGATTTTTTCTTTTTGATAATTATTGAGGATTTTGTAAACATTTTTTTTATTATTACATGGAGCTACCAAATATCCTGAATTGCTCTGGTTTTTTGAAAAACAGTAATTCTTTATTGACGTTCAATTATAAAAAAAAAATTTAACGCAGGAATTGGACAAGATGCCACAAAATGCATATTTAAATTAAATTTTCGAGTTTATTCCTTACTATTAACATTCATTTTTAATTCAGCTAAAAATGATATGGATTAAACATTTTTGTACTTACATCAGAACTAATAATGTTGTAAGTTGAAAGCACTGTAAACATACCAAAAGATGGCACCCTTACATGTCACCGATCTGTGACGGTCCTAAAAATATAAGTACTTGTAAAACATTATCAGGATGTGTAGCAATCTGGAAACATTTGAAGGGTCAGGAAACATCGTAAAAGATTTTACTTTCTGAAACTAAAAGTTGTTTTTGTTTTTAAATGCGTATAGGTGGTATAAATAACTAGCGTCTACGACCTGCTCCCTCAACTTTCAATCTTGCGCTGTAATTCAATTAAATGATGTTACATTCTGTGATGTAACTAATTTTCCTTCCCAAAAAATGTCCTTTTTCTTGTAATTTTGAATGTTATGCAGGTCATAAATGATCTTTAAAATGTCATTATTCCGTTCGAATTCCCTGGCCCATCATTTAATTTTCGATCATTGATCTTGAACCGTGACCTTCATACCAATCAAAATTAAAAACAAGAACATTTTAGAGTAAGGAAAATTAGTTTAATTACATCACAGAATTGAGAGTTGAGGGGACCGGTCGTGTAAGTTAGTGCATAAATACGAAAATAAAAATATAACAAACATTACAAACAAAAAACGGATTCCTAGATTTCAGTTTCACCGGATTTATTCGAAAATGACTTGAGACAGACAAATTCTTTATCGAGATCTTATTCCAATTTTGCATTTTTCCCCTTGCATTCTTTATGCATTTAAAAAAATGCAAGTTTATGTTATATCACGGAAATCGTGTCAGCCATGGAATTGGCAATAAATTTATTGAACTCCACGTAAAAATATCTATTGATAAAAATTATCACGGATTTCCTAAGATTAACGGTTTCGAAGTTATTTAACATTAAAAACATCGACCATTTTCAGTTTTTTCAGTATAATTCAGTAACTTGACAAACCACAATTCTCAATACGGCAATCAATTGCTCTCACAATTCTGCCCAATTTTGCTAATTTAACCGACTCTGTAACTCTGCAAATAAAAAAGTTACCCATGTAAGGAGTAGATAATGGCCACCTCAATAATATATATATATATATATATATATATATATATATATATATATATATATATATATATATATATATATATATATATATATATATATATATATATATATATATATATGTGGGGTTTTGAAAACAGCTACTTTAATAAAATTTCCTTTTTCATTTTTTAAAGAAGGATTTTCTAGAAGTTATATGGAATTTTCGTATACACTTCCGCCAAACATGTATATCAAATAGAAAATTACACAGCAATAACTTCTGCTTCAAACGAAAATCTCGAATCACAGAAACCGGCATGTAATTACACGTCTAAAGCGCAAGTTAGAGGCCTCATAAAACTCACATAATCAGGAGATTCGCTCAGGATTCTCTAGGCACCTGTCTGTTCATTCTGTGACAATGTGTACCAACTAACTTGTTCCTCTTGGCTCGATTACCAACTATAAAGTGTGCTTAACCTTTCCCTTTACTCTTTTTCTACCCCAAGTGTCGATTATTATTCTGAAAGGGTTTTATCTCCTATGCGAGAGCCTGGGAGGTTCAGTTTTTTTGCATTTATTTATTACTATTACTTAGTGAGCTGAATGGTTGGTTATTTGTGTTACCTACTTATTTGTTTGCTGTGAGGTGTGATATGCGTTTAAAAAATTTAAATTAGTATGTACAAATTAGCAAAACGGATTTAGTTTCCAAAACTAACTTTAGGATTTTGTTTGTTAGATTTCCGCGGGGGTTAAATGATGTGTGGATTTCCAAGTATAGTTTCGCGTAACTGATAGGTCCCTAGAGGGGCCGTAGTTGCTTAAACGACGTTTCGGCAGTCACATCTGCCATATTCAGATTTCTCGTTGATAACAGCTTAATGCGGCCTCTCGCTTGAGTTAATATCTTTCAATACTATCGCAGTAGTGTTTATTCGACAATATGTGATTGCTAAACAGGTAAACTTAAAACTAGCATTAAGTTTGAAAATGTTAAGGATCCAAAGGAAATGGACGTTCTCAACCGTATATTAAACAAAATACGAAGGATAGAAATTGAAGAGTTAATCGTTGTTTTCACAATTTTATGTACGACCATTTTGATAATCAAAAGTTATCGTCGTAACATTTTTATACATACTCGTACACATACCGGATGGGCCGAAAAAAACCGTACTTTTTGTTTTACTTTACCAAATTTTTGTTTCTCAGCCGATTTCAACGAACTTGGTGTCAATAGTTAGCAGATTAAATAGACTATAAAGACCAGACATCAAGATGGACGAAATATTAAAATTTAAGATGGCGAACGCAATTGAAAATAGGCTTTCCTTCACGCTCATTTCTTTAAATTGAAAGTTGCCCTAATGACAGAATGAATGACAGATTCCAAAAGAATAAACTTCCTTATACATTTTAACACTAATTAATTAAATCGGTTCATTGATTTTGGAGACATAGCGAATTCAAAAAGGCCTACTTGCCATTTTTAAAATCTGAAACAAATGAGCAAACTTTAATATTTTGTTGCCATTTCTTTATTTTTCAACCTATTTTAATAAACTTGGTCTCGTTACGTACGCAATAGAATTGGATCTCAGAAGTTGTGAACAAATTACCAAAATGTCAAAACACAAGACCCATTTTCTAATAGTACGTTTCTATTGCTTATATCACTAAAGTATTCTTAATGATTATAATCAACAATACGAACTAGAGAAATAATTTATAAAAAAATCTTATATAGGTAAATAACACGGTGAGATAGTAAACGACATTTTACCAGAAATCCATAATTAGGTCGTAGAACTAATATAATTCATCATGTAAAACAAATGTAATATTACTGAATCATTAAAAAAGATCAATAGTTTCAAACAGTGAAGATACAATTAATGAGTAGGTAATCAAGTCTAGCACATGATATACCTTGAATATGATCTTCTCGTGCAGCCAGAGTTACCATAATCTTCTCTTTTTATCTGTGTATGGCCCGCGCTATTGAAATTTGAAAATCTTTCGGAATCTATCATTAGTTATTTTGACAACATTCAATTAAAACGACCGAGCGCAATGGAAGGCCTATTTTTAATTGCGTCCACCATATTTAATTTTCGTGTTTCGGTCTCTTGAAATTTGCTCTTTGTAGCCTATTCTATCGGCTAACTGTTACCATCAGTTCGCTAAATTCGGCCGAGAAACAATAATTTGCCAAAGAAAAATAAAAAGTACGTTTTTTTGACCCAGCCAGTTAAACTGACAGAAAAAACAGTATCTTAAACATTACACTTTAATAGGGTACATATAATTAATTATTTGTACGTTAATGTCAGTTTTAATCATCTCCAGATGATGCCAACTTGGTTGGCGATACACGCGTCGAGTGCAATATATGGTGTTTTGATGTTTTGTGGAAAACTACGTCAGTATCATCTTCACATCAAAGGTTCGAACCCACTTTAGGTTAATATTACATATATTGAAATAAACTTTTTGTCTATTAAACCACAACATTTAAATTTCCAATTTTTGTTATATCGCCGGCAATTCACAAGAAAAGTTACCAGTAGAACTAACAACACTAGAGTCAAACAGTCATTTAAAACTACAGTGTATATCCCAATATTCCGTGCAACGCAGAAGCCTCTAGATGGCAGTTTGCCAGGAGTTGCAGTGAGATGAAATTCTCAAATGTTTCGTTTCGTATTTTTATTATTAGACCATCTCCTCGCTTCTTTATTACGCGAAATTTGCATCGGCGAAACTTCAAGCTGTTAAGAGAACATTGACGGAGAGATGAAGGTGTGAGAAAAGGAAAATTTTACTCAATTAATAGGAGGGTTGCAAAAATATGTAAATTGTAGACGGTCTTAAAACTACTTTCATTACACTGTTAAATGGTAGTAACTTTCTTTGAGGCGGGTACTTTATTATCTTACGAATGCTTTTCGTTCTGTTGGAAAACAGTTTGTCGAACATGACTCTGTTTACCAAGGAAAAATAACACGATTTAAATTAGTGTGTCCATCTTAAAAGTATAGACTATTTAAATTTAGTAAATGTAAATTATTACTTAAGAGGCAGATTTAGACTAAGGAGGAGGCAAAGGAGTGACTGCCCAGGGAGCACCTCGCAAAGGTACACTTTAAGGTGTCTCTTATAGTGAGTGAAGTGTAGTGTAAGAACTTCGCCGAATAGAGACAATAATATTATTATTATTTGCAACGCTTGCGTCAAAATGTAAATATGTCACTTTCATGATTTTAGATATCTAGTCTGACAATTTTGCCTAAGACATTTTTTAAGAGAGCCTGTCAACATTTAAAATGACGATTTTAAGCTTTTTATGATATCACTCCGGACCTATCCCTCTGATATCTGTCAAACCTGCTGAGAACTGCTTAGTGCTTACGCTGTTATGTCAGTATTGACAAACTTATTAGCGTGAAGTATATTAGTAGAAGAAATAAAATATTTCGCGCCCGGGAGCAATTTTATCTTAGACCGGCTCTGCTTAGACACTGTTAATACCGAAGTAAGTTCCACAAACACTAAAATGTATTACAATTTTCAGTTTCCTGTGGTCTTCTTTTAAATGCTGAATGTGAATTATGATTTATGCCTCCATCTGGCAATAAATCGTTTTATTTACGACCTCCTTGATAAATACTTATTATTAAGCCTGACCAAGCGATGGTAGATTCAGGGTCGGGCGCAATACCAATGCCATCGCGCGTTTGTTTATGATGACGATAACACGACACACTTCAGTTGTTACCTGTCGGTTGATGCATAGAGTACTAATAAATAATAAATAATGTTGGGCGTAAAGAGTAGAAAACGACCGTACGCTTCTCTGCATGCTCCAGTAATTTCAATTATCAATACAGCCTGGAAAGAATATTACTGTTAAAATTATAAGATCCTATAGATTTAGTTTTTATGTTATGTCATATCACTTTCATTTAGTTTGTTAGTTTTATTATTATATAGTTCTTCTAAATTAACATAAATTTAAGGATGATTAGAGACATATTTTAAGCATATCTTACCTTAGTAAGAAAAAATTGTTCATCGTCAGCTTCTTTCAGGAACCTCATACATACTCATTCTTTATAAACATTTTCGCCTCCTTAGGTCTATACCTGTCCGACTGCCTTTTTAAAAATGCAATCAATTGGCTGCATTTGCATATATCCACTTTTTTTTCATAGAAATCGTTGCCTTCAGCATTGAATAGAATGCCCAAAAGCTGGAAGATCTGTAGTGTTCCGATAAATTATTGAAGTGTGCTAGCAAAACTTTCTTATTCGTTTGAGTTTTCACTTTTTTCTCATCACACCATTTAACAAACCGCTCGTAAGCTTCTTCATACTTCAGTCTTTATATTCTGATAATAACATAGATATGAAACTGGTCGCTGAATCATTATTCTGCTTTCTGCTATTTTAGTTGGAATATTAACAAAATGTCTATCCAGAATTGTTCATTTTATTGCTTAGTGGTTCGAGTATATCCTTAATATTTCCAAATAACTACCCACCAAATATATTACAAACATTATTTGGAAAATTATTGTTTTAACTGTTTATTATTAAATTATAGCTGATCATTGTACTTCTTTAAAAACAATCTGTAAGGTTTATTTGTCCACTTTGTAGAACCATATTATATTGAACTAAACTGCAATATCACTATTTTCAAGCACCGTCTCCTATCTGGCCTACTATTTCCGTTAAGATATCGACATCATATGGTAGCAATAGTCCACTTCATTTACCTTAACCGTTCGAATAAAATCCAATGACTCTGGAAACATTTAAGAAACGTTCCTGGAACATTACAATAATCATAGCGGTGCGTAATGTTTCGTGATACTGGCCAGTCTTTACGTCCGTCCCTTGTGGGTTTTTATGAGGGGCTCTAGGTAACACAAGTTGGTTCATGTTTATGGACATTCTACTAATAGTAAAAGTTGCTCTATAATTATTATTAGCAGAGTTACTCGTAACAATTTGCTACCTATATTACGCCTTGGAGTTATTGCTGTCCCGTGCACTTCATCAATATCGCATATTAATTCAGTTTTATGAGCACTCTTTATAGTTATGGTGTATGTTATGGACTTACTGTTTTGTTTATTATGTTGGCAATAAAATAATATTATATGATCTACAACGAGTGGGCGCTTCGTACCATATTTAAGAGAAAGGAGATTCTTCAAGTACTTGTTTACGATAAGGCGGTTGTACAACGGGGATATAATAATAATAATAGTTTACATGTCGACCAGGGTAAGATTAGTTCGATAATATGTGAGGAGAGTTGAGATTGTTATGCTATTGCATAGCATATGTTAAAGTTTTGGCAGTAAACATATCCTCTAAAAATAAAGTTAATCATGAAGTTGCAAGTCGCTGTTTTAACACAGCTCTAGACTCATAAGAGTCCAGGATTCTGTTATGAAAATGTTGAAGCAATTATGCCTATGACAAATAAAGCTGAAGGCAAATAGAGTAAATAGACAGAACTTGCAACATGGAGATTCTCCTCGACTGCCTAGCGGAGAGAAATCTGCTAGGCATATTTTTGCAACTCTGTCATATAATGTTATAGAATGGTACTACAAAATTCATTATTTTAATAAGAGAGGTTAAGCTCCTATATGCAGTAGCGGCTTGTAAGATGCAATTCACCACCATTAAAATGTTAAATTTGTTTTTTATCTCCTTTTCAATTTAAACAAGCGGGATTTTTTACTATAATAATTTAGAAGTTAAAAATTTCTTAATTATTTTGACAATTTACTTCAAGTTAACAACCAATGAAATTACTCATTTTCATAGGTAATAGCTGTCTTACCCGATAAGACCAAAAAATGTGGAGAATAAAGTCTTAATACTGTAAAAAACAAAATAGTCTGTAACAAGTTTGGGATATGGCATATTTCGCACGAATGGAAAGATTGTCACTCGAGCTGATAGGCGAGAGAGAGAGTCCACGAGTGCGGTATAGACACTCCAAATGTGTTACAGGCCATACTTTTTCTATGACCATAAATTATTTGGATCATTAAATTTTAATAATTGTGAAGAGTATGTACTAAAACACACTTTGTAACTGTTAACAAAAAGAAAAAACAATTAATAGATGAAAGGTGGATTCTCCTTTATTACTAAGTTAAATGATTTGATAATATGTGTCGCCATCATATAAATAACTGTTTGTATTAAAAAATACAGTTTAATTTAAATAATAATAACCAAAAATGTCTTATTTTAAGGTAAAATTAGAATATCAACACTAGTTATTAAATATTTATTACTGAATTACAGTATTTATTATTAATTAACTAACAACCCAGACTTTGTTTAATAGCCAATAGATGTCGCTACTAGTACTCATTCTATAACAAGTAGTGTTAGAATGAAATATTCTATAACAAGTATCAGAATGTAGCTATTCCGTAATTACTAATTGTATCAGAATATTTATATGCTAAAATGGCCGGGAAAAAAGTATATTTGGAAATTATTTTTCAACTTTTGAAGAAAAAAGTAGTAGCATGGCTACAACCGTAACAAATCATGGCAAAATTGGAATACGAGTATTTAAAGCTAAGAAAAATAATTTGACATGATAGTTTTTCATTAATTCAAACCCATCTTCAAATGAATGAAGAATCGTGAAAATGTGATTAACAAAATAAGGAAAAACACAAATATCCAATACTTACAATGATTATAGTAACTTATATTTATTATAGTAGTCATAATATGTAAAGTTTAAAAAATCTGATATTTTATTTGCTTCATATTTATGCAATTCTAGAAAGAAAAAAACAAAATAATTATTGGGTATTACAAAAGCATTCTTTCAAACTCAATATGATAACAGCAATAAATATATGTTGATATTATCTGTCGGAACTATATTGGATAAAAATGTAAGAAAATCTCAATTTCTACTCGTATATAGGAAACTGTTTCTGTACTGACTACACTGAAATATTTGCTCTGGAACTCTATATGTAACGCTATTTTATTTATTTTTTTAAAATACTTGACGATGATGATTGTGTTGATAAAAAACCAAATACCTCATTAGTCCTGAAGAAGACAACACATATTGTCAAAACGTCGACTTAATGATAAATTGCTGTTTTCTTACATTTTTATCAAAAAAAATATCAACACATTGAGTAATTTTTTGATTCAATAAATCGATAATAAAATCATCTCATCTTTTAACCTATATACATTTCAGGTTATTTGTATTTACTACAACTGCTTGCTAAAAAAAGTCAGAAAATACGTAGTAAGGTATTTATTTCACAAAATAGACATATATTAATTATCTTTTAAAAACTTTATTTTATAAGACTTCCTTATATGAGGTTTACCAGAACAGTTTCGCTGAGGGCTACATCAGTAGTCGGTCATCATGCGGGTATCTCATCTTCCTTGATATCTTTCTTCCACAGTTTTTGTATCCTGATTGAATCTTTCCTCCTGTTCTTCACTAAAATCAGCTAGGTTTTCTGGAAAACGATCTATGCTAATGTGGAGGTAGTGAACCTTAATGCTCATGTTATAACCAAGCTCAATCAAGTTGGAAAGCATCTTTTCCACTAATTCGACGTAATTCTCTACCTTATGCTTTCCAAGAAATTTTTAACTACTTGAACAAACGAACACCAGACATTTGACTCAACCTCGTTCATTCTGTGAAATGTGGATCTTTTATAAGCTGCCTTATCTGAGGACATCAAAAACTCCAGCCTTCAGTTTTTCCGTGCTAATCTCAAGTAGTTTATGTGACAAGCAGCCAAAACAAGTTCCATCTCGATTCAATGTTTTCACCATTTACCTCATAAGCCCCAGTTTGATATGCAAGGGTGGAAGGATGATTTTGTTTCTCTCAACCAATTAATGGTTCGCTGATGACGTTGTACGTTCCTTCAACCATAACATTTTTTGCACGTTATATTCTCTTAATTCAGTGCTCATGTTTAGCTCTGCTGTCCCAAAGACATAAAAACAGGGATATTTCATATAACCATCTTGCTGTCCAACGAGAAAGTTTACTATCTTTACACACAAATCACCCACTGATGTTTTTCATACTTGATTTCTTTTAGAACTAGCAATATTGTTTCATACTCCTGGTAGAATGTCCAATATGAATAGAGACATATTTGTTACCATTGTGTAAAAGGACATATTTTAAACTTCGCTTTGAACTACTTCTCGAAGAGGCCATTTATATCATTACAGAATATCAAATTATTTTCCTGAGAGAAAAAGGGAAGCAGATCCTTTTCTCTCTTACGATAAAATGTAATATTAGTATCTGAATAGAGTTTGTTATTTTTATTTAATCCGGAGAGAAGTAATTTGGAAGGCTGGGGTCTCTAATGAGATCATTTAGCTCTTGTTGAGTGAAACGTAGGAAATTTGCTTAAGCTGCTTCAAACTCACTGTCGCTTTGTCCAGATCTGTCTCAGACGTTGATGTATCAATATCTGAGGTTGCTGAGCAATGGATCGGACATTTCCTCAGAATGCGGTAGAGGTCTCCTCGCTGAATCCAGATCAGGATATAACCATTTCTGCCGATTATTGCGATTGATGCCTTTGATGTTTACGAGACAAAAATAGCAGTCATCAAAATGGTTTTTTGGTTCCCGTCAAACATTAGGCACTTCCTCTTTCCACTTGTCCACTGTCGCAAATGTTCAACGCATGTTTTACATACAAAATGTGGAGTCCAACATTTAGACCCTAATTTTAGGTAAGAAAATACTATTTTGGCCTTTGAGTACACCATTATTTCATTAATTTTGCATTTTATCAAACCCAAATTTGTTGGAGTGTATCTGAAAAATTAGAGCTTCTACGAAAGAAACCGCAATCGCAATATACTTTTCGAATCAGCACATCAAAAATATCTCACTCAAATCAGTGCTTAGTTTTCCGGCACCAAGACAAAAAAGTTTTTTGTGGACCTGTGTTTTTGTTGAACAATTTCCTCTTGCCCTCTCCGAATCGGCGCGGCGGCGCCTGTATTTGACTTTCTCTAAGTAGGCAAGAATACACACAACATTAAATCATTTCTGTCATAAACCGACATTTTTAATATATTACCAAGTCGTGTTAAAGAAACAGAAATATATTGTAACAAATCAAGAAATTGCCTCATCATATAATTTCCCATGTTGTCATTAAATTCTATGAAATATGTTTCTTCGACAGGTTTACTATTAACTCGAAAACTTTCAGAATACAACTTAATAAATAAATCAGTGTGCATACAGGTTTTCAAAATGATGCTATAAATCACCAAAGTTTGGGTTTACCATTTATAGTAAGTCAGCTAAAAGAGGTCGTCTGTAATTATTAAGATCTGTTGCCCACGTATAAACATAAAACAAGTATATTATGTGTATCGATCCAGATTTTAAATGAAATATTTGACTGATAGGTAATCTGAATCACACGAGTAATTGGGGGAATGATTTAAAACACCGCAAATGGAAATTTATAAAAATATTTCTTACACCTCAATGCTGTCCCAGATACCAAGATTTGTGAAATTGCTGCACATACAGAGAACCACCAAGATATCTTGTTTTAATAGCTGCTCCGATTTTTGACTTTATGATCAATAAATTTATATTTTCTCGACTTAAAAACGTTTTGTCTTGAAATCGAGCTTTTGAGAGTTAAAACTATGTTTAACGAAATGCAGTGAGCTGTGGCCTCACACTAATATTTTTTGTTTCAACGAGGGAAAAAATTGACGAACGATTCACAAGCCTTTAAGTTGCCAAGAATAAAACGCTAAAAACTACAATCGCACCAAGTGAAGGTATCATTTGATAACACTGACGTGGTTTTCTACATAACACCATATACTGCACTTGACGCACGGCTCGCCAACCAAATTGGCATCATCTGGAGATGATTTAAACTAACCTTATGTTAACAATGTATCCTAGTTACACCTAAACTCTTGTCACGGTTCGGTGAACTGTGTAACTCACTAATTTCACAATTTCGAAGTGTCCTAAGTGTCTTAAGTTTCCTAATTATCAACTAAACATACAGAATATCCGTTACTCACAGCTAAATCCTTATTCAATGTATTTTGTTTTCCAAACCTCTCCTTGTTGAGGGGCTAGCTTAATAGGTGAAGAACTGGAAAAACAAAATTCGCTATTTCGTGTTGAGCACAATGGTGATAGTCATTAGGGATATATCTTAAAGTATTGATATCTTTTCTGCATATGTCAAATTCTAACTTATTTTCACTATTTCTAATTATTAGTATATCTAAAAATGGTAGTTGTTCCTAGTTTTCAGTTTCATATGTGAACATCAGCGACTTTTGTATCAATCACTGCAAAAATATCATCCACATACCTAAGCCGAACCCTGGGGAAATACTCGATTTCTTCTTTGACTTCTGTCTCGATCTGTTCATGAAGAGACTGGCAACGAATGGTGACAACATTGCTGTTCCTTCATGTTGTTCGAAGAAATTATCGTTGATTCGGAAACAATTTTGTTTCATGCAAAGTTTAGTGAGTTGAATATATTCTTGGTATTGGTAAGTTTTTAAAAATATATGTACGACAGTGGTTCATTTATTGGGAAATAAAAATAGACAATCCAAAAGACAAAATTAAAACAAACTAAAAGTCGGGGATTTCCGTAATCAGTGTAAGGTATCACACGTCTATACTGGACATTGAAGATCCGCCTAACGAAATCTTAACATTTCAATATTGAATTTTCACTCAAATGCTGCATATCTGAAATTAAAAAAAAAAAAATTCAAGCCGCTCAATAATTAGAGGGGATACTTTTGGACCTTCCGGTATAATAACGTATTGAATTGTTAAAACATTTCATTTTTATTAAACTACATGATACTGCTTTCTCTGTATTATATATTAAATACAATTCTCGCGTTATCAAGAAACGAGGAAATTGATATACTATTCTAAACTACAGTGAGTTATTTATTTTACAGCCAATTTCTTACTTATGTTGGTATTATTTTTATCAGTTGTTCGTCTCAACTTTTGCGGCTAAAGTGACGAATGTGAAGAAACGCGTCCTTGGATGGTTCAGGTAATATGATGAACAAGTCGCAGGAGGCCGAGCATGTCATGTCACTGATCTGACAAACGAGAGACATGACAGTGACGACTTTGCTGAATACCGACTTGACTTGATAAAAATAAGAAAATCTAACAGAATTTATTTTCATTTAAGATGAACGAACACCATGGAGATAATGGAATTTCAAGCGCCTGATGATCTTTTAACCAGGTCGTTCACTTCCGCTAACCAAATCAAAACAAAATTGTGCATTTTAGTTTATTTCCCAAACGGATCGGAATCTTTGTTGTGACGAAACTAACACAGTAATAGTTTCTACAAATACTAAAACACTACCAAGCCTACCAAGATAGCATCATCTGAAGTTGATTAAAGTTCTAACCATCTACAAATAAATAATATTGTAAACGAATTTTAGTCAGTTTACTGTGTAGTATTGTATTAAAAGTCATGAACGCTTCTTAGGATTTCTTTATCAACTTCGGAAAGTGAAACATTTCCGAAATGAGTACTTTCTTCATTTACTTCCATTTGACGGTGTAGGTAAGTATAAATGACATTGACAATTAAATCTATCAGAAATGTTAAGTCGGTGAGTGTCGCATAGCAACGACAGGCAAAGCTTACTTTACATGTAAAAAAACAATTAACAGCTAGGTGAAAAATAACCGATTATTTTTGCAAAATAATCACTTATTTAAACAAGTCACGTGGTACAAATTTCATGTTTCTTATCGGTTAGATTTATGATGAGGGAAATAATCATCATAATAAAACATTTAAAACTCTCTCAAGTTCAAAAGTTAAAGATTGATTTCTCTAATACTTTACCAACCAATTATAAGTATGTATTGGTATAAATGCAGATGGATATACAAAGTATTTAAATATATCTATCATCGTAAACAAAATTTACGATAATTGGTATAAATCATTTCATTTAAAGTAATAAGATTTATTGTTACACTTCTTGGTATATTATATCATGACCTCTTCATACTATTCTAAGGTCATTGACTTTAGTTTTCAATTAAAACATATATCTAAATCATTTCCCAGATTTTTAAAATTATGTTCCTTTTATTTATTTAAAAAACTTAAAACGTTAATTGAAAGTAAATTTTTACATATTATTTCTTATATTCAAGAACATTTAATGATGCGATCATAAATTGCAAAATGATGGCAAGTTGTTTTTTTAATCATGCAAAGTTATAAATACTGATGTTAATGAGAATCCTCGCATAAATGGAAGAAAAATAAAACAGGAATTATCAGTCAGCTTTTTAAAATATCACAATTTAGAGACATAAACTGAATCCATTCTTCTAATTAAATTAACAATTTGATATGTTGGTCTACACTTTTTAGAGCAAAGTGCAAATATTACTTTTAAAAAAATTAATATTTTATTTCTTTCACTTACGGACAATGTTTTTTTGAAACTGTATTAATATTAAGGAAAATTAACATACAAATCATAGAAGTGATAACATTATTTGATAGTTTATGAACAATTATAAAACTAATTCCCAGCAAATGTGCTTTGAATAGATTACAAGCAGGTAATGATAGAAACGAAATGAACATTTTCAAGAAATCAGTTATGAAAATTGTTGAAAATTAATCAAGTACAATATTGCGAAATTAAAATATCAGAGTTAAAAGTGTTTGTTAGAGATGGACTCAGAAAATGATAAAAAGTATGTATCTCAAAATACTCACAAAGTGCAATTTCTACTCTTGTCCCCCAAAAATCGAGTACGAAATCGTTTATAAAGAGCACAAAGAATGGTGCAGTACTGAAAATTAAAAAGTGTCTGAAAATATCCTATTGGCTTATTTTGACTTAAAAAAAGTAAAACCCTCAACGCTCTGGTCTGTATATTCCATTTTGAGGAGCACATTAAATGACAAGGAAAATATAAATATAACAAAATTTTCAAAACTGACTCCATATTTAAAAAGTAAATCTGTTAGATATCGTCCGAAAAAAGCCAAAGATCTTAAAGAAGAGATTGAGAAATTTATACAGGAAGCGCCTGATGAACAATTTCTATTATTGAAAGTAATCTATATTACTTGGTTTAAATTTGTTAATAGTTTAACCAATTATAGAGTATTCTTTTTATGTTATTTACATACCTGTGTATATATTTTAACAGTACAAAAGTTTTAATATGTTGGAAAATTTGTAAAGCGGCATAATGGTGAGGTATCAGGGAGCAGAAAAGTAGTCAGCCTGGGGCTCATTTACTATACATTAAGCCAATATATTGTTCCTCCCGCAAATATATTTGCTCACAGGGCGATTGTATCTCAGCTATTTGGGATTCCAGCAGAATACAGATCGCCTGTTCTATAGGAAACTGGATTTTTTATGGGCCAGGTAATGTTCAGACGTGGATATTGCCACAGAATAAACTGAGCGGGGAGTCGAATCGCTATTTATTCAGTTCGATAGAAATTTACATCTTTTAGACAGATTGCTAAACACGAAACTGACTTTGCATAAAAATGCACAATTAAAGTAAATTTCAAAGATGCTGGAAGAAATATCAAGGAAATAAATATATCCCGAAGCTAAAAACCGGCACCTCGTTTTGGATATACAAGGTGTATCATATTTAATTGCTTACATATGGAGTTGAAAATCAATATAATCGAGGTAAAAAAAACAGCTGCCAACTTTTTGGGGATCAAAACTTCCTCACCGTAGTAAAACTCGGCGTATGGTGGAGTTTATAATAAAAGTAATTTTTGACGTTTCAAAAAAGTCATATTTTGACGTTTCAAAAAAACTCGATATATGGTGGAGTTTGTAATGAAAGTAATTTTTGACGTTTCAAAAGTCACAATGGTGGAATGTCACTAATATATTTTTTTAAAAAAAGTAATTTTTGACGTTTCAAAAGTCACATTGGTAGAATGTCACTAATATTTTTTTGATATTTCAAATTTTAAGAACCGATTTTGCTCATCCACGAACTCAATCTCTTCCTTGACCTCTAGAATGTGTGTACTAAATTTGAAAGCTTTATCTCAAAAACTGTAGCTGCTATCGCGAACCAGACAGACAGACACACATCGAAATTTTTTTTGTCTGAAATTTTGTGTATCGTCATAATTTGTCAAAATACGTCCAAAAAATGCAATAAAAAATTTTAAAATTTATTTCACGACATACCTTCCTCACTTTGAGGGGGTGAGGAAGTAAAATTATTACAATTTTATAAATTTAGCGCAAGAATAACAGTGCGCCACAAAACGTTATGTTATTAAATGGTCTCCTTTATTTTTCGTATCGCGTCTGTTGAACTGGACGTGTGAATAGTTGACGCGGTCAATTTGACGCACAAAATTTGGACGCATGTGACAGTTCAACCCATATGACATTTGGACGCATGTCACGGCTATCAATCTTCAATGTTAATGTCATTGTTCATAGTCTCCTATCTTTTTGAAGTGTTAACATGGTTCTGTAGTTTGTGACAAGTGAAATGGGCAACCCAATGTTGTTTTGCGACGGTTTCCTTCATAAGAAAGAAATAATTACTGGGGAGAAGATATTTTGGAAGTGTGCCGATTCGTTGCCGACAAATAATGCCATTGAAGAATGACATAACAGTTTTTCTTCGATTATGAACGCTGCACATCCATCCATGTGCAAGTTTATTAATTCACTGAAGAAGAAAGATAGTTTGAATAGACTGAAAATAGAGCATAAAATGTATTGAGTCACCGCGCAAAGATTAAGATTAGTGGTTGCTAACAGACCAGTGTTGGAACACCTACAAGAAATTGCTCATAATTTTCAATTACAAATGTAACCTTTTTAATTTTTTTCCATAGTGTTCGTGTTAATTATTTTATACGTCAAGAAATAACAAGTTGTTCTGCAATTTTTTTCTTTTTGAATACACACTGTATCAGTAAAATTTATTTATTTTTTATTTCCATGCGTCCAATTGCCATAGCGTCCAATTTCTGCTCGCCAAATTCAGGCTACTTGGACCTCATAAATTCGTTCTAAAAGGTGTGGTCTTATCATGTCCCAGAAGTGCTCAAATGAGAGAAATCTAGTGATCTTGCTGGTCAAGGAAGAGCTTCAACAGTAGATGCTTCAAAATACCTTCTTGTTACATTAGCAATATTGGATGGAGCATTATTACGCCAAAAAATTAGACATTTTAACTCTTTAAGGTAAGATAACAGGTTACACGACCTGGGCAATATAACCTTGAGCCATTTAGTATGCATGGGGTGAAATCAAAGATGATCTGCTTCCATAACATATGGCACCATAACTACCATAACTATCTTTGTAAGAGCAGTCTCTCGTTCTGTGCAAAATTGTTACCTTTTTCTACGACAAACGTATCGGCGTTCATCATTTGTTCATAAAGAGAAACCACACTCATCACAAAATCATACCTTCCTCACTTTGAGGGGTGAGGAAGTAAAATTATTACAATTTTATAAATTTAGCGCAAGAATAACAGTGCGCCACAAAACGTTATGTTATTAAATGGTCTCCTTTATTTTTCGTATCGCGTCTGTTGAACTGGACGTGTGAATAGTTGACGCGGTCAATTTGACGCACAAAATTTGGACGCATGTGACAGTTCAACCCATATGACATTTGGACGCATGTCACGGCTATCAATCTTCAATGTTAATGTCATTGTTCATAGTCTCCTATCTTTTTGAAGTGTTAACATGGTTCTGTAGTTTGTGACAAGTGAAATGGGCAACCCAATGTTGTTTTGCGACGGTTTCCTTCATAAGAAAGAAATAATTACTGGGGAGAAGATATTTTGGAAGTGTGCCGATTCGTTGCCGACAAATAATGCCATTGAAGAATGACATAACAGTTTTTCTTCGATTATGAACGCTGCACATCCATCCATGTGCAAGTTTATTAATTCACTGAAGAAGAAAGATAGTTTGAATAGACTGAAAATAGAGCATAAAATGTATTGAGTCACCGCGCAAAGATTAAGATTAGTGGTTGCTAACAGACCAGTGTTGGAACACCTACAAGAAATTGCTCATAATTTTCAATTACAAATGTAACCTTTTTAATTTTTTTCCATAGTGTTCGTGTTAATTATTTTATACGTCAAGAAATAACAAGTTGTTCTGCAATTTTTTTCTTTTTGAATACACACTGTATCAGTAAAATTTATTTATTTTTTATTTCCATGCGTCCAATTGCCATAGCGTCCAATTTCTGCTCGCCAAATTCAGGCTACTTGGACCTCATAAATTCGTTCTAAAAGGTGTGGTCTTATCATGTCCCAGAAGTGCTCAAATGAGAGAAATCTAGTGATCTTGCTGGTCAAGGAAGAGCTTCAACAGTAGATGCTTCAAAATACCTTCTTGTTACATTAGCAATATTGGATGGAGCATTATTACGCCAAAAAAATTAGACATTTTAACTCTTTAAGGTAAGATAACAGGTTACACGACCTGGGCAATATAACCTTGAGCCATTTAGTATGCATGGGGTGAAATCAAAGATGATCTGCTTCCATAACATATGGCACCATAACTACCATAACTATCTTTGTAAGAGCAGTCTCTCGTTCTGTGCAAAATTGTTACCTTTTTCTACGACAAACGTATCGGCGTTCATCATTTGTTCATAAAGAGAAACCACACTCATCACAAAATCAATGGGCGCGTTCAACAGTTCAGCATTCCAACCCTTTCCAGCTCATTCGATTCCACAAAATGGTCACTTCTTCCTACTCTGGGTATTATTAACGATCCATAAAAGATGAATTAATGTTTTTAAGCGACAGCAAAACGAGAATATCAATAAATTAATAGATAAATTATTGAAAAGCCCTATTTATCTCTGAATTTTATCATACTTTCTCTGATTGTACAACAGAATAGCAAATTTTTATTAAAATATTTACTTGGTGATGAATCTTCCACAGCATAGCGTACATATGTATAAGTATGTTTTCAATATGTATTTGTCTACGAAAATAAAGGACCATACATTTACAGTTAGTTAATTCTTACTTTATAACTTCCAATCAGCAGTAGGTATAACAGAAAAAAATACGTAATGATCGTAGACAATTTTTTTTACTCTCATTACTAACATTATCGATACCAACGCAGTTGAACTGAACGTGACCAGGTATAAACCCAAACCGAAATTATCAGTCAATATCAAACCATGTGGGTACGTCTATCATGTGCAGCCGTCTGCGGGTATAATAAATATATCAACACACACACTATCATTGTTTAGTACCGAACGAAATTAAACAGAACATTATAGTAACAAAAACAAGCTACAACTGTAAAATTATTTAAATTTAGTTTAAGGGACATCCCAATTCTGTTGGCGTTGACAACTCGCTGATTAATTGAAAGTCGAGCTGAAACGTGTTTCTTGATGGCATTTTGTGGTTCGTACATTCTTCAGAGTTCAGTTATTTTATATTCATTGTTACTTTAACAGCTTTACCAATAATCGCTATTTCGAAACTATGAATCATCTAAGTAAATTTATCTGCGACAAATTTTATAATTTTAGTTAGCAAGTAGGTTCATGATGGGATCGCAAAATGTTCGTGTTTCGTGACATAAGCCAAAATAAATATTAGTTTTTTACTTTTGGGTCACTTAAAAATGCTGCAAAAAATATATATATATATATTTCTTATTTAGGTTACAATACATTTTTTTATATAGTGATAAATTTGTACAAAATATGCACCTGATTTTATAATGAAATCTTTTTGTGCTTTAGCAGATACTATAGTATTTTGCATTTGTTATGGGTTGATTTATTTATTCTAACTAAACTAAAAAACTAAAAACTAAAAAACACGGTATAATTATTGTTATAAGTATACAAAATCGCTTTAATTATGAAAATATTTACTCGAATATGTTAAAATTTTGCGTAACAAATATTGATAATTTTTTACAAAATAGGTTGTTACGAATATTTATTTTTTACATTTTCAGGAATAATATTATAAATTTTTGCACCAGTGAAGTTAATAAATTTAGTGCCATATCCAAAAAAAAAAAACACAACTATGCAGCTACGGGCACGTGTTTCGGAGTTATTGCTCCTCATCAGCGTATCGTAGCTAAGGAATTGGATCTACGATGAGATAGATCAGGAACAAGAACTGTTGACTGTGCTCATCGAGGCCCCATATGTGGCACATGGGAACATGAAGACACTAATTGAGTACTGTGTACTGTACTTTCCAGTCTTATTTTAGTTCTTGTTCCTGATCTATCTCATCGTAGATCCAATTCCTTAGCTACGCTACGCTGATGAGGGGCAATAACTCCGAAACACGTGTCCGCAGCTGCATAGTTGTATTTTTTTTGGGGATATGGCACTAAACTTTCTTTGTTTTATTTTGAACCTCAATAAATCTATCTTGTTAATAAATTTTTTTGTATAAACTTGAGTTAGGTCGTGGTATACTAAGTGTCTTGTGTTCTTTTTTGTCTTGTATTGTATGCGTGATTAATTACTATTCTCAGTTCCCTGTTTTTATAAATATATTTGGACACATTAAAAATACATAATCCATTTACACTAAATACATTACTATCTAGAAAAAGTTGCTCTGTAGAATATCTTCGGTTTTTGTGAAGTATAACTTTAAGTATTCATTGTTGAGTAATTTTTAGATTTTTTAACTGACTACTATACAGGGTGTCACAACCAAAAGTAGGCACACTAAATAACTTTGGAGATACAAATTTTTTGAAAAATTGGTGAAACACGTCGACCTTGTCTTCTCTACATTTTTTTTAAACTTTTATCGATTCGTTCCTGAGAAATAATTGTTTCATTATTTTAGGTTCGGGAAATAAAAATAGAAGAAGCAGTTTAAATTATCATATGTATTGTTCAAAATGACCCTCACCAACTTCCATACAGTAGTATAATGTGTCTTGAAATTCTGTACGAACATTTCTGAACACCTCTGGAGCCAATAAACGGTATTCTCGAACAATTCTTTCACGTAACTCTTCCAGAGATGCGGGTTTCGTTGCAAATACCTTCGATTTCAAATGTCCCCACAGAAAAAAATTCAAGGGAGTTAAATCGGGTGACCTAGCGGGCCACTCCACAGGACCTCTTCTTCCAATCCATCGCTCAGGAAACCGATTATCCAAAAATTGACGGACTGCTATAGCAAAATGTGGGGGTGCCCCATCCTGTTGAAGAAACAGTTCGCCCTCTAAAAGATTATCGTCTTATTCGAGGACTTGGGTAATCATTGGGTCGATGTTATTTTCTAACAGATCGAGGTACGTTCGCCATTTAAATTGTCAGGAATAAAAAACGGCCCGATAGTGTGATCCCCTAAGATGCCAGCCCAAACATTTAACTTCTGAGGCCTTTGGGTATGAGTTTCCATGAACAAATTTGGATTGGTTTCACTCCAATACCTACAATTGTGCCTGTTTACCTCTCCATTTAACTGAAATGTCGATTCATCAGAAAAACACGTATTGTACAGTAGATTGACATTACCGTTTAATTGTTCACTAAAAATCTCATAGAATTCAAGCCGACCATCGGGATCATCTTCGATTAATTCGTGTACCAATTTAAATTTATATGGATGAAATTTGTGGGCCTTTACAATTCGATGAACACTGCTTCGTGATACACCGGAAGCCTCAGCTACTTTCCTGATCGATTGAGTATTATCCATCTGCAAATGACCCAAAACTGCCACTTCGACTGTTTCATTCCTAATCGGTCGCTGAGGTTCATGCTTTTTGTTTCCCACAGAACCTGTTTCCATAAATTTTGTCAATAATTGTAAAACATACTGAGAACCAACCCTTCTATCTGGGTGATTTATATTGAATAAGCGCTCCGTAGCTCTAGCACAATTATCGTTTTTAAAATAAATGCTGACAATTTCTATTCTCTCCTGAAGGGTATAAACCATTTTGAGAACTCACTCTGGTAAAATGTATCTCGATTTAAAATTGGTTGTGAACAATTTAATGTTCAAGGACCATCAAATACTTATGAGTCTTTCATTATTCTAAAACTAAACGGACAAGGAAAGTGTTTTTTGTCGAAAAAACTCGTGTTTATTTGAGAGCACTAAAAAATGTAGTTTTTTATAAATTCCAATACCCAGTGCCGTGTATTTTAGATAATAAACATACTTGTGTCTTGTGTGATTGATTGCACTAGGCTATCGCCTCGTTGTGCAAATTTCACAGGCGTATATTAATAATAATAATAATATAATAATAATTTCCAGACCACGTACTTAGTAATAATAATAATAATGCTCTTATCTCACTTACCTATATTGTAAATACCTATTACCAGAGACTATATGTAGTCTCTGCTATTACGTATCTCCTATGGAATACTCATTTATCGAAAATTAAATCACTTTCATCACTGATGAGAGTAGGCGGATTATCCTTTTACCTTAAACATTCCTCTCGATTCTGAAAAACTTAATTACAATTTGACAGTACTTTCATAGCAAAGGAAAAGTTTGTTTTTGCTTCATTACTATAGCTTACTTTAGAAAAATCATAATAGAATTTAGTTACAGAACTTAATTCTCCGTATTTTAAATTTGTTTGTCCTTTACACTGCTCTGTTCCACAATCTGTGAACACATTGTATATCGCAACTGTTGAAAACGTTTTGGATTAATAGTGTAACGCATCATCAGGGCCTACGCACTATATCTTTTATTTTCGTAAAAGAATTGAAAACAACATTCAACCAGAATTTCATAAACCACTTTGTATCTAAATGATAGAAAATCAACTGATAATACATTTTCTGTTTTCTTCTTTTTAGTAATAGAAAGTACACACAAAGTGTATAATGGGGAGGACGTGCATCTTGTCAAGACTTCCATTTGCGATAGGAAAGCAAGAATTGTAGAACGAGGGGCCCCTGCATGCCCTTGGCGACGCGACCAATGCCGCTACGGCCACGTCTGCAACCTGTCCACATAAATCTGTCATCGAGTGACACTTACACCGTACACCCCACTCAGATGCTCTGATGCCAGTACTCGGAATCTGGACAGGACACCGTTTCAGATAGATCTCGTGGCACATCTTCTCTCGCATGCTAGGATTGTTATTTATACGCGACAGCCACTCTGTTTTCGTCAGACTCCTTCATGTTCAAAGACTGCAGATAACCTACTGACAAATTTACCTTAAATCACTCGTCGCTTTACAGCTTTGGCCGGTACCTACAAAATTATATTTATTTCGGCAAAGACGGAGCTAAACTTACAGACATATAATGTGTTTAGAAAAAACTCTTCAATGAAAATATATAGGGTGTCTGTTTAATACTTAAAAATAACTGACGAATTCTTCTGTAGAAGTCATGATAACAATTCACTGAGAAATGCATTAAAGCGCGAGTCCAGCTCCAACAATAATTCGGTATTTCAGGTATTGCGATTCACGAATGTTGACGTTCTTATAGCTTTGAAGAAGATAACAAAAAAAAATGGTTATTGGTCCGAATCGTATCCCTGCTACTGCTTTTTACTAAGATATTACGCCAGTATATTTGGGTCACCCTTAACGATAATTTTTAACCTGATTTTAAAATGGAGGCATTTTCCTGTTTTGTGGATACGATGCTCTACTGCTGCTATTGTCAGATCAAAACACGACTATATCTCAGTTGCCTGGTCCTCTCAATAAAATGTACATAGGTATCAATAATTTAGAATCAGTTCAACGCAATTCTAAGATAGCAAATATCTCTGCCTGAAATACTGTGGTGTACAATCCTAGAACGTAGCTCTCTTGCAGTCAATTGTCTTCAAGATATATTCTTGTATCCGAAGACAATCATTTAATCACACGAGAGCCATCTGTGAAGCATTTTATTTTCATCATATTGATAGGCTGCCATAGCTTCCCTCTTTATCTAAGAGGAGAGTGGCGGCAGACATAGCAGAAAACATCAAGGGCAGCTATAGGTGTTGTTCTTACTTCACCAGGGTGTCAGTTGTAACTCATATACCAATCCAAATTATCTCAAATTCAGAATGTTATGTATCTAATTTAGTTAAAGGTACAGAAGTGGATTTGGATTCTTTAAGTATCTGAAATACACCTTAATTAGTTAAGACCTAGTTTCTCGGCAAGCGTCGTGAATACCAGATGTTAGATAATTTGTAAAATTTTCTCTCAGGTTAGTCATACATATGAAGAATGAAAAGTAATTTAGATAAAGTATCTGAAATACCGACAAATATCTAAAATACTATCAGCCTGCATATATGGCGGTGTTGTCCAAAAAATACTTCGTTTTGTTAATTATACAAAAATTTATTATATCAAACGTGATCGTTTTAATATAATAATGATATCAATAAAACATCCGAACACGATCTTGGCTTAAATTCAATTCTTTACTACACAGTTAATTATTGTGAGCCGCAAATTTATTATGTAATTACGCTTTATTCTTGTTTATAACTTACTAATAGGAATAAATTGTTAATTACAAAATATAACACTTAAAATATACAAAAAAACTTTACAATCATTTAATAAGCAAATAAATGTCTGTAAGATCCTTCAACTAAGATTTATAAAAGCATTCTTGGCTTAGATTCAATTGTTTGTCTTATAGCCTGTCGTTAATAAATCTTTAAATGTGTGAGGTTGCTACTAATTTTTCGTTCAAAAATTTCTACTTTAATTTTTAATCAATTTCAATGAGGCAAAAGGGTAGTATTTTAAATGAATTGTTAAGGTACCTACAACGCCGAGTTTCTGAGTGTGAAGAGGAATATGCATGCATACAACAATGTCAACTGTAGAAACATTCACCAAGTTAATCTCTGTTGTATCAACCATTTTATTGACTAAAATTATTTGCATGTCGTTTAGATTTAGAGTTGCCAGATATCGACTCGGACAGTCCGGATTTGAACAAGTCTTATCCAGAATCAGGGACAACGCTCCAGGGGTTCCTAAGCCAAAAAACTTTTGAGCTGCAGAATCGTGGCTTAATGTTGTACTCCTCTTGCGGCAGGCACAGAAAAAAGAAACAAAAATTAGACTGGTCAAGTATTCAAAATGAAAAATTGCAAGTATATAAAGTGCTGAAAATAAACAAGTTCTTCCCTTACAAATTTTAAATTTCTCACTAACTCAGCGGGGAGATTATTACAGGAGAATTTACTGTTGTGAATAAATGAGCAAAAGAATTACGAACGATTCAAATTTGGTAAACAGTAACTGTTTCAGCAACAAATATATTTTCTTTTTCAATGGCTTGTGATCAAAATTTGGTGCAGTATCAGGACACTGAGAATACATGCTTTTTGAGGAAAGCTTAGTTTCATTGAAAAAAAACCTTGAATAGACAATATATAAACCTCCTAAAAATCTGGGAAATTCACTCATCACCCAATCCTTGGAAAATCAGGTCCATGAAAAGCGGGATAAGATGCCTAATTTGCATTTTCAATAAGATCGGGTACCTGTGAGGCAATGGTTGGACCAAAAATCTTCTGGGAGGTAGATTAGTAAAAGAGGATCCACAAATTGCCGGTAAGATCTCTGGGTTTCTTTCTTTTGGACCACTTATCAACACAAGTTTTCATAATCAAACCTGAAATTAATCAAGCACTCATAATCAGAATTACATAGGAATGTATATAGATGATCCGTGAAACATGATTTGCGTTAGACTGAGAGATTTTATATGAGTTAAAGGTCATTCTGATATTTGTGGCAACATAAAAGTAGATACAGTAGACACGACTTTCAATATTAACGGTGAACAACTCAATGGAATACCTTACTCTGACATCATCCTTGTAATTATACAAAATATGAGAAAATTATGGGAAGAGGAATGGTCTAACGTATATAAAAATAGCTATACATATAAAAAAATTTCTTTGGTAGATAGTAGTCACCCAAATAGACACTTAAATATGAAATTTCTTCGGCTATTTTATTTTCTCATATACAGTGTGTACTGAAGAGGGAAACTATTATTATTTGTGGGTTTATGAGAAAAAGTCATTCTTTATAAAAACTCATGCTTGTTCTTAAATCAATAAAACCGATATTATTTTCCTGATGTTTTATACAGGGTGTTTAATTTTTTGAAAGTTTAAAAAATTGACTGACTTTTTGAATACTGACGTCTACAGTTAATTCTAAAGATTAGAATTTTCCCTCACCCAGTACCTGCAGTTTTGAGAGCTAACTATTCCATTTGCAGTGAAAGTAGTCTCGAAAAAATGATGTGGGAAAATGTTCTATTCACGAGACGCTGTTCCACATACATCCACATACAAAAATAAAATCTTTTGGCATCATCGTTTTCTTCCAGTGTGGATGAACTTTGGTTTATAGGTATAAATCTTGTTCAATTTTAGGAATTGTTCTGTAATGTTGACTTGCTACCGTTTTCCATTTTGGAAGCTCTTTTTCTTAACGAGATTTTGAGGTTGTCTTGTACAGACTACAAAATTATGGCATCATCATTGTTTCCCTCATTAAAAATGATATTTTCTTTTTCTTTATTTGCGACACTACGAGTAGTGGTAAACTTCAATATTATTAGGTTTATGGCTTTCTCAGTCACTGATTCGTTGGGTCATCTTTCTTCAAATTTTCTTTTGACTCCTGAATATGATAACTATTCACCCAAACCATATCATTTAACAATAAACAGTTTTTGTTCAAAAATTAGCATATTTATATACCTATCGGTTACTTGGAGAAAATAACTTAAGAGGGTTAATTGAACCGGTGTTTGTAAGGTAATTTTTCAAAATTTGTTTCTTCCATACGGTTTGGTCAAATTACACCAAATTTGGAGGATCAGTAGTTCAAAGTGTACTAGAGGGTACATGTACATCTATTTTAATTAATTTTCACTTTATGTAGGGAAGATTTATACTGTAAATATAAGTGAAATTTGAACGTGATTAGGTCCTGAATTATGATATCAATCGGTAAAATTCGAGATAAAATTCATACATGTCTTCTAGAATGAATCTTCATAATTATGCTCAGCAAGTTTCAAACTTTTATTCCGTACTATTTGGTTAAAATGAATTTTCTAAATAAGTATCTTTGTCACTACAAATGGAGCAAGGAAGTGTTACCTCTATCGGGAATCGCACCTCAATGAAGTCGGTGAATAAAACGTCCAGTGAAGGTATAGTCAAGAGCAAAATTATTCAGCGGCGCATGTATAAAAACTTTCTAGAGAGTGACACAGCTATCCGAAGCTTTTTCCCGACTAGGCCCCTTAAATGTAATTCACAGTAGCAAATTATTTACATTAACCATCAACTATTTGTTGTCATAACTACCTGATTATTATTAAGACACAGTGTGAACTATTCGTTTGTGTTAACCTTGGTATTCTTCATTTTCAGAAAATAAACTAAAATGTCATAATCAGGTGTTTTTGCCATTCTAAATAACATTTCTAAATAATATTTTTTCGATACTGTCAAAAGTAACGGTAGTTTACTTTGAGTCAATTTTTAAAATTTTCAAAAAATTAAACACCCTGTACGAAACAAATAAGAAAATAATATCATTTTTGTTGGTTTAAGAACAAGCAGGAATTTTTATAAAGAATGACTTTTCTCGTAAACTCGCAAATAAAAATACTTTCCTTCTTCGGTACTTTTTCGTGGGACACACTGTATGTAAAGGTTCCCTAACTGCAGAATATATTTTTTTTCTTCAGACAACACTTATCTGGCAACCCAAATCAGATTTCGAGTTAAAACTCATTTTATTGCTCTGGTAAGAAAAAATAATGCAGATATACATATTTTTTGCAATACTATGAAGTTAACTGTGCAAAAACATCCAAAAAATCAAAAAGTTGGGAAGAATTCTTCAGCATTATTAATTTTTGGCTCACTCTATATGAATATTCCCATATTTGGGCTCACCACTCATAACTCTGCGTTGTAGTCGCATATAAAAGACATTTCTTATGATTAATTAAAACATCTCCATAAATTTCCAGTTATTATCCAGGAGGGACCAACTGAGTTCCCCTTCGCTCACATTCTCGTCTGCATGTGGACGCCTGTAACGTTACTCTGGCACCAGTGACATATGTTAATAGTCAATTTTAATCATAGACTTTTTATTCAGGCTCATGTTAACTCGTGTTTATTTACGATTATGTTAGGTTTCATTTAAGTACCTTTTAATATCTTAGTATATGCGGCGTCTTTCTCGTATTCCATTGGCTGTATTACCAATTTCTTACCGAGACGTCCTGTCTAAACGAGACATAATTTGTGTAAAATATGTCCTCAAAGAAGTTTTGAATTCGTCTGTACCTGAAACCATAATTACATTTGCATTTGTCAACAATAACTTAAAATATGACGACTGGTTCGTTTTTCAAGTGTTGCCAGGACTTGTTCTGACATGTTTTATTTAGCTCATTGGCGAAAACATTAAAATAAATTATACATATGTATGTCAATTGAAGTTACAGGATGTACGGACAAGAAGTGATTAATGCAATTTTTCTTAAGTGAAAAGCATTTTAAGCATAATTGTAATTGAAAAACAAACTACAATTTATAAAATAAATAAAATATTTCAAATATTACTGGACATTCTGGTCCATCTTTCTACAGTTAATAAAAAGAAAAACCAAATTGAATTTTAACAGCCATTCTGTGGACTAATATTCACACCAAACGGTGAATTACAAGTTATTCTGGAAAAGAAAATTATTTAAAAACAAGTTATGACTGTTTACATCGAACCACAGGGATATTTACCCAAATAAGAAAAAACTCCTTCACACATCATTTGCAGATTTGAACTACTCTGTGCTTATTTTAAGGAGATCTTACTTAAATATAGAGGCATTTAGTTCAATCTATGTTGGCAAGACAAAATATAAAATAATAGCTTTTTGTCTACGGTTATTTATTCAGCCGAAATTAACGGTACCAGGAGAAAAATTCTAACAAAAAATTCATCCGCTCTTGGAAAATTGAGTAAGAAAAATCAGCTACTCCATATTTTAAATACTACACTTATCAAATGTTATATTTAAAAGCTCCCACTAGCAGTTATTACGCACAAAGTAAAAGATTATTTTTACAAAGACATTAATGAACCACTGGGGTATTTTAAAATTACTTTACAGCCGAGTTGAAAAGGCCTGTGTGTTGGGGATTCTTTATCGACAAAATGTCATATGCGATGGACATATCATCAAAACACCGGATTTTCATCGAGACATAAAGTTTCTTTGCTTCACATTTCCTGTTTATGATTGACAGGTTATTTAAGTTGCTTTAACATCATCCTTCGTACCGTAACTAAATTATAAGTGCACTTCAACAATGTAATTACATTTAATAAGCTAAGCCAGTTTAATTTTATAATCTATATAAAAAGAAAAAAGCATGGATGGCACTGATGATGATTTGACTTCCTTGGAGGATAATAATTTATGTATAATACGTCGTAGCAATATTATCTAGAGACCACAAACAGGTGTTTACCATATCTGGGATTAAATGTGTACTCTCAAAAAAAATTTTTAAACGCCGAACGGGTTTCATTATCTAAGGCAAATAAATTCACCCATCTTATAAATCGTTGAAATATACACAGTGTTTGTATTATTTATAATTGACATATGCCAAGACCTCAAACTAATGTTCTAAACTAAGCTTTTTTCAATCATACCTAACAAAGAGAAAGTTATTTGTATTTTACAACAGACATAAATCATCGACATACTTGGCACCATCCGGAGTACCACAATGCTCCAATCTCGGGCCCTTATTATTTCTGTTATTTATAGATGATCTGTGTATTGAACTACAATGCGATTCCCTGATATTTGCAGATGATTTAAAAATTTTCAAGCGCATAAGTTCAGTAAATGATTGTATAAGTCTTCAAAGTAACCTCGACGCAGTCAACAATTGGTGTGTTTTTAACAAAGTTGGCATCAATGCCACCAAATGTAATGTAGGAACTTACACAAGAGAGATAAATCATATTAGCTACAACTACAGAATCAATGATACTGTCCTAGAACACACAAATAGGAAGTAGTGGTATCTGTAAAAGTTTTATGCCATACTTGGCTGGCTTATTAGGCATGTACATTTTGAACCTATAGCGTCCCCTAAAATTTATCAGCATTTCATCGAGACATGATGTTCCAAGTTGAATACTCTCTGGCGGTTTTCAACAAATTTATTGAAAATGAATAATATGGCGGCAGCACTATCCTTCTTCATTCGTTCCTCCCTTGTTGTTGGATTATCGAATCAAAGACAGAGTAACAATTTTCGAATCATTTCTTCGACATTGGACGACCAGTCGGGCCACTTGTAAATAAAGAGGACATATTCTCATGACCAGATCGAAAAATAGAGCTCAACATCAGCAGTCCAATAAAAGCGATGTCAGGTTGTCTTAGATATGGTAACTATAATTATATTTTCCCTCGCCTTTCGCACAGCTTGGTTTGTTTCTTTGGAGGTCTAGGTATATGGTTGCTCTGTGGATTCTTTGCCCTTTTTAGCATTTAGAATTTTATCTCTATAAATGATCTCTCCTTCATCGCCAGACTCAGAAGAACTATCTTCTTGTGCAGGCTCTAAATCATAGTCACTTTCTACCTCCTCATTTTCAGATGATCTAGCTTCTTGCTCAGGCTCTAAATCATTGTCGCTCCTTGACACATGATCTTCATCAACATCCGAAGTATATTCCGACTCGATTTCTAAGAGGTTCTCTTGTTCCAAATCAGCTTCCACTACATTTAATCATTTCAAAAGTGTCTCTTCATGAGCTGATTCGAGTTTTAGACGCCATTTTCTAAATTTGTTTAAGAGAAAAAAGGTTATAAAAGTAAAATCGCTACCAATTACTTGGGGATCAGAACTTCCTCACCGTAGTAAAACTCGACGTGTGCTGGAGTTTATAATAAAAGTAATTTTTGACGTTTCAAAAAAAGTCACATGTTTTGACATTTCAAAAAATCACTTTGACATTTCAAAAAAAGTCACATTTTTTGACGTTTCAAAAATTGGGACCGATTTTGCTCCTCAACGAACTCAATCTCTTCCTTGACCTCTAGAATGTGTGTGCCAAATTTGAAAGCTTTATCTCAAAAACTGTAGCTGCTATCGTGAACCAGACAGACAGACACACAGACAGAAAATTTTTTATGTCTGAAATTGTGTGTATCGTCATAATTCGTCGAGATTCGTCCAGAAATGCAATAAAAATTTTCAAAATTTTTTTCACGAATACATAACTTCCTAACTTTGAGGGGTGAGGAAGTAATATAAAAATTAAAATATAATCACCAGATCTGGCGTCGACGTTATTATTTTAGCAGGAAATAAATAAACGAATGTTTAAGAGAAATTGTATCACACTATAGGCGATGACGGTATCACAGACCGACCCACATTTATGCAACCACCCACTAAGCGCCGATAATGAACACCGAAATTTGCCAAATTAATACCATCTGTAGACTAAGGATTGTGAGAAAGATAGGTGGGGGTTAAGACCGAATGGCTGAGAAATGACAAAGTTACATCACTTTATAATTTCCGTAGCGATTCGACAGACCGTGGTCGCGGGTTGAGGGTTAAATTTGGACATGGAACGCTATTTAATTTACGACATTTCATTATGTTACACCCTGTATACATACATCTATCCTTTCCATAATCCGTGGACAACTACATTGTATATAAGAACTGAATATTTTATCGTCGATACAAACTGTAACGATATACTTAATTTTATCCCAAATACCCATTTTATACAAATTAGCCTCAGTGGCCAGACCGGTATTCTGTTAAACAGTCTCGGTAAATATAAATTCTCATAGGCATTTACTCAAATATCACGTCAACGAGCTGCATCAACGATTAACGCATTTCTGAAAACCCGTTATAACCTTATCTGAACACCTTCGCCGAGATGCATATACAGTTGATTCATTAACCGGGTACAGTTTACACGTAAGTCTGGTTAATTAATTTGCAGGCAATATGGCGGTGGCCAGTCACTAAGGAGACATTTGACAGACATTTCATCTTTCTCCGTCTGACGTTGTTCATCGTTCTGGCTCTTTTTAGTTGCGTGGGCATTGATATATAGACAACCAAGACGAAGAACATCACCATAAGTCTTGTCTTTTTGAGAAATCAGCAGTACCAAGTGACATATTAATGACGTTATGATAAAGAATATGAAAGTTGTCGGGATAAACAAATCTATAAATAATAAATTCCACGGAAACTTGTACGAACTCAACCATCGATCGTAAGTTAGGTTGATGCCTGTTGTTCTTCACGGTGGAACGAAAGAAGGCCACATTTCACTTTTATTTATGGCAACTTCGACTAAAAAATATGCTGAGCTGCAATAAATCATTCCGAAATGAATTTATTTTAATAAAATTAAAGGCTTTTTGGATGTTTCTCCGATTATTTATTTATATGTGTGTCATATATTAAATTGGGATAATAATTTTTATTTGTTAGTAATTCAAGATTGTTATTTGGAATTACGACATTAATGGTTTTTACGTATATGGAGAATCGGTATTTCCACAGCTTTGTTTTTGATGATTTATTAATTAAAATGAATTTTAAATTTTTAATTAGTACCTACTATCAAAACAAACTAATTAATATTAAACTGCCAAGAATCGAATTATTAACATACATTTTAAGAGAAATTCATTTTATGGTTTTATTGGGGACTATTGTCATTTGGGTAGATTGGCGTAAAGAAAGGAAGCTTCAAATTGGCAACCTTGGTAATTCTTTCTGTTCTCTTTTTTTTGCTAGTATTTGGAGACAGTTAACAATTTCTACACGTTTATACATATTTCATATATTTTTTCACGTATTTTGACAAAAAATAAGCTGTATCGAGCGGATTAATAAGAGGGAAGAATATTTGTATCGCTTGATCTAATACATCATTACTAGATATCGAGAGGTTGCCATAAATTCCAGAAACGACTTGCATAATTAAAACATTATATTGTACCTAATTAATGAAATATTTCCAAACAGTAAGAAGTGATAAAATATTCTTATGTACTATACAGTAAATCTGCTTTCTTCATAAACATGGAAAAAAAATTAAAGGTTTTCATCATGTACCCAATGGGAACACATTGTTGTTTAAACGTTTATATAACGTTAATTAACGTTTGCGTAACGTAGTTGTAAAGTTCAAATCTCTGAAAGTATAAGACAAAATTGTACTTACATCAAAGTGATCGTCACAAAAATACAGTAAACTTTTATTCCATAATAATTTTGGAACCCTTCTAGCAAGTTGTAACCAAGTCTTTTCTCATTATAATATCATCTGGCAGTTTTATAAACAACTTTTGTGGTGTCTTTACAATTATATTCTTGCAGTTCGGCACCAAACACCACGTATAACGATGGGACCTTATTACCTGCTTTATATGATAAATAAAAAAACGATATCGAGCGTTATTTACGCTTGTTTGTTTACTACAAGAATGACGTCATAGTAGATTGTAGCATGGTGGCTCGTGTTTCCGCGCCAATTTATATATTTAAAATTTTGAATAATAATAATAATAATAATAATAATAATAAATTTATTCACCATCAGACCAACATACATGAAGGAATCGGTATCGTCAATCAAGATTACAAAGCTCTAGTCTAAAAGTATCTTAAAATTAAGTTAAACAAAATAAAAATCTAAAATAGCGTTTACAACAAATTCTAAAATTAATAATTTAAATGAATTTACTTAAAATGCATATTATCATTCAAAAGAATATTGTATAAATTCATCCACAGTATAAAACATATGATTGAACAACAATTTTTTTACATCTCTCTTAAAATGTTTGATGTTATTAATTTCTTTAACGTGTGCAGGAAGCTTATTATATAGTTTTGCTCCAACATATGTGGGGCTTTTCTCATAAAGTGACAAATAATGGTTAGGTGTCAATAAATTGTTTTGTCCGCGAGTATTATAATCATGGTGATAATTGTTTCTTAAAAAAAGTATTTAAATTTGATTTTACAAATACAACTACTTCAATAATATAAATGCAAGCTAACGGTAGCAATTGTAACTCTTTAAAATAAGTTTTACAGGAAGTTCGTATACTGACCTCTACTATATTTCTAACTGCCTTTTTTTGTAATTTAAACACTCTCTCAAAATGATGGGACGAGCCCCAAAATATAATACCATATAAGACTTTTGAATGAAACTGGGCGTAATAATAAGACAGTACAACAGTTCTATTTGTAACATTTCTCAGTCTGTAGAGCGCAAAACAGACTGGAGATAGTTTTTTACATAACAGTGTAATATGCATATCCCAATTCAGAGCACTGTCTATATGTATACCTAAGAATTTTGTGGAAGTGACTTGCTCTAAAGATTTACCTTGAATTTTAAGTAAATAACTCTCGTAGTGATATATTAATCTAGGAGAAAAATGAATAAACACAGTTTTATCGCCATTTAGTATCAATTTTTCATTTTCAAACTTAGAAACAAATGAATTAATTTTACTCTGATTGTGAGTATCAGTCATAAGATTATTGATGTTTTCATTTACATTCAAAATTGAATTATCATCTGCAAACATTACCAGGAGACAGGAGTTTATTATGTTAGGTAAATCATTGATAAAAAGTATAAAAAGTAGTGGCCCCAGAATGGAGCCTTGAGGTACACCACGTTTAACAAGTAATTCATTAGATTTTACGTTGTCAATTTCTACCAGTTGCTTACGATTAGACAGGTATGACTCAAGTCACTCACCCAGCCTTCCACGAAATCCATATTCATTAAGTTTCCGTAAGAGTAAAGCATGATCTACCAAATCAAACGCTTTACTCAAATCCATAAAAACTTCGAAACATTTTTTATTTTTATCTAAATTTTCATAAAGTTTATTTAGAAGAGAAAGTATCGCGGAGTGTGGCGACCTGCCCACTCGAAACCCATGTTGCTCATCACACAGTATATTATATTTATCACAAAATCCCAGCATTCTGTTATAAATTACTCTTTCCAGTATTTTTGATATTGATGATAACAACGAAATAGGCCTGTAATTATCCAAAATTAACTTATCCCCTTTTTTATGTAAGGGTGTAATCTTCGCTGTTTTAAAAATATCTGGAAATACACCTGTTGATAGAGACCAATTAATCAGATATGTTAGGGGGGCTACAATATACCAAACTACCGATTTTAACATATTTGTAGTGATGTTGTCTATGCCACATGCATTAGATTTCTTAAGAGATATTATTATATTAAAAATTTCATTTTCCGACACCGGATCCAGGAATATTGTAGAATATGCTTTGTTTGTATTGATGGAACGGTCTTCATTATTTTTAAAACGTTCTGCTAAAATATTTGGTAATTGCAGAAAATGAGCATTGGTAGTATTGGCAAGTTCTTGAGGATTTGTTATTATTTTATTATCAACTCTCAGTTCTTGAATTTTATTGTGCTTGGTATTATTTCTACCCAAATCATTATTTATAATAGACCAGGCAGCCTTAGATTTGTTAGAGGCATTTTTAAATTTGTTGTCATTGTACAATCTTTTAGCCGCCATTACATCTTTGTCATGTACCTTTTTATACAATTTATACGCATTCTCATCCTCAGGTCTCCTAGTTGCGATCTTAATTTTATTTAATAATTTCAGTTTCTCGCATGAAACTCTAATTTGTTGTGTTATCCATCTGTTTTTGTTACAATTTATTTTAATATTAGAAAAGGGAAAACTTATATCAACATAGTAAAACAAATTACCACTAAAGGCTTTAAAACCGTTATTTACAGAATTTGCATGATATACATTGCTCCAAATTTCTCGACTAACATTTTGATTAAAGGTCTGGTAATTACTATCAGAAAATACTCTAGTTTTTCTGTGTTTTTCATTTGGTAAAATATTTGGAATATTAAAAGATAAGATTTGGCATGTGTGGTCTGATAATCCATTCGGTACTATTTTACAAATAGAATTATTGCAACTGTTGTTTACAAAATTGCTACAAATATAATCTATGCAAGTTGAGGAATTTATGGATATTCTAGTTGGTTCATTAATGTGAAAATCAAGATTGTACATGTTAAAAAGATCAGATAAACGATATTTATATGCACTATTCGATAAATAATCAATATTCAAATCGCCGCACAATATAAGTAAAGACTTATCTTTTAGTAAATTATTTAGTAAGTCGTCTAGAGTGTCAAAAAATATATTGATGTCACCAGTAGGTGATCGATAAATAGTCACAATTTTTAATTTTTTGCTATCTAATTTAATTTCTATACCTGCTAGTTCTATATCTTTATCTTTTGATATCTTTTTCAATTCCAGAATTTCATTAATACTTATATTGAGCGTCGATTTATGAAATATACTAACACCACCATTCTTATACATGCTTCTACAGAAAGTAGCTTTATTAACGTAACCATGTATATGTATTGCATCTATTTCTGTTTGCTGAAGCCATGTCTCTGTTATACACAATATATCTACATCATGTTCATCAAGCTCGATTTCCAATTGATCAATTTTATTTTTGATGCATTGTATGTTTTGATGATATAAGTTAAAAGTAAGGACATTCTTTATTTTATTATTGTCATTTGTTAATTGCTATTCACTATTTATATTGTATTTAATTTTTTGTCTTTGAATATCTATTTTCTTCAGAAAGATGGGACAATTAACATCAAATATGGAATGATTGATGTCAAATTCTGTTTTTAATGCAGCATTAGCATCTATACAGTTAATGCATTTAGGAACGTCACAATCACATTGTGTATCGTTTTGATGTTCATTTACCAGTTTTGCTACTTTATCCTAGAAAATGATTTCATTTAAGCGAAATAAAAATTCCTGTGGAAAACTACGACATGAACTTTTAAGACAATTTAAAATTAATAGTTAAATAGCCTATTGTGGTGCAATAAATTTTGGCGCCTCGAGCATATCTGTGCATTGTAATGTTTGTCAAGTAGTACTTGTACGGAAGTGCCTTTGCTGACATATTAAGAAAAGTACGAGTCTTTTTATGCATCTTCTTGTTCGGGAAGGTTATGGTTTGTTTAAAAAGATTCTACAATTAAACAACTGTAAGCAAAGAACATAAGACGTTTCTAATTTGTCGAAAATAAACTAGTATTTTCATGGCAATAAACGCGCATTTTGCGAACGAATTAAATGTTACAGGCAGTATCCTGCATCCAAGAGAATACGGTCCATAAACCATTGAGATGAGTTAATGTGATACAGAGTAGAGCACAGCACGGTTTACTTAGCGCCGAGCCAAGGAGAAGAAGACACCGGGAAGACGCTGTTTGCCAGTGACAGTTTATCACACGAGACATGGAGCATATATAATAAACTACAATCTGGAGGAGACGCAAGACCTCGAGACCTCTTACTTGGCTAGAAGGCAAAAACTGCAGAATGTGAGTTGCTGACGTGATTATTTTAAAAACATCATCTGCGAATGTCCTGAGGAGACAAAAATATTAAAATAGTAAATTTCGACCTCTGCGATAATATTTAACTACATAGACTGATTTGATTTTTCATAAAAAGACAGAGTAAATAATGGCGTGCGTTCAATATTCAATTATTATAAAATAAAAGGTATCACTATTTTTCTTACAATATATGAAACAGTTCAGTGTTACAATTGTTCAAACATGTTTAAAAATAATACGGAAAATTGAATACTATACAAGACTACATCGAAATTGCTTTAACTGCACTTGAAACAGAAATTTCATTTTTACCTCATTTTTCAACTAAAGAAAAATATTTATGTATTATCCATATTCGAAACATTTCAATGTTGAATAACACTGTATATAAAATTACAGGCAATGTGTTATTTGGAGTGCAAACCTGTTGATATGCGAGGTTCACTACGCATGCCACTCTACTGCGTACATTACAACTACTGTACAATAGGTGTGTGCTTTCCAACTGAGATCTGAGTCAATCTAAGTAGTTTTATGGTTACCGAGGCTATTTCAAAGGAAATTATGCTTTTATTTATATAGTGTAACCATAAAACAACTTAGATTAACTGAGATCTCAGCTAGAAAGAATGCATCCACTGAAGCTGCATTACAACAGTCCAGTGTTACTTTTGGACCAAGCAAGGTTTATGATATACGTGAATTTATTGGCTGAAATTTCATCGTTCTGAATAAAAAAATATATACATAATAATGAGTGGATCCACCAATGAGATAATCAATGTCGGTTGCAGTACCTAATCCAAAGCGCTTTAGATACGAAGCCGAACATTGTTCATATTATCCAAAGGATGAGGTAAATGCCCCTCTCTTATACCAATCATATCCCAGACATGTTCGATAGGAGACGGATCGGGTGACCGGCCGGCCATAGAAGCACCACCGCATTAGCTTCTTGTAAATAGTTTGTTGTAACCCTTGCCATATGAAGACGAGCATTATCTTGTCCCAGCGACGCAAGATCGCTAGTAACTGCTTTAAGCAAGTGTTTCTCTAAGCGACTGTGATTGACGGCCGAGTATAACTTTATAACTTTGGCGACAGACGATAGTCGACTGCTCCGAAAGCAGTCGGCAGTATAGTCGTGATCATTAGGTGGTTGGTACAGTTTATGTGGTCTTCTGTTAGATTTATTTGTGTACAATAACTTCAGATAACAAAAAATGAATTGAATTGATGACCTATCTTCATCTGATTTCAAAAAATCCTGCATATGAAAACTAACGAATATAATACAATGCATGGCCTCTCCCTTTAAAAATAGGATGGTACTCTGCCTTTTTCTAAAAAAACTTCCTGCAATATTTCGTCGTCTTCATGTTCCTCTAACAAAAGATACGCCATGGCAAAGTGTTCTGAACGGGCACATACTGATCGCGAATGGCGGCGATGTACGACGCAGTCGCTTGGAGCAATACATACGACCCGCGACGGTCCTTAACGCGGATGTATCTCTGTGGCTCCGAGGACAACGCATCTTAAGGACTATGTGACGTTCAATAGCCAATTTAAAATTTTGACGTTTTTCGCCTCCTACGTCCACTATGAGCCCACAAACAAAATCAAGACCACATTTCTGTTTCAAATTCAGTCTCTCATTATTCAAGTCCCCAACCTAAAACTTCTATCCACTGATTTCCCACAGCTCGCGTCGTAGCAAATCTGCCTCGTAGATTCAATGATTGTAGGTGGCATCCTTCCCAATGCGTGGTTGTGCTATGGAGTCCGGATTCACGTTGTCGCTCATGTAGTTTTTCCTCAGACCACCTTAACCAACATCTTAATACTGTTGCTACATTACGACCCACACAATTGGCAATATCCCTTAAAGAAAACCCTTTGGGTCTGTAGTTATATAGGGTGTCCCAATCAAAAGTAGGCACCCTGAATAACTTTAGAGATAATTTTTTTTTTGAAAAATTGGTAAAACACATCGACTTTGTTTCCAAGGGGGACATATTTTAATGTAATACTTGTATACCTATCATCATCCCTCTACCCTACACGGCCACCCCCTCAAAAAATTCAAATGGCAAAGGGAATCCAGTGATACATCTTTTGAAAGGTCTTTCAATTCTCTACATAACTGTGTATTTTTTTAAACTTTTGTCGATTCGTTCCTGAGAAATAACTGTTTCATTATTTTAGGTTCGGGAAATAAAAATAAAATAAGCAGTCTAAATTATCGTATGTATTGTTCAAAATGACCCCCACCGACTTCCATACAGTAATATATACTGTCTTAAAATTCTGTACGAACATTTCTGAACACATCGGGAGTCAATAAACGGCATTCTCGAACAATTCTTTCACGTGACTCTTCCAGAGATGCGGGTTCTATTGCAAATACCTTCGAATTCAAATGTCCCCACAGAAAGAAATCCAAGGGAGTTAAATCGGGTGACCTAGCGGGCCACTCCACAGGACCACTACTTCCAATCCATCGCTCAGGAAACCGATTATTCAAAAATTGATGGACTGCTATAGCAAAATGTGGGGGTGCACCATCCTGTTGAAAAAACAGTTCGCCCTCTAAAAGATTATCGTCTTCCTCGAGGATTTGGGTAATCATTGGGTCGATGTTATTTTCTAACAGATCAAGGTACCTTTCGCCATTTAAATTGTCAGGAATAAAAAACGGCCAGACAATGTGATCCCCTAAGATGTCAGCCCAAACATTTTACTTCTGGGGCCTTTGGGTATGAGTTTCAATGAACAAATGTGGATTGGTTTCACTCCAATACCTACAATTGTGCCTGTTTACCTCCCCATTTAACTGAAATTTCGATTCATCAGAAAAACACGTATTGTACGGTAGATTGGCATTACCGTTTAATTTGTTCACTAAATATCCCACAGAATTCAAGCCGACAATCGGGATCATCTTCCTTTAATTCGTGTGCTAATTTAAATTTATATGAATGAAATTTGTGGGCCTTTACAATTCGATAAACACTGCTTCGTGATACACCTGAAGCCTCAGCTACTTTCCTGATCGATTGAGTATTATCGATCTGCAAATGACCCAGAACTGCCACTTCGACTGCTTCATTCCTAATCGGTCACTGAGGTTCATGCTTTGTGTTTCCTACAGAACCTGTTTCCATAAATTTTGTCAATAATTGTAAAACATACTGAGAACCAACCCTTCTATCTGGGTGATTTCAATTGAATATGCGCTCCGTAGCTGTAGCACAATTATCGTTTTTAAAATAAATGCTGACAATTTCTATTCTCTTCTGAAGGGTATAAACCATTTTGAGAACTCACTCTGGTAAAATGTATCTCGATTTAAAATTGGTTGTGAACAAATTAATGTTCAAGGACTATCAAATACTTATGAGTCTTTTATTATTCTAAAACTAAACGGACAAGGAAAGTGTTTTTTGTCGAAAAAACTCGTATTGATTTGAGAGCACTAACAAATGTAGTTTTTTTTATAAATTCCAATACCAATAGATTTTTTAAACGATTTCATCAAAAATAAAATTATTTTCCTTCAAAATGAATCGATAAAAGTTTAAAAAAAATACACAGTTATGTAGGGAATTGAAAGACCTTTCAAAAAGATATATCACTCGACCCCCCTTGCCATTTGAATTTTTTGAGGAGGTGGTCGTGTAGGGTAGAGGGATGATGATAGGTATACAAGTATTACATTAAAATATGTCCCCCTTGGAAATAAGGTCGACGTGTTTCACCAATTTTTCAAAAAAAATTTTATTTGCAAAGTTAATCAGGGTGCCTACTTTTGATTGGGACACCCTATATTTAATTTATATCATGGTGGACAAGTTGGTGCCTATACGATCATCTTGTACTGTTAAATAGATTGACATTGAATTTTTTTCTCACTAATGAAGAGCATCGGAATTTTTTTCCGGTGTTTATATGCAAGAAATATTTTGACTTCTGATGAATGAATATTTTAGTTGCGCAATAATTGTTTTAATATAATAAATAAAAATATTAATAACATATCAGAACACAATATTCAAGATACCCTACATTTCGTATCTAAAATTACTTTTAAGAACTTTTATGCACGGTAATATTCCCATATTAAAATTTTCTATTCGCTGTGATACAAAAATGTCGCATGAGTTTGAAATAATCCAAGAATTCTACTAATAATAGTAAGTAAACTGGATATATTTAATTTGAAACCAAGATTAACAACAATACGTTTAGGTAAGTTTAAAACATAAATTATATGACAATTCTCAATTAGATATAATTAACTACACCCTAACACCATAAACTTCCGCGTATGAAAAATAAATTCTAAATAACCGGCAATAAACCAGTCAAGTAGATGACAAAGTGACAGGAAAGGAAAGTACGCCGGCATTAAATTCCCATACCCACCCTGAGCTTGATGGTTTCAGAACAATAAAATTGATAAAATACTTAGGAACATTAGTGTCACCGGGGGATGAAAAGCGGCCGCGTGTGCAGCAGAGGTCTTTATTATTAGTTGAAGTTGCGGCTGTAGAAATATGGTGAAGTTTTAACAAGATTCTCTATCAGAAATAATTCTCTTTGGGAATGTAATGCAAGTGTATTTTTATTATTCATCTGTCCGAGCTCTATTTATGCAGATTAAATAATAATTATACGTATCTGATAAAATCAGAATGAAAATTAAATTACTTAATGGAAACATATATATTAATATTCTACATAAAAATATACCTACTGGTGGGTTTTTACTCACATTATCCGCAATTAAAACGACATACTAAGTCTACATTAATCTACAAACAGCTGCCTCCGCTATTTTTTAAAAATGGTGGGAAAGTTCCACCAGCCTCCGTGACAATAGGAAGAAATAGTGTTACGATTTCTAGATTTTTCTTACATTCATACATAAATTTAGGGACAATACAATATTTAATACTGATGAAAAAAGGGCCTGCATAGTCTAGACTTGTGTCACAGATATTTAGTCTGTGCTTGTGTTTTGGAAAGGTTGTGAACAAGTTGTAAGTATTTTATTTATAAAATAAAGCTTGAAGCCCACAATGTAATAATTTCAACAGCATTCAGTTCGTCTCGATAATATATGGTGAGGAAATAAAAGTCTTTGAATATTTGATTATAGGAAATATTACAAATACATAATTTTCTACCAACATGAAACATGCTAATAGAATCTAACAATAACAAAAACAAAATAAGCCTATTGCACTCAATACAATCAAAGATTATATACACTTAAGTTCTATTTTATTCATAGAAAAACTCCTTTAAAGAGTGTAGCAGCAAATACTCGTGTATAAACAAAATACCTATACAGATATTATTTTTGGTGTTATTGAAAAACTCCAACCGAAATGAAGCCTTGAAAACCAAGTACTTTCTGAAAGTCCCTGCCTCCCGTTGGAGATCTATATGACTACCCGTAATAACACACAGTTCGCGCGACGTGATTGTCTCGAGACGGCTGGCTATCAATAACAACTTTTACAGTAAAAATGTCACACCGACTAGCGGATAACTTGAACCACACGTGCTCCGTTCGCCACCAACGCCGCATCCAAGCTACAAAGCGCCGCCACTCAATCTGGCAAGAGATGTGTTTATGGGACAAGAGGGAATGCGCTCTTCTCGTCCCCGCGCACTCTTGCGTTCTTTGCTCTAATGCGATACGTTATCTAACAACTTTACTAGAAATATGTACGTGCATCAAGTGTCTCTCATTTTAAAAACGTTAAGTGCAGATAGCAGATGGTAGTATGGGCATTTTAACTAGGAATTTACGCAAACTTTATAATTCCGGTAGCGTTAGCATAGTAAAAATAAACATTAGAAATAAGAACATTGAATTCCTGAAATTCACGAACATTTTATGTAGGTTTGTTTCAAATTTATTTGCAACATAAAAAACGTCGATACCTTTGACGGTGGTAAAGGTATCAAAGTCGCCAACGTTTTTTATGTTGCAAATAAGCTAATTGCGGCTATCGCTTAATTTTTGTTTTCCCTTATATGGACTTACCACATGAATAATTTCATTCTTAGATGATTTATTCATCTGGTAGTAAGCACCGGTGGTTCTTCTATAGGGTCATTTGGTCAATGACCTCCCACATACAAATAAAAAAATAGAGCTATTCATTTTCTGAAGTTTAAAAATATATAATATATATATATTTAATATTCTTAAAAAATATATTAAAGTTACTAGTTCATTCCACCGAGCCTCTACATTCATATTCATTATATTATTCATTTATAGAATTTAAAAATCTTGGGTCAATCCACAACTTGTCCTCAAAGCTAGCTACGGACCGAATTTACAACGAATTAAAGTGAAATAGACTTATGCGCGAATCGTCAGAAAGCAAAAGAGACAGAAAACACTGGCGGGGACAATGTCCCTGACACATTTTACGGAAACGGTAACGCACGAAGTTCACTAGAGAGCAGTCTTAATGCTGACTAGGTACGCGTTGGTCGGTAAATTCTGTCGCGTTGTTTTTAATGTTTTTATTTGTGAACATTTTATTAGCAAATATCTACTTGTCGTGAAATTAAGTAAAACAGTGTTTTTGGTGTTACTATTAAATATGAGTGTTGTACAAAATATATTAAAACTGAAAGATGGACATAAGTTGGGTTATGAATAAAGTACAAGTAGTTTTTGTGTTTAGATACGTTTTAGACGGTGTTGTATGTGAGAGATTCTGGAAATTTATTCAGCCTCAAGCAGCATTTGACAGATGTAATTTTAAAAGAGTTAGAATGTCTGAAAATTAATGAAAGTCCTGAAAAATTGATAGCACAAAGTTACGATGGAGCATCAGTAATGAGTGGTGCTTTTGGAGGTGTATAAGCCAAAATTAAAAAAAGTTATCCTTCAGCAAATTTTATTCATTGTTACGCTCATCAACTAAATTTAATTTTACAAAAAGCATCAAGTCAGGATAAAAGCATAAAAATTTTTTTCGCTAATTTACATAGCTTTTCTTCATTCTTTGGAAAATCGACAAAAAGAACAGCCATGTTAGATAATGTTGTTAAGGTGAGATTACCTAAACCGGCTCCAACAAGATGGAATTTTAATACAAAGTGCATAGAGACTGTTTATACCTATCGAACAGAATTATTAGATTGTTTAGAAAAAATCATTGATAATGAATCAGAAAACAACACTCTAAACCAAGCTATTGGTTTAAAAAAATACTTACAAAATGAACATTTTCTTTACTGGTTAAATTTTTTTCATTTAGTTATGCCTCATTATGATATATTATTCAATCAATTACAAAAATGTAATATCGATGTCATAACAGTAAATAAGTGTATTGGCGTTTTTAATAATAAAATTGAAGACATCAGAAATAAAATTTTGAATAACTATTTGGAGGAGACATCCATTCAGTTTGCCCAGAGACGTAAAATGGAAGAATCAAAAAGGAGAATTTCATTAGAAGTTTGTGATATAATTACATCTGAGATCAAAAACAGGTTTGGCTTCAGTAATCATTTAGCAGTGTTATTTCACGCATGTCGATTTAAAGATTATAAAAAAAGCTTTCCTCAAGATATGTTTAAATTACTTAAAACGGAGTATCCGGTCATAAATCATTTGAAACTTAAAATTGAATAAGAAGTATATAACCGAGAAGATTTTTCCAATAGTAAAGGTGCTTTATTACATCTTTTTTATTAACAATAATTTATGCAATACTTTTTCTGAAACTGTCAAACTGTTAAAAATCTTGTGTACTCTCCCTATGACTACCGTCGAAAGTGAACGTTGTTTTTCCACCTTAAAAAGAATAAAGATATTTTTAAGAAATACTATGGGTCAGGAAAGGTTATCTTCTTTAGCTATGCTTACCATAGAAAGGGCATTAATAAAGAAGATAAAAGACTTTAATGAAAAAGTAATTGACCAATTTGCATCTCAAAAAGACCGGAGGATCGACTTGGAATTTAAATCACTTTAAAAAGTAGGTAATCCAGTAAACTTTTCTAATTGACCTCCCTATCTCTTGACCCACGCCACTGCGTAGTAAGTCATGTAGGAAAAGAAACTTTAGAATGTCATATGTGAACACATTTTTTTTGTCATTATCTCGTATGGTTCTCAAGATATAGCAAAATATGCTAAATTGCTATTACTAAACAGAACGCATTTCCTTACAAAATGTGTTTCACCACTAAGTAATAAAAAAGAAGAAAACATTAATTGTAAATCGTCCACAGATAGTTATTTAAATTTATATGTTTATGTAGATGGCTTACGGGATGATGGCTCGTTGTTTCAGAAATCTTGTAGGGAATATTAGTGACGTTAGTTGTTTTGTCCATAAAGGACGTTAATTGAGTATCCAGGTGGTGCTTTACCTACCATAAAACGTCATAAAGTATTACTTTGCATGTTCATATAGTATGCACAATACAAGACAGGCGGGCCGTCTCATAAACAAGACATCTCGTATTTATTTTTACGGTACGCCTCGGCATAACGAGTACATAAACCTCTGTATAAATAGTGCTTAACTTGTCCCTAAGTGTCCATAAAGCATCGACCTCAAGTCAGATTATGTTAGTTTATGATGGGCGTCTGCCGCGAGGAAGATCATTAACGATTTCAACTAACCAAATTAAATCATTCGAACGGTTTAAGTTCCGCTACTGTTGTCACTCGAAAAACTTCTTGGGAGCGAGCATTCATCCTATTTGCAATAACAAAATTCACTGACAAAGTGCAAGACTACTACTAACGATATAGTAAAAGACACGACAAACCGAATATACCAGGAGCTGAAAGATAGTTATAATATTTCCATATAATTTATGCTAAAGTTGAAAAGTTTTCATAAACAAGATGTGAAAATGTAGCCTGATAATGAGTCGAATTTGATCATCTATGACAGCTGAACAGAGGAGTAATAGAAGAAATCTGCTTTTTATGTCAACATGATCTTGTAGTTCCGATTGAGTATGCCAGAGAAGATAATTTTGACATGCTTGTTAAATGATACTTTTCATCATAATGTTTTCCGAAATTAATCAACTGTGATTTCTGTACCATGTTTATAATTTCTTAAGGTAAACTATTACACTAAATATCAAAGTTCTGTTATGCGTTAAAAACCACAAAACGATTAAAAATGCTTTGTTGACTCACCAATTTTGTGTAGATAATATAGAGATGATAACGAGAAACTTACCTACAAAAAAAGAAAGATATTTTAGTACAGTTGCAAATAAACATGATTTGTACTAACAGATATTGAACAATAGATACTAAATATATAAAAAGGCATTAAAATATAAAAACTAAATTCGTATTATATTAATGAATGTGATATTTATTTCGTTTTTAATTGATTATCGATAGAAACATTTCAAGGACGATTTATAATTTTATGTTGAGTATCTCCTAGAGTGGGTTGGAATCATTGATGAGGAGTTAAAACTTACATGGTTTTCCGCCACTATTACTGCACTACACATGCGTTTCGATCGTCTTGTTTGTCGAACATACTTTTGATTTCAGTCCTTACAGCTGATTCAGTATATCCTTTTGCTTTAATTTTGTCTTTTGGATTGCTTAAAAGTTGTAGTTTATTTTTTAATGAATGAATACCACCAGGATTGAATAGGATCGACACAAATTTCGGATTTTCTGTTTCATTTTGAAAGCTCGAGGAATTACGAAGGTACGTTACCTAATTATTTTATCGACTAAACATACAGAATATCAATTACTCACAGCTATATCCTTAATCAATTTATTTTATTTTTCAAATCTTTCCTGGTTGAGGGAGAAGTTTAATAGGCGATGAAGTAGAAAATTAAAACATACCAAATATTCACTTGCAATAGGGTTAAATTTTGATCTCCTTTGATGATTGTTGATTGTCTCCAAGTGGTCCGATACAGACCTTGGAGTTTTTGGTCCATTTTGAGAATCAAACAATCTCAATCAAGATGCAAAAGACATATTGAACTTACTAAACTTTGCATGACACAAAATTGCTTTCGATTCAATGATAGTTTCTTCGTACAACATGAAGCGATAGCAAAGGGTAACTTTTGTCACCATTCGTTGCCAGTCTCCTCATGAACAGATTCGAAACGGAAGCAACAGAAGAATTCGAGTATTTCCCCAATGTTTGACTTAAATATGTGAATGAGATTTTTGCAGTGTTCGATACAAAAGTCGCTGATATTGTCAACTTTGTTTCTAAATTAAAGTCGTTTCGCGTCAGTTAGATACACATATGATTTTGAAAACTGTGAACTAATATCATGTATTATTAATTAGAAATAGCGCAAAAATAAGTTACAGTTTGACATTTACACAAAAGGTAAGATATATCCCTAAGGACTCTCACCGTTGTACTCAACACAAAATGTTGTTTTACGTCATTTTATTAATGGTATGGGAATCCGAATAAGCATTTCTTTAGACCCTTCATCTTTCCGTGGTCAGAATACACCATGCTATACCTAAGACATTAAAATTTGTCCCACACCACGCTATGAAAAGTCACAGTCGATCCTTTTTAATCACCTTGTATAAATATTAATGGGCGATTATTTAGGTTTAGTTTTAGACGTTTTTTAATAATTACATGTTCTTTTTTTACAAAGAAAACCGCTGCCAATTACTTGGGGACCAGAACTTCCTCACCGTAGTAAAACTCGACGTGTAGTGGTTTATAATAAAAGTAATTTTTGACGTTTCAAAAAAGTCACATTTTATGACGTTTCAAAAAAGTCACATTTCGTCGTTTCAAAAAAGTCACATTGGTGGAATGTCACTAATATATTTTTTAGACAATGGGATTTTGCTCATCAGCTAACTCAATCTCTTCCTTGAACTCTAGAATGGATGTACCAAATTTGAAAGCTTTATCTCAAAAACTGTAGCTGCTATCGCGAATCACACAGACAGACACACAGATACACAGACAGACAATTTTTTCTATTTGAAATTTTGTGTATCATCATAATTCGTCAAGATTCGTCCAGAAATGCAATAAAAATTTTCGAAATTTTTTTCACGAATACATAACTTCCTCATTTTGAGGGGTGAGGAAGTAAAAAAGAGTTAAAAAAATAATTCAATAAATCATTTGAGAAAACAGCATATATTTTTACTGACTCTCCATGCTCATCATACCAGTTTTAATAAACAACACTGGTAGTTGCTGCTTATTCTAATTAAAGTATATCTCATATGAATTTTTTATAGTTAAAGAGGTACTTAGCCATTTAAAAGGCCATAAAGTCGATTTGCATATATTCACGCTGCAGCATAGCTGGAATATCCGGCAAGTAAAGCGAGTTGTTCCCAACTCACTGGATGGGCGTGCTGCATAGGTTCCCTCTTTGACCATTGCCAACTCAGATCTCTGATATTGTGCATTTCTAGACGTTGCGAAGGTCAACGTGATCGTTGTTGTTAATTTATTGAACATATTGCCAGACTGCAGAGAAGTGCACTGATCCCCTCGCTCTGAGAAATGCCAACATTCGAGAATAAATCACAAAATTTTAATCTTTGAGGCAAATTCTGACAAGCAGTATTTACATAAGAAATGACGTGTCTATGACCTAGCTCTAAGAGATAATTTATTAGATAAACATTTGCACCCTGCAACGAGATTAAGGAAGAGTAAAAACTGAATTGCAAGCAATTTTGCGAGGCAGATTATAAAATTAACAAAAAAAAAAAATAATTCGGTCTGTTAGGTGTAGTGGATGAATAGACCTCGCGCTGAAAGGGATATTAAACTGTGGAATCTGCTTGTTTGCGATGTGATGCTCGTTACAGATCTCTACCTCATAGCAACGTGGAATTTAGTAAAATTTACAGATGTAGTATTTACACAAGCTTTGATGAGCCACCAACGACAAATAAAATAAAGTTTCGGCAGTTTTCTGTGATGTTTCTCATTTCTTGGTTCTATTCAAGTACTGTTACACATTTTATTTGTGATTCAGATTTGACTTATCTTTTCTGCATGCAAGAAACAGAGCCCACAGAGAGATGTTCCCTTATTCTAGACTGTTGATCCTGCTTTTTTGAATATTAAGTAATGTATTTTACCATCACTGTCTGAATTTGGCAATTATTTCAGCTGACGATATATCCTGTTACCCAAGAGTGTTCAACTGTTACTCGTTTTCTTTCTCATTGTCGTAGATGTGCTCATTAAGTCTAATGCTGATATGTAATCATAACTGTCCAATGTACAACTCGCCATATTCCAACAAACGATTTTAGATTCTTGAAATCAAAATAATTATCTCTAAATAATTATAAATAATTCATTCTATCTAATTGAACAGTACATTAATAAACGTTATGTTTTTACAAATATTTAAACATAATAATTTAATTATACACATTTACCGTCATCTATACCAGCAGCATTTATCTTTCTGCAGGGTGTGATAAATAATACAGTACTTCAATGATTTAGCGAATGGTGATAGTAGACGTAGGAATGGGGTATATCTCGGAAATTTGTTGCCTTCTAATCTGTAAATTTATAACAGTCAGTTTCATATTTCCTCAATAAGGTCTAATATACAGGGTAAGCCACCGAAACCGAAACAGGCGTATTTTTGCATTTAAGCCCATTTTCCGAAAAACGCTCGGCCCGTCGATTTTATTTTCAAGGGGGACACTTTCATTGGGTATATTTTTGATGCCACTTTAACACTTAAGCGGTGGTGAAATCCACCCCTAAAAGTTTAAATGGCAACGGGGTTGAGTAGCACAAGTCACAGACTAGGTAGCATTTTACACCGCTTGCATTAAAACGAGAACGATGATTGTAGTTTTTGCTGGCACGCGACCAAGGCGGAGTTTAGCTTACATGCCGTGATACTTCTGGGCTGCACTTAATTTTCTTACCGAATTATTCTAGCAGTGCTTATACATTTATATGTATAATATTATAAGATAAATAATAATTATTTAATATCTGTTTTTTGCTGGCGTGTTTTTGAAAATATTTTAAAAAGGTTATCGTGTTGAAATGAGCTGTGTAATAGTGTAATATAAGTAATAATTATTTTATATGTTAATTTGCTGGTGTGTTTTTGAAAATAATTTAAGAGAGTATTTGATGTAAAAATGTTTCGACCGTGGGAGGCCTCTACGTCTTCATCTTATTGTGTTTGTGAACATGAAAGGGATAGTGATTACAGTGATAGAGAAAATCAAAGTCCATTAGTGTTTTCACTAAGAAAAATTCGGTTACGTTTGAACGAGCAAGCGAAACAAATTTGCCTCAATGTTTACAATAATCTTTTTACAATAACCTATTGAGTTACAATTTTTTTTAATGGAACATGATTTCTATTATGAGGAAAATTATAATAAACACAACTGTTGGAAGTCTTGCATATGTAAAATTATGAGAAGAATTATATTATAGATAATGTAGCGGAGAGATATGACCACAAAGCGTTGAGATTACCGCCATATTTCTGTATTTACAACCTGATTTAATTAATTTTGTGCAAATTGAAGAAAAATGTCAGAAAAGGAAATATTTTTCCGAAATTCAATAAAAAAAGTCGTAGAGTTGATTCAAAATGAAGTGTTGAAAATTAACAAGGAAGATTGGGAAAAAAGAATTAGGAAAGTAATTACAATTGAGGATGATCTTTTAAAAATTACCAAATTTCATATAAATAGTGGAAATAAATTTATTATAAATTTGAACGAGGATAGTAGTTCATTTGAAAATGAAGAAGAGGGTGAGAAGAGTGAGGATTCAGAGGAAGAAGCAATGTGTGGTGTGGTAAAGTGAGGTGATGTGAGTGAAGAAGTGAATCAACTGCATTATTTAATTCCGTTTTTGTGCTTTCGTAGTTCAGTGCTTGAGAAACATTCTTTTTCAAGATGTTATTATTTGTTAGTAGGGCTGTCAAAAATATTCCGTGGGACAGTGACGTACGCGAAATTAACTAATACGAGAAAAAATAAACTGTTACAATTTATAACAATGTATGTAAAACTTACCCTCTTAACTAGCTTGATGAACTAGCTTGCTTATCACAAACTGGAAAAGATGTGTAGCTATTTTGCAACATCAGGTATGTTTCTATGGTTGTCTCCATATGAGTGATGTTCGCTTTGGTGAAAATATATTTATATATTTTGAAAACGACCGTCGACATCTACTGATGTAATACACGCATACGTAAAATAGTCTTTGAATGCACTTAACGGATCTGGGGCTGTACCATCACATATTTGTCTTAATTTGGTAAAACCGGTGTCTTTATTTAACACACTTGCGAACTTTTCTTTAACGCGCTCATTTGTTGCGTCAGCTATAGTGTGCGGCAATAGATTTACTTCGTCCACTATCTGCAATGACTCTGTTTTGTAATTTTTTTATGCTTGCATGTAATGGTTTATAGTTCTTAGCAATATTTTTAAAGCTGTTTCAACGGAAAAATCTTCGAATTTTGTCTGGCTTTCTTTAATAGCTGAAGCCTCATCTGGATTGAATTGTAGTATCACAGCTTTTATTTGTTGGAAATATTCGGCATAACAAAAAGCTGCCTGCAACCATGTTCCACAATGTGTAAGAATCGGCTGTGGTGGTTCAGGAATACCAGGACACTTGCTATGAAATGCACGGAGACGTTTAGGAGATTTAAGAAACACTTTTTTTTGTACTTGCTATTAATGCATCCACCTCTGGAAAACCTTTTCGAATAGTTTCTGCCACAAGATGTAAAGCATGCACTTTACACGTAACATATATAAACGTACAACTATGTTGTTGCAAAGAACGGCCTACAGAACGCATTGTCACGGCGCCATCAGTCACAAATATCAACACTTGACTTTTTGACAGTTCAAATTTTTCTAACGTCTCCAGCACCATCCTGGTAATTGTTTCGCTAGTACACTGACTTAGTCTTTTGCTAGATAGTAACAGTGGAACTGTCGGTTTAAGAGGGTCTAGTACTCGTACTATAACATTTGAAATAGATTTTTTTTTACAATCTGTTGTCTCATCAACAGATAACCACAGCCGTGTATTTTTTTATTCACATTCCATCTTATTTACCATGTCTACGTGTAAAGTTGGTCGATAGTTACATAACGTTGTGCGACTTGGTAACTTCACCTGGGAATTGTATTTATTCCAGAACTCTCGAAATGGTTGTTTATAGAGTATGTGGAGCGGAACATCACAGGCAATCAGCATTAATAGTAAATCAAACATAAACTATGTTGTCGAAGGCACGCCACTTTTTTTATTTTTATGGTGTACACTATTTACGTGAAGTCCACAATCACGCTTATCCCAGCACATCAAACCTTTCTCGCACACTTTACAAATTATTTTAGCACCATCATAGAATAAATCCGGGAATTCACCTATGAATTTATTCACTTTGTCAGCAAATGGCCGTTTTCTACCCCTGCGTACGTCTGCCATGCTTTATTATTAAATTAATATCAACAATACAGTACAACAAATAAAATAAAAACACAAAAACAATATGCAATACGCCCAAGTGACTTAACGTGTACCCAACTCGAAAGCTAATAATAGACTGGACTGGAGAGAGTTTCGCGGTCAAGGTGAATGCCGGCGACAGTAAGTATATCTATACTCTACGACCATGATACACAGAAATGACTTGCAGCTTTATTTATTAGTTATTATTTTTTTCCATTTTGACAAAAATATGTCTTTCTGTTTTTATTGTAGTAATAACTTTACTATTAGAATTTATTTTTAGTTGTTTTATTGAGAAAAATATTTGTTTCTGTTACTATTTTGAGAGTATATTTTTTGTTTTTATTTTGTTTTTAAAGGTTTCTTGTTACTTTTTAAATAATCTCTTTATTCTATACTAATGTTCCATACCCATCCTTTCATGGCAAGAAATATGCATACCTCATCGCTGTTTTTGCTGGGTAGTAACAATTTATATTAAACGAACTTGAATACTGTAACTGCTGTATGTGTAGGCAATACGTTAAATTCAATACTTTTATTTCAAGTTAATACTTTTTTGTACAATTGTTACATTGTTGCTAGCTAAATTGAGCACAAAAACCTACATTAAAAAAGTAAACGAACGAACAATACAGTTAAATCCGGCACTGCGTTCCATAGCATCTTACCCCGAACGTCCCGTCACAATACAGGGTGAGTCAGTTTTTTGTAGACAAACTTTAACAGGAGATAGAACACATGTTTTTAAAAAGAAAAGTTCCTATAAACATATGTCGTAGAACGCTTCGTTTCCGAGATACAGGGTGTTGAATATAATTTTTTTTCTCGAATTTTCATTATAACTTACAAACGAATGCTTAGATTTTTTCCATGTTTGGGGGATAATGCCTATTAATTAAGGGGCATAAAACAAGCGATAGGAATGTTCAACAACTTGCACAGTGGCGGAGTGGAGGGGGTGCTCAACCCCTTTCTTAAACAGAACTTCTACACCAATGACTATGTTTTAAAAAAACTGTTATTTTCATTATCTACATACAGTTTAGCAAAAATAATGTCCCTTCTTCTGTTTCGAAATTCCTGTGCGTTTCCGAGTTATTTTGATTTTTAATGTTTGATGTGGTAATAAATTAAGTAATTTATTCAGGGTGAGTCAGTTTTTTGTAGACAAACTTTAACAGGAGATAGAACACATGTTTTTAAAAAGAAAAGTTCCTATAAACATATGTCGTAGAATGTTTCGTTTCCGAGATACAGGGTGTTGAATATAATTTTTTTTTCTCGAATTTTTTGAGTTTGTATTTGTATGTATTGTATTTGAGTATGGCTTGATATAACAAATATTTATTTTGACTACATTGGAAAGAGATAAAGAATAAAAGATTTCGGCTTTTTAGAATCCTTAACAAACCATATTTAGGTAGGTTTCGTTGAAAGAATTAAATATTTAGCCGATAATTGATAATAACTAAATTACTTAATTTAGTACCACATCAAACACTAAAAATCAAAATAACTCGGAAACGCACAGGAATTTCGAAACAGAAGAAGGGACATTATTTTTGTTAAACTGTATGTAGATAATGAAAATAACAGTTTTTTTAAAAATAGTCATTGGTGTAGAAGTTCTGTTTAAGAAAGGGGTTGAGCAGTCCCTCCACTCCCCCACTGTGCAAGTTTTTGAACATTCTTATCGCTTGTTTTATGCCCCTTAATCAATAGGCATTATCCCCCAAACATGGAAAAAATCTAAGCATTCGTTTATAAGTTATAATGAAAATTCGAGAAAATAAAATTATATTCAACACCCTGTATCTCGGAAACGAAGCGTTCTACGACATATGTTTATAGGAACTTTTCTTTTTAAAAACATGTGTTCTATCTCCTGTTAAAGTTTGTCTACAAAAAACTGACTCACCCTGTATAGGTTTCCTCAACTATAATTTATTAAATTCTTTAGTATTAGAATGCATTTTCGCGCAAACTATTAGCCCAGATTTAAAAAAGTAGTACCGTTGTACTTAACCTCCTGTACTATGTAGATAGTAAACTAACCTCAAATAAAATTGCTTTATTATTCATTGTCTTAGTTGCATAGACTATTTATTTAGCCGAAAAACTGACAAGTTTTTAAAAGTGGATGGATATGTTGACGGCTATAACAGATTTTATTGTAGTACTCAAATTTTTATTAATCAATTTAAATTTAAGTATGTTTACCTATATTCTATAATTAAGTAATTTATAAACAGCCATTTCTTTAAGATATCATTCTCGTGAAAAAAGTATTCAACTCAACAGATTTATTATCTTGTTGGCGTCATTTACACTAGATGACATATTTTTTTATATGATACTTAAACTTAAGATTTAAAATTTACGCAATGGCAGTTCTTTTTATAAAAGCGCTTTGCAGATTTATTTTAAGAGTCTATATCAGATGCAAGTGAAATATAGTCTCGATTTTACCACACCCCGCGCAGGCCACGGTGCATATATACAGCCAAACCGAAATTATCGCGGCGAATGTCGAAGGTGGCCGATGTTCTAGTTACAGAACGGCATAGTGGAACATTTCAGATCGGGAGATGTTGAATTACCAGAGGCGGAGTACTAGAGGTTTCGTACGACATAAACCGACGAAAAAGTTGTATTGCGTCAAGCTTATAAGCTAAGCAGTAGCTAACCTTACCCTTCATGCGTCCTTGTCCTGCAATTAATATGTAAAAACAATAAAAAAAAAACGAAATTATTTTATTTACTTTGTTTAAAAATAGCTAAACAACTAAACAACACAACAATTAAATCGTTAATCTACAAAAAAAATTTCCATTTTACCGTTTCTTATTTAGTGCATAGTATTATTTTAAAAATTTTTCCTATAAAATGAAAGTATCAATGTGAGTCATATCATTCAACTCAGAATGGAAAAGGCGTTGAAATGATATGAAAAATATGTTTGTGTTATTTTAAATTTAAACTCCAATATTTTTATCAAATATGAAAGATTACGATGATGTTACATATATTGCTGAATTCAGAAAGAAATTTTTTAAATTGAGCTGAATATACAGGATACCTATATCATTTAGAACAAAAAAAATTAAGGCAATTTCCGGTCAAACCGGAAGTAAAAGATATGTATGTGACGCGCATATTTAATCAGTATTCGGAATGTCATATGTCCATTTCCGCATAATAATGTGGGGTGTAATTTTTTTATTTTTCAGTTTTTCGGCGTTTTCTTTTTATTTGACATTCAATTGTTTTTAATTTTCGGATTCCTTAGAAAAAAGCACATAAGATTATTTTTGAAGTTTTTTCCTAGGTTAAAAATACAGCAGAAAAATTGAGTAAGGTGCACTTAAAATGATCACCCTGTACATGAGGTTACTGCGCTTAAAATAAATCAAAACTAAAAATTATCATATTCACCTTTCATTGAGCCTTTCATTCTCCATATCAATTTGTGTGCATATGTCTGTAAATAGGGCTGGCCAGGTATGTCGAGAGGGGGGTGGAGAAGAAGTGATTTACCCCGGACCTGGGTTTTTTTGAGGAGATCGGTTTTCTTTGTGTTTTTAAACTTATTAAACCTTTCTCTTTTATTTTATTCAAATGGAATTTTAAAAAATAATTAGGAAATTACTATTTCTAAACATTTTCAAGCCTGCCATGTTATTGTTTAAAAAAATAATATTTGTTACGGATAATTCTACTAATGGTTGTAATTAAAATACTAACTGAATAATGATAATTCTATTTTTAAAATAAGAACACAAAAATACCACTTGAGATTAAAAAAAATGTAAACAATGCAAACTGAACATAAAAATACAATAAAAAAAATAAAATAAATGCACTTCAATTACGTAATACAGAATTAATTAATATTTTGTCATTGCTCCATTAGCGTCTAAAACTGCATGAAGTCTTGCAGGCATGGACAAAATCAGATTTCTTGCAAGGTCAACTTCTTGCGATAAGTTATCCCAAGCGTCTTCAATTATCCCTTCCAATTCTTGGGCATTATTTGGATGGTTATTTAATTTTCTTATATGTTTCACCATTAGTCCCCATACATTTTGAATTGGATTTAAATCCGGACTTTTAGATGGCCACGGTAACAACTCTATGTTTTTATTAAGAAACCATTGCCTGACACGATGGGCCGTATGTATGGAGCAGTTGTCTTATTGGAAAATAAAATTATTTTCCGGAAACACCTCTATTACTGACAGCAACATAATATTGTCTAATATTTCAATATATTTAATGGAATTGAGATGACCACCACTGTTCCAACACACACTTAACCCATTTAGGCTCATCCAAGCCCAGACATTGACTGAAAACCTTCCTAATATTTGTGGATCGAAAGTATATTTTTCGTCGTATCTAGTGGAAGGAGGCCTATATACGCAAACATATCCATCGTTACAGGATTTAAAAACCTTTTCATCAGAAAAGACAACTTGTCCCCAGAAGTTTTCATCATTGATTATATAGTTGAGTGCAAAAATAATGCTACCCTGCTTCTTTTCTTCTGAAAGTTTGTATTTTTTAGCCGCTGAACAACTCTTCAAGTCGCTTTGTAGTTTTATGCTTCTGCAAACAGTAGATACCGAAGCAGGGAAATTTGTCTCTGAAATTGCATTTACTGCAGTCTGAAAAGGGTTTTCTATTAGGTAATTTATAAGATTTTCATCTTCTTGATTATTGCTCTTTCTGGGCCTACCGGAACCAACTTTACGGAATACCGCTTGGTTGGTTTCCCATTTTTTTTAACACTCATTATCGTGGTTTTACTCACATTGTATTCAGCAACAAATCTTCTTATGGACCAACCATCTTCAATTTTAGAAACAATTCGAAATTTTTGAATATCTGTTAGATGTCGAACCATTTTTAATAATGACGCCACTGATTAACGTCAAAGTGACATTTGTAAGATTATTAATATCAATCAAAGAACGAATGATTTACATAGCTATAAAGGAAAGTGTACCAGTTTTTATTGAAATCAAGTGTACCCACTTTATAACAAATAAGTAAATTTGAGATATCTCTAGAATACACACGCCACTGTTGTTTACGCAAATCGCAACGTGGTTCCTAAGTGCCCGATTCCCCCTCCCGCAAACGAGTCCAGTGTATGCAAGTGCATCCGTGTTTCCGAAATATCATGCGAGATGGCAGCTATTATCGGAATACAGATATGCAGTTTTTAGTTTTCTAATAAATTTATTTTCAACTAATCCAAGAGTTGGGTCACATGAATATAAACGTTATAAACAGTAACTAATGTCGGAATGTTAAAAAATTTGGATACAAAATATTTAAAATGCATGCGAAAACTTTTTGACGACTTTAAAAAAAAGAAAATTACATTCCGACATTTTATACATATTTTTGAAACATCTTGTAAAAATCGCACTCAAATCGGATAAGTTTTAAACGAGATATTCGAGAATTATGATTTAATAGGGTATATAAGACTCTTAAGAGCATTTTGTGACGAAATTAATTTTGTATAACATCCTGTTACTTAATTAAGTTAATAATAATTGTAAGCAGGACCACCGAATTCACACACGGGGACGGCGCACTTTTACGAGGCCCCCTACAAGAGGAACTTTGTATTTTAAGATATTCTATAAACATCTTTTGTGTTTCTGAGTATAATATTACAAGACCTTATAAGAACAGTAATCATGAAAATATTTGCATACACTAATTTACAACAAAGTGTTTTAATGTAATACGTGTAGTATTTTTTTTTTTTTGTAACTAGAATCATTGTCTCTAACTTGCAACTCACGCTGGAAACGCAAATGCCATACGTCAAAATGAAATTTATCATTAATTTTCTTACTAGTTTAAATTTTAATATCAGGTTTTCAATATCCTGCTACATGTAATATTTTATGTCGCACATTGATCTATTTTAAGAAAAACAATAATTAAAACCCATATATCACGATATCCAAGAGACAAGCACCAATAATAGAATGGCGTTTAAACCTACTTAAATAGTGACTCGTCTGTGTGGAAATATTAATTGTGAATTATTTTCATGCAGTTCTAATCCGGTCGAGCCATAAATCTGTTCAATGCGACAGTCCAGAAGAGTCACATCCGTCAGATTGGTGTCTGATGTAAAGCTCCATGCGTTGGTCGTCAATCAAAAACCTCTTTGATCCAGGAGAGTGTGGATGTTGTTTTGATTGATTCATGGCTAACACGTGGAGGAGCAGGGAAGGTTTGACTGTGTCTGCACCGAGAATAGACCTAACTTTAGTAGGTCGGGTGCTAAAGATGAATAATATTGTAGAAATAACTAGATACGTTTTATATACTTAAATTATGAAGTAAACGAATCTGGAGGAATTTACACTGTGCTATTAAATTAAATTATTGCCAACGTTTCGATCATTTTTCCATCTTCAGGGCTCGGTTTAAACAAAATGAATTAAAATTAAGACGAAATCATTTCCAAAGAAGGACACATTGCGATGGGGCATGAGTAGGTCGGTTCGACTTCGTCCTGCCTAGTTTTGAAACCGGTCGGTTTGAGTGGCAGCATGCAATACAATGTCCTTAACCACCAAGGGAAGTAATTAAAAATAACATCTTGGTTTAGCTATCATTGAGTTGTTTATAGTTTCCTGGCCGTTTCGATTTTTTTTAATACTCATAGTGAGATAGGAATTTTGAGCGACATGCCAGAGACGGGTTTATGACCTAATGCTGTATCCCGAAAAACACGCGATATAATAATAAAATAAATGATAATTTCTGACAGTGTGTTTACTTACACATTAATTGTCTAATTTTTGTGATGTTTATTTATTATACTTATTATTTATTAAACTTATTACTGCATGTAAAACCTGTACCGGTAAAGGGTTGTCGATCGTGGAGAAATGTGGGACCTGGACCTTATATTTGTTTACTTGCTCGTTGTGTTCAGTGTGCAAACGGTTAGGATCGAAAACTGTTGTATATACGGCTGTTATAAAAATATTGTTTCATTTCTTTCATTTTTGTAAAATACATAATTTCTGTTGACGATTTTTTTGTCTTTTATTACTTATTGGTATTACGTAGTTTCTATTGAATGCAGTGCGGTAGTGGCAAGGAAATCCCCGTCTACAGAAACATACAATGATGAATTCGCGATTACCCCGATTTAGCGATCGATGGGGTGGAACTAACTAGTAAAGTGTGCGAATGTAGGGCTTTCCTATACATAAGTAAATACATGGCGTCGAAAAAACCCTAGACCTTAATTTGAGGAGACAGAGAAATTTAAACACGGACTTGGTGAACTTTAGGGTGGGCTATAACATCCCGTGGACGTAGTTGGACAACCAACTGTTTCGAAAATTTATCGACAACTGTGCTGAGAAAGATATGCGGGAATGCAACTTAAAGAAAATAATAAAAAACTGCTAAAACTGCTGCTATTTCGTAATCTGTGCTTTTAATAATAAAACTACTAGTGTTAGTGCTATACCCATCAAACTTTCAGCCCTCTTCAAACAACATGAAATTATTTTATACCTGTATCTTTCTGCGGTCTCTAACCCCCTTCAAACAAACCACAAAGAAGGTTACAAGCTCGCTTACAAGGTAAGATATTGTTTCATTATAAATGGAAAATTTTATGACGCAAAACCTGTATACTGTGATTGCGCCCGAAATTCCTATCTCTACTGATGATGGTCTAAGATGCCAAGGGCCAAACAGGAATCTTTACTCCTTTTCACTTTGATTCAAGCGTGATCGTAGTAGCTCTTATCATAGGCGAAAATTAAAGCATACCACCTTGTATATCGGTAAGCAGTCCCATGATTTATAAGTAACTACAGTTGTAAATCCTTCCGGACTTTCCGGAAATGTTACATCCCTATTTATTGCAATTTAGCGTTAAAAAAATCCCAACATAAACGTATTTATAGGAGCTATTTATATTTTTGAACGTAGCACCTGATCTACAGATAACTCTTGGCCCGGTCGGTCTGATTCCAACTTGACGACCAAGCAACGATTGTTAATATCTCGCTATTAATCTAACCTAATCACTTGACTGCCCAGCCCTGCTGTGGTGCCTTCCTCGCACTATTTATATACGGAGACTTACGACTGTGTCAATTAAAATGGAATATTTCAACCGGTAAAAAATTTAAAACAACACTTTTACGGATGGGCGATACTATTTTGAAACGGACCGCAGATTAAGACTGTTTATTAAATTTGGTTAATTAGCCATGACACCTGTTCAAAGTTAATGAATTTATTTTATTAAATTAAATTAGGCATTTTCAAGGCAGTAAAAGTTATTAAACTATTTTTTAAATATGTTTTATCCTATATTTATTAAGCTATAATGGTTTCTTAAATTTAAATTATGTAGGTATAATAAACTCATATTCTATGACATCTATAATTCGTATTATTTAAGATTTCTTCTATCAGTCGTGAAATCTTTCATACGAAATTGTATGACTGACAATGAGTTATGAAACAAACGGTTTAAAACAATGTCTATGTCATTCATTCAAATTCAAATTATTTTCACAGTTTAATACCATATTTTATTTATTTATTTAGAATAAGTACAATACAGAAATATTACAAACATAAAAAGAAAGAGGAATACGAACACTTTGTAAGAATTTTTTTTACTTCCTTTTAACGTAAACTTTGATCTTTGCTTATACTTATTGTAAATCATCTTTCTTCGGACAAATCACCAACTAAATCAAAACAAATGGATTTGTAAATACATGAAGAGTAGGGTGGAGCGAAAAATTTCAAATTTAAATTTTCGTTTCGCTATAGCGCGGAAAAGTTGCCTTAGGTGCATACTAGCCTAACAAAAAAAAATTATCAAAATCGGACAATATCTTCCGATCGCGCAAAACGCCGATAGTTTTAAAAAATGATGAATTTTGGCACTTTTTTCGTATTTTTTTTTCTATTTGGGGTTTGTATTTTTTTATCGCTATAGTGCTAAAACGTTAGTACTAATGTTGAATAGCCTGCAAAAAATATATAACTGCTTTTAAAGCATATCTTCCGATTGCGCAAAACGTCTGAATATTTGCAAAAATTGCAAATTTTTCGTTTTTTTTTATAATTTTTGAAGATTTTGTTTAGGTTTTTTTTTTAATGCTATAGTGCCTAATGGTTAAAGTAGGTATTTGTATATAAGAGGAAAAATAATTTTGTTATTTGGAGAATGTCTTCCGATCGCGCAAGTGATATCTATATATCACTATTTACATTCAAATGTGCAGCTCTTCGCTTGCTTAGAAATAATCTAATTAATTTTAATTTCATAATCTAAACAACCCAGAACTCACCACGAGGAGGTGGCTGCACTTCGAGTTCCACCCGCACCCTTCCCTCCATCCAACCATTAAGAGTGTGTGCTATTTACAATATTTACATTTTACATCCTCGTCTTATTTTTCATTTATGCCGATGCCACTTTGTAATTTGCCTTAGTTGCCAATTCTTCTATCAGGTCTCTCGATGTAAGTGTCGCTCTAATGTATCCGTCCCTTGATTGTAGTCCGCATGCCTTAAGTGAAGCTTCGGTTACTAGCTTCACGCAACGCTCTACGGCTTGCGTGTGACATGGGAACTCTTTTATATCCCAATCAGGGACCTCACCCGATTGTATGAAGCTTTTAATTTCTTTATTACTTACCGCACGGAGAAGAGGCGAAGACGATATTTTTGTAGCGTTCCAATCTATCATTTTCGTATAATCTAATGCATCAAATTTGAGTGAAGGAGTGCGAAAGTTCCTAATGCCTTTCCCAGTCGAAGCAGATTGCCTGGCTTTGAGCACTCTCCTGAGCCCTAACTCTCTAATGTGCCTCCTCTTATCAAATATCATGGCTATCAAAATGGGCATTGCCCATCCTGAAAACATTTTTTGATAGCCATGATATTTGATAAGAGGAGGCACATTAGAGAGTTAGGGCTCAGGAGAGTGCTAAAAGCCAGGCAATCTGCTTCGACTGGGAAAGGCATTAGGAACTTTCGCACTCCTTCACTCAAATTTGATGCATTAGATTATACGGAAATGATAGATTGGAACTCTACAAAAATATCGTCTCCACCTCTTCTCCGTGCGGTAAGTAATAAAGAAATTAAAAGCTTCATACAATCGGGTGAGTTCCCTGATTGGGATATAAAAGAGTTCCCATGTCACACGCAAGCCGTAGAGCGTTGCGTGAAGCTAGTAACCGAAGCTTCACTTAAGGCATGCGGACTACAATCAAGGGACGGATACATTAGAGCGACACTTACATCGAGAGACCTGATAGAAGAATTCGCAACTAAGGCAGATTACAAAGTGGCATCGGCATAAATGAAAAATAAGACGAGGATGTAAAATGTAAATATTGTAAATAGCACACACTCTTAATGGTTGGATGGAGGGAAGGGTGTGGGTGGAACTCGAAGTGCAGCCACCTCCTCGTGGTGTGTTCTGGGTTGTTTAGATTATGAAATTAAAATTAATTAGATTATTTCTAAGCAAGCGAAGAGCTGCACATTTGAATGTAAACAGTGATATATAGATATCACTTGCGCGATCGGAAGACATTCTCCAAATAACAAAATTATTTTTCCCCTTATATACAAATACCTACTTTAACCATTAGGCACTATAGCATTAAAAAAAAAACCTAAACAAAATCTTCAAAAATTATAAAAAAAACGAAAAATTTGCAATTTTTGCAAATATTCAGACGTTTTGCGCGATCGGAAGATATGCTTTAAAAGCAGTTATATATTTTTTGCAGGCTATTCAACATTAGTACTAACGTTTTAGCACTATAGCGATAAAAAAATACAAACCCAAATAATAAAAAAAAATACGAAAAAAAGTGCCAAAATTCGTCATTTTTTAAAACTTTCGGCGTTTTGCGCGATCGGAAGATATTGTCCGATTTTGATAATTTTTTTTTGTTAGGCTAGTATGCACCTAAGGCAACTTTTCCGCGCTATAGCGAAACGAAAATTTAAATTTGAAATTTTTCGCTCCACCCTAATGAAGAGCTCCTGCGCAAAACTAGATAAGTCCGAGATATATGATTCTCCAAAATATAACAATTTCTTCCTGACACAATTTTGTGTGCTCTAAAGAAAAGTGTCTTTGGGTAGACAGTTTGTAACATTTCCACGACCATACTAGCCAAATATGAACAAAAAGTAATGATACATTTTCAAACTATTTACAAAAAACAGCAGGGCTTGTTAAGGTCTACATTAACTAGTTTATGGATTTGTTTACTTTTATTTAAAACAAGTAAGAATACAAAAAAAAACTACATTACCTTCTACATCCGAAACAAAGCTTCTTTCATTTTTCGTGATATAAAAAACAGACAAAAAGACAAGAGTAAAATAATAGCCGACGAACGTCTTTGAATTTGAGAAAATTTAATGAATAATGGTAATTAATTGTATTTTCTGTGTCTGCGCTGCAATCTGAGATGGACACATCACGGCTATTCTGCAAATCTGAAATCTAGAATGAGACGTGTCGTATATTTTGCCTATTGTCTTGCAAAAGTTCAAAAAAATGGTCAGAAGTCATCGATGGCATATGGCGAGGACTTGTTCACTTTTGTTCTGCGTAGAATTATTATCATGACATATTTTTTCGAGGGTTTTTTTACAATTTACTTAGATTTAAAACGGCTTATGGTCTAAATATACTTTGGATTCGTATTCAGCGGATCGAAATACATAAAAATTAGGCTTGGCTTAGATCCACAACATTTTTTTTATTACCGAAACACCCAATTTTCGCTATTTTTTACGGTTTTTCAATTTACTCGATATTTGAGGGTGTACGGTCCAAACTGACTTCAAATTCGGATTCAGCGGGTCGAAATACATGTCGGGAGGTAGGTGGCGTTAAATGTACAAACAACTTTTTTTTTTGTGCCGGTGGCATTTTTTCGATTTATACTTTACTTTAGGGATACATTGTATATGTAAATAATCAATTTCAGTCATGACTAATATAAAAAAGGCGTAATTTATTATATTGTTTTAATATTTTATTTGATATAAGGCTATATTTTTCTTCGATTAGGTAAAATCTGAAATACCATCCTTAGTTTTGTTTATTTTATAACTCAATACTTTAAATATACTTTCAAATTATTTATCAGTTCAATAAATTGTATTTTAGTGTCTATCTTCTGAAAAACATACCTGATGACATGATGAGAGATTGGGGAACCTGTTTTTCTGGGCAGAAGATATTAAGATAAATATATTTATTTTGATAATACTTCCTTCAACCAATCATCATAAATTTAGAAACTAAACGCTTATATTTCTCATAAAGTCATTCCAGTATTTTCGTTCGATAATAAATAAAATAATGGAAATTCGGTATGTGACTTGAGTGGTTATATACTTCAATCAAGCGCTTGTACACCGAGTGATATTGACTTACAGCTAATATTTATGGGCAATTTAGTGTCGTTTCATAGAGCACCAATATTGGTCTGATAACCACTCAGTTATAAATCAAACTAATGTGCTATTATTGCACTGTCGGCGAAAATAGCGGGATATTGAAGACCCCTTCGTATAATATTATATTTTAATGTACACTTTAGTTTTTACTTTCATGCGGTTACTACGGGGAGATTTAAAACCACAATATCGGCAAATTCAATGCCGAGCGTTAACTAAAATCCAATAACGAGCGTTTAACTAATCTTGGTGATATTTCATAAAACACCATAAAAAATATGGTTATTTTCTAGAACACGCACTTCTAAGATACCACAAAACTAATTATACCGACACACTCTATCTACACATCATCAGATGTTCATTGCACAGTGTCATATCTTGTGCAAACATCCCATTTATATGGCTGTCTGTGTCTTTTGTTTAAAAACGCTGTCAGGTGTCGTACGATGTTCTCCGATTTTGCCAGAATGAGATAATTCAACCAAGTTAGGGACAAATTCCTGACGTTTATTGTTCTAATAATGGCAGGTCAAATATTTATGTTTAGATTGTTACAATCTGGCAACGCTGTTGGCCGCGCATTTTATTAATTTCTCCTGTTGAAATAAAGTACATCTATCGCGGGGATTCACGTGAGAGTCCGCGAGTACGTTTCAGATAATTTTAACTTCATGTTGACAAATTTCTTTTTAATAAAGTCTTCGCGAAAAAGGTTTTCAGGTTAGTATAAACAAAAAGTTGAGAGCTGATTGGTTGAAGGCGTATAGGGACGCTTACTCAATGCTTAGAGGGCTTTTTTCATGAAGACACCATTTCAGTTCTTTGTTACTGCGTGACGATTAAACTTGGCGATCAATATATTTCAATATAATTTGCAACATAATTGTTTAAAAATGTCGGAAACAGCGGGCGCGTCGAGTTGCGTTAATAGAGATTCACCTGTGCCTCGTTGTGATAAGTGTCGGGTACTTTTTTCATCGACACGGCATCGTACCGTGTTATTATAGCTGTCCTAAGTGTTCAATAAGGTTAGTGCCAACGTTTAAAGATGATTTAAGTATGTTTCAATTTCAAATAAAACAAGAAAATATCCCTTGCCCTACAAAAATAATTGACATTTAGTGAAATATCAGTCATTTTCGGCTCGCTATTACCCACCCAGCACCCTTATTCGCTCCACGATCCCGTAAGTTTCTTGGCTTATTTATTATTTGCACAACATTTCTTATGTCACAAATTGTTACTACATCGTTTGTGAGTAAATTTATGCAAAAAATTTCGAAAATTTCCAAACGTGCGTGTTCTAGAAAATTACCAAAAATATATAGCTTCATACAGTGTCCATTTAAAGTTCCTTCCCTTCTCCTTACTTTTTGAAAAACCGAGTTAAAACCCGGACAAAATTTAGGTCAAATCATGTTGAATGAACTATTTTTTGATGATGAATTGGTTGTTTCTTTGTAGATTCAAAGATGGTGCCAAACAGAATAAGAAATACACCAAAAGAAATAGAAATATATTTGAAATCGCCGCAACAAGAAACCAACACAGGGCACTGTTTTAGGTGCTCTTCTGGTGATCTTTTACAGTAGCGGAAGCATATCGAAGATTCTATTCAAAATAAAATTCAAATATTAAATGAAATCCTAAATATATTTTTGTCCTTGAATGAAGAAACTTCAGCAATGATTGAACATCCTGGATGCAACTGCTCCCGCATCCGGATTAAATATCACTAATGGCAATAATAATAGCTTCCTAATTGATCGTTTAGATTAAAAAACTATAAGAAACAGCCTTGCATCCACATCCGGAATGAATTTAAGTCATTGCAATATTGGAACCATAGATTAATATATTGTAAAAACTAATTAATTAATAAACTACATTATAATAATTGTTAAAATTAACTATTAAAGTTAAAATTATAAATTTATAAATATATTTTATTCAGTAAATTAATTAGAACATTCCTGGATGCGAGGTACTTTTACGTTCTGGATAGTTTTTTGGAAAAAGCGATTTTCATTCTATTTTTCCAGAATTTCTCATAAATTCTTTCTACATATCTTTATCATCTTTAAGTGCCCTCAGAATTTTGTTCAAGGTTGGTATCTACCTGTTGAAACAGAATTAATGAACTTTTCTTCTGATAGCATTACTGGTGTCTTCACACATAATTTTCCTTAACGTAAGTGCAGGTCCAGGACTGAAAGAGGAACAGGATCTGGTATACATAGTAAAAACCTAAGGACAATCCTTAGCTATGCAATTGAGAATCACAGTACAGTGTATTCCAGGCCGAAATATACGCAATTCTACGGTGTATAGGCGAAAACTTGAGGAGAGTTTACACAAACAAGCAGATCCATATTGTCTCAGACAGTCAGGCGGCACTAAAGGAACTAAAATGCTGTAAAGTGACGTCTAGACTAGCAAGAGATAGTCTAGAAGGACTCAAAGCTCTGGCAGAATGGAATACAGTCAAACTAATCTGGGTGCCAGGACATAGTGAGGTCTGGCAAACGACAAAGCTGACGAACTTACCAAATAAGGATCATCTACAGCATTTCTTGGGGAGGAACCAGTAATTGCAGTGCCAAAGTGCAACGGAAAGGAGGTGGGTATCAGACTAGGTTAAAAAAGAACACAATAGATATTGGCGAAGGACAAAGATACGGCAAAACATTCATAACCGAACCGTGCAAAAAAAAAGCTCAAGAACTACTTACGATAAATAGGAACCAAGGAACCAGCTGAGAATTGTAACAGGGTTACTCACAGGTCATGCACCAGTTAAGGAACACCTATGGGATTGTATGAAGATAAGCAGGGATGCAGGCTCTACGAAAACAGCGTAATACACACAGATATACAATGTGGCAGCTATTAGAAGAAAGTTGACAATGGCAAAGTTTACACTAGTAGGCCCAGATGAAACCAAAGTACGAAATTTTAGACTCTAGTCGAACGAATTTGTTAAAATCAGCGAAATTTGTTTCTTTTATTCTGTTTTTAATTGTGGCCAAGATCTCAAATTATTTTATGGACTTGATGTGACTAAAACGAAATTTTTTTATAACATAGACAAGTCTCTAAATGTCGTAGTTTCCAAGATGAATTCCTATATTTGTAATAAAAACTACAGTGTGCCAGTTCCCCTTGACTTTTAAACCATCATTATGATGACACAAATTCCTAGGGACCATTTTTAATTATGAGTAAATATAGGCAGGTAATATGATTATGATTAAAATTACTACTTGTATAAATTTCATTACCATATCCATTACTATTAATTGATAATTATCGATTATCCCAGTTACGCAATTTAATTATGATTTTGCAATAATGGGTACAAATAAATTATGAATGTATTTACAAGATGATTAGGAGTTATCGTTTCACAGGACTGTTTGTAATTGGCTGGCACATAGGACACAACAGTCATTGTAATTAATATTTAAAAATTATAAATAGCCAGTCACACAAAGCATATGCATACAAGGTGGGTAATGTAATAAATAATTGTTCATGACACATGATTTTGTCATTTCACTGGCTGGGACAGATTATTTAAATCTGCATGATGGACAACCATGTTGCGAGACATATCATTAGCCCGTGGACAATGCTAATTCACATTTTATGATTTACTCGGCTGATTATCGTTGTCCATGTGTGATGGCCAACTATAACTGGTCACCAGATTTCCAGTTTCATTTTACAGCACTTCAATAAAGTAGGTGGTGAATATATTAAACGATTTAGGGCAGCGAAATACACTTTTATCCATTTATATTTATATACTTTAATAAGAAAACAGCTGTTTTAATTCTAATGACTTTATTATAACTTTAAATAAAAACATGGCCTAATTTTCCTTAAACTACTTCGAGTGTTTGACAATTTGTAAAGTCAAACCGTAGTCACTTATTGTTTAATTAAATGCGCCCTTAATACTATCATATAAAAATAAGTAGGCACCTGTCAAGCGGTGTTTAGATTATTAACGTTTTTTTAACTTTGTTGGTGTGAATTGTCGGTTTAAAAAATGAAAAAATGACCGATATGTATTTCATTTGTGGGCTAGCTAATAGTAATAATGTAGAGGCTGATATACTTTATGAAGAACACTTTTCCAACTGACGTCATCCAGATCAAATAGTGTTTATGAATAATCTAATGCTCTTAAGGCAAATAAGATATTTGAAATCTTATCATAGTTGTGGAAGAAGGGCGACGGTAAGAACGGATCGACAGAAGGAAATGATACTTGAAACAGTTGAGGTGAATAGTATTAATTCGAACAATAAGAGTTGCAGCAACGGAACGTGTGAGTAACGCCGATTCATCGCACGTTTAAGAAGCAATCTATTGCATCCATATCATTTACAAAGGGTTCAGGCATTGAATCCTGAAATATAGTACCGCGAATGAAAGTCTGTGCATGGTTTGCACGGCAATTTATTCGAAACCATTTATTTCATTCTTCTGTATCATTTACGGATACAGTTGGATTTAATGAGGATGGCATAAATGTTCATATTAACCACTTCTGGACCGATAAAAATCCTCACTGAATAATTGAATCAAGGCACCAACAACCTTTTTCAATTAATATCTGAGCTGGAATAGTCGAAAATTTTTTTTTTGGTCCATTTGTTCTACCCTGAAGGATTCATGGAGAATCTTACCTCGATTTTTGTCAAAATGATTTGCCACTTCTAATAGAGGACATTTGACGTAGATTATGCTAACGTATTTTTATGCACGATGGAGCGCTGGATTACTATCTATAGAGTCATTTAAAATCTTATGTTTATGCTGTTCCTATTCCTGAAAAAAATCTTATTTATATAAAATATTCAGATACACATGATACATACAATAGTTGATTATGATCAAGGATATAGAAGTAGTGTACGATTTCGACAGTTTAAACAATTTTGTGAAGGCTATGAATAAAGAGGGTGAAGGATTTAAATACTTAAGTGAATTTTTTCGTCAATTAAGTGAAACCAAACTTAAAGAACGAATTTTTATTGGAATTAGAAAATTGCTTGACGATGCAGATTTTAAAGGAACACTCAACAGACAGGAGCTCAGAGCTTGGAACTTATTTATAAGCGTAGTCAGGGGATATTTAAGGGACAAGAAAGATGAGAACTACAAGCAACTAATATACGAACTTTTAGATTCGTACCAAACGCTTGGTTGTCATATGTCTTTATAAATTCACTTTCTGCATTCTCATTTAATTTTTTCCTGAAAATTTAGGTGAGGTAAACGACGAGCAAGAGAAAGATTTCATCAAGATATCAGGACAATGGAAATTCGTTATCAAGGACGATGGGATCCAGCCATGATGGGTGATTACTGTTGGTTCTTAAAGCGTAACGATTTGACCCCCCACATAAAAGAAAAACATGAACTGAGCATACGTTTTTCAAAAATTATTCTCCATCTTTGTAGATATATATATATGTAAGCCTAATCTATGTCATATACATCATTGATATACCGGGTGGCCACGAGTCAATGTACGCCCACAATATTTTAACTGTTTTTGAATTTAAAAATTTGTTTTTGGTATGCATAAATTAGACAATAATAGGCTACTTTTAGATCAACAGGAATGAAAATATAACTGCCGGTTGAACCGGAAGTGACTTCAACTTTTTTTTCTTAAATAGAATGACTATATTTTTTTGATGGTTTCTCATTAAGCATAAATTTTTAAGTGCAACAGTTTTTTCAGCTTACCTTTTAAAAATACTTTTATTATTACGAAGAATATCATTAAGAAATGATTAATGGCGAAAAAATTATAGTTTATAAATCATTATTTCTGATTAATAAAAAAAATAGCACAGTTCCATTAAAAATTTTTCCATAGGACCCCTACGGAAATGAAAAAGAAAATTAAATTCCGGTTTTTTGAAAAAAATGACCTAAAAATACTGGTACCTATCAGTAATTCAAACAACTATTTTCTTCTTTACAGACAAGTCTACAACCTTACTAATAATTTCCATAGCCTACTTAGTAATTTTCTTACATCGCATTCATCTGACGCGGCCATTTTGAAAAAATTAAAAAACTATTCGTATCTCACATATTTTTCGGAATTTTTAAAATCTGAAGAAACTGTTGCACTTAGAAATTTATGCTTAATGAGAAACCATCAAAAAAATATAGTCATTCCATTTAAGAAAAAAAGTTGCTGTCGCTTCCGGTTCAACCAGAAGTGATATTTTTATTCCTGTTAGTCTAAAAGTAGCCCATTATTGTCTAATTTATGTGTCTCAAAAACCAAATTTTTAAATTCAAAAACAACCAAAATATTGGGGGCGTACATTGACTCGTGGCCACCCGGTATAGCAATAAATAAATAAATTAGTAAAATTAACAATAATGTTATTCCTGCCCATAATGTTTTATTAATGCAGCAAGAAAACGGTACATGTTACGATTTTTTGCTTGTCATTTCTGTAATCAGAAGGCATTATTCCAGTAAGATATGCTATTCAGGTACATGTTACAAAAAAAATATACTTTTTTGTCCGCAAGTGTTGATATTAATAACAGAAATATTTAATCGTATACCCTCAACTAAAGGCGGTAACAATCCAGTATCTCCTGTAAATGTATAAATGTTATTTGAGTCAGATAAAAGAAGTAATTACACTATTTAATGGCAATAAAAACCCAACACCCCTCTTATAATAAAGTAGATCGTATCCTTCCCATAACAATAGTGAAACATCAAGAGAAGTTGGTCGGATCTACATCACCGTGGACGTAGAAACGTATCGGCTGTGACGATAGGGACTATATAGAGGGCCTTAGCCGGCCCATTTGCTCGGTAATTGCGTCATTTGAATGCTGATACTTCGCAATACTCGTATTGGTGCCTGTCTAAACGGCAGGCAATATCTAGTGTGCCTTGCCTGGCCTCGTATTTGTTTAGGATTACCTCTTTGTTTATTCCAAAATACTTCCTCGGCATTTTGCATCCGATATGGCATCGTTTAACCTTCCAGGAGTGGTTTGTGTGGCGAGTAGCTAAAAAAATATGGTTCTTCAGTCCAGGTGCATCCAGGTTATTGAAATTTTTCAATTTTGTGATTCTTTATTGGGGAATACTAAGCAGAATTTTATGTGTGTAAATATGTTTCCGTATTTTTTTCGACTTCCATAAGTACAGGACTCAGTCATAAATTCATTTATAATTACGACGAAAGAACACAAATTTAGTTGCTTTTAAATTTGACGGTACCTAGATCCGGTGTCTTATAGCTTATGTACAGCTGGTGTCAACATACATTTCCCACTGAAAAAGACATTTAAATTATGTAGAACAGCCACGAAGTAAAAAAAAAAATTAGTTTTACACATTTTTTTTAGTACTCTCACCTGCGCAAAAAAGAGGGACAGTAAGAAAATTGGTATATTTTCAATTAAAATTTTTTTCAGAGTAAACAAAACATTTGAAATTGTTTCTTGGTGTATTTGCTAAACCTCCTCGCTTAAAAACATAGTTATTTTAGAAGGATACTTCAATTTTTAGGATAAAAGGTGTCCGATGAGAATTTGGGTACGTGACATGGACAAAGAATAGGCGGTTATAAAATGAAATTTCTTTATTCAGTAACGAGTATTACCTCCCTTAGCTCTGATTAGATACTCAAGTCTACATTGCATGCCCTCAATTACGTGTTCTATGGCCTTTTGAGGAACGTTATCCCACTCTTCATGTAGTGCATCCCTAAGTTACTGTAATAATAACAACTGCCGACGATGTTACCTGATCCGTCTTTTCAGCATATCCCATACGAATTATATGGGATTTATGTCAGCACTACGTGCTGGCCAGTCGACAGCTTCAATACCGACATCATGGAGGTAGTCTATCACAAGTCTGACCACGTACAGATACCGGCTGCATATTCGTAATGAACGCATGTTATAGCTACTTCGGATTGCACGATTCGGGTATATATCGAGCGCGTGTAATATCAACGTTTCTGTCTACTACGGATGCTTGATACAATCATGAAATGTAATATTTATTTTGCGCATTAATTGGCTACTTTGTAAGTTAAATAATTATAAACATGGATTTGCCAGATAATTTCATGGAAAGAAAACGCATTAATTATACCGCCACACAAAAAAAAGTTGTCTGAAGTGTACATGCGATATATGGTTTCCGAAGTATTTAAGACTTTGTGCTTACGAGCCGTGCTTTACGTGTGATCCATGGTTTCCGAAGTATTTTTCCCGCTGAATCCTAATCCCGTATCAGAATTGCTCCACCACCCTTCAATCTTCAGCAAAATGCTGAAGAATCTTCAGGAAAATGAAGATTTTGTGCTTATGCGCCGTGCTTTACGTGTGATACATGGTTTCCGAAGTATTTTTTTCCCGCTGAACGCGAATCCGGTGTCAGAATTGCTCTATCACCCTTCAATCTTCAGCAAAATGCTGAAGAATCTATAGATATTGAAGTATTTCTGTATTTATAGGTGTTTGCGGTAGCGGCTTCATATGATCCAACTGTTTTACGGATCCAACAATCGACTACGGAACCCTCTCGCTCTTTATTTGGCTTACAAATCTAGGTATTTTCCATACGCTCACTATAGTTTTGCCTTTAGCTGCATTTGGGACACCCCACGTGGTGACGGTGGGCAACGGACCTCACCATTTTACCGGCTAAGTTCCCAGATAGCGGCTTTCATGCCGTCATGGCAGCTAAAGGTAATAGCTTTACGATGCAGGGACGCGCACGAAAAGTGCGATTCCCAGTATCGGCGGCTGGACTGTGGGAAAACGGGCTCGCAGTCGTCGTCATCATACGACCGTAGCGCTGTATCGGTGGGTGACTTGGCCGTTACAGAGTATGAGACTACAAGAAATATTCAATCTTTGCATAACTGTACAAGTATGAGAGATTATTTTTGTTATATTTGTGCAAAGTTCATCTAATATATTTCATATTTAACCTTTTAAATTTTATACATAGTATTTTATTTAACGTTATACCTCTTATATCTAGTCTTTTATTTCATTTACTACACATTATATATCTAGTCTCATACTTCTACATCTAGTCTTACACCTCCTATCTAGTCTTACATCTAATCTCATGCATCTTATTTCTAGACATTTTTTCATTTTATCTTATACATATTACATAAAGATTTATACGTATTATATCAAGCCTTGTACGTCTCATGTGATGTCGTATATATCTTAAGTATGGTCTTATGTCTCATCTAAAACTTCACATACATTGTAATGTGGTATATTTGGCCCTTACCTTTATTACAAAAAAATTTATTTTCACCTTTCAGAATTTTCCAGGCTCTGCCGTATTGAATGGGCAATTACCGAGGCCACGGTTTTAAATAAAGGCAATTAGGTTATATATATAGTCTTATACGTGAAATTGATAACTGAAATCCTTCACCTTCTTAATGTTCATTATCATTTTTCCAAAGATTAAACAATGCTAGAGTATTTTAATCATGATGAAAAATTGCTTGAAATACTATATATAGCACTTAAATTGTCAGTGCAAAAGTTTCATTTTTCTGAAGATTCATCAGCGTCTTACCGAAGACCAAAGGGTGATTGAGCAATTCTGACACCGGATTCGTGCTCAGCGGGAATAAATACTTCGGAAACCATGTATCACACGTACAGCACGGCTCGTAAGCACAAAGTCTTCATTTTTCTGAAGATTATTCAGCATTTTGCCGAAGATTGAAGGGTGGTGGAGCAATTCTGACACCGGATTCGTATTCAGCGGGAAAAAATACTTCGGAAACCATGTATCACACGTAAAGCACGGCTCGTAAGCACAAACTCTTCATTTTTTCTGAAGATTAAAGGGTGATGGAGCAATTTTGACACCGGATTCGTATTCAGCGGGAAAAAATACTTCGGAAACTATGTATCACACGTGATGCACGGCTCGTAAGCACAAAGTCTTCATTTTTCTGAAGATTGAGGGGTGATGGAGCAATTCTGACACCGGATTCGTGTTCAGCGGGAAAAAATACTTCAGAAACCATATATCGCATGTACATTTCAGACAACTTTTTTTGTGTGTGGCGATGTTATTTTACGACAACATTGTCTGATGAGAATTGTAGTTGTTTTCATCAAACTTTGTAAATCATTGTCATATAATACATATTAAAGAACTATAAATAATTGCAGTAAAATTGTTGTAGTTGTAAACATCAAATTTAATATTGTTTAACTGTTTGATCTCTTAGTATGGTAAAAGTAACCAATTACGTCAAAGTAAGAAATCAACTATAATGTACAGAAAATTACTATGCAGTCTTTGTTGAACTCAAAGAAACATTGTACAAAGTACCTACATATTGTACGGATTTTAATAAAAATATGAACGGAAAATTCCGCTACAAATTGTTTGGTATTGCGAAATAATAGGTAGCAAAATCTGCTCCAAATTGTAGTAATAGTTTTAATTTAGAGATGTACGTACGCAAGCAATAAGTCACCATCAGATTTGTTTACCATCAGGCCGTTGCTTTTCCGTTTGCATTCCAAAATGCCCTCCAGTTGAAAAGATCTAATACCCAACTGGTGATTTTGTGACATTTACAATGTGAGTACTATGAGTGGTGATTTCTATAAACATAACTAACCGCATGGACAATTTTCTCAAATCCCAACCTTAAATAGTTGGGCGTTTCTTGAACTAATTGCGTCATTTCGAGGTAAGTTTTAATATTGCCTAACATTACAGTGAATCTTTATTTATAACTTTTAGAACAACAAAAATTGAGAAGGAAGTTCGTTTTATTAACTGTGGTGGATATAAAAGAATTGATTCCGTTAAATAATAACAACGTTGACAGATTTATTCTGAACTACAGTATTTCCACTGTAAGTAATGGTTATAATAATTATACCTTACAATAGTGTAGTAGAATAGTCAACAGAAACCTGAACATAATCCAAACATAAAATAGTAAATTCTACAAATTTTAGTAGCATCTTCTACAATACTTCATGACGATAACCACACTTTGTATTACAAACCTAAACAACGAAATTGAGCCAGTCGCTCTTTCTTTTGCAAGCGTTTGCAAGTTTATGTTGCAAATAACCTAATAACTTGTAGTTTAATTTGACTATAATTTCTTTTTGATATTTACTACAATTTTTTGTTGTTCCTATTTTTGTAGTAAATGTCCATACAGTTGCAGTATTTATAACAACCCTTTTTCTCCGTATATATTTATTATAAGGTTGGATTTCGGCTCATGGGTCTGAGTGTAATGATATTTTTAAGGTAATTTTGGGGCAAGGAAAATTAAATAGAAAAGTATTAAATTCATTTTAAACGATTTTAGGGAGCCTCGTAATGAGCGCGCATTATTACAGAAACGCTGCGATCACACATGTATGGGTATTCGGCTTTTTTAATTTCAAATTTTTTCCCCCTGTGGACAACTGTATCGAGGAAAATCCAATTTTCAGTGATTTCGCGGACGCTAAAACCAACATCAATTAAAGCAGCTCTACTCTAGAAGAATCTTTCGAAAATTACCAGCACTTAAAATAATCGGCAGAATGCAAGCCAGTACTAAACAATTTCTCACGGTGATTAAAAATGTTAAAATTTATCAGCTTTTAAAATTACCATATAAGGAAAAGAAATAAAAAATTTTAAGAAAAAATTAACAAAAAGCTGCAAGAATGCGAAACAAATGATTCTACATATTTTGCGTACACTGAGAAAAATGTTAATTAAAAATATAAATATATTTCTTGCTCTCCAATTTTTTGTGTCGGTCGGTATAAGCAAAAGTCTCACCTTCCTAAGCATTCATGCATATTAGAATATTTGGTTTGGTAATCATAATTGAAGAATTTGAAGACTTATTTAAAAACGTTTATTTTATAATTTTACAGAGTTTAATTAAAAATTTGAAATAGGCCAATTAAATCTGAAAATCGCCCGCAGAACTACTAGAAAAATCAATGAGGCAAAAATTAGTAATTACCAATATTATCCACTATATTTATTATTCGTTTGTTTATATAAACACCTAGTAACTGACAAAAGTAAGTTGTACTAAAAAACAGCAATTCAATCACTGTAGTCTGGCTACAGATATTATTTGGCTTTAGTGGAAAAGCCGGGGGTAAACCCTCTTGGTATCACAGTAGTCGAAGGCCGATAAAGCGAGCTACACTGTGCAGTCAGTAGTAAGTACAACAAACTCATACTCGTAGATCTTTTCTGAATGGCATCTCCCACCACCCCAGACGATGGTATCCATCCATCGGAGGCGTCACCTCGTCCTTGTCTAGAGCGTCGGGACGCCTTGCTTCATCTCGCTCTTTAACAGCCTTCACTCTAAAAGCATGCACGCGATATATAGAGGGACATTATGTCAAGGGGAACAGATGTATAAAATAAATATCCGCGCTGTATGCGCCACGACGAGAGCCATGATTCCGGAATCGCATAAATCAGGGCAGCGGGTTGTGCTAGCCCGCTGGAGACTTGGGGCCGGGGAGGTCGCCCCCCGATAGAAGCTAAGGGTGCTACATTTCGATACCTATATCATTCACCGAGCTCTCTACTTACATAAATATGTTTTTCTTATGATTTCAATAAGGAATCTGTGCTTCTCCTTTTCTGGGAAGTCATTTTTCAACTTTAATGAGTTTGACCTAAAATACTTAAAATTTGGATTTTGCTTTGTTGAGGTCGTTGTTATGAACAAGACTGCAAATGGCAAAAATATACTACGGGGAAACATCATCTGAAATTAATATAGCTTCTAGGTATGACAATATTTGCTGAAAAAAATCTGCAACCCAAGTGACCATGGCAGTTTCTCATTTGTAGTTTAAAAACATAAATAAAACATAAATAAGGTTTGTTGCACACAAAATCTTATAAAATTATAATAATATCGTCTTTATTTAAAGAATTATATATAAATATACATTATTTCCTTCAGCTAAAAAGAAGGCGAAGTTTAGCCCAGTGGTTGCTCTTACACTTAACCTTCTTCGTTACTGTACACATACAAATGATAATGTTACGTCTTTGCTATCCACACAAACACACCACACTGTGAATTCGTTGGTTGAAAGTCCAGGTAACACTTACTCACTACTTTATTAACTAATTAATAATTAACAACAACAGATTAATGACTGTCTTAACTATAATTACAATTAAACACTTATAAGTCTTTATCTTATTTCTTAATTACTCGTTTACTTTCAACTTAAGACTGACTCTCGGAACACCGTGCCCCTTATTTATACATCCATTCACGCGATCTAGAACATTCCGGAACATTCTCAGCCATTCTCGTACATTTCTAGTCTCATCTATTCAGTCTACACAGTCCAGTGGCGTAAAATAATATAGATGGATATACATAAGCAAAAAATAACTGTAGAATCAAATACGTAAATGGCATCCCAAAAATTATTACCGATCATTTAAACTAATAATACCCAAAAACACCCAAGAACTGACTTGTAGTTACCAAAATGTAAGAGGACTTAACAGCAAAATCCAGCAATTCTACCCATCTGTTTGTTGCACAAGGCGAATTTGACTTGATAGCCATAACCGAAACTTGGATACAGGAGGAAGTGTTAAGTACTGAACTTTTCCCTGTAATATACAACGTATGCAGAAGTGACAGGAAATTACAGATCACAGAGTATACAACAGGTGGAGGTGTACTTCTAGAATGTAAAAATTAATTAAGGTCAGAAAAAATTGAACTACCATATTTTTCAGCTTCATTTCCTACAATTGACATTTTGTGCTGTAAATGTCAATTTCAATTTATAACTATTTATATTTTTGTTATTCATATACCACCTAGTACTAACTTAGACCAATATGAATTATTTTTTGACGCACTGGAACAAATAGATTTTATTTTAGATACAAAAATACTTGTTTTCGGAGATTTTAATATATCCCACTATGTTCACAATGATAGTAATGATAAGAAAACCAATATAATTACCAATTTTGCAAACTTCTTTGATATACAACAACATAACGGAATATTTAACAATTTAGGTCGTTTACTTGATCTTGTTTTCCCAAACCTAACATGTGAGATTTCTCGAGATAATGCGCCATTAGTACATGAGGACACATTTTACCCAGCTCTTTCCATTAAAATACAACTTCCCCAAAAATGTACAAACTTTGCATCTACTAATGATCAAAAAGCCTATAATTTTAAGAAAGCTAATTATCCAGCCCTATATAATGCTCTTTTAGAAACGGATTGGTATTATATACAAAATTTTTCGGATGGTAATTTAGCCGTTGAAGCATTTTACATTAAATTGTACAGTATTTTGGACCAGTATGTACCTTAAATTAAATTTTATAAAAGGACTTATCCAAAATGGTACACTAGCGAAGTAATAAATGAATTAAACAATAAGATAAACATTTCCGTAAGTACAAAAAAACAAATTATTATCACCCTTTAAAACAGTTTAAAAGACTTAGAACTTTAATAAAACAACAGACAGATTTAGAATATCAAAGGTGCCTCTCTAATATTCAGTCCTCAATATCATCGGATCCAAAGATATTTTAGTCATTTGCACAATCAAAACGGCAACAAACACGAATACCTGGTAAAATGTCATATAAGGATAATAATTACGATAATCCACAAGATATTGTAAACATATTTGCAGAGTTTTTTAGTTTAGTATATACCGTTCCCTGTGATACACAAGACAATCACGTGACTATACGCAATAACTTGGAACTTTTCAGTATTACAAACATCTCGATGTTAGAAATTCAAGATGCTATAAAAAAGTTAAAGAACAAAATTATATCCAGCCCAGACCTTATACCATCCCTTTTGGTGAAAGATTGTGCCAATGCATTCTTAACACCGCTTTTTATTTTGTTTAATATTTCAATAAAAACATCAATTTTTCCCAACCAATGGAAGGTGGCAATGGCGATTCCGATTTTTAAAGCAGGCGTCACGCCAAATATAAGCAATTACACACAAATTTCTCTTTTGTGTAATTTTGCTAAAGTTCTTGAAACCATTTTATACAGTCGCATCTATATGTCCACCAAAAACACATTGTCAGTAGACCAGCATGGTTTTGTATCTAACAGGTCAATTATTAGGAACTTAGTAATATTCAGTCAAACAGTTTCTAATATTCTAGACAAACGAGGACAGGTAGGCGCTTTGTATACCGATTTTACCAAAGCCTTCGATCGCATCGACCATCAATTACTCTTACAGAAATGAGCAAAGTATGGATTAAATTTAAATCTATTAAATTACTTTCAATCATATCTAACAGGCAGACAACAATTTATAATCTACAATGGATATCAATCGTCAATATATTTAGCCACTTCACAAGGTTCTAATCTTGGGCCTTTACTATTTCTATTATTTATTGACGATTTATGCACTGAATTGAAGTGCGACAAATTAATTTTTGCAGATGAGATTTAAAGATATTTTAGAGCATAAATTCCGTAAACGATTGTATATATCTTCAAGAAAACCTTAATATCGTCAGCAAGTGGTGCGGCCTGAACAAAGTTGGTATCAATGCTGTTAAATGTAAAATAGTGTCTTACACAAAAAAAGAAAAATTGCTTTAACTACAACTACAGCATTAACGACACTGTTTTAGAGCGCATACAAACAATTAAAGATTTAGGTATATATTTTGATTCTAAACTGAGTTTTGTCGAAATAATTTAAAACTGAACTAAGATCTTCGTTTAACAAAAATAAGGCATGCGCAAGATTAGATGAATCAAAGGAATGTAATATTTGAGTATCGTCTGTGTAGGACTGTAAGTGAGAACACTTTAGTTTTAAATATATCAAAAGTATAAATCAAAAACAGCAGTGGCCCAAGTATTGATCCTAGGAGAACACTTGATAATATTAATTTAGAAGAGGATACTAGCCCGTTAACGCATACTTTTTGAGAATGCTGAGACAGATACCACGAAAAAAAGTTTAAAACAGCTTCATCGAAGCCAAGGTAATTTAATTTGTAACAAAGATGGTCCATGATCTATCATGTCAAATTTTGAATAATCCAAGCGGACTGTAACAACCACCACCATCCCTCTATCTAAAGCGCGCATGGTATTGTCAGATAAATCAAGCAGGGCTGTCGTTATACTGTGTTCTTTGTACCAGGGGGAAGGTGGTTTGTTTACATGGACTGTTTTAAAAGGTGAATGTTTATCAAATACTGAAATTATATTTTTAGTTAGTAAGTGAACCTTATTTTCAATATAATACACAACAAAATTTTATAAAATACACAACATTTAATGTAAGCATTTTACTGTTTCACAATTCTCAGAAATAAATGATAAAAACAGAAATAGTTAACGGAAGTACTAATAAATCTAATCTAAAATGTTCGATATTTGGTTCGATACTGATTTCAGGAAAATGCGAATCTTCTCAATGAAACTCTACAAAAAGTGGTATACTTGATAATTATGACGTTAGACCTTTCTCATAAAATTTGACAAGATTAGTTATACCTGTTGATGCTCGAGGAGCAAGTTGATCCACCTATTGTGTAAATAGGAGCAAATTCGCGGGACTACTTTCTCAGCAAACTGATACTCATCCTCATTACTACGTTCGAGTAAAGTAGTATCTGAAATACTCTGGAGGTTGAATTGGATGGAGAATACCTAAATAGCCAGCTTGTTCACCTGATTTGACGTCATTGGATTTTTCTCTTTCGTTTGCAGGGTTTGAAACTACTTGTCAGCGAGGCTTGTGGAAATATCACGGCCATAATTCTTCATAAAGTGAGACATATATACAATGTTGCCAGGAAGCCAATGAAGCTAATTATAAACATTTGATGTGAGGTAAATAATAGTCGAGTTTATTTCGAAGAGTAATTACTACGGTTAAATTTAGTCCTGTTAAATGTATTATAAAATTGTGCGTGCAAGAAATTATACCAATTTTTATTGGGAATATTAGGAAGAATATGGATGGAATTTGTGGCCTATTTTCCTATATTTGTTCCCACTCCATTCTCACTTTACTTTTGTGTCCTGGGATCAGATAAGTCTAGATTTTATTGATTTCTCTTATACTGCAATTTGTAATCAACTTCTTTCGTTATGGGCAAAACCCGAATGCACTTTCTGTCACTTGATCGTAGTGACTAAGTTTTAAATCATCACTTATAGAAGTATTTTACTGCCGCGATAAATGTCGCGAAATTTAATATAACATTAAGTTAAAAAAACATTAAACTAGAATTTCAATGTTCAAATTGGTTCCCATTTACTGGCAGAAGGTAAGTCGATGGATGAGTTCCTGCCTAACCTCTTGAAGTATTTCTGGGATAATCGCCAGGATCTTATTTCCGATTTTTTCTTTTAAGGTTTCAATAGAATTTGGTCTGTTAAAGTAGACCTTTTAAGATAACACCACAAAAATCTAAAGGCGTGCGATCAGGTGATCGTGCCGGCGATTCAATTGCCTCTCGCCTCCAATTTCAGCGTCTAGGAAAAATATTGTCTTGCTGGAACCATAAAGCATTATTGAGAATATCGGTGTCGTCGTGATTTGGGTACAGCACGGCTAGAGCAAGAACTAGATGATCTCTCAGTTGTTCCAAACATTATTCACCAATTAGTGTTCCTTCAATGATATGAGGTCTTAAAATTCTATTCCCAACAATCCAAACATTTAACTTTTCTGGATATTGGGTATGGACCTCCATAATACAGTGTGACTTCTGGGGCGCCCCATAGCGAAATTTTTTTCCATTAAGATAAAATGTATTTTCATCAGAAAAGATAATACGGTTGGTAAAATATTAATTAATATTTAGAACACACATATCACTTAAATAACGGGTACAGTAAAAAAGGAAAAGGTGAATGCAGTTTATATTCCATTTCTAACTACATTTTAAACTAACTAAAAAACATGACTTCGCTCAGGCATGATAATTATGTTCCTATTCTTTAATTAAAGTTATCAGAAGCCCAAGGTTTATTACTTTTAATAATAAAACATATTTCCGTTTAACATATTCATAATTTTTATCCTGTATTATTTGATATGTGAGTTCCGTCGACCGAATCCACATCTAGGAAGTTCAGCCGTAGGGTTCTTGCGAACTAGCAGGTGTCCTGCAAAGCATGGTCACGGCATTACGTTTCGTAGATGGAAAAGCCATCCGGCTTGTCAAAAACTCGTAAAATATTGGCGTTTGGATCTGAAAGGTTCGGCCGTAGAGTAAGAGTGAGTGTCGGAATACTAGAGCTTGTACAATGAGTCTGATGAATCGCTTCAGTTGAGTGATTTATGTCGGCCACAGTAAATTGTGTGTGAACTATATGGCGTGTTGTGCAGCTCACGTGGGTTAGAGTAACTCTCAACTCAGCCTGTGTGTTGTCAGTTTCCTGGCCGGCATTCCGTATTCAAACTCTTTAGTGCAGAAGAGTGTGTACATTTTAGTTTTTATTGAAATAATGAGCAGTTGCGAATAGTCGCTCTGGCTGGTAATATTTCCGTCTTGTTTTAAAGGGAGACTTTTCGTTTAATATAATTATCATTGAACAGATAAAAATCCAATAGTTTCTTGATTATTAATTATTGATCTGGACATTTTATAACATGAAAGAAGCGTTTATAAAAAAGTACTAGGTATTTGGTTTGTTACGATTAACATAATTTAATCAAAACAATCATAATCGAATTTGTGACATTTTCCGGCTGTGTTGTGTACAATATTTTTTCTGCAACTGTTCTTGCCAGTCTAAAAAACTTGATACCTTTTGCAAAAAAAATTCATAAAATTTATCTGAGAGATGTCAGGCGTTTACTTTCAAAGATGACTGGATTAATCATTTTAAATTGTTATCATCCAAAAATGACATAAGGATGGGTAACATTATCAGGCTAGACCAGTAAACATGCATTTTTTACTCAAAAAATTGACCACAAACAGTTAACATTCTCGACGGTTGAGGAAAAAATATTAAACAAATAAAATACATAATTATAGGCGTGGGTTCTATATCTTTCAGAGACGCCCTGTATAAAATGCTGCTACTGTGCTATTTGACACTACTCTATGAATCCGAAAACAAAGTAACATAAGAATGTACAAAAAATGGTAATAGTATTAGATCTTCTATAGAAGATTGGACTGGAAATTTTGTTAAATTTCTACATTTATTTTGTGATCAACTTAAACGGTGTTTCACATTGCTCCATTTAATACCATCCGCTGTTCTATAAACAAAGACAAAATAGGTTGAATACTTCCATTAAATGATAAATTGAGTATCGAGACTGAATTAAAATTCCACTTTGTTTCAGGACAAAGCTGTCACTCTGGTTGTCACTTAGAACAAAGATGGGAGACGAGACGTTGATGGACGTTGTTTAGCAGACTTTATAAAACTGCCTCGTCAACTTATCAAGTTTACGTTAAGCCCATACCCGGCTGGAAGGAGAGCTTTATTAAACATAGACTTTGTGAAAGATACACATGTATACAAGGAACGATCACTATATACACGGAATTTCTCAAAGTTGTTGTTTCCCATAATATGATTTGTGTCCGTATAAAATGGAAAGTTGGTTTTGACCAACCATTCAGAAATCAAATCCATGACTTTACATTACCAGAAATACAGATTTCGCAACTAACAAAGCAAATTGTATAAAATAATACACGTCTTTTAACAACGGAAAATGAAATAAGTAATAAAGTACGAAAATTTCAAACAAAAAGGACATACTAAAAATCAAGACATTCATGAATATTCCTTTAATAATCAAAACAACTGGTCTGTTTTTCCCAAAAATTCATGACTTTCAGGTTATGATTTTAAATTAATGATTTTTTCATGACCTAATGTTTTCAATTTTGGTGAGAATCCAGTAACCACAAAATTTTACCTAAAATGGATCATTGATTTAAAGACAAGAAAATTGGAGCAGAGAGAATTGGAGTTGACACATTAAAACATTCGGAGCTATAATCGACGTGAGTTTCGTTCACTAACATGACATCATCTGGAGATGATTAAAATTAAACTTATACTAACCAATTATTAAACAAATTAACACAACAAACAAATCATTGATATATCTATAACAATGTTGATTCACAAGTTCTTTGTTACTAAACTACATATTTTATTGAGGCTGGAATTATATGGAGTAAGAGATATCCCACTTGAACTTTTTAGATCTTATTTATTAAACAAAACGCAGTGGGTCTCTGTAAATATTCTTAATTCAAGCTGTCTATACTAACATTAATTATAATGGAATTACTCAGGGATCTGTGTTAGAACCACTCCTTTTTTTAATATTCATTAACGACTTCTCAAACTGCCTAAGCAATAGTTAAAATACTTTGTTTGCGAATGATACAACCCTGTTATGTTCTGATAAACAGGATCTTGCTCAAAAGATTACTTTAGATGAGAATACTACTGAAACATAGTATTTTTAAAAAAAATTTCCGTTTGTAATCTATGAATTGCCACAAATGGTTTTTTAATGTAACGTAGTCAATAAAGATCTATCATCTATCTATTAAATTTGGAAATTTAGGTAGCAGTTTATTATACTCCCAAAGTATTTAGCCACAATAAATGTGGCTGCAGTTATATCTTACCATATCGCAGTATAACATGAAAAAATGTGAAAAGACCTGTAATTATGAAGTTTTCTCTCATCGTTAATGACAGATTGTACAACATTCTACTGACAGTATAGAGTGTTATCTGTATCCTACAAAGTTTTCAACGTTATATGAAGACTTTGCATCCTACCAGCAGAACAAGCGATTACGTATTTAACAAAAGCGTTTTATTTTCTACCAGCGCAAAAAAATCGGAAGTTAGTAGCACTTTTTATTCAGAAATGGCGATGATGCAATCATCATCGCCAGGTGATGACGTGATAGATAATAAACAAAGTTAAAAAAAATATCAAAAGATATTAACGAGTGAAACCTTGAGTTCTTCTGATGGATCTTTGTCCTACCGGAGGGACAGGAAGCACTTAAAGCATACCAGATATTCTTGTATGACAGACCTTCTGGCAGCGCAGGCAGGATACAGTGTTGTACAATCTATCATTAAGATATATAATATATATATACATATATATATATATATATATATATATATATATATATATATATATATATATATATATATATATATATATATATATATATATATATATATATATATATATATATATATCCTATATATATATATATATATATATATATATATATATATATATATATATATATATATATATATATATATATATATATATATATATATATATATATATATATATATATATATATATATACACATATGTATATACACATATGTATATATACATATGTATATATACATATGTATATATATATATATATATATATATATATATATATATATATACACATATGTATATACACATATGTATATATATATATGTATATATACATATGTATATATATATATATATATATATATATATATATATATATATATCTTAATATATATTATATATCTTAATGATAGATTGTACAACACTGTATCCTGCCTGCGCTGCCAGAAGGTCTGTCATACAAGAATATCTGGTATGCTTTTAAGTGCTTCCTGTCCCTCCGGTAGGACAAAGATCCATCAGAAGAACTCAAGGTTTCACTCGTTAATATCTTTGATATTTTTTTTAACTTTGTTTATTATCTATCACGTCATCACCTGGCGATGATGATTGCATCATCGCCATTTCTGAATAAAAAAGTGCTAAGAAGGGGAAGGAATAATGGGTATTGCCCGCATAAAAGGATGAATCCGTCGACACGTGTTTCTGAGTCATTACTCGTAATCATGACGGCTATAAGTTGTAAAGATAGGTACAACTTAGGTTCAACAACACAAAAGGAAACCACTGACAGGAAGCCAGTCGCACATTTGTGGCTGCAATTGAAAGACCCCGTGTTTACAGGGCATCAGACAATATTGCCACGGAGGCAACTATAGTTACCTGCGTGGTATTCCCTACCCAGGGTTCAAAGTAACAAAGAATAGAAGGTCACTGCGGGATGAGATGTAACAGGAAGAAAGGAATAATGGGTATTGCCCGCAAAAAAGGATGAATCCGTCGACACGTGTTTCTGAGTCATTACTCGTAATCATGACGGCTATAAGTTGTAAGGATAGGTACAACTTAGGTTCAACAACACAAAAGGGGAAACCACTGACAGGAAGCCAGTTGCCTCCGTGGCAATATTGTCTGATGCCCTGTAAACACGGGGTCTTTCAATTGCAGCCACAAATGTGCGACTGGCTTCCTGTCAGTGGTTTCCTCCTTGTGTTGTTGAACCTAAGTTGTACCTATCCTTACAACTTATAGCCGTCATGATTACGAGTAATGACTCAGAAACACGTGTCGACGGATTCATCATTTTTTGCGGGCAATACCCATTATTCCTTTCTTCCTGTTACATCTCATCCCGCAGTGACCTTCTATTCTTTGTTATATATATATATATATATATATATATATATATATATATATATATATATATATATATATATATATATATATATATATATATATATATATATATATATATATATATATATATATATATATATATATATATATATATATATATATATATATATATATATATATATATATATATATATTAAACACTTTTTAATCTACAAATCAATCAACTATTTACAAATTTATTATGAAAAGTAATATTATACAAAATATTATTAATACAATAAATTAGTATTAATTATACAAAATATATATGAAATACAATAATTTACGTATTCATATTTTGTAATTTAGTTTAGCTGTTTAGTATCAATATTTATTGGCATGCCCTTGTAGATTGGTGAAGCGAAATTAAATGGATTTTTTTATGAATATTAATTTATGCCGCCTTCAATCAAAGTTGCAACATCCTGCAATTTATTCTTTTTCCATGAATATATTGCTTAAAATTAGGTTTCCAGGAAAATTACGTTAACAATTTTACAGCACCGTACTCAAATAATTAACGAGATGAAAAAAGTTTATCAAGCAAGGAAATTCTTTTATAGATACATTTTGTTCGTTCAAGTGGTTTGCTATGTCGTAGATTTATTTAAGTATTTATTTTTGGCTATGTCTATAGGTTGTTATTATAGTTATTTAGTGATGAGATTTCTCTCTCGGATGCATGTGTTGAATAAATGCAAATTTATTAATTGTTATAATTAATTTTTTAATGCGTTTGTATTAAATTAATGAAATTAAACTAATACAATGAAATACAAATCTACAGAAACCTCGAGAGAAACTAAAAATATTACCAATATTTTGAGTTTATGTAAATTTACACTTTATTAAAGCTTTTCTTAAGTAGCTGGATATTGGACTTTTTTTAATATTGTCTTATTCATTGATTAATTTTGTTTGACTTCGTTCGATTCAAAAGAGGCTTATTTTTGTCTTTACTTGAAAGACTATTATACTTCCCAATCCTCACTGAATTTTAAAATTCAACACCCAATACTGTAGTTTTTGATATGTTTATATTTATAAGATGTATTTAGGTAGGTGCGTTACAATGGAACTATCCTCCTCAGTGGTTTGGGACTGTCTTAAATGTGTGCTTTACTCGAAAATGCATTACACTTCACGATTAGCACTTAATTACATATTTCAACACTTCACTCGTTTTGTAGTTTTTGATAGACTTATATTTATATTTATGGGCTGTATTTGGGAGAGCGCACAATGTGACCATTGTCTCATTGGTTTAGGACCTCCTCAAATTCATAAAAAATACAACGTAAAATATACTTGAACGAAATTTTATAAGTGGATACTTTTTTTATCTCGGGCAGTAGTCTACTAGACTTTTGAAATAATTTGTAATCAATAATTGATCTGTATAAATTCATCCAGTGCTCATCAGACGATAGTATCACCATGATATTTTCATACATATTAACATTAATCATTGTCCAAAGAACTATGCCATTATTAGAATTGCGTGCAAATCAATCAGGAGTATACAGTTTTAATCATAGTTACATTTAGATACCTGCTATTAGTATGGGCGGCGCTGAATCTTTGATGTATCAATCTAGATAGGAAGTTACGGGCAGGTTAAAATAACAAAGAAATGATTGATACTGATGTTTATGCTTTGTTGATGTTAACTTATTGTTCAATTAAAGAAGAAATCATATTTAATTAGGACAGCTTCATTAAATGATATGATTAAGTAAACATGGAATTATGAAGGGTCAAATAAACTAGACAGGTGATTTGTATTGGTCACACGAATAACTTTTTAATAAAATCAGGCGGCAAAACCATTTGCCCAAAACATCAATTTAATCGAAAGAAAATACAGATGGTCCCAAAGTAAGGCATGTTTCCGGTTAAATCCTTGTAAGAAGATTGATGTTTTAGGTCACAAATTATTGACAAAAATATTATATGACGATTTTAAATTTAACTCTTTAGTTTAGTTATGGAAATGAGGACCAGAAAATTACAAAAGTCCCACAACAAATTGTGATAACAGTTAATCTTCAAAACGACGCGTTTTAGGGTATAACTTTTTAAACAAAATATGGTTCCCTATAAGCTCTATGAATTCTTAAAACGGAAACACACTGTGTAATAAAAAATATGTTTCGTAAGGACATAAAAATAATGCATTGCGTTTAGTAATAAATGCATATGCACATACTAAACAGTGACGTAAGAAAACTAATATGCACATGAAATTGAAATTACACAGTTATAATTAAAAACTATTAGAACGAATCAGTTAATGGAATAAGTAGTGTAATAATTTGCTTCGAATAATTGATACTGTTAACCAATTATGATAATAAACAATAAAATACCAATAACAGCTGTCGTATCAATACTCTCCTTGAAATTTATTCATATACTGATACAGTGTGACCCACTTAGGATCGCAACACCCCTGTATACCCCTTAATTGATGCTTGATTAACTTCAAATTTTGGTGGGAAGCAAAGATCGATAAGGTGATTCTTTGAACTTAGTAACATGTGATACATGTCAGTAGCGTGCGATTTTATGGGGGTTTGAAAAGTCGATTTTTCAAAAAAAGTATTAGCGATTTTTTTATTTAAATTTCGGTTTCATCATCGTAAAGAGCACCATTCAGAACCCCCAGGAATCAATTTTAAGTGGGATCACTTATTTGGTTACTGAGATGTTGTAAACCTTCAAAAATCCAGTTTCTTCCTAAGTGATTAAGTTGTTTGAATTAAATTTTGGCAAAACTGATTGTGCATTCTTTGAAAATTCACGGTATTTCTTTTTTTGTTCATTACATAATCAGTTTTTAAAAGTGTGCCGTACACTACTCGGTAAAGTGACCAAGACTTTTCAATAAATTCACAACGAAGTATCTAAATTTATTTTTAAAAACAAATTAAGCTCCTCTTCTTGATAAAAGTTAAAATATAGAGTGGAATGAAAAATAATATTAACTGAAAATTTTTTGTTAATTATTATTTACTAACTTTTACAAATCTTATCACAGATAAGTATAACATATATCTTTTTAAACAATTATTTTCCCGGCATGAAAACGCTGAAACTTGGATTACAAAAAAGATAATATGCACATTATGTTCAAGTACTACTGACTCAATAATGTTATTTTTAATTTCAACTATTCTGTCTAGTAAAACCAAAAATAAATAAAACACAAGGTACTCACCAGTTGACACTCACTTTAAAAAACTTTAAAATGGTTTTACTAGACAGAATAGTTGAAATTAAAAATAACATTATTGAGTCAGTAGTACTGAACATAATGTGCATATTATCTTTTTTGTAATCCAAGTTTCAGCGTTTTGGCAAATAGCCGGGAAAATAATTGGTTAAAAAGATATATGTTATACTTATTTGTGATAAGATTTGTAAAAGTTAGTAAATAATAATTAACAAAAAATGTTCAGTTAATATTATTTTTCACTCCAATTTATTTTTAACTGAAAAATAACAAAAATAAATAATTTTAACTCTAGTCACAAAAATAAATGTTTAAGTTGTTGTGGCTTCTACCAGACCTCCATTTATTTCGACACATTTATCATATCGTTTCCGTATTGACTGCATTCCTTAGCTGTTGCGGTGTAATTCCTACACAAGCTTGACGTATTCTTGCGCAAAGATCTGCTCGATTTGTTGGACTTGCTTTGTAGACCTTTTGAGTTAAAAGACCCCATAGGAAAATATCAAGAATTGTGAGATCGGGTGACCTGGGCGGCCAATGAATTAAACCACTACCGCGGCCTATCCAACGCAACGGTTTGAAAAATTTTCATTTAGCCACTGTTTAATAATTCTTGCATTATGCGTGGAATAACCATCTAATTGAAAATGTAAATTTCGTATTTCCACAAGTGAAAGTTCATCTATTGCGTCCGATAATTCATTTCGTAAAAAATGTAAAAAAATTTGCGCATTGAGATTTCCATAAAAAAAGAAGGGTCCTATTATTCTATCATTCATTATTCCGCACCAAACGTTGATCTTTTCTGAATATTGCCTTTTGCAGTTAATTATCCAATTTGGGTTTTCATTTGCCCAATACCGAACGTTTTGGGACGATACTGATCCATTTGTTGTGAACGTAGCTTCATCACTGAATAAAATATTTTTTAAAAAAATCTCTATTATTCAGGTACTCGCCTTGTGCCCACAAACAAAATCCATACGTTTATCTTCATCGCCCTCTTCTAAACTATGGAGACATTTTGGTTTAAATGCCTTTATTTTATTTTTTTACATCTTGGCAAGTTCAAATCTAAATTAACCACTCTTAAACTAGTATGCGGATTATTTATAAAGTGATGTAACACAGTCCGGTCATGTCGTTTGTTCCTTCTTCTTACATTATCTTTTAAAATGGTGTTTACTTACAGCTTCAGTTCCATTAAATACATTGTTAACTCTAAGAACAGAGCTACAGTTGATAGGGGGACGATCTTGATGTCTATCGTTAAATATTCTGCATACTCTCGTATAATATCAATTTTTTCTTGTACTGACAATTTTGCAGCCATCTTCTAATTTTCTTTCTCGAAAGTACAATTGTAATTTTTGATTTAGAGTTATTTAATAACACTAATTTAGCATAGTTATATAATCACTTATTTGCATACATTGACATTTATGCAGTAACAAACTGTCAAAGTCACAGCTTGCTTTTTTATTTCATTTAAATGACATGAATTTTTACTGAGAAAATGATGAAATTTAAGACGTCTGTACCAATAATAAAATATTCGATGGGTTATTATCTAAAAGGCAATATTCTGAAAAGGTTAACGTTTGGTGCGGAATAATGAATGACAATAATAGTAGTCTTTTTTTTATGGAAATCTCAATGTGCAAATGTTTTTACATTTTTTACGAAATTAATTATCGGACACAATTTTAGCTTCGTTGTGAATTTATTGAAAAGTCTTGGTCACTTTACCGAGTAGTGTATGGCATACTTTTAAAAACTGATTATGTAATGAACAAAAAAAGAAATGCCGTGAATTTTAAAAGAATGCACAATCAGTTTTGCCAAAATTTAATTCAAACAACTTACGAAGAAACTGGATTTTTGAGAGCTTACATCTCAGTAACCAGATAACTGATCCACTTAAAATTAATACCTGGGGGTTTTAAATGGTGCTCTTTACGATGATGAAACCGAAATTTAAATAAAAAAAATCGCTAATACCTTTTTTGAAAAATCGACTTTTCAAAACCCCATAAAATCGCACGCTACTGACATGTATCACATGTTACTAAGTTCAAAGAATCACCTTATCGATCTTTGCTTACCACCAAAATTTGAAGTTAATCAAGCATCAATTAATGGGTATACAGAGGTGTTGAGATCTTAAGTGGGTCACACTGTATAAGTAGCAAGGAATTTTTGTTTATAATAAAAGGGACATATTGAAAGAAATAGAAAATAAAAGTTCATTTGAATAATTACTGCAAACATTGATGCTGTACGTAATATACAGAGTGTTCAAATCATGTCGCGAACTTCGAGGAGTCATTCTTCTCGTCAAAAAAGCAAAAAAACAAGAAAAACATTTTGTTTTGTTGTCTTTGGCTAAAACATTTGTCCCCTTCAGTTGTTTTTTTGTACATCGTACCATTCACGAGTAAAAATTGAAAAATCATCATTAATATATCGAATTCATAAAATACTATACAGCGTGGTGGTAATGTCTGGAACAAATTCACTAAAACTTTCCAGGAAGGTTTTCGCAAAGAATCCTCGGACAGTTCAATTCTATTTTTCAAAAAAGGCATCTTTTCGATAAATTGCATTCTTTGATCAAGTTTTGTTTTCGAGCCATGACGTCAACGGCATTTTTTTAAAATGACAACCTATATTTCGTGATCAACATTATAAGGTATTATTATATGATTAGGCAAATAATGTTTTTAGTCATTTTAATTCATTCAGAGAAATGCGATTGATCCACGCTACTAACTATTATGCTGATTATTTCGGCGGTCCATTCGGTTCGTCCAATCGCGATGTGTATGTTATTGTGGTCAGCGAGGGTTTATATAGTGTTATGTAGTCCCATTTCCGTAAAATACGTTGCACTGTTTTATAATGAAGAGTAGAAAAGCACATTCAAGTATTTCAAGTGCCTGAGCGCTCTAAAACCAAACGAGATGAAGCCCAATAAGACAAAGTGCTAACTCTACTAACGTTTTGTATAGTCGTGCAGTGAAAAAACATTTTAGTCGTTTCTCTTTTTGTCCCACATGAAAGATAATGGGGCGAAACAAGGATCAATATGGGAATAAATGTGATATTCAGTTGAAACTGGTATTGTTGCATGTAATGGGACAGGCGTTTACTACAAAATGCTCGTTATATCTATCGCCTATCGCTTTAAATGGGCGTTATAAAATTTTGAAGGATCTGGGATGGGCAGAAGAAATTATTTAGTCTACCCATGCGATAACGGAAATTTAAGTGAGAATTAGTTATAAAAAAATATAGAGATATGGTAACACAAACTTAAAATAGTAGACAATCTAAAGCCCCGTTATCGTTTCTAACAAATAAAAAAAATTTTAAAGATTGCTTTCTAGATTCCTTTATTCTCACAATAACAGAGCTCGTACAGCTTCTGTACCAAAATAATATGTAAAACATTTTGTTGGGTAAAGGTCCTTATTTTATGAAAAAACTAATTCATCAACTTGCCACGTTTCGGTAAATTTTATTATCATCTTCAGGGCACTACACCATATAAAATGATGATGTATGTACAGAATTATAGAAAATGTAAATTAAAAAAAAATGTATATAATATAACATGTGGAACAAACAATAAAAAAATAAACCGATATATCCACCTACATACATACACAATAAATATGCACATACACATAACCAGATATTAAAAATTACAACATATTTACAATAATTAAAAATATTTAAATACACTTTTTTTAGAGCATCTCAAAATCTAATTTTAACAACATAATATCACACTTAATAAAACTATATATGCAGTGATGATAATATCTTGAAAAATAACAGTACTTACATTAATTATGAGTTTTACTGGTCACCAGAAAATTATATATATATATATATATATATATATATATATATATATATATATATATATATATATATATATATATATATATATATATATATATATATATATATATATATATATATATATATATATATATATATATATATATATATATATATATATATATATATATATATATATATATATATATATTGTATATATATATATATTGTATATATATATATATATATATATATATATATATATATATATATATATATATATATATATATATATATATATATATATATATATATATATATATATATATATATATATATATATTATATATATATATATATATATATATATATATATATATATATATATATATATATATATATATATATATATATATATATATATATATATATATATATATATATATATATATATATATATATATATATATATATATATATATATATATATATATATATATATATATATATATATATATATATATATATATATATATATATATATATATATATATATATATATATATATATATATATATATATATATATATATATATATATATATATATATATATATATAGTATATATATATATATATATATATATATATATATATATATATATATATATATATATATATATATATATATATATATATATATATATATATATATATATATATATATAGATATATATAAAGTATGGAATAAATTAATTTTTTCTTAAACCAAAAATATTTAGGAAAAATCCTCGGACACGCCGGTTTTTAATTTCAATTGCGCACCTAATCCTTTAATCTTTTTTGATTATGACGTCATCACTGTTTCCGTTCTGATGACATCGATATTTTTTTCAATTGAACACCCTGTATATTTCTCTATTTTTGGATTTTGAATTTACTAATTTTTTATATTTTGTTTAAACAAATAATAGGCACTAGAACTAACAGTTAGTTAACAAATAAAAACAATTTACAGTAAATGTTCAAACCGTACTCCTTGTTGTAGCTGACTGTACCCTAAACGATGAATAAAGTGTTGCTGAACATTGTTTATAGTTTCCTGAAAAATGTTGTTTATTTCTGTTCTAATTCTCTCTTTTAATTCAACAATGTTTTCTGGTTTGGTTTTATAAACTAAGTTTTTTACATGGCCCCATAGAAAATAATCTAATGGATTGAGGTCCGGTGACCTTGGTGGCCATTAGATGAGTCCACGCCTACCAATCCATCTGTTCAGAAATATTTGCTCAAGATACCCTCGAACGTCTGCTACATAATGAGGAGGCGCACCATCCTGTTGATACCACAGGCTTTCGTCAACATTTCCAGGATTAATTCTACTGGGGAATAAATTTAATAACGTTGGAATGAGACAGCCCATTAAAAATTGTAAAAACATGCAATTTTTAATTTAATTGGTTTTTAATTAAATTTAGTTTAAACGGACACTATTCAAATTTTACTCCACACTTACCCCACTTCACCTTACATCATCGTAATTTTGAAATCCATAATTTCAATTTGGTGATCAATCTAAGCTACTGTGATGTATTTTTATAGCATTCATTTACTGTCAATGATTGCGTGCAGCGGAGTGCGAAGATTTGGTTATAAATTTTGATTTTTACATTTCCTCTTTATTGAAATTATGTGGTTATTTACTGTCATTAGACCGGATGATACTATTCGATATTTTTGATTTGTTGTTGTGGATATAGCCATGTTTTGTCAAATTATATTGCTATGATCATAGTTTATTTTTATTTCATCCCATTGATATATGTATTGTAGATAGGTACGTTAATTTCAAATGCAGACACAAATATTAACATTTGTAGTTTTATTTACTAATATGAATTTTAAAAAGCTAATTTAATCAAGATTTATGAGCGAGTAGCGTCACCATTTTATTTTTATTAACTGGCTGCATAGTTAACTGAATCAACGCGGAAATTAATTTCAAAACGAATGAATTCTCAAAGTACCATTTTTCAAACTCATCTTTAAAATAGTAATAAGCCATTTCCCGTATGCGCTCTGTTCAAGGATAAGTGCAACATGGAAATAAATAACCTTTGAAATAACTGATGCCCATATTTTAAGAACTATTGTGATATATTTATTAAAGCGCTTGCACATGCAAAATCTGCCTTAGCAACTCAAGTTGTATTTGCATAGAAATAGTTAAGAAATACTACAATCATTCTCAAATACAAATTAAGATATTAAAGCCACAGTTCTGTGCTTATACGTAATAGGCTTGTGACCAAGGGATCCCGAGTTCGATTCTTGGCTACGGCATAGATGTATTGTGATATTTTTAAATACCGAGACTGCAGCACAGTTGGCTAGAGGGTTGTTGTGTGGCAGAACATGGCTAGTCTTTGAGTCTCATCTGCGGCATTTGGCAAATGTCGGAAGGTATGGTTGTTGTGTGTATGTATATTCTGGTTGAGTAGTGGAATAGCAATGTGCTAAACTATGCCAGGGCGTTAATATAAATAAAGACGATACAAGAAATAAAATCGTTATAAGCACTAGCAACCTAAAGAGTCCCAGTATTAAACCTAGCGGAACTGCTAAGTCAATATCATATCTGACCTCGTCTTCAATTTACAATATTTTACTACACTCATAACTCCACTGTGGCGCCATAAGCCTACTTTTAATAAGTATCTATCATTAAAAAAAATATACATATATTACCCTTAAAATTATCTATTTGTAAACCAGCCCCCTTCATATTTTTTTGTAAAATGTTTTATATTTTATATTTATTTAAGTTCAGAGTGATGGCAGCACAGTATTTAAATAGCAAATGTGAAATAAATTCTTAATTAAATATTTAAATTGTTCCCAAGTGGTGGTTCGGATTAAATCATAAATAGGGAACTTGCACATTTTTTTTTTACTTCATAAAAATGTTCTACAATACTAAAAAATAAGATATGCAAAATATGACGCCTTAATTCCCAATAATAAATTTGTTATAAATTATTAAAGTTTCGCGCGCGAGCGAACCGTCTCAAACAGGTTCAAAAGCGCGGGAGTAGTCGTGACATCACACCATACCACGACGGAGATCCCAGCACACGACTGCTTGATTTCAGCCGTAAAAATACCAGCATCGCCATAAATTTTAAGTGTATAGGTACTTAAAATGGAAACAAAAACTCCTTATTTTAAATATTGCATTGTACCGTTGTGTAAGAATACTACAGTAAAAGTGCCAGATAAAATATTTATAATTGCCAGAAGATAAGATTCGTCGATCAAAATGGCTAAAAGCGTGTAGAAGAAATGAAAAAGACATTTCACAGAGCAGTAGGTCTCTACATGTGTGTGAAGATCATTTTAATGTAAGTGCATTATTAAATACTATATGTCTATCTACTAGTTTTTCGCAGGCGGGCAATAAAATATTCCGAATTCCGAATTATTGAATTTTAATTAGGGTAGGATTAAAGAAAGAATGTGTATACAATGTTAGAAAATAAGATTAGTAGATAGAATGTAATTTAGTGATACTAAGTAAAGGTAATTTTCTGGTGCGAAAGTAAACAGCTATTTAATATTATACTCTTCGCAAATACGATTACGAAGAGTATATTGCATTTGATCGGGACATTTCTAAAATCGTTAATATCGCTCGCAGAGAAAAAATCATTTCGTTCGTCATCGAATTCTGAACAACTTTCAAAATGTCCGTCTGTTCATTTGTCCGTCCGTCTGTCTGTCCGTGACGTTTCTTGTAAGCACGATAACTAAAGAAAAAAAAGTCCGTTCGAATTGAAATTTGGGCTATAAGTTAGTGTTAGCTAGAGGAAGAAATCCATTGTTTTTGAAAAAAATCAAATAGTAAATAAAAAAGTTATAGGACATTTTATTTAAAAATATGAATCTACAGAGGGTTGCAATTTTCAATGTGCTACTAAAATTGAAGTAATTTTCTAAGGACACCAATATGCTGTAAAATATACTACCACAAATTTCACCTACGCAGTCGGCATCATCGGGAGATGAAAAAAATATTGAAAATTAAATATGTGATCAATATATTAGGTATTGTAAGAATGAATCTTAGTTTATACTATAAAATATACTGCCACGCGTTTCGCCAATACAGTTGGCACCATCGGGAGAGAAAATTAAATATGTAGTCACTACATTAGGTATTGTAAGAATGAAGTTTATAAGACAAACACAAGATTCTTTTCAAAAAAACTACGAAGAGTATCCTACAGAATGTGCAACAATTATATAAAAGTTCAATAACACTACTGTCTGCGAAGAATAAAATGTTTACCTCTAGTATATATAGTATATTGCAAATACCTTTCCCTTGCCCTTTAATTTATTCTATTCAAATCTTACATTTATCTATTATGTGAATGATAACACGACACAATCACTTATTTCCCTTGCCCCAAAACATAGTACGAAAATACCTACGATAGGTAATTATACATTTGCGCAACATTTCCTTTGCAGCAAATGTCTTCTATAGACACTTTACGCGTGTGTACAAAAAAAAACACGAAAAATATAGAAGTGGATGCTGTAAAGAATTGCCCTAAATTCTTTCAAACATAAGACTAAGTCTGTTAAAAATGCTTAGTTGCGACTAAGCATTTTGTAGTTATTTCTTTTTATTCCGTGATCAAGTCATAACTATTTTATGTTTATAAATTATTACTAAAAGCTAAAAAAAATACATACTTCTCTGCCTTGACCCCGCGGACCTCTCCAAGGGAAAAACTTTCACTATTTTGTATAAAAGATGCCACCATAAACATATCCACTTTAGGCAAATTATCAGATTGGCCCTTTGAAAAACCTTGATCAGTCATTTTAAAATATCTGTACAACTACAATAAGCGGTACTATAAAACACAATTATATATTTATATCAGAGCAGTCACTAACAAATCCACCACAGTCTTATAACACCGGTAAACATCTGATTGTATTGCTTCCCGGCGCGACGACTACCGAATATGGTATGGTGTGACGTCACAGTCAATAGTAGCTCGTTTCGGGCCACTTCAATTTTATCGCTGTTTAGATCCTTTATACTGATCGCGTGGAATTAGACAACTTATTTTTTTGTGAAGTACACGTTTTATTACAACGTTACGCTATGTTTTTTAGTATTATTTTTATTTTTAAAATTATAGGCAAGTTCCCTATTGTAGGGTTCCGTCTACTAATTCACATAAATCTAGATCAAACGATTATTTTAAACTGGGAAGTCAGTTAATAAATAAAGTTCAAACAATACATATTTACCGCGGGTGCGCCTCCACCATATTTAACAACATTATAGTTTTCAGAGGCCTTAATTATTAAAAGTATACCCTCCGTAAATAAGAAGTATTATCAAATTTGTGACCTGTACAATCTTAAATACATATTAGCCTCCGCTAGCTGTAGAAACCAAATAGAATACATATATAAAAATTACACTAATAAAAATAGTACCAATTGAGTCATTGAAATTACTTGTTCATGGTAAAGTAGTAAACTGAAATACATGGCTGTCAATAATATGAGAAATGGACTACGTGTAATAGTTGCCATGTCGTTGTACGGATTATTGGTCACGCTAATAATCAAAGCCAATAGTGAAACAACCATAGTACTGGGAATCGTATTACCAATTTGTACCACTTGGACTTCTAGCTCGGCTTTAGCTCTAGACTTCTCATACGTTCGAGATTCGCATTATTGCCAAGCACCTATATACACAGGATTCAAAGTTTATCTGCCGAATACGACGTACTGTGTTTTCCACAATAAAAATTTAACAGTTCAATGACGTACATAGTTGATTGATTAGAAAGAGAGTACGTTCTGAAACCCAGCTGTATAAAAGAAAACATTTGATTTTCAAATCGCGATTAATCAAAATCGTTGACGACCCTGGTGCGTTATACATACAGGGTGTTTCAATTAAAACTTCCCAGGCCGATAACTGGAAACTAATAACGATATTGAATTTTTACAAACCCATTAAATACCTCTAGAGATTACATTTGACCAGCCGAAACATTATAAAAAAATTATATATGAAAATGTCGCAAAAAGTTGATTATTTAAAAAAAATTAACAAAACCAGCCAGAAAAAGATACAAGCACTGGGGATTATTTATTTATCAAACTACAGACATTAAACTGGCATTGGTTGTATTACAAACCAGTTTGAAAAATTATGCGCACGTACTCGATTTTAGTGGTCTAAATATCATTTCAAATTATTCTGTACGATACAGTCTAATCAAATGGTCGAATCAAATACTCCAAATGTATCCTTATATACTGTTACGCCACTGGACTGTGTAGACTGGTTAGATGAGACTGGAATTTTACACACCAGCCGGGAATATTCTGGAATGCCCTAGACCGTGTAAACGGATGTATAAATAAGACACACGGTGGGCCTAGCCTCAGTCTGAAGTCGAACGTGAACGACTAAAGAAGAAATAAGAAAGAGACTTATAAGTGTTCAAGTGTGATTATAGTTAAGACAGTAATTAATCTACTGTCGTTAATTGTTAATTAGTAAATAAAGTAGTGAGTAAGTGTTACCTGGACTTTCAATCGACGAATCTACGAGTATAGGTGTTTGTGTGGATAGCAAACACATAACAATACTAAAAAAATAAGTGGTTGATTAATCGACCACTGGCAGTTAAAGGGTTTTAATATAGTCATTAGAATACAAATTTAGAATGCCGCCAAGAACTTTAAATCGCATAAAATTATATCTTCCTTACGTAAATTTGAAATGAACTTATTTATTAATGTGGATACCAATAGTAATAAATTAATATTTTGTAACAAAGAATATGTTGTTACAGCACCAAGTATCCGGTACACTTAACTGTGTATTATTATTAGGCGACAGTTATCTGTAAACAAACCATTAAATCAACGTAGTTCATGTTTCAGCCTATGCAAACATAGGCAATTATAATAAACTATTTAAATTATTGTCTCGATCAACGCCGGTGCTTTGATGTTAATCCAAATGCATACCTAGTCGTTGACGTAGATTCAGTATCCTTTATATCAGTCAGAGAGTCATGTTGATATGATTTGTGATTGCGGAGTGATTTGGATTACCGTCTTGTCATAAGTTCATCTCGGCGTGCGATGACTTTGCATTATCGACATCTGTACCTGATTGTTCTCTGGGTCCTGATAGAACCATGTCTGTCCATCAAACGTCTGTTCGTCCGGATACTACTAATCAATACTAAATGAAATTTTACCCTGCTTAACGTTGCGTATCGAAACAATGACAAAGAAAATAAAAGGGGATCAATTTGTTGCATCATTGTCATTTCTTAAACAAATAATTTTAGGAACAAATATGTTGTTCGTGTTTTAATGGTTTTGGTAAATGTATCAATAAACAGTAATTATTAACATAGAAAAAAATTGCTGTATATAGATAATGACTGGTGAGGCTTCAATCCCTTTTTTACTTGATTATCCCAAAGAACTGGTCCGTACTCTATTATAAACTGTAGGTTCTCGTCGCCTTCCTCAAGTGAATCAAATTCAGTGGTGACCTGGAGAATGGTTAAAAGATATTTATCAAATCTTTTATGATTTAATAATTTAAATATCCATATTTTAGGTCATGCGCTCCGAAGAGACAGTTATTGAATTTCGGATATTGAAAAAAACATCAAATGATGAATCCTCCACGGTTCCACAGGTGTCTTAAATTTTCTGGTAAAGTCCCAACCAACATTTATTTTGACCAACTGGGTGAAAGGCAAATTTACCTGAAACTCACCACAAACTTACCAATACGGAGTAAAAAATTAAAGTAAATTGACGTCAAAAATAGGCAAACGAAGTCAAATCGGCTAAAGGCATTTAAATGTTTTAAGTTTATTTGTTAATTTTAACGTAGTTTTATTCAATTATTTAGTACCCAAGTAGCACTTATTCATATTGTTACGCCACTGGACTGTGAAGACTGGTTAGATGAGACTGGAATTTTGCGAGAACGGCCGGGAATGTTCTGGAATGTTCTAGACCGTGGGAATGGATGTACAAATAAGACGCACGGTGGGCCGAGACTCGGTTTTAAGTTGAACGTGAACGAGTAAAGAAGAAATAAGAAAGAGACTTATAAGTGTTTAAGTGTTATTATAGTTAAGACAGTAATTAATCTATTGTTGTTAATTGTTAATTAGTATATAAAGTAGTGAGTAAGTGTTACCTGGACTTTCAATCAACGAATCTACGAGTATAGGTGTTTGTGGGGATAGCAAACATGTAACAATATTACAAAATAAGCGAATGGGTATTTCCTCTGAATTATAAGCTGGTTAACGGCCGAATTATATTAGGATTAATGAGAATAGAACTACCGTTGTAGGAATAACACCTCGATGAGTTAGTTACTCGTTGGGAATATGAATAAATAAAATAAGGCGGTGTTTTCACACCAAGGATAAATTCAATTTTTAACCAACATTTTCTGTAAATATAATTGCTGTAAAAGAAACTATTTGGGGATCAGAACTTCCTCACCGTAGTAAAACTTGATGTGTGGTGGAGTTTGTAATAAAAGTAATTTTTGACGTTTCAAAAAAGTCACATTGGTGGAATGTCACTAATATTTTTTTTTGACATTTCAAATTGACGTTTCAAAAAAGTCACATTGGTGGAATGTCACTAATATTTTAAAATTTGAAATGTCAAAAAACAATTTTGACATTTCAAATTGACGTTTCAAAAATGTCAGTAATACTTTTTTTGACATTTCAAATTTTAAGAACCGGTTTTGCTCATCAACGAACTGAATCTCTTCCTTGACCTCTAGAATATGTGTACCACCATGCGAGTGCATACTGCAGTTTGGCTTGGTTTGCTGGTTGAGAGAGATATGGAGTGAGATATAAGATGTATCCTTGTGGGGTAACAGAGTTGGTAGATAATGTTTCCACTAGTCACAACATAAAGCGAACGATTAAAAAGTAAATTCGATATCCACAAGTACAACAAAGCTGACAAGCTACAGAATGGTTAGATTTTATAACGTATACTTTTGCCACATAATATAATATTACCCAGCTTGCCTAAATCTTATTATTATTAAGTATTTTACCCCGATTTAGAACTTAGCTTAATAAGCAAATGATTCTAAGAAATACGTACATAGGAAACGTATTTTATTGCAGATATTTTATTTAACAATATATCAATGCAATCATTAATTTTCTCCCATCCGACACAGTTATCACCTTAGCCCATAAAGTCCATCAAATAATAGTAACATATGGCCATAAAATTTTTCCAATTGTTGCGTTGAATATAATTGCCATAGTCCATAAATCATGTAGTCATATTTCTTAACGGGCATATTGAATATTAATCATTTGTGTGGCTTTTGTATAAGTAAAACTCCAGATTATTTTTATTACGCGGGAGTTCCAGTTTCTTATCTTGATGTAAAACCAAGGGAATAATAATTATTACTGATAACATACTCTATACACAATATGTAATTTTAATCAATAAACCACGAAAGCATTAAATATTGGCAAATATCCCATAACCAAGAGAATTAATTTAAAATTGTCTAATAATATTAACGTGCCTTTAAAAAATTGTCCATATTGAACATAAACCAGTATCTATGTTCTCAAAAAAATTGATTCCCTCATTTTTTATGTATTCTTACATGGTGTTTCTAAAATATATGTCTATAACCTAATTTAGGGAGCTGTAGCTATTTCCGAAGTATTTTTCGATATATGCTTATAGAAAACTTTTGTTTTAAAATTACATGTTATATCACCGGTTTCAATTTGTAACAATAAAAACGGAATATCCTCTATACAGATAAATATAAAGATAACTAATTTTTGAACATATTCACTCACCTTTTTTAAATTTAATTGGAGCCACAGATAATTAAATGCAAAATGCAGTGAATTGCCTAAATAAAAGACTATCTGTTTTTTAGTTTTAATATCTTCTTGATCTAACGTTGAAATCTCTATGATTTTTTCCAAAATCATCTTTAATTAACATAAAATATGTTGGGAAACACTGTTAAATAATTTTAATTTGTTGATAGTCTTTTATTTGAGGCAAACGTTGCTAATTTCGATGTGCACAGTTTAACTTCTGCAGGAAATAGACCTTTTTTATTTGATTGGATAAATAATGTGGCAAATAGAAGAAGCTGTAAAATAGCAAGTTGTTTGTATAGGTTTTGCCCTCGCTCAAAAATGGCAATATTCTTGTAATTTTGCCGGAATCATGTGCTGGCGAAAATAAAAATTTTAACAATCTTTGTCTCTATCGACTTTTTATTTTGAATGGATTGTTCAAGGTTACTGATTAAATTTGACGGAGGTGGGTCATAGTTACCTAGATTACAACAAAGATTTTGGCCTGTGAAAATATAATCAGAAAAGTGGAAAATGTTTACGTGCCTGAGAATATCACGACCTAAAAAATGAACAATTCCAACAAATTACTTTTATAATTTTGAAAAGCTTTTAGTAAGTTTAAACTTGTTCAATACAAAAAAATAGTCTCGACGAAAAAGTAAACTTCAGAGACTATATTAAATGTTTTAGGATTGAGTAGTACGGACACTCATTTATACAAAGAGAGCCTCGATGAGTCTACACTATTTCTGAGGGTAGAGCTATTAAAGAAATGAAGCTGGGAAGGTCAAACGGAAAGAAAATTATTCTACGTCAAAGTAATCGATTATTCTTGAATTTTTTTGCATGTTTTTGACCGGAAGTGCCAGATGCTTGTAATTATTTTAGTTGGATTGGCCACACTGCCTTTAGTAGCTCCCTAAATTTTCAAAATTTTCTGATGCGTACTTTTCCCAATATCGATCGCTGCAGTTCCTGGTGAGATACCCTGTATAATACAAAAACAATGTAAAATAGATAACGCTATAATATAAATTATAATAAATAACTAATTTTTGACTACAATAATAATGATAAAACTTCTGAGGAATGCCAAAAACTTCTAAGGAATTCCGAGGGAATTATATATGGTTGTACACCAAACTTCCAAACAGGTTTACCCCTCGGAAAATACTTTGAAGGGGATATTGATTTTATAGATGTTGTTCGCTTCTTATTAGAACATTCCGGGAATTTTTGGCTCGTCCCTCGTATGACATTTAAATTTGCATAAATTGTAATTGTTGAATAACTAAAAATATTGTGTTTCTTTACGTCCTGATTTACAAAAAACTACTTGGATTTATTTAAAATGCCATGAAGATATTTGAAAAATAATATCTAAACACACAAGCTTGAAATAATTCTATTTGTAACAAGTTATAATTTTAATTTGCAAAGTCGTGTATCTACAAATTATTTCTAAATGTTATTTTTTTTTTTTTTAGTTTGATGCATAATTTGAAATCACCTCAAAGGTTGACCAAAGCAGATCCAGGCAAAGCTCGAGCTATTATCATTCTAGTAGGGAGTCTATTATACGTCATCTCAGAATCAGGTTGGTCTAAACTGGCATTCCAGTCAGGCCATTATCGACAATCGAGCTGTCGGACTATCAGCCTACGAGGATGACTGAATGCAATGGTTCGCGAATTCTTACAAGAAGACGGCCGCCTGCAGATGACAGCAGCATTGAAGTCATGTCCACTCAGTTTCTCTACTCTTATACACTCCAGTAATTAGGGCGGCATGTATATTATATAACATCACAACGGGTCTTCTCCATCTTCTATCCTCGCAACTAACTGTTACCAGCTAACTTTGAAATTGTGAAATCGAGTGCAAGTTGACAACGTTTGTCTTATTAATACAACACAGATGGAAGTGATGTGCTGCCTGATCTGATAATCAATGTTTACAAAAAACAATGGGTTCAAAATACGACAAGATTAGTACAAGTGACTCGCATGACCATTAATTATTATTATTAATTAATTAATTACTCAATGGTTTCATTTTGGATTGAAAATAAATTAAAAATAAGGTCATACAGCACTTGCATATACTGTGGTATACACGGTGGGAGAAAATGATCTGAATTATGTGACCTTGATTTTTTAGCAATCTACATTTTTTGACATTTTTAAAATAAAAATTTGTTTGCCTTTACGGATCACTAGATATTATTGCTCGTATTATTGTAATGGTTATATTTTAAAAAAGTCAATTTAAAATTATTTAACTAAAATAATATAAATCGAGGAGCATTAGATCGGGAGACCTAGCAGGCCATTTTATCAGTGGCCATCTACCGATTTATCTATTTGGAAACATTTGATTTAAGTATTTCTTTAATTTAACAATATCGACAATTATGCCGGTTTACTGCATGGGTAAGACAAAAGGTTACTTAATTGATAAATAAAAATTGACAATTAAACTTTTCAACATTATTACAACGTTCCAATTTCCAATATGAGATCGCAAAATTGTAATCTTCTGTTGATATCATGGTCGCTTAATTCCTGGGTTAAATGCACCTTATAAGAATGGAATTTTTATATTTTCAAAAGATTTCTATTTGGGGCCTACAACGCACAGAAAGTTGTCGCATTGACACTTGAGGCATTTCTTTTAACGTTAACAGAACATATTATTCCTATTTAACCAACAGAAGCCTATAAGTGCAGTACCAGGGTTTTAGGTCTGTTGAAATGACAGCAACTTCAGGAGTTCCGCAAGGATCCATTCTAGGGCCTCTTTTGTTCATTATTTTCATAAATGACATCATCCGTAAACTTAGTTGTAATGCTCTATTATATGCAGATCTAAAATCATATTTGTCGATTTCCATTTTTGAGGACCGTCTGTATTAGTTTGCAGGAAAATTTAAATATAAATTTTATTTGTTCGTTTAGATATTTGATGTTACTTGCTTGAATTGAGTTATTTTCTTTGTTAAATTTAAATAAAATTTAATTGATTCCTATAAATTATTTCAATTATTATGATATCAGTATTTTACTAAATATGAAGGTAAATATATATGTTGTTATATTTTTGGAAAGAGAATTTAAATCTTTTTTTCAAAATTGTAAAAATATATAGGGCGTTTCCTTAAAAAAAAATGCTGTTTCTTCCCACTTTTATTTGATTTTCAATTGTTTTTTTTTTGTTGAAATTTTTGAAGTCCTTGAAAAAATTACTATATAAGTTACGTTAAGCATTTTTAATTTATTTCCAAAGACAAACCAAAACATTGAGGTGAGAAGTTATTGGAATCACCCTCTACATATTGACGTCAATCTGAAAAAAGTCGCATACTCCTATACATGATTTAAAAGAGATCAGGACAATAAATGAGTAGGTTCAGAGTAGTACAGGTGTCAAGTAGTATGCTAACTCATACATCAACACAATAACAAAATAAATCAACAAAACTATGTTCTCCGATGCAACTGCCATTCTAGGCCACACACATACATACAATCATGCAGGCTCGGCTCCTACTGATAAAAGAACACCTGTTGAACTAATCTAGTCGATTGATAAGAACTACGCACAATGTTTAGCAGCTTTATAGAATTTGAATTTACTTTTCCACTTTGCTTTTTCATGTATACGGGTGTCATATTTTAATTACAGGACTTTTAATAGAGTAATTTTAAGCTAAAAAATGCTTTATAAATTTATTTCCTAGACGGCTTCTGAAGGGCGTATGGACCCTTTAAGGAAGCAAAAAAAAATATTTTTAGGAAAACCTGAGGTTCTGGATCCAATACCCCTATTAAATTCATAATATTTTCGAATAAATAAACGCATGATTAAGCGGAGTTGACATTCCCGCTCATTCTCCGAGTTTCCTTTAGTCGATTTTTTATGTTTAGGATTTTTCCCGTCTCTCCAGTCACAAAATTGTATATGTCCAGTGCATCTTGATAAACTATATACTTCTATACACTTCTATACTAATTATTTGAAATCAATAATATGTATATTTTTACTTATATATACACACAGATATTTTACAAGTATACATTTAATGTAGGAATTGTTATTTTTTAAATTAGTTTTAATTCCCACCTGACTCCGATCAGTCCAATCCAACAATTGCCCAGTTACCCCCAGATTCTGATCCAGATAATATTTTATTACTCCCAACATGTTTTCAGAAAAGTACTCATAGGCATATCGTTTAAGAGGATAATTTGCTATTTTTAACACGCTTTTATTAGCTTCACTTGTATGTTTGTTTGTTTGTTTGTTTGTTTGTAACCGACTCTTTGGACTCGATTTTGACCCACTTTAAACGGACAGATTTAATTGAAACTTTGTACACTTACGAAGAACCGGTAACAATACAATAATTTAAGTTTATATCATTATCCTGATCAGGATCGCCAGTCCTTTCCTCACGTATCCTCTGCGTGAGAGCAAGAGGCTTAATATTGTAAGTATATTCCGTGATTCTTAGTTCGGTCGTTGGCCGAGCGGGCAAGTCTTAGTCGACGCGAAACGACGGACTCCTCGGGCGTGAGTTCAAATCCCATGGCTGAAATAAAAAAATATTTTTTTTTCAGAAATATCTGTTGGATCGTAATATGTTATAATATCAGCATCAATAAGCAATATAAATATAGTTTAAAAAAAACTACAAAACACGCTTTCATAGCACATCAAACTAAAAAGTGAAAAATAAATATAGTTTAAAAAAAACTAAAAAACACGCTTTTAAAGCACATCAAACTAAAAAGTGAAAAATAATTATTAATATAAACTGAAAACAATAATGAACGAAAAATACTAGTATTATTGTGAAAAAAGCGTGGGGCGCTTTGTGCCATATTTTTCGTATATCAAACAACCCACGCTTTTTTCACAATAATACTAGTATTTTTCGTTCATTATTGTTTTCAGTTTATATTAATAATTATTATTCACTTTTTTAGTTTGATGTGCTTTAAAAGCGTGGTTTTTAGTTTTTTTAAACTATATTTATTACTTGTATATCAGCCATTTTAACAGATGAACTTTGAAAATATACTCCTTCGGCTAATAATTTTTGTGTCTGAAGCGGACATGGCTTGAGGACGATAGGAAACCGCTTCATTTTTTCTAAATATCCTTTTTTGAGTTTATGTATTACAAAATCAAGAAGAAAATGCAGTGTTAGATGAATTACACACCAGCCAGAACCAGACCAAAATGGGACGAATTAGTCATGTGACTGGTTCGTCTCGTTTTGGTCCCATTCGGTCCCATAAAGAACCGATTATGTCACATTAGACTGTTTTGACTTCCAAGTCATTAACGGCATTTTCAATTTCGTCTCTCGCGCAGGTCACGTGATAGGTTCGTCTTATTATTATCAAAAGTTATTTTAAACACTATACAATGCCTCAAATCCATAAGGTGGCTTGAGGTCCTTTGCGCGGAGGGAGCTATATACTTAGACACAACGGGACACTAATCCAATATACAAGTCGACTAGGATCATTTTATGCTTTAGCAAAAATCTTTGCCTAAGACCTAGGGGTGATACGCAAGTGTCCTTTCCACGCATTTGAGTTGTATATATAATATATATCTAAGTGCAAGTTATTACAAAGAGTTTTTAGAAGGTAATGTAAGGAATAGTCCATTTTTATTAACTGATTTATAACGGGTTCTGCGATTATTTTTTTTAAAGAATTTTAATTTAAATATTTATTTTCATTTTACATATTTTTAAGAATATGCGTTTGTTTCGTTTTTTTCTATTCTTATGACAAAGATTTTAGTTTTTTTTTAGTTTTGTTTTTTTAAGAAAGTATTTTGTTAAATTTTTATTGTTTACACTAAGAAAAATAACCCTTTATGTCAAATACATAATTTTAATTTCACAAATGAAGGACGCCAGAAGTGAATCTGCCCCTGAACGTACAAGAATGCCGGCGCGGCCCTGGTCTGAGGTGCTAGTATGTACGATTTTATGGCGATAAAATGAGAATGATTAATAGTGACGATAGTGCCGCCAAATATTTCTAAAGACACTGATTTGAAATTCTACATAAAATTATATAAAATGTATTTACATATAATAAAAAAATCAATAACATGCAATTTGCATTTGCGAAAGCTTAGTCTCCTAATTATGCAAATCAAACAATTAACCTTAGAAAAAAATTAATAAAATGATAATATTTGATGACTTTTTTTTTATATAACTTTGTTTTATGGCCCGGATCTCACTAACTGCAGAAAAAATATATACATATATGTATGTATTATTGATTTGGTAGATCAAAACAGCTGATCTTTGTTGATAACAAAAATTCTTCATGGTGAAATTTTAAGGTTGTCAGGATGACTAAGAAAAACATAAATTTATATATATTTTTATAAATCTGATTTATATATCAACTTAAATGCTTTGAAATTTTGTTGAGGACAAATTATAAACACAATTTAATAATTCATATACAGTTGATTATCGTTATAATTCACAATTTAAACTTATTTGTGGATATATTTAAATGCAAATTGAATGACACAAGGTTTTTTTATTTTTTTCTTTGTCTACTATAAAATTTATTTTATGGTTTAAATCTGGACTTTTAATCGTCAGTGTCATAAGTATTATCAGCTGCTTATTTTCTTTCATAAAAAGTAGCTACTCAGTAAAACAACGACAAAAAATCACAAAAAACATAGGCATGTGCCTAGCAAATTAATTAATTACAATAAAATACAGTTAAACTCTATATTCGGCCACCTTTTAAAACCGGCCACCTATAAAAATGGCCAGTTTTCAAATTTATAAAAACAATTATATGGGAATATCCGTACTAATGGCCTCCCTAATAGCAGCACCCCCATAAAACGGTCATGGCCACTGCAAAGACAATTTTCTTCATAAAATATCTGCAGGGCACAAATTTTAGTGGTAAAAGGTACCTAAAATTTTTCGACCGTTCGTAGGTGAAATTTTATAGATGCAACAATTCCTGGTATTTCCCATAGTAATTTCAAAACTAAGCGATAAAGAGGCTGTAGTTTCATAGATTTTGAGCTAGTTTATGTACAACTGTGATTTTGTTACAATCATCATGTCGCTAAAAAGAAAACATTTGTCTCTTAAGAAGAAGGTTCCAATCCAAAACAGAAGAGAAAATTTCCCAAAACTGAAGGATTTGCTATTGACCAAGTAGTTTACAATTGGTTCTGTAAAGCCAGAAATAAAAACCTCCCCATATCTGAACATCCAATAAAAGAAAAAGCGTTAGAAGCAACCGAAAGTTTAAAAATGACGAGTTTTAAAACCTCAAATGGATGGCTACAAAATTGTTGTCAAAGACATAACATAGGCTTTAAAACAATTTGCGGTGAGTCAACTGATGTTGACCTGGATAGTGTTGAAGTCTCGAATACAAAGCTACAAGTAATATTAAAAGACTATTCATCAAAATATGTGTACAATGCTGACGAAACTGCTGATGAATCAATACCTAACAAAACGTTTGCTCTAAAAAGTGACAATTGTGCCTGTAAAATAACTGCAAAACAAAGATTGACCATTTTATTTTGCGCAAATATGGAAAGGAAAACCCATTAATTATAGGGAAGAGTAAAAACCATCGATGCTTTAAAGGATCTCAAATCAACAAACTGCCTTTAGAATGGGTATCCAATAAAAAAAGATTGGATGACAACAGAAATTATGGCTTCCTGGCTAAAAAAATTTGACGAAAAAATGAGGAAACAAAATAGAAAAGTCATATTGTTTCTGGATAATACCACGTCCTATCCTAAAGTGACACTAGACAACGTGAACATTGTTTTTCGCCTCCAAACACCACTTCCTACTGTCGGCCATCGGATCAACAGATTATTCATAAATTTAAGATGGCTGATAGAAAATTTCTAATCAAAAGACTTCTAACATTTACAAACAGCGAAAGTTCATTTGAAGATACAGAGAAAAGCATTAATTTAACCAACGCTTTAGTTTGGATATCAGCAGCCTGGAAAAACGTTTCATCAGCTACAATTTCAAAATGTTTTGCAAAAGTAGGATTCTTGGAAAACGTCCAGCAAGACGAAGATTTCGATGAGAAAGATGAAATGCCACTGGTCCAGCTTTTTCCTGAATTACATGATGTAAGCCTAGAAAATTATGCATGTATTGACCGAAAATCTTAACTTTGGCATTCAAGAAGTAATCAATGGATTAATTGATGATAAAGATTGTGATTTTAGAGATATGAGTGAAGTGTGTGAAAAACTAAGAGATGTGCAAAGTTTCCTATTTTCTAATGATAAAAGTGAACTAGCTATAAAAATTGTCCAAATTTTAACAGAATGTGAATCTTAGGTTCTACAAACAAGAATTAAAAACTTAAAACAAACCTCAATTGAAAAATATTTTAAAAAAAGGTAATTAAGGCAATGTTTAAAATACGTACGTATATATACGTATATATGGATTTTTATTGGTTGACCTAATTTTTTTATGTACATAGGTATAAGCACACCTAATTTGTAGACATATATGTAGCTAGTTTCTTCAATGACTTATAATTTGATTTAATAAAGAAAGCCCAAAAATAACCAACATTTTTTTATTTATTTTTGACCTTCTCTCAATATTGGTCACCTCCATATAACGGCCATTTTCACAATAAATTTTTGGTGGCCGCTATTTAGAGGTGTTACTGTAGATGGTTAAGACTTCAATACCTCTCTTTAATTTCAGATAAATAAATTATCTGGTATATCCGGATTTGTAAAAACAAATTTTAGGATAAGCTCAAATTTTTTAAAATCGGTTTTAGTATGACGTCACTATATTAGATGATTCCTAAAATTATTTGCAATCATTATTATTACCAAATCACGAATCCAAATAAAATCATTAACTTTCTGTTCACCCCACATCCATTAATTCTCAACAGCTGATCCCCTCGAAAGTCATTTCATAAAAATAAATGACTGTGGGTGATACAATATAATATTTTAGCCATCTGTTTCTTGGTTTTTATTGAGCGAGTTCCATTTACCTGGTGCTGCGACAAGCATCAAGGGCAACGCGTCACTTTGTAGATGGATGGTTCCGCACTACCATTATGATGGACAATCTATCAATCAACTACTTCGCTAGTCATGAAGCTTGACATTGCCAGGATGCGTATTGCCAAATATGTGGTTACCCAACGTAAAGGGGAATAAACAAACATTAGTTTGGGATTTAAAACAAATCTATAAAAAGGCAAAAAAATTAATAGCTTAAAATTTCGTATACTCAGCTTTATTCCATAAATACGAAAAACGTAATGTTACTAATATCGACCACCACCAACCACCATCTAAACACAACGTACTTTTATAACATCAACTCTATTCAAGCAACTCTATACCGTATTTTAAATACTCCATGGTTCTTAATGATGATATTCATTTATTTAATCTAATTGCACACCAGTATTTAGAAATTTTATTCTTAGATGTAACCAACAACATGAAATATAATCAATACTATAGCACAGATGTTATGCTGCATATTTGCCTTCCAACAATATAATTCAAGGGGAATTTTTTTTGTTCTCCAGCTTGACAGTTCCCCTTTATGACCACCGTCAGGTTGTGCAAATTTACTATGTATTCTAAAAACAAGAATGTACGTATTGCACTGTAATTATTTGCACTTTCTTCTTTTGACACTCAGTTAAGTTTCCACTTAATGAAACAAATAAATTGTGCAGAGTACTCGTGTTAGAGAAATAGATAGAAAATAATAGCTATACAAATATAACGCATATTTTTAACAATACCATCTCTATTCAGGCAAACTATAACAGAATGTACCTCGAGGTTCTGCTCTTGGGCCACTCTTATTCCTAATATACATAAACGACCTGTAATATACACTTAAAACATCCAATCCATATAATTTCGTAGATAACACGTCTCACATAACAACTGGCTTGTTGAATATAAGTTGGGTCTATAAACGCGGAGGTAATGGCTAAATATAACCTCCTGATGCTAACATAATGGATTTAAACGTATCAGCGTCTACAACTGTACACTTTTTCTTACTCTACACAAGTCTCTTTGTGTTGCACTAGGAATGCTAAATAATTTTTGTTGCAGATACTTCTTAATTGTATGGTACTTGTCTCTAACAGGGAATCTTGACAAGAATGTTAATTAACATCTCCGTCATCTTTTCTGCATTTATGAATTTTTTTTTATAAATCTATTATTTATAACACTAATGTCATTATTTCTCGTGTGTTATGGATTTACAACTAACAAGTCATTTTATATTAATTCACTTATGTAATTACTAACGAACTGTTAATTATACTCCACATAGGAGAGAACCTGATATATTTTTAAAAAATGACAAGTTTTCTAATGTGCAATGGAACCAATGTTCTGTAGGTACACTGTGACTCCTCGTTAAATAATATGCATAAAATTATTTATTTCTTGATTTCCACAGTAATTAAAAAGGGGTAAAACTTGACACAAACTCTTCTGTACATCATTATTAAAAACATCCGTTTTACGTTTTAAACCAGAACGGAATGATTGTGTTGTGTTAGAGAACATTATGAAGTTGAGCAGACTGTCACCAAACTCATTGTTTGTAGGAAGACGATTCCGACTTGCAATGTACAAACTAAAACAAAACTTTTCTATATTATGGGACCGACCCGAATGACAAGTGTCAGCCAACATTATTACGCCAGCACCATCTCGTCTCATTTCTCCTCTGGCACTTCGAAAAAGTGACATGTCCGATAAAGATGACGGCAACGACTAGGAAATAACTGCAAGGGCTCGTAGACTGACAATTGCCAAAGAATTCCGTTAATTAAATAAGTTATTTAATCAGAGATAATAATTACTTCGTTTGATGAGAAAAGAATATTGGCACTAAGAATTAATTCCTACGGCAGTTGCAAATATTTTTGTTACTATTTTAACAGAAAAATGACTTTTATAATAAGTAGATAAATTTTACAAATATCAGCCATCCAAATGATTCATTACACATCAAAATTGAGTATTTAAATATCAATGACATATCGTGAACATCAAAAAACTGCACGTACATTCGATGTGCGTATCGCCTACCAAGTTGGTATCATCGAGGGGCGATTCAAGCTTTCAAGCCATCGACTGTAGTGTGTAATTTTGATGAAATTCCTCGAGCATTCAATATAAAGGGATACGACATGCTAATTAGGTTTTGCTTGACACCGTTTGCTTAATTCTTACCTTATACGTACTATGAGGGATTTGTAGAACAGTGACTTACCTGAAAACAAAAAACGTATTTTAAAACAGATCAACGTGTATATTATTAAATAAAGGATTAAGCCGAAGTGTAGCAACAACAATAACAAATCAATCATAATAATGGCGTTGTACATCTTGTTCGTAAACACAGAGAAATTTATAAAGAAACATCCTGAGAATTGTATTTACTAAGACATGCCTAAGTGCCGATGTGGGAATCGCGACGGAAACTAGAAATATTTGAATTTAAATTTTTTTTTTAATACAAAATAGAAACCATACGGGACGCATATACAATAACAGCACGCGCGCTAGCAACTTTGTCGATTTCGGCAACAGTAAAGGCACCTGTGCTACGTGGACAGGCTCGGAGACAGCACGCGTACTAGGTTTGTTAAGAGACAATGGACAGAATTATTATACTGAAACTCTGCGCAACAAATTTAATGTTGAGGTAAGGCTAAGTTGGTTGTGTTAACCCTGACAGCACTGTTTAAAACACGAATCAACAAGTAAATAAAATGAGGATAATATATTAGCAACTTAATTGTCATGTCAACTCAATTCAGTTCTTCTGTTTGTTTCAACAAGTGTCTAGTAGTATAGTATAGATTTTCGTTACTTCAATAACATAATACAGCGAGTGCTGTTTCAAGTCGAACAGGTGTTAAAAGGAATGAAATTAAATACGTGCATGAATTTTGCCCGCTCCACCTGTACTGAGAACTGTTATCAAAGTATTTCACATAGGAAATCTACGAGAACATTTGTTTTCTTTTAAAGCCTGTTCGAGTTGAATCAACTCTCGCTGCATACTATTTAGGTTGGGAATTTTGCAGTTTTTCATTTAAACAACTGTACAAAGATTATTTTATTATTAACATTTATTATTAATAATAAATATTTATTATTATGCACATTCAATTTCTTTTCATGTTAGATTCGGCGGTTAAAGGTTTCTCCTTTTACTAAATCTTAAATTATTGTATAATGTTTTAATAAAACGAATTGCCTACCCTAACAGTTGCAAACTTTGGATGCTAATTTCTGACAACACTTTTTGAAATACAGGGTACAGCACCGTTATTTAAGATTTTCTTATACAGGGTGCCTCATGAAGAATAGGACACAGAGAACAGTGGATTTTTGGCATCAAAATATTCCAGAAAATATACAGAGTTATGCGTAACATTATAGTAAATATTACCAAAAAAATTCAAAAATAACGAGCATTTTGTGCGTTACTTTATCATAACCACGTATATTATTTACCGTACAATCTTATCATAGTTCTATATCCCGTTTTCAATAATATTTATATATTCCGTTTTACAATTTTACATTTTTTATTTATAAGTTCAACTTTATGTTAGTTTATTTATAATTCAGTTTAATATAAATATTTACTTTATTGTTATGTTTCAACTAGTAGGTATATAACATAATTGCTTTCCACGTGACTAAATCCGTGGTAAAACAAGTAGTAATTAATTTAACTATGACACTTAGGTTCATCTAAATATAATATCACTTTATAAATATAATACTTATGCATGTATTTTTATACAACGAGCACATCCTGTATGATATTTAGATTCGTCTAATGTCGAAACACAACGGAGCTACGAAGAACAGCGAAATGCAAGATGTTTTGTTGTACTGGGGACGCCTAGTACACGACTGCAAACGGGACATAGAAAATTTGCATCGCATTGCGTTTAGTTGTATAACTTATTTATTATTAATCATAAAATTACACGCTTATGTCAGCATGTTCAAAAACGATAAAGTAACCTTTTCTTAAGAGTATAAAATTTTGATTTGGACATCTGTTTCGGAGACAATACGACGAAAAACGCGAAAGTTGTCTAAATTGAATTAGATTTTGAAGCAATTCAAACCAATTCAAATCAGTTCAGTACAATTTTATTAACAATTAAAGAAAACAATGTATATGACCCTCGCCGGACACAAATGTATAATATTTGAAAATTATAAAAAAAATATTTGCTCTACAAAGTCTTTTCTGAAAAATAGATAAAAAAAATCGGAATTTGTCTCTTCTTTGCTTTGATGGTCGAAAGGCAAGGACACTTGACTCTCACCCAAAAGTCCCGGGTGCGAATCCCGGCCGTGGCCCTGGGATTTTTCTGTGAGTGAGATTAATCGTAGTATACTCGGATATTGGATGTGTGTCCGTTGACTCTAAATGTGTAGCCCACTCTCGCACAACGTCAGTTTAGAGATACAGGTGGTTGTATTATCTGTGGTGTTTATTATTATTATTATTTGCCACTACATGCTGAACTTCTATTTAATTTTAATGAACTTTTACACATGCCGATTTTTGACAGCCTCGAGATTTTGAAACATCAGTACATAAGCATTCAATTTATATAAAATTTAACTAATAATAATGGAACCCCCACAGAATTGTACCAAGCGCTCTACTACGAGTATACAAAAACATGGGAGTAAGAAGTAAAAGAGTGCACCTTGACAGTTCCACAAATTTGGTCAGTGGCAGCGTTGCGTTCTTGTAAAAATTTTGAACACGTTTGACCGTCATTTGAAATTAATGTTCAATTAAGAAAAAATGTCATACCTACTTATAATATCCGAGTTCAAGATGCCATCAAACAGGCATAATAAACACATAAAAAGGTTAATCTTTGAATTATTAATTAACAACAAATATTGCTGGCCATAAATAACACAATCGATTTAAAATATTTATGAACTAACATTTCACATTAATTTACTAACACCGTATAATTATTTTGAAGGAAAAAATATGTGACCACAGTTTATATTTAACAAATCTATTAAAATACAAGACGGTTCAAAATCATGGAAAGGACATCGCGATGAATAATTACCATAAAATAATGATATATTTATGTTAACTGTGCTAAAATTCTTTGAACACATATTTATATCCTGCTTAAAACACGTTTCAAATAACTTATTAATGAATTACTAATAAAACCAAAATTTAAACATAATAAATGCACACTAAACGCCACTTTCTTGTATTATAAATGAGTTGAAAATATACTCTACCGTAAAAACTGCAACATAAGGTATATAATTAGACCTCACAGATAGCTGATATAACGAGTAAAAGTCGTAAAATATTTTAAACATGTCAAATCGAAAAGGAAACGCCATAGACGTACCAAAAAATTGTCTAATTTTAATAAAAATTATCAGAATTATAAACTAATTTAGATTCATGTTATTCAGGTCTTGCAATTATGAATATTTTGGGTGATTTTCATTTACATAAACAAAGTATAACAACAACGACATTTTTTTTCATACTGGTAGTATCAATTAATTATAGTCTATTTTTCATTGAAAATGAGTAATAAATAATTATATGACTTTTCTTTTGGCACTGTTTTCTATAATACAAAATGGGCCACAAAAATTGTGTTTATTGTTCGATTTGTTTATGTTGGGTTCAAATTAAAGCTAAGATCTTGCCGATTACAGTCACGTATTCAATTTAAAAAAAACATTAAATCAAAATTGCAGACGTTTTCAAAAATCGTCATTTTATGAATTTTTTATAAATCGGCTATATCCATTTCTTAATGCAGTCTTCTATCTTTAATTTAAGACTTAAATCGTTAAAATCGGATGAGTTACTGCAAATTTAATGAAGGGCTCGAAAGAGAAGAGGAGACGCACCAAAAACAAAAGATGATGCTTCTAAATTTTTGCTTATAACTTTGATGGCCACCATACCGTCCGAACCTAAATCCAGGGATTATTTTTTATACGGTGAACTTGACAGGAGAATATATGAAGGGGTCAGAATAAGGATCATCGGATATCGATCATCTCAGAAAAAGAATTACGAATTGTTTTAATAAAGTTCCACAAGAAATGATAAAGAAATCATTAGGATCGTTCAGAAAAAGAGTACAGTTGATAGTAGTCAATAATGGTGATCTCATTGAACATTTCCTTAGAATGTAGAGTTTAGGCCTTAATATGATTTATTTATTACATGAAAATTAACGTGCAACTTGATGTTAATTACTTTCTCATCTATTTATACTGATAAAGAAAGTATTGGCGTCGTGAGAAAAACGAAATTCCAGATTATGATGAAAACGAACGTTTTAAGACCGGAAAACAGAAAATTTATCCCATTTGGCATAGCATCTGTGTGTCTATCTGTCCTGGATATTTGTTGTGACCGCATTTTCTCAAACACGTCACAACGTGCAAATCTGAATTTATACATATATCTCTGACATCTAAGGACGAGCTGCATTGAATATCAGTGAAATTGGTGCACCAGGTAGGGCAAGGAGTGCAAAATTTTTTCTACATTAAATCAAAAAATGTTTCAAATAAAAATTGTTCTTAATGAGAAAATGTGCCGAAAATAACTCCTGAAAATTTCTCGTAAGATTAACCATTACTCAGAAAAAGGGTTTCAAATTAATTTCATTCAATTAAAAAAATAAAGTCGGCCTTGGCAGTACTTCCTCGTCATATTTTACTTCGTTTTATTCTGTTTGTCATTGTCTCATTTGTCTCATTTATTCCGTTTGTCTCATTTATCCCGTTTGTCTAATTCGTCTCATTTGTTTCATTTATCTCATTTAACTAATTTATCATATTCATCTTACTTATCTCTTTTACTTTGCTCATTTTGTTCATTTTAATTATGTTATATACAAATAAAATAAATAGGAATAATACTTTCAAATTAAAGTATTTTTTTTCTTTCATGTCAAATTGCAATTGATGATGAGAAATTACTATCGAGAAGAACCTAGCTGCGACCGTTTTTTTTTCTTTTCTGTTAAAATATAAATAAGCAGCACTTCTCAATAGTTCTTTCATCCGTTTCTCGACTTTTGTCACTACGGTTCCATAAAATATCACGCAAATTGTTGGGGGTCCGTGAGATCTATTTTCACAGCCTCTTTTTGGTATGCAATCGGTTATTGCCTATTGTGTCCGGATATCTTGAAATCCACATCAGTTTTATTGTGGTTTTACTGCCAATTTTACTAGTTCTCTATGACAGTTCAATATTACTTTGGAGTTTGGAGAAATCTCTATAAGAATCCCTTAGTATCTTGTGGGCACACTCATTGAGGCCACCGTCGTGACTTGCCTTCTTGTGATGCCCAGTATAGGCTCAGGTCCCAGGCAGGGCTCCTAGGTTCCAAGTCTAGCCAATTCATCGGCTTTGTCGTTGCTTGGAACTCTGGTGTGTCCCGAGATTCACAGTAGTCTTACGTGTTTGTGCCTGGAAAACTCTTCTAGGTCGTCTCGGTATTCCTGAACGAGAGCTGATCTCGTCCTGAAGGAGCACACTGGTTTTATACCAGTCTGGCTGAGATGGCGGAGACCTCTGCTGCCGCTCTGCTGTGAAGTACAGTGTTTCTTTAGATAGGCTTTTTGGAAATGGCTTGGCTATGTTAAAGACATAACGACACAAACCAAGAAGGATGGTCAATTATAAGCATATCAATTCCTTGCGCATTCGTCATATATGGAACCTCCAAAAAATGAAAAATATTTGATATCTATTAATATTCACTGTAGATATATCAAAATATCTGTTACATTTCTTCGACTGTTGCCTTGAACTTTCCACTTTTAACTTCCTACAAGTAGGACCATTCTTTACCTTTATTGTATAATCGTGCTTGTTTAATAGATAATGTACTCTTATCAGAATTAGAATAGAGAACGCCTACTCTATTGAGCATCAGTAGCACCTATCATAGCGTTAGAAGCCTACCACTGACTTATTGCCGCTTCAACTTATGGTTCAGTTTTAAATTATTTCTTCTCAATATCATTTCTGGTTCAGTATGTACAACTTTTGTTATACTGTCATCACAGGGGGACGTAGTGAAGTAACAGGGCCTAGAAAGCCCGACATCGAGGCACTAGTCATCCATTGACTGTTAACTAACATACACACTACTCGTATTACTAAAACATACCGGTTTTTATTACAATATCTCATTAACTACTAAAAAAAATAAAAGTTTGCTAAATAAAATATAACACACTGCAATAATAATTGTTATCTTACATTGCATATCTGTACACGAAGTTGATCGAACTGATCGCCCTCGATAAAAATCATGTATTTATTTATTTTCAAGTAAAAATCGTTCTCTCGTTTATATTTACCCTGGCGGCACCTTTGGTCCGAAATATCGTGCCCTAATTAGGTGAAACCGGATACGACAAAGGTAAACGGCAATATACTCTGACCATCAGTCAGAAAATATCGATCGTAAAGTAAAAGACCTGGAATAGATGAGGAAGGACAGGATGACGGACGTAACTCACAGGAGACGAAAATTGTGGACAGTGACGGATATGAGCAAGGTAGTGTCTTTGACAAGATGGATTGTGGCGTCCGTATCCATCACTCATTTACAAACTTTGGCTTTGCCAGTGAAAATATACAGTTACCGGGTGGGAGGGAAACAGGGATATTGCCAGTTTACTTAAGAACCGCTTTAACCGAGACGTTTTATAAAGATGAATTTAAGGGCTGAATGTTTGCAACAATAATTATATTGTAGTAAATGCAATAAAAACAGATTTTGAACTTTTTGTAAATGGAGGTTTTATACCTAGCAATATGTTTATTAGTAATAGTGAACGTGTAGCATTTTTAACTTACACATTTCAGTGTTTATTTAATAAAGAAATAAAAATGGCATTAGCTCATTGAAGGAACGTATTTTTATTACAAAGTACCGATAAAATTTAAGAAAAGGGAATAAATGAATATGCTCGGCGCCAAAAATTTACGGACTTGGCGAGACCTGCACCCCTGCCAAACTTCAGTATTCTAAAGGATTGGGCATTTCTTGAAGAGGGTTGGAACTTGTTATGTGACGATAACCGTGACGCAGTTTTCCACGAAACACCAAAACACCATATACTGCACTCGACGCACGATTCGCCAACTAAGTTGGCATCATCTGAGGATGATTAAAACTAACTTTATGTTAACAATGTATCCTATTTATACCTAAACTATTGTCACGGGTCACTAACCAATAAAGCGGGATATTTGGGATCCTCTATCACTATTCATACTATTCTTACATTTTGTAATTTCAAAACTTTCAAATGCATCCAGTTGTCTAGTATTTGGTGCATTTTTAGTTAATCTTAAATTGTCAATATCTATTTTATGGTTGTTCTCAAACGTATGTTGAGCAACACTAGACTTATCTGTTCTACCATATTTGAGAAGGGCCATATGCTCTTTGAATCTAGTTTGAATTAATCGTCTAGTTTGTCCAATATATTTTGATTACAGTCTTTACAGCTAACTTCGTAAATCGTCGACTTTTCGTTTGTTGCAATTTTGTCTTTTTAGCGAGGAATTTCGAAGTGAATTTCGATTTCCTAATTATTTTTTCAATTAAACTTACCGAATACCATTACTCGCAGCTATATCCTTAATCAATGCCTTTTCTTTTTTAAACCTCATCTTATTGAAAGGGAAGCTTAATAGACGATGGACTAGAAAATTAAAACTCGCCATTTTGTGTTGAGCACAATGATGAGAGTCCTTACTGGCATCTTTTCTGTATATGTCAAATTCTAACTTATTCTCACTATTTCTAATTATTAATACATCTAAAAATGGTCGTCTGTCCAGAGTTTCCAATTTCATATGTGAATTTATCTGACGCGAAACGACTGTTTAATTTAGAAACAAAGTTGTCAATATCAGCGACTTTTGTATCAAACACTGCTAAAATATCATCCACATACCCAAGCCAAACCATGGGGAAATACTCGAATTCTTCTTTTGTTTCTGTCTCGAATCTGTTCATGAAGAGACTGGCACTGAATGGTGACAAAGAGTTACCCATTGCTGTTCCTTTATGCTGGTCGAAGAAATTATCGTTGATTTGAAACTATTTTGTTTCATGCAAAGTTTAGTGAGTTGAAGATAATCTTTTACTACATCTTGACTGTGGTTATTCCTTCCTGCAACTGAATATTTTTCACCTTATTAATGCTGTAAACGTTTATATTTGATGTAAATTCAGCTTATTTATATTATAACGTACGAGCAACTACGGGTTTCCCAAAACGTACTAATTATTCGAATTGTTTTGTAGTCTGTTTGATGTGATTGTTGGCTCATTGCTTTTGACACGTAGAATTTCAAAGACAGTTGGAGATGTGGTATTATTAAAATGTTCAAAGACCGGCAAAATCAGCCGACAGAAAGCTAAGCAGCACGCGTTTCATCGATGCTGCTGATGGAGTTGTTCACAAAGACTTCGCCTGGGGCCAGTTCAGTTATTTTTGACCTGTCATTAATAAATTGGGGTGGATTAACATTCAGAAGAGACGCGTTATGATGCGAGGAGCCCGGGGCCGTCTCTCTGCTTCAGATGGATTGTGCAATTTCGCTTTGCGTTTGTGTTGCCTTTCATGATACGTATTATTGGCAGAGTATAATGTTATATTCTAAACACAACTTCTCTCTTCATCAAAGCCATTTTAATCAACTGACATTTGAATTAAAAACCAACAAACAGGTATATTTATTTGTAGCGGACCGATGGCCAATTTAATTTTTAACTTGCCAGAAACATTTCCTAACGATGTTTCAGAGCTGTTGTAATTTATTTGTAACGACCATACAGGGTGGTTCACACTCGAGTTGACACCGCAGACATCTTGGAAATGGTAACAGATACAAGGTCGATTAAATTAGACAAAGGACGCGTATTTTAGTGCTTGATCAACAGGTAAAAACACAATCACAAGTTAATTTAGCTTCTGAAATATCCTGAAAATACGGAAAAAGGATATTTTATAAAATACTACACTACTTCATAGTTATTTAACAGGCATATCCAAAATGGATAGTTAGCTATAGTTTCAATAGCAGAGGTTTCAAAATATAGTGCCAGAAATCATGTTGCTCTCGAAATGTGATTTACTATGGATATTATACAGGTTCTCAGTTTTTGTAGCAAGATTTTGACAGACCTTTTTTTTTAAATAGTTCCTACAAACAGAATTTTTTTCTTTAATTGTTCTTTAATAGAAAAACACCTGTTTAAAATAACATCATGATATTACGATAAAAGACTGAGTACTTGAGTGCAAATAGTATAATATTAAAATCTATCGTTTAATATTTCCAATTGAGTAGATAGAGGGCACCCCTATGAGTATTCAATTCTGTTATAAAAATATTCATTTTAGACGATAAGAAGTTTTTTTAAGATAAAGAGAAATATTTGTAAAATGTCAGAAATACTTAATACTAGCTATGTCAAATTTAATGTAACCCGTGAAAAAATAAAATAAATAACAATAAGAATAATAACAAATAAGTCCACTAACAATTTAAACTTATTCTTAAGATATGAACCATTTTGCTCAATGCACAATTCACATCGACGTACAGAATTATAAGTAAAAGGTGAACCCTTAATTCATCACACGCATTTCTAATGCAATCATTAAGTCCCTACTTTGTTTCAACAAACGTCACATACAACCTTTCTTTTAAACATTCCCACACAAAAAACGCTAAAGGAGTCAGGGGATTATGGAGACTACGCAACTGGGCCACCATGACCAATTCATCTCTCTGGACAATTGTTGTCCAACCGGTTTCTTACAACTCTCCTAAATTGAGCTGGGCAACCGACCATCAAGTTGGAACCAAGCCATTCTTCTTAAATTTTGCGGAATTTCTTCCCACATATGGCCATGCTCCAGCTCCTGGACTGGGGATCGAACCTGGGTCTCCAGGGTGAGAGGCAAGTGTCGTTACCACTCAACTACGATGCCATGTTGAAAAGTTCTTGGTTGAACGGCATGAGGATTTGCATGTGCCTACGCATGTTGAATATGGAAATTTACAACTCCCCGATGAGTAATGCAAGACTCATCGGTCCACAGTATGTTAGACAAAAAGTCTCTATTATTTGGGATCGAAGTGAGGGCCCACCGACAAAAATTTAATCTTCCTTCTTGGATGTAAACCTTGAACATGTTGCAAATAATAAGCATGCCTGTAATCCCGTCTTAGGACTCGGGAAGAGCAAAGGAGACTCTTCAAGTACTTGTTGGGTTTCTATTGAATTCACGCAAAATTCGCTGGCTAATTAATTATTCCTTTCCGAACATTGATGTTTTATCCATCCCCATGTACAACCCTTAACCCTTGATTAACAAATCGGCGGAGAATGTTTACGGATACAGATGATTGCTGATGTGGATGTGGAAATCTTCGATATTTCCTGGCTGCTTCCGCTGAGTTTTCATTTGCGAACCCATTACACTCCTATACATAATACATAAAACAGGAATACAAAATATATATATACATATATATATATATATATATACATACATATATATATATATACATATATATATATATATATATATATATATATATATATATATATATATATATATATATATATATATATATATATATATATATATATATATATATACTATGTCTGGTTAGGAATTGACAAATGATATTGGCTTTCCATCTATCATGATTTGAAGGTGTAATTCAATGCAGGTCGGGGTATTTGCCCGCTGAGTAGTTGTTTCCTTCAAATCATATTTAATAACATTAGTTTAGTCCACCTGGGCTAGGGGTCGCCGCTCTCGGTACTTGCTGTGATGCAAGTCGCTATCAGCCACAGAGACATCTAGGATGTCGGTCGGATAGTAGCATTCAGACCATATGAGAAGTTTCATACCTCTCACCACTATTCACTTCACCTTAGTTAGTATATAACTAGCAGGTTGGCCACTATCATTTGTCTGTTCCATAACCTATGGCATACTGAAGAGAACAAATAAGTTCGAAATCGATCTATGTCTGGTTAGGAATTGACAAATGATATTGGCTTTCCATCTATCATGATTTGAAGGTGTAATTCAATGCAGGTCGAGGTATTTGCCCGCTGAGTAGTTGTTTCCTTCAAATCATATTTAATATATATATATATATATATATATATATATATATATATACATATATATATATATACATATATATATATATATTGTCGCGTTTAGTATTTTAATTATTAATACTTACGTTTTTTGATTTTTTTTTTCTTTTAACTCGCTGGAACAAGAAAACTCTCCTAACAGGGTTTGTAGTTAGGTTCCGTAGTCAACATGAGGTGCTTTGTAAATGTAAATTATAATACATACTTCCAGGCAAATGATAGACGAAATTCAACTGAACAGTTTAATTTGCTAAACAACAATAGATATTCAATTAAATTACCCTAAACTGTCCTACCTAACTTAAAACAACAAATACCTATTATTTATATCTACTCAATGTTCAATATTACATTTAATTATCAACGTTTTTTTTTTTTAATAATTTTAAATAAATGTTTATTTATTTTTCGTTATAAGGTTAGATTGAACTTTTACCTCGTTGATAAATAATCTTATCAATTTCTTAAATGTCAATCCTATTCGTGTCTTCCTTTATCTTTCCACCTTCTACCAATACTCCTTATTTATCTTCCTTTTCTTTATTATTTTTGTAAATATATCATTTGTATATTCTTACTCCTATTATACTTCTCTTACTTTCAAATTAAATTAATCTCCATTATCTGTTTACACCAAATTTTCCATCATCTCTCAAAATTATATTTCCTCAATTTTTTTTTTTTTTATTAACAATATTCTTCTCTGTTTCAGGACAGGAAAGAATTAAAACTGTTCTCAAGAATCTCTCCGTAATTTTTTTTTCTGTTCTCTCACTTCCTTCAAAAATTTTCCAATTTCGAATTAAGAATTTTTTAATTGTCAGTCTTTATTTCTGTCACTCCAACGCATCCTATTTTTTTTAGCTTCAAATTTCATATGTATTTATTATAATTATATTGGCTGTAAACCTTTTACTATTCTTTATCTTTTTTAATTATGTCCTTCTTAAATTTTATTTTGCTTCTTTTGGTGTTGGTTTGATTCCATTCGATTCATTTTATTTTAATTTAGCTTTTGTCCGACACCAAACAATGTTTTCACATTTTTTAAAACACACACAAATTTTTAAATATACACAATTTGTTTATATATTTATTTAATAGAATAATACCTATTCGTTGAATTCAGCCCGTATCTATCCTGAAAGTATAGTAACATGTCTAACTCTGATGTTTTATCTAAGAGATAATTTTTTTTTAATTTATATATCTCCAGGCCTTCAAATTGCATCAATTTCTACAGGCATAGTATTATTTTATAATAATTATTTCAGTAAACTAAAATATATGACATTTCCCCTCTAGATAATTTATAGAAAATTTGTTTACTCTGTAAACTTATCTACCCTTACATAGATTTTAGTTTAATCCTTATTTGTTATTGTGTATGGATATATAAGATTAATGTGAAATTTTCCCTTAATAATTTTTTTTTATTGTCAAATAACTCGTACGTGTTTTCACCTAATATTTTTGATATTTCATATGGCCCCTCATATGGCAATTGTAATTTTGCACATAAATTCTTTTTATAATTGGCAATTCTTAAACTTTTAATTATTACTAAATCACCTAATTTAAATGTTGTCCTTTTCTTAATTTTATGATTTGCTTTCTGCTTATATTTACATGCCGCTTTATATATTCTTTCTTTTGCTAAAGTATGTAATTTATCTATATCAGTTTTATTTTCTATTTCCCAAGGACGTGCCGGTAGTTCATTTTTCATTAACAAAATAGGTGATATATGCGTTATAGTGTTCGGTACATTATTTATATAATATTCGATCTGCCCGATATAATTTTCCCATAATTCATGCCTTTCATGCACATATAGCCTTAACATTTTTACAACTTCTTGATTGTATCTCTCAACCGGATTTCCATTTGGGTGTCTTATTGATGTAAATATTAATTTCATATCATTTTCATGGCAAAAACTTTTAAATCTACTATTGTCAAAGTATGTAGCATTATCTGTTAAAATTTTATTAGGCTTCCCAACCTCTTTGGAGTATTCATTTAAAAAAAATTATTGTGTTATTAGTATTACATCTTTGACATGGATAGAGTTTTATAAATTTTGAGAACAGATCTACTATTACTAGAATATGTTTATTTTTATTTTTGCTCGGTATTAAATTTGATATGTAATCTATAGCAATTATTTCTAACGGACTTTTGACTATTATACTTTCAATAGTATTCTGATTAACATGATTTTTATATTTTGTCATGCAACATTTTTCACAATTATTTATGCATGTTTTTGCAATAGTAATATCATTTTGAGCATAGTAATTTTCCCTAAAAATTTTCCATGTTTTCTTTATTCCAATATGTCCGAATTTAATGTGTAAATCGCTCATTATTTTTTTCGTTAAACTTGTATCTAAAACATATACCTCTTGTTCCTCAAACATTTTAATTATAAAACCCTCTTTAATCATATACCCCCTATAATTTTGTATTTCTAATTTTTCCCTCAAATTAACTAATTTTTCTTGACTTTCTTTTACCTCAGTTTCTGAATGCATTCTCTCTAAACTATTAAACTTATTCATCGCTACTAAAAATGTGTTTGGTTTTATTGTTTTATTTTCATTTATTCTGCTTAAAACATCTGCCGTAATATTTGTTGTCCCCGGTATATGTCGAATACTAAACTGATACTCCTGTAACAATAATGACCATCTATAAATTCTATTATTAGTAAATCTATTATTCATTAAGTATTGCAAAGCTGCATGGTCCGTTTCTACTATGAATTGGTTGCCTGTTAGATAATATTTTAACTTATTTATTGCATGACATAGACCTAACATTTCTTTTTCTGGAGTTGAATAGCGTGTTTCATAACCTTTTAAAATTCTTGATACAAAACATATTGACACTTCCACACCATTTTGAATTTGAACTAACTCTCCTGATATTCCATAATCTGAAGCATCAGTACGCAGTATAAAAGTTTTGCTGTAATCTGGATTATGCAACAATAAATTTCTATGAAAACTATTTTTCAATTCCTGAAATGCTTTATCCCTATTTTCATCCCATTTCCACCTAACTCCCTTTCTAAGCAGTTCAATTAAAGGCGCTTGTTTATCTGACAAATTTGGTATAAACCGCTTATAGTAATTTAAAATTCCCAGAAAACCCCTTAATGTTCTTAAATTTTTTGGTCGTGGATAGTTTTTAATATTATCAAGCCTATTTTGATTAATATTTATCCCCTCATCATTAATAATATACCCTAAGTATTCTATTTCCTTTTGGAAAAATTTACATTTATCTAAGTTTAGTTTTAAACCCGCTTCGTCTAACACTTTCAAAATAATTCTAATGTGTTCATAATGTTTTTCTTCATTTTCAGAAAATATTAGTATGTCATCTACATAGTGGTTACAGAAATCGTCATATTTATTTAAAATTACTTGCAATGCTCTTATTAAAGCGGCTGAAGATGATTGCAAACCGAATGGAACAACACAGAATTGGTAAATATTCCCCTCCATACTAAATCCAGTATATTTCCTAGACTCTTCATGCAAAGATATTAACCAAAACGAATTCTTTAAATCTAATTTACTATACACACAATTTGATTTTAATCGTCCAATTATACTGTCAATATTAACCGGTTTATCGTATAATGGACTTGTTATTTGGTTGATTTTTCGTGCATCTAGACATATTCTTATTGTCTCATCCTTTTTTTAACTATTACGACTGGGTTGATGAAATTAGTTTCAGATTTTTCAATTATGCCTTGTTTTATCATGGATGAAATTTCACATTTTACTTGTTCTCTATATTTAAATGGTATCGGACACGTTCTAGCATTATATGGTAAGGATTCATTTACACACAGCTTATGTTGGTAGACATTTGTAACTCTTGCTTTATAATTGAATAGTTCTTTATGTTTTAATAACATGTCGATTATCTTAGTGAGATGTACTTTGGGACAAATGATTATTTCTTTATTTTCCTCCTTTGGACTATTATAATTATTTTCCAGTACCTCTATTGGATATGGATCATCAACTTTATTGATAAGGTAGTTTATTAATTTTGCATCTATGGCATTTCCCCTATTTACCTCATCAATTATATCAAATACACATTTACCTATTTTTACTTTTTTATTAATAAGATCAATTATGACATTATTAATGTTTAAAAACTCACTTCCCAACAGTACATCTATCAACAGATCTGGTATTATTACAAACTCGTGTGAAATTATTTCTTGTCCCATTTGAACATTTATATTTATTATTTTATTAACTTCTACCATTTTCCTACCATTAGCTGTATGTAAATTTATCTTTTTTCATTCTTATTATATCATTTTTAAAACTTTTAGCATATTCATCTATGATTTTTGCATTTATTAAGCTAAGCTCAGAACCCGTATCGATTAGTGCTGTTAAAAAAATATTATTTAAATTTATTTTAATAAAGGATAAATCTGAATTCAGTATAGCCAAGTCATTACCTTGTTGTTCAATGTTTATAAACTCTTTTGGATGTTCGTAGATTGAGTTTACTAGTTTTGTATCCGATTTGCAACTAACTAAAAATTTTTTTCTTTGGCTCTGGTTCAACCATTGCCGTTGTTATCTCTTCTATTCTATTACATTCCATGGTTTTTGTATTTCTGTTCTCTTTTTTGTCTTGATTATTTTCTTGTTGTCCATCTACTTGATTCTCCCTTCTTTGATTATTATTAGCTTCATTATAATTTCTTCTATAATTTTGATAATTGCCTTGTTCATTTCTTCTATAATTATTATAATTTCTTTGTTCATTTCTTCTATCATTCTGATTATTTGTTCCCCCGTCACGCATATTCCTATTATACCCATTATATTCTCTTCCATATGATCTATCTTCTCTGTTGTAGTTTTGTCTTCTTTCATTGTTATTCTGAGCCCTGTCCTGACGATCATTTCCATATCTTCTATTATCATACTGATAATTGTCGTACTTATCTTTTGCATGTTCAACCACCCTACCATCGTCAATTCTTCTAACATAATTAATTAGTTTTTCAATCGTATCAATTGATTGAATAAGTATGACATCTCTAATATTTTCCGAGAAATGTCTCGCAAAATACTTAACAATTTCCACATCTGGCATACGTGGTTCTAAATGCCTAACATAGTTATATTTTTTTAAGATATATTTTTCACGTGTTAAACCTACATTTTCCACATACTTGCCACTAAATAAATTTTCGCGTATTTTTGATTGCTGGTTCTCCCCCCAATAATTAGATAGGAAAAGATTAATGAATTGTTCTAAATTTTCATATTTCTCCTCAACTATGGCATACCAAATCTCAGCATCCCCTTTCAGACTGTTTCTGATGTATGTTTTTAAATTTATATTATCAGTTAACAAAGCTACATTTTCCTGTAAATTTTTTTACAAAAACTTTCGGATGGACTTTCCTGTCCCCATTAAAAATTACCCTCATGTCTTGTTGTAGTAAAGAGTTAGAAATACATTGTATATTTCCCTCCCTATTAATTTTATTGATTTCTTGTGTCATTTGTTTTTTTCAATTGCTCGATATTAACAGCATATTGTTCATCAACATTTATTAATTTGTCCTTTACAATTTGAATATTGTCATTTAATTTCTCCTCTACTTGTGAAATTGAACTTTTATATCCTTGATCAATTTCTTGCCCTAATTTGTTAATTTTATCATCAAATTCATTTGTAACTTTTGCCAAAATTTGTTTTTCGATATTATTAATTATCCCATCTATTTTTTTATTTAATGTGAGGTTAGTTAATTCTATTTGTTCCCTTAAAATTTTATTTTCCTTTTTATTTTCTAAATTGACTGCATTTATTTTGCTAGTTAAATCTTCTCCCAAACTGTTAATTTCCTGTTTTGTTTCAGCTATTTTATTACTTAAAATCTTATTAGTCTCATTATTTGTTTCTGTTATTTTTTTACTTAAAATATTATTTGTTTCAGCTATGTTTGCTGCTAACGTGGCCGTCATCTGTTGCATTTGTTGCATGAAAAATGCAGTATCAAGAACTGGCAATACTGATGGTTCATAATCTTGGTTTTGTACCTGAGCATTACTTTGATCTGCCATGTCTACTATTTTACCTGATCTTAAGTCCATACAACAATAACTTTAATATAATATATTAAATAATATTATTATGTTTATACCTTGTTCATTTATTTTATTAATGCATTCTTTGAAACCCTGGAATTATAATAAAACACCTAATGTTGACTCGGGCCTGACATGTTGGGCGCCAAATTGTCGCGTTTAGTATTTTAATTATTAATACTTACGTTTTTGATTTTTTTTTTCTTTTAACTCGCTGGAACAAGAAAACTCTCCTAACAGGGTTTGTAGTTAGGTTCCGTAGTCAACATGAGGTGCTTTGTAAATGTAAATTATAATACATACTTCCAGGCAAATGATAGACGAAATTCAACTGAACAGTTTAATTTGCTAAACAACAATAGATATTCAATTAAATTACCCTAAACTGTCCTACCTAACTTAAAACAACAAATACCTATTATTTATATCTACTCAATGTTCAATATTACATTTAATTATCAACGTTTATTTTTTTTTAATAATTTTAAATAAATGTTTATTTATTTTTCGTTATAAGGTTAGATTGAACTTTTACCTCGTTGATAAATAATCTTATCAATTTCTTAAATGTCAATCCTATTCGTGTCTTCCTTTATCTTTCCACCTTCTACCAATACTCCTTATTTATCTTCCTTTTCTTTATTATTTTTGTAAATATATCATTTGTATATTCTTACTCCTATTATACTTCTCTTACTTTCAAATTAAATTAATCTCCATTATCTGTTTACACCAAATTTTCCATCATCTCTCAAAATTATATTTCCTCAATTTTTTTTTTTTTATTAACAATATTCTTCTCTGTTTCAGGACAGGAAAGAATTAAAACTGTTCTCAAGAATCTCTCCGTAATTTTTTTTTTCTGTTCTCTCACTTCCTTCAAAAATTTTCCAATTTCGAATTAAGAATTTTTTAATTGTCAGTCTTTATTTCTGTCACTCCAACGCATCCTATTTTTTTTAGCTTCAAATTTCATATGTATTTATTATAATTATATTGGCTGTAAACCTTTTACTATTCTTTATCTTTTTTAATTATGTCCTTCTTAAATTTTATTTTGCTTCTTTTGGTGTTGGTTTGATTCCATTCGATTCATTTTATTTTAATTTAGCTTTTGTCCGACACCAAACAATGTTTTCACATTTTTTAAAACACACACAAATTTTTAAATATACACAATTTGTTTATATATTTATTTAATAGAATAATACCTATTCGTTGAATTCAGCCCGTATCTATCCTGAAAGTATAGTAACATGTCTAACTCTGATGTTTTATCTAAGAGATAATTTTTTTTTAATTTATATATCTCCAGGCCTTCAAATTGCATCAATTTCTACAGGCATAGTATTATTTTATAATAATTATTTCAGTAAACTAAAATATATGACAATATATATATATATATATATATACATATATATATATATATATATATATATATATATATATATATATATATATATATATATATATATATATATATATATATATATATATATATATATATATATATATATATATATATATATATATATATACATATATATCAATAATTAATGACAGGACAATGTTTTCCGAATCTATGAACGTTTAAACGATAATATATAGTAGATAATTCAAATTTCTTTGATACTTAACATGTGGATAACATTTGACAGATGACTGAGCAAATACCTGTTTTAAATTTGGAATTCAGAAGCACATACTGTGCACATATTGTGTGTGTGTCATTTCATACAATTTAAACAATGCAATTTAATCCATGGTTGATCAAACTGATGTACTAATAACTAATTATAAGCTAAATCGCTGTGAGAGGAGCCAGAAACTATGCACACAGAATAATTTTAAATTATAATTATTAATTTGTTATTTGATTTGAATTAATTAAAAATATTCATCAAAATACAATAAACAAAATCTACAGTGCATTTGTTATCCATTAAACATTCGTTGTGTTACCAGTAATTATAATAACAAACATTGTTTCGATTAACTTGTAGTGTGCATTACTCGTCTAAATAACAAAAAATTAAACGAGACGGATAAATGAGGTTAATTGATTTTTGATCACTGATTATAAAGCTGGCAGGTCGTGCGGCAGTTCAATGGTGCGATATCAGGTGTTTAGGGGCAACGACCGGTGGACAAATATCTAATACTGAGGCGAGCCGCGAGAATATATACTTAAAAAAGCACGGCTGTGGTAATGTGTTGACGAGACGACAGATTGTAAAAAAAATTCTATTATAATTGTTATAGTATGCGTACTGGACCCTCTTAAACTGACATTTCCACTATACCAGCAAGCAAAAGACTAACAGTGTACTGTTAAAACAATTACGCGGGAGGTGCTGGAGATGTTAGAAACATTTGACCTGTAAACAAATCAAGTGTTGATGTTTGTGACCGATGGTGCCGTGATAATGCGTTTGATTCAAAAACACGGTTGTAGGTTGGTACATTTTACGTGTAAAGTGCATGCTTTATATTTTGTGGCAGAAATTATTCGACAAGGTTTGGTAGATGCATTAATAGCAAGTACAAAATTTCTTAAATCTCCTAAACGTCTTCGCGCATTCCACAGCAAGTGTCCCGGTATTCCCGAACCACCACAGCCGATTCTTACACGCTGGGGAACATGGTTGAAGGCAGTTTTTTATTATTCTAAATAATTACAACAAATAAAAGCTGGGATTCTAGGATTTTGTGTTAGGACAACCTACAGTTTGTTGTGGAGTCTGAACCATATCTAGGATATCGATAACACCCTATCCCGAAACAAATTACAAATAATATTTGTAACTTGCTCCAAAAAAGGAATCGACTCCAAGTACCGAACAAATAGCTATAAGCGTTTTTCCCACTCGACTACGATGCTCTGAAACTATGCATGAACAACAACTATGCATATGAACATATGCATGTCACGAAGCAATGAAATAGGAAATCTCTCGATAAAACAAACCTTAAATAACTATTATTCATGTGAATGTATTGTTAAACAATAAATTTTAATTAAAAAAATAACATATTTATCAATATGCGATGTTAATTTTCAGAAAAATTCCAATTTAAATAGATTTACAAAAAATCTCACATTTAAGAAATGAAAATTTCATACGTTAAGTACATCGTACTGTATTATAAATACTAAACTAATTTATTAGAAATGCAGTAATACAAATGGTCCGTCACTTTTTATTCATAAATAAATGCATGAAAAATACTTCTGGGAAGGAAAACATTTCCCAAATGAGAGAAAATGTGCGTGAGTTTGACGGATGGCCTACTAAGGTGGACGGACACTTCGGTGTGACAATGATGGCTTACATATTAGCCTGACCAGGTCCCCGGGGTTTCAAGGGAAACGCAACGCGCTCCATACGCAAATGGAGAGATATTTCTTCCATTTCCACACTCGGTCTTAATGCTCTCGTCAATCCATCACTTGGACATGGCCCACTCAATGTCATTTACCAACATCAGGGGGAAAACACAACCGTCATTATTCATATTCTTTAACACCACTTTTTGCAAGAACTTTCTGTGTAAATACCCAAGTCTGGGATTTTAAGTTTGCTGTTAGCATCTGGGCGATATTAATATTAGCCAAATCTCTGACTCATGCTAATCTTGGGTTAAATTATTTCTTGATACCAAAATGTTCATGAAGTTTACGTAAACAGCTAAAGCAAATCTTATTCCTATTAGTAAAAAAAAAATATTTTATGGACTGCTTTTTTATTTTTCTTCTGATATAAGTATAAAATTATAATATTTGCTATCATATGAAAACAGAGTTAGCCATGACTTCAAATACAGCTAAAACAGGGAATATATTACTTGTTGACAGTACAAGTTATTGTTTGCTGATAAAGGCACAATTAATAGTGGCACTAAATTATTCCAGTAATGAAAATATGTTAATTTTTTTTCTCTAATCCAGGAGTGCACATACAAAACGATATATCATGCAACATATATGTAGGAGATTAATTTTCTATATTTTTGCAATCAAGTTACATTAAAGGATTTTTGTTACATATCTTCAAATAAAAAAAGTTATAAATGTTTAAAATCACTTCTTCAGTTTTTTGTCCATAAGTGAAAGGGTACGTCTTAGATCGATATTTTGGTTTTGATATTTTAACGCTGGAAATTATCTACAACTATTGTGATCAAAATGTGGTAATTACCGAGTTCGTTGAGAGGGAAAAAAGCTCTAATAATATAGTTCTTTTTAACATTGAAGATAAACTCGTTAATGATGAAAATAAGTAAAATAATATTAATACCAATAAAGTTAACGATATCTTGAAATCACTTGAGGTCATAGTTGGCCTTGGTGCCGTCTAAATCCATAGGTTAGGAAAAATAGATGAAAACAAAAGAAGGCCTATTAAAATTACTTTACCAAACATAGGAGATGCTCTAAAAGCCGTAAAGCATAAGAAAAAGCTAAGAGAAATAGAGGATAAAGTTTATATATCTCTTGATCTTACCCTAATGCAGAGAGTATTATATAAAAATTAAATGCGAATTAGATGAACGTAAAAATAACGGTTATTTTATTAAATATATAAATAACATACCCATGATTACCAGAAAAGTTAATTCTGAAGACTAAAGCCATACTAGTAATGATTATGTCCTTTATTTTTTTTTCAGCTCCTTGTAATTACTTATTTATATAGTTTAATTTTCAATCAAGTTAACATAATAGTATATATGTATATACATATTCTTTTCTCTTTAGTGTTATTCTTATTACTTGCAATTCATTTGTTTTTTTTTTGCCTATATATGTATACTGTTATAATTTTGTCAAAACATATCAAATATGAAAATTCTTAACTTAAATATTAGATCTCTTATTCCAAGAATCATAGAAGTACGAGATTATGTAAGAGTTAGCGAGTATGATCTTATCTTACTTACAGAAACCTAGTTATCAGATAATATTTCAAATGAAGTTGTAGCTATAGAAGGTTATAATTTATATAGACATGATAGAATTGGCCGAGGAGGTGTTGTGGCCGTTTATGTAAAAACTAACTTATTCAAAGTGTCGCAAATAAAGTATCTTGCACTCAACTTAGATGCTTGCAAGCAGCTTTGGCTTTCTTTGAATTATAAAAGTAAATCTCATTGTGTGGGTGTATTATACAGATCACCCAATAAATCGTTAATTGATTTCTTACAAAATTTTGAGGATGTCTTGAGTGTAATATTTCCAAAATTCGATAATATACTGTGTGCAGGTGATCTAAACATTGATTTGCCAAAACTTGACAGTAGTGCCGTAATTAATCTTGCTAATGTACTAGACCTGTTTGACCTAATACTGATAGTTAACAAACCAACAAAATATTGTGCAAATAATGCTAGTTTCTTAGACGTTTTTATATGTTCGTAAATAATTTAAATATAAATGATACTCATCATTTATCTGACCAAAGAATATCATTAACAAAGATAATAAATAATAAAGGATCCAAAATGGATCCTTGAGGGACTCCAGATGTGCTAATATCTTAGTCGATTCTTGGCCACAGGACTACTGAGATATAATTTCTAACCATGATTTAATAAAAAGCATGATTAATTTTTCAATTTTGATCTACTCTCAAAAATCAGCGAGTTATTTAAAGTGGCCCACATAAAGCAAAGTATATATTTTTTAGTCAAATTAGTTAAAAGTTAGAAACATTAAACTATATAAAAACAAGAGTATTTGAGAAATATGCTTTAATTTAATTAATTGGACAGTTTTAAATTACTCGTAAGTAAATACATTAAAAGCTAAGTTTATCTATGAAACGGTAAAAATTGCAGCCCTATGGAACAATAGGAAAACTTTTATTTCAGTATTTGCTAATAAATTTCTTTATTAATAGAAAAATGTATCTCAAAGCTGGCTTGTTAATTAATTTCAACTTTAGAACGATTAAACTGCGAGCAAGACTCAAAGAAACTAAGAATTATCGAAATGTCAGATGGAATAAACAAAGAAAATGTTGATGAAGTTAAGAATTACATTTCGTATTCAATTATTTTCTGAGAATATCAAATGTTTCCGTTTCTTTGAGATGAAACGCCACAAGGCAAAACATCAGCTGTACCTTTTGTGCTGTAGATTACAAAATTATTAATTTTAAATAAGAAACATTTCTTAAATTTATTTTGTTTAAAGGGAAACAAAAGGAATATGCACCTTTAAGGTTAGATGGGTTGATAGTCGTGCAGACACACAAAGGAAACTTCACAAACATAATATTACGAATTTGTAAGGTAAACGTGGATTCTGCCTTTAGAATTTTCTCTGTAGTAGATACAGTATAGAATAAAATAGATTTATTTATCACAAACACACTGCGTATGGAAATGTATAAGAATTTAAATTGCCAATTATGTTTATATGCCGTTCGAAGATTTACTTACCCGCTAGTACACCCATCTTAAAACATTTCAAAATTGGTTTTATTTAAAAATCATTATTATATTACTTTGAGACGCGTATTCTTTTAAAATATATTATATTTTTAATTATTGTATTTCGATGCGAAAAGTTAAACAACGGTAGTCGCAGTCAGTAAAGTTTATTTTAAACTTATTTGAAACATAAAAAGCGTCTGCTTCTTTGATGGCGGTAAAGAGATCAAAGAAACCAACATTTTTTATATTGCAAACAAGTTTGAAATAAATTGTAATTTGATGGTAACCCAAGGGAAACTCGGAGACCCGTTCTGTCTTCTAGCGGCTTGTATATCAGCGTATATGATGAAGCTATGCAACCTTAGGCGAGGGTTGTGTAAGTGATATACTATCCTTGGATAAAGTAGTCGGTCCTTTGTCTCTATTATATGTTAGGCAAGCTAAAAATCCCTACTCTTTGATAAAGAAGTTCGGCAAAATTTTCTGGTTGAGAGTAGATCGTCTCCTGGCGTCGAAAATTGGCCCTGGTAGCACTAGCGGTTCTTCTATAGGGTCATTTGGTCAATGACCTCACACATAAAAATAAAAAAATAGAGCTATTCATTTTCTGAAGTTTAAAAATACATAATATATATATATATATATATATATATATATATATATATATATATATATATATATATATATATATATATATATATGTATATATATATATTTTTTTTTAATATTCTTAAAAAAATATATTAAAGTTTCTAGTTCATTCTATGCACAACACTATTCAAATATCTAGATCGCAGGATTTCGTATCCCCTCCGAGCACCGAGCCTCTACATTCATATTCATTACATTATTCATTTATAGAATTTAAAAATCTTGGGTCAATCCCACAACGTGTCCTCAAAGCTAGCTACGGACCATATTTACAACGAATTGTAGTGAAATAGACTTATGCGCGAATCGTCAGAAAACAAAAGAGACAGACAACACTGGCGGAGACAATGTCCCTGACATTTTTCGGAAACAGTAACGTACGCAAGTTTAGTAGAGCAGTTGCCAGTCAGCAGTCTTAATGCTAACTAGGTACGCGTTGGTCGGTAAATTCTGTCGCGTTGTTATTAATGTTTTTATTTGTGAACATTTTATTAGTAAATCTCTACTTGTGAAATTAAGTAAAACAGTGTTTTTGGTGTTTACTATTAAATATGAGTAATGTACAAAATATATTAAAACTGAAAGATGGACATAAGTTGAATTATGAAGACCGAGTGAAATTCAAAGGTGGTGGCCGTACAAAACCTAATATGACGATAAAGCAAACATCTCCTGATAAGAAAAAAGAAGTTAATAGGTATTTTTAATTAAAAAAAGTTATCCTTCAGCAAATTTTATTCATTTTACGCTCACCAACTAAATTTAATTTTACAAAAAGCGTCAAGTCAGGATAAAAGCATAAAAACTTTTTTTTGCTAATTTACATAGCTTTTCTTCATTCTTTGGAAAATCGCCAAAAAGAACAGCCGTGTTAGATAATGTTGTTAAGGTGATATTACCTAAAGCTGCTCCAACATGATGGAATTTTAATACAAAGTGCATAGAGACTGTTTATACCTATCGAACAGAATTATTAGATTGTTTAGAAAAAATCATTGATAATCAATCAGAAAACAACACTTTAAACCAAGCTATTGGTTTAAAAAACTACTTACAAAATAAACATTTTCTTTACTGGTTAAATTTTTTTTCATTTAATTATGCCTCATTGTGATATATTGTTCAATCAATTACAAAAATGTAATATCGAAGTCATAACAGTAAATAAGTGTATTGGCGTTTTTAAAAGTAAAATTGAAGATATCAGAAATAAAATTTTAAATAACTATTTGGAGGAGACATCCATGCAGTCTGCCCAGAGATGTAAAACGGAAGGATCAAAAAGGAGAATTTCATTAGAAGTTTGTGATATAATTACGAGATCAAAAACAGGTTTTGCTTCAGTAATCATTTAGCAGTGTCTCAGTTATTTCACGCAGATCGATTTAAAGATTATAAAAAAAGCTTTCCTCAAGATATGTTTAAATTAATTAAAACGGAGTATCCAGTCATAAATCATTTGAAACTTAAAACTGAATTAAAAGTATTATATAGCCGAGAAGATTTTTCCAATAGTGAAGGTGCAGTTGCTTTGTTACAGCTTTTTATTAACAATAATTTGTGCAATACTTTTTCTGAAAGTGTCAAACTGTTAAAAATCTTGTGTACTGTCCCTATGACTACCGTCGAAAGTGAACGTTGTTTTTCCATCTTAAAAAGAATAAAGACATTTCTAAGAAATACCATGGGTCAGGAAAGGTTATCTTCTTTAGCTATGCTTACCATAGAAAGGGCGTTAATAAAGAAGATAAAAGACTTTAATGAAAAAGTAATTGACCACTTTGCATCTCAAAAAGACCGGAGGATCGACTTGGAATTTAAATCACTTTAAAAGGTAGGTAATACAGTAAACTTTTCTAATTGACCTCCCTATCTCTTGATCCACGAACGGCCGTTGCCTGGTAGCGGAAATAGGCCGACGATAAATAAGTGAATAAAAAAATTATTTGCCGACTTATAGATAACACAGTCGTCTTGAATTTAGAGAAGGTATAAAAGCCCATACATTATTTTCTTACACAGAGAACCAAAAAGAACTTAGGCTTAAGGGTAGCCCATGAACCTCTCGCTCAATGATTATTTGATTAATTAACGAATAGGTTAACAAAATTTAAAAAAATGGTTTATTCAACAAATAATACATACAGTCATTGTTCTTCAAAACATCCGTGCCCGGAGCTTGTCAAACATACATGCATCAACTGGCGACGTGAAAATTGAAGTATTGAACGGGGTCGGAGACCGGTTGATAAACAAAAATTTAACAAAAATAGTCAACTCTCTGTTACACTCGTAACTGGCTATTTTTAAACTTAAATTATAGATATACGCCACAACGCAAATTTTGATTAAAGAGGTGGGAAAAGTCGATGACTAAAGAAATCCACTGGGAGCAATTCACAAAATAAAGAGCGGCTATGTACTATCTGCTTAATTTCTAACTACATTCTCAGAAAGTATAACTAAACATGTTTTGATTTGTACAAATTTTGGGGTTATCTCTATAGAAAAATATGGATAAAAGAATTATGAATTGACAAATGAGTATTTTTCTAAGAAAATTTATAATTAGAGATCGGGAAGTATTCCCAAATAATAAGAAATGATAAAATATTCTTATGTCCTATGCAATAAATCTGTTTTTTTTTATAAAACTGAGAACAAACAATTTAAGGTTTTTGTCAGGAAATTGGACGGCTTGCAGTTATAAAAAAAGAATTACTTACTGACTGACGAGGCTCGTTACTGTCGAGTGTCCAATAGCAATTCATAGAGTTACGCCCACTAGCTTATGTTGAAAATGAATACACTCTAAATACGTAGTATTAATAAAACGTCTATGTGAATAACACGTGGATACGTAAACAGTGCGTAATTAAAGATAACGAAGATTAACTTTTTTAAAATGTCTCGTTCAATTTCTGCAAAATTATATTTATCAGTGTGCGGTAACAATATGCAGGTGCCATCGGAAACGACTCTAAGAACTAAATATTTATCACGGAGATGTGACAGTACTAAACAAAAAATGTATTCTGAACTGAATGACAAATACGTCTGGATTGGTGTGGATGAAACCACCAATGCTTGCGACTGGAAGGTGGCAAATGTCTTAGTGGGTGCATTAATATTAGTAATATACTTTTACTTCTTACAATCTTCAGTTGTTAGGCCATTATCCTACAAATTATCCAAAAAAAATGTGTTAAATAAAACTCTGGGCCAAACAAATAGTCAGAGGTTGGTTTTTGAATGAAATGTTATCCAAAAAATGTCACACCTAAAAAATATTAATCTGAAAATAAAACTTAAATATCAAATATTTTACATGATTAAAAGTTGATATCTCGGAATTCCTTCTGATTCCGTTCTCAAAATTAGAGGAAAATTTCTTTGATAAAAGATTGTCTTTTTCAGCAATATCAAACATGACAGTTTTCTGTTTATATATTTCCATAGACTAATCCTCTTGGCGCAGAGGTTTATTTAACAAGTTTTTTTAAATAATTTTTAGGACAGTGACTATACTCAAAGAAGCTGAGAAGGAACATTACAGGATGCCACAAATAAATAACTATAGACAATACTATCACTTTTACTCTTGTGATCGCTAGTGAAAAATGTATGTGTGTGTGTTAGTGTCACATTCCCAATACTTTCAGTCCTCTTTGTATTAATTTTGGACGCTACCAAACCCGCCAAAATAACCACAAGGTAAGATATTGTATCATATATGCTTGAACATATTTACGCGGTGACACATTAGACTTTACAGGTCGCTTCTAACTACAATTCTGCCTTGAGACAACGACATCACATATGAAGAAGACAAAATCAAGGCCAAAGTTTAAATGAGACTTAGAAATATAATCCGGCTTGGTGAATGTGACCTACAAAAAATCAAAGAAATTGTTAAACATACCCATTAACAACAACATACTAAGGCCGAACATCAACACCATCACGGATAGAATAAAAATGAGGTGGATAACAACAAAACAAGAGGTTTTCCACCAATACATCCAGATGATTACAGCAAATAAAATTACCTCCTTAACTGTCATGGGGTAAATATTAAATGAGAATGGGGAAGAGAATACCTAAGCTCTTTCATAAGATTAAAGGATATCGACTTTTATGCATCACTCTTTGACAGCAGAGTATTTGAAACTAGTTCTCTATGTTTCTTATAAAAATCTCAAACCTGTAATTTATTTGTCAGACAGCGTAACATTTCCTCTTACTCTTTACAGTCGATACTGCTGACGATATCTAGGATCTATATGGATGGCTTTTTGTTTAATTATGAAGGACATATTTTTTCTTAGTCTAGCTTTCGAATTTTATAAATAATACGTAAGTACAAGCAACAGTTGCTGAATACATAATCAAAAAACAAACTTAATACAACAGGTAGAACTTCCGTGTTTTTAAAATAATTTCACATGTTCCATTTTTCCAATTTTACTACCAGGTAGCCGCTGTTTACGAAACAGCTGTCATCAATATTGTATGTGATATATCAGATCCATCAATCCCCCGCATAAAAAGCTCATATCTAGTGAACGATGTCCGTCATTTACCCCTTGCTAAGTGGCGAAGTAGGCCTTGGAAACTATAACTGCTATTCGGTAGCCCTGAACGTTCACCTCTAGCCCGGTGACTCACGTATGATGGTGATTGAATGACTTGATGGATATCTGCCATTAGCAGTGACAGTTTTAAGACCACTTCGTCTCCCCCGCACTATGTCCCGTCCAACCCACAGCTGCCCTGCCCGTCACCGTGAACACCAACTGTCAGATCGTTCGTCTTTTTAATGTGGACTGTGAAGAAGACAGCACCGTTATAATAGCGTGATGATTCCGGATGTCGCTGCCCTGAAGATTGTCAATATAATAGAAGTACATTTAAAGTGAATTAAAATTCTATTTTATTCGTGAAACAGCTTAAATTCGAGTAACAAAGTAATCAAATTCTATATTGACAAATTAGTCTGTGTGGTAACTTGTTTGCAGACGATCTATTACTTACTACACGGAATTATAAATGCAGATATTTCAAAAGTAAACCGATCAGACAGACAATAAGTAACGTTTAAAAAAAGAGTTGAATAGTTTTGTTTGGATCGATTAGTGTTAATATTATAAGGCATATAATAAATAAAATACAAAAAGCTAACATTTGGGTGAGATGAGTTAAATTTAAGCCTTATTTTTATATATATTGGTATAATGATTCATTATGTAGGAAAAGAGATATATTATGCTCTGTTAAACTAATTTGTGATGTTACTAAAAACCCTAATTATTACTATACGTATAATGCATTCCATAAAGAGGACAATGTTGATATAAAAGTAGCAGAAAAAATTGCTTATAATGACTTTATTAATGATTCTGATAACAAAGCAAGAAACATTTGGAGAATTATTAACCTTGAGATAAACAAAACTTGCTCCAAACTCTGATATCTCCCATGATACTTTCAATAGTTACTTCACATCAGACTTAAGAGGCATATATCATTGATAGGTATTGAGGAAGACCCTACATGTCCAAGATGCAGGAGTGATGAAGAGACATCTTACCACTTCTTGGGACAATGTGAAGCGTTTGGGCGCCTGAGACACAGTATCTTCGGTTCTGAGGCGCTTCTAAGGGAGGATATGAGCTCCCTCGCAATGAGTGACATCCTGACCTTCATCAGAAGGTCGGAAAGATTCGATGAGGGAGCAAGAGAAGCACATGGCTGAGGGGACAGCTGGGGGTTGGTAAAAAGGGCCCGTCTGTGGCCTACTTGCCAGGCGTCAGCCTCCCCCACCATTACCATTACCATTACCATTACTTCACATCGGCCGCAGAAAACTTAATAAAATCCCTGACCATTTTACACCAAAATTACAACATTGACATTTTAAATAATTTAAATACACCTTATTTTTTTCATTTCTTTTATTTTCAGTAACTGATCAAGAGGTAAGAACAGCTATAAAATCCCTAATAAATTCTAATTCTCTTGACATTAATGAATTAAATGCAAAAATCATTAAAGTCGCAGAATATATTATTGCAACTCCATTACCAGCACTTTTCAATGTCTGTATTGGGGAAGGAATATTTCTGGATATATTTAAATGCGCCCGTGTTATACCAGTCATTAAAAAGGGGGACGATTCCTTCTTTGACAACTACCGTCCCATATCCATCTCCCCATATTTAGAATAGTATTTGAGATGATACTAGGAAAGAGATTGACAAATTACCTAGAAAGTAAATCACTTCTTAACACAAGTCACTACGGTCTTTCAACCATTCAAGCAGTACTCAAATTCGTGAGTAATATAGTTCAGGGCCTTGAGGAGGGTCGTCATACGGCTATCACACTATGTGACCCTACCAAAGCCTTTGATTGTGTTTCTCACGAGAGATTAATAAAGAAGATGTTACTAGTTGGAATTAGAAGATTACCCATCTTCCTTTTTGAATCCTATATAAAGAACCGTAAACAATGCGTATTAATGAAAAACTGTAATTCGAACTTTTTAAATATCACTTATGGTGTACCTCAAGGCTCTGTCTTGGGGCCTCCATTGTTTCTAATCTATATGACCAATTTTTCACAATTTAATCAAATAAATCTATATTGTTTGCAGATAACACCACTCTATTATGCTCGGATTATAATATTGATAAATTATTAGAATACTCTTCAAATAATGACAAACAGGCTCAAAACTGGTTTACATTAAATAATCTCAAACTCCACGAAGAGAAAACACAAAAACTTATTATATCCTTTAACAAAAACATAACTAAGGGTAATCATGTGAAACTGTTAGGTATTTACCTAGACGATAATCTTAATTGGTCAAATCATATGGAACACCTAAATAAAACGCTCTCAATCACTATTTTTCTTCTAAGGAAATTAAAGCGCATTTTTGATATATAAGGCAATACTTATTTTGCTCTTTTCCATTCTAAGCTGTGTTATGCAGTTGTTTTATGACGGAATTCCTACTGTGTGCATTAAAGTTGTTTCACCAACAAAGAAAAAAGTTGTAAGAATTCTTGTAAGTGCTAATTTTATAGAACACTGCCAACTTATATTTATTAAATTAGGCATATAGCCTCTTCCTTCATTGTTTATATATGTATTACAGTCTGATTGAAATCCATATAGATGCATCCAGTTTCTCTACCCAGTCTGACTTTCACGATTATAACACACTCCTTAAAAACCCTCGTTATAGGTTAACATTAGGTGTCAAGAACTTAAAATTATACAATCATCTACCTCAACAACTCAAGGAATTACCTCTATTAACGTTTAAATCAAAAATCAAGCAATTTATTTTAAAATATTGCTTTTACTCGATAGATGAATATCTACATACTCTCTATAGTAAAACGTATTGAATGTTGATATGCACACACTTAACAGAACATCTTTCCTTTTAACATGTTTTCTATCTATATGTATGTTTAATATTATTGTTATTTATAACATAAGTACTTCGATATATGCAACAATGTTTATTTATAATTTTATATCTATATATGTACGTGTGCATGTTTATATATGTTTGTGTGTATATGTATGTTAATATTTCTAATGTGTACCATACTATTTCTATATTTTTATTTTTTACACGGTACCATTATAAATTTGTCACCGACTAGTATCTAGTTAGTTATGTATTTTATGACTTGCTATAAATGTTCTGCAACATACACGGCTATCTATCTATCTGTCTATCTATCTATATGTTATCCATTCGTGTGCGTGTTACGAATGTATAATAGATAAAGTTCCTAAAATTAGTCATCCTACGACCATTGACTTTCATTATGCTGCCAGTCCCACACTGTTAAAAAGTTATGGAAGGACTCTTTCTACAACAGTATTCCTGTAAAATATTCCACATTTAGACCTAGACACAGCTGTTCTATGATAGATTTTGATATAATTGACGATCATTTTAATGCTGACGACAACCAAGTTACACTCTTTATTTTACTTGATTACAGTAAAACTTTTGGTATGCTGTCACTATATATTGGAGCTGTTTTGATTTATAAAGGTTCCACAAATGGAACATCATTCGTAACTTCCTCTCTCTATTTTTAGTGTCACCGCCAGGATACCTCAAGGTAATATACTTGGACCCAATTATTTCTTTTAAAGTACACAGTTTCTATTATGCAATATAATAATATTTATAATAATCACGTTCGTTAATAATAATTAGGGAGAGTTGAATTATAATTTGTCGAGCAACAATAGGTAAAAAGTGAATTAATTATTAAACTTCCATCCTCCAAGATTGGGTAAATGTGTGTAATACGCTAATTTTTTTAAAGGATAATATAAAAATTAAAACAAGATGCTTCATTTTAAATTCTTCATATTCTGTTATTTTACTTAATATTCCAATATTTCATAGTCTTTCGTCGTTGCATAGTTTTTTAAATTAATTTAAAAAAAGTGTTTGATTTTACATTTAATGAAGATATTTGAACACTGCACTAATACACGTTTTCGCTTTTGTACATAATTTTTTTTCATACGGAAACTTAGTTATAAGGAAATGTCAAACAATTATTTAAATCGTGACACTTTATCAGAATATAAAGATCTAATATACTTGAAAACTTAACACCTCCAGTCACTAGTATTATGGAAACTGACATTATAATTAATTATGACATATTCCAGTCAAACTGAAACAACAAACAGCCTTCCCACAGTGTTGCCTTTTACTGAAGGCGACGGCTCCGACGTCTCCTGTGAGTTTTTTTATAATAAAGACATATTTGCTTACTTATGAAAAAGTTAAATTACCATGAATCATTACACCATGACATACATTCTAATTGTTACGTATCTAAAAAATAAGTTCGATTTTGATGGTTCCAATGGTTCTACATAAAACGGCAGGTCTTAATTTTCTAGTTGGTTCAGTTTTCCTCTCAATAAGGTGTTTGAAAAAGAAAAAAGATTAATAACGCACAAAGCCATAACGATATTTACGTATAAATAGGCCCTATGGCCTATTTATACGCAACTATCGTTATGGCTTTGTGCGTTATTAATTTACGCTTAATTAAAATCATGTCTAGATTATGCCAACTTGGATGGAGAAACATGCGTATAGCATGTAATGTGTAATGTTTTGAGGTTTATGAAAAAAAACTTCAGTTTTTATTAAAATGTGTTGTTCTCCGCCCTTCAAATATATTACCCTTTATAATATCTTACTTTCACATTTGTAATAATTAAGGTGCACAATTAATCAAAAATGACATTACTATTCATAATTAATTGGTACCAGTTATGTGTCAATTTTGTGACATTTTACACTGTATCGTCACCTGTTGTGTATCCATGCTACTTATCAAGGGTCTTAAATCAAATCAAATAAGATTTATTAATAGTAAACCATATATCACATATGTTTATCTCTTGCGGACACTAGCGCCCGGAGCCATCCTAGCATCCACGTGTACAAGACACCGTAGCAATTGTTGGGTTGAACGGGGCAAGGCCGCTCGATATTTGAGAAGTAAATAAATAAAAAGGGGAGCCCACCCCTATCTCTTTTAGAGATTTATTGGGCTATTTAACAATACATATTCTAAAGGAACTTAAAATATCTGTAAAACTAAGAACTTAATATATTAGGATAAAACACAGTATTTTTTCTCAACCAAAACCTTTGCTCACACCCAGTATATCATAAGCTCAATCTAATGCGTCCAAAGTAGGTTTAACACTAAGCACTAACTTTATCAAGAATGAAATTTTCTCAGAAATCAATAATAAAGTTTCCATTTGTTGCATACTGTTATGGACACACTACATATTTGTTGTAGTCGCAGACAAATTATAGCATGCAACACGTGTGAAAGTACTTTTCACACTCATGTGACTTACACCGCGAGCCGTAGGCTCACATTCGTGAGAAAAGTGCTATTTTCAACACTTGTTATACAATGTACTATTAAGAACTAATGTACTGATCTTTCTATATTTAACGCTGTCTAATAGTACGTGCGTGTCTATTATCTAGAAGCAATTAGCCGTCACATAACCCTGAGTGTAGCATCAATCACCAAATGGAGAAGAGATAAGTTAACATCATTATACTGGAAAAGTTCATTCTCACGGACAGCGATCCTTCCCAGACTCTACTTATGATATGATCAAATAAATACATAGAAAAACAGGCGATATATTCTTTAAGTAGGCAACACAAAATTATAAATCGCTATTTTTCATATTGCATATTTGATATTAATGATTTACAAATTTATGTTGGTCACCTAATGAAAACGCGCGCCGCGCCGACTTGAAGTCAATGTATAATAACAAAAATAATAATAATAATAATAATAATAAGCTGACATTTGCCTTTCTAAGGTCAGCCGGGCTTAAGTCAGAGACCGAGGGATTCATTATGGCCTGCCAAGATGGTGTTATCAACACCTTGGTCTACCGTAGCCGCGTGTGGCGTGTAGAGGTTCCTGATATCAACTGCAGGACCTGCCATCAGGCGCCGAAATCGCTCATGCACTTACTATCTGCATGCCCCATAGACGCGATTTCGGCCTACATCCACCGACATAATACGGCGTTACGAGTGCTATACTACCATCTAAGGCACTCGTATGGAGTAGACCAGACACCAGTGCTGCCTTACGTCCCCGGAGATATTAAGTCCGTTGTCAAGAACGAGAAATGCCGGATTTACTGGAACTACTCATTCCCGACGGTCAGGCTAATTCAAGCCAACAAGCCTGACATAGTCCTCCTCGACCATCAACTCAAGGTGATGTATGTTATCGAGTTCTCGGCACCTGCGGAGAAAAACATCACCTTAAAGGAGGAGGAGACGAATTTTCAGGTAGTTACTTCGGTGAGTTGAGAGGAGGTTAAGAAAACATTTTAAGAAACATTTGTATATTTCCGTTTAAAAAGGAGCGTAACCACACATACAAGAAACCAGGTATAAATCAACGCAATTTGTTTTCTCTTTGTTTTTCTTAACCATTTTCCGAAATAACTCCCTGAAAATCAGATATTTTGTGTTAGGTACAGACAGACGAGTACCATAATAAGTAAGTATAGGTGTTCTTACCCACTCGGCTAAGGTGCCCACAAGAAATAAAAAAATGCTGCCAATTATTACTTGGGGATCAGAACTTCCTCACCGTAGTAAAACTCGACGTGTGGTGGAGTTTATAATAAAAGTAATTTTTGAAATTTCAAAAAAGTCACATTTTGATGTTTCAAAAAAGTCATATTGGTGGAATGTCACTAATATTTTCTTTAGACATTGGGACTGATTTTGCTCAATCTCTTCCTTGACTTCTAGAATGTGTGTACCAAATTTGAAAGCTTTATCTCAAAAACTGTAGCTACTATCGCAAACCACACAGACACACAGACAGAAAAGGAGGAGGAGACGGACCAAATACCGCGATCTCCGATACGAGCTCCAAGTGCTACTCGGTAAAAATGGTCGCCCTTATAATCGGTGTACTCGGAGGGATAAAGCCTACGCTGCTCTCAGAACTGAAAATCATACCGGCATGCCAAAAATCAGCCGAGTGGCTGGCAGGCCAAATGCAGAAGGCGGTCATTCTGGGTTCTCTCCGTCTGCTTAGGACACATGATTCTGGTATCTACAGTCACTAACCCTGCGGGATGTGGTGGGTGGCTATAGTTAATGCGCCGGCGCGACTCCCGTGAGGCGTCGGAGGCCACGGGAGGACTGTCCGGCGTCGGGCAACCGGAAAAAAATAATAATAATAATAAGGATAGGATCCAAGCGCTCCTGGCTATAAAAAAAAACGTTGAGGAGGCGGGTGAGGAGTATGGAGCAAAACAATTTGTTCCGTAAAAATCCTTCCCGCCTCTTTCAAGAGCCACAGCGTGTTGTAGATAATCCACCGACTCTAGAAGATGTCGAAACCTTCTGGAAAGGAATCTACGAAACGACGCATCCATTCAATAGCGACACTCCAGCAATTGCACACTTCGAGACTCTGTGCCACAGACATCTTGAAGAGCCAGAAGAAGTGTGCCCGGCAATCAGTACGGAGGAAGCCCAACAAGTACTTGTTGGTAGTAAGAACTTCGCTGCCCCGGGCCCAGACGGCACTAACAAATCGTGGTGGAAGAAATTTACTTCCATTCAACGCCGCCCGGCGCGAGTCCCCAATGCACGGTTGAAAGAGGAGCAGCAGAATCTAGACTGGTTCGTCGAGGGACGTACTGTGCTTATCCCCAAGAAAAAGGATCTTTCCGACCCGAAGAATTATAGGCCGATCACTTGTCGCAACTCCTGCTACAAGATATTTACTCGTATTTTATATGCTAAGACACTGAGGTCTGTTGATCCGGTCTTCCAGCAGATAAACGAACAGTGTGGTGCCAAGAAGAGTATGGCATGTTGCAAGGACAGCCTGCTAATAGACCGCTGTATTACGCACGAGCTATTGTTACACATGCTCAAATGTCTTGCGGTACCAGCACCACTAGTGAGATGCATAGAACAGCTGCTGTCGCTCTGGAACACTCGCTTCACCATAACATCAGGTGCACAGCGAGTCTCGACAGAGCAGATAGCATTTAGGAGAGGAATTGTCCTCTCCTCTTCTGCATCTCACTGCTACCGTTGTCTGTTGGACTCCGTCAAACCCGCGGATATTAATGCGGGCCATCCAGCGACCAGAGGCATAAGGTCACTCATCTATTTTATATGGATGACCTTAAACTCTATGCCTCCGGAAAGCGGGAACTACAAAACGCTCTTAGGGTGGTCGAAGAATACACGCAGGCCATTGGTATGTATTACGGGTTGGACAAATGTGCAATCGTCCAACTCAACTCGCAGACGGAAGCATCCTAAGACATCTGGATGCCGGAGAGACCTATACATATCTGGGTGTGCAACAAAAGCACATCCAGGATGTAACACAAATAAAGGATTCTCTCCGCGGCAAGTATAGACACCGCCTCCGAAAGAGTTGGTCTTCCGAACGTTCGGGGAAGAACGAGGTGTCTGCAACTAATATGCTTGCCGTTCCGTTCCGATTCTGCTCTACTCCTTCGGAGTAGTAAAGTGGACGGTAGATGAGCTGCGCCAGTTAGACAGAGATACCCGTAAGATGATGAATAATCACAGAAGTATTCATCCTGGATCGTCCGTTCCTCGTGTGTACCTCCCACGTCAACGGGGTGGGAGGCAGAGCACTCTTGAGACTGGAGTGTAAGCATGGCAGAGAGACTGGTATCTGCAGTCACTAACCCTGCGGGATGTGGGGATTGGCTGTAGTTAATGCGCCGGCGCGACTCCTGAGAGGCGTCGGAGGCCACGGGAGGACTCTCCGGCATCGGATAATCCGAAAAAAATAAATAAATAAAAGTAATAATAATAATAATGTTTATTTAAATAGTAGCAAGTACAAATAATAAATGATAGCGTACTTAGAATTTAAATAAACACAATACACCACTGTAGATATCTAAAGAGATATTTGTGCGTGGGAATACATACAAATGAAATAAATATATAAGTAATCTAAATATAAATAATATAAATATAAAATAAAATTATGAATAAAGTACACTATAAAATAAACAAAATGTAAGTATTAGCATAACAGCATAATATTATATACATATCTATATCATATATACACATATACATTTATATAATACACACGTATACAGTTACACACATACACACAAATATTTTTACACAAATTGATATATTTAAATAAGTAGTTTTTTTTATTTATTTATTAGGACTACTAAGCATTTTTTTAAATCAATTTGTTTATGAATATAAATTCTAGAAGTTTGTCTTATTAATTTTTGTAACGAATTTTAGTATAATATTTACTGATTTAGTTGTTTTTACATTTTCTGGCAACATGGAATAAATTTTGGGACTTAAATATTGGTAGTTTCTTTGACCTACTGCTTTCTTCATAAATTCTACTTTAAATTGTTCTGTCATTTGTCGCGTAGAGTACGATGTGATATATTTACTAATTTGTGTTTATTTTTGTAATGGTTTACACAGATGGCATAATAAAAAAAGTTGTCTTGGATCGAAAAGTTATGTTATGTTTTACTGTATAACTCGTTTGTCGGAAAGGTAGGAGTTAGATTGAATATAATTTTTATTAATCTTTTTTGGGTGATTTCCAGGTAATTTAAAACGGATTTGCTTACTCCATCCCAATATAGTATGCCATAATTTAAGTGAGACTCAGCCAGAGCATAATAGATAGTTCGGAGGTTATTTGCCGGTAAAATGTCTTTCAAATGTTTAAATATTGGAATTAAATATCTGAGCTTTTTCACTAAATAATCAATATGTAAATCTCATTTTAAATGACTATCAATATACACTTCAAGACACTTAACTTCTTGTGCCTTGTGTATTATTAGTGTATCGTCTCTATCAGTAATGGTCAGAGAATCAAAATCAGGCAAGGCATTTCTGTACGAGGCAAAAGATAAAAGTAAAGTAAGTATTTTACTATTAAACCATTTTTTTTATGTTTAAAGAATCATTCTCTACCTTTTGTTTTCGATTCTGCCAGGTTTGGTAATGCTGCATGAAATCGGCTTTAATGTGTTTTAGTCTTATATTTTCAATATGAAAATACCGATTTCAAATTCCATTTTCACGAAGCAACTGAAATTATCAATTTAGTCAAGAAATAATTATTATTTGTATTCTACGTAATCCTGTTAATTTTGTTTTGTTTTAATTTTATTTCCTAACATTCACCTTATTAGCTACCGATCAACCTACTAGAGAATTACTGCAGATACATAATAATACATGTTTACAACAAACAAATTGTAGTTGCCCCAAAATTGGGAAAACCAGTACCATCAAATATTTAGGAGTTATGCTTGACCATCATCTAAGATGGGACAAGCATGTTACTTCCGTCACAAAAAAATTAGACAACTTACGCATAAATTTTTTACTTTAAGGGATATATTAGATAGGAAAAATCTGATGACTATATATAAATCGCTAGTGTAGAATCACTGATTAGATATTGTATTATTATCTGGGAGGGGTGGGGTTACGTAATAATATAATGCATATTCTGCAAACAACGCAAAATAATATTCTAAAGATAATTTTAAAGAAAAAAAACTGCTGCATCTAAAAACCATAGGAAGTTTAGTAAATACAAAATTGAAATAAAAGAATTTATTACCCAAAATCTTGATTCTATAAAGAATATCCTGCATTAAATGGAAAACTCGACCATAATAAGATTGGTATCTTCGAACTAAGTTGAAATAATATAAGACATTTATCTTCCCAATCATAGTATATTAGTATTATAGTACATACTCACTTACTGCCGTGTGTTGCTGGTACAAATCCTCTGTCTCGTTTTATCAACTATTAGTTATAATATTTTCCTATCTCTTTCTGTTCATTTCTATTTTAATATAAAAAACTATACAATTAATTTACTCATCAACCAGGAAGACATGAAATTCACATAACAAGCATTTTGTGCTTAGGTGATTTCATCTCGGCCTGGTGATGCTAATTTACATGTGTTACTTACTATTATATGTATTGTATATTGTAATTCTAATATATTTTAGGTTATAGTCTACCACAAAGTGTAATAACATTGTACTATTCTACTACTCTACCTAATAATTTCAGTATTATAGAAGTATTTTTTTCTGTCGTTTACCAGAGTTAGAACATATTTGAGGTTATATTTTTAAAAACATATGTTATTGCAGTTTTGGTGGTGAATTTACATTTTGCCCCCCTCCCACCCCTCAATTAGAAATGTTTCCCCGGGGGCCTTGAAAGCCTTTGGACAAACATGCTCGTCTGAAACCAATTTCACTACAGCTTTTTGCACATATTTTATAAAGCCCTTTATTTAAAGCGCGACAAAATGTAATGACAACAAAAACTAATATTGACTAACAACAACAATTGCTCCGTATTAATTTAAACAAACTTATTTATGTCCAATAATTCTCTCAGACCTCAAATAATATGTCAAACCCGTTAATATTTGTGGATGTTCCTTTGTTATCCACCTCCCACGGCCACTTAATTTATGGGATATCGGCTGTATAATATTTAAAGTTCTAATTATGAAAGTGGGTAATAAATTTAGAAACAATACTGCACTGTCTGAAAATAATGAGACCATCTGTCCGTAATTGATGGAATTAGTCGTCCATGACGTGCAACTCAATTCAGGGTCGTATCAGAAACTTTGGACCAGGCGAAATATTTTTTTAAAATTTAGTACAAAATTGAATGCCCTAATATCCTACCAGAAATAAAATTTCATATATGTACTTCGTCTTAATTTTCTGTACAGTAGCCGTAGATTTAATCCTTTCATTCTCTTTTTAGTTCACATTTACTTGTTCGATATCCATAAGAATAACATGTTGGTTAGAGCACCAATTTTTTGTCATTTAACTTTTATAGTTATATCACCTAATTGTGATACAAGTGATTTTATTCTATCAACCATATTACGGATTGCTGAAAGTACTACTATTACTACTATTGGTAGACAAATATCGATGGTTCGATTCCATCCTAGAGCAAGTTAGAAATTTTATTTGTAATTTGTTTCGAATTAAGATGGGAGAGGGAATTTTCGATGTCTTAGACGTGGTTCGGACTCTATAATAATATGTAGGGCTTTGTCTCTCCCTACCCAATACAAAGTTCTAGAATTTTCAGGTAGTTACTTCGGTGAGTTGAGAGGAGGTTAAGAAAACATTTTAAGAAACATTTGTATATTTCCGTTTAAAAAGGAGCGTAACCACACATACAAGAAACCAGGTATAAATCAACGCAATTTGTTTTCTTTTTGTTTTTCTTAACCATTTTCCGAAATAACTCCCTGAAAATCAGATATTTTGTGTTAGGTACAGACAGACGAGTACCATAATAAGTAAGTATAGGTGTTCTTACCCACTCGGCTAAGGTGCCCACAAGAAATAAAAAAAATGCTGCCAATTATTACTTGGGGATCAGAACTTCCTCACCGTAGTAAAACTCGACGTGTGGTGGAGTTTATAATAAAAGTAATTTTTGAAATTTCAAAAAAGTCACATTTTGATGTTTCAAAAAAGTCATATTGGTGGAATGTCACTAATATTTTCTTTAGACATTGGGACCGATTTTGCTCAATCTCTTCCTTGACTTCTAGAATGTGTGTACCAAATTTGAAAGCTTTATCTCAAAAACTGTAGCTACTATCGCAAACCACACAGACACACCGACAGAAAATTTCTTCTGTCTGAAATTTTGTGTATCGTCATAATTCGTTGAGATTCGTCCAGAAATTCAATAAAAATTTTCAAAAATTTTTTTCACGAATATATAACTTCCTCACTTTGAAGGGTGAGGAAGTAAAATAAATTGAATTTGTTTATTGGTGACAAATGACAATCGAATTGCGGCATTGTAACAATGGCTCCAGATTACTTTCAATTTGCTTATCCTTCCGCCATCGAAAAACATTTTAATTTTCTGCTAGTTTGCTATAATTTTTTCCTTTATCCTTTAATTATTAAGAATTATAATAAAATGTCAAATATACAATACAATTGAAACTCCATTCTGAAGTAAATTAAAGTAAATTATGTATAATTTGATTACTTTAATGCAATTTGCAGCGATACTTGAATGCAATTTACAGCGGAAAAAGTATTTAGTTTAATACGAGTGAGATGATGTGGTGGAAAGCGACAGTGCCCAGGATGGCAAATACCAATGACAGATCAGTAGGCAGCGGATATACTTGCCATTTTTCAGGGCCGGTAATTATATAAAAAAATTCTATTATAAGTACATAAAAAAACACATCACAAAAATTTATTCAACAGTAAAAGCACAAGAGCTTTTTTTTATCGGATAAATTTCTCTTTGTAATGAAATAATTTTGCCAGTCAGTAATTTTATAAGAAAAACTGACATGAAAAAATCGCGAGACCGCAGGTCGAGCGATTTTGTCAAATGTCAGTTTTTCGAGCAAAATTACTGATTGGCAAAATTTTGAGTTAAAAAGAAATTTATCCATAAAAGAAAAGCTCGAGTGTTTTTTGGCAAGATAAATTATCAACAGAATATGTGAACGAACAACAACAATAATTATCTTTATTTATACAATTATTTAAAGGAACAGTTATTAAAAATAGAGTTGTTATAAATTGTTACATATTTTTATCGGTGATAAAAAATGATGCACCTTTTTTATCGCTGTCAAAGTGACAAAAATGTGCTGTCAGATAGACTTTTTCATATAGGAGTTAATTTATCGGTGTAATCATTTATATACATGTAATATATGCAACCAGTATAGCCAGTATTGAGGTAGGAAACCGAGATATACGTGTATAATATTATAGGTAACTGGGTTCTTATTCCTCAGTTAGCAACACGACCACGTAAGGACCAGTGTTTGGGATATGGTCTGCTAACATTGTCGCATAAAACGCCAATATTGTCGGTACGGTTAGAGAAGAATTTTTTATGATTTTTGTGTCATGTTTTGTGTACTAGTCTTGGAAAGTAGTCGACAATACTGACTTTAAAGGTTTCTTTGCAAAATACGTACCATGTTTTTCTTTACCTATTAATTATACATCAAAAACACACCACATAAATTAGACAACCCCCAAACCAAAGCCGAAGCTGCTCGGACAGGGGTTACAGAGTTGAAAAAAATGCGGACACACACAACCAACAGTTCGACTTTGCAAGAATCGAAACCGGGATTTGAACCCGGGAGTCGATAGGCAGTAAACCAGATACGTTTGTCACTTAACGCTCTGGCCCACTGCGCTATAGAGCTGAGTAAAACATATCTTGCGTAAAACATATCTACCAAGTGTGTACAAAAAATATTTTGGACAAAATTATAGAGGAAATAAGAAATAAATTGTTGTGGGTGACAGTCGATGAAACAGGTGTCCTTTTGTCAACCATAAGGCAGTAGTAGCTACCGGTCCTGGAATGTGGTCCAGTTTCCCCTCCCCTGCCAGTGATCACGAGAACGCGAGAAGTCATCAGTTGTTTTTCCATGCGTCTCTAACGATTAAAAGAAACGTGTTAACATTAACACCGTAGAATTACTAGAATTACATCATTTATAAGAATTACTTCATAGTTGATTATTTTGTTCGTCGCGTACCACCTAAACTTTCAGATATCTGAAAAATGTTGAATTAAATTTATCGATTGTTTAATTAGATATGATGAATTTTTAAAAATAAGCATGTGTTGGAGTGCACCGTATTTTTCAATTTGGGTTATAAATAATATATGTCCCTATCACTGACTGACACCAACGTCAACATATTTATCACGACCAATAATCTGGGCGAATCATGATTGACGGTCAATCATTATTTCAATATCACCAGCCAGCTAATCATGCATCGAAATTTATATCCTGGGATAAAAAACAACTACCTATCGACATCTACTTCGACAACTTCAAAACTGGAATAATTTATTATTTTTTTGCTGCTGGACAATTTGTTGAATGTCCAGCAGATGTATGGGATGTGAGAACTTTGCAATTTTTTAGGTTGCGTTGGGTGGAATAGATAATCTCACATATTTAGTAAATATTGAAAAACACAATACAAAGTTAATAATGGGCATTGTCATTAACTTGCATCTTACACTTCTGCGTGTCAATTCTTAAAAATTTCTTAGGGTGAACACATGTACTCATGAAATTATTTTAGGAAAATGCTTAATAAAAAACGAAATAAACATGTATTTAATGTATACCTACCTGGTGGCCAAATGATTGTATACGAAAAAAATAATTTATTGTTACAATAACAAATAACTTGAAGAACAAAAAAAAATTAACAGTTTTAGCAGATATTTTTTATTTCAATAGAATTATTTTTTATTAAAAATTAAAGCAAAATCTAATAGGTGAGTTCTTTCAATTATTTTTTTCTGTTGCGAACAAAACGAAACAAGTATAACAAAATATAATTTTCGAATGCACATTGAAAACAACTTCCGCAGTGCTTCAAATTTTTTTGGACGAAAGAAATGGATGGATAATTTTTATTTTAATTAGCCACCGTTGATAATAGTTACTGCTTACATGATGAATGAGGGGATATAAAAATATTAGATAAGTGACAACATGTACTCATATTTTTCTAAAGCGAATATCCGAAACAAAAAAAATGATTAGAAGGTCTTCCGTGTTCACATTCATCGGCATGTCATCTTATCTACGGATCTATTTGACTTTACTATAATATCCCTAATAATAACAAAGGAAATTAGATTTTATTATTGTCATCTTATTGATACAAATAGCATTCGAGCGAAGATTGCCGTACAATATCTGATAAAAAACATTCTTTCCGTGTGATGGCTAGTAATTTGTTGTAGAAAGCTGTTATATTCGCTGGGCAAAGTTCGTTTTAGTAAGTATTATCGGACGCTAATCTTTCCTTGTGTAATGTTCACTATTATTACTCTTCATTCAAGGGAGACTGGTATCTCCAGAGATCTACAGATTACATTTTAATATTGTTTGGGCCTCTCATCTTTTGCCTTTGCGCTTCAACAGATCTCAATCCTGTCTGCATGCATCTGTCCGATATGTCATTCAAATCAACCACTCATCTTTGATGTTTTTTATTATAATGCGAATTTAATTATTGTTGTTGAAAGAGGACATTGCTTTGAACTTGGTTGTATGAAAACCGGAATAAAACGTTCATAAGCGATTGATTCTGGAATTTCTATTTGTCAGCTAACAATAATTTGTAATAACTAACACACATCTAATAAATATAACTCCAGGTATACCCAGCGGTTGCAAAAAACTGGAACACGCAATTTGTTATTTTGTGACAAATTTAGGTTTGTAAGTATTGCAATAGACATCGGATAATTTCCGTGCGTGCAGGGACGGCACATGAAGAAGTAAAATACATAGCATGAGAGTCTTAAAATTTCATGAAATCTCCTGTACTGTGTTCAAGGCATTAGTATAGATTGCAAGGCATGTGTCAAACAAGTTACATAAATCATACTGATAGGTGGAGCGTAAAAGCCTGGCAGCTCGACACAAACACTGTGTCCCAAGATAGATGTAACAAGAGGTGTAATGGACAACAAATTGTCAAATTTTGGAATGACGTTTGAAGATTCAGTCCTGCTTGATGCAAAACTAACTTAGAAATCACAAATATCTTTTCTAAAATAAATTAGTTTGACAAATAACTTTTGTTCATAACATCTTATTTTCAACAAAAAACTGACTAGGTTCTATTGCCGATTCAACTCATAGTTTACACCAAGCAGGACTGATTCCCGAAGTGTCATTTAAAAATTCGAAATAATATTATACACGTACTGATTTTTCGCGTCCTCCGTGATGCTGTCGACATATTTGTTAATATTTATTTTTATCCTCGCACCGTCTACACATTGCAACGTTTGTAAGTAAACTTAATGATGAATAAGCACGGTCTAGATTTCGCTGTGCACGCACAGCTGCTGTACTTTCCTATGTGAGCTAAGACCGGTTGGTTGATTTGCCGGTTCGGGATTCATGGAAACTGTCGAATGTCCAATAATCAATGATGTAATTATCTAGTAAGTTTTTACCATGTTTCTGTTATTTTCTGCTTAGGTCATCCTCATGTTACAGTCTAAAATTGTCTCGATACTTTAACTGCGACATGATACCCCACATTTTTTCAATTGGATTTAAATCCAGGCTACTTGAAGGCCATGGAAAAACACGGATATAACATATAAAGACAATTTTCTAACCTGCTAGAAAGCAAAATTGTCTCCAAAAAACAGGACGTACTGATGGCAAACATAGTCGGTGAAGATTCTCGTGTACACCACAGCAGTCAGTCGTTCGCCAACTATGGTGTAAAGAGACGCTATCCATATCCATATCCATACCCTGACGTTAACAGAGAAACGACGAAAATATGACCAACACATTTTCATCATTTTGTTACTATTAGTTTCCAAACTCTTAAAATCCCATTATGGCTAGTTTAAAATGTTTAACTCCCAGTCTTAGGATTTTGTGTCGAGTAAAGAGAAACGAGGTCCTACAGTTCATTATGGAGTCCGAACCATATCTAGGGCATCGACAGTTCTCTCCCATCTTAATCCGAAACAAATTACAAATAAAATTTCCAACTTGCTCTGGGATGAATTCGATCCATCGATATTCGGTACCGAGTAAATAGTTATAAGCGCGTTAGCCACTCGGCTACCATACCCATTTTAATTGAAGTATGGCAAAATATACCTTATTAACATTTTACTTAAAAATGTTGTTTACATATCAAAAGAAACAAAGAGATCTCTTATAGATCTTCTAAGGTAAAATTTAAAAACGTGGTCTTGTTTTCGTTGAGTTTAAGGATATTACGTCGACACCAGGCACTAACATTGTCAAGTACAGTTTTTACTTTCCAATTCATTTCATCAGCAAAATCAGCGACTACTGTGCAACTAATATCATCAGCGTTCATAACTATCAAAGCATCTTTGATGAAGTTAGGTAAATCATTAACAAATATCATGAAAAGTATTGGCCCTAAAATAGAACTTTGTGGGACTCCCAAATTATATGATGTATGATATGATAGTATGCTAGTAGAAGAATCAAAACATTAAAGTCTTACCAGTTTTCTTTATTTTAAATTAAAATCGGTTTAAATGCCGTTAAATTTTTTCCAGTACTCAAGGATCCGTCATATTCTCCTAGCATCGTACCTCGATCGCGCCCTTCCTCTCCAGTCATTTAAAATTCGGGTGAATTAGTAGTAAATCATGACACTTAGAGTCAGTAACTTAAGTAAAGATAAACAGCAATTTTCTTAATAGTTATCATCGAATATTTCAAATCGGGGTGTTGATGCTGCTTCCAATTACCGAGAGTGTTGTTGTATTTCTTGTGTAACTGGATGGCTGCGAAATGCCGGCTGAGATGCCGGTCTCCATGCATCACTCAGTTGACACCCGGTGCCCCATATATCACGGGCCGGCTGCTCTCACCGGCCCCCTGTCCCTGCTTCTCCGACTTATTTGCATACAGCGACATTGCCGGCCGTTTTTTATCTTGAGATTTATGGTGAAGCTAATGCGGGACGAACAACTTACCAGCACTCGATTAGAGCCAGCTAACTTTGATTTTAAAGTGCACTTCGATTAAGCATCGTCTATATGCAATCCATTTAAAAGATCCTGGTAAATACTTGCAATTTATATACCGAAAATGTTTTCTTGGCGATTTCTAGGGTACCTAAGTATGTAAAACGGGGAAAAATATAAAATATATGTTAGTGATGTTAAAACTTCAGTAAATAATGGAAAATTCACAGTGGTGGACCTTAAGAAAACAAAACTGGGCAATACTGGACTTATTCTCACATATTTGAGATGGGCTATATTCTTAAATCTAGCCTCAATTCATTGCCCCATTTATAAAGCATACTCAAGAGAGTCCGTACAGTTAATTTTTTAAATCCTAAGATATGTTGAACAAATATGACGATCTCCTCAATCTAGATTTAAGAAACATATTATGACTAGAGTTGGCAAAAATGTGCGGCGAGACATAGGCGTACGCATCATAATAAATTAACCAGTAACAAAAGCAATAAACTGTTACAATTTATAACAATGTATGCACAACTTACCCTCTTAACTAGCTTGGTTATCACAAACTGGAAAAGATCTGTAAAAACTTTGCAGCATCAGGTATGTTTCTATGGTTATCTCCGTGGGTGATGTTCACTATGGTGAGAAAATATGCTTATATTTTGAAAACTACCGTGGGACTACTATTGATGTGATACAGGCATACTTAAAATAGTCTTTGAACGCACCTGGGGTTGCACCATCAGTACCACCACAAATTTGTCTTAATCTGGTAAAACCAGTGTCTTGCTTTAACACATGTGTGAACTTTCCACTAACGAGCTCATTTTTTACGTCACCTATAGAGTGTAGCAGTCGATTTACTTCGTCCACTAATTGCAGTGATTCCGCTAACGACAACGCACTGTTTTGTAAGTTCTATATGGCGTCTTATAGTCTTTTATAGTTCTTGTGAATAGTTTTTAAAGCTGTTTCACCGGAAATATCTTCGAATTTTTTCTGGTTGCAACCTCGTCAGGATTGAATTGTAGTATTCACAATTTCTATTTGTTGTAAATATTCAGCATAACAAAAAGCTTCCTTCAACCATGTTCCCAACGTGTAAGAATCAGTTGTGGTGGTTTGGGAATCCCGGAACACTTGCTGTGAAATGCGCGAACACGTCTAGGAGATTTAAGGAACACTTTTTCTGTACTTGCTATTAATGCATCTACCCCTAGAAAACCTTGTCGAATAGTTTCTGCCACAAGATGTAAAGCATGCACTTTACACCGAACATGTACCAACCTACAACCGTGCGACTGGTAGGCCGTTCTCTTTAGCGGCCTACCAAACGCATTGTCGCGGTACAAATATCAATACTTGACTTGTTGACATACCAAATTTCTTTAAGATCACCAGCACCACCCGCGTAATTGTTTTGCCACTACACTCAGTCTTTTGCTGGCTAGTAATAGTGAAAATGTCGGTTTAAGATGGTCCAGATGGTCTCATCAACACATAACCACAGCCGTGTATTTTTTAATACACAGTTGGTACATAGTTATGCAACGTTGAGCGACTTGATAACGTCACCTAGGGATTGTATTTATTCCAGAACTCCCGAAATGGTTGTTTATCGAGTATGAGAAACGGAACATCACAGGCAATCAGCATTAACAATAAATCGAACATAAACTGTGTTTTCGAGGGCACGCAATTTCTTTTAATTTTATGCTGCACAGTATTTACGTGACGTCTACAATCATATTTATCCAAGCACATCAGGTCTATCTCGCACACCTTACAAATTATTGTAACACCATTGTAGAATAAATCCGGGAATTCACTGATAAATTTCTTCACTTTCTCAGCGTATGGCCGTTTTTTACCCTTGCGCATGTCTGACATATTTTATTAAATAAATATCAACAATAAAATACAACAAATAAAATTATCAACAATACAACATAAAATACAACGGAAAGGATTGCCTCACCAGATATCTATCTACTACCTGCTGATGCACCACTGAATAGTCGCACGACTTGCCAACTCTAATTATGACCCATCACAACTAACACCTACGTAGTTTTCCACAAAACACCATACTGCATTCAGCTCGTGTTTCGCCAATCAAGCTGGCATCATCTGGAGATAATTAAAGCTAACCATATGCTGACAATGTATCCTATTTATACCTAATTTATTGCTACGATTCAGTGAACCGTAACTCACTAACCTATAGAGCGGACTATATGGGATTGGTCCTGTGCCACTTTTCATACTATTTTTACACTCTGTAAGTTCAAAACTTCCAGCATCCAGCTATCTAGTATTTATTACATTCCTAATTAATCTGAAATTGCTACTATATATTTTATGGTTATTCTCAAACGCATGTTGGGCAACACTAGACTTATCTGTTCTACCAGATTTAAAACGAGTCATACGTTCCTTGAATCTAGTTTCAATTGATCGTCAAGTTTGTCCAACATAGTTTTGATTACAGTCCTTACAGCTAAATTCGTAAATCTCTGACTTTTTCTTTGTTTCAATTTTGTCTTTTGGATTGCCTAAAAATTGTTGTTTATTTCCCGTTAAATGAACCACTGCCATACCTATATCTTTAAAAAATCTGACCAATAACACGGGTATCAAAGATAGAATGGATAGAATCGATACAAATTTCGGATTTTTTTTTCATTTTGAGCAACGGGGTAACTCATGTGTCCAAGAGTGCGGAAATTTTTTCCAGTTTTTTAAATGACAAATCTGACAATCTTTCGATGGCCTTGGGGCAGCATTTTCTTTTTTTTTATGAAAAGGTCTAATCTAAGTAGTTCAGAGTTCAAATGATTGCAAAGCAACTAAATATGTGGAATATTTGTATTAAAATTTATGAATTTATTTTTAAATGAACTAGGACAGCGCCTGCGAAGTACACGGTGACAACGTTGGCAACCCTGGTTATTACAATTTAAGCCAGAAAGCACATCAGTAACATAGCATGTTTTTTCATAATCGATATTAAATATGGTAATATCGTTTACAGACAAATATACTAACTAAATAAATATATATTTTTAAATGATTACTTTTTGAGATTCACTCTTTTTTTGTAGAGTAATTAAACAAGTAGCAGGTATTTACTTCTTTTGTACACATTTTTTTGTAGTTCCGCTTCTGCATAACATCTATCGGTTGTCACATTTTTTTATATTAGTTATTATTAGATATCTCATTTTTTAACTGATGGATTACACGACCTTGGACGAGATGACTCGCTAAACTCAGTAATCTTCATATTTTCCGATGCCGAACTGGTTATGAGAGACAAGGACAGTAATATTTATGTGGTATAATTGACGCAGCTCAGGATTTATGTTTCCTCTATGAAATTAGAGACTTCACATTAAGTGATACTCTTAGGTATATCCCATGCCATTTCAATCCGTTAAAACTGCTTAATAGCTGTCAAGGGATCACAGTAATACTAAGTTAATGTATACTTTTTTCGATAATTACCAGAATATGGCATTTCATTCACATAGCACTAATAATACAAAGTGTTCATAATTCGGCAACATTTTGGTAATTTCATTAAAAAATATGATAATACAAAAAAATCTGTATGCTACAATTAATAACTTTTCTGTTATAAATGTTTATAGAAATGTATGTTATTCAATTAGTGATCGTCAATTTCTATTGGACAATGAACAAACAAAATAATTTTTCCGAAGCAATCGACGTGCTTGACCAACCAACATTGCTTAAAAAACTTTATGATATTGGAATTTCTGAAAATTTTACATCTTTGGATCAATTTCATCTGTCTAACTGATATCAATACGTTGCATTTAATGGTTTCAAGTCTAACGAATACATCGCTACCTCTCGAGTCCCGCAAGGGTCTAGCCCTGGTCCATCATGTTTTGTTATATTTGTTAATGACATCGCAAATAATCTAGATAAAGTCAGATATTTAATGTAAGCTGATGAGCTATAGCTTTTCTGCAGGATCGATAGCATAGAATATTGTATTCACTTAGAAGAAAGTTTACAAAAAATTAGTAATTGGTGCACTAAGATCACATATTTTATCTATAGCTATACCTCGTACTAATGCACTAAAATTCTCTCCCATTCATATAATTTGCGAAAATCATAATTCCACTCTATTAACATTTATTTTCATGATATTATGTTATTCATGTATGTGTGTAATTTTATAATTCGTGCATTTGGCAAAGTTAAATTAGAACACACTGTATTATAAATACATAAATTATTTTTGAAAACATAATCACTAGGCATAATTTATAACTTCCCCGAATAAGTTTTGTGCCATGCAGATGGATTTTTTAGTATACATATGTCATATATTCCAAATGTGTGAGATCTACTGGAAACGGAATTTATACATATATAGGGGAAAACTGCAAAGTTTCATAGAATTCATAATAATATATCAATATAACATTCAATAACCTTTTGCAGATATTATTTTACTGTTATTTTTATTATTATAAAAACTAATACGGGTTATTGTTCAAAAGCCATTATTTATTTAAAATTTATGTGCTACGTTACAGCGTCAATCAAACAAATGACGGCGAATGGGGACAACATATAGGGTGGCGCATAGGCGTGTATGATTCAGAATAATATCTATATACATCTGATTTTGATGAATAGAAATAAAACTTAAAAATATTAAACCAAATTTTCACATTCAAAAAAATGTGAATAGAATTTATTAAATTAGAAAAATTAAAGTTTAGATTCTGGTAAAAAAAGCCACTACATCATTAAAAATAGTCGCCTTGGATTTTCATTTATTGTGAAAAGTTAAATACACTGTGGAAACATTTGGAGTAATTTATTTTCAGTTTTTTTTTCTGGAAAAATTTGTGAAAAAAATGTATTAAAGAAGTTGTCTGTTTTACGTATTCTAAACTTTTTCGACGCTGTATAATTTGTAGATTATGTCTCTATAATTACATGCTTCCGGTTCCAGTCAGACGTGCCGCTACTGCTAGAAAACTTTATCCATAACTACAAATGCACCCAAATTGCGTATATGGGATTTATCTGCAGCCTTTTGATTTATGGGCCGATATTGTTGGCCGTCTTCTGGCAGCAAAAGGGCTACAATGGACCGACATTCATCATGTACTCACAACTCTGTACTTTATTTCGCGCAGTTGTCGTCACATAAATATGCCCGATAGCGAAAAATCGACAACTGTAAAAATGTCAATGTTAATTTGCTCATGCGAAACGTACCAGATGCCTTTCTTTATTGAATTTTTTACTAGTCTAATTTATTATTACACCAAACATTTATAATAATTATAACTTACATGTGTAATACTTGTCTATAAATAGTGTACATTGTGTTTACAACAAACATTCATTCAGATTAACTTGTCTTTATCGTAGACGTTTGTTTAAATGTTTATTCATTTTTTACAGACCTGAAAACCAGTTGTTGTCGCGTTATCAGGTGTAAAATGTATTTGTTGTGTTTGTCACCATATGGATGGTTGCAAATAATTAAAATCACTTTTCGCGTGGCCAAAAGACATCAACCAATTTTCGTTAACACGTTTTTTCAACTGATATTGTTTTATTTTCAATATTCCAATCAATTTTATTTTGTTATCGACATAATTTGAAAAATCAATAATTGCTACAAAAAAGATTAAATAAAAAAATTATTTGTTTTTCTATTGCATGTAACAATTTATTTTGAGTTGTATTTTTTATATAAATATCTAATATAAAATCTAGAAGACTGAAAAGGGAAAAGTTTCTACTGTTGGTTTTAATTTTAACGTAAGATAATTCTAGGTAAAAGGTAGCTTAAAATTTATGTATGACAACGTAGAAAACTGAAACCGTGGCAAAATTTGTGTAGAATAGCACCCAAACGTGATCCTTTGTTCTATTTGTGTCAAAAGTTCTTTCCGAAAAATGAATTATTAGAAAAGTAAACGAGCAATAAATCTCGATTGCTGTCAGTCATTGTGATGTGGCGTGAAGCCTGGTTTCCACCACAGATTCAAAAAATAGGGTAGAAAGTTTCGGTGTTCTATATTCATATGGATAATAACTAGAAATATAAATGTTAACAATAGATTTGTTCTTCTTAAAATTTGAATACTCTGTTTAGTCAATATGTGTAATAATTCATTGTCAGCCTGACTGTAGGAAAAGTAGGTATTTTAAAATATTTCTGTGGTTGCACAAGTTGCAAAAACCCTTATTATTATTTTAAATATACAGGTTGTTTCAAAAAACATGTGATATCGCTTAAGCGGAGATTCCTCATCCAAAAAATAAGACAAATAGTTCCCGCTTGCCACATTTTTGATATGGTGTTAGTTTTCTTATTTGTCAGTTTTTTTCAAAATATCTCCAAAACAAAAAAAACTGAAAAAAATAAGAAAACTGTTAACATTGTGTATCTCAGAAAAATTTAATAGTGGACCCATATTGATAGGAACTATTTGTCTTAATTTTTTGGAGAGAAATCTTCGTTTAAGGCTGTAATGTGCGCATTAAAAAACTAGGTATCCGACACAGAATATACTAAAACTAGATCAAACTTATTTGCAACATAAAAAACGTCGGCTTCTTAGATCTTCATTGCCGTCAAAGAAGTTGATGTTTTTACGTTGCAAATAAATATGAAATAAAGTTTAATCGTCCTATTTTCATGGAGCAAAAAGAATTTAATGTAAAAATATGTTCTTTTGTCGGGTATAAACTCATTTTAAAAAAATATGTTTTTCTATTATCCTTATAAGTGCTTGTAAGGAGGCGTACTTTGCACGAAAATAACAAAAATCACAAGAAGTTTCTAAGAAATTCGAGAACGTACCCCAAATATTTCATTCTTTCTGTGAGTAAAACTTAATTATTTTCAATCTTTACTTCCCCTATAATATTATGATTTGTGATTCATGTTTTTATAGTTTTCAAAGTTGGTTGCCTGTTTTCAGGGCTTGGTAACTATTTTAACCCTTGAGTAATAACGTGAAGTTTTATCACACGAGTAATAACGTCCGTCTGACAGACCGATATTGATACCAACCCTACATGTATGTAAAAATACAAAAGAAGCACGTGTATAAGAAAATGAAGACCAACTAACTTTCTAAAAATCTTTATTAACCTATTTATGCAGCCTTAAGTAACAAATTAACTGAAAAACAACAAAAAGAAACAATGAAGATATTGGAATATTAACTCAAATTAAATTATTGCAGTATGCATTAGCAACATTGTTTTTAATTTATTTTAACCTAGGAAGTAAAAGAAACATATTTTGACACTTTAAAAACAATTAACACAAAATATAACATTTATTCAGTGTCCATTTCATTTTGATTATTGCAGTCTTGGCACATCATCAAACAATGTTCTAAACACATAAATCTGCCAAATTTTTGGCAGGAATATTTTGTTTTTCGATTTTTTTTTTATGAACAATAATAACACCTGTCAGGAAGATTATTCCTTTGTTGTGGGGCATCCTCATTAGGTAGGTTCAGAAGTTCTTTTTATTCTTTGCCTTATTAGTTTGGGAAGATGCTGATTTGTTGATCTTCTTTGCAAATGATCATCCAGCAAAGACAACGCCAATTCTTCTAAAAACTGACTGCGACGTATGTTGGATGAGCTATTATTTCCAACATATACAACGAAAGCATTTATAGCTGCAACATTCAGGACACTACTCGTATAGAAAATTACCTTAAGCCACCTTCTTGTTGATTGTGCTGTATTATGAGTTGCACAAAGTTTAATTACGACGTCCACCCCACCTTTTGTAGAATTGTACATCATAATTATTTCAAGTTTTCCAGTTTGTGAGTCTATCGAATCATCGTGATGTAGACAAAAGTAGTACATTTTTGTTACGTTTGGAGATATGACACTAAGGTACAGCTTCTTGAAATCATAGATGAAGAAACCGGCTGTTTTCCTTGAACAAATTCGCTGGGCAACTGACGTTTGTTTTTTCTCAAGGTTCCAACTACTGTTAATTTATGATTCTCGAGTAACGAGTCTGCTGATTCTTTACTGGTAAACCAGTTATCAATTATCAGATTTCTCTTTGTGCCTGAAATTGGTCTGCATAATCTTTCTACGACAGTGGATGGACTAATAGAGACAAGGTCCATCAGGCTGTGCTCCAACGTACACCTCTATATTTGAAGTATAAAACATTTTAGAATCAGAGAGGGCGAAAATCTTTATCCCATATTTATTGGATTTGCTTGGAATATAAACCCCAAAACCACAACGATCTCTAAACGCTACTAATTTTTCATCTATGGTGACGTACTCCGACAAAGAATAGTTCCAGTAGTTCTCTAATAGGACATAATTTATCCAATTTTCTTCTTTCACATCGTGTCAGTTTCACATACCTCTCACCATTACTCAATTTACCTTAGTCAGTATATGACTAGCAGGTTGGCCACTATCATTTATCTGTTCCATAACCTATGGCATACTGAGGAGAACTAATAAGTTTGAAACCGGTCTATGTCTGGTTAGGAATTGACAAATGATATTGGCTACCGATCTATCATGATTTGAAGGTATAATCCAATACAGGTCGGGGTATTTGCCCGCTGAGTAGTTGTTTCGTTCAAATCATATTTAATAAGTACTTATACGTTATTGTTTAGTAAGAAATAACAAAAAATAATTCGTGTAATTGCATTGATCCGTGTAATTGCATACAGTGTATATAACATAAACTATAAATAATATAATTTTATATTTGCATATTTAAATAACTTACTTACTCTTTAATTTTGTACTTCTTGATTTGGGCACTTACCTGTAAAAGAAAAAAAAATAGTATCAAAGTATCCATGTTATTATAGTGTTCCAAAAACTAAGAGCCAATTTGCTGGCTAGTCAGTACAAATAATGTCAATATTTTCACACACGATTAATCTCGTGATTAATTTCACAAATAAGATTTTTTCCATATATTATTTTTTAAATAAACATCCTCTCAAGTTACACGTCAACGGAAGAGTTTCTGATAATAATTTCGAAAATAATGTTTAGGAAATTCTCTCAGATTGGTGGTTACAGCCTTCTGTATGTTGGCAACAGACTAGACCCGTTGTCTTTTAATGACAAAAAAAATCACATGGCGCAAGATCTGGAGAATAAGGTGGCTACGAAATCATTTAAATGTCTTTAGATCAAAAACGTAGTTGTTGATAATGCAGAGTGAGACGATGCATTACACGAATTAACGAACCGGTTGTTTTTAACTTCTTAAAGTATCTGTGAACCTTTTTTTAGAAGGCCAACAACTTGTTCACAATAGCGCAATTGTAGATAAATCTATCTATCATTTTCGCCTGTAGACCAATTTTGTCCCATTTGTTTGTTAAATTGTTTGAAAGTCGCCGTTCACGTCACTGAAATAAACTTCTAATTTTAAAAGTCGAAATTTCTATGGCCAAATGGAGCCCTATAGATTCTAATGGATTTTGAACCTCTTCTGAATCCTTTGAAACGGCTCCTGTAGCTGAAATTATAACTGGGATATTTCGCACTTCTTCTAGTCGCCATACAAGTTGAAGCTCAATAGCTAGGTTTTGATATTTGGTTTTCTTCTCCACCTCCGTTTTCTGCAGGTTGCTGGTTAGGGGGCATCCGATGTGACGAATAGGTCTTAGGGCTTATGGCAAATTCGTATATTTGATATTTTTTTCCTTTTTTGGAATATCCCAGTTCTTGTTACACAAAAATAGCTATCATCGAAATGATTGAAGGGTTCTGTGCGATCAGCGGGTTTGCTCTGGTCTCTTATCGCAAAATTCCGCTAAATCCTTTGTGTAATAGCTGGTTCTACCATAAACTGTTGGAATGAATAAAGGGCAACGCCTGGAGTGAGGTTTGGAGTGCGCGAGCACTTGTTTATTACTAAACTGGATGAAAACAAACTTATTTAACATATAATCTGGACAACAGTGATGGAGGCAAATAGCCCTAACACGTAAAAAACAAATGAACATAAACCTTTGTGTTAAACAATGAACTATTTAGAAATCTAAAACTAACAAATATATCTGACTTATATATATGACAGTTCTGTCACACCTCTGTTCAAGTTCTTAACTCCTGCGCCATCTAGTTTACACAGAACAAAACAAGCACCTTTCTGGGTAGAGGTGCGTTCCATTAATAATTCGGGTGACACCGAACAGGTTCTCACCATACCGTTGGAACCGCAAAAGGCATGCTTTTTCTTTTCCCCTCCATCCATTGCACTAGTGACACTCTACAAGTTACACAACAAATATGGGGAGCCCTTTGCTTGTCTTGATCTCCAATTAAAACTCCAAAATCTAGAAAATATGCATTTCTACATTTTCAAGCAATGGCCTCGCTTGTGATTTCAGAAGGAATTCTCCACAAATGTAACAAAACTTGTTAGGTGAGGTTTTGCAACTTCGGCGCGTTTGATTGAACATTTTTGTCGTAACAGAGTTCTGTAGATAAACGAAAACACTTTCTAACAGACACAATTGGGCACTTGAAAGGTCAAAACAAGACTGATACACAAAATTTATTACCTGGCAATATAATAAGGTCTATTGTGTTCACAAATGGTGCGTATTAGGAGTTGTTGGATATTTCTTCAGTTAATAGGGAAGTATTAACAATATAAAAACAGTAGTGTGAACTATGTTACAAAAATTGTGTCGGCCAGTGTAATCAAGTCTCAAGTCAAATATTCCATTAAATAAAAAATTAGGTTAGGTATGTATAAAATAAACTGTCAAGTAATAAGTTGGCAATCCTGATATAAATTTAGAATCCCGCTCTAATGGCAAAGTCTTATGTTATTACTAGCAACCAATTTTAAAAAAATATGGTCGATTACGACGATTCTTTGAAAACCACCAATAGGTATTCATCTTTTTCTCATATCTTAAATTCAGTATGTTGTAACGAAATTATATTTTATAGTTTTAATAGGCATATGCATCCTGGCACCACCATAAAATATTTATTGAGACAAAATTTGTTTACAAACGGACCACGAATCAGATAGTTCGACTATAAAAAAAAACATGGATTAGGATCCGCTTCCAAATTAGCTTGAATAGATTTACATTGTTTTTAATCGACAAATTAAGGTGTAATTAACGTCAGGATATCATAATTTATTTATTATTGATGTTTAGAACAAATATGTATAAGACGGAAAATAACAAAAAATAATTTGACGCTTTTTGATTTATGCATATTATTATATTTTAATCAGATGGTGTATATTTTTCAGTGTACACTGTACAACTTCTTTACTTTTTTCACTCAAAATTTGCTGTTTTCCATTACGAACATGTACTTAAATTAAAAGACCTTTCAAATGGTGTATTGCAAGTTGGATGTTTCCAGAAAAAAATACATTCATCGTCGCGACGCCTACCTGTACGCTGTGGTGCATCTTTTTTTTAACTCTATTTGTAGAACAAATAAACTGATAATTTTTTTCGTAAAACACTCTTCATATCGGTGTAAATTTTTCAGTGTAACCTTGTCTACATGAAAATGAGTCAGCTTGTAAGTAAAGGAACAATATAAATTTAGGGGTGGCTTTTATTGAATGGAGCGTGCTATAACAAATGGTTTCAAAAATTACCTCTCTTAACCATTCTATGTAGACACATAAAAAAGTATGACAGAGAAATTATAAAAGAAGAATTAGGTGGACGTTTTGTGCATATAATCCAACAATAAATGTTTATTTTTCAAATTTTAGTAATAAATCTTTAGAGTTTTTTTATCAGGAAACGTATGCTCCTTTTGGCATTTGCCTGTTGATTCGTTATTTAAACAGAGTCACTCATGACCTTTTATTAGTCTAAAAATTTAGGTATTTAAATTTGGCTATAACTTATATTTTCAATCACCTGAATGGGTTTTGAATAGGTTATTTTGAAAACAATTTGAATTGAATTGTTAACTCACACAGTTTTACATTTAGTGTAACTATAAAAATTAATATGTGCATTCAAAATATTTCGGTAACAAAAAATACTGAACAATCTGTTGTAGTAAATTAAATTATTATTGAATAATGTTCTACATATCCTCTTTCTTCTTCTGTACATAAAGCCAAACATTTTCTGACCTCATTTGTTGTCACTTTTTGCTCTTCTGCTTTAAATAGGTTCGTTCTTTCTAACTGAGATCTCAGCTAATCTAAGTTGTTTCACAGTTACACTGCATAAATAAAGGCATAATTTTAGTTGATGTAGCCTCCGTAACCATAAAACTACTTAGATTGACTGAGATCTCAGTTAGAAAGGACGCACCTAATGTTCGACATCATTTGAGACGACTCATATTCTTAACGGTATCCCAGAGAGAAAAATCCAATGGAGGTGATCGCGGTGATCACTGAACAGGACCATGGGTGACCACTGACCATCCATCTACCTTGAAAATGTTCATTAAAATGTTCCGCACAACTCTCTAATTATAGTCAGGAACTCCATCCGGTTGGAACCATAACATACATATTTCTTCTAAGCTGTATTGCCTCTAGCAAAATAGGTAAATCATTTTGCAAAAATCAAGATATCTAACTACTGCTAAAGATTGACTAATGAAATATGGTCCTATGAGATACTGTCAACCATCCGACACAATGTGTTATACTCCAAAGTGCCCCTGATTTTGTATTGGATTTATAATATGATTCATATCAGCCCAAAAATTTCTCTCTTTTGAAAATCAGCAGGTGGCTAAATTTTCTAAACATGATTTTGCATCCTAAAAATTATTTTTATTGAGCCGTAAGAGCGGTTTGTTTGAACTTTCACTTTTCTGATCGAAGTAGTGGGATTTTATTGATAGAAATTTATTACCTCTGCAATATTTCCATCAGTGCAGATTTCGTATGTTTTCGCGTCTTGAATGCATCTTCATTATTTCGAAGGATTGTTTCTAAGTTTCAAATTTTTGCGATCTGGAAGGTCACGATCAGGATATCTTTCGTCAATGTTGTGATTATGATTCAACATTTTTCAATTATTTTATAACTTTTTCCCACTTACAAGGACTATCCGTAGTTTAACAACAACTTAAACTTTCACAATGATTTCTTGAAATTATTTATGACCCTTATTTTCAATGTTTTATGTGGTAAATTGTTGTACGTGGCTGTTATCTTAATTATTATTGTCCTATACCTAATTCTTTATATTTTTAGTTGTCTAGTGTTTTACAAGGAAAACCTATACAATATAGTCCTGAGAATGTCTTCAAATAAAGACGAGATGTCGATATATTTATTTCCTAGAATTTAGGCGTGGCAGTGAAATTTGGATGACCCTGTATGTTAATTCAAAATAATTTAAGGATAAAGTAAAAATACTGAATAAACATAAATAAGCAACCATTTTTGTTACAAGGAGTGCAAGAACAGTCCCGTTGAACTTTTGCCTTTTGTGTAAAATTAATAATTTGCAAAATATATATTTTTATGCACAATAAATAAATTATTATTATTACTATATGAGTCAAACACATATTTTTATATTAACTATTTTTTAATAAAAAAAATGAAATTCCCCAAAATAAATTTTCTATATTATTATGCAAATATATTGTGCATAACAGAAACAAACAAAACTGTCCGTAATATTGTATTAAATGGATGCTTCACAAATTAACCTGTTATAAATCATGGTCTATGTAGTTCAGAATTAGAATGCAGTTTTTCGAATGTTTTCAGAGCATTGCACAACAAGACACGGTCAGTCGTCAGTGGCAGATTGTTAGAGAGAATTCAAGCTGGAGATAAAGGTTTTTTCTTGCTGATCTGTGACATTTGCTTAGTCGCAAATCTTCTGCAGTCAGCGAGTAAGACAGCGCCCTGAGTGATTTACGTCCTAGAAAGGGACATTTTGTATCCCATAACACGTTCCGCAAGAATTCACCACCACCATCCCTTTGCAGTAAAATTGTATGAAACTTTTGTGTTCGCCCAGCACATAATTCTTATAAAAAACGGTTCACTTTAGATTTATATCTTTATAAATATTTATCAGGTCGCATTTGCGTAAAAAAGGATGCCGTAATTTTCTTATCAATTAGTTTTATTAGTAAAATCCCGTTTTCTATTTAATATGGCTTCACAAAATAGTTTTAATAAAAATTTACAAAAGTAGCAAGATTATTGCTGAAACAGGTTAACTCAAATAGTATTGCGGTGAGATATTATTTTGATACCATTGAGCTATCCCGTTTCAATAACACTCTGAAGTCTGTTCACATAAGCTTTGCAGCGTTAGTCAGGATAGAAAATAAAATGCGCGCAGATGATTGGTGCAGACTGCAGGCAGATATACAAGTGTAAAGTTCCGATAGCGGTTAAATCAATTTTCATTGTTCATTTTATTTCATAAGCATCGGTAGCAGTTGGACGTTTGTAGATTGTGTTTTAATATAAATTGATTTGTGTTTTCGACAACTAATATTAATGTGTAAGTATTAAACCTGATTGTTAATTACCAATATATTCCCGTAACCTTACCTAAAAATAATATGTGTTATATTTAAGATAGACGGTCGACAAAGGGTCGCTCTGCAAGCCCAGGTAAACAGTTCTTTATGTGCTCATATGAATGAACGCAGTATAATATGGTATATATTTTAATCACTTTTTTACACAGGTCAGTTCAAAATGCAGCATATTGCTTTATATTAAGTGTTTGTTTAAAGCAGAAGTATGAAAATTGTGCAGCAAAAAATTTGGTCCGCTCTAAAGCAGGTAGAATTTAAAATTGTTTTATTTTCTGACATTATTTCTTATAGGAACATCGCAACAAATAACACATGAATAATCATTTAAAGTAAACGTTGCTTTATATATAGGGTGTTTAACTTTCTTTTTGAAATATTTCATATGAATAAAATACAAAAATTTTATATGAAACAAGGAACATGTGCATCAGGGGCGTGCGGTGAGTTTTGATACAGGGGAAGCAGTTTGTGATATAGGGTGATGGGTAGTGCGAAGCCCTGAGCGAAGCGAGGCAAAAAATTTTTTAAGAAAAGGGGCGTGGCTTCCGTATACTCATTTTAAAGCAAATGTCGAAAGGCGCAAAGTTATGATATATACAAAAAAAATACACTTGTAGGGCCGCCACTCCTCAATAAACATAAAACATAAAAAACACCACATAAATTAGACAACCCCCGATTTCAAAGCCGAGGCTGCACGGGCGAGGGTTATACTTATGAAAAAAACGCAGACACACAACCATACCCACCGACATTGCCAGTGCCGGTGGCGGGGATCGAACCCGCAGCGAAATAAAGAGTTTGTTCAGTCACACTTGCCATCGTGCACTCTCTAGCCAACTATAAATCAAGCCGGCTAGTTAAGTAGTTAACATGCACATACCTACCTATTTATAATGTAGTTTAATCTGCCTCTCCCTTTTTTGCGAAGTCGGAAATAATTTCGTCATAAAAGTTTGAATTTTGGGACATCTTCACAAAGTCAAAGTGACTTTGTAAACAGGGACAATTTTGAAAGCCGCTCTTCACTGGCTGAATTTCTTGAAAAAGTTTTTATTCTTTTTAAGGTCGAAAAACTGCGTTCAACCGAGGCACTATTTGCAGGTATCGTCAACACTAACTCACACAATTTCAACACTTCAGAGTAGGCCTGATCCAAACTATTTTCTTTTATAAAGATAATCAGTTCGTTGGCGTTATGTTTCTGACTAATATCTTCTGTAGCATAAATAACTGAAAGTTCCGATCGTAACCCAACTATATCAAAAAAAATTCCGTAGTTATTACTCAATGACTGAAGTGCGTTTTGTGGAAACTGTTTATTTTTAAATTCATTAAAATTACACAATTCCAAAAATTGTATATCACTAAAATTTTTTAATTTATTATTTAGTTGCCCAGTGATATTGTCGAAAATTTCGATAAAAAGTCTTCGATATGAAGTTCTACGATCCACTGTAAATTCAGTTCGTGTTCTTTTTCTTTGCGGCTCTAAATTGTCATAACTAGTTTTCTCCCAGAACTTTTCAAATTCCTTTCTTTTGTTACAAATCAAATTTTTGAATTCTTCAATTTTCTTTACACAAAATCCAACGCCATTTGATTTATTTTGCAAAATATTGAATATATTGTCAGTAAATGGGAATATTTCGGAGAAAATATTTAACAAAAAATTAAAATCAAAGTCTCTTTTCAATGAATCTAAGTAACCTCTGGATCCATTCAAAGTCTCAGTGTCCCAATCATCTGCTTTGTAAAATATTTTCAAATAAATCAATTAAATCAGGTGTTGGTCTCCCATTTCTAATAATATCCAGTTTATCTTGAAACGAATATGTTGAAAATCCCTTTTTCAACAAATTGCACACCACACAGACGCAAATAATATTTTCCACAGTCTAGGACCAGCTTGCAAATTGAATAAGCAATTCTAAAACTGCTTATACGCGCACTAATGTTCAACGTTTTAATAATCACTTGTCGCCGCACCACAGGTTTAGAAACACCAAAGAAGTTTTTACAAATATAGCACAAAAGCTAAGAATAATACTAGGAAGATTAATATTAAGTATAATATTAAAATCGAGATTAAAATTTATAAAACAAAACGCATTACGATGCTATACGGCTCAGATATCAAGATTATGAAGTGGGGATGGGATGCATTTCAAGAAGTTGGTTATATCGAAGTCGCGCGAGTTCGTGTTGGCTCGATTAATCAAGTGCGTCATCGTTACGGTTTTATCATGCAACATTATCTCAGCTGTTGAATGGCAGGGCCGTGTCTATTGAAATTAGGTAAAAGTAAATTTTAATGATTATTATATGTGATAAATAATAATTAGGTTCTAATTATGTGTTTTTTTTTAATAATCCCAGGGGAAGCACTGCTTCCCTTGCTTCCATGGACCGACCGCCACTGATGTGCATATTGGACAAGTGTTTATATAAAATAAATATGATGACGGGCTTAATATCAACAATACCTATCAGTGTATTAATTGTTAATTATTAGACATTTGACTTCTAGGTGATAGCCAGAGATGATCTTATCATTGTCCAGCCAGCGAAAGGAGAGTGCGGCAAGGGAGAGTTTTGCCGATAAAACGCCAACTTTCTGCAAAACCATACACTAGGAATATAATATCACTCCCAATGAGTAGATAAGAATGCAAACGATCACAAAAATTTGCCATGCACTAATTCTTTTATTTCATTTACGCTTAATTGTGAATGGAACGCAAAAATCACATTCTTTCCGCGGGTCTTCTTTCCTCAACCAGATGGTACTGTATCACGTGGATGAACATGAGACGCATGTTTATTATTTCCTATTGGCAATTTATTATTGCATTGCAATCAGTAGTGTGGTCAGTGAGTGTTATAACATAAGATGGATGAAGCTGTAAGAAATGTTATTTTAGAAACTACAAGAGAAAATCGGGTAGATTCCCAAAAACCATAGCATCGCATTACCTAAAAAAAATTGACGCCATAAAAAATTATGACTAAGCTCCACCTACATCTAAATGATTATCAAGCATCTCGATTTTTACCAGTGGCTTTTGGGGCAGGGCAATGAGATGCCCTGTTTTCTGAGAAATATTATATTGACAGACGCGGCCCATATATACAGTGCCAGAACTTTTTACCAGTTAATTACTGGATTCCTTATGCAACCGCTACTGTTAGAAGAAAACCTAAATCCTATAGTATCTGGTCCACTCTGTACAGTGAACTATTTGTAAGTCATATCGTGTATGGCACCCTACAACTATATAGTCATTTAAAACAAGCTAATTTATTCCGGAATTAAAATAGATCCTTAAAAAAGTACCATATTGTTATTATAAATGTTCTAATCAACCGCCTTGTGTAGACTTTCCAAATTTAAAAGATGCCACTTGTTGCCGTTGTTAAATCTGACATTAAATCGTTTACTTTATTTCATCGGATGGATTCATAAACAGCGAAAATATATTAGAGCTCATTATTTATTTATTGGATTGTTGGGTCCGGTAGAAAACGAGTAGCATTTGGCGGCCATAACTCGGCAGTTACCAGATCGTAACTCCAAGTTACGATTTCTTATCCTCACTCCTAGCCTACATAAAGGTATACATCTGGTAATAAAACACACGTACAGCATCCGGTGATAGATAAATAAAATGTACCTGTATTATTATTGTATAGGGAGGCACCTGAAAAACTTGTACAGGGTCTCAATTATAATGTTAAATCCTTAGAAAAATACCCTTCATAAATTCATTTTACTCTCATAAAAGGCATGAAACAATTAATTATAAATATAACATGTATTAGTTACAGATAGATTTTTACAACTACTTATATTTTTCAAAAGCAATCGATTAAGAAACTAATTATGCTGCTTTTTCATAATTACTTCCTCACCCCTCAAAGTGAGGATGTTATGTATTCGTGAAAAAAATTTTGAAAATTTTATTGTATTTCTGGACGAATCTCGACGAATTATGACGATACACAAAATTTCAGATAGAAAAATTTTTCTGTCTGTGTGTCTGTCTGTCTGGTTCGCGATAGCAGCTACAATTTTTGAGATAAAGCTTTCAAATTTGGTACACACATTCTAGAGGTCAAGGAAGAGATTGAGTGCGCTGATGAGCAAAATCGGTCCCAATTTTTGAAACGTCAAAAAATGTGAATTTTTTTTGAAACGTCAAAGTGACTTTTTTGAAACGTCAAAATGTGACTTTTTTTAAACGTAACAAAATGTGACTTTTTTGAAACGTCAGAAATTACTTTTATTATAAACTCCACCACGTCGAGTTTTACTACGGTGAGGAAGTTCTGATCCACCAAGTAACTGGCAGCGGTTTTTACAAAATAATTGGTTGAAAAAAACCTAGGCCAATTTGGTGGTCAAAGTTTCCTCATCACGTGACAACTTGATGTAGCGGAATTTTTGAACCTGCCAAATAAAGCAGAAATGTACAAAATATGAATTAAATTAAATATAGAACAAAATTATTAATTTAGGTAATTTTTAGTACGGTTTTTCAAGTTGAAAGTACAAGTGCCGATTTTTTGGCACGATACGACTTGGTTAGGTAAAAATACGAGCATAGAACTTGCTTTAGGAACTGACAAATTCATCACCACAAAGTGTGGTTTCGTAACCGAGCAATAAGGACACTTGCTTCTCATCTCGGAGTTTCAAGTACGATCACCGGTCGTGAAGCTAGGATTTTTTCTAAAAGCAGAAATTAATCCTTGCATACTCGGATATTGGGTATGTGTCCGTTCTCCTCAAATATGTGTCTCTTTCCCGCACAAAGTATCTCGGGGGTAGAGATAGAGATTTGATGTTTATGTTACAATTTTAACAACTTAATTTCATGAATTATGAATCTTGATGTTAGCGTGTCCAAAAATTTCAATTTACTTCTTGATTTAAACCTTTGGATAATATATTTATTAAATACATTTGATTTATCTTTCAGCAAGATTCTTTTGCTACAAAATAAAATATTTGGGGTCTCGTACACCTCCTTCCAGCAAGCCAATTTTATTCATCAAACATTTTTCTTGGTATTTAGAACATGGGTAACAAATTTCATCTTAAAAACTGCTACCGCAGTAATACGGATACACAGACAGATTTTTTGTTTGCCAATATCATGTTTTTCATCAATTCGCCAATGCATATCTTCCTTACATGAGAGGTGAGAATGTAATATATTATGCAGAATAATCAAGCATATTTTTATATTTTTAAATCTATCGAGTCTATTCACATTTAAAAACCATGCATTCTAACGTTATCTATAAAGTAATTAATTAAACTCAAATCCAGACGATTTGGAAGCCATTTCTGTGGAGGTGTGAAATTTGAAAATGTTTAGTTTTCAATTATTTAAAAAAATGTTTGAAAGCACTGTTTAAAAATCACAGTATTTTTTTAATATTACATGCCTATTATACACATAATTATGTAGGATTTCCTGGGTAATAATTGACAATATAGTATTACTCCGCTACTCCTCCTGTTCTCATTTCCTTGATGTTCCAAGGATTATCCTCATACACGGAAAAAAATCTAAACTATATTTAAGACTACTATTCATAAAATGAGACATTATTGTACTCATATATCCGCAAGAATAGATATTTTTCCATCAAGGAAAACGTTATTCTTAAAAATCATTATCTTAATCTCCTTCTTTTAATGATAACTAATTATTAACTTTAGAATAATGGTTCTACTTCAGCTAAAAGGAAGTTTCGAACAATATTCAATACTAACTTATACTTAATTTAAGATTTCATTTATTCAGTTCAAAAGTAGAGATATTGCGATCTGTTACATTTAACACTTAATGTAAGAAATGTGTCATTTTGTTCAACAACTGTATTATTTAAACAAAACTGTTGAATTACTTGAATCAATAAATATTTGATGTTGACTGAAATCTTTCCTTTCTTGATTTAATATTGCGATTTATTAAATTTACCACTTAATGTAAGGATAAATTTCATTTCGTTCAACAATTGTATTATTTAAAATAACTTTTTTTTTTTTGGAACTTACTACCACATGAATAATTCTTCGTTATCCAAAAAATATAGTTAGTTACCAGTATGTTACTGGAGAAATAAACTCTGCGCTTGTGATTAGTCACAGGGTGTTTTTTGAAACGTTAAGGAATTATATTATTATTTTTTTGTCTCATATTAGTTGTCAAAAAACACCCTCTGACTAATCTTTTAACGTAAAGTCACAAGCGCAGAGGTTTATTTTTCCAGTAACAAACAGGGTAACTAACTATATTTTTTAGACAACGAAGAATTATTCATGTTTTGGTAAGTTCCAAAAAAGAAAAGGAAAAAAAGTTTTATTTAAATAATACAATTGTTGAACGAAGCGAAATTTATCCTTACATTAAGGGATTGGTTGAGGACTGGTTCAGAATGAGAAGAAGTTTTTATGAAGAATGACGCTTTATTACGAAACCAAAAACAAAAAATTTTACAAGTATAAGTCCATCCGTGAACACACTGTATATGAGACTTCAAATTTACCACAGGAAGGCACATTATTTCTTTATAAGCTTTTAAGTGTTTTATGAATTTTATTCTCTTTCCGATTTGAGGAATAAGTTTTATAATCTGTTCTTCTGAAATTTCCAGTAAATTGTCCAACGTTAGTTGATTTTCTTGACCTAAAAAACAATTATTTATGTTATTAAAGATAAATAATTTAAACAAATCATTATAGCTAACTATATGATAGAAAAGTATGCTCGAACTTTCAAACACGTATGGCATAACAAGTTTTGTACAATATGAAACCGAAATTTTTAAGCCCATTTTAACATTCACAAAATTTCCATGCATATATACAAACCATAAATAGGCAGCTAAAATTTATAATAATTAATATGTTAGCTTAGCATTTTTGGCAAGAACAAAGAACTTGATCCTACACTGATAATAAATTAATAACAATGACTTCTGAAAGTCATTAATTAATAATGTAATATATAGGTACATATCAAGGTGCATGACTGGTAAGTCGCCGTATTTCTTTCAAGGGATGTTAGTAGAGCTCATTTGCAATTGATTTGACTATAATATGCACAATACAAAACCTAACAGTTTTTGAGTTATTTTATTATTATTATAATTTTAGAAACTTTTCTTGCCCTTATGTGTTTCAAAAACATATGTCATCGCTGAAGTGGAGATTTTTCACAACACAAATAGTTACTATCACATGGGTCCATTGCTGTTTCGTACTTGAAATGCAGAATTTCGAAGTTTTATTATTTATTATTTCGGTTAATTTTGTAAAGAAAATAAATACACCACTGACTTCTTTAGTTTTAGCACAGAATCAGAGAATTTTCTGTGGTTTTAGATGGCACAGTTATGTAGACTGTTAACTGCTGAAAAGAAGTCACCTCTTGATTTTTGTTAGATTTAGGTTTCGTGTAGGAGATAAATACAATTTTTTTATGTAGGGTACTTAATAGCATTATTATTTTTTTTTAATAGACTTAAAAAGACTTTAAAAATTGCATTTATCTTCTACACGATGCCGATATCTAAAAAACGTCAGGAGGTTACATTTTTTCGGCAATTAACTTTTTACATAATTGGGCCATCAAAAACTAAAAAAATCAGTGGCGTATATATTATTTACAGTTAACGCAAAGAAAAATAAAACTTCAGTATCTCAGAAACGATGCAAAAATGGACCTATGTTGATAGGAATTAGGTATATTTGTCTTATTTTTGAGTGTAGAATCTCCGTTTAAGCGATGGCACATGTTTTTCGAAACACCCTGTATCTCTTTAATTTGAAAACAATGGACGCTCTACCTGTACCTAGTATTTTTGTATTATTTATGTATAGATTTTAAAACTTCATATAAACCTCATTCGAAAATTAATATATAAAGTAGAGAAGTTTTTAAATAATTTGCAAGTTTAATGCATTATCAAGTTTTAAAAATAATTTCCTATGAATGTATGACTGGGTTGAAATTTTTTTCACAAATGTAGTTTTTCTGTTCGTTTCTTTATCTTATTAAAGTATTTAACCTAATTTTTGTTACATAACTATGTAAACTAGCGCAGGAAACTGAAATATTAAAGAAAGTTTTATTTTTTTTATTTTAAAAATAAAATATCCCAAAAACTACTAGATCTCTAAATCAATTGCAAATAAGTTCTACTAACCCACCCTCAAAGGAATAAGCCGACCCTCCAGTCACATATGTATTGTATAATAAAACGCCTCTACAATAAAAATGCAGATCCTGACTATGGATTGTATATAATACACAAACAAAAATTATTAAAAAGGAAAATAACTTGGGAAATCTATACATACCATTAAATTTCAGATAAATACTTTTCATCTACAATATAGTGACGTTGTGTATTCATTTCTTGTGAAGTATAACGTAATTAAAATAGCTTGCCTGCAGTAAAACCTGAATTATTAAAGTTACCTTCTAATATTGAAATTAAGGACTCCAATTTCCAACTTGCTAATAGCTCTTTCATCGTAGACTCATTATCTTCTATTTCACAAGTCATAATGTTAATATACTTCTTATTCAAGTGTAACTTTACAAATATAAATTATTTCATAATAATCAACATCTATGAACAAAGCACAGTACACAAATTCGACGTGTAGTAGGTAAAGTGTGTCGTCTTTATTTGGCAAAGGCATAGTTTTCTACCTCCCACCACTGCGCGTTTCACTTGTTCTATCATTATTTTAGAACACTTCACTTTGAGTAGGGATGTGCGATACTATCAAAATATCGATACCCGAGTATCGATACTTTCGAACGTAAAGTATCGATATTATAAAAAATTAAACATGAAGTATCGATATTTCAAAATATCAATCAATACTTTCAAATGTCAATCTATACTTTTAAATATCAATCGATACTTCCAAATATCAATCGACACTTACAAATATAAATAGAAAAGATACATGGATTTCAAGGAAAATGGATATATTTCATAAAAGAGTAACAAATATTTTGAATAAAAGACATTAATTTACAAACTCCAGTCTTCACTACAAGCACCGAGAAACAATAATTTACTTAGTTGTTTGCCCAGAAGCCTATTTCTGTCCCTACATACAGTAGCTCCTGCTTTTGAGAATAGACGCTCTGAAGGGACTGATGTTGCCACTATTGTTAAATACTTTTGGGCAATTTTGTATAAGTTAGGGAAAACTGTCTTCATGTCGTCCCAAACCTGACAAGAATAGTTCTAGAACAGTAATAAACGGAACCAAAACAAACCTATACTAACACTAACAATATAAAATCCTTGGCATTGAAACTTGAAACACTACAACACTACTGTCATCTACCATTTAATTTAAAAATATGCTACAAAACCAAATTTGGTAAATATCGATAGATGGCGCCTGAGTTTGAAAATTATTGCCAACATAGGAAAATAATGTATTAGAAATTTTAGAATACTAAAATTCTTCTTCTGTGTTCTTAACACCGGAAATAAAACAAGAAGTTGACGTTTTGTGTTAACTGCATTTTGTTTCGATACGATATTGATACACCGATACTGACAAAAGTAAAGTATCGAAAGGTTGGTATCGATACTAAATTTACTCGGTATCAAAAGAAAATATCGATACTGGTATCGTATCAGTAGTATCGGAACATCCCTAACTTTGATTTTAGTAAGTATTCAATCAAGGATAACAGTTATTGGATTAATAGTATGTATAATTCTTCCAGCAAATTTGTTTATTCCAAGAGTGGTATTCTTATGTCAAGAAAAACATTTAAATAGGAATTTACTTCAAGATGCCCTTATACTTACTCTCATGGTGAACAGTACTCGAAAGAAGTGTACTATTAAGAGTATATTTAATAGCTACTTATACTTCAAAGGAATTAAACTTATATTGACCTAAAGACTTGCGCTAATGAAACTCAAAAATATATCTGTTCCTGGTTTACAATTGGTATATTATTGAAACAATAATAATTTATTATGTCAAGTAATATTATTCTAGTGACAAGTATAAAAATTCAAGAATAATCGATTACTTCTTTCCGTGTACTCTTCAAATTAACTCAGTATGTTCTAACGATTACAATTATTAATCATCTACCATTATTTGAAGGGTTAACAACAAATTTTATAAATAATGATTTAAATCACTAGTTCTAAATTTTCTTATTATCACCATTTCCTTCCATATTTTTTTCAATTTTGTTAGTTAAAATAATCAAAACGTGTAGCATAAGTAAAATTAACCCACAGTGTACTTAATAAAACGTTAAAAATAAGATACAGTATAAATTTTATATCAAAAATATCATCTGTTTAATATTTTTCACGACCCAAAATATTTCTATGCAAAAAAATGTCACTTTAACATAAACCAAATGATTTCGATTCAGTAATTTACAAATATCGATTAAAAAATGCACGGGCTAACAGTGCACTTTAAACAACAAGGACTATACATTGTTCGCAGAAAAAATGAAGTAGGTTTTCTAAAAATATCAGCAAAGTAACAATGAGAGTAGTCGATAGACGGCCAGCTATCGACAGCTCCAAAGGACGTCATCCACTATATTGTTCTATCTCTCATTGATAATGGTTCGTTACATTTTATTCTGCCGGGAAAATAATACTTTTGACACATTTACTGATAATGCACCTGCTTTTCACAAACACCTACTTTACAAGTCAATGATAGTTTTATATAACAAACAGTGAAATGATGTATGCGGAGATAGCCATCTAGATACATACGCTGAAAAGAGTTATTGATTTATAATAAAAAACTAATTGTTTAAAAATATTTGTATACGCAATTGAATATTAATTTTATTAGATGTGAAACAAGTGCCAGTACTTAAAGAAATTTTAGGTTTCTTTTTTACCTCATACACAAGGTGGTCTTTTGAAAAATTTCAAATTTGTGCATTAGGAGGCTCTGGTAATTTGCCGTTAGGCAAACTTATGCAATGGTTCTTTCCACACGTGTATTGCATATAGTCGAAGAGCTGGTGTCCAAAATGTGCAAGAGTTTTCTCAAAGCTAATTTTTCGAGATTAGGTTACTTTTTAGTGATGGAAAGTAACTGTAGAGTCAGCACTTCCGGTACCGGGACACCTGGCGCTGGGACGCTCGCAAAGGTGTAATATTAATTAGTCAGTCAGCCGTCGATAGATGTGAGAACGGTAACTGCGCGCATTAGTACGCCTTTTCTCAATACATATTGTTTATTTTATAACTCAATGGAATGTGGGGGCGCTGACTTGCCGCAAGTCGGTTGTAGTTTCTGAATAATTAAATTTAAATTTTAATCAAAAGCACGCACTTCAAATAAGTCCGCATCTGCCCGCCTATCGGTAAGCGTGCTGTATGATAACAAAAAAATCAAAGTAATACCGGCCGGCGCAGTACAAGTGTTGTCGTGGCTATGATGTTTACGTTTTATCGTTTTTATACAGAGCGCCGACTGCCAGTCTTCTTTGACCGAGTTCTGAATTTTCTGTATTTAATTTTATTATTTATTCTCTAACTAAAAACAAAGAATAAACTACTCTTTGCTAAAGAAGCGAATTGGAGTCATGCTGATGAAAAAGTTCCCACTGCAATGATTCCAGAGTAAAACGGTTGGCAGTTGATCGATGGCCGATATGATTTCAGTTGGTACGAAGACGATCAGCTACCTAATTTTATTTCTGACGTTTTGATTCAACCGGATGATACACCTGCAGGTAATTTTTGTCAGTCGACCCGCAAATGTGATTCAAAACCTTACTTATTAATGTAATGTATTGCTTAACGCTGAATTTTTTGATTTGTACACAGATTCGGAATCAACCACCACTGATGACGCCGAAGAATATGGTGCAATCGCGTTTTATTCTAATGAAGATAGTGGCGAAGAACACGACGACGGCAATGATTCTGACGATTAGATTTTTTTTTTCAATGAATCAATGATTCTTTTTTTTTCTGTTATAAAATAATTAAAATTATTTTTTCTTGTATAAAATAACTGATATCTATATAATAACTGATATATAAAAATTACAATTATTAAGAAACAATTAAAATTATTTCTTTATATAAAATAAGTTATATGTATTGAGAAAAGGCGTACTAATGTGCGCAGTTACCGTTCCACACCTATCGACTGCTGACTGACGTGGTCCTATCATAAATGAGTCTGACTGTCTCCTTTATTAACTTTATAGTTTTAATTAATGGTTTGCAGAATTTCAGCTTTGAGAAATCACTTTAACACACGTCATTTTTTTTGACAGGTATGAAGTAGCGCTGACGCCACGTGTCCCTATATTTTGCTGTCTGACTGTTGGATTCTTGTTTTATATTATATTTGCTCGTTCTCTATAAATTTTGAGCTTTGAGAAAACAGTTTAGAGACGTTAATTAATATTACACCTTTGCGAGCGTCCCAGCGCCAGGTGTCCCGGTACCGAAAGTGCTGACTCTACAGTTATTTTCCATCACTAAAAAGTAACATAATCTCAAAAAAATTAGCTTTGAGAAAACTCTTGCACATTTTGGACGCCAGCTCTTGGACTAATACTATTATTTCTATGATTGTGAACTTATATTTACTAAAATCGGTATTTAAAATGCTTTAATACGTTCGAAATGAAATAAAAGTCAAGTAGACGTCCCTCATCTATTACTGCGTTTTGAATTACATCCAATAATAAAAATCAGGTAAAGTCCAAATAGTCGTCATGTATGAAAATAGAATTGTTTATTATAAAAGCCAAAAATAAAAAATTACGCGTCGAAAAATTATAGATTATTACGGCGAAGAAAGTTATATTCCCCCAAGAGATTGTAGCACCCGCTGAAAGCATTACTTTTGATCTTCTGCCACGTAAATCCAAGGAGAGCTACAAATAAGAAAAACTCCTGTTTATTAATCCTTGGTGTCGTGACAAGAAAGTGAGGAGAGCCTGTCCCACTAGCCCATTTATTTTGGAGAAATCTCCAAAATAATGAAGTCGTCCACTCCGTGGTTAGTTTACTCAATGTTCATATATGTAACGAGGTTATCAAAATTAATTGCATTTTTGAAAAGAGATCAATAGGATGTGGATACAAAGTGACTAAATCTGAAATATTTATAAGAGAATAGATTGTTTTTTTTTTCAAAATGCTCCGGATTCTTTGAAATATATTTTAGTAATAGTGCAGTTCCTGATGTAGGAAGTTTTAAATAGAGGTGGCAGGTACGTGCCGAAGGAGGGAGCTGATGAATATTGCTGTTGAGCATAGTGAGGATAGTGATGAAGACTTTTTACTCGTAACCATTCTCGATTCTAAAACGCACAAATCTAGTACGTTTTCGGTTACAAAAGAAGATAACTGGTTGCACTTTTATCGTCTGTATGATCAACTTCGACCATCAAACGTAAAACAGAAGCGACGCCTTTATTAAATATAAAAATGGAAAAATGGAAAATCTAGGTTGTAAGCTTAAACATTTTTGGGCAAATGGCAGAATATTTAAAATTACCAAAACCTAAAAGTCACTGGCCATTGTTTTCGTCGACTATCAACGAACTTGTTAGTCAATGCTGGAGCAGACCTTACCAATTTGGAAAGACACGGCGGCTGACGCTCTTCAACTGTGGCAGAAGATTACAAAGAAGATAATGGGCAATAATGAAAACTCAACGGAAACATTCGTAACTCAGATGTTAATATTCCTAATCGTACTTTTCCGGTTTTTCCTAACAATAGTTTTAGTATAGTCAGCGAAACCTATGTTGTGACGAGACGTGCGGAGCAAGACGCGATATGTAGGCGGGAAATGTATAACACATGACATCTTCCGTCTTTTACACCGCTTACATAAAAGCGAGAACGACGATTGAAGTTTTTGCTGGCACGCGACCGAGGCGGAGCTTCACTTACATTCTGTGATACTTCAGAGCTGCACTTAATTTTGTTACTGAATCATTCTAGCAGTGCTGATATATTATAAGTATAATATTATAAGATAAATAATAATTATTTAATATCTGTTTATTTGCTGGCGTGTTTTTGAAAATATTTTAAGAAGGTTATCGTGTTGAAGTGAGTTGTGTAATAGTGTAATATGAGTAATAATTATTTTTTATGTTAATTTGCTGGTGTGTTTTTGAAAATAATTTAAGAAGGTTATTGTGCTGCAGTGAGTGGTGTAGTAGTGTAATATACGTAATAATTATTTTACATGTGTTTATTTGCTGGTGTGTTTTTGAAAATAATTTAAGAAGATATTTGATGTAAAAATGTTTCGACCATGGGAGGCCTCGACGACTGCATCTTATTGTGTTTGTGACAATGAAAGTGATAGTGATTACAATGATAAAGAAAATCAAAGTTCATTAGTGGGTGCGAAGGATGAGGATTCAGAGGAAGATGAGATGTGTGGTAAGGTAAAGTGAAGTGATGTGAAGTGAAGAAGTGAATTTTGTGATATCAACTGTATTATTTCCGTTTTTGTGCTTTCGTAATTCAGTGCTTGAGAAATTTTCTTTTTCAGATTGTTATTATTTTTTAATAACAACTTTACTATTAGAATTTATTTTTAGTTTATTTATTAACAAAAATAATTGTTTCTGTTACTACTTTGAGAGTATATTTTTTGTTTTTATTTTGTTTTTAAGGGTTTCTTGTTACTTTTTAAATAATCTCTTTATTCTATACTAATATTCCATACCCATTCTTATCTGGCAAGAAATGCTCATACCTCCTCGCAGTTCTTGCTGGATAGTAATTGCTTAGAGTGCGCACGTAAGGAGTTATGGCAGATAGAAAATTTTCTTGTTGGGTGATAGCGCGTAAGTCGTGAGCTACTTCATAAGCAGAGCGAAGGTTTCGGCCAAATGTCAGAAAAACAGGAGTTGGCCAGTATTTGGCATACTGCTGTATTTAAGGCGAATCTGATTCTAGGTAAGAATTGGCCCCACGTTGGGCGCCAATTTATAATGAAATGCACGTTATAATTTTAAAAGAAAGGTTTTATTAACATACAAATAGAAACTTCAGATGTGTTAGTGTTAATTCGGTTAAGAATATAATAATAACTTGAATAATCTCTGGTAAAGGTAAACCAATAAATTTCCAGCACACAAAACTTTCTATCACCACCGTTCACAACTGTCAATCCCCTCTGTGCAACTTAGGACGTTCCGGTTGATACTCTGGTCAGGTTCAGTTCAAGATCACAGCCGAACAACCGAGAGCAAATAAGGGTATTGTTACAGTTCTTAAATATGTATTAAACACCACAGGTAATACAACCCCTGTATCCCTGAAGTTACCTTGTGTGGGAGAGGGCTATACATTTAGAGACGATGGACACACACCCAATGTTTGAGTATGCTAAGATTAGTTTCTGGTTTAGAAAAAATCCTAGCCCCTCAACCGGAGTACGACCCTGGACTCCAGCGTGAGAGGCAAGTGTCCTTGCCGCTCGACCACGAAGCCACGTTATTCAAAATAGTCTTTTAATTAGGGGTGTGGAACGAAATATGATAAGTGCGGTAAGATTCATGCCGCACTGAGTTGTAAAGAGACGTATTTTTCAAACCAATTTTGGGATTTGATTCTTTCAATTTTCAAAACAAAGGTAGAAAAAATATGAATCAGTGCAAGTTATTGGTAAGAAGCACCATGTAGTGTCTATAAAAATGTAATTTCGGTAAAATATAATTTCTATTAAATGTATGCAAACATAATTCATGATTTACTAAAGACAATACACCTAGTTAGCGTGCACGAGATTCACATAGATACTAGGAAAATGGCGTTAGCAAATTTTTCGGAAAAGACCCATAATTCAAGTGGATAAACCTACTGACATTACTAAATCTACTGGTGTAGTTGCAGATAAATAAAAATTACACATTTTTTTACATAAATATGCAGGTCGTTTCATTTGAGTAGGAGTATTGGCAGTTTAAATATATATAAGTTGGCGGTGCTTTTATGAACACCTTGTACAAAACACATATTTTCTACATCAGCTAATAGTTAATGTATGGCATAAACTACTACTATTTCAAAAATAAGTCCAAAATCAATTTTCAAGATGATACCTGCCAACATTAATTTTCCATAAAAATATTTTTTTTCTCATTAGCCATTTGACAAGTTTTAAAAATATTGGACTGCTGAATAGGCCATCATAATGGTTTTTAAATACAATAAAAGAAATTGAGTCATTCCATTTAAAAAATATATATTTCTATATATCCTTTTTCTCATAACTTAATTAAAATTTTGAACCATGCATCTATCTCTAACGAGATAGGAGATAGAGAAGAAATACGCCTTATTAACTCACCCGGTATACGTAGCACCCATTTAACGTAATTGTCTATTTCGTGAAATGGACATCCACTTCGTGAACTAGAACCAAATCGTGTAATCAGTTTCTTCACAATCTGGACACTTTTTTATCCAGTTAGTGAAATGGAAAAGATATTTATCCACCTAATAAAATTGTCTTATATTACATCATCTGGACATGATAATCATCCAGTTCGTGTACTGTATAATCCGTATTTGTCCATTTTGCGTAACGCCTTCGTACACGAAGTTGCCATATGACTTTTTCTTGCGTTAACAAATAAGATAAAAAAATATATCTTATTTTGTTTATACGTTTATTAGTAACGTTTTTTTTTTTGGTATTTGTTGTAAAACATACATAAACTTATTTGTTGTTTTGTTTTTTTCACTAATGTAACAAAATAAAAATTTCTCCCACATCTAAATATATTTTTTATGTATTTATACCCGGCATCATCAACTGAATAATAACTGTCCAGTTAGTTGATTGTTTACGATGTTAAGCAAACGGTACAAAAGCACAGTATACAGTTCATGAAGTGGACGGTTTTTATGTTCAGAATTTCAGAGGTGCATAAATTGACTTTCAATTTCACGAACTGGATAAAAAAAGTGTCAAGATTGTGAAAAAAACTGTGATTACACGATCTGGCTCCAGTTGACGAAGTGGATGGCCATTTGACGAAGTGAACAATTACAACATATGCACAAGTATGCAAAAATAATTTACACAGTTAATGAGGGCTACTGTCAAAAGTTATTGTTAGACGCGGAACAAATTTATAGGGTTTTATTATAATTATTTCGTACACCAGTAAATAAAAAAACTTGTTAATTATGCCTCAGTGTTATGCAGTTCAATTTTGTTTGGAAATAAAAGGCGGACATATGTTTCCGAGAAACAGAACTCGCCTAAAACAGTGGTTGGTAGCGATTCGCAAGGATAACTTTACTCCTTAGAAACATTCGCATGTTTGTAAGAAACATTTTATTTTTGACGACTATGCGTTACCAAAGGAGCCTACTATAGACAATCGTAAGTAATAATCAAGCAATTCGTTGTTTTCATCATGCGCATAATTGATATAACCTAACTTTAATGACATAAGACACCTCTAATATATACAATAATTTCCCTACTGCAAGTAAATTACTACTTTTCCCTTCTACCATCATTGTGTTAAATGTTTTTCAGCTAATTTTTATAAAAATCACTAAAAACCCGCGTTTAAAAGCCATAATAAACATTAACATTCAGTGACACTGACCTTACCATACACTAGCGCCTCTCGTGGTGAATTCAAGCGTGGTCACGGTAGCTCTCATTGTTCCATTTTCGATAAAAAAGAAACTAAATATGGGTACAGAGAATTCTACATCTAAGCTTGTTTGAATTGTTCTAAAATTATTTTTAATTTTTTTCAACCTCAGTCCATATCCACATAGAAAATAGTATATAATAAAATAAAACACATACGAGAGAGTGCAGTGTTTAATGTTTGATGATGTTATATCATAGAAATGAATCACACTTTGCATGTATCAATGTCGTCAATCAGTCGTCACAGTTGGATCAATTCGGCTCGCTCGCTAATCCCGTATGAACTGTATTGAAAATGAACAGCCAGTATCGATTCTCCATTATCGCGACCGAAACGCGCTAGACACAAAGAATTGTACGAATTATAATCCAATTGTATTCCACCAAAATAATAAATTACTTCACATTACATGCTATTACAATATATAATGACACTATTATTCCATAAAATTTTATTAACGTAGATAAAAAATACTTTTTTTCTATTCATACATATGAAAATAACAATTTTTCCACTGTCTACTCTATGAAAGTGACATTTTTTACTCTAGAGATGAAAATATTTTCATCCTTAAAAGTGAAAATGAAAATGTCATATTTATATTTTTAATAATGAATAGAAGAAACACTTTCATTTAGTAGCCTGTGTATCTATTTCACCTAGAGCAACGACTAAACAAACAGTTAACAATTAACATTGTGAGAGTTCGTTTATAATTTAGTCGCATTTTATATGATTATTATGGACTCAGAAAGTGAATACAGTGAATCATGCACACCCCCAAATATAGTTGAAGCGGCAAACTCTGCTTCCGATAAATCCCGACAAAGGTATGAATTTGTTTACAAGAAGTTATGGACTGGAGAAACAAATTCAGATATTTATTAATGATGCACGTGACGACAAATTCCTGTTTACAAAGGTAATTATTACACTATTTAATGTTGTTAATGTGAAAATACATTTTATATAGGTGGCATTAATTTTTGGCATTGCTGGAGCTTGCCGTTCACATGAGTTACGAGATTTAAAAATAATTAATGTTCAATATCTGGAAAAAGCATTACTTGTAACTATACCTAATACAAAAACTCACACGCCACGTTCTTTTGCAATTACAGCCAATTACTACAACATTTGTAAGAAGTATATAGATCTTCGTCCATTAGGAATAAACAATACAACCTCCAGATTCTTCCTCAATTTGCAAAATGGCAAGTGTGCACAACAAGTGATTGGAATCAATAAATTTGGAAATGCTCCAAAGCAAATTACAGCATTTCTTAATTTGGCGGATGTTCAATGGACAATCTTTTTCCAAAATTTCTTCCCGTTTGACCGATGTATAAGCTTATATGTGGTACATGCCCTAAAGTATACATTGGATAAACGGGAAGAAATTTTGGAAAAAGATTGTCCGAACATAAACGCAGTTTTAATAACAATAAATTAGATTCGACGTATGCCAACCATTATTTTAACAATAATTTTGATATTTTACACACAGAAAATAAAGGATTAAAATTATCACTATTAGAGACATTAGAAATCAATAAATTAAAAAATAGTAATATTATTTTAAATGACCAACTAGATTTAAACTGTTCACCACTGTTAAATATTTTCTAAATTATTTTGTACCTTATTTTATTACTGTTCCATTTTATTACCCTAGAATAGTTAGTTGATACTTATATATACCCCCACTTTGTAATAAAGAATTTAGTCTTGTACTCACCATATGATGAAGCCACTGTGTGGCGAAACAATTGTCATGAGTTAATTAAATTGTGAAAATCAAACATAAGTTTATTTTGTGTTTATTAATAATTATAATAATTGTATTTTCCACATTTATAAAAAAAAGAATAGCATTTTCTACTCAATATGAGATACGTTTTTGTCACTAATTATTTACATATACCTAATATGTATTTTCCAAGTGACTTAAAAATAAATAATGTTTTGTAAATTCTAATCCAACAGTTTATTGCAATGTCGTAGAAAAAATAGCATTTCCTACTCGAGATGAAATATGTTTTTTTCGTTCGTGAGATTGCCCAACTCGTGTCGCTCGTGGGCAAGGTCTCATCTCACGAAAAAAACAATATTTTCATCTCGTGTAAAATATACTATTCCCCGTTATCCCACCTCCATATCAATGCGTTTTCACACATGAATTATTTTTATTAGATACATTGCACGACAAATATTCATATTACCCTTATACATACACAACAAAATTAATATTATAAAGAATTAATTGATACATAATGGCTAGTGTAGTGATGTGGTACAAGAACTTTTTCTTGTTAAAAAACATATTAAAAGTAACTTTACATAAAGAATAAAATACACAGAATTGAACGTCCCATTTATGGGACACTAAAAAAGATGAACTTTTTCTTCATACAATAAAATTTCAAACTTACAAGATCACCATTTAGCAGTAGAAGCGCGTGACATGAAATAAAAATAAAAATACTTAGTTTCGAATAAAAAATATTTAAAATTGAAGTTATGTTGACAAAAAAATTAAAAATGCACACATTGGAAAGCGATAGTATGGTTTCTATGCTAAAAACTTGGGCACAGATTGAGTTTCTTTGAAACAAATATATTTCATGATAAATTTCACTGAAATATTTTTAGAATACCTAGTATATTATGTGATAAAACATTTTAAAACATTAGGATATTAATTAGTATTCATTTCATATTGAAACTTCGATAAGTTCTGAGTAATTAACAAACTTTATTTGTCTACTAATAACAATATGAAATGATGGGGATAATACATTAATTAACTAAAAGTAATTATCCTCTATTCCTAACGACGTTTTGTAGAAGGTTTATTATTGATTTTCATTTATATAATTCCTATTAACCTTTCTCTGTTGTGCAGTAGAAAAGCATTCCGGTTAGACAGCAGCAATATTGACGCTTTCTGTCCATCATAATGAGTGCTTCAATCAATGCCACCGGCTTAAATGAGGGTGAAAATGACTGCCTTTCTATGCCATATCATCTTCACTCCTTTATTAAAATACCTAAGAGTTTTATTGTCATCTTTCTTTGTCCCTTCCATCAATAGACATTGTGTTTTGAATTAAAAAATAATTTCGGGCGAATTTGTTCTTACTAATAATGATAGAAAGAATTGTATATTCTTATTATAATGAATGGAACCCTATCACGAATGCATATCTGTGAATACTTACATTATTATTAAATTAATTATGATCATGTTTCTGGAAATTCCGGTCGCATATTTAAGGTGGTCAATCTGTATCAGAAAATATGAGGAAAAGTTCCTATGAACATGGGTCCGAAAATATTTCCTGAGGAAGCCTTTGAAGTTGCTACACTGAAAGCATTTTTTCTTTAATATATCTGCAACGCTTGGCACCTAACAAATTTGGTATGCTCCCTACCACCAATAAACAAGCAGTTTTTAACATATACTTCTATCAGGAGCATGCAAATTGGGAGAATTCCTATATTTGTGGCACTATTTTTTGATATTTTCTTTAGATATCAAATTATGATTCTTCGATCATTTTTGCATAAACAAGTTTTTTCGTTAATAGCATGTCGGACTAACCGTTTTCAAGAAAAACCGTCTTAAAAAGTTTGATTTTCGTATTTGATTAAAACATCGAAGTCAGCTTATTTAGTTTACTCAGAAATTATTTTTCAGACTTGTTCAAAAGAAATTGATAGCGGTGCTCGTACAACAGCATTTCAAATCCTTGAACCCAAAAAATGACCTCTAACAATGGTCATTTTTTGGCCGATAAGCATTTTATGTAAGGCTGAGCTAACGGTTCTGCTCGTGAATGTTGTAAGAAACCTTCCCTGAACGTCTAATTTTTTGAGAAAGAACATTTATCTATCTCCACCAACGATTTAGTGAATACCAAGGAGAATCGATTGTGGAAAAAATCGTTCCACTCGGACCCAGTAAGAAGAGGAAAAGGTCCTAAATCGAGTTGCAGCGGAGACCAAACAGATTGCTTCCTATGAGTTTTTGACAAATATCGCATGAACTGCTAAATTCGTATCATTTGCAAAAGGTACAACAGGATTCTTAACCCAAGGTGCAATTTTGTGATGGCTGATGACAAAATGCCCCCAGGGCCGCTTCTTCTTAGCAAAATTCTTTTCACAGACCAATCAGTGTTCACCTGTGAAGGAGCATTAAATTTCCACAATAATGATGTGTGAGCGAAAGAAAATTCACATACATTTTTTGAAGCCAGATTCCAAGATACAATCACTTAATCTGTGGACGGAGAATCTTGGTGATGGATTAATAGATGCACAACACGTTTTGTCCCTGCATTTGGATCGTTACATTGTCTAGTCTTTCTATAAGACGTCCTAACAAAATTACTAAATGATATGCTCACCAAACGAAAAAAATATGTGCTTCATGAATGGTAGTGCTTCGCCAATAACATTTAAATCAAGCTTGTCTTGACATGAATGGGATGAAGTAGGCCTAGCTTGACCATCATTAACCAGACCTAAACCCATTACATCATTTTGTTCGGGGATATTTGAAAGCATTGGTTTATGCACTCTCAGCAGCCAATTTTGCAGAACTAGAACAACGTGAGATACATGGGGTGTGACGTGATACGAGATAAACAAGGCATTTTTGAAAAAGTCGCAAAGGAGATCATTAATAAATCATGCAGACAAACTCCACTGAGATGAATGTACTGCGAATAGCTTTTTTTGTTTAATAAGATGAATTAAGTATTAGATAATTACTTAAGTTCTTGATGACGGTAACGTTTAATAATATTAATATAATTACTAGCAATAAAATGTTATATGTTCGTACTTTAATGATTTACAAAAAATGTTCTGAACCTCAAACCTTTCGCTTTGGTTTGAAGATACGGGTATTATTTGCTTTAATTACGTTGTTTGCGTAAACTGGTATAAACCTACTTCAATGTTTTGTTTAAATCAGATGCAGTCAGTAGATTCTTCATTAATTCTTTTAAGCCGGTTAGTGCGACGTGTTATTATTAGTAAGAGGTTCTTTTTTTATGCTAAAATGACCGAATCCGAATTATAAGGGTCTTTATTATAGTAGATAGTGTACCAACTCAAATTTCCTTATGCAGAATCACCACCAGAAATATATGAACGGAATTTCCGGACACCTTGTATGGAACTATATCCATCATTACCGAAATCTTTACTGTTCTAGTTTTAAATATATTTCTTATTTTCAAAAACTGTTTAATAGAGTATTTTCTTTAGTTTGTGAGCCATAACCAGATCTAGAAAATCTACAATGTGGCTCAAAAATTTACATTTTTAAAAGCATATTTTGATATTTTTACGTCAACATTTGCACATAGGACATAAGACTGTATGGCGATTACATACCGGCTTACCTTCAACTATAAATTTTGCCCGAATTTTAATTCATAATTTTCATATGAAGGCATTTTTAAAATTCTCCATTTTGATGTACAAATTGAAAACTTTAGAATCGTACAATCCGATTGTCCTCATTAAGAAACTAAAAAATGGAAAAAACCGCAATCACAAAAAATATCGATAGGGGCATCACAGTCAAGAACAAAAAGCAACATATATAAATTACAACATAAAAAATCAAGGTCGTAGCATGTAACAGATGCATATTGTATATATCAAAGAAAAGAACACGGTAAAATTAATTTTAGGACTATGTAGACATTAAAAATTGTTAACGCGAAAACAAAACGCTTAATGTGCAGTAAACTTATAGATAAGGGTAAATATTTCATCAAATTTTGAGTTCTATGTGAACGCTACATATTAACGTGTTATTCCAACAAGCAGGTCATCATGAATATGTAATAGACGGTCGATTTGTACAAAAAATTAATTACCCAGAAAATTTTTACACTGAACTTTTAAATGAAACAGCATAAAGCCAAGTAATTGCTCCAAATCAGATTAAAACGAGAACCTGTTAGCCGCTGACACAAAACGGGTTATTTTTCTGTTCTCTTCACGTCGGAGGATTTTGTCCTACGCTTTCAGCACTAGTTCTGAAATAGAATAGTTGATTAAGATTGAAGGGTCGATCCTGTCAAAAACTAGGTGATAGGTACGTTTTTCAGAGTTAAAATTAATTATTTAATTTGAGATACAGAAAAGACTAATCCTGAAAGAGACACGCTGAACTGAATTTAGTTAGTTTCATAAGTTGGGTATGTACTCAAATGTGCTTTGATTAACACTAAAATATCTGATGTGGCCAGCACATAATTTGCTTATACAAGTATATAAGTTCATTCCACATAAGGAGAACGATTTCGACAGATGACATCGCGAGCAGGTGAAATACTTACAAAAACATTATCCCTAGGCCGTACATGAAGAAGGGAGTATGAATATGTCCCAAAATGAATAATCGACGTTTGTTGTCATTATTGTCATTTTCGCCGGTGTTTCTTAGTTATTTCTTAAAAGTTATCGGTTTGGTAGTGTTTTTGGATATTTTGTAAAATTATAAGTGTGTGTGCGTGTTATAAATATAATGGATATGGAGCAAGAGAACTGTGACAATGATATAGAGAATAATCAAAATGATCATTGTAATAATGCAAGCATTTCAAATGAAATCTAAATGACGCTTTATAGTTTGAAATTTTCATTCCTGGCAACAAAATTATTCTTGCGCGTCTGCGCATTACTGCGTATTTTGAACAGCCGTGGCTCAAAACACGCAGTAATGCGCAGACGCCAGGATTAATTTTAAAATTTCATTGCCTCGGCAATGAAAATTGCAAACTATAAAGCGGCTCTTATGCATCATAAAACCGCTTTCAATTTCAATTTAAATATTTGCATTCTATAAATCTCACCCAAACACATGTATTTTATAAATACAACACCGCCTAAATTTGGACAGTACTGTAACTTAGGACAATCCTGTTTTACATATTAAATTCGACACTCCTGTCATCTCTACTTGAGGAGCGAACTCAATTGCCGGCTTGTTGTAGAGACAGATACCTACCTAATAACTAACCAGATACTTGTATTGAAATCAGCAAAATGTAAACAATGGCCCCGTACAAAATTCATTAAATCGAGGGCAGAAACAGAGGGAATTTAGTGACCTGCAAACTTCTCCCTGTCCAGACAAAACTAGTAAGCAGTTTTCATTGAAATGAATACTTGGCATAGTGCGGAATATACCAACTAAGGCATGGAAAAGAAATTTAACCTAACTTTTTTTTGTTTTGAAACTATGAAAGAAAATGAAATGGCTCCGACCTTTCGGAAATAACGATATTTAACTTACACAGAAGAACATGTCAGATATTAGCACTCCAGGCACTGAGCATTGGGCAAACGTCCTTCAGGGAAACTGAAAGTCAATTTGGTGTACCAAAGTCCAATCTTGAAAGAAAATTTAATGGGAAACAGGGTCATAACGTTGGCAGACCAAATGTTTTCACTGTATCTGAAGAAGACTCATTTGTTTCTGGACATGTGACTGCTGCAAGTGGGTTTTCCATTGTCAAATCTGGACATTCGTCTTATTGTCTTATCTGAATAGAAGTGGAAGAAAAGAGAGGCGGTTTAGGAACAATCTACCTGGTAGAAAATGGGCTTCTGATTTCTTGAAACGACACAAGAATGTACTTTCAGCAATGCTTGCTGAAAATATTAAACGTAGCAGGGATGCAGTAAGTAATGAAAAGATTAAAGATTATTTGGATCATTTAGAAGAAACTTTATCCGGTGTGTCTCCCTGTTATGGCTATAATGAGAACTCGAAGAAAGAGACTGTTAAAAAAATTCGTGGCAAAAATTAAAAATTACTGATGGTGCATATGAAATATCGTGCCTTAGAAACAAACCTTCACTGTGTGGCTTTGTTTTTCAGATGTAGGAGACATCAACATAAGACAGTCTTGGCAAATTTTGCGAAAATAATAGACCCCTATTGTAACAAAGAGAAAATATAAATTTCCCAATTCCTCTCTACCTGAATCAGCTTTAAAATAAGACTCTGTTCCTTATAAAGTTACCTACCTTGTTCGTTCCTCATAACTTTAAGAATATGATTATATTGCGTTTTTTGTTAATGCGAAATGTTGTTTAGTTCATGTTATGTTGTGTTATAACGTGTGTGAGGTTATAATAAAAAAAAATGAATGGAAAAGCAAGTCGTTGATGTACAGATTTGTATTGTATAGTAAAGTATCGATACTGTATCGCACATCTCTATTTCGACAATTTCCCTGCACAAAACGATATTAGTCTCCTAGAAAATAAACTAATCTTCGGTTTCTCTAAGTACTGTTACTAATAAAAATAAGACGCTAAATATTTATGTTGTTTTTTATTAAAAAAAAAATCCTGTCAGTGCAAGCTACGACGGCTTATTAGCGCCATGGTTAAAAAAAATAAATTTTTGAAAATCTCGAAATTTTGAGAAAAAATTCTTAAAATTTTGAGAAAAAATCTCGAAATTTTGAGAATAAATATCGAAATTTTGAGAAAAATTCTCAAAATTTTGAGAAAAAATCTCGAAATTTTGAGAAAAATTCTCAAAATTTGAAGAAATCTCGAAATTTTGAAAAAAAAAATCTCGAAATTTTGAGAAAAAATCTCGAAATATTGAGACAGTGAAAAAACAGTGATTTAGGTTATCTTCATAAGACTTTTATCGCATGGAAGAACCATCACCTTACGCATATTCCTTATTATTATTATTCATTGCCAATGTTACACTCGTTTCTTCTCGTGTGTGATGGTGATGGTTCTTCCATGGTTGTTTCAAAATGGCGCTCACGGGCGCGACGAATTTTTTACGTAAAAGGGGTAGTTTTGCGCACATTTTGCCCTCATAAAGTCACATGGTTTGCCCACCCGTTTTCGTGGGGGTGGGGGGTGAATTTTGAAATAATCGTTTTTTCCAAAAAAATGGTTCCCTCAGCATGGGACGACTAGACGAGTACAACGCCGTTGAGATCGCTTCGATAGCTCTTCCCGTCGCCGAGATATAAGCCCCGGAAACCCCCCGCTCTTGCCGCCCAATGAGCAACAAGAGTAGCGTGCAGCGACTCTCCGAGCCCCGTTTTGACCCCGTGGGTGGCCATGGGGGCGACACGAGATGAAAAAACTTCCATCTTGACCCACCACCCATCATTGGGGTGCGTGGAGGGGGATGCTACATACCCCGAGTTCAGACGAGGGGGTCGCGATCCCCAAATGATAAAGGTAAATGGCCAGGCCTACAAAGGAGTGTAGGGGTGCGAAACGCGTACGACGCTTGGTTTAGCCTATACAGGTAGCAAATCGATCGCTTTTTCGCGTTTTTTTTCAAACGGTCGGGAAAAATACTAAATATGCATATTAAGGAACGCGCTTTCGTGGGGGGCCATTGTTCGAGGGGGGGGTTTCGAAAAAAGATCGGGGGGTGGGAGGAAGGGAGGGGGGATAATTTTGGAAAACGCTTTTTTGGCAAATTCGCGGGCGGCATGTCGTTCTACGTCGCTAACGACGCAAGAAAGTCTTATGGCCGAATTCGATTTGACGCATCGTAACGGCGGCGTGACGGCCAATAATATACAATTTTTTTTCCGGCAGAGGAGGATGCCTTGCAATGCGTCAAGGGTGCGCGTAGCGCACGCTTAAGTTATGCACATATCAGAGGTGGATACGGAGGTTAGACTTAAAGGTTGTAATACTTGGTGATGGTTCTTCCATGCGATAAAAGTCTTATGAAGATAACCTAAATCACTGTTTTTTCACTGTCTCAATATTTCGAGATTTTTTCTCAAAATTTTGAGAATTTTTCTCAAAATTTCGATATTTATTCTCAAAATTTCGAGATTTTTTCTCAAAACTTTGAGATTTATTCTCAAGATATCGAGATTTTTTTCTCAAAATTTTGAGATTTATTCTCAAAATTTCGAGATTTTTTCTCAAAATTTTGAGAATTTTTCTCAACATTTCGAGATTTTCAAAAATTTATTTTTTTTAACCATGGCGCTAATAAGCCGTCGTAGCAAGCAGTAATAATTTACTTTACTAAGTTTTTCTCATTTAAAATGTATAAAGTATAAATATGTATTAAAAGCCTTTCCTAATTTAAAGAATAATAATTGTTTAGTTTCCTGAAATAATATAATAAATAATCTGTTCTTTGAATAAAATTAGTTTATTTAAAAAATAATGTTTTTTGTTTCTACGCACTGTAGTACTCTAGTTTTTCATTAAAATAACATACTAAGGGCCAGTTTTTCCATCCAATTAAATTGATGTGGCACATAAATTACATGGATACAATTATGGATATAATCATATTCAAGGAAGTTATCCACCAAATTAAGTTAATGGGAGATGGAAAAACTGGCCCTAAATTGTCAAAAATATATTTCAAATATTTCTAGTTAAAAAAAAATAATTTTTTGTTTCAACATTAATAATTTACTTTAATTATTTTATTACATTGCAGATGTATGCCTAAAAGTGTATATTATGTAAGTGGTAAAAATAAAATAAAAACATCCTTAATATTAAAAGTACTGTTGAGTTTCTTCAAGTAAAATAACACTGTACATATCCTCAAAAATATTAAGTCAATTATATAATAATAAAGAGAGGTAAACCACTCTTTAAAATCTTTTAATAGTATATAATTATACTTTCTAAATCAATAAGTCTATTTGGATAGGCAAGCCAAGCATCCACATCTGTCAAAAAAATGTATGTAATACAAAGTCCTTGAAGTGAGCTGGAACTTTTGATGTAGAAATATTCTTGTATCTGGTTTTCTGAAAAGTAATACCAAGTGTTGACTATTAACGCACCTGTCAATGTTACACTATCGTCTGTGGTTATATCCTCTGGTATGCCCTAAGCAGTTGAGAGAGGGAATATGGGTCTGCTCAAATCTAAACATTTTTTTTGCCTCGGTATCATACTGTAAAATCATCCATAAAGTTATGCTTGATTTCTGATAGGAATAAGTGTATATCATTAAGTATGTGTAGCAAAATTATTGCCTCATTCATGTCATCCTAATCAAAGTCAGAGTCTCCCAGTATTTGAGCATTAAGAATTTCTTCCATCTAGAATAAACACAAATTAAGTTTACAGAAAAAGAATATTTTTTTAAATTCTTAAATGTGTATTAAGTAAAAGCTTGTACTTACCTTAAATAGATATTTACATCTCATATATAAAAAATATTACACAAACCAATAGCTGGCAGCTATTTATGTTTATATTGAAGAATAATAATAATATAAATACAATAACAACAAATAAATACGTTTCGGTTTATAGGTTAGAAATTTAACTTAACAACTAATCTTGCGTCGCGGTCGGTCCGTAAACATATCTTTTATTCATTTACGTCTACGTTAAAGTACTACGTATTGTCATCAGGTCAAAACTCTAATAGTAATAATAAATAATAAAATATCTGTTCTTATAAATACAAAACAAGGCACTGTATTTTGGTTGCCTGCTGTCATTTATTTAATAAAACGGGAACTAATTATTATTATTGCTGAGATTTTCACAGCTTAGACCATTGCACAGTAGACGCAAGAGTCGGCTGTGACCATTTAACCAACGTTGTTAATAAAAGCCACTAGAGTGCAAATTGTTTGGGTTCTCCTTATTTGGTCCCTACTATATCTTCCTGATCTAAAAAAATCATTCTATTTAATTCTTCACTTACCTCAATTAAATTTTAATAGCGTACATTGAAATGTTTCCTTAAAATTTTTAAATAATTAATTATCAACGTCATTAGATACTGTCAATAATAATCACAGGCCAACATTTAATTTGAAAAAAAAACACCGGACTCTACTTAGGTACCCAGGGGTTTTTGGGGTCGCTCATTCCGACGCCGAGGTCGGTTAAGCTCTATCACGTCAGGTTCAAGGTCATTTGAAGGTCAAAATAAGAATGGGTCGTTGAAAAAAAGGTGAAAAACTTCGTAAATAGGTTATTGGGGTCTCTGAGACCGAATTCGGTGTTCGCTTACCCTTAGAAGGCATCCAGAGGTCATTTCCAGATCATTCTGAGGTCATTTCAAGATTAATTTGAGAAAAACAGAGGAGAAGCTGTCAAGAAATCTGAAAAAATTCATACGTAGGTTTTTGGGGTGGCTGAGTCCGAATCCGATGTCGGTTGACCTCTATCACCTCATGTTCAAGTTTGTTTGAAGGTTAAAGTAAGAATAGGAGGTGAAAAAAGATGGAAAAAATTTATACGCCCGTGATTTGCGCCGGGCTTATATCCCTCTTCTGCCCCAACTCACTTGCGGTGGGCATGCGCCATCTATCGAATACTCAAGGTATTCTCTACTTTCATGTTCGCTCTGCTTCTGCAACTATACCTAAAGACCATTCTTTGCGTTCCACATGATTTATGTGGTGAATATAAGCTCGTCAACTTTCACAGAAAAAAATAAGTAGGTGATTCATTGAGTTAAATATATTTGCACTGAGATAGCCGAAGAATCCTCACGTGCAGCAAAAGCTGGCGGACGAATGCAGGCTAAAATCAAAGTCGGTCGTGTATTGTAACTTGAAGGTGCGGATCTGATAAAAAAGTCATCTAAAAACTGATATTTAGACTTAGAATCTCGAAAAACCTTCAGATTATTCAAGTGTATCAATTCATCCTCATAATGACCTTAAAATGATGTCTGAGCGACCTTAATGGACCATCTCCGGATTCAGACTCAGCGACCCCAAAAACCTATGTATGAATTTTTTCAGATTTCTTGACAGCTTCTCCTCTGTTTTTCTCAAATTAACCTTGAAATGACCTCAGAATGATCCGGAAATGACCTTTGGATGCCTTCTAAGGGTAGGAGAACACCGGATTCGGACTCAGCGGTCCCAAAAACATATGTATGAATTTTTTCAGATTTTTTACAACCACGTTTTCTTAGTTTGGCCTTCAATTGACCTTGAACCTGACGTCATAGAGCTTAACCGACCTCGGCATCAGTGACCCCAAAAGCCCCTGGGTGCCTAGGTAGAATCTGGTGTTTTTTTTCTAAATGTTGGCCAGTCAATTCATGTAATATATTTTAAAAATTTCTTATTGACATTGACATTTTTGTAAGTAAATTAGACATTTCAAATGTCAAGCTGCAAAGTTATACTAACCTCATTTTATGAGGTTAAATGTGTACAAAATTTCAGTTTATATATCAGCTTTATTGTACTTGGAAAATATATTATTTTCTCTTGTTATAGTAGACATGATTTATAATCTTTCATCAAGAATATATTTTTTTTGTAGTCAAATACAAAAAAGTTAGGTTCCCGTGGATCTCTTTTCATCTTTCATTCATTATGTCTCTTCTGGTGGTACCACATTTACCAAATTTAATGTGTCACCTAAAATGTTGTTGAAAATCGCCAAATTGTCAAATTTGGGAATTCTCCCATTCCCATTAGTATTTTTTGAGTTATCGCGGATACACACATACACAACACATTCACACACACGCACCGACAGACATCATTCGGAAAATAGTCAGAATGGATTCAGGAGGGTTCAAAACGTATATATCAATCAAAATCTCGAGGTGAAAAAAAATCACGATTACTATACTTCCTTATAGTAGGTATAAGAAAGTAAAAACATATTTAAAATATACACTGCAACAGAAATTGACATTGAAGCAATTACTATCTTTTATGATTGTTCTCAAACGAATGTTGGGAAACATTAGACTAATATATTCTACCATATTTGAGTCAATTGCTGAAACAATAAAACGCACTGACTTTCCTGATCTTAGACAAGCAGTACTACTTAGGTACACTTAGATTAGATACATATAACCTCATATTTAAAGATAAAGTTGTTAGAGGATTTAACTACATTTCTTACTTCAATAACAATTTTTAACAATGGATTTCTATAAAGTTTTGTATAAGGACCATTAATAATCTGGCCTCTACCCTTTCATAATAGTCCTCTTTATCTAAAATAACCTAAAAACTTTCTAGAAATCAAATGATTCTTGAAGTAAGAAGTGTACGTAAATCCTGTAACAACCATATTACTCCAGGTTTAAATAGGTATGATAGTATGATAGTACACAATAACTTTTGTGCAATCCAAAAGACAAAATTGAAACAAACGAAAAGTCGGAGATATAGGAAATTAGCTGTAAGGACTGTAATCAAAAGCATGTTGGGCAAACTAGACGATCAATTCAAACTAGATTCAAGGAACATATGGCTCATATCAAACATGGTAGAATAGAGGCCAACATGCGTTTTAGAACAACTATAAAATAGATAGTAAGTAGCAACTTCAGATTAATTAGGAATGTACACAAATACTAGATAGCTGAATGCATTTAAAAGCTTGGAAATTACAAAGTGTAAAAATAGTATGAATAGTGACAGAGGACCGATCCCATATAGTCTGTTCTATTCGTATGTAACAATAAGATATGTTGGACGTAGGGATTTAGAAACACAAATCCTTTTTACATTAATTTAGATTTTATTAAACTTTAAAACACATACAGGAAATTATCAACCGTTCTGTTCTACAGATCAAAAACTAATCCCTCCCTAATTCATTAACACAAATTATTTGTTTAACCTTCCTTTTTATTTCAATCGGTCTATTCATTTTTATAGAGAAATGTTTATAAAACAATATTCGCCCAAATACGATTCAGACGACGCCGATGATATCTTCGCCCATACATCAGTATTTATGAACTCTGACAACTTCATCCCAGGGTCGTATCCTCACACATAATAATATGTATAAATAGGATACATTGTTAGCATAAAGCTAGTTTTAATCATCTCCAGATGATACCAACTCTGTTGGCGAAACGCGTGTCGAATGCAGTATGTTGTGTTTTGGTGTTTTGTGAAAACCACGTCAACGTTATCTTCACATCAAAGGTTCCAACCCGCTTCAGGTCTTCAGGTATTGGAACACTAATTTAAAACCTAACAGAAAATCGAATATTTATCTCAAACCCAGCCAAAATTTAATATGTCCACATGCAAAGCACTAACATTAGATTTGCCAATCCTAAACATACACGTATCAAAAATGCACGACCTCAGGCAAGATTATATCATGATTATACGAAACATATGTGGATCAGATTTAAAATAAATATTACCAGTACGGAAAGACGCAAAGAAATCACAGAAAAAAACTGTATTTTTATATGACTATTAAAACTAATTTCATTAAGCAGTCTAAATCTTCCATAATAACAATTATTGTTGACTCATACAAAATACATGACTTATTCAAATATTTTATGGGCGGTTACTATCACATCCATCAAATAATTTCATTGTTTTTCAGAAAGTAATTAGCATTCCTGCCAACATTAAATATTACAATTTATTAAAAGCGATAAAATATTCTTACTGTGTGGTATGTGATTTATGATTATGAATAGGAATTCTACCTACGCGATAACGATTTTAATGTTTTGATAAACGCGTCAATCACTGATATTTAAAATAAAAATAACATGACATGCTCAATAAAAAATGCAGTGCAAGACATTTAGTAATATTAATGAATTATCAATGTTAATGTCGACAATAGTAATTATCATATCTGTTTGAGTCAAATAGGTGTCTTACAAGTGGATACAATATTACTAAAAATCCTCAGGAAAATGATAAACTTAATAAGATATACCAGGTGACGGGAATATTATCAGATATTCTACTTTGGCTCGGTTTTTCAATCGCGTGTTAACTACTAGTTGGAGGTTAACCAGTACTACATAAGATCTTCATAAAAATTTATAAGATCATAATACAAACTATCGAAGGTCTTGAATCAATACCTCGTAAGTGAACATGTTTAAAGTTTTCACATACGAGGTATTGATTCTAGGCCATCGCTATGCCAACCAAAAGTTAACTCATAATTTAAAATATTTGTTATTATAACCACTTTAAAATAAATGTAAAATTTGAGAAAATCGAATTCTAAAAGTGCGGTTTTAGTTAACCCACGATTGAAAAACCGAACCTTTTAAAAGGATCGTAGATCTTTGTATTGTACGTCAGATTCGTTGTTTTCCTTTGAAACTATCGATATCTTACTTATTCTGCGCGGCTAAGAAATAGTAATGAAGAGACAACGATAGCTACAAAATATTGTCTGATGTTATTTGTGGCATTCTCTAAATGTTTCTTTTACACCATTCAACGAGAAACCATTTACTTACACAATGGGAATTACAAAAATATAATATAAAATAATATTTTACAAAAGCAAAAGTAAAAAAAAAATATTACATAGAGCACTAAAAACATAACTTTAAACTTAATTGTAAAATGTATACACACATTTATGCATACACACATATATGCATACATACATATATACCTACATACACACATATCCATATACTTATCTATAATTAACATATGCAAAGTTATTCAAGAAATAAATTGTTTTACAGGTTTTTAACTGTGGCTACATTGCAGAAGAAAATATCAAGGGTATGTTGATGTTTATTATAACTATTACACATTTGATGTAAAAGCGAAAATTTACCAATATTTGTACGAGGTATACTCAAAGTAATGGTCATATGTTGCCTTACGGTTACTCTGGAAACACGAAAATTAACATTTGTAATATATCGGGACAGTCAATGTCATTAGTTATTTTGTTCAAGAAGGTTAACTGAGATATCACCCGCCTGTTTCATTCTCTGCCTAACTCGTCGAAGTACACGTACAACATACACCTACCAAATAAAAAATGATGAAAAACAAAATAAAACCAGCCCGTACAATGAAATTAAAATAGGAAATTTATATTAGCTTTTAACCTTGAAAAAGTCTGAAAACTCGGACGAAACGTAGGATAAATTGTTCATATACCTGGCTGGAAGTCCTCTAAAAATAAAAATATGAAATAAAGTTTTTTCTGTTTTTTATTGAAGAAATAATTTCTACTTTAACAGCCAATAACTTGTAAAATATCATCTATTAGATGTTTATCATGAATATTAATTGCATAATGTTTCTCAAAATAATATTGGCTATTTTTGATATACGATTCGGTATTACCAGAAAGCTGATTAATAAATTTTCAATAGTAATATCAAAAGAAAGTGAGAATAAATTGAATATAATTCGACAGATTTTCGAAAACTTGTTGCCTGACAATAGACACGTGGGCCGTACGGCCGAATGGCAACAAATTTGAGAAAGAAAGTGGAGAATTATTTTCTAATTTATTCTCACTCTCGAGTGGTATTCGAAAGATTATTTTTCATGTTGAAATAAAAAATACAACTTTTTAACATTATCTTCTTATTACAATTATTAACTCAATTTAAATTAAATGAGAAACTTCATAGTGTATCAAAATTAAATTGTGTTAAAGTTTTGAACATGAAAAACGTTATTGGAAATGTTTTGTCTGTGATCGGTGTATTTTCTTTCTGTTTGTAACCCCTTTCCTCGCAAAATCGAATTATTACTAGCCATAGTATTTTTACATGCATTTTCTTTAATTTGCATGGTAATTTCTTCCAGTAGCAGCAGAACTAAATGGTTTTTGGCTTATTTCTTCAAGTTAAAGACAAAACTGATGACAGAAAATATCAAAACCCGAAAACGCGTTGTCAATATACAAAAACAAAATGCTATAAAATATTCTCAGCAGGATAATGTAATTAGATTATTCACACTATAATAATAATATGGAAAGAAATAAACACGTGATCAAAAATGCTGCTAAATACTTGGAAAATAAAAACATTAAAAAACAATCAGTAAAAATTATGACACGCAGAATTAATTGAATTAATTGGTCTAAAAAGAATATTTGGTTCATGTATTTTCCATATGCCATAAAAATGAGGAGATTTACTAACTATAATAGGGTGTAAGATTTCTGCGTTCAACTGGTTAAATTCGTTTGTGTAAATTTTGTTTTCAACTAATTTTGTTGTATCCTTATTTAATTTTGAGTAAGATTCCTCGTTTATTAGTGGCATAATTTTTGCATTATATACATTAGCATCTAAAATTATTGTGATATTTCCTTTATCAGCTGGTAGAAATTTGATATTTTGATCTTGTTTCAAAGATAAAATTGAATGTTTTTCTTCTGAAGTTATATTGTCTTTAAATTTGTATTGCTTTTCGAATGCAATTTTTAACCGTATGCGATATTCATTACCTTCATCCAAGCTATTTGTTTTTTCTCTTTTTTGAAAATATTGTGAAGCAAGGACTACTAGCTAGGGTAACTTTAAATAAACAACGTTTTACAAAATAAGTCGTTGATGATATGGTAGAAAAACGGGGTAGTACTGTATTTCGATTAACACTCTTTCCTGTACAATAATAAATCATTTATTTTATTAAATATCAACTCTCTGTTAAGAATAATTATAAATCATAAATATTTACTTAAAAAAGGTCAAATCATTTATTATTATTACTAGTTGAAAACCTTGATAAAATAGGGGTTTAATAATAATGTGCTATTAATATTTATTTCCTTTTACTTGCATTTTACGACTTGCAATTTTTATAAGATCTGTCTGTAACCTAATTTTTTATGCGCTGTTTTCATTTATGTGCAAAAAATTGCCTTAAATTTGAAAGCCCAGCCATTCAAGACTCATAAAATATTTTACGGTATATTCAATTTTATTTACTCTCCTTTTATTGCACTTTCACTTCCTTATTTGCCCCACGACAATCGATTTATCAGCAATAAAATATTTGTTACCTTTTATGAGAAACAATTCGAGATTTAGATGTCCCAATTGTTTTGTCATTTTCAAAATAGGCTCATATTGAACTGGTATGAACAAGTATCTGAAAGATAAGGACATGTTTTTTAATTTGGTTATAAAACTATTAATATGCAATATTCTTTTATGAAATTTGGTACAGGACCATTTCAGGAGACGTTTAATCAAGTGATGCACTCGTTTTTTTTTGTAAAAAATCGCTAAAGCGATTTTTTGAATTTAAACCCCCAAAGAGTTAAGTACTAGGAGTAGGTAGTGTCTGAACGTAATTTGTGGCATTCTCTAAATTTTTCTTTTTCTTCCTTGGAGGTTTTTATCTGATAGTAAGCCCTAAGGAAGAAAAAAAGAGGACTTAATTTTTACAAAGAAAAAAGTGAAGAATACAAATTTTATAGGGGTGTCCCGAGTAGGTCATTCTGTATATATAGATTTATTTATATTAATTATATTTTATTTCATTTAAAAATATATTTTTATCTGTGTAGTTACAATTTTTGGCAATTTAAAATCATAAGGATCCGTAAAAACAGTCAAAAATAAATTTATGATTTTCTAATGATTTCATCCAGGCTTCTGTGTCTGCAATTAAAACGTCAGAGGAGAAGCGCTCATTTGGCCGAGAAATAGTAATATAATTTATTGGTATTATTTAAATAATTTAATGACAGCGTTATGCGAATGGTTTGTAGGACATCTGTGTCATATTTCTGAATTTAAACATGACAAACAGTCGGGAATAACACAATACTCGTTTTTAATTATAATATTCTCTGATAGATTTATGACAAAGAGCCTGGTGGAGACGCGGAAATGTTAATGTGAGATTCATAAATAGATACGAAATATTGTCACTTAAGACTGTTAATCGTCGTTATGTACTAAAGTTTCTAGAAATATATTTAAAATCATTTCATCAAAATTTAAGGCCTCTGCTTGCATCTGACCTTCTGGAAGTTTATATTAATTATCCTATGTCCGTAGTGTAGTTATATACCGCCATAAAAAATATTTACTTATATTAAATTTGTTACTAGATGTAAGTTTCACTGGCGTCCAGACAATTACGCAGTTACACAGAAGAGCCTTTATATAATTAATTGATATGCATGTGTTTACTTATATACCTGCGATATATGCAACCAGTCATACAACCAGGATCTGCGCGGGAAGTCGAGATTTGTGATTTGTTGTATATAATTCTTAGTAAGTATAGTAAGTACGTGTTCCCCTGTTCCGCATTTGGCCTTGCCTTATACGACCGCGTAGAGTTAGTTATTTTCGCAAAACGGTATTTGGTATATGATTCGCTAGACAGTAAAAAAATATTAAATCATTTTAACATTTGCCAGTGTGTATATGGTCTACAGTGCTCAGTATTATGTTTGTTTTTGTAATTTTACCATATTAGGAAAGGTAATTTGACACCATAAATATTACATATTAATACGTAATTGAATTTATGAGAATTAGAAGACATTTATGATACAATGTAGAAAAAAAATAACATGTAATGTTGATTTAGGGCCGACTGGACTCTAGAAACTCTACCTCTATTTGACTTATATTAGTGTACATTTTTAACCTAGCAATTTTTAAAATGACACTTAAATTATACGTATAACATTTTTTCAAATAATTATATTGTGTTTAAAATTTACGATTAGAAGACTGAATTTTTGCTAAAAGTCACATAATATTAAGAAATAATTACAGTTAAAGAATTCAAAAACCAAGTTTTGCATCTACATTATGCAAGGATAAAGTTTTTCAAACAAAATGTGCAAGTACCAGTAAAATGATAAGCAACTTTAATTAATTATTTGATCATTAAAAAAAAGATGCCCAAAAGTGTGTTACATATTGCAGCACACTTTAGATATTTTGTAATACACTTGAAAAATAGTTACATTTAATATTAAAACCACGTAATTCAGGAGGCTGTAAAATTCCAGGAGCTGTAATAGAAAAATTATTTACCAATTATTGAAGTACATTTTATTTATTAAGAACACATTCAAATTCAAGACCTTGTCGATTCTAAATTCAGTAAACACTTACAGCAGTCCTAGCAGCAAACATAAGCTGGCCCACGTGGTACATAAAACTGCATGATTGGTTAATAGCAAATACCCAGTTATGCATCTGACCAAAGACCGAAGCAAACAGACTTCAGTCATTCTGAATAATGCATTATATCAAGCGATATGTATTTCATTATTCATTTTAAATGTTTGCTTTTATTTATCTAGGTATATCCTTTTCCCAACCACATGAGGCAGTATTAGCCACCGGTCCTTGACTCTGGTCGAGTTGCCTCTCATGTTTATAATATAATTTTTTCTAACGTTTCTCAAAATTCTTTTCACATATTTCGCATCTTGAAGATAAAATAAATTTTCTTTGCCTCAATTTACAGGGTGTTCTGAAAAATTATGGGCCATATTTTAAAAATGCAAATATATCGTAAACAGTAATATTCTTCTTAGAAAGGCGCACCTAGGTACCGCAGATATCAGTTTATCCACTAATTCTGTTAAATAATAGAGAAATAAATTTAACTACCATTAATGATTGTCTGTGTTTGGTTGTCTAACATGATATAATGACATAATAATTATAATTGTTTTATTATATATATATATATATATATATATATATATATATATATATATATATATATATATATATATATATATATATATATATATATATATATATATATATATATATATATATATATATATATATATATATATATATATATATATATATATATATATATATATACATATATATATATATATATATATATATATATATATATATATATATATATATATATATATATATATATATATATATATATATATATATATATATATATATATATATATATATATATATATATATATATATATATATACATATATATAGATAAATCTCTCAAAATTCTTACCATAATCACGTAATAAGGTGTGATTAACTTTAGGTACACCCGATGAAGAAAAGCTACCTTTAAGAAATACAAATTATCAGATGCATAAAACATTTAAAAAAATCATTGGATGTGCCATAATTTGGGAGAGAAAAATAGCTTTATGTGCCAGGGAGAAAAATGGATTACTAGGAGGGAAAACAAGAGTATAGAATAAGTATATGAAATAAGTGAAAACACAAATAACAAAAAACAAAAAAAGTCTTGCACCGCTTCCCAATCTGGGATCCATTTAATAGTGTCCTAGAAATCAAAATCGATAAATAAAATTTTTTTAAAAAAGTAGAATTTATTAAAACAAAAACTTATATTTGTTTTTCACGTATGAGTCAGCGTCTGAAAGTCTCCAACTACGCCACTGCCAATTGCAATAAATCTCACTGAAGAAATCGTATTGTCATAGACTAATTAATCCTAGACCGTGACGAAGTTGTTTGTTTAATATTTTTGTAACTGTTCATTTTTAAGTCACATTTAAGATGAAATAAAATATTTTAAAACTGAGCGATTCATAAACAGGTTTAGAATGGTGACATTTTATTAATTGGTGGAATCAAAATCGTCCAATTAAGCTAATGAAACTGCTAAAATTGCAATAAATCTTAGTGACGTAATTAACGAAATAAGAAAATAAGAGAATACTTTGAGCTCATTATAGCAAATATTATTCTAAAAAACAATAGTTTTTGTTATCGAAAAACAGTATTATGGTATTACCACAAAAAAATTGAAAAGTAACATAAAAAGATTTAATTATATACAGTGGGTCTTAAAAGTAAAGCCCGTCTTCTTTGGGATCGACTCAACAAGTAAAAGTAAATAATCGTTGTCCTTCATTACCGAGATATTGGTCATAATAAACTGCTGGACAGTTAAAACGTTATACCATCACATGTTGGAAAAGTTACAAATGCTCTCAAATTAAAGTTTCAAGTCGAACATTTTGTTTAAACATCCTATGGCAAGGCGACAATCGACCAACAGCGTTATTCTTGTTTATACCAAATAAAGTTGGTCAATCTAGAACACTTTTTAGATGACACCGATAACCGGAAACTCTCAAATGAAGTCCACCGAATATTCCATGAGATAATTTTTAATTTTTAAACACAGCAATAGATGGCACATTACCAGAAGCCGCTAGTTGACTAATTATATTTGATATAAACAAGGGTATTATCCATGAGTGTGTTTTCCAAGAAAATTTAAGCTTTTCTTATTACAATATCGCTAACCGCCTTATTCCACAATGTCATTTATCGAATAGCCTGGTTATGGATATGTCAATATTTAGAAACTGTTTGTATTTAATTTAATTCCTGTTGGAAATAGACTGATTTTATAGCAATTGTGAGTACGTGGACATGCTGAAAAGTTATGTGTCTGTAACGATAATGCTACTGCTGCTCGTATTTTATATGTCGAACGTTTTCCAGCATGTCGTCATCCTGATCCAAAAGCTATTAGGCGTGTTGATCTGTGACTTTGACCTTAATCCTCGTAAAAACGTCTGGAACGTCCAGGGTCATTGACCGTTGCTCAAGATGAACAAATTTTTAATGTGGTTGAAGACGAACCTTAGTACTCCGCGAGCTGTCAATGATAACCAATTGGCATTGCATAGTTATTCACAGGGCACCGTAGAGTTGGAAATTTTTTAAATTATTTCCTTGGCCGTTGAATTGGAAGACGTGGGTCCATCCCAAAGTCTCCTCGAACACCCGATCTCAACGCACTTGAATTATTTTTTTGGGGACATATTAAAGAGCAGTTTTATGCTGAGCCAGTTGAGGAACATGAAAAATTCAGACGTCGTCATCCTGATCCAAATACTATTAGGCGTGTTGATCAGAGACTTTGAACAAGGTGAACTAAATCCTCGTAAAAACGTCTGGAACGTCCAGGGTCATTGACAGTTGCTCAAGATGAACAAATTTTTAATGTGGTTGAAGACGAACCTTAGTACTCCGCGAGCTGTCAATGATAACCAATTGGTATTGCATGGTTATTCACAGGGCACCGTAGTTAGAAATTTTTTTAATTATTATTTAAGTCTCCTCGAACACCCGATCTCAACGTACTTGAATTATTTTTCTGGGGACATATTAAAGAGCAGGTTTATACTGAGGCAGTTGAGGAACATGAAAATGCAGACATGTTGCACGGTATTAGTGCGTCATATATGCATCGCGCAAAGGTTTGTATCGAACACGAAGGTGACACTGCTTAATTTTATTAACTCAACTGTAGTGATTGTTGTTTATTCTTTACCAAAATATATATATTTAACAAATATAAAGTGTCATTTATCTCTTTAGATAAGCAAGCCTCGAATTTGTATCACTCTGTACAATATAAAAATTAAAAATATGCAAAAATATCTCGGAAAATATTCTAATAATTCAAGTACAAATTTTCGTGTTTTACTACACTATTTCTAAACTTTATGAAATACTGTATACAAGCTTTTGCAATATGGGATAGTCTCGGTAATAAAATTAATTTTTATGGGCACTCGAAAGCAAATATAACTGAATTATCCGGCCACTGAAAAGTTATGTGAGCACCTACTTCAATTTTGATGCTATGATATATTAAAAATAATACGACGACAACCCCTATTTATACTGAAAGTGTGTAATGTAAAAATGGCATTTCCCCATGATCCCAATTTACCCCGATAGTTGTGTGAAAACGGCGTACGTGTCGAAGAAACGTAAAAGCGTCGGAGTTTGATGGCCCAGGACTCGATAAATGTTAATACCTCAATATGCAGTATATTTGCCAAGGGTGGATGATGGCAATTCACCTCCCTCCAACTTCATTAAATGGGGGCGGGTTTCTACGTGTATATCGACCTTCTCATCCCTAACTCTCTATCCCATGTCCACTAGTTTTAAGTACACAGGTTTCGGACTGATATGAAAACATCAGGACTTAAGCTGGTGCTGATTGTAATTTGCCCTTGTTTGCACTTGTTTATTTGCGCTGGAGTTTGTTCAGCTAATTTGAGGACAAGGAACTAAATTGAGAGGGTTGTAGGTTAAGGGAAAAAAGATTAGAGACAATTATGCATGCAAAACGGAAAACAAACTCGGACATTTTCATCTAAACTGGCCTAAACACATTAATTCAGTATAACCAAAAGTTTACCTAATTCTTTCTTTTTGAGAACACAATTTATCATTTTCAAATGTCTGAGATTACTTAAAATGTCTGCATACAGTGCTATCACCGTTTTCTGGGGACTAAAGAAGTTTATTTAATCAAATCTACTCGTAACTACACAAAATTGTTTCGTCCAGTTGTAAGAGAGGCACCTCAAGCTCAAAGTATATTAAAGAGTTAGTTTTTTTCATAATCTGCAGAAGGAAACCACCATGCCATTATTAAAAGTAATTTTCAACGTGATGTGTGGATGACGATTGTCTAAACTTTTTTGATTGGTTCCTTAAATTGTCAGATCGTCTTGATGTCTTTTTATTTTGCTTTTTTCATACTACTCACCTGAACAATTTATGATCTGACCGATATCTCACGTCGTGAATGTATACTGCTTTATGTTATTCAAAAAAATGATAAATAAGTGGATCGGCCACACCATTCTCCAGATTTCAACCCTCGTGACTTTTATATAGGAAGCATGAAAATGCAGTTTTCGTAATATTTTCTATATTTAAAACCATGACACTAAAATTGACCACGAGTAAAAATGTGGTCAAGAGCATCTTATTGGCAAGAAAAAATTGTTTAAAGAAGGATACTTTGCTCCTCTGGGTTTTTAATAAAGTTAATACAAAAAATTACATTCTGAGTATTTTCACACAAACTTTTTGAATTATTTGGAAAAAAACTGTTACACCACTTTGAGGACCTCTTACGGCTCAACGAGGCACTTTAGTATATAAATAGGTTTAAGTAAATTCCTTTAACTCCTAAAAACCGCGAGGATAGTCCCACAACACTGCTGTATGGAGGAGGCCTCCAGTTTAGTTTAATTGCCTGAAACGGGTTTTATTATTTGTGATTTTCCCATATTTAGCATTAACAAATCATTTTATAATTTTTATTTATACAACTACACTTTTTCACTCTTTATTATGTACATTAATTTTTAAAAAATTATTTATGTTCAAATGTTTCATATATTTTATAAATACGTATTTTTTTATATTATAATTTCAAATTTTTTCTTACATAGAAAATGAGTCGATATTTAGTGATAAATTTGTTTTAAGTCCCCTTACCTACCTCACCCAACCCCTCAACTACCATGCCGCCCGTAGGGCGTGCATGTTTGGCTGGCTCTGAGCTTGAGTGTCTGGATGGATATATTGTTATTTGTTAATGTTTAGTAAAGTTCTATTTGATTGATTGAATGATTTCCGTATGGAGGTTGCAGAGACAATAATGGTTAGCAAAGCAAATTTCCCTACAAACTGGTAAAGGTCCAAGAAAATCATTAAATACCGACAAAAGAGACAAGGAACCAGTGGCGGCTCCTCAATAAAAGCCGTACTAGGAAACAGGTGAAGAAATAATAAAATGTACAGCGATATTATAATAATATTTTGTTTCTATAAATCCAAATTTAGCGTGTCGAAATATAACAAATGACAACGATGTACCATAAGAGAGATTACAACCGACTTCACTAGAAATACTGTGGGGAACGACAGCAAGTGCATATATCTTGTGTATAACTTTCAATTTAACCACCGCACAATTTTAAGGCGATTAATTAACGCCCGCGTATGCCATGCGTATTGTATGCTTTATGCGTTGTTTTAGCTTCCTGCACTAGAGTTATGCCGAGTGTGACCGAACCAAAATATGCGCATTTGTTATTATATTTTACATGTCGTTATATCACTGTCGAATTCAATGAAGCCTCCACTGCAACAAGGTACCAAGTAATCAGAAATGTGAAACCGAAATTTGTACATTCAGAAAAACTGCATAACAATACTTTAGATAGATAATATTCCACTAATTATTGTTTTAATTACTAATATAAAAATGTCAATTTGAATTTATCAATTAAGTCATGAATAAAGCTGGCCGAGGTGGCTGGAGTACAGCCACGGTCTTGCGCTGGTGTCGCACGTGCCGATTTAGAAGTGATTTACGCTACAGTCTTATTTGAAAGGTTAATGCGTGAGGTTGTACCTATTAATTATACATAATGTCAAACGCGCCAAAGGGTAAAAAACGACCGTACGCGGACACAGTGAATAAATTTATCGGTGAATTTCCGGATTTATTCTATGACGGATGCAAAATAATTTGTAAAGTTTCCAATCAAGACTTAATGTGCTGGCACAAAACAGATTGTCGTCGTCATATCAATACCGTGCAACATCAAAATAAAAAAAAATGCATGCCTTTGACAACTCAGTTTATGTTTGATTTATTGTTAATGTTAATAGCCTGTAATATTCCGCTACACATACTGGATAAATAATCATTTCGGGAGTTTTGGAATAAATACAATCCCCAGGTGAACTTACCAAGTCGTACATCGTTACGTAGATATATTCCAGCTGTTCGTGAAGATATTGTAAATAGGATTAAATGTGGATTAAAAAATACACGGCTCTAGTTATGTATTGACGAGATGACAGATTGTAAAAAAAATTCTATTTTAAATATTATAGTATGTGTACTGGACCCTCTTAAACCAACATTTCCACTTTTACTAGCTAGTAAAAGACTAACTGCGTGTACTGGCGAAATAATTACGCGTGTGGTGTTGGAGACATTCGAAAAATTTGAACTTTCAACAAGTCAAGTATTGATGTTTGTGACTGATGGTGCCGCGACAATGCGCGTGGTAGGCCGTTCTCTTCAAAGAGAAAATTGTAGGTTTTTACCTTGTTACGTGTAAAGTGCATGCGTTACATCTTGTGGCAGAAACGATTCGAAAATGTTTTCCAGAGGTAGATGCATTAATAGCAAATACTAAAAAAGTATTTCTCAAATCTCCTAAACGGCTTCGAGCATTTCACAGACAGTGTCCTGGTATCCCTGAACTACCAGAGCCGATTCTTACACGTTGGGGAACGTGGTTGAAAGCGGCTTTTTATTATGCTGAATATATTCAACAAATAAAAGCTGTGATACTACAGTTCAACCCTAACGAGGCTGCAGCTATTAGGGAAAGCCAGACAAGCTTTCAAGACGTTTCCCTTGAAACAGATTTAAAGCTATTAATAACAATTATAGAGGACTACACGACGCAATAGAAAAATTGCAAAATAGTTCAATGTCATTAGTGGAATCGCTGCAAATAGTGGACGACATAAATACACAGCTACAGGCTATAAATGACGCCAAAAATAATAGCGTTAGTGAAATATTCGAGAGTGTATTACAGAAAGATCCTGATTTTAGCAAATTAAGACAAATTTGTGATGGTGCATCTACAAGTTCATAGATTGTTTTACTTATGCCAGTATTACATCCGTAGATATCGAACGGTCATTTTCAAAATACAAACATATTTTTTCACCAAAGCGAACATTGCTGACGGAGACAGCTGAAGAAACATACCTGATGCTATTATACTATAGATCTTCCCCACTTTGTGATGACGACAACCAAACTACTTCATAAATCTGCTTAAAAGAGTGTTTTATACAAATTTTTATAAAATGTAACATTATTGTTAAAATTTATTTCCATTTATTGTACTTATTCAAGTATTATGATATGATGTAAACATATGAGTCATATGACGGCACTGTCGGCCAGGTGACCTCGGCCAGCTTTAGTCATGAATTAATCAATAACCAATCAACCACTAATAATTTTACGTTTTTGCATAGTGCAAAGTGAGTCAGCACTTTACTATTTCATATATTAACACAATTAACGTGATTTACATGTTAACACTATATAAACTTTGATGTGCATATTGTATTAATTAATATATTAAGTGATGATCTCTTGCACAACGGGTCCTATTGGTAAGGTCAACATCGAACGACACAGGTCGATTGGTGGTCGATTTAGTGGATGTTGGGATAACTTTCTCTGTCAAAATAATAATAATAATAATAATAATAAATAATAAATGTCTTTATTGTGTAAAATAGAAGGAATTTAACATAAAAGGTTAGTGGTACAGTATACACTGATATCAAAACTACTAACCTAGGATACCATTGGTATAGTATTAGTACAGTATATAATATGCAATATTACAATATGTGTATATCTAACGTATATCTAGTTAAGTACATGTATCTACAGTATATGAACATATAATATATATCAAATCAAATTTTAATTTTATTTTAACTATTGTACCTAACAATACTTATTAATTTTTCAATATCTTTGACTAAATTGTAATAATTTTCAATTCGTCGGATATCAAGTGATAACTGCGCCTTTACTCATCATTTTTTATTTTGGAGAACTTTAATATAATGTGCTCGTAAAATCTGTAGAGCAAACCAAAAAAACTGTAGGGTATTTATCAATGTGAAAGAGCATTTATTTAAATACAGGGGCGCTATTTAAATACCGGAGAGTATGTTAATCAAATTATTTCATCTATATTATTATATTATTATTACACACGAATGTAGGCCATTGAATCTGCATTCATTTACTCTACAGAATTTACGAAAATACTATATCCCGAGTTCGTATCCACATCCTTAAATTTAAAAACATGTAGGGTTCATGTAAACGTCAAAAAAGTGCATTTCTTTATAGTTATAGAAATCAAAGTAACTTTGCAGCATTCACAGCACCAAAATTACAATTATGTTAAAATTTCTATAGAACGTTACTTTGTTGGCTGACCTTGGAGTATACAAATTGCTTGTATCTCAAAAACTAATTGTTCAAAAAATTAAAAAATACAAAAAATTTTGTGTTCATGGATGTGGGCACTAGACATACAAATTTCATCAAAATCAAAAATGACAAAGCAAGAAAACAATTTGATATTTGTCGAATCCACATAATAATAATAATAATCCAACAGTCAAAACAGTAAAATTATACTGTTCATTACCCTCCAGCCTCCCGTTAATCCCATTGGTCTACTCGCCTCCTTCGACTCGATTAAAATGTCAACAAGTTATTCAAATGAACTAATTTGTTTGGTGCACTCAATAAATACCTATAAACCTAATGAACCTGAAACGAACCGCAAAGAAATACGCAACCTGTATCTACAAAAAAAATTATCAAAAGAATATAACAGAACATAATTAGATTTGTATGTTTCGAAGAGATAGATATACATCAAGGATACGCATGACTAATTCTGGATAGGTACTCGAGGAATGTTATTAGACAATAAAGTCTATGACCTTTTGTTATTATTTATTAAATTATCAATCATTTCACTTCAAGGAGTGGTTTCGTGCACTTTGGTGTAAAAAATATTATTGTATGTACCAAACAATAGTTTTCTTCTTAGATTATGAGATTTTCTAAAATCGGTTTAATCTAGGACTAAAATTAACATACAGCTTAGGTGTGCAACGACCTACACAAGAAATTATTAATAATAATACTAATAATAATGGTTTATTTTCCAAAACATACATCGTAAGTCAATTTTAAAAGATACATCGTAATTTATTTTAGTTTTATCGTACTTGAAATGGATAAGTTTTAAGCCATCTATTAATTTCATATTTAAATTTTTGGCAAAATGCTGGTATGTTATTATATTCGTAGAGCTTGATATATAAAACTTTTCTGTCCTATCGTTTTTTGGACTCGAGGTACTGTTGTTGTTTCTCTTTCTTTATATCTGGTATAGTAGTCATAAGGAAGGGATAAATCATTCTATCTAGATGTTTTATTTGAATTGTTATATTGGCTTATTATTAAAGCTTTGCAGAATAATTTACTTATGGTTAGTAAATATGATTCATTATACGGAGTGGGGCAATAATGCGTCCGACTTCGATATGTCGAGTTCTATGATAGCTAGAAACTTGATTTAAAAACAAAAAAGTAAATTAGACAAAAAAGTCTATAGCCGGAAATTATCTTCCAATATACAGGGTGAGCCAAGACAACGCCACAGGGCCAACTAACATTTTTTTAAATGAAAAGGTTTTAAAAAAGTTCTGATATACATTTCATTTAAAAAAATGTTGCTTGGCCGTGTAGAATTGTCTTGGCTTACCCTGTATATTCAAAACAATTTCCGGTTATAGACTTTTTTTGTCTGGTTTACTTATGTTTTTAAATCAAGTCTCTAGCTATCATAGAACTCAAGATATCGAAGTCGGACGCACTATTGCCCCAGCCTGTATCATAATTCGGCTGAATAATAATAATCTCTTTTAAAAATAATTTTTAGAAATCTTGTAATTTTTCTAGATTTGTTTTATTTACCTCTCCACACATTAGAATTCCCTAACTTAATTGTGATTGAATTGAAGTCCATAATAAACAGTTTTTAGTTGTTTTACAGTTAATATATTTTTTAATTGCTTAAAGGTACGATACTTTAATTTTTTATATAGATTTTCCATATGGAAATTCTATTTTAGATTGCTGTCAAGAATCAGTCCAAGATATTTAATGAAAGTTAATTTTTGAATTGCTTGGTCTGTATCTTCAATTGTGATATTTTAAAACTATGAAAGGTGGCTTTTATATGAGCAAAATGGTAAGTATTTTGTTTTATCTATATTAATGGTAAGAAGGTGTACATCTAACCAATCTTAGTCTTTCCCAAGATACTGCAGTAAAGAATATTGTTGCAGTACCATCCGTGAGTAAAATAATTAAACCGTCTAGTGGTAAATTAAGGAGGCCATTTAAATATATACTAAACAAGATTGGCCCCAGAACCGTTCCCTGTGGTAAACCATAAAGAACACTTCTGGAGTCGGTGAATGTATCTTCTATTTTAGCCGTTTGGAATCGGTTGTCTAAATAATTTGTTACTAAGCTGCGAATTTTGTCTCTAATTCCCATATCTCGAAATTTATTTAATATTTTCTTATGGCTTATCGTATCAAATGCATTAGCAAGGTCTATAAAAACGCAAATAGAAGGGATACCTTGATCAACAGCATTATAAATTTTTCCAGTTAATTTAACAATTCCATCCTGAGTAGAGGTCTTCTCATTTACTTAGATATACTCAGAGTGCCAGCTTAAAATTACTGCGTTATATTTTCTATTATATACTATTTGCAGAAGTAGGATTTACCAATCGGATATGACGTAAAACGAGGGTTGCATGTCACTGTAAAGTAAACTGTAAAGTAAACACTGTAAAGCCACCTATGCTCCGTTTATGGTTTGCTGAGAAAATACGTCTATTAATATTTGTGTTGCATGACCACGAGATTGCTTTGTTGCATCTAGTGCAATACAATTGTCTACCATTGCTTGCAAATTAGTCCTCAAAGAACACCCTGTATATAGTGTGTCCCCGGATGGAGTTCACAATACTTGTGAAAACAAAACAAACAAAAATAAAAGAAAAATGTTGGTATTTTACTCTTGTACACATTTCACATATTTTAAGTTTATGATCATCCTGTGTAATTTGTCGAACATTTGATTGCGTCTTTTGATTTTTCAAAATAAACAAACTCTTTAAAAAGAATTTTATAAAAAATTGAAAATTAAAAAATGTGAACGTATTGTGAATTCCAACCAAGGACACACTGTATTATTTTCCTCAGTATAAGGCACGTAGTTCTTTATAAATACATATCCATTGCTCCAGTTCTTTGCGCCGTTAGAACAATACACATAGAATTACATTTCAGTGTTTGATCATGAAGTCACCCTCGACATCGATTTAGTTAGAACATGTCCAGCATACACCCCCACAGAACACGATGTCACAAATCAGGAGGACATCACGAGCAACATATGTCTTGAATAATATAGTGTATTACAGGAAAACCGAAAGCAGACCCTGGGACGTGGAAACGTCGCACCATCACTCACTCAACTGACAGACAGACAGACCAGCTCAGCCGTAAATCAGTCGCACCTGAGACAGACTACAAGGCCCAACTGTCCTGATAATAGAGACATATGCCGCATAATTGTACCCTAATTACCATATGACTACGAACCATCGAGATACGTGAGGAAGATTGCAAAGTATAGTTAGAAATATGCGAATTAATGGTTTATTTATACATTAGCCAGTGTTTACTTAAATTTGGGATTTGGATAATTAAGTTTAATGTTCACAAAGTTCAATAAAATTCTTGGATAGAGTGTTTCCGTATAAATCGTGAAGATTAGATCGCATTTGGAAGATTATACACTACCGAGTCTGACAAAATATTTACTTTAAAAGAAAGAATCAAAATCGCAATTTTTCTTATATAAGGAACAACAGAACAATTAAAATTTTCTCCCAAATTGGTGTATGAAGCCGTCTTGCAGATTAATTATTTAACATACTCCACAAAATAGATTTAGAGTCTGAAAACATGGTCAAATAATACCAAAGACAAAAATATCAAACCATACCGTTACTTTTTGGCTTAATAATTTGAAATATTTAATTCCATTAGCCAAACACAATGTTTTTAATTTCACTCTGTACACAATTCCATGAACAATGTGATTATCATGTGATTAATTATTGACTAGATTTAAACATGTAATTGTTTTTTATTGAAGCTGTTTAATATTCTTATAACTTGTTAATCAGTGTGACTGGATTATACAACATGTACGAGTATTATAGATGTATTCAAACTTTGTCTTTTATAAAATGTCTTAATCAGCGTATTTTTTAGGTATTAAGTCATTTTCAAGAACTACAAACCAAATTAAGACCATTCCACAAATAAATCATATTATACAACGTATCCGGGAATAAGACCGGAATTTTTTGGTGGTGGATTCCTCACTCAAAAATAACAAAGTTACAGTCAATAAGATCCGAAAATACTTCTTTAGGGAGGCTACGACAGTTTGAAGATGGCACCCAAAATATTTTAATTCAAAAACTATTTTGAGCAGAACAATGAATTTGGTACAAGGGATGCATTTTTCATGAGGAATCTAATGGTTTTATCGAAAAAAACCGTAGAGGACCATTGACATGCGAATCTACAGGAGGTCGTCTTAAACTTAAAAAACATTATTACTTTATGTGATAAGCACGCTCCTGTCAAAACTGCTCGTATTACAAAACCGAAAGCTCCATGGCTAACGGACGTCATTAAAATTATGATAAAAGATAGGGAAGATGCATTAAAAAAATATAATCTCACAAAATCATATGTAGATCTCGATCATTATAAAAGGTTACGTAATTTCACATTAGAAGCTATTCGTAAAGAACAGAAAGGTTATTTAAATTTTACTTTAATAAATGAACCCAATTCAAGTAAAATGTGGAAAACTTTATATGACTTAAATGTAATTCCCAATAAGGCATCTGAGATACCTTCACATATTGCTGGTGATGTTGATGGAATTAACAATTATTTCCTGTCTGTAGCTTCTAATATGAATGAGGATTGTTCAGAAATGACCGATATATATGATTCTGGTAAGTTTAATAATAATATTAACTTTAATTTTCGTTTAGTGGGACAGAACGATATTTTGAAATCTTTAAATGAGATAAGTCAGATGCTGTTGTAAATGATGGCATCTCTCGTAAAATGATCAAATACTGTAACTCTTCTTTTACCCATTACACATTTAATTAATATATGTTTGGAAAGAGGCTACTTTCCAAATTCTTGGAAAAAAGTCCATAGTGCGACCTCTCACCAAAGTCACAAATTCAACCGGTTTTTCAGATTTAGCATTCTTCCATTAATGTCAAAAATTCTAGGAAAAATTGTCTACAAACAACTTTACCAATATGTCAATGAAAATCATATATTACCATCTAGACAATCCGAATTTAGAAACGGATATAGCACTGCAACCGCTCTTATTAATGTTTGTGATGATATTTTGAGAAAATGGGATGAAGGAGAGCTGACAGCACTAGTGTTAATAGACTTTTCAAAAGCATTTGACATCGCTTGTTAATTTCAAAATTAAAATATTATGGCCTAAATAACACCTAAATAGATATTTTCGAATGTTTTTTATATGGTCGACCCAGCAAGTTAAGATGGGCTCTAATATGTCTAATTCTGCTGATATTACCAGTGGTGTTCCCCAGGGGTCAATATTGGGCCCATTGCTTTTTTTTTAATTTACACATCCGATCTCACAAACTGTTTGAGTCAATGTGAGTCATTTTTATGCTGATGACACTCAAATTTATTATAGCTTCCGTCCTGTTGAAGTTATTTTGGCAAATACTATATTAAATGAAGATTTAAAAACAATTATTGATATATCTGAAAAGCATAATTTACATATTAATGCATTAAGGTCATCACTGCTTTTGATCGGTAGCCAAGCTTATAGAGATAGGGTAGAAGATGTCATAAATATAAAAATACAAGACTTTAAGCTTCCAGTAATTAAATCTACAAAGAACCTTGGACTAATCATTGACAATAATTTAAAATTCACGAAGCATGTTAGTAAGTTTTTACAAAAAGCATACTGTTCTCTGAAATTCTTGTACTCAAATCGTACTATCTTATGTCAAAATTTAAAACAAATCTTGTGTGAGCAACTTGTTTTATCTTTCTTTAATTATTGTGATGTAGTATATGGGCCATGTATTGGCTCATTTGATGCATAGAGAATTCAGAAAATGCAAAATAACTGTTGACGGCTCATTTTGAATTTGCGAAAGTATGATCATGTCTCGAGACAAATAACCTCTTTAAACTGGTTGAATATGAAAAATCGCCGATTGCTTCATTTAACTACATTATTTCATAAAACAAATGTAACTAAAGTACCAAGTTATCTGAATTAAAAGATCCAGCTTCGACAAAACTTGCATAATGCGAACATCCGCTATCCTAACAAAATTCATATTCCTAAACACACAACAAAAAAATTGCAATGTTCATTTTAATACCAAATGCCTAATATTTACAACAATATCACTGACCAACTAAAATTAATGACTGTAAACGCATTTAAAAAGAAACTTAAACATATTTTGCTATGTAAACAAAGAGAGGATACATAATTATTTGTTCTCTTGCCTTGATACATATATTTATATGCATATTTATATAAAATATTTGTTAAACTAATTATTTACTTCCATTAATTATTTAATTTGTTTGAATAAAATAACTTTTTTTTTCTCTTATATAATTAGGTTAAAGTGTAAGAATAGTTTATAACTAAACTTTAGCCTAATAAAGACCATTATTATTATTATTATTATTATTAATTGTATTATTTTATTATCCACTAACTAGTTGCTCGAGAATCATCTGTCTGGTAATATCTATAATAATGAGATTGCTTAGTTAAATTTGCCTTGTGATAAAAACAATGCACATTATTGACATACTCGGAAAACATGTTCAACATTTCCGACCTAATTCAAAAATTTTGACAACATACAATTAATCAACCCTCCTAGTAAAAAATACTCATTTGATATGACTTGTTACCTAAACGTAACATGTTATGATGTGCAAATGTCAGTTCGTCACGCGCTCTATTATTTAATGTAAACAAAGGCTTGCTAAGAGTTGAGTGCGGCTCGGTGTGTAAATGAGTTAAACCGGCTAATTAATATTCGTTTGCCGCGATCGTCAGTTTACAAACGTAAACCGGTCTCAATTTAACAACACAACACCTCATGGGTGTCCCGAAAAGGGGCACAGGGCATAGGATATGCTGCTAATTTACACACGGAAAGAAAACTATTCTATATCAAGGTAATCGATTATTCTTGAATGTTTATACTTGTCACTAGAAAAACATTACTTGGTATAATAGATCATTATTGTTTCAATAATATAACAATTGTAAACCCAGAACAGACATATTTTAGAATTTCATTAGCGCAAGTCTTTAAGTCAATATAAGTTTGATTCCTTCGAAGTATAAGTGTGTTGAATATACTCTTAGTAGTACACTTTCGAGTACTGTTAACCGTGAGAGTAAGTATAAGGACATCTTGAGGTAAATTCTTATTTAAATGTTTTTCTTGACATAAGAATATTACTCTTGGAATAAAACTACAAACAACTTTGCTGGAAGAATTATACATACTATTAATCCAATAACTGTTATCCTTGATTGAATACGTGCTAATCTCAAGTGAATCGCGCAATGGTGCGGGGTAGAAAGCTATGCCTTTGCCAAACAAACACGATATGACATTCGAGCATATTCATAGATGTTGATTATTATAAAATAATTTATATTTGTAAAGTTACACTTGAAAAAGAAGTATATGAACATTATGAACTGTGAAATAGAAGTTAATGAGTCTACGATAGCAAGTTGGGAATTGGAGTCCTTAATTTTAATATTAGAAGGTAAGTTTAATAATTCTGGTTTTACTGCATGCAAGCTATTTTAATTACGTTATACTTTACATGAAATGAATACACAACGTCACTTATATTGTAGGTGAAAAGGTATTCATCTGAAGTTTAATGGTTGTGTATAGATTTCCAAAGTTATTTTCCTTTTTGATATTTTTGCTTGTGTTTTGCGGTTTATTATACAATACATATACAGGGCGACTGGTAAGTCGACTTATTTCTTTGGGGGTGGGCTAGTAGAACTCATTTGCAATTGATTTAGAGATCTAATAGTTTTTGAGATATTTTATTTTTAAAATAAAAAAATAATAAAACTTTCTTTAATATTTCAGTTTCCTGTGTTAGTTTATATAGCTATGTAACAAAAATTAGGTTAAATACTTTAATAAGATAAAAAGACGAGCTAAAAAACTATATGTGTGAAAAAAATTTCAACCCAATCGGACATTCATAGGAATTTATTTTTAAAACTTGATAATGCATTAAACGTGCAAATTATTTAAAAACTTCTCTACTTTATATATTACTTTTTGAATCAGGTTTATATGAAGTTTTAAAAACTATACTTTACTTCCATAAATAATGCAAAAAATACTAGGTACATGTAGAGCGGCCATTGTTTTCAAATTAAAGAGATACAGGGTGTTTCGAAAAACAAGTGCTATCGCTTAAACGGAGATTCTATACTCAAAAATAAGACAAATATACCTAATTCCTATCAACATAGGTCCATTTTTGCTTCGTTTCTGAGATATTGAAGTTTTATTTTTCATTGCGTCAACTGTAAAAGATATATACGTCACTGATTTTTTTTAGTTTTTGATGGCCCAATTATATAGAAAGTTAATTGCCGAAAAAATGTCACCTCTTGACGTTTTTTAGATATCCGCATCGTGTAGAAGATAAATGCAATTTTTAAAGTCTTTTCAAGTCTATTAAAAAAAATTAAATAATGCTATTAAGTACCCTACATAAAAAAATGCATTTATCTACTACACGAAACCTAAATCTAACAGAAATCAAGAGGTGACTTCTTTTCAGCAATTAACTGTCTACATAACTGTGCCATCTAAAACTAAAGAAGTCAGTGGTGTATATATTTTCTTTACAAAATTAACCGAAATAATAATAAAATTTCAATATTCTGCATTTCAAGTACGAAACAGCAATGGATCCATATTGATAGTAACTATTTGTCTTATTTTTGAATGAGAAATCTCCGCTTAAGCGATGACACATGACACATAAGGGCAAGGGAAATTTCTAAAAAAAAATAATAATAATAAAATTTCTCAAAAACTGTTAGATTTTGCATTATGCATATTATAGTTAAATCAGTTGCAAATGAGTTCTACTAACATCCCTTGAAAATAATACGGCGACTTACCAGTCATGCACCCTAATGTGTACCTATATATAATATTATTAATCAATGACTTTCTGAAGTCACTGATATTAATTTATTATCAGTGTAGAATTAAAGTTTTTTGTACTTGCCAAAAATGCTAAGCTAACATATTAATTATTATGTATTTTAGGTGCCTATTTACAGTTTGCATATATGCATGGAAATTTTGTGAATATTCAAATGGGCTTAAAAATTTTAATTCCATATGTACAAAATTTGTTTGCCATACCTGTTTGAATGTTCGAGCATACTTTTCTATTATATAGTTAGCTACAATGATTTGTTTAAATTATTTATACTTTAATAACATAAATAATTGTTTTCTAGGTCAAGAAAATTAACTAACGTTGGACAATTTACTGGAAATTTCAGAAGAACAGATTATAGAACTTATTCCTCAAATCGGAAATAGAATAAAATTCATAAAACACTTGAAAGCACATAAAGAAATAATGTGCCTTCCTGTGGTAAATTTGAAGTCTCATATACAGTGTGTTCACGAATGGACTTAAACTTGTAAAATTTTTTATTTTTGGTTTCTTAATAAAACGTCATTCTTCATAAAAACTTATAATTTTGAAAAGTCCTTATCCAATCCCAGAAATTCAAATTTGATTAAAATAATTTATCAGTTTTATTTAAATATTGTCTGAATGTTATTTGTGGCATTCTCTAAACTTTTCCTTTTCTTTTTTGGGACTTACTACGACATGAATAATTCTTCGTTATCTAAAAAATATAGTTAGTTACCCAGTATAATACTGAAAAAATAAACCTCTGCGCTTGTGACTTTACGTCAAAAGATTAGTCAGAGGGTGCTTTTTGACAACTAATATGAGACAAAAAAAATATATATAATTCCTTAACGTTTCAAAAAAGCACCCTCTGACTAATCTTTTAATGTAAAGTCACAAGCGCAGAGGTTTATTTTTCCACTAACATACTGGATAACTAACTACATTTTTTAGATAACGAAGAATTAATATAAAATCGAGAAAGAAAAGATTTCAGTCAACATCAAAAATTTATTGATTCAAGTAATTCATCAGTTTTGTTTAAATAATACAGTTCTTGAACGAAATGACACATTTCTTACATTAAATGTTAAATGTAACAGATCGCAATAATCTCTACTTTTGAACTGAATAAAAGAAATCTTAAATTAAGTATAAGTTAGTATTGAATATTGTTCAAAACTTCCTCTTAGCTGAAGTAGAACCATTATTCTAAAGTTAATAATTAGTTATCATTAAAAGAAGGAGACTAAGATAATGACTTTTAAGAATAACTTTTTCCTTGATGGAAAAATATTTATTCTTGCGGATATATGAATACAACAATGTCTTAATTTAAGAATAGTAGTCTTAAAAATAGTTTAGATTTTTTTTCCGTGGAACAACGTAAAGAAATTGAACACTATTATTATTAGCTGAAAATTATTTCTGATTATTCATTCATAATTTTGACCAAATTGGTGTCACTGTATCTTGTTTGGTATTCCGAACGAAATCCCTTTCTGCTATTCCAATAAAACACGTAAAATCATAGACATAAATTAAGTCCCGCATGGAACTGTACTTGGGCCATTCTTATTTTAGTTATTTATAAATGAATCTATCGATTGCCGACAGTATCTATATTATTATGATGTATAACACAGTAAACTCGTAACAACAATTTATACTAAATTTGGTACATAAAAGAATAAAAATATCATCACTAATTAAGAATAAAAACGAATAAAAGGGAATTTCATTATTCACAGAAAAACAGTACCTATTTTAATAACGGTACATACAAAAATTTTAAATATGTTAATACGCTGAAAATATTATAGTGTCAAAACATTTTTTGGAGAGTTTTTCAGTCTTAGGACAAGCAGGGGACGATCGGCAGAAACAGTTTTTCAAGTCAACTAAAAAAAATTCCTTTGTGATGCCGACTTTTTGATACACACCGTATAATTGGAATAGTAATGGCTAATAAAATATAAACGATCTAACAGTGATAATGAATTTATTGTGGGTTACTTAATAGTCATCTCTTGGTCATTCAAAAAAGCGCTATGTATTTTGAAATACGCGTTTTATATGAAAGCCACTGCGCCGAAAATTTTCACTTCGTATTTTTCGGTGTTTACCAAATTTGTGTAGTAAACTGTAAACATTGTGATTTATTTTCTTGATACTTAGGAATTTACAGAGATAGTGAAATATCTTCTGCATTTGATGCTTAGAATTCAATATTTCCAACCAATTTGGGAAAATTATGCAATCGGTAACCTAGTACACCGACCTATTACCAACTAATTTAATAAATACAGTATACGACTCCCCAGTCGAATGCTCAATTATACACATGACATATAGTAAAGCAGATTTTTTCCTTCTCGGTGGCGCTATAACCTCCTAAAAATTATAGTACTGTCGTGCTACACACATACAATAGTTAAATCGAATATTTACGAGCTCTATACATTTCACAATAAAATATTCTTTTTGTCGTGGCGATAACACTTCCCTGTTATTGGCGCAAAAGGTGTCATTGTAGAAGCCAACGTAATAAGACCTTGGTATTTATGAGAATTCTGGACAATATCGCCCTCGAGAGCATGTCTACCATGGTCCATCGATAACCCCAGCAGTGTTCTTGACCGCGTAGGAAGTTTATAAATTTATAATGTGGATTTTGGTCTGAGTGCTGCACGTGAAAATAAGCCATATTTTTAATAAGGCATCAAACATGTTAACTTCTTTCTTCCATCGTTATTAATTAGTTGTAACCCTGCCCTTGCTAACTTTTGAAGGCTTGGCGTTCAAAATTCAAAAAGAACTGCCCAACCAAATGTTTTTAAAAAGAAACAACTAATTGAAATAACCGGTGAAATTGTTGTAAATCTCAGTAACGAGTGGCACTAATTTGCGATATATTCCTGACTGCTGTCAAAAGAGGTTTAAAGAAACACAAATTTCATCCTTAAAAGTTGAAAATTATACCAACCGAAGATGATCAAAAGAGATCAATTAGTTTTGTAAAATTATGCATCTTATCTCAAAAATATTTGTTTTATTAACAAATGTACATTTTTTTCCTAACGGTAACACAAACAAGCAAAATGTAAATATTAGAGTGATAAAAATCCACATATTTTCCGTGAATTCATATCCAATTTCCTCAAAAACTTAATATATAGGCAGGAATATTAGGAAATCACATTGTAGAACCGCCATTTCTCGTAGAAAATATGACAGACCAATTACGTATACTTTGAAATAAAATATGATAAATCCATTGACAGTTTAAATAAATACAATGGCACGCCCGCTGTCCAGACATAACGCTATTGCATTTTTTTCTATAAGGGTACATTAAAACAATATCAAAAGACCAGAACCATAGTTCCTCATTCATCTAAGATAAAAAATAAGAGACGTATGTGTTAACATCAACGTATAATTATCACTGGTCTGCAACGAAATCCTCCTTTAAAAAATTATGCTATAAGTATGAAGATTTTAATGCTCTGAATCTATTCCCGTTGGCCGATTTTTTCTATCACATCTAGATTTTTTTTATATGATTTTTTTTTAAATTTCATAAATTTTGTTTTTTTTTAAATTTTTTTTTGTCAACATCAAGAACAGTATACATACATACAAAATAAGTTTTAGCGAGTTGTAAGAGAAAGAAAGAAAGTATTGACAGTGATTTTTATGGTAGTAGATATGCGCATGCGCAGTATTCGCTGTGACTTTACTTTCTTTCTCTTACAACTCGCTAAAACTTATTTTGTATGTATGTATACTGTTCTTGATGTTGACAAAAAAAAAAATTAAAAAAAATACAAAATTTATGAAATTTAAAAAAAATTCATATAAAAAAATCTAGACGTGATAGAAAAAATCGGCCAACGGGAATAGATTCAGAGCATTAAAATCTTCATACTTATAGCATAATTTTTTAAAGGAGGATTTCGTTGCAGACCAGTGTATTATTGGTCACAGCTTTGCAGACAATGATTGATGGGAATTCCAAAACGAGTAGTTGCGAAGGGTTTGAGGATGTTAACCACCTAGGGCCTTATGCAACAAGTTTGGACCAATTGCGGGTCGTCGAGACACTTGCTCCCGTGTCTGTAGTTTATTGTTGTCAATAGATGCATAAATAATCCTGCATACTAAATATTTCATTAATCTGGTTTTTATTATCATCTCGATATTTTTTTCAATATTTTTATTATACCGGGTGTAACAGGATCATGGTACACCCCCTTTTCTCCTTTAGTTTTGAAGATAGTTGATTGAAATTTGGGATATCCCATATACATAATAAGCGGCACTTTTTGATATACAAGTGATTTTTTTTCACTTCCAGTTTCGCCACAAGTGACACTAACTTTCGATTTTTAAATAGAATACCCTGTATATTATTGCATTTTTAAATTCTGCATAATTTTCTGAATCCAACGATATCAAATAAGTGACATTTCAAACATCAATATTTTTTTATAATATAATTTTTAGTTTCCATTTAAGTATGCCATGATGGTTCCGATTTATTCTAAATGACCCGTGTAATGCTAGAAAAATGAAAATTTCGTCAAAAATACTAAATTACGTGATTTATGGGCAAATAAAGTTCATCAAAATGGTTTTTGGGGAAAAACTCAATTTTTTCAAATGGAACCATATTGGTACCGTGGTACCATTTATTAGTACTATTAATAAGGAATTTATTCATATGTCGTATTAAAATGTACGATAAATACAAACAAAATTACATCTAAAAGAAAATAAGAAAATACAATTTTGTTCTAATTAAATGTTAAGAAATAACTAACTAAGGTGGCTTTGGAAACAATGAAATGTTTAGCTTGTCAAACATTTGTTGAATTACCGGTGTTTTTATTGTGTCTTTAAAAATTGTTTAAAATTCTTGTTAATTGTGTTCAAAATGGCGCAAATTTATACAAAAGATGAAAAAGTGGACATGTTAATTATTTATGGGGAATGCAGAAAAAATACCGTTGTGACTAGACACCATTATGCCGATCGATATCCTAATAGACAATGTGCAGCGAGGAATTATTTTAATCGTCTTGAAAATCAATTCCGAAATGAGCCCAACAATGAGCCTGAAGAAAATTTCATTCTTGACGAAGGAACGGAAATTAATGTCTTGGCTCGGGCAGAAATTGATAAGACTGTTTCTTTAAGGCAAATTGGGTTTCAATTGGAAATCAGTCACCAAACAGTAAGCCGAATTTTGCACAAATACCACTATAAATCTTTTAAATACCAATTGCACCAGCACTTGTACGAAAATGATTACGAACGTAGGATGGAATATTGCAATTGGATTTTGCAGAATAACGTGCAGCCAAACAATGATTTTTTTGGGATTGACTTTTTTTAGAACGAGTCTAGGTTTACAAATTTGGGATTATTTAACTGACACAATACAAAATATTGGTCACAAGAACATCAAAATTTATTACGGGAGGGTAACTTTCAAGTGCGGTTCGGATTCAATGTTTGGCTTGGAATAATCGGTAGTAGAATCGTTGGTCCAATAATATTTGAAAGTCCCCTGACTGGTGCCAGATAGTTGGGTTTTCTGCAAAATGAAATTGAGGACAGTTTAGCTAAATTACCTTTCCATTTACGACAGGAAATGTATTTCCTACAAGATGGTGTTCCCCCCATAATTCAAGGATAGTAATTGATTATCTTAAACGGAAATTCACCTGATTTAACACCTCTTGATTTCTTTGTTTGGGGTCATTTAAAAAATATTGTCTACGCAACCGCCATTATAACCCGTGAAGATCTGGAGCTATGAGTAAGACGCGCAATTAATAGCATAACGGCCCAGCAATTGGCGAACGTTCTTCGAGAAACAACTATGCGAGTTCAGAAGTGCATTGACGTTAATGGACAGTACTTTGAACAACTGTTGTAATGTTTTGTGTTCATTTTTTGTATTCCAAAGCCACCTTATGTATAACAAGGTAATTAGAAGAAAATTGCATTTTCTTATTTTCTTTTAGCTGTAATTTTGTTTGTATTTATCGCACATTTTAATACGACATATGAATAAATTCCTTATTAATATTACTAATAAATGGTATCATGGTACCAATATGGTTCCATTTGAAAAAATTGAGTTTTTCCCCAAAAACCATTTTGATGAACTTTATTTGCTCATAAATCACGTAATTTAGTATTTTTGATAGGACTTCGATTTTTCTAGCATTACATGAGTCATTTAGAATAAATCGGAACCGTCATGGCACAGTTAAACGGAAAACTAAAAATTATATTATAAAAAATATTGACATTTGAAATGTCACTTATTTGGTATCGTTGGATTCAGAAAATTATGCAGAATTCAAAAGTGCAATATAATACAGGGTGTTCTATTTAAAAATCTAAAGTTAGTGTCACTTCCGATTTCGCCGAAAAAAAAATCACTTGTATGTCAAAAAGTGCCGCTTATTATGTATATGAGATATCCCAAATTTCAATCAATTACCTTCAAAACTAAAGGAGAAAAGGGGGTATACCATGATCCTGTTACACTCGGTATACGTGAACACTGAACAGGCCACTTCCAAGGGTCTTCTTCTTCTTTTTCTTCTTCCTCATTGTTATGTCAAAATAACTGGCAAAACTTTTACAAATGATGATTCATTTTTATGAACTGCAAGCAAATACTGTTTACATCATCAATTTGAAGTTATTAAAATTTTATATATTTTTTAAATCTTATAACTCTTTTAATCTCTTATTTCAATAGAAAGAGACTATACATAAATCCAAAACAAGGTTATTGTTTTAATATTAACAAATCCTATTCAATTCGAGACTTTCTTTCATGCAGTGCTTATATCAAAACAAAGGACCTAAATTTAAAGATCATCACCGGTGCTACCAAAGACCGGAGTAGCAGTGACGGGCGTTGTCCATTGGTGTCACATTATCAAGACTTGTTTAAAACGTATATTCTCCCATTCTGTGCTGTTCCTCTGTCTTTTCTTCTCCATAACTTAAAGCGAGTGGAGCATTATAGTATTTAAATTATTGGCCGATGGATGTATACATCACTATGCTCCCAGCATGCATACACCAGGCCCTGGACCAACTCTATAAATTGTTTAAAATATTGTCGTCGTCGTTGGAAGCGTAATAAATTATATTAAGTATGTGTGTCGTGAGATCAGTTACAAACAAAGTCGTAAGATTCATGAGTAATATTCAGAAATTTATTCAGTTTTGATGAAGTATTAGGTACTCTCGTAATTAAATTCATATTTAATGTGGGTGGAGAAAAATTAACGAAAAGTGATGTTCTCGGCTCCGCCAAATATGAAATTAATTGGTAAACTTTAAAAAATGCGTTCGAACAATTTGGCTCACATAGGTAAATCCATAATGCGCTAAAATCACATTAACTTAACAAACCTCCCTTAGAGGCCCCACAGAAAGGGTGGTTGAAAACACGTTAAAACATCCTCAACAATATTGTCGTTTATCTTTCAGTTTTTCCGTAAAAAATTGTTTTGCATCTATTTTCACCTGGTAAATATAGGCTAGAGTCATAATTTTATTAATCTAACACAAATCTTAAAGTAAATTTCAGTTAATTTTCAGTCCACAGACACAATTTTCTTATATTATCCAAAAATATCTACATATTTGTGGGTAAATTTGCAAAAGTTGTTAAGTTATACCTAACTGTAGCTTTTTTATTACCTTATTAATCTTGAGTTAACTCACAAATACAATTATGTAACCTCCACATGGAAATATGAAACAAGCGAAATATGATTTGATACAATAATAATATAAGATTAAATCTTGAGGTACTTCTTTAATAAATAAAACTCTGTCCCCAGCAATATTAATAACTTCAGGTTACTTTTATCAAAAACTGTAATAACGAACATTATATATAATAGCATTTACCTATGACGAAAAGCACTTTAAAAGTAATGGGAGTAAAGTAGTAATGAGAGACCACCTAGTTATAAGGATCTAAACAATTTTTATTTATCAACACAAGATTAAAGTTAATCTGATTTCAAGCGATTTCAAAAAAGTTATCAGTAAATGTATCTTAATTGCATCTGGAAAACGTAATTCAAATTAAATTTAATCGTTACCATTACCAAATTTTAATAAACTCGACCTGTGAAACTCATGGGTAGTGAGGTATGGAGATGTCGTCTACCAAGCTCTTCTGTAACCGGTTAGATGGAGAGTGCAGGCACAAAGATAAGGAAAGGCACTTGTAAATAAGAAGATAAACAACGTTTAGGCGGGGACAGACGGCCCAAGCGAGCGATCGGCTCATTATGTCAGGTTTTTGTATTAAACACGGCCAAGATAACCAAGGAGGGCCTCGAGGAGTACTCGTATGTTATGACAATAGGCATTTACGCGCCTCTATAACGACTGTATTTACTTAAACAGACCGCTCATTTACTTCATAGGTTCTTAGCACTGCTACGTTTATTTTATCTTATGGCTGGCTGGTTCACTGACAGTACCGGTTTTTAAAGATGTTTAAGGAAATTATTTAAATATTTAGGTAATTTACCACCAAACGGCGGGCACTTTTAATGGAAGTGTTAACGACTGATGCGTCGATGAGATGATGTCTCTAAATTAGTTACTGGGACTATTATCGTTAATTCCTTTTCCGATTGATTTACGCAAATGAGCGAGCAGGTTGGAATGTATTATTTATTTATTCGCTTTTAAAATTCCAGAAGTGTGGTTAAGTTAAGCCTAGCTTATAAAACTATTAGAAACACATCTAAGGTGATGTGCATAAAATATACTCAAAATAAATATATTTTTCGGGAGCCGGAGAAAAAATTGTGCGTTGAAGAAAAAAAATTAAAAATAGCCTCGCGACATCTAACCTTGATACATAAAAATGTACAATCTTAACGTGGTCTGCATAAGTTACGCCGGTAATTTATGTATAACCTCAACAATTTCCGAAAATTTATGCGTGGATGTCGAATTTGGATCACTCTGTATACCATGATTTATTTGTCGTATTTTCTGAGTATAAAGTCACTCATAATTCATAAAACATGATTAGTCAAAACTATTTTATCACATTCAGATATTTAAGGCCAGTTGTATAAAAATAGTTTAATCAAAGTTCAATACTTTTGTTTAAAAAAAAGGTACAGGGTGTCACGTAAAAGGGCCACTCCTTTTATTTTGGTAATTTCGACGATATTTTTGATTTTCGGAACTCTATCATATAGGAATTTTAACGGAAATTACGATTCTGGCCACAGATTTTTAATTAAACCAAACATATACGGGGTGTTTAAAAATAGGTGTTTTTTAAATTGTATACTCTATATATTTCTATGAAGTTCCATAGGGCTCTTCGAGAGGATTTCACAAATATATATAACATATAAATTTATATCATAAATAATGAAATTATGATAAAAAAAATAATAACATTATTTAATTTATATAAAAATAATAAAAAAATTAACCTAACTTAACTATATAACGTTTTGTATATACCCTATTCTTTTTCAGCACAAATCTGACATCTTTTTATAAAATTATTATGGACACTGCAAATTTTGAGGATATGGCTTCTCTAATCTTTAATTTCAAATATTCTTCATTATCTATTTCCATATCATTATGCACCTCATTTTTACAGCATTCCATAGAAAATAATCCACAATTTAAGTCCGGGCTTTGGCGGGCCAGTGAATGGAACCGCGGGCACCTATCCATAATTCGTATGAGTTATTTAGAGAAATTGTCACGTTTGGAACAATATGAATGGGTGCTCGGTCCTGTTGCTAGATTAAATTTTGACGATATAAAATGGGAACGTTGTCCATATGTTCGTCGATAACATTTTGAATCACTTTGTATTAGTTAAAACGGCGTTGATAAAGATAAATCCAAAAATTTTCCTTCTATAAAAACCACACCACACATTGACCGTCTTTCTCCCTTGTGCTTTATGCTATGTGGGTTTTCTGAGGACCACACGTGTTAATTTTTCCGGTTATATATACCAGCTGGTGAAAAAGTAGACTCGTCAGTCCAATAAATATTGTCGGAGAAGTTTAGATCGGCGACTTGCTTCTTAATATCTCTTCATAAAAGATAAGTCTATCATTAAAGTTATTTTGGTTAAGTTGTTAAGTAGCGGAACAGGTTGATTGTGGTATGGTCTCAATTTATTTCATTTCAAAAGACGTTCGACACTGCTTTGTGATATATTGAAGTAATCAGCTACATCAAATGTCTAACTTTTAAGATTTTCTTAGGAAAAAAATAGAATATTCAATTGAACTTCTTCGCTTGTGATCGGTTTTCGCTTTTTTTTTATTTTTATTATAAAATATCTGATAATTTTATTAAAACATTTACGTCTAAGTCTGATATGGTCAGCATATTTTCTTGCATAATCTCGTATAGCTTTAGACTCGTTTTTTTTTGCACAGTAAGAAATGTTCTAAAATTTCTCGACGTTGTAGATATTGCATCACAGAGGTAATATATAAAAATTTGTTCAAACACATTTTCATTGCAAAAGAAACAATAAAAATATACTACAAAATAAACACCAACAACAACCGTCAAACACTTTAAAATTAATTCGAACCTGACAACTGGCAATTGTCTTATTTTTCAAAGCCTACCAGATACCATTCAAACATACTCCTATTAGAGTAAAAAACCCAGTAATCCTTGTGCAAACTTATCATCGTGAAACACTGACAAAGTTTTACTCTCAAGTCTTTATTCTCAATTGTCTTCAGGAAAAAAAACTCCACATAAATTAGATAATCTCCAAACCAAAGCCGAAGATGCACGGACAGGGGTTACAGAGTTGAAGAAAACTACCATATTAAGTAACGTTTTAGGAAAAACTGAATCCTTTGTCAAAGACTCATGGCAATTTTGTTAATTTATAAAACCAAACAGTTCCCAGAGATCATATTATTATTTCACTTGATGTTACCTCACTATATACTAATATTCCAACAGATTTGGCAATAGAATATATAAAAAACAAATGATCCGAAATTAGTAAATATTCACCCATTACCCAAGACGAATTTATCAAAGCAATAACCTTAGTCTAAACACTACATATTTCACGTATAACAATCAATTCTTCTCACAAATTCTCGGAACAGCCATGGTGTCACCTATATCTGCCACTATAGCAAATTTAGTAATGGAAGAATTAAGAAATTACTAAATTATAAGCCAAAATTCTACAAAAGATATGTAGATGATTGTATTATTTGCTTCCCAAAATAGAATATACTGTTAATATTTTCAATAATTATCACTCAAGGTTACAATTCACTAAGGCAATAGAATAAAACAATTGCATAAACTTCTTAGATGTAACAGTTAAATATAATAAAGACGGTATTATTGAAACCAACTGGTATACGAAAGAAGTTTGGTCGCAAAGATATTTAAACTTTAAATCCCACACATCGAACAACTATAAAAAAAATCAGAAAATAGAAGCAAATTCCTACCCCAAACATTTTTATGAATCAATAATAATAAAAAAATACACAAAACATATAATAAAATAACCCACATACCAGATAATAGTAATAATAAATATGTGTCCATGCCATACATACCAACAGTATCCGAAAAAATTGCAAGCGTATTTAAACAACACAATATAAAAATAGCCCATAAACCATACAATACCGCACAAATTTTCTTCACAAAATTTAAACCTAGACTACCAACCCAAGACGAAACTAACACTATTTACAAGATAGACTGCAACGACTGTAATGGTACTTATACATATAGGCCAATCAAAACAATATCTGCATAAAAAAGTATATACGCACAAATATAGCATAAAAACTTAAAACCAAAACACGACAGCATTCGCCAAACACGCCATAGATCAAAACCATCGATTTAATTTTAACAACATACAAATATTAGAAAAAAGAATCTAACTATAACTGAATATACATGAAATGGTGCAAATAAAAAGATATACTAACGCAATAAATAATCGCATTGATATAGAAAATTTAAGCGAAACCTATTTTAACTTAATTAAATGATTGGGGTACATTACAACATGAATTCAATTTTACATTTTGCCGAAACAAAATATTAATTCTTGAAATAAAATAAGCAAGACATCCACAGTAAATTATATGTATACAATTCCAACGTTATCTCTGATATTAATTGTAATTCTCTGATGATGGTGTAATAAACCGAAACGTTAGAAAAAAAATTAAATTAATGATCAAAATCATCAAAAAACTATATCAGATATTATATGTATTATATATTTTTGAAATCCTCTCGAAGAACCCTATCGAACTACGTAGAAATATACAGAATATGCATTTAAAAAAAAAAACACATATATTTTTAAACTCTCAGTATATGTTTGGTGTAATTAAAAAGCTGCTGTCAGAGTCGTAATCTATATTAAAATTACTATCGGATAGAGTCCCGAAAATCAAAAATATCTTCAAAATTACCAAAATAAATGGGGAGGACCTTTTACGTGACAGTTTTCAAAATATCTTAAATATCTATTGTTTATAATTTCTTTGTGGAGGACACTGTATATTCATATTCGTTTTTATAGTTTTTTAACTGGCATTATCCACAATAGGATGTATATGAATACCGTAAATATCTATTTGCAGTACCTACATGAATGAATGAAATTAATTGAGGTTTGACTTTGTGTACTGTTACTTCTCTAGACAGTATCTAGTTGAAACTAACCCACCGATTTTTATCTTTGTCTCAATAATCTAAAATGCCAAGACTTGTTATGCGACGTAAGGAAAAAAACCATTAAAATATGCGACCTGCTCTGTCAAAACATATTTCTTTTAAATTAGTCAATTTATTAAACAAAAAAAAAATAAAATTATTCCATAACTCCCTCTCTTCCTGATATTTCTCGTCTATTACAACGTTTCTCATTGGGATCTACAATAAACCTACTAAATTTCCACTTAGCGATATGTGTATCCCCGACTCCACTAATATGAAGATGCGCCTTATGGGCTATAATGTGCCTGAATGGGCATGGTGGCTGGTGGCACGAGTTCAAGTCGACACACTCCACAATTGCCTTACCCGAAAAATCGTGCTCCTCTATTTTCATCCTCTCCGCAGCTATTCTCGTGCCCTGCTTTATTTTCTAGTCCTTGCGACAAACGCAACAAATTGAAATTGATCATCTCTTGAGCAAGACGAAAAGCGAGCCTTCTGTCGAAGCGGGAACGAGTAATCTGGATTTTATTGAGCAGGACAATTTGTTCTTTGTATGGATATAAGTATTTAACACACATGAAATGAAATAAAAATACTAATTTTTCGATACCGCAATGTTCTTTCTATATACACTACACGCAACTGAAAATAAATGTGTACAAACTACACAGGGTGTTCCAAAAACAATGGGACATAGTACCTAGTTATCTTAAATGGTTTTCATATAGAATTATGATGAGATATTGTTCACCAAAGTGAGGACCAGAAAATTTGATTCCTGGAATAAATAAGAAAGTATTTTGTGAACAGAAAACTTAGGATATTTCATACTTTCATAAAAGACATGGACTGGAAAAAAATTCGTTACGGTGGGGGATTGACAACTTTTTGCATAATATGGTTATGGAAAAACGAGAAGAAACAATTTTAGTTTAAGACGTGTTTAGCCGTGGGGAACCAACAATGTCCTAAACCTATCATCAGTATCTCGTAGTCTGATCCCTCGCTTTAATTACCTCACGTACACGGCTGGGCATGCATCTAATGATATGGTCAATCACATCTTGTGTGATTTGTACCCATAAAATGGGAAAAATATCTAACAGTTATTTAATGTTCTCTGCAGCCGGTTGATGGTTTTGAAGTGTCCTACCCAATAAATCCCGCGTATGTATAATGGGATACAAGTGAGGAAAACGCGGAGGATGAGGAACGCGATCAATTCAGTGAGTTTCAAAGATATCTAATACTTGCTGAGTACGATGGACGCGAGCATTATTATCACTAAATATAAAATTTACACCAGTAGTAGCTTGAAAGGTAGTCACAATGTTACTAACATATCATTGGCATACATTTAACCAGTCATGACCTTACTGCAGATATACAGATCGATACATCCTCCAACATATATTCCTCCCCATACAGTAACATTGCCTCCAATAAAAGCTACTGTGGGTTGGATAAATCATAGGCAGTATCTCTCTCCTGACATTTTCCAAATTCGTAGATATCTGCTATCGCTGTGCAAGCTAAAACGAGACTCATCGCTCAATAAAATTGAACGAACCTTATTCCATGTCTCAGTTTTGGTTCTCTTTACTGATTATTTCAGTTATATTCAGCAGAACAAATCAGAAACTGTAATTTTGCAGGATCTGTGCATTCCAGCGACAATATTTTTTTACAAATTTTGCCACAGTTGCTCGGACCTAATCCTGTCTTTAGTCGACTATATTTTGACGTTAATTGTATATTGACATTAGTTATTAACGTAAGAATTGATTCTATTCTAATAATGTGAATAAGTTTGGTAGCAAAGTTAACAAAAACACGCGTTTCCATAGTGACAGTCAACAGACACTATACTTTTACATGTATATGAAAAATATTTCAAGAAATAAGTATGAGAAAATGGTATTTCATGAAAGTTCTTGGAGGAAATTCGAGGCAAGCTTAAAATTATTATTCCTCGTGATATTGTTAAAACATAGTAATCAATTTGGCATCAATACATTGACTTTTGTATAGAAAAAAGTATAAACTTCTTCCTACAATTCCAGTTCTGAAAATCGGCACAGTTTTAGAGGACTAGACCTTCAACATGAAATGAAAGACTGTAGGGAATTATGAGGAGAGCCGTGTAAAATCCGTATGGAGTATAAACGCAAAAAGGGGAAGGGAAATATTTTAAGGATCACAAAATCTCATTTGACCCATTTTCTGACTGGATATTTTATATTGTAATATTTAATGAAGCTTTACTTAAAATGTAAATGAGTATTCTACTATAGTTATGTAGGTATAATGTGTATATATTATTTTGACACTTTTTGTCTTATTCAGAACAAGATATATTTTTGGAGTGTTTTCTTATTTTTTGTTATTTTGATAGCATGTAATTTTTACATATTTAAATTTTTATTTCTCTTTCTTTAAATGGCTTGTTAAAACAAAAGTGCAAACTAATTTCACTTGTTTTTATCTTGCCGAGTTATCTGATAATACCATTTTTAAAATGGTCTAAAAGCTTTCCCCCTGACCTGTCGTCGGGTTTCTATTAACAAAGAGTTGCCGCTATTCAGACAGGTAATAAACAAACATAGTCAACTTGATGTAAATAAACACACTAAGGCCGTAAAAATGTGCATGAGTTACAAATGTGTATTTGTAAGGAAAGCCGCCTCGTATGGTATCTAAGTGCAAGGCGTATTTTATGAATGGGTTACAAAAGCGCTATCGGTTAACCTTACGGGGCCCAAAACTATGTATGTAAATGTATAATTATTATAATAATTATATTAAACACATAATATCTTATCATTTAAAACAAATACCTAATAATTAATAGTGTAAGTAAATTGCAATGTAAAATAACCATAACTATGTTTTTAAAATATTATATTAATTGTAGTTCTCTGATGATGGTGTAATAAACCGAAACGCTAGAAACAAATAATAAAATTAATTATACCTCACCGAAATCCCCACAAAAAAATTTAATATTACATGTAGAGAGCGAATTTTAATGACCTCGAAGTCATTGGAATACGTAACATTTATAAAACGTCTACCTATATGAATAACACGTAGATACGTAGATAGTGTGAAATTAAAGATCAGAGGTTAACTGTTTTAAAATGTCTGGTTCAATTTTTGCAAAGGTGTATTAGTAGGCACTGTGAGCAGTATAGCAATGTTCAAGTGCCATCGAGAACGATACTAAGAAACAAATATTTATCACAGAGATGTGACAATATTAAACAAAAAAAATTACAATACATCTAGATAGCGTTGATGAAACCACCAATACTTGTGACTAGAAGGTTACTTCTTCTCACCTTCTTTGGGTATTAAGCCACTGTCCTATAAATTAAAAAAAAAAACAAATATATTTTCCACGAATTTTCAAAAAAAAAGTTCGTTTCAAGCGTTAGAGAATAATTTAATAATACCTGAATTTCATCGTTTGCGTCCAAGTAATGACTACGTTTTAGTTCATGATAATACTATCACAATTTTTGAGGTTAAATATACCATCAACTGATCACCTGCAACACCAAACCACTGGTCAAAAAATTTACCAGATCTGAATCCTCTAGATTACTGGAATATGAGTGTTACAGGAAAAAGTCAAAAGAAAGAATCGTTCGCAAATTTAAGTTAAAAAATAATTATGTGGCCAGTATATAATAAATATGTGACCAGAAGTATACATTAATTTAATTATAAGAGCAATTTAACAACTTAGAAGTACATTCAGAAATAGTACTTTTACCTTTAAAGTTGTTATAAAACATATACCTAAAACATGTATGTAGGTGTATAAAACTATGGTTTTTGTAAAAGTTAGCAAACACACATAAAAAAAACATGTTTTCGAGATCTGAAATCAGTGCGGATTGAAAAAATTTATGTTAATGCCACTTTTTCGCCGTTTTATAACAATTTTTGTCAAATCTTTAAATCGCAGATAAGTATTATGTTGTGTAGTAATAGTAAATAAAATAAATAATTACAAAACACTTTTGTAATTATTTAATTTTAAATAAACACAAAATAAACTTGTTTGATTTTCACAATTTAATTAACTCATGACAATTGTTTCGCCACACAGTGGCTTCATCAGATGGTGAGTACAAGACTTGTTTATTTGTAAAATGAATTTTCATCAAGTAAGTAAGGTAGAATCAATCAACTATTTAATTTTAAAATGGATTTTCACACAGTAACGTCATCTTCAATCAACTTTTAATATATAAAATAACTCCTGTTTCCTTAAAAAAAATTTGTAGTTAATCTGTATTTGTATGCCCTAATTTACGGAACAGGCCCGTAATTTTTACTTGAGTGTCCTGGAAGGGCGTTATAATATGAATGAATAAGAATCAGAAATCAAGTTTTACAAACGTTTGTGGTTCTAATCCGCCCTTACAGATGTCTATGAGAAAATCACACACCAACATAATAAACATGAAGTTTATGACGGTGTAAAATCATATTTTAGTGCTTGGTAGGTAGTAGACTCCAAATTCAGTGATATAAAATTGTTTGTCTAAAACGTCACCACCCCATTACTAGTAGTGTTAGTAATAAAATCAAGCCCATAATAATTAAATGAATATTAAATTATTTATGTGACACACGTCTACAAAAATATATAAATAATGAAACTTACAGTTGCAGAATTAAAGATAAAACCCCAGGGTGGGTTTATATTATTTAAATTGTATGAAAAATTCTATTAAAGAAAAAAAGTGTTGCAATAATAAATACATTAACCATGATAAGTTATTTTAGTCCATATCCAAGAGTTATGTGATCTGCTTCTGTCATAAAAGTTTCCAACAACTTTTGTTTTTCTGAAGTGTTTCGTCGGCCTCACTCCACTAAACAAGAAATTGTGTCAGTCAGAGAAAAAACGTCATGGTTAATATTTATATCGTAGATCATATCATGTAGACAGACGTTCATTAATGTCGGCTTATATAATTTAATAATTTGATACATGAGTTCAAAGTTCATGCAATTATTATTATTGATTGTACAAGTAAAAATTGCAACCGAACCTTAGTCTTCTCATTGAGCCAATAATAAGAGACAATGCAATGCATTTTCTCCCAGGTCAGGCGTCAGTGAAGGGTGCATGGCGTCGCATACCCTTTTGTCCTGACCCCTTCGTGCCAGAGGCGTAACCTGAATTTCGTTTTGAATTATATAGAGCAATTACTGAAAAAGAAAATTTGAGAAAGACATTCGCTTTGTTCAACAGAGGAAAAGGGCAACATATTTCATCATTATTTGCATTGTTTTTCACTTTTGTAATTTTTTATTTAAAACGTGTTTCCAGTTAAAATATAAAGGCCGATTCTCATTAGAAGTGCCGGGCACGGTCCAGTCATGACTGCCCAGATCGCTCTTACCTAAAACCACGTTTCCGTTCTGATTACACGTGATGGTAAGTCAAGCAATATAAAATACTGGTCCGTGACGTCTAATGAAAATCGGCCTTATGAATTATATAAACAGTATTATATGAGTGCTAATCTTGTCGAAACTAAGGATGTGGTTCGATTCCACAATAAGCAGTAAGTCTCCATCTTCTTTCCCAACAAGTATCTGATTTATAAGGATTGCGTCGATGTCTTGGAAAATGGTTTTCAAATAATTTCACATATTAAATTTCTTTTGCTTTGATGTGACACAAAGTTCATAATCCTCGAGGTCCTCTAGAAATGGCCCATTTCCGAGGTACGCAGCTTTAAATAGTTGACAAAGTACCTTTGATTTGTACCGTTATAATCCGACCATTAAAGTGAAAGTTGTCGTAATCGCTCATTCCAAAGTAATTATTTGAAAACACCGTATTTTTGTCGTGCATTCAATAAATATATATAACGGTTCATAGGTAGGTAATTACAAAATTCTCAGAAAAAATCCATACCCTGAATAAGGCCACAAATAGAGGGCCACTTTTGTTATAATCTGTTGCACCGAATAATCAGGTTATATTCTGTTACAGTCATACTCGTTAATCATTATTCGGTTTCTGAACATTCCGCGCAGAATATGTTATCAGCTCTTGCATTTTTTTAAATCTCCTATCTAGTGCTTTTGTCGTTGGTAGGTTGGTAATGTTAGTATTACCTACACAGCGTGTCTCAAGACCTTTTGCAAATTGGGCGTGACTAGTAACAAAGGGTTATCTCTGCTAGTAAGTGGGTCATTGTGCAATTAAATAAAGTCTAAGTTAGACCCCTCCTTTAGCCAATAATGTGTGTGTAAGGCGTGTCATGTGTTGTAAATCGCCGCCTTTGCGACAGACTGAAAAGCTGGGGAGGGGCGAGACTAGTTGATGATATTCACGTGCCCACATGACTCGCTGATGAGACTGGTTGATTCTGCTGCGTAGGAATGTGCGCATATGTACAAAATACATATTGCAGAAGCTCTTGAGACACGGTGTATATTTAACTTACTTCAGTGTCTGACAAACCATAACCGGTACAACGTCTACAACATAACCTAGTTTAATTCTTGCATTTTATTTTGTGTCCAATGTTCAGTTTTATTGTATGAATGACTTCTGGAAAACTTTCCGAACTATGGTTATATTTCTAGGAATTCGTAGCCGACGATAAATTTGAACAATGTTTGCATACCCAAATACATTTATATATTCAGCAATAATTTTCAGTATTCCGTACTTTATATAACCGTGTCTTAACATATCCTTAGTTATAAATAAATAACAAACATATGAAATGAAAATGTTTCAAAGCATAAATAATGAACTCGGTTGAATTTAAAAAGACAACTATCTTTGGTTACGCTCCTGCCTCTAGTACCCTACAACGTCGCGGCGGAGAGTATCCCACTTCTGAGCTGTCCGTCTCCCGTCAGCGTCAGCGTCATGCCGCCGATCGATCAGTCTGTGGCTCAAAGCAATGCACGCTCAGGTCAAAAGACGTCTGCCCGGGCAGCGACAACACCCTGCATTTCCACCCCCCAAACCAACCCCCCCATGTGACGGACGGACAGCCCGTCACAGGACATTTCAATCTCCCAGCAGCGCCGGTTCACCTCCATCCACCCGGCTGATGTCGACCGCCTGGACATCTTTGATGTTTTAATTAGTTTTCTTGATTCCTTTCCTACTTGTTTGTTGCTCGATTGAAGGGAGCTTTTGTTTTCTTTTTTCTTGATACGCTATCGGATGACAATACAAGACTCGACATTTTTTACCATACCTAAAATGTTTGTACTATGTACAATAAATAACTGTAATAATGTCATTTTGGCAGTGTTAGAGAAACGATCTCAACAAAAGAATATTCATATGATGCTGAGAACAAACTAAATGTTAGAGCCTACTACTTAAATAATAAATTAATAATTGAACAATTTAAGTGACAATCAAATCAACAACCGACAGCGTCAGTTAATATCTTTATATTGTATTAATTTATTACGATGAAAGATTTTGTGTTATTCTGTCATGAAATATACATTTCCAACCCATTTAAATAGTTCTGAAATTGATGAAAAGTCGACTATGATCGAAATTTTTCTATAAACCGTGTGTTTTCCTACTTGTTAATAATTAATTTGTATTTACAATTTATTATCTATTATCTAGAATTTAAGGTAATTACAAAAAAATGCACCTTTATTTTCTGTACTTCAAATGTAAATAGTTATTTTATTTTATTTATTTTATTTTATATTACACCACCAAACAAAACAAATTCCATTTACAGGATGGGAACAATACACAATATTAAATACAATACCGTTACACAGTTTACGAAGAAATGACATTGCGAAATATTCCCTTCGACTTTCAAGTGAAGTTAGTGAAAATCTGTCTAATAGAGCTTTTTGTGGAAAGCCTATGACAGGATATGTACCATCTAGTTTAAACGACAAAAATTTCAAAAATCTACGCTGCACTGATTTAACGTTGTTTGTGTGTACACTATACTGTGGATTCCAAATAAGGCATACAATAATGTGTTTAAATTACCAGATCTCTTATATGCTCGCCATGTTTTTTTCTTTAAGCCTGATATTTTTCTTTATATCTGCGTTAAACCATGGTGGAAAGCTCCTGTTACAGAAAGTTTTATTTTTTTGGAACATGATTTCCAAATATATCATTTAATCTGTTATAAAAAAGAAGAGCAAGCACCATCGACGTCATCAAATTCAAGTAAAAAGTCCCAATTAGTACTAAGAATTTCAAGATATATAGATACATAGAAAATAGAACATTCAATGGTACTTACTCAATTTTATAAATTTGGATACAACATATTGAGATAATAGAAGAAAGTTACACATTCAGTTACTCGTCTAGGCATGGATCTGATGACATGATCGATGTCGTCTTGGGGTATCTCATCCCATGCTACCCGTATTTCACGCTTCTAAAGTTTATGGGGGATGAGATAAATTTATCAGTCTTCTACACTCGATATCCCATACATTTTCAATATGCGAAAGGTCCGGAGATCTCGGTGGCTAAGGTAGAAACACCTTGGGAATCTTTAGAGTGGTTGATAGTTACCCTTGCCACTTGTGAACGGATATTATCTTGCTGAAAAACAACACCGGTTCCACAATACCTTGGATATAACGATGCACGGTCATGTTGCCTCAATCACCATATTCAATAACTCTCCAAACCAGTACTACCACAATTCGATGCACGGGTATTGCCATAGAATGTGCCTGACCATCATGCATAACCAAGCAAATGCGAGACTCCTCACTAAAGTTAACCCCATTTGAATGCACTCATTCTTTGCACCACTGCAGTTGTTGGCATCGGTGAGCAGCCGTAAGAGGTAGCACCAAAAGGAATACAAAACGTCTTATTCGATAGTACACATTTCCTATTGTTCCCATTTTAAAATGGCTGTAAAGCAACAATTAACTACACACATGGCTGCTACTAAAAGAACTCGAGTATCAGAAGCGAATGCCGTGAAATTTCGTACTAGTACGAAGTCAATGGTTTTAAATACTTCCGTCATTATTCTGGTAGCTACTCTGCTATATTTAATAGTTCCGAAAGCCCATATTTTTTCACTCAGAGCTATACGTATTTGCCTCACCTCAGTCGACAGTTTCTTGTAATTTTTGCTAGAGGTAAACGACAATCACATAACATTAACATTTGTCGCCGATATTGCCTGCGACAAAGTTGGCGGCAAATGTTTCAGAAAATTCTAAATATTAATAATAGAGATTTTCCATTTTCTCAATGTCTACGAAAACTGTATTCATAAACACTATAACAGGAAACTCAAGTTTATGTATGTCACGTGATAAACTTCTTATGTGACATTACTTGATAACCTCCGGAGTAACAATGATTATTAATATTATTAATACACCGCATCGCATTAAGGTACATCAAAGTATATTATTCATAGCGTTAAAAACATCTGGTATTATGTTGCACAATGCATTTACCAGGGGATAATTTTTTGAAAGGGTTATTTTGTAGCCGTGTCAGTTATTAAATACTGTCACCTCACGCAGAAGCGCTTCCGAGAGTCGGTGAGGCGATCAATCATCTGTCAGAACCTCTGAATTGTCTCATGTTGAATACACCTAGGCAATAGTTTCTCCGTCTTTTTTCTATTCGCACGAAGTTCCGTGTGACTGGTTCAGTCTAAAATAAAGAGGTGTCTACTATGATAGAGCCAATTTATCAGGTGTCAGGGTGACAATGGTCATCAGTCTGGTCGCGTGACGTTTTAGAACAACTGCAACCCACTATCTGCTGTCCAGTAAATGCTATTTTCACCATTGTTGCCTGACCCCACGACATAAATACAAACCACGATACAAATAGATGTTCTTCATTATGTATTATTGTTTTTTCTAGCTCTGAGTGGCTGACATTAACATGCTTGTAGTGTAAAATGTTAAGTATTTGGGATGCGAAATTTCATTTACGGACAAAAATTCAACAATACTAAATAATCTGAATCTAGAGCAATTAACTGACGAAACTATTATGCGGTACGTATATGTAAATTGGAAGATATATTTATTTACTGTCTGATTCTTCCTACTATAATGGCGCAGAAAAAATATGTTAGCTAATGAATTCTGAAATGTTGCTATTTGTGAGAAATTACACATATCATTAATACGAACAGTTGATATATTTGTATCTTCTCTACGACTCCATAAATGGGTTGCTTACATGAGGATACTTCAAGATGCTCACCGGATGGAATAAAGCAACACAATAGTTGTTTTGTTGTGTTAATCAGTATTTGTCAACTTTTCACATTAATAACAAATGTGTTTTGTAATAACTGGTACAACACCCGGTTGAGAATTTATGAATAACAGAGAGAAAATTAATAGTATTGGGTGTTATTGAAGTCAAAAGATATTAAATGAGATAGGCAAACACAACGATGTGAAGCTGACGATGTGAATGTCAACTAAAGACGGTTTGTCTTCTCTAAATATTATACACGAAATTGAACAATATGCTGAGCAATTTGTTTGATTTCTAAATCATTCAATAGTAATATAAAAAAAAGTACCGATGGCAATGTCGATTATTCTTCTGGCAATCCATTTTGACGAATTGTCATAATAGAATAACAACGAATCAAAATGGAGCATCTGATTTTTTTACCAGTGTTGTTTGTTTCCTCTTTGAAAAGCTACAATTAGGCATTTGTACTCGCTCCAACTCTCCAGGTTAGTTCATACGACAGAATAGGTACAAAACGCACCTTTTTTTTTGTAATCCCTCGGGTGTGTTTTCTTCACAGTTATCTACTAAGGTTTTCATCTCACTGTAATTTAAAAATGACAAACTTCTATTTATTTTTTCTTGGTTTCCTTGGAGCTATCGCTCGAGCTGCCGTCTTTCGAGTTTCTAGCAGCTCTGGTCACTTTGACTTCCAGTTGTTCAAAAGTATTCAATGTTATACCGTATTCCGTGAAGTACTGTTCCATAACCATATTCGCAGTCACGTTCCAAATAGTTTTCACCGTATGTTCTTTATATGTTCTCTATTTCGCTTCCCCATATGGGCAACTTGGTATGTCCATCTACTTGAAATATGCCAAAAACGATATTTCAATTATATTAACGCTGTGCGTTTTGACATTTCAACTGAATTAATTATCTACCAATAGTAATACTACAAGTGATCGAATTTTTGCGATAATTCTGTTAATTTATTGAGAAACGAAATTTGTAGTTTCACAATACCATGAGTTCTTATCACGGTGTTGTCAACACGATTGAGTTTTCAATAAAAGACAGAATTACAAAAAAAAATGCAAACCACAAGCCGTATATTAATAGATCAATTTCAAAAAGAAATTAACAGGTTTTTCCAATTCGAATAACATTTTATTTTCACAAACTGCTTTCAGATGAATTGCTTGGACTTTGTCGTGTTCTTCAGTACATTGCTTCTTATTTTCTCCTCGATAAATTCAACCGAATCTTTTCTAAATCTACTTATTTTGTATTTTAAACTGTTTGAATGTCAAAGTGACAGGCGTACGTTACGTTTAACTTTTCTATCCAAAACCTATTCAAAATGGAAACATTCGTGAAAATACCGAATTTGACTGGCGATTCAGATTATACTCAAATTCGGCTTATCGCGAACACCAACTTGACCAAAGCTTCGCATTGGTTTTTCAACATGTGCGTGAAGTAATCACTGTAGTTCTTTGAAGATTGATGGCTATTGGCATAGTCAACATATGAGGGAAATATTTCAAACTCATTGGTTGTTTATTACAAACAAATTGTAACTTCATTGGTTGTTTGACATGCGCGTTAAACTCTGTCTTATACCACGCGACTTTGTATGCGACAAATGGAGCAATATTCGGCGCAGAACGATTTATTTGGGTTAAAATTTTGTAGCTGAATGTACGGTTATTTAATGCATTTTAAGATGCTCCATTCGACCATTTAGCTAGATAAGATTTTAGTTAACCTATGACTGGAGTTCGCTCTAGAAAAGTTTGTACATAGAGAAGTAGAAAAGAACTATACTAGTTCTAATAAGTGTAGTCAGTAAAGGAATGAAAGTTGGTGCTTTGTAATGCGTATAACAGTAACCGCTTTAGTAGCCTAACTTGCAGTCCTTTTTTTTTCCTTACGGGTTGCGGTTTTGACTACCCGCTGTACTGAAGCTTAAGCTTATTGTACCCCATAGTCTCATAACTCCATAAGACCCGTTCTATTCCAGAAGGCGAGTATACAGTTTATGGGAAGTGTGCTAGTCTCATTGCCGTTAGGGCTGGGCATTCGCATAAGATGTGGTGGGGAGTTTCTTCCTCTTCACCACATATCCTACAATCTGGATTGTCTTTCACCCTCATATTGGTTAGGTGTTTGTTTAGTGTGCAGGGTCCTGTTAATATTCCCACTGCACACCTCAGCTGTTTTCTGCTCAGCTTTAGCATTTCGTTGGCCCTTGCTCTAGATATTTCTCCGATGAACAAGCGTGACTGCCTCATTCCCGGTATCTCTATCCAGTGCGAGTAGTGTTTTTGTCTTAATAGTTCCTTTACCGATCCTTTCGCGGTGCTATAAGATACCTCGCAGGTCGGTTCGGGACCTGTTAGTTAGAATTGATTTAGCGCCTTTTCTGGCTAGCATGTCTGCTTTCTCGTTCCCCGTATTTCCCTGGTGTCCTCGTGTCCACTCCAGTTGTACACTGTTGTGTTCTATAAGTTTCTCCAGGGACTCCAGGCAGTCTTTTACTGTTTTAGATCGTATTTCTACTGCTTCCAGAGCTTTGAGGGCTGCTTGGCTGTCAGTGATGATGCGGATTCTCTTAGTTTTGTATGCCCTCCGTATCATTTCTTGTGCACAGACGTCTATTGCTGTAATTTCGGCATGGAACACTGTTGCGATACTTCTAAGGTTCAGGCAGTCCTTTACTGACTACACTTATTGCAACTAGTATAGTTGACACTTTCCATTACTGAAAAAAGATCCCGACACAAACTCTTCGGCCTCCTTCCGTTGCTTTCCTTCCTTCTTTCTTCAGATAGTAGTGGCGGTCGGTGGTTAATAACTGGGTATAATCGCCTTAATAAATAAGCACCTTCAAATACTCGATGCGAATGGCAATTGTAGATTATGTGGAGGTGAGACAGAAACTTATAGGCACATCTAGGCGTAAAAACTTCGTCAATAGTTTCTGAGGATGGCACATTTAAAAAATGCTACCTACCTAAGAACCAGTGACGTTTTAGAAACTATTGTACATTTAAATTGACGGATCAACAATAGACCCTCAGAGGTTTGTGCTATAGTAGGAAAACCAAAACACAAAGTATGAGAAATAATAAACACAAAGTGATGTGCATTGAGAAGGAACAATATAATTAGGAGTTCATTATTAATAGTGGTGCAACAATCTTTAATATAATTAGGGAATGACGTTTAATATTAATACAAACTGTAATATTATCTAATAGAACATCCGACGCTCTGTTTATTTGCACATGCTGGAAACATAAATAAAATGTAGGATTATTTATGGATACACATCGATAAAACCGCATTTCTGACAAGCTTGTTGCAAAGATGCAACTTTCTTATAAGAAACTATCGATTCAGCTTTTACTTTCACAGGTTATATGTCGCAGTTTTACAACCACAAAACTGCGACTTCTTATACTTTAACTCACGTTCTCTCGGGGTTGTCAAACCGTCACGATTTTTGTACAATTACTTACAGCGTTACTCGCAAAGAAAAACAAATACAAAAAACTAACGAAATATTATTCCATTTTATATTTGTATAATTACAATTTTCCTCACACCTTGGAATTATAAAAGACGCGAGGTAATTTTGTGGGAAATGTGGCAGCATTGCATGGTTTGCTGCCCGTGTTCCCATTCGAAGTAGTTACCAAGTGTCCGTGCTGTCGTAAGATATTTTATTACCCGCTAATAGCAGATCCCCAGTTTAGTTTATCTCGAAAATGACAGGTTCTAAAGCAATTTACCAACATGGTTGTTATGCTATTTAATTATTTTACCTTAAACATCCCATCGACCCTCAAACATTTTTGAAATTATTTTTGTGGGTTGTAAAAATTGTATCAGTGGCGGACTCCTATTACTGTGTCTTTCTCATTTGCTAGGTGATAAAAAAACACACATTATTAGTCATCGAATAATTCACATTTCGTATTTCGTTGATTTGGTACAAATCAAATTCATTACTTTTCAGTAAAAGTAAGAAAATTTGTTGTTGTGTCAAATGCGTTATCGAGACAACTGATTGATTTTGTTTATACTGCAAAAAAACTATGCGTAATACAGTTCTATCAGATCAGATGAACACATCTCAGTATTTCGGCATTCAAGATACGTGTGGTAGTAGAAGTTGTGACAACTGATTGGCTTAAATTTGTCGGGTGGGAAATATTTCCATTTTTGGAGACAAACACAGTACGTTCCTTGAAAAAACGGAATATGCTGCCCCTCATTCAACAATGAATTGAAATTTCGCGCCAAACGACGATGAATGGAAGCAAATTTTTTTTACCACCTGTTTATGCCGGTTGGGCCTGAGGCAAAGCAGATTTCCGTGCCAACAAGAGCTTGATAGACTTCTTCCGTACTGATTTCCGGGTCCTTCAAGTTATTTCTGACAGAGAGCCTTAGAATGTGCAATTGTTGGAATGATCGCGGCATTTCGTAATTTCTCTTCCTAAAAGTTTCAACATCCAACAACAGTTATATTCGGTCCGTTAACAGTAGACAGTAATATGGCTAACACGGGTCTATTAGAATCTACAACAAATTTTTTAGGCGCAGCAAAACCACTTGAAAATAACTACATGTATAGTTTATTTAAAACTTATTTGCGACATAAAAAACTTCGGCTTCTTTGGCGGCGGTAAAGACATCAAAGAAGCCGACGTTGTTTATGTTGCAAGTAAGTTTGAAATAAACTAAAATTCATGATCATATAGTTTTGCCATATCTAAAAAAAATTTTTGTAGTCTTCTGTAGATCTCTAGCTAGCCAAATTACTGTCTACTATTAACGAACCGAGTATAGCGAATTTTTTAAAACACGTTACTTCTCACCCACCTTTTCAGTCATAAACGCTCGATTCCTAACTAAACAAACAATGCTGCTTGATGATACGCATCAATGTCAAATATTGAATCTGATGTTGGCATCTTAGCCCGGCTACTATGTGCTAGACTTGAGGTGTTTTGCCAGATGTGATATTTACCACACTTGAATTCTAGAAGTATGCTGTCTAGCCGACTGCTCTTTGATATGTACAACATATCAAAGAGCAGTCGATTGGTTTTCCCGACACCACTTGTGGTGTTAATTAACCTTTCGCAAGGAATAAGTTTTTTGTGGCATTTGCCGATGTCTATCCTGTAGATTAAAAGTTTCTTATCTGCGTCCATCCAGATTTGCAGATTTAGTTTCGTTTTTAGGCTACTTTGATGTAACCTGTATTCTATACAGGATGGATGCATGATATCTGAGATATTGTTCAGAGAGAAAACGTAGTATTCTGCTTACATGACACATCAAACCTCATTCAACCACGATATATAACTCCTGCATGTATGTACCCTAGTAGCAGGTCAGCATATCATCTCTTCATAACTCCCTTTCCATTTAAAGTGTCCAAGTTGTACAATTATTTAGACCGCCTTGTAAACAAAAACTCACCATGTCTACGTAGTCAATTGCTGTTGTGTCGACATCTATTAGAAAATGTGTCCAAGTTACTTGATCAGTTATTGCTGATGTAGGAATTAGTAATTTTCGTAACACTCTGTTTTTGTTCTAGATGTGACATTTATTATTAAGAGATTAATAACTTCCACATCTAAAATTCGCAGATTATTTACTTGATCAATTTTTGTGACGATTTATTTTGGGTTCCAGTGAGCTGAAGTTTTAGAAAAGTGCTTGATGTTTTTTTAAAAAGCATTTAAATTGTTTTTTTTAAGGCCGATTTTTTTTCTGTTTATTCTATATTCACTTTGGTTTTATTAGGTATTTAAGTAATATCTGTATGCAGTTATTTATTTTGATGCCGCATGATATCAGCTGCAACAATAAAAATATTAAGATCCTCATTATTATTATTATTATTATTATATCAGATTTTACCATGTACAAATTTATATGATCAGTATTTATTTGATGGATCATACGCCGTTGAGTAGTTTCCTTCCTCTGACAATCAAGATTTCTTAAAACTGAGCCTCACAAATTACATACAGTGCACCATGTCGCTCAGCCTGCTTAATCACGTAATAAAACATCAAATCTCTAAATTCAAAAAAGTTTTATGGTACAAGATTACCACTTGATTATAATCCATATCGTTATTTATGCAATGTTTCCTTCATCATCATTTAATGTCTTTTGTTCACATGGAATGAACCCAATCAGACTTAAGCTTTTAAAAGGGAGCAACAAAAAGTAGATCTGCTTTACCCTAAAATTACGTATCAAATAATTAGCCGTCTGATCCGAGATTAACATCCGCCCAAGACCTTGTTGAATAGTCTTAAAAGCTCCAATATTCTTTTGGGCAAGAAAATGATTATGTTACTGGTAGAATAAAATTGCACCATAGGTGTACTTTTAATTTATTTAACCGGAAGATTAGAATTCGTCCTGTTTATGAAATGAAAAGTTTTAAATACCTATTTTATTACTCAGCAGGTATATGGCTTTTAATAATTCACTGACAATTTTCAAACAGTTATTTTTAAAATTTTGAAACTTAAACCTCTGTGAGATACTGAACACCAATTCTTTGTCAGATGAGTCACATTTTTATTTGAGAGAATTTCTTAACAAGCTAACAATTCTCATTTAGCAAGAGAAAAACCCTCTGAATATTATAGTGTCGGTACTTATGTTTTTTCTTCCAAAAATAATTGCTTAGGTCGTACGTTTCTGAAGAATGAACGTACAGTAAATGCCACAGAGAAAAAATATTGGAAAATGCTAGAGAATTTTTATTTCTATAATATTTAATGCACCGAAATGGTTTAGAAGTTTGTAGTTTGTAGTTATATTCCAGCTTCGTCTTATCTTACGTTATATTTGGACAAATTGGCCTGCTAGATCTCCTGATCTGATTCTATAACTTTAAAAAGTAATTTACATAATAGTAAACCTCGAGATACCCCAGAGGTAAAAGAACTGTATGTTGTTTGCTCGCTAACCCGCGTACAAAAGGCCATAATTAAAGTTTTATTTGCATACTAGATAAGAGTCGTTGGGAAAACTGTAATGGTCTCCACAGTTGGCAAGTTTTCTTATTAATTTAATTAATATTCAAAATATACCAGTATAATAAAATGTTGCAATAAAACGGAAATTATGTTATCTAATCATTAATATAATAAATATGTTTACTTATTTGAATAAAATTTGCAATAACTCATAAAATTACGAATTCCGACAGTTATTATCTAATAATTATCATGATATTAAATAAATAAACACAACCTTGGTATTTTATTTTTGACATTAATAACTTTCTGTAACTATACAGGGTGTCTCACCAGGAACTGCATCGATAGATATAGGGAAAAGTACGTACCAGAAAATTTAAAAAATTTAGGGAGCTACTAACGGCAGTGTGGTCTATCCAACTAAAATAATTACAAGCATGTGGCACTTCCGGTTATACCGGAAGTCGATACTAACTTGCTTATTTTAAATGGAATACCCTATATAGGGTTTTCGAAAAGAGCATAAAATTCTGAGTCAAAAACATACCCTCTGCTTAAACCCAGTCGTTTCAGAGATATTTGACACAAAAAAATTTTGACAAGTGTAATGGTTTACAATATCCTTTATAATTTTTTTTGTGTAAAAGATACTCATTTGTTCTTTGGCGTGCAGAAAGACCATAAGGTGAGCTACGCTCTACAGTTAAAAGAAATTCAATAATAGTATACCAAGTGTTCCATTTTTGACGTTACTTTTTGTAAACATCAAACCGCGAAAACTTGCTTAAGTCAAAAGGAACACCCTGTATTTTTTTTACATCAAGTATGTATAATTAAATTCCCTTTTTTCTGGTATAAGCATTGTGGGGGGTTTAAGTTACAACTTTTCGAAAGATTTGCAATTTTCTTAGAATTTAAAAATATTTAATAAAAATTTTATCAAATTAGCCATGATTAGAAACAATCAGTAATGTCAGTCATTCTCTTCTGTCAAAAAATACCACCGCGTTTAAAATATACCCACGAAGACTTTTTGAAATTGTTTATTGTTTATGGAGAATGTGATAAAGTAATATCAAGAACTTGTAGTACATTTGCTACTCGATATCCACAAACACAGAAACCGTCACCAAACGCATACTGGATAATTTTAAAAACTATGGCTCTGTCAAGGCAAGAATTCAAAAGCGGAAGCCTATTGTTGGTGACGAAAACGTAAAAATAGCAATTCTGGGATATTTTCATGCATTTCCAATGATGTCATTAAGACAAGCTGCTCTGGAATCGGTACTATTCAAGGATTCAGTTCACAGAATCTTAATTAAACATAAATTTCACCTACTTTCATTCCAAATGGTTCAACGATTGAAAGAAACAGATTTCCTAAGAAGAGACATTTTTTGTGAATTTATTCTAGATAGACGACGATTTTTATTTGGGAAATATTATATCGTTAGATGCAGCTAAATTTACCAAAAATGGACTTTTTAATCGAAACAATTCGCATTATTGGAGTGACTCGAATCCTCATGTGTTCAGGAAGCGAAATTTTCAAGAAAGTGGCAGTTTAATGTTTACTGTGCCATAAGAAACGATAGAGTGGTGGCATCAGAATTTTATCAGGAAAATTTAAACGGTAAGTTATGAAGATTTCTTCTTCTGCTAATATGTATAGTTAATTTTTTTGTTTTTTTTTTAGGTGAAATATCTAAATATTTTACAAAATTTTAATAATAATTATTTAGAAATAATGTTAATGAGAGCCCATTAACAACTATTGAAGATTGTATGCAGAGAGTAAGAAATGCATTTCAAAACTTATCACAGGATTCAATTAGAAGAGCTACCCACCGATGAAGAACTAATCCGAAGGTGCGAAAAATGTGTGGTGTGAAGCTGTGTGAACAATTATTAAATTAAAATGGAATCATGTTTTTAGTTGATTTTATCTTAACTATTTTAGTTTATGCAAAGTGTCTTCAATCCAATTAATACGCATGTTACAGTGTTTAGTGTTATTTTCCGTTTTTGTGGATATCTAGTAGCAAATGTAATACAAGTTCTTGATATTACCTTATCACATTCTCCATAAATAATAAACAAATCAAAAAGCCTTCGTGGGTGTAATTTAAACGCGGTGGCATTTTTTTGACACAAAAGAATGACTGACATTACTGATTGTTTCTAATCATGGCTAATTTGATAAAATTTTTACTAAAAAATTCTTGAATTTCTATGAAAATCGCAAATATTTCAAAAAGTTGTAACTTAAACCCCCACTGCATATCAGAAAAAAAGGAATTTAATTATATATAACTTGATGTAACAAAATACAGGGTGTTCCATTTGACTTAAGCAAGTTTTCGTGGTTTAAAGTTTACAAAATGTTACGTCAAAACTGGAACACTTGGTATACTATTATTGAATTTCTTTAAACTGTAGAGCGTAGCTCACCTTATGGTCTTTCTGCATGCCAAAAAGCAAATGAGTATCTTTTACAAGAAGAAAGTTATAAAGGTTATTGTATATCATTACATCTGTCAAAATATTTTTAAAATGTCAAATATCTCTGAAACGACTGGGTTTAGGCATAGGGTATCCTACACATTTTTGACTCAGAATTTTATACTATTTTCGAAAACCCTAAAATATATAGGGTATTCCATTTAAAATAAGCAAGTTGGTATCGACTTCCGGTATAACCGGAAGTGCCAGATGCTTGTAATAATTTAGTTGAATTGACCACTCTGTCATTAGTAATTCCCTAACTTTCAAAATTTTCTGGTGCGTACTTTTCCCTATATTGATCGATGCAATTCCTGTATATATGGCGAATAATCTCACAAACCGTATATTTCATTCAGGGTAAAAATATATCAAGTTAGTCACAAAAACCTAAAATCACCTCGAATTAAATGATATAATGATAGAAAAGTATACACCTAAGATTTTTTACTGAAGGCAATGTTTGACCCAAAATGTTGGTATATACTTTTTTTCTTTTAAATTAAACTCTTTATTCCAAAATTTGTACTTCTATGGACCTTTTAATATCATGAATTAATGAAGTTTTTAGACACTGTCGGCGCATTTTTAAATTTTTTTAAAATGGGTGGTGATCTATAGCAACTTTTGTCTTTTTCCGCCACCTTAAATCTATAAACCGCTGTTAAAATTTTTCTGTTAGTAATATTAAAAAGCAAAAACAAATAGTTCATCCTAAATACCATATAGATCTAATATATAAAATTACAGGCAATACTGATGCGTATCTTTTTTTTTTATTAATAGGAAATAAGATTATGTAGTTTTATAAAATGACACCAAATAAAATATACGTATTTCTTATTTAATACAAAAAAATACGCATTAGTATTACTTGTAATTTTATACATTAAGTCCATGTGGTATTTAAGATGAATTAGTTATTTTCATTTTTTGTTCTCATCAACAGAAACAGTTTAATAGCGATATAAAGTTTTATATTGATAATCCTAGCGACGAGGGCGTGTTAATGCAGCTTATTACACAAAAATATTTCTACCATATAATGACGGTATTTTAATTGAAAACTGGGGTGTAAGAGTTTTAAACACAGAAAACTGAGCAGTTGATAGTAATTTTTGAACTTTTTATGAACTTTTTTATTCGTAAGCGCTTAGTTTCTAAGATACAGGGTATTGAAGTTTTTATTTAATTAATGTTTTGTCGTGTAATTTTTGCATTTATTCCTCACTTATGGTAGTGGAATCTGAAAAAATGACGAGAAATATGTTAAAAATATAAAGAGGACACGAACCACTTTTCTCTTTGAAGCTTCTACGCATAGATGTAAAAAAAATAAATTATTTTTGAATCACTTACTTTAAATTTCTTTTGAAAAAAAACGTCTCTCGCAAATTTTTGATATTTTCCATTATCTTCCAGAAAACTAATTCCACAAGTGTTTCGTCGCATAAGTCCTTTTTAATTTTTTTTAAACATTTCTAAATAACAGTTAGAACTGACAAATCAATAACCAATAGAGGTTTCTATTTTAAACATTAATTAAAAATGCGTCATTGCCTGTTTATCCACTCTGTATACAGAAATTAAAATTGATAGTGCACCGTAAAACGGGGAAAAAAGTAGCTTCCTTCTTGAAAAAAATTTTTTTAAGGTACAACCACTTGGGACCTTCACAGCATGATAGCCTAGGTCCTTGGCTATTTGTAATGGCCAATTACAACATTTTTTTGGAGGTCAAACTTTTTTTATTACGAAGAATGTCATAAATTTGTCAAAATTAATTTTTCTTACTTTTTCACACATCCCTCATGATATCTCCGGAACCAATCTAGATAATTATAGGTATTTTTTTTTTAATTGATAAAGGAAATGTGGGCGAAGGTCACTGCTTTAATTTCGTTTTTATGGAAAATTTAATTTTTTTGTAAAACTAGGTGAAACTGGAACGTTTACCTTCCTTGCTGCATTTTTTTCGGTAAGCGAAAAACTTTTTTTATTTTAAGGAATTTTGTCATACCATATGTGTATGAAATAAAGCTTACACTTCAAGGAAGTTTTTAAAAAAAAATTCAGTTCTCTACGACTTATAGTTTTCGAGATTTTGTTTTTTTTAAAGTTACGAGTTTTTCGATCCTAGATGCGCCTCACTGCGGCGCCACTCAAGTGTGTACAGTGTAGACTATTGAATACAAGTAATCTTATATTATACATAATATATTGTCATTTAGAAACAAGCTTTTCTTCGTGTAATGTGAATGCGAATGAGTATTATTTTTATTGAGTTTTTACATATTATTTAATGCTTAACAATGGAATGTTTATTTTATGTTATCAGAATTAAAATCAGGTAATACAATTCTGGTAAAATCTGTTGATACTGATGTCCTGATTTTGCTTTTACATTATTACTGTGAAACACCAGATATGTCCCAAAGGAATATATTTATACAATTAGGACATAGTAAGAATATACAATTTTTGTCAATTAACAATATTGTGGCAAATTTAGGAGAGGAAATTTGTAAGAAAGTATTAACGATTCATTGCCTAACTGGTTGTGACACAACTAATGCCATGTATAAAATAGGGAAGAAAACGGCATTCTATGTTTTATATAAAAATTTAAATAATTTAATAGATTTAGAAAACCTTCCTTTTCTGTCAGAGGATAAAGCGATGGAATTAGGGGGTAAAATATACGCTTTATTTATATAAGAATAAAAACAAAAATATAAAATCCCTGAATGAGATGGGACTTAACAACAAGTACAAATCGGCCAGCTTCTGAGCTGCCTCCTACTGACCATGCTTTTAGACAACATTTAAAAAGGTAATAATTATTTTTCTAGTTCGCCCATACCTATTAAAAAAAGAAACAAAACACCTACATGTACTTATTTTCTTTTTAGGTATAATAATATAATAATAACACCACATGAAATTACAACCCTCTTTATCCCTGAAGATCTGGAATGACCTTGTGTGGGAGAGGGCTACAGATTTAGAGACAATGGACACACACCCAATGTCCGAGTATACTACGATTAATCTCTCACAGAAAAATCCCAGTTCCTCGACCGGGAATCGAACCAATTCCAATTCCAATTTAAAACATTTATTGCATATTAAAATACATCACAAAAAACTTAATTAGAATGCCACACTCGGCATTGTACAAACAAAATCGAACCCGGGACCCCGAAGTTTTGAGGCAAGTACATTACCTCTAGACCACGGAGCCAGGTGTCTGTATCAATTAAAAATTTAGTACAATAGCCATATACAATACATGCAGATGGAAGATCCAACTCGATACGGTTGGACATTTGAAGAAAATGTTTGGAAGGCAACTTTTTCTAGTCAAAAATCTGTGCCCGATATTGTAAGGCAAAGTTTGTCAATAAGATGTTCCGACAGGGTCTGTAACAACAGATGTACCTGTTTTGCTCAAGGTTTGAAATGCTGCAGTGAGTGCAAATATGCAAACTGCTGCAACCAAGGAATTGTCTAGATATTTTTAGATTCCGACGTTGACGATTTTTAAAATATTTTTATAACAAGTTTTAAATTTATGTTTTAAAATAAATAATTATTTCGTATTTTTTTTAATTCAATTTTAGGTTTTAATGTATAAATATAATGGATTTTAAATAATGTGCAATGTAAATAATGATAAGTAAAACCTAAGTGCTTATGAAAATAAAATTTATATTAAAGATATGTCAAAAATAATACTTAATAGTATGCACCCACAACATGCATAGCACACTGATTAAAGCACAGTAGAACCGGGGGAGATATCCTGCCCGCAGAAACTTAATTTCAAATAACAATAACTTGAAACGTACAAGTCGTAGAGTATTGCGGTTTTTTTTTAAAACTTCCTTGATGTGTTAATTTTATTCCGTATGCATATACTGTGGCAAAATTCCTTAAAACAAAAAAAGTTTTTCGCTTACTGAAAAAAGTACTGCAAGAAAAATAAATGTTAAAGTATTACCTAATTTTATAAAAAACTAGGTTTTCCATAAAGACTAAATTAATTCAGTCACCTCCGCTCACGTTTCCTTTATCGACTAAAAAAAAAAAAACTTGATTATCTCAATTGGTTCCGGAGATATCGTGAGGGATGTGTGAAGAAGTACGAAAAATTAATTTTGACAGATTTATGACATTTTTCATAATAAAAAAAGTTGGACCTCCCAAAAAATGTTGTAATTTGCCATTTTAGATGGCCAAGGGCCTAATCTATTATTCTGTGAAGGTCCCATGTGGTTGTACCGTAAAAAAATTTTTTGAAACGTTTTTGTCGGTTTTTCAGTGTACTATGAGTAATGTGTAAAAATGATTCAAGGTTAGTAAATTGTGCCTTTTAAAGGGAATTTAAATTCAGGAAGATACGGAAAGCTGTCGATAAATAATTCTTTATTGTGACCAGATTAAATTCGTATTAAATCTATGTTGTGACAATCCTGAAGAGAATTTACATAAAAAAGTTCTATAAAAAATGTATCTTCATTATTATGCATTCTTTACAAAGTTTTTATCGGACTTTTTTTTGAATGGAATAAATTTTAAACAACTACTGTCAAAGAATCTAGTACATATTTCAACGACAACATAGCAAAGAATTATACAACGATCGTTATAAAAAATTAAACAGGTTATGAACATGTTTTAAAAAAATCTTTCTTACTTCAACATTTTAGTTAAATGACCAAGACATGCTAATTATTAGAGACCGAAAACTTAAATTTACTTTATTTCGTGCAAATTTAAAATACGAAAATAATTTAGATTACGGAAACAGAAGACACAATTGTTGAAAGTGTCGACGACCTCGTTGATATATTAAAACCTGTTTGTAGCTTTAACAAAAAAAAAAACTACCTATTAAAAAGCCAACACTTTTATCACTGAATCGAAATTTCATATGCATAGATATGGTCTGTATAAACAATATTATCAAAGAGAATCGAAGAATCAACTATATATATACAGTGTGTTCTGTTTTGCCCTAATATGTTCAATATTATCATTTATTTTGTCACCCCAGCTAGTTTTTTGAAAGATTAGACAAGTGTTCGATTAATGATAGGAATTAAAAAAATATGTATATATTTGGTTCTTGATACAGCAAATTTATTTTCGTAACCTTGCATTCTCAAAAACTTCCCTTGATAGCAAGTTTTATCTAAAAACAAAGTTCTCTAAAAGATTCCTACATTAAAGTCTCCTCCTTGTAATTTTTTACTTATTAACCAATTTCTTTTAAATTCGTGTCACATAAAGATCATGATGACACGACAAAGAACTTTTTTTGGATTTTTCCGAAAATTGCGACAACTTAAACAATATTTTTTTTAGTGTAATTTTGCTTAAAGTTCTTGAAATCATTTTATACAATCGCATCTATGTCCACCAAAAACATATTGTCAGTAGACTAGCATGGTTTTGTATCTAACAGGTCAACTACAACGAACTTAGTAACATTCAGTCAAACAATTTCTAATATTCTAGATGAACGAGGACAGGTAGACGCTTTGTATACCGATTTTACCAAAGCCTTCGATCGCATCGAGCATCAATTACTCTTATAGAAATTAGCAATAGATTTAATTTAAATCTATTAAATTACTTTTAATAATATCTAACAGGCAGACAACAATTTATATTCTACAACGGATATAAATAGTCAATATATAGCCCCTTCCGGAGTGCTGCAAGGTTCTAACCTTGGGCCTTTACTATTTCTATTTTTTATTAAGAGCATAAATTCCGTAAACGCTTGTATATATCTTCAAGAAAACCTTAATATCGTCAGCAAGTGGTGAGGCCTGAACAAAGTTGGTATCAATGATGCTAAATGTAAAGTAGTGTCTTACACAAAAAAGAAAAATTGCGTTAACTACAACTACAGAATTAACGACACAGTTTTAGATAATATACAAACAATTAAAGGTTTAGGTATATATTTTGATTCTGAACTGAGTTTTGTCGAACATATACATATCAAATCTAAAGAGAGAATCAAAACTTGAATACGGATCCATAATCTGGAACCCTTTCTATCTAGTTCACAAAGGCGCGTTTGATCAAGTTCAAAGAAAATTTTTAAAATTTTTATCATTTAGAGACACAGGAATAATCCTGAGAGGGGTATAGATAACAATCATCTAAGCACATTTCATTTTGAAAGTTTAGAGTACCGGCGAATTTGTTCTATGTTACTTTTTCTATACACATTATTACATAATAAAATTGACTGTCCTCAAATGCTTTCTCAAATTAATTTTTTCACTCCAAGAATGCATTCTCGACAAAATTCCACATTTTACACTAAAATCACCAATACATTGTATGTGTCATTATCTTAACAAATTAAGTCAACATTGTGATATAAACCTTTGCACACAAAATCAGCTGGTAAAATATGCTAAGCAAACTTTTAGTACATAATTTTATTGATTGTTCCTTTGCGTGTTATATAGATATAAATTTTTTTTCTCATCATTATTTATATTATTTTACTTTTTTTCAATAATTAGTTTTTATTTTGTTTTCTTAACTATTACTATCACATTATCTTTTTTTTTAAATTTAATTTTCAGTTCCTTTAATTACATCTATTGTAGTAGTAGTAGTAGTAGCTACTTATTTTACTAGGCAAGTAGGCCACAATGGGCCCTTTTTAACTAGGGACCTACAGTTTAGCGTGGACTCCGAACCACGGTCTTCGACTGTCAACTAACCCACCGCCTGGGCCTGCCCGCCTGCACCGCTAGCAGAGTGGCAAACCTCCTGGGTAGGCCTCTTCGACCCTCCACCCGGGCTCGCCTCTCCGCCTGCATCAGGCTAGCGGACTTCCCGGGATTGTCTGTTGACAGCCTACCGACTGTTAGACGAGCTATCGTTCATCCATCCAATTGCCGGACTCGATCAGTGCTGCTTAACTTCACTGATCGAATATCGCAAATTAAACGGATGTCCATACCTCATCCCCTTACATCTATTGTACTTACCTCTATGTTTAATATAAATATTTGTTACTAATATTATAAAATGTTTCGTAGTATTTAAGAGTAATTTAAATTGTCCTGTAATTGGGTGTTACCTGTTGGACAAATAAAGCATATTAATATTATTGTTATTATTATTTTTATCTATTTATTATAAGCATTTGGCTACATAATTTTGAAACACATATATGCTAGAATAAATTTTTAAGTGCATAATTAATAATTATTATGAATAACCGCTTACATTGCCTGTAATCCTTAACCCTCAAATACCTTTGTAACAAAGCCGCACCAGAAACAATAAATAACACGAAATTATACACAAAACTTCTGTTTGTTATCCAAAATTATCAAATATTTACGAAACCTAATAACAACAGACTACAGTGATTAAAATTTCGTGATACTGATAGACTGATCACTTTTTGTTTTGGTTTCAAACAGAGCGTTGAACGTTGTAACAAACCTCGGAATACGAGGTTATTTTATACATTGGAGAAATTGGCAAACTTTGGGAATGAATAAACAAAATTAAATATAACACTTTTTTACCGAGGTATGTAATAGGAAATAATACTGGTGTCTCAGTAAACAATTGCATAACATGAATCGTACACACTAAACATCGATTATCTTTTATGCATACAAAAGTACAAGTTTTAACTCTTGGAAAGGCCGAAAAGTCCAAAATTTAATATTTAAAAATTTCATTTTCATTTAAAGGGACATCGTGAAAGCTTGCAGTTTGCCTCACACTTTCCCGACTAGATATCTCCTACAAACACTAATACGTATTTTTCCTCAGCATACAATGCGACTGATTAAATTATTATTAATTCTAATTTTTTACATCTCATGAAGTTATATTTTAAATAATAACTGCACTTTATATTGCATTATAATTTCCCAATAATCAAAATGCAGGATATTACGAATAAATCTTCTATACATTTTTTGCGTCTTATTAAAGGAATTGTTAACAATCAGTGGTCATCGACAATAATTATTCTACCATTTCTCCGATTACATCAGGTGTTCTACAAGGCTCTGCTTTGGAGCCCTTTTTTTAATTTACACAGCAGACATATTTAAATTTGTACAGTTTTGCCGTATTCAACGTTATGCAGACGATTCACAGCTCGAATACTTTTTCGAACCAAAAAATGTAGTAAAGACGTGAAGGTATCAACAGTGACTTAAATTAACTATCAATTTATTCAAGAAATAACAATTTAAAGTTAAATCCTGATAAATAGAGTTGCAAAAATGCGCCGCAGGACATAGGCATCCGCACCATGATAAGTGTAATAAAAGAAATTAACTAGTAATAAAAGCAATAAACTGTTACAATTTGTAACAATGTTGCACAACTTACCCTCTTATCTAACTTGGTTATCACAAACTAGAAAAGATCAGTTAAAACTATGCAGCATCATGTATGTTTCCATGGTTGTCTCCGAGAGTAATGCTCGATGTGGTGAAAAAAATGCTTATATTTTGAGAACGACTGTTCGACATCTATTAATGTAATACTAGCATACTTAAAATAATTTTTGAACTCACTTAACGGATCTGCAGATGCACCATCAGTACCATCACAAAATTGTCTTAATCGGTGTCTTGCTTTAACACTCGTGCGAAGTTTTCTCCAACGGGCTCATTTTTCACATCACCTATAGAGTGTAGCAGTCGATTTACTTCGTCTACTATTTGCAGTGACTTCGCTAACGACAACGTACTGTTTTGTAGGTTTTGTATGGCGTCATGTAATTTTTTATAGTTCTTGTGAATAGTTTTTAAAGTTGTTTCAACAGAAACATTTTCGAATTTTGTCTGGCTTTCCTTAATAGCTGCAGCCTCGTCTGGATTGAATTGTAGTATCACAGCTTTTATTTGTTGTAAACGTTTAGCATAATAAAAAGCTGCCTCCAACCATGTTCCCCAACGTGTAAGATTCGGCTGTGGTGGTTCAGGAATACCGGGACACTTGCAATGAAATGCGCGAAGACGTTTAGGAGAAACACTTTTTTTGTACGTGCTATTAATGCATCTACCTCTGGAAAATCTTGTCGAATAGTTTCTGCCACAAGGTGTAAATCATGCACTTTACACGTAACATGTACCAACCTACAACCGTGTTCTTGAAGAGAACGGCCTATCAAACGCATTGTCGCGGCACCATCGGTCACAAACACCAACACTTGACTTTTTGACGTGTCAAATTTTTCTAACGTCTCCAGCACCACCCGCGTAATTGTTTGGCCAGTACACTCAGTTAGTTTTTTGCTAGCTAGTAACAGTGGAATTGTCGGTTTAATAGGGTCCAGTACACGTACTATAACATTTAAAATAGATTTTTTTTCACAATTTGTCATCTCGTCAACACATAACCACAGCCGTGTATTTTTTAGTACACATTTGATCTTATTACAATGTGTTCGCTTATAGTTGGTACATTTACTCAACGTTGTGCGACTTGGTAACGTTACCTTCGGATTGTATTTATTCCAGAACTCCTGAAATGGTTGTTTATCGAGTATGTGCAGCGGAACATCACAGGCAATCAGCATTAAGAGTAAATCGAACGTAAACTGTGTATTCGAAGGCACGCCATTTTTTTAGTTTTATATTGCACAGAATTTACGTGACGTTTACAATCACGTTTGTTCCAGTACATCAGGTCTGTCTCGCACAACTTACAAATTATTATAGCACCATTGTAGAATAAATCCGGGAATTTACTAATAATGTTATTCACTTTGTCAGCTTATGGCCGTTTTTTATCCTTGGGCAAGTCTGATATACTTTATGGGTAAATTAATATCAAGAATAAAATACAACAAATAAAATTATCAACAATACAACAGAGAGGGATAAATTATGTTGTACACACCACGAGGCATAACAATCGACTTAAATCAAATGTTGGTCTTTGCTAAAATGGTACACAAATATCGCTTACGTTTTAGGGTATTTCTCTACCTGGCACCGCTCGTGACTTGCGGACCGATTTGCCAACTCTACTGATAAATGTGCCTTTATGCTTTTCTGTTCAAGTAAAATTATAAAAACGCTACTGAAGGTCTCAAACTTAAAATAAATTGTTAAGCACTAAATGTTGTAAATTGAATAAAACAAAATTAATAACACCATTGACTAGAATGACTGAATTCTAGTCAATGGTGTTTGTTTGTATTGTTGTTCCAAATCATGTTTATTTGTTAATGTTTATGTTTAAGTTTTTAGTGATATATTTTTAGAAGGAAAACCTAAAATAAATAGTCCTGAGGATGTGTCAAAATACACGAAACGTCGACTAATTGAAACTTTGGTTTTCTTCTTTCTGCCGACTTTACCCCCACTATTTCAATAAATACAAAATATGAACTGATAGAATACTTGAATTTAATTTACTCCCACCGTTTTAGTTTAAACTTTGTGTTCTATTTAGTTTTAATTAATAAGTATATTTAATAATTTTCACGTGTTCCTGTATTATTTTATACCCACTATGAATTAGGATTATTATTATTATTATTAAAAGTCGTCATTTTACTTTTAAATAATTAGTGATATATTAAGTAATTTTATATGTTTATGTCCGAATTATACAAATTTATATATAAGAATATTAATTGTATAATATTCATATCTTTTTAACAGGTTGAGTTGAGTAGCTTAGGTTAGACTTCGCTTGAGATCAAGTCATATTATTATTATTATTATAAACTCTGTGATTAGATCACTGATCAGCAAATGTGAAAAACTTATAGATTGGATTCAGTGACGTTCTTTATCCAAAATCGAGAGATACACGGAAGAAAACAGATTTTCCAGCTGGTTGAAATTTTCAATTTCAGAATAAACTGTGGCGTTTTCTCGGTTTCTCCACCGCGTGGTGCGGGTCGATATCAGCAGGCAGAGTAAGTGCGTGAGTTGTACTCACAGCACACCACTTATCCATTCATTCGCCCAGGCTCAACACCACCATTCATACTCTATCATGTTTCGGCTGCTTGACTCACTGATAAACCACTTTTCCAGGCACAACCTATCCCCACATGTTTCTACAGGGACAGGTGTAATATTTTCTAGCAACCAGCAAAATTACACACTGTGGTGTTGTTGTTATCACTGGTTACTGTAACGTTCTTTCGAATAAAATCTGTTTGCGGGTTTGAGTTAGGGCGCTGCAAAATTCCAGCCATCCGAATTTGTACAATATGTGTATAGAGTTATGTGTCGTTTTTGAATTGGTGTTATTTTCATATTAAGTTTAAGGCCGGGCAGAAAATCAGGAGCACAATTAAAAAAGTGAGGAGTGGTCCGAGCACTGAACACACTGTGTCTCCGTCAGTTTATTATAAATATTAAAGGGTGACTGCTGAATTCGGTATATGACGACGTCGTTTAGTTTGGTGACGACAGTGTATGGTCCTTCCCAAGGCGAGTGAAGCCTTTCTTTCGTTTTGGATTATATAGCCAAATCAGATCTCCCGCCTGGTACCCTCCTGAATTAGCCTTAAGATCATGACGAGCCCTCATTCGGTCACTTGCTATGGAAATTCTCTCAAAAGAAGCCCCGATGTTATATTGCTTCATTGGACCCTTACTTCTTGTCTGTGGCCCCATTCTTGCCGCGCAAACTTCACATTGGCGGCATCAAGCCTCCACATCTTGACGACTCTTTACCCAGTAGAAACGTTATCTTACTTTTGTCAGGGTTTTGTTGATGCCAAAATATCCGCCAGACGTTCCATTATGCACTTGCTGAAGTACATTTGCCACGTGACACCTGGGGATTACCAATTTCAAAGTAACTTTTCTCCCATCTGGACTTTCTCACGCTCTCCTCAGCAGTCCATCATCTACTTTAAGGGAGTCCCGTTGTGCCCATAAAGCCTTCAGCCCCACTGATTTATTTGAAATATCCTTATAATCGGGTCGGGTTTCTCCTTTTCTCCTTTTCAGAATAGGACGAGCTTCCTTATCGTTTAACTGCGCTTCCCTTAACGACTCTCTTGACCAATAATCCGGAACATCAATCTTAACGGTATTAATTATTTTTACATTTTACTATTTTTCCTCAGGGTGGCAAGGCTTGCAGTTTTTTTGACACAGTTATTTGGAAAGACCATCTGCCATATTCCCCGAAGTACCAGCTCGCCAGTTTTCCTGCGCTTGATGTACTTAGGCGAGATGTTGGTCGCCATATCTTAGTTCTAACGCTGCCTCCAAAATGCTAAAGTTTTGTTGCTATATTGCAGGAATTATTTGGTGCAGATCTAATGCTTCGTTCCTCAGTGCTAATACCAACGCTATTGCTTTCTCTTCGTCGTTCCAATTATTTGGACGTGCAGCTGCCTCTAACTATCTCTTATATGTTGACTATGAACCTTGACCATCCCTGAAGGAAGTGGGTTGTAACCTAGTACGAGGCGATAGTACTTACTGGCCACCCTTCTCTCTTAATTGTTGTTTGAATCGGGATACTTTTTCTTCAACAATACTGACTTTTCCTTCAACTTGACCGACTTTTTCTTTAACTTCACTGACTTGTTCTTCCATTTCACCGATTTTTTCTATAACATCTCCTTTAAATTTTTCAGTGAGCGAGAAAATGGCTGCCTGCTGTTCCTCTAGGCTTCTCTTTATATTTTCGTTTTCCCCCTATCGTCTTCTCCCTTGTTCTTCTTTTCTTCTTTTCGTATTCTTTCTTGATTGCTCATCCATTCTAACAACGATGCTAGTATATCCTATGTTTGTTTCTCCGCCATACTTCTTGTTATTGTCATTAACTCAGGACACGTAAATTAATTCAAAATAATGTTTACTATACTACAAAGCCCGTAAAATGTTGTTATCACGTCTATTTTAATAACGGAATGTTCCAGAAAAATCTCGAAACGGCACTAAAAGGTCTTATTTAGAGTCTATATTACTTTCCTGTTGACGAAATTCACTTATCTCCAATAACTAAAAATAGAATGTTCTAGAACTTCTACGAAATGTCAGTATTAAGTCTTATTTTGAATCTATAATACGTTCTCGTTAACACAGTTCACGTATCTTCTGTGGTTTCCAAATCGAATTTTATTTGATATAACTTCCGTAACCGTAAAAATACTTAGATTAACTGTTAGAAAGAACGCAACTAATGTCACAGTTACGAAACGTTGTGCGACTTGTTAAAGTCACCTTAGGATTGTATTTATTCTAGAACTCCTGAAACGGTTGTTTATTGAATATGTGCAAAGGAACATCACAAGCAATTAGCATTAAAAGTAAATCAACGAACATAAACTATGTGTTGTCGAAGGCACGCTATTTTTTTTAGTTTTCTGTTGCGCAGAATTTACGTGACGTTTACAATCACGTTTGTCCCAGCACATCAGGTCTGTCTCATACATGTTACAAACTATTATAGCACCATTGTAGAATAAATCCGGGAAATCGCGTCTCACAATACGTAGACATGCTTTCCCTATTCCAAACTTCGCCGCGGATGTAGTCAATTTTTATTTTCAAAATAAAAAAATCATTATTTTGAGCAAGTTTTCTGGAATGTTTTCTGTATATATACAATCACCCACATGTACTCTGTAAACTGTCATATTGTTTGTTTCTTGATTTCTAATATTTTTAGTAAGTCTAATTTTTTACTTTTGTTTTCGGAATGAAGTAATTCTACATTATCCATATTTATAAAGTGATTATTTTCTATACAGTGTGTTGACATGCCGGCTATATACGTTCTTTACAATAGACTTTTTATGCTCTTCAAGCCGCTTTTTTATGTTACGTTCAGTCTGGCCAATGTATATAGCGTCGCAGTCACTACATTTTAGTTCATACACTCCTGTCTTTTGTAGTTTTTCTGTTTTATCCTTATTGTTTATTAACATTTTTTCCTAGGTTATTTTTATTTACAGATATTGTTTTGCAACCTAATTTACTTAATTTATTGCTGACTTTATCACTAATTGCAGGTCTATAATTAATACATTTATGGATGATATTGGCGTCTTGTACAGAACCAGCATAAAACTCCTTATACATATTTTTCTTTTGTTTTGTTTTTATTAAATTATCTATGATACTCTCTTTGTATCCATTATTCCTTGCTATTTGTTTTATTGTGTTGACTTCTTTTTCAAAATTGTTTGGACTTAAAGGAAAGGTTAGCAGACGGTGAACAAAACTATGAAACGATGACATTTATATTTAATTTTCTTGGCAAGTTATTTATTTTTCATAGAGCAAGTTATTTATTTTTCATAGAGCAAGAAGGATCTGTATGACCCTCGGGGCCATTTCAGTTAGATCTTACACTGCAATTTAAGATCGTAATAACACCATAACTAAATTATGTTATTTATTCTACCAACTGTGATTTATTCTACCACCTGGTACGACAACAGTACTTCATAGGTATCACAGCATTGGCAATAAAATATCCAATCCCGAAAGTGCCCAATTAAAAAAAATAAGATGCTACTGTTTTTGGGACTGTAAGGGTTGTTCTTATATCGAGGGCTTAACAACAATACGCCAGAATTTTTTATTTGATTGAAATTTTAAAAATAGGTATTTGAATAGTTATTTCAAGAAGATGGATATGATCTATATTTTTTATAAAAGTATTAGAACATGCAATCCTATAAATCATTTTCATTTCGAAAACTTGAACAGTTGCGTGATAAATTAGGTTATTTTCAGTGATGGTGACACAGCTAATGCTTCAATAAAAAAATATATATGTAGACAGATTTATTATTACTTCTAATCGGTATGTTCTGAATTTTCTATTTGCCAATTTAAATACTTAATATAAAATTGTCGCTGAACGATCAGTACTTGAATTTCCGCCCAGAGTTTAGTGTTTAATTAAACAGGGTAATAAGAATAACCAAATAATAAAGGGATAAATAATTAACTAGGGAACGAGTATAGTCTATTATACCTAGTTTATGATATATTATTTACATGATATTTTTTCTCAAAAACTAAATACTTTAGATAAAAAATGAGAACGATTTTTTAACTTCTTTTAACGTCTAATTTTTTTTCCTGATTTACAAAAGATTTAGATCACATTTGTGATAAGATCTCAGCATTCTATAGAGCAGTATGGCTGGAAAATAGTCAAATACATTATTTTAATGACACATATACAGAAGGTGTGCTAAAAATAGTCGCAAAAGCTTATAATGGTGTATCAAAACATTTCTATAGTTTTCCGAGCAGGACGTTATAAACTTACTCTTTTATAACAACGTAATGTAATCAATATCTGTATTGTATAACTGAATATTTTTTAACATTTTAAACGGCTATTCCTTGACGTATTTTCTATAATTAATTAATCAATAATAATTAAAGAATATATATTAAGAAGATACATAGGTGTCAGATTATTTATAAATAGAAGCGAGTTATTGGGGGTTACATTGATTATATTATTTAAATAACAATAATAATTATGCACGTCTATAAAAAATAAAAAAATAATTATTTGGATATTACACAAGCATAATTTCAACCCTTACACAATAACAATAATCTACCTATAGTTTCCCGTAATTTATACTGTCGTTCCTATCTGAATGTGCTATTATAAAAGTTTTAGGAGATAATGAATTAAACACGAAGCTTCAGACACATTTTACCGCAGAAACTATTAAAACAACTACTTCACCTAGGTAGCGGGTGATCCAAATAAGCCTCCCACCCCATTTTCTCGGTTATTTGGAAAGATACGAAAAAAATGAAAAATGCTTGTCGTAGGGTTTTTAAAAAGGAATTCAGACACATTAGAAAAACAACTGAACACCAAATAAAAAAGATGGAGGCCTAAGTTATATTTTTTTTTAATGGAAGTACCCAAATATTTTTCCATATTTGAATAGGGCGTCTTATTCTGATTTCAAATATATATATATATATATATATATATATATATATATATATATATATATATATATATATATATATATATATATATATATATATATATATATATATATATATATATATATATATATATATATATATATATATATATATATATATATATATATATATATATATATATATATATATATATATATATATATATATATATATATATATATATACTTTTTATATAGTATCTTCAGTAAATATTCCGATAATCGATTATTTCCCAAAAGAAAATACGTTGCTTAACAGATATCAAGAAATATTTTCTAGGTGGCGGTGATAACAAAACAACAATTAATATTTTGACAGTTTTGCTCATTTAATAATTCAACAGTTTGCCAACAACTGTTACTTTTGAACGTTGCTTTGTTGGCCAAAAATAACGAAAATGAATAATAATCATTATACTTTAGGAGAAAAATACGATACGGTAAACATATTTTAAAAACAATAAAAACACTTGTGCTGCTCAGCGAGAATATGGACAAATATCCGAATAGGAAATTGCCTGGCAGGAAAACTTTAAGTTGGCAGATAATTTATTAAAACATACAGGAGCAATTCAAAATAAAAAGAAACGAGGAATAGTCAACGAAGATAGAGAATTCAGTATTTTACTCTATTTTCAAGAGAATCCAAGAAATTCAATAAGAGACGCAATGAGGTATATTTGAATTTTTCTTATGGAACCATACAGAGAACTTTAAAAAACATAAACTTAAGGATTATAGTATATTGCCTGTTCAAAAATTATTCCCTCAAGATAATGAAAAGCGGCAACAATTTTGTAGAAATATGATCAACAGGTATGACATTGAGAATAATATATTTAATAAAATATGTTGGACCGATGAGGCATCATTCAACACATCTGGTATCTTCAACAGAAGAAATTCACATTTTTGGTCTTCAGAAAATCCTCATATTTCTGAAGAGATTCAATTCCAAGGAAGGAAATCCATAAATGTTTGGTGTGGAATAATAAATAAAAAAATTATAGGGCCTATTTTTCACGAAGGCTTCCTTAGAGGACCATTGTATTTAGATATGTTAAGAAATGATGTAAATAATTTATTAAAAGAAATGCAATTGCAATTCGATGTTATTTGGCAGCAGGACGGGGCACCACCACATAATATTAATGACGTTACAAATTACTTAAACACAACATATCAAGAATGGATAGGAAAACGAGGAACTATTGCTTGGTCACCTCGTAGTCTGGACCTAACTCCATTAGACACGTTTCTTTGGGGCCATTTAAAAAATATTGTTTATAAAGAAAGAAGCAACAACTTGGAAGAAATAAAGGAAAAAATTAGAATAGAAATACGAAATTTGAATAATAACAACGCTGTTATGGCTAATGTAATGGGAAACTTAAGAAAACGATACGTTCTGTGTATAGAACACAATGGAGGGCACATAGAGAATTTTTTTGTGATATTTTATTATTAATTAACTAGCAATAAATTATTGTTAATTTACTACATTTCTCTAGCCGTTAAAGAATTTAAATATTTTCATTTACCACTCTTATTTTAATGGATAATATTATTTTTAATAAATTATCTACCACTTCAATAGTGTTCTTTAGTTATTTTCTATATTTGTAGCTTTTTTAGTTGGCTGGGTAGCATAAGCGTTTTTTATTTATTTATTTATTTTTTCAATATAATAATTTAACTAATAATTGAGCATAGTTTCATGAGGATAATAAAAAAGAAATTAAATATATGTAAATTAGGCAAAAAGTTAATAGTTATAATAGTTAAACTGTCAAACTAACACTTTTGTTTTACTATCACAGCCACCTAGATAGTATTTCTTGATATCTGTTAAGTAACGTATTTTATATTGAAAAAAATTGATTATCGGAATATTTACTGAAGATACTATATAAAAAGTATATATATTTGAAATCAGAATAAGAAGTCCGATTCAAATATGGAAAAATATTTGGGTACTTCCATTTAAAAACAAGTAACTTAGGCCTCTATCTTTTTTATTTGATGTACAGTTGTTTCCTTTTGAAAAACCCTATAAAAAGCATTTTTCATTTTTTTTCGTATCTTTCCAAATAACCGACAAAATGGGGATGGGAGGCTTATTTGGATCACCCGGTACATGCAAGAAGACATTGGATTCATATTAGTAGCAAGTAGTATTTGAGTTCCGAAAGAATGAAATACGTTGTGCAGCGGTGTAGAGGTTTTTTGTATTGTAACTGGAGAAAATCATTGTTTAAATTTAATTTTTCCTTTCGGTGTTAAAATTTTTTTAAATTTCAATAATTTTTTGCTTCTAATGCTAGTATGATTATTATTTAATCCAATGCATTTAATCCTAGCATGTAGTTAGTAAACAGTGTGTAAAGTATGGAATAAATTCATTATTTCTTAAACCATAAATATTTAGAAAAAAATTCTTAGACACGTCGATTTTTTAATTTCAATTGCGCACTTTATCCTTTATTTTTTTTGGTTATGACGTCATCACTCTTTCCATTATGACGTCACCGATATTTCTTTAAATAGAGCACCCAATTCAATTTTAGACCTTAAGTATGATACATTTTTGGAATTAGCTGTTGAATTCAAAAATGACGAAATATATAGGGTGTTCCATTTAATAAATATATCGATGACGTCATTACCAAAAAACTAAAGGATAAGGTGCGCAATTGAAATTAAAAATCGACGTGTCCGAGGATTTTTTCTAAATATTTTTGGTTTAAGAAATAATAAATATTTTTTCCATACTTTATGGACACACTATATATACAACTGGACTAACAGTTATGCCACAGGCCTTTTCATTATTTGCACTAAAAATTTGCAACAATTTCCACTATAATTGTATGTATTGTATATCCGTAACAGATATGTTGTACAACATTAGAAATTCCGATTTTCGATAATATTCTAAAATATAGAAGCTAAGGTCGGTTGTTCATCTTAACCAAATATGGTGAATCTAGAAGGTTATATTCTCAATCTGTTATTGCAGCAATTAATAAAATTGGAAAATATTCTGATAAAAATTCCATGATCTCTTCAGAACAAAAAGCAAAGTTAATAGGTTTTTTATTTAACAAATTACCACTGTTTTTTAACCTAGAGAGAGGCATTTACTTAGAATAATAATTACAAAATCTGTAGATATTAATTAGTGTTATTGATTTCTTTATCATTAATCCCTTGATTTATTAATCTGTTGTCAAATGGTATTTAAATAATTGGAAGATTTCCTGCATAGTATATTCTCTATAATCTTTACAATTTTTATTTAAACTGTTATTTATTTGATAAATATGACGGTTTAACAGGGATATGGGTTTTTTATGTATATATACTGAGATGAATCACTTTTAAAAATACTATTATTTTAACAGAAAACGGTAGTGTTATTATTTGATAACTTGCCAGTAAAACAGGTGGTGGATCTTGATATTTTTTATCTCTTTGATGGTCATATTTTATTCAAAGTTATAAATTTTCAAGGAACATAATTTTAATGTCCAAGTCGTCCATTATTCCTTGATAAATCACTAATTAAAACTCAGAATAATTAATCAAATCGACATTTTGATTAACTTCTTGCCCTTTCATTTCAAGGAGAATAAAATAAGACGAGCTTATATGAAAACATAAGATGCATTAAGTAGATGCATGTCTTAGCATTAAATTTTTGTGCGTTAGTTGAGAATTCAAACCAATTTGGTGTATTTCAAGGAACTGTACTGGGCGCATACGTCTTATCTCAATGTATACTTAAGCGATATTAGGCCATTTACATCTTTTGACAGTTTTAATTTATGTGCGTTTGCAGATTATCATTGAATTTAAAGCAAATGGTGCTTCATAAAAACGAGTCACATTTCAGTGTTACAAGTTAGGTGAAAATAATTTTAGCCGTACATCAATGAAGAGCATGAAATTGCATTATATTTTTTAAAAATAACATCTGTAACATCTCCGAACAATCCTCCATTCGTAAACGGATGTTTTTCAATATATTTCTTAGCATCTTCACTGGTATACTTCTAACTTCTTCCCTTATATTATTCTTGAGCTCCTCATCAGGAGCTCAAGAATAATGTATGTGGACGACTGATTAGCCCCACAAAAAGAAATCATAAGCTGTAAAACCTGGAGACCTGGCAGACCACGGAATGTCTACATTTCGGGACGCTAAATGTTGCGGAAAAAATTTCGAAAAAAAGAATACATAGAGGCTCTTGCGGTATAATGGCCACATCCTGTTGAAATGATAATTAAACGATATTTTGAGGAAAACGACGCAATTCTGGTATTAAAAGTGTTTCCAGCATATTTACATATCGAGCTAATGTAATAGTCTGCACGACACCATTGTTATACTCGAAAAAATGAGGTCCAATGATGCCAGAGGACGAAATTGCACACCAAACAGTTACTTTAACGCTATGAAGTGGCTGTTGGTGAATTTGTTTTGGATTCTCATTAGACCAGTAACCATAGTTTGGCTTGTTAACGTATCCTGTCAAATGAAAATGTACTTCGTCGGATATCCACACATTATGGATTAAGAACTGCTGACGAAAACGGTCACAGCTAATAAGGACCTAATTTTGCAATTCCTGTACAATCTGAATCTAATATGGGAGGTAATTTATGCTGTTGTGCTATATGCGACGCAAACTGGTGTTGAACAGATTCAAAGACACTGAATGCCAATGAGCAGATCACTGTTATAACTTCTCTAACCCGATTAATGTTTAAATGTGTATCTACAGCAGTTGGTCTTCCTGAAGGCTTTTTCTTACATGCTGAATCAGTTTCTCTAAAGTTTTTAACCCAAAATTAATAGCACAATGAGATGAAACCGATCTATTTCGATCAATGTTGAAGTGTTGTCTAAATAATCACTGATTACGTGTTACAGATCCTTTTTTTTAACTATTGTTCAATAAAGAAGGTACGATGTTGATGTTTCCTGACATTCATGATATTTGGTGACAGCTACTATCTAGATAATAAAAATACTTCTTCATGCTCTTCAATGATGTAGTTGTTTTACTAATAAAATTATTTTTACCAAACTTGCACACTTTGAAATGTGACTCGTTTTTATAGTGCATCTTCTATTTATGAAGATATTGTGCAAATTTTACGAAATCAAGAGCAAACCATTTTAACCCAGACATCGCTATTAGCATAAATATTTCTTTAATAGTAATACCATAACAACGGCTTGCATGTTTTTTCTGTAGGTATTATTACACTCTTCTATCTATGCTTTCTTTAAGATGATGAACAATCGTGAACATTTTCGATGTAATGTCAAGATTTCAGCAGATCTTGAAACTTTAAATATCAGATCATAATAGACGAAAGCAAACTACCTTTCTGTCGGTATGTCATTCATTCATTATGTACGTATTCGAATGCTTGTACCGAAATCAAATTTGCTAAATAATAAGTTGTTTAATTTCCATGACCGATTTGCTCAAAATCTTAAAGGAACAGCATTTGGTATCAACTGAAAAATACAATACGTTGGCTGAAGAGTTTGCAAAAATTGCAAAACAGATCTTCCAGAAACATGCAAATTTCTAGCGTATCTACCGGTTTCCGCAATTTTGAAACTACGATTAGGGTTAAGTTTAAAGAAATGTATAGATATAAAATTTATCGCTCCAAACTCTGGATCCGAAATTGTTAAATCGGCACAAACAAACCGTATTTGCGATATAATCAATTTTAACATAGCAAATGCAGACAAATAATCTATTGCAACTAGACACCGGACAATTTCCGTGCGTGCAGGGCCGGCACACAATCATTTGTACGGAATAATTAAAATACAAACTTCCAATGTGTTAATATTTCATGAAATATCCGGTGCAACATTAATTTTCTGTTACACACAATACAGTGTACGCACATTCATCGATCCGAAAATGATGGAACCGATAAACAATTTTCTGCAGTTCAACTGTCGACAAACACGACCAAAAATGCGACATTGTTGTTACTACATACTACGACGTTTCAAGGTAGGCTGAATAGCGAATAAATACGGTCCAGATCTTGCTGTGCGTGGTTACTAGGGCCTTTTTTTTCACCTCTGTATAAGTTACTGGTAACTAACTAGATGGTTAGAATGTGAATATAGTCATAAATAAAACGATGAGGTAAAAACACTTCTAATCATCTTGTTAGTTATTAGTAACTTATCCAGAAGTGAAGAAAATGGACTTTACTGTGCTATCGGAAGCTCAGACAGGCGGATTGGGAGGCCGGGATCACAAAAATTTTCCGATGTCTAATTATAACATAACATATTTAGTTTCTAAACCAAAAAAAAAAAAAATTCCAAACACACTGCTCACAACGATATAAAAATTTTGGGGTCCAAATTTTAGAGCGATAAATTTCATGGGATGGAACTATCTACATATGTATATTTAGCCGAAAGTTGATCATTTTAAAGACATATTCATAGTTATATTAATTGGTTGACATGTCAGACAAATTGGACAAACATTAAGTACCAAATTTTTCGAATGTACAATAAAAAATTGCCGGTTGTGGAACAGTTCATAAATATTAGTTAATTTGGAAGTATTTTGGGTATATATGTAGGTATATGTGTAATTTATCCATTTAAAAATCATTCATTATGACAATATCAATAATGTATCGTAATAAATAACCTAAAAATACCTCGAAAAATACCTGGCATATTTATGAAATAATAATAATTTCCCATCCAGCGTATTGATGTTATTTGAACAAAAATATAAAAGTTGTAACTACAATAATAAACAAAATAATTTATAACAGTTGTTCCATTCTCTCATATCATATTATAAAATTTATAATAAAGCACATGAAAAACGATATTAAAAATAGAGTCGCAGCGTTGGCACAATAAAAATGACAATAAATCAAACCCATTTCCTAAATAACACGGTTTACTTGATATATTTTTATTCACACACTTCTATTTCAAACATTGCGTGTTCCATACCAAACACACAGACTTTTAACTAGAGATATTATACTGTTCTAACTTTTCAGTATTTAACATCTCCATAATAGAATAATATAATCATTTAAATATAAGCGTGTCACAATGTATCGTTCCTGGTGATTTGTTTTAAGAGTAACAAAATTCCATATCGTGGTGTATAATTTAATACGAGGGGTAAACCTGTTTGGAAGTTTTATGTACAAGCATGTCGAATTCCGTGGAATACCGTGGAATTCTCTGGAATTCCTTAGAAGTTTTTGGCTTTTCAGAAGTTTTAAAATTATTTATTTCTAAATCGATTTATATTAGCATCACTTATTATACATTAACCTTGTATTATATTTTTAAAATCATTATTTAGCATAAACAACTTTAAAACATGTTTCAGAATTTTTTTTTCATGTTGATTTATCACGTAACAACTAATAGTTCAGTAGTAAGAATATTGTACTGTTGGTCAGCACTATGGAAACTTCTGTAACTTTTTTATTTTCAAAACAAAATAGTTACATGTACACTCTTATACAGGGAAATTAGCAAGATTGAAAAATGTATTCTTAAAACTAATTACAACTTACGCATCGTAGCATGGCCCCTTAGATTTAAATGCGCAAAGGATTTGGCATCTACTGTCTCTACCGCATACGGGCCACTTCTTTCTAACTTGTGTGCAATTCGGGGCGCCACTCTACGATGCGTGACCTGTAGTTTCGCTTTTCGTCCTTGGATATTCTTCATTTTGTTTAAAGGTTTCTTTATCTGTATTCTTCTTATATAAATATCATTTGTTCACGTAAATTGCTCAATTTTTTAGTTGTTAGTCCTTCTCTTTTTTCTCTAAATTTGTTAAGAGTAATTTCTTCCGTCTGACCTTACTGGCTTCATCTTTTTGTTAAAACCGTCAATGTTTATTACATTGGGGTTTACTAGTATTTAGTTACTTTGAATCCTTTAAATGAGCTGTCCAGACGAAGCTAAAAGCTGAAATACATGTTGGCAGATATTTAAAGTTTTTAAAGTGATTGTTCAACTGGTGATTTGTTTTATTAATTTTTGGTTTTACTGAACAGAATAGTTGGAATTAAAAATAACATTATTCAATCAGTCACATTGAACATAATGTGCATATTATCATTTTTGTAATCCAAGTTTCAGCGTTTTGGCAAATAGCCGGGAAAATAATTGTTTAAAAAGATATATGTTGTACTTATCTATGATAAGTTTTGCAAAGGTAGTAAATCATAATTAGCAAAAAAATTTTTTGCGTTATTATTTTTTCATTCCACTCAATAATGTCCGTACTACTCATTGCTAATTCATTTAATGGTCTCTGATGTTTACTTTTCCAGACTATTCATTTTTTATTGAAGTTTAATCTTACTGAAAGCTCTACAAAATTATTGAAATTATTTTTCATATCAACACACATAGAGTTGTTTTTTGGGCTTGAAGATTTTATTAGGTCGTAATACTGCTCAGGCACGTAAAAATTTTTCGCTTTTTTATTATCTTTCCAATCCAACCAAAATTTCTGTTGGAGTCTAGGTAAATGACCAACCTAGCTATTCAAAATTGGAAGTTGGTAGAGACGAACAATGTTAACATTTTTATTTTCGCCGGCACATGATTCCAACCAAATTACAAGATGATTAATATTTTCATCTGTTTCATTGATCAAGGTCAAAATCTATACAAATAACTTTCTATTTCACAGCTTCCTCTATTTGCCATATTCTTTATCAAATTAAACAAAAGATCTATTTCCCGCACAAATTAAGCTGAGCACAGAGAAATTATCTACCAACATTTGCCCAAATAAAAGGCCTTGAGTTTCGGAAGTTGCATTGTTTGCTGTAAATGCATAGTTATTTTTATCAATAAAAGGTTTTTCTCTATCTCGCCGTTGAGCATCAAAACCTGCTTTTTAATGTTCTATATGCTCGTAAGTATTTTTTCAGAATTAGACTACATGTCCGGATGACCAAAGGAAAAGTTGAAATGTAGAAAAAAGATTTTGGTCCTTGCATTATTTAATGCACATTTTGTACTTTTGAGCCATATTGAGATATTTTTCTGCTCAATTGATGTAATGCATTTCTATGTACCAAAGTTGTGTTTCTGTTACAAGTAACTAAATACGTGAACGAATGTTGTTTCGGTCTCTTTACATTAACCCTGTAACGTACAACTGGTGTTATAGCAGTACTGTTAAATAACAGAGAATATTTGGAATCAATGTGCAAATAATAAAAAAAATTTCAGAATATCATTTCTGGGTTCCATGTTAAACTTTTCACTGCACATTAGTCTACATTTTTTCCTTCCACAACAGTCCCTGTTCTATCTTCCATTTCGCAATAAGTTTTTTTGGGAAAAATATTCTTGACTTATCTCGTGCAATTGCTGATTATTTTCCATTGGTTCAAATTTCGTGGCCGTTTTCTATGCACTTTCTCTTTTAGATCAAAAATTTTCTTTTTCTTCTAAAAAATTGATATCATTGCAGCCATCTAAAACTAATTCATTTCTGGCCATAACAGGTAATTTGTTTTCAGGCTGGTAACTCTTCATTTATAAGTTATTCAAAAAGTTCATCAGGAATTTCACATTCATCACTGTTCCCTTCTTCATCACTTAAGGGAATATATGTACTACCAGAGAACACATTTTCATTCCTAGATATACGTACTTTGTGACATTTGAGTTTTACCAGAGCCTATATTCATATAAAATGGCCAAAAATGAGATCATGTCAAATTTAAACTTGAATGCCTTCTTTGAGAGCAATTTGGATACAGTTTTATTTTTAAGAAAGACTGATTTTATTATGTTGTTTTATTTTTACAATGTTTTTTGTTTTTTATAAATGTGCTTATAAACTCTTCTCTCCTGTCTTTTGTTGAAATGAATAATAACTATTTCCATTCTAACATGATAGATAATGTATTAAAAATACTGTTTTATCTCATCCTAATTTAGGATTTATAAGAGCTACGTTTTAAGTTCATGTAACGCCTTTTACAATATATAATTGTTACAATAAATGATAATAAACATAGTTTAAAAAAACTAAAAAACACGCTTTTAAAGCACATCAAACTAAAAAAGTGAAAAATAATTATTAATATAAACTGAAAACAATAATGAACGAAAAATACTAGTATTATTGTGATAGAAACGTGGGTTGCTCGTTATACGAAAAATATGGCACAAAGCGCCCCACGCTTTTTTCACAATAACACTTTTTAGTTTGATGTGCTTTAAAAGCGTGTTTTTTAGTTTTTTTTAAACTATATTTATTTTTCACTTTTTAGTTTGATGTGCTATGAAAGCATGTTTTGTAGTTTTTTTAAACTATATTTATATTGCTTATTGATGCTAATATTATAACATATTACGATCCAACAGATATTTCTGAAAAAAAAAATATTTTTTTATTTCAGCCATGGGATTTGAACTCACGCCCGAGGAGTCGGTCGTTTCGCGTCGACTAAGACTTGCCCGCTCGGCCAACGACCGAACTGAGAATCACGGAATATACTTACAATATTAAGCCTCTTGCTCTCACGCAGAGGATACGTGAGGAAAGGACTGGCGATCCTGATCAGGATAATGATATAAACTTATCAAGTTATTGTATTGTTACCGGTTCTTCGTGTACAAAGTTTCAATTAAATCTGTCCGTTTAAAGTGGGTCAAAATCGAGTCCAAAGAGTCGGTTACAAGCAAACAAACAAACAAACAAACAAACATACAAGTGAAGCTAATAAAAGCGTGTTAAAAAATAACTGTTTATTTCCACCTAAGAAAAATACATATACAAGAAATTCCTCAGCATTCCGTGAATTTCTTTAGAATTCCCTGGAATTTATAGCTAAAAGAGTGGAATTTCTTTGAAGTTTTTCGGAAGTAGATGTTTGGTGTACTGATTTTTGTCAACAGGTTTACCCCTCAGTTTAACATCTAATTCTTAAAAAGTGCTAACCTTCATAATGATGATGACTGATAAACCACGCCGATCAGTAGAAGTAAAGTACTCGACTGAAATTGCAAACGCTGTGATACCAGCATCAATATGAGTTTATTAAATACAAATACAAAATGTAATGCGGCCTGAATGTAAACAAAATCATTTATGAATGATAAATCAAGTGATCTATTACGACTAATACTTATTTAGGTAATTAGTTTTAAATTGATATTTGCAAAGTATGTTGCTGTGGCAATGTTGAAAATAAAAATAATTAGGTATTTTTTACCACAACAGGAGACAAAGCAAATAATTCATTTCATTTTTCTATTATACATTCTTTTCCTATTTTATGGACATAAAATAATCGGGAATATTATTAAACGAAAAGAAATGTTTATCGAATTGCTTTGTACCAATTCTTCAATGATTGAGACTGCGCACAACCGAACATGAGTACTACAGTTTCTATGTTTTCTGCTGAAAAACGTGTACCTCGTGAGCTAAACACACCTGTGTAAAATGCGAATGATCTTTCTACATCTACCGAAGTAATATTTGCAAACTATCCAAATCATTTGCAGGATGTTTCTCATGGAGACACCTATTTAACTTTTCATATCCAGCATTTGCTTTTAAAATATCACCGCTTACACACTCGCATCTGTTAGTTCTTAATACATTTTGTACATTGTGAATAAGATTTTAAACTCTTCTAATGACAATAAGAGTTTCTCTAATTATTGTCGAATAATGTTCACGGTTTAATTATTATGAATCCCTACCTGGAGTGGGTTGGAACCTTGTTGACATCATCTGGAGATGATTAAAACTGTTTTAATCATCTCCAGATGATATCAACTTGGTTAACGGAACGCGTGTCGAGTGCAGTATATAGTGTTTTGGTCTTTTGTGGAAAACTACGTCAGTGTTATGAATCCCAACGTCAGGATTGTTGAAATGTTTATGTGCATTGGAGATTTCTTTTGATCCACTCTGGTTTAACTGCAGAATTAAGGTCTTTATTTTGAAAATACTAATGATAGTATCCACTTTTACATCCGTTGTCTCGTCTGTTGTTATTTTAAATATCTGTTCCCATAGGATATATATGGTGACACCAGCTTTACAATGCATACAAGACACAAGATCGATGCACAGTGTGTCAAATGCCCAATTTTCATCAAAGAAGCTTCTTCAGGTCTCCGTGGCACTGGTCACCACTCAAGTACTTTCTGCAGCGACTTATTCTCTGATACTCACATGCAGATTATGGTATTTCTTTGATTACCACCGGTGGTAGTTGTAGGAGCGTAGTAGAAAAGTGGTGATATTCATTGTGTGCTTTAAACGAATTGTGCTGTGTGAAGATATGGATCACGGTATCTATTGCTTATTTTTTTTTTTTACTAAGTATTTCCAACATCAATAATAAGCAGCAGGCCATGAATATGGGAATACAGGATAAGTATTATAATTGGGTAACTTCGGATGCTTTAACTGTATCTGTTTTATTCTATAATGTTTGTAGATTACGGCATTATCCATACACAGGGTGATTCGCGAGCAATATGCAATAGCCTAATGGCATATAGAGCACTTCAAGGCAAGTCTAAATCTGCAAGGAAAACATTTTTTGACCACTGGTTAAGAAGATACAGGATGTTTTATGCATTTGGCAATGGCCTACTTGGTTTTAAAAAATCCAGGGCCGGCTCGGACTCGTTTTTAACAAAAAAGTACATTTTTCTATCGCATTTCTGGAAAATTATTAGTGGATTTGGGAAGTTCAGAAAAAAATGCTATCAGAATAGCGAATCAATTTTGACGACAAAAAAAATCACAAAACAATTTAGCGCATCACAACTAATGTTACTGGCAAATTTCATTCGGTTACATCCAATCCGTTGCAGAGAGTAGCCTTTTGAATTGTCAGACCAAATGCATAAAACACACCGTATCTTCTTAATCAGTAGGCCGTTTCAGCATACAACCAGGTCGCCTGTAACTTTTACATATATTGGGTGATTATAAAGTAAGGAATATATTTCAACTTATTATATATTCTTAACAAATCAAATTAATAACAAAAAGTAAATGGAATCTAGTTGCTTACATAATGGGATTTCTGATGTCAAACACTGTTTGTTGTAAAATTTCCAACCGTTCCTCCAAATTGTATACAGCACTATTAAACATTTCTGGTTGAATTGCACGAATTTGCTCTCTAATACTGTCTTTTAATTCCTCCAACGTTGTTGGCCGTATTCTAAACATCAAATTATTTAAATAACCCCACAGCCAGTAATCAGGCGATCTTGGTGGCCATGAATTTGCAAAATGTCTGCTTATAACACGATCTTGAAAAATCGCAGTTAACAATTCTTTAACTGGTCGGTAAATGTGCGGAGGTGCTCCATCCTGCATAAAAATCATGTTTTCAATTCCTTCGTGCTCGTTTTGCAACTGTGGAATTGCATAGCTCCTTAACATTTGCAGGTATCGTTCACCAGTAACAGTTACAGATATGGCCTCCCCATTCTGTATTTCCTCGAAAAAAGTATGGACCAATGATGAAATTAACTGTGAAACCGCACCAAAGGGTGACTTTTTTGTCATGAAGGCCTTGCTGAACAATATAATGTGGATTTTCTGTTGACCATATTCGACAGTTTTGAGTAATAATTCCACCATTATGAGAGAAATGGGCCTCATCTGTCCATAAAATACGGGATAACCATTCGGGTTCAATTTCCATCTGAGCCAATATGTGTAATGAAAAATCGTACCTGAGAGCAAAATCTGCGTCCTTTAATTCAAACAGCAGTTGCAGTTTATAGGGATACATTTTTAGGATTTTCTGTAAAATTTTCTAAACCGTGGTGTATGGCATTTGTAATCGTTTTGATATCGCATTCATAGTACTGATTGCTAGCGGATTAGTATTGGCTACGTTTTGATTTTCCTGAAGAACTTCTGCAACTTGGACATCACTAATCCTAGGTCTTCCTGACATCGGAAGGTCTTTTACAGACCCTGATCTTTCAAATTTGCTAATCAAATTACGATACGCCTTCATTTTGCACGGCCCTGCTCTCAAACCCATTTTCGTACGAAACCTTCGTAATCCAGTAATGTAATTTTTGTCGCCTTCATAATAACATTGTACTAAACCAATTCTTGTCTGCAGATCCATATTGAAATTGTTACAATTTACGTTACGCGAGTTTTATTTTGAGAACAATTTTCTAAATTACAATTATTTCGTTTGACACTTGTATCAATAGTTGTCACGACAATTCTTTTGTTTTCCATAGATACACTAAAATCCAATTATTGAGGCAATTAGATTCTGTTTACTTTCTGCTACTAGCATAATTCTTAAAACTATGTAAGAATTAAAATAGACCTCTTACTTTATGATAACCTCATACTTTAAAATCAAGTACGAAAGATAGTGTGAGAAACTATAACAAGCTTGATGACAGGTATACATTTTCCACTATAATCGTTTATAATGTTACCTCAAATATTCTGGCATTTTCCTCTGTTACCACCTAATTGCTGTGGGTGCTGTGAAATAATTTTTAATTGTTTCAAGAGACAGTTTGGATTCTATCGGAAGAAATTATAAGTTTCCGTCCTTTATGAATTTCTGTTTTTATTTTTCGATTATTCTGTATTGAACGAAATGAAATAAACAATTATTTATTAGTGGAGACGGTTAATAGACGGTTAAACAGGTTTTAGTGTCGTCAGCATACTTAATAGTGAGGTCATTGTATACTAGTTATGGTCTTGGGCTTGTCTAACATACATGTATAATACTTAGTTTGTTATGTACTCAAAGTAAGTGCTCCAAAGTCCTATTTTGGACCCTTTATAAATATTATGTATTTAGTATATAAAACTAACAATTTTTCTAATATACTCCAATTGTTGAAATATTGAACAGAAACCAGTATAAAAAAGCAGTGTTCATGAAGTATCACAAGTTTTATCTTGATACAAATTTAACATATCTACGAAGATAATTGTCTTTCACGTTCATTTATTTAGTCATGTTAATAAGGGATAAAAATAACCTAAATTTTGCTGAGAATAACCGAGATGACGAGCAATGTACATGAATTAGAGTTGGTGTGCTGTGTAAAATATAGTGTAATCGGCAGTTACAAAAAAAATTATACTGTTGTAGTGTTTTGTGCGATAAAACTTTTCATACCGAATATCGAAATATTAAAAACTCCATATAAATCTACAAGCGCGATAAAAAATATAAATATGATGCCTATAACTCATGAAAGTTAATAAACTGCCCCAAAAAAGTTAAGATATTGCGAGGATATTAATTTTCAGTAGTAGAAGCAGTAGTTCAGAAAAACCAGCAAATATAAACAGTGGAAACACCTACGCGATTGTGTCATCAATGGGCAGTGCTGATGATCTAAATAACAATAATAAAATGTTCAAGAAATAATCTTAATTTAAGTGCAGAGCCTAATAATATAAGTTTAGGTAACACAAATACAATTACAATAATCGATAAACCTAAAAAATTCCTTCAAAAACTGTTTAGTTATTAATTCACGAGATTCGTCAATACATTCTTTCCAAGATTTTGACACCGTTTTGACATAATTAGGAGAACACTCTATCCAACTGACCTATCTATAACAATAAATAAAATTCGGAATAATATTAAAAAATATATTGGGGATGTATTCGTGAATTGTGATTCGGGTGAATCCCCTGTTAGAGCAAGACATTTTTATTTCATTACCAGCTGATAATTATGGAATAAAACTGTCACTTATGGAGTTGCCGAATAGATAAAAAAATATAACCACAGGATAATAATAAAAAACTTGCATATGCCACAATTAAACATAATAAAATAAGTAATTAACTATATCGAAAATTGTTGAGGTTCAAAGTTGTCAGAAAATTTGCTGATGATCATAGCACAAATATTGCTTTACTAGAAAAATACAGCGGGAATTGATTCAATTCGAATAGGTATTAAAGGAAGGCAAATGATGCAAAGTTTATTTCAAACTTATGTACATAAGAAACGTCGACTTCTTTGACGGCGGTAAAGAGACCAACGAAGTCGCCGTTTTTATGTTGCAAATAAGTTTGAAATAAAATGTACATATAGATTTCTTATATGGAGTACTACCGATGGTTCTCACTACAGGTGGAGCGGGCATAATTCATACACCTCTTTATTTGGTTTCCTCTCAAGGTAAGTGCACATTTGTACGTATCGAGCGGACGTATCGTAAGGACGAATCGTGCGAAAATGATTATTTCCATTATTTCAAACGGGACAAGGCACACTGATTCGCATCGGACGCATCGCATGAGAGGAAATCCGTTTAGAATTCTCTGAAAAGAATCAAATCCCTCTAAGCGATATGTACTAATGTCATCATTCGTAAGTGAAAAAAGTTGACGTTTCGGAAGAGTCTTGTCTTGAAGAGAATTGTTTAGTTCAAATTATAACACTTATACAAAATGCAGGAATACAATTTTAGCCAAAGAGACAGATGCGGGATCATTAGAATCGTTAATCGTAATTAATTCCAAAATTGTCTTAGTTGGAGATTTTAACAATCCAAAATTTATACGAGACGACTTTGGCACTTCAAACAAACTGGTTTCTTTTTATCGAATATGCAAATTTTATTCAACATAATTCCTGAGATAATTCCATATTAAATTATAATCACTCAGTTTTGAATCTCGTATTAGATAATACCCACATTATTTAAAGTGATGTGATATACCATTTACTGGGAAGATATCACCATGCAAATCATCATCCCACTGTCAATATGGTCGTAAAAAATGCCAAGATCCCTAAACTGTGTTCTATTGTAAAGGATTACATTAACAATATTTAAAAAGCAAATTTTTTAAATATTTTTCTGGGAAACTGGTTGGGTTTTCTTATATGAAAACTGCTGTTCAAAATGTTCATAACAAATCTGATGAATTATTGAACCTGATATGTGTACCATGTGTACCTAAGCATTTAAAACATACCAACAAATATCCAGGACAAAGGAAGTATTAAAAAACTTGAAGAAAAATATAGAACAGAATATGAATGACTCCAATTTTATAGAAACAAATATGATTAGGTAAGAAGTCTAATTAAAAGGAAAAAAATATGCATGTATAATAACAATTACATTTTATATAAGTACCTATAATATGTACACCAAACAACTGATGCTTCTCAGAATCTCTAGAATTTCGTCAAATCAAAAAAGATATTGTTAATACTGAGATTAACATTAACCTTCCTCAAAAAATGTATTTAGACGATAAAGAATATAAAACGGGCAGCGGTAATGCCAATTGCTATATATTTTAAATTAGTATATTTGCCTGAAACATTGGACAATAATTTGGTAGATAACAGTAAAACCGAGGGTAAAACATGCTATAAAGAATAACTAAAATTAGGCAAATCAGCCGGTACTGATGCCTTGGCTTCGCTGTTTGCATTTTTATTTAATTTGAGCCTTATGTGGCGTGTAGTATTCAGATTCATAGAAATAAGGTAGATTAAATCCGATATCTATCATGGCTCAAAAACTTAATTAGTAACTATAGACCAGTGATAGTTCTCAATGCCATTGTCCAAGATTCTTGAAATTATTATGTAAGAGTTAATATCTGGTAGTGTCAAACTGATAATTACAGAATTGCATGGTTTTGTGCCTCAAAATCCGCAATATCAAACTTAATACATCAGGTGCAAGACGGTTTTTGTTCAGACATTCATACCAAGGTTTGGAGTACCGCAAGGGTCCAACTTGAGCCCTTTTCTGATTATGCTATTTATGAATGACTTATCTGAGGCCTTACCTAATGTTATTAAGCCAAAACACTGCTTTACGCGGATGACATAAACTTTTTTCTCAGCAATTACTTTTTTACCTGACTATCCTATTACAGGCTGATATTGATAGGATACTGACTAATGTGGAGAAAACAAATTAGAGCTAAATTCATCAAAATGTGTCGTTATAAGTAGGTATATCAGAGAAATAAAATTTAATACACTTTAATTAAATGAATGAAGGAATCTTAGCTAGGCTGGACAAAATTCATACATGTATGTGTGTATTGACAATCAGTTATATTTTACTTGCTATATTGATATACCTAGTAATAATAACAGTTTAAAAAAATGTCTAACTTAAAGAATTTAAATGTATGGAGTAGGTAAATGTGTCAAATTAAGCGCTGTGCGGTATTTAAATTGTTGATAATATAATAATACAGTTGTAAGTTACATGCTTTGTTGAATAAATACAATAATTATTGATGTTTGTGCCTTCCCCTGTAACTGAACTTGTCTGTTAAGTAGTAATAAAGAAATGACAAGGGGGGTTGAATTTAACAAAGAACAGGCGTGTTTATTGTGCATTTATTTACTGTTTACTCACCGATCTCCATTTTTAGACGTCAATATTTTCAAACAAGATTTTCATTGAATATAACCTTAGATAACTCACTTTGGCAGTAATTCGCTTGAAATACAACATGAAGACATAATCTGTTTGACCGATGAACGATATATTTTGGTACAGAAGAGACTGTAATACACTTATGAGTCGTTAATACAAACTCTAAAGTCGCAAGTTTTAGTATCGGAATATTTTCCTCGGAAGACACAACAAAATTGGTAGAGCTACCAATTATTTAAATACAATATGAACTAGGATATTTATATGAAGTTTAGACCAAATATCAAAAAAATACTACACATCTACTGTGGGTGCTGATGGCGAAACATTTCTATTACATTTTTCCAAAAGTGGTTAGGATTCCACTAAAATTGTAGATTCCTGTTATCTCTACAGTTCAGATTATTTCGAAAGTTGGCAGATTACTTACGTCAAAATAAGACAAAGTTCCTATGAAGATGAGTCCGATAGCACCTCGTTTCCGAGATAAAATCCCAAAAGAAGAATTTTCAAACCCTAAACATAGAACAATTGGATATTTTTAGAGGAAAATGACAGGCTTCATGAAAATTTTAGGATGATGTTCATATGGTCTTTTCTTATTTCGAAAAGTACAATTTATTTTTGAACTCTAATTCTTACTGTCGAGTCTCCAACTGACTTCAAAAACACATTTTGTCGATTTTTCGACAACGATGAATTTACACGAATTTTCTTTCAGAGCTTTCCCAAAAATACCGCACACAGATTTTATTCAAATAAAAAAACCCTAGGCACTCTTATCTCTCCACCCCCAAGAACATGGTATACCAAATCATTAGATACTTCTAATCAAATATTTGAAAATTCAAAAAACCGCTTTTTGTTAAAATAGAAAAATTTTCAGTTTCTGAAAACCATTCACAACTTGTATCTTGTAAACGTAGCGTTTTCAGACCCATCTTCACTGGACCATTTTGTCTTATTTTGACGTAACGAATATACTCCTGAATTTGTGGCGGGAATTTTTGGAACACCCTGTATATTGGGCAAAATTTAAAAATGTATTCGAATACCCGAGCGAATACCTTAGTGGCTAAAACACTTGTCAGCATTTGTATTTGGTATTTTTTTATTGTATATGACATATGCATATCAATACTTGATTAAGCTTTTTGTTTAAAAGATCATAACACATTTTTACAAAAAAAAAGGTAAACCGCGGGTATAATAATTATTATTGTTTATTTAGAATACCTAAAACTACATAGATTATTTAATATGTTTACATTTAATTGACAATATAATAAAACATAGACTTTAAATCAGAAATGATGTCAATGCAAAAAGTGTAGGATCTAAAATGAACTATACAAAAATTATCTACAACCACAATATTAGCAATCAGAAACAGCTCGTTTTCTGCCTTAGAAATAAATAATCAATTACAAAACTAAGAATTACAACTCTTGTTTTCAATATTTTTAAGTTTGGGACACATTTCAGCCGGTGTTTTATCGAGGGCGTGTATTTTTGACAGACTGCCTTGGTAGTTGTTCAGCGGTTTTGCCCAAAGCACATGTTACCCACGCGGGTGTTAGTAAGTTCTGTTGCGCAGCTTAAAAACATCCCTGAATAGGACAAAAACTTACATTTCATCCTTTTAGGGCAGTCCTGTTTACGTCTGGGCATTTTGATGGATTGTGGTGGAGACTGAACCTCCAATCTTCTCAGATGTCGCAAAATCTTGACCAGAATTTTTTCAAAAGATCCACTAGTTCATCATATATATCACTACAGAATAAAATATTTGTTTTATTATAATTTATAATAAACACTGCACAGCACAATTATTCGTATACATTTTTCTTGAAAGTTTAGGAATTGTTTGGTATTAAATAAACTGTAATCCAATGCAATTATGGTTGGCTCACTTAATTCTATTGTTACACGTCACGAAATCGACTGTCAAAACACTGGCACTTGTTTACAAAAGCATCAAAGGTTGTCAAAATATTTATCAAAGTCGTTGCGGATCGAATTAAACAGGTGAAAACGTCCTCCTCAGATGCAAGGCCTCCGCGGACTGAGTGAGTGACAGCGAGAAGCGCGGTGTTACCCCCACCACTGCGAGTGGACGACAATCGTCGGCGCAACGTTTCGTCAGGTTGTGTATAGGCGCCGGCGTCACTTGGCGACGCTACTCGGTTGTTTTGACTCGCTCTTTCTCTGTCTGTATTTCAGGGTAAACTCGGCAATGTCATCTCTCGTCACTAGCGCGAACACATCTCACAGTATTTGCGAGCGATGCTAATGCGCAACTTCATGGTCAGTTTGACAGGTGGGTGTGGTTTGTGCGAGACACACCTTCTTTATGATAGCAGCCTCTGCCGAGTGCTAGCCTCGTTCGAGATGCTGTGCTATGTGTCAATCTGTGGAATGCCTCGTGGTTTATTGCTGGTTCTCTATGCTTTTCACCTGTTGTTTGCGCTGTATTATACAGGCGGGCGGTGGCTTGAAAGGAGTTTTCCGTTTATTGCTTTATGTGTATAGAAAAGCAATCTTATCTGTGTATTAATTTATTTACAATAACAGAATAAATTTAATAAAGAGAATAATGCAACATAATTTATAAAAAGTAGATACATTTTCAGTGTTGACAAATCTGTTTTCTATATAAATAAGGTATTGTACAAACCCCCAAAATCCGGCTTCACCTTTCCAGAATTCATTATCCTATTTGAAAAATACCATAGGATTTCTTATCACTTCTATCCCCTTTGCATATATCATATAATAAACGTACTACATGTTATCGAATCACCAGTATGACTCAAAAAATATCAATCAGTACCTTTATTCACCTATCCCCTTAATCATCAAAATGTTCGTCATGCATAAAAACATTTGTTTAAGACAATAATTTTTGTCTAATATTTAAATATATTATAATCTACTTGGGATTTAATTAATTAATATTTACCTTAGGCTACCACAGGGTAATATATTGGGGTCTTTATTATTTATATTGCCTATTAATTATTTGTCGGCCTATGTTTTAAAACAAACCAAAATCTTGGGAAGCAAAGATAAGAATCTTCATTCACAGTTGGACAGTTTTGCACTAAATTCAACAAACACGTCTTTAAAAAATACATAAATACGGAATACTCAAGTATACAGAGCAAAATATTACTGAGGACAATCTCAGAGGCTACTCACGTGTTTTCATTATAAATAAACGAATAATAAAACCCAATATTCAACTTAAGTTATGCCGAAAGATTTCTAAATATATAGGCTTACTGAGGTTTCCAACAATTTTTATATCGACTGTACATGATTATGTAGTTTTCTTTCTGTTTAGAAAAAAAAATCCATTTTCACACATTTTCTATCATAGTGCAAATTAAAAAAATACCTAATACTTTCTCTTAATAATCTCACTATTTTTAAAAAATTTAAAAGGGTTACTTTTATTTAGTACAGAACATACAAAATAAAAGCCTTATTTTAAATACAAAAATACCATAACATGACAAATCATACCATATCACAGATAAGTTAGGGGCCAATCATATTTAGAGCGCGTCTAAAAATACGGCATTAAGTCATAATTAATGGATTTTAGTATTTTGGTCGGATCATCAAATTTACTTTTAAGAGAAGAAATATGCCGCTCCGACGCCCACTAAGTAGAATAAAGATATTACTTCTTTCTATTAAATGTATAGAAATGAACATTCTCTAGTCAATGGAGTATTTTCCATTTTTTTTAATTGAAAATCGAAAACTAGAGACAGAAATAAGAGACACATGTCTTTTCTTTATTTTCTTTCTTTTCATGTAAACTGAAAAAAAAATTAAGGTAAAATTTCGTGATATGCAAATTCAAATAGAACGCCAAATGTAGTTATTTTTAGAATATTTAATAAGGTTTGTTCATTACTATTGATTCTAGCATATCTCAGCTACGAAATGAGAAAGACGGAGAGAGATTTAACATAAGTTGAAAAGAGACAAATTTGTTTGAACCTGCTAGAATCAACACCGTTGAACACACCTACAATCTGCAGTTGTCTGTTATTGTGCCAGATTTGGCATTAAACCATAACCTCATTTTTCGTTTGTTTATTATTGCAAAAGTAAACCAGATAAACTATTTGATCTACCTTCTACATATTTTATTAACATATTTGTGCTTTTAGAATGTTTTCAAAATAAATACAGACAAAAGTGCTAATCACAGGAATCACAACAGAATAATACAAGTACCAGTCTTGTCAGTACCTATTCCAACAAATTTTTGGTGATTCCCCTAGTTTGCGCTTAGTGACGTAATTATGAAAAATTATAACTTTAAATTGGAATAACTATTTTATAGTACCATGTAATATATTTTTTCGATACCAAAAATACAAAAATATAATTATATTTTCAAAATATATGCATTTTCCACTTTCATGTCAGATCAATGAAAATACCCTATTACGTAATTAAACAAACCGATCATTTATTTAAATATATTATATATGGTTCAGCAAGATCCTACGAGAAACAATAATCCTTGCCAAGAAACGAGAGGAGATGGTAAGGTTAGGTTAAGTTAGGTTAGGTTAGGTTATATTATTACACAAATACATTATTGCACAAATAAAAGTATTTATTTATTTGTGCAATATTATAACCTAGGATAGGTTATGTTATTACACAAATACATGATTGCACAAATAAACGTATTTATTTATTTGTAATAAATATAAGTTATATTATCGTATACGATAATATAACTTATATTTATTTATTTGTGTTACAATATACCTAATATAGAGTAGGTTAGGACCTAACATAACAAAAAATGTTAATTCGATTACAGCTCAATTGAGAGTGCGGAAGAGTGTATTTAAGAAAGCAAAAGCTAATAGAACAATTTTTACCTTGTCGACTTATCACCTATTTTGAAGGAACTGTTGAAATATAGCGCGAAATTGAACCGCACTAGACGCAATCATAAAATTCGCCAACTTCACATCACATATAGCACTGTTTTTCTAAAGGGAAAAGTAAGTACAAACGCTCTCAAATTGAACAAGTATTCTTCAGATATTAGCGAAAATCTTCCTTGCCCGTTGATATATGAACGGTAAATGTTAAACAAACTAAACTACACCATAAAATAGACATTACTGGACAATCAATCGAAACAACTACCTCTCATCTCTCTAGCTGATACTAAGAAGGACTGGATTGAATAGTATAATTTTCAGCAAATTAATTAAAAAATAAATGAAATGAAAAGATGAATGTTATTTTTTAACTAACCATAATCTTTTCTTACTAATCAAACTTTCACATGCATAAATTCAACCTCCAAAAAACCATAAAAATTTGTAAAATTATTAAATTATCGCTTGTTAAATTTTTTCAGCTTTAAGAAATACATTAACCCACATAATTTTCTGGCAGTGTAGTCTGCATAATAACACTGTGTTCCTCAAAATTTAAGTCTTTCAGCTACTGAACTGAATTTATGTACACAAGTAACATTGACCCTAAAACTATCCCTTGTAATACTATATTCATTATCGAAGGATATCTAAGAATATTTTTTAAAAAACACCAATAATCAATAAAGGAAATTATTCGGGATAAGACCTTTTCCACTATTCATACTGTTACATTTATTTTTCTTTATAAAAGATTTATTTGTATATACAATAATATAATTATTGGTAATGTTCCTGACTGACCTTTAAGTTGGTAATATCTATCTTGTAGTCATTTTTAAAAACATGCAAGGCAACACTAAACATTTAAGATCGCCCACATGCTCTTTAAATCTAGTTTAAATTGATCGTCGTATTTGTCCAATAAACTTTTGATAAACTAGATGTAGCAGTTGTCTTGATTCATTCTATAATTTCTTAATAATACGTAGTTATAGTGTTGTTTAATTATTGTTATTGTTTGTATCTATTTAGTACATCATCAGCATATTGTCTAGTAATTCAAAATACAATACGAATATTAGACGTTTTCCATTTTATTTAATATTTAGGTATCTGAAATATGGCAGGTTTTCTAAATTTGCTCAATGTCTTGCAAATATATTATCACTCATCCCACAAGCAAATATAATAAATAAATTGTTTTATGTATAAAAGCTTCCTATATGAAATTTACTTTACCGTTGTACATTCCCAAAACCGCGCCGAAAAATATTCGATTAGGATGTTACCAGGTATTGCATATAAAGATTCCTTGCAATACAGTCCTCTAATAAAACTCATAAATTGTGTAAATGATTCGGGCAGGTTCTATCGCACTTACTGAATGTTTTTTGTCAAACAACAACTTTACTGACCGTATGGAAATGGGGAAGGAAACGGTAAAACATGGAAAATAATACATGTGGTAATAAATAAGTATATAATATAGTATGTTTATTATTAATGAATCGTTATATTTCTGATAGGGAACGATAAAATTATTAATACAGAGTTTAGTAATGGAGGGGATTAGTCTCCTTTTAGTTCTCGTGAACTAAAAATTTGAAGAATAAAGCGAAATATGTTTATGCAATACGATTTGATTATAAGGGACTGTGATATCGGTGATATTTTAATCCTCTAATGTTGACGTTTCTGCAGCAAAATGTATGTGTATTTTTCAGGGGCGTGCGGTGAGTTTTGATACAGAGGAAGCAGTTTGTGATATAGAGTGATGGGTAGCGCGAGGCCCCGAGCGAAGCGAGGCAAAATTATTTTAAGAAAAGGGACGTGGCTTCCGTATACTCATTTTAAAGCAAATGTCGAAAGCTGCAAAGTTATGATATCTAGAAAAAAGTACACTTGTAGGATCGCCACTCCTCAATAAACATAAAACATAAAAACACCACAAAAATTAGACAACCCCCGATTCCAAAGCCGAAGCTGCACGGGCGAGGGTTACACTTATGAAAAAAAACGCAGACACACAACCATATCCACCGACATTGCCAGCGCCGCGCCGGTGGCGAGGATTAAACCCGCAGCGAAATAGAGAGTTTGTTCAGTCACACTTGCCATCGTGCACTCTCTAGCCAACTATAAATTGAGCCAGCTAGTTAAGTAGTTAACATGCACATACCTACCTATTTATAATGTAGTTTAATCCGCCTCTCGTTTTTTGCGATGTCGGAAATAACTTCGTCGTAAAAGTTTGAATTTTTGGACATCTCCTTCACAAAGTCAACAGGGACAATTTTGAAAGCCGCTCTTCACTGGTTGAATTTCTTGAAAAAGTTTTTATTCTCGTGTCCGTTTTAATGATTTTGAAAAAAAAGGCAGCCATTCCACTAATACTTGAAAAAAACACTTTGCACTCTTTAAGACACTGCAGATTGAGCTAGAACTAAATTTAATCGATGCGCAAAACAATGTACAAATATTGCATTCTGAAAAGTCTCTTTTACTTTGGCCTGCAGGCCCCCCAATTCACCAGCCATTACAGCGGCCCCATCATAACTTTGGGCGATAAGTTTAGCACCACACTGTAGATCATCGACTATCTGACAAACTATAGTATATAAAGCTGCGGCCGTTCATGGCGTTGTTACGTCTAAAAATCCTAAAAAGCGCTCTTGGACTTTCCCATTTGGATTTATGTAGTGTACTACGATTGACAATTGACTAATATTCGTAATATCGGTTGTTTCATCTAATATAACTGCAAGAAAAGGAACTTTTTTATTTCTTGCTTGATCTTTTCTAAAACAATATTGCTTATCGACTGAATCAAATCATTTTGAATATGATTTGATGTACCGCGAAATATCGAGGAGTGTTACTTAAAATTGTATCGTATTTTGCTAATAAATCAACTAAATTGATAAAATTGCCCCTATTAGCAACGCTTCGAGATTCAGTATGACCTCTAAAACTAAGTTCATTTTCGCCGAGAAAACAAACAATGTCAATAAGTCCTTTTAACACTTTCTTTCAACTGCTGATCTAATGAATGCTCAATTCGTGATTTTCCAAATGTTTATTCTTTTAGCACCGCTCGCAAATGAGTTTCACACTTACCATGCCTTTTTATCACTTTGTGAATGTTGTTTAAATCTGAAAAGCCATTATTATTCCAAACACCTTTTTCATTTGTGAACAGTACACATGGCCAACAAAATATTTTACACAAATTTTCACAACCCGTTAACCACTGATTAGCACTGTACACTTCAATATTAAAGTACCTATTATAGCATGATTTAACTTTCGTTTTTAAGAGTTTTAAATCAGGTGTTGGTTTCCCATTTCTAATAATATCCAGTTTATCTTGAAACGAATATGTTGAAAATCCCCTTTTCAACAAATTGCACACCACACAAACGCAAATAATATTTTCCACAGTGCTAGAACCAGCTTCCAAATTTAATAAGTAATTCTAAATCTGCTTACACACGCACTAATATTCAACGTTTTAAAAATCACTTGTCGCCGCACCACAGGTTTAGAAACACCAAAAAAGTTTTTACAAATATAGCACAAAAGCTGAGAATAATACTAGGAAGATTAATATTAAGTATAATATTAAAATCGATATTAAAATCGAGATTAAAATCTATAAAATAAAACGTATTACTATGCTATACAGCTCAGATATCAAGATTATGAAGTGGGGATGGGATGCATTTCAATAAATTACCTACTTACATTAGAGACAGTTGTCTCTGCTTACATATCGAAGTCGCGCGAGTTCGTGTTGGCTCGATTAATCGAGGGCGTCATCGTTACGGTTTTAGCGTGCAACATTATTTCAGCTGCTGAAATGCAGGGCCGTGTCTATTGAAATTGGGTAAAAGTAAATTTTAATGATTAATATATGTGATAAATAATAATTTGGTTCTATTTATGTGTTTTTTTTTAATAATCCCAGGGGAAGCACTGCTTCCCTTGCTTCCATGGACCGACCGCCACTGGTATTTTTATAAATAATAAAGAAATCGGTATACAACAAAAAATTACACTCTCAGAAAAGTCGATAATTCGTTCTGTGAAAATTCAAATTTAAATTCAAATCTATTCAAATTCAAATTTATCAGTATTACATATACATACATTACGATCAGAATTACATAATGCATAATTTGTACAGAAGAAAAGAAAAATTGGGGGGCAAAAAATATTAATAATACAAAAATTAGGATATATATTCATATTCTAACACCAACCTGTGTTATAATGCCACCTAAGCATTTTCTGAATCCAACGATACCAAATAAGTGACATTTCAAACGTCAGTATTTTTTATAATATAATTTTTAGTTTTCCATTTAAGTGTGCCATGACGTTTCCGATTTATTCTAAGTGACCCGTGTAATGCTAGAGAAATCGAAATCCCGTCAAAAATACTAAATTACGTGTTTTATGAACAAATAAAGTTCATCAAAATGATTTTTGGGGCCAAACTCAAAAATGCAAGGCGTGCGCACTTTGCACAATGTGCGTACAATCTTACAAAGTGCGCACGCCTTGCTATTTTTGGCTTTTTTTTGCAAAGAAATTATTTTTGTACTTTTTTTGTACGACTAAGAAAAGCAAGTTTTTAATTTTTTTTTTTATTTATATTGAAAACATTAGCTTCCTTGTATATGTAAGGTATTATGTAATCTATTTTTATTTAGTATTATTTTTAATATACTGTTTTCTGTCACTTGTAAATTTTTTAAGTCATTCTTAAATAATTTCTCTCAATGCAATAATACAATAACTAGTAGTGGATGCGACTAGAGAGGCATTAACAATAAGTCTTTTTTTTTATTCTATTACGTTTTAAGAGATAAAATTTGCAAATAAGTATCATGTACATGTCCACGATGGCCCTGTATATAGTGAAGGGGGTAATATTTAAACAGATTTTTTTATACACCTAATCTTGGAATACTTTTTTCTTTAGCAAAAGAACAAAAGCGCACTTTTTGCTATCAAGTAAGGAGCGTTTTGGACAGGAGGCGTTATGGAGCTCGCCACCACGCCACCATGGTCAGTCCGCCACCGTATCCTAAGATGTTTTAAGGATCTGTTGACTTTGCTTGTTGTGACAGTGGTGTATTTCTAATTTTTTTGTAAGGGCAGCGACTATTTTGTTTGATTTATTTTGAGTAAGTTATTGTAGATTTTGTTTAAATTTTGTGTGTCTGTTTTGTCATTTATTGTTTTTGGGTTTTTTTTATTTCAATAATTTCTAAGATTTGTTTTTTTGGTGTGGTTTTCTGTAGCTAATATTTTTGTTTTGTCGAAGTCGAATTTGTGTTTTGTTGTCTGTGTATGTTTCGTGAGTGCTGTTTTATTAATTTTATCATATTTATGGGATTGGATTCTTTTTTTCTAGATGTTGGGAAGTTTGGCCTATGTATACTTTATCACAGTTTTCACATGGTATTTCATAAACCACGTGAGTTTTTTTGAGGTAGGTGTTTTATTCTTGAGTTTACTAAAATTAGATTTTAACAAGTTGTGTCCTTTGTGGCTAATATTTATGTCATGTTTTTTTAATTTTTTTTCTAATTGTTCTGACAGTCCTTTTGTGTACGGGATGGATACGTAAGTAAGGTCGGAGTTATTTGTTATGGTTTGTGTATTTTTATTTTTGTTGTAAAATTTATTTATTCGTTTTTTAAAGATTGTATTAATGAAACTGTAGGGTATTTTTTTTCTGTGAGAGCTGTTTTGGCATTTTTAATTGCCTCTTGTCTGTATTCAGGATCTGAAAGGGTGATGGCTCGATCGGCAAGGCCTATAACTACACTTTTTTTTTACATAAATTTATGTTTCAATTTTCATCTGTAAATTCCCTGACACTTTATTTAAAAATTAGTTTCCCTGATTTTTCTAATATGACCGGTTTTTCCGGATTAGCGAGTCCCTGAACAAGAAACACTCTAGCTTAATATTACGTATAACTTTAAATAGACAAGTGGGGGGTTTTTCAGATTGTAAAATATCAAAATGCATTTTAAATTTACAGAATTACCTATTTGGTAATTTTATTAAATCGGTTTCACTTTTCTCAAAAAACGTTTTAGATCCAGGAAGTCTGATAAAAGACATGAATGTTTAACCATGAAAAAATAGATGACGTCATAACTGATATATGTATTTATTGAGCTGTGAAATTAAAAAAAAATAAAATGGTTCTTTTTGAAATAATAGTTTATTTAAAGACACTAGAAAAATTCTTCATTTTCGAACAAAAAGTGGTGTTATTCATAGTTGTTAAAACTATAGTAAGCTCTATAGCTTTATCTGACTTAAGCTCTGGAAACAATATGTTTTTGAAAAAAATGCAAAGTGATATAAAAATTAAAGAAAATGTGTTGCTGATATTATAGTGGATCACTAATAATTCCAAAATAAATTTGTATTGTTAATTACATTCATGGACACCCTGTATAAATTATTTATTATTCCTTCGCATTCACAATCCCCAATATATAAATTCATTTGCCAGGTGCCTACATGACCTATACCTACCTACTTCATATTTCGTGCGTTTTCTGCCATCTATGTTGCCAGCAGTGTAGTGTAACGTGATGTCTAGTCCAGCGTGCTGCTTCCATCAATTTCTATTCAAAATTAGTAAAATTCAGCAGAAAACAATCGTCAGTGCCTCGGTAAGTGTTTGTTATTGTATCTTTTACTAGCAGGCGTGTATATTTTATCGTTTTAAATATATTTCCGTCAAGAAACAAGTTATTTATGCAAGGTCATTGCACCTAACCTCACGCTGTGCATCAAGCTACCGTACAAAAGAAATTAGACAATAATTAAGGAACATTTTGTTACAAATTCAAATATTGCGTAATATACTGAGCGCATTTTTTGTAAAGTGTTTATTTTATCAATTAGTAGAAGTACTATTGAATTGTTGGAACCATATTATATACAAATGTACACAGATTTAGATAATAAGGTATCAAGGATAAAGGAATATTTACGTACAACATTCTCTGCGATGTAAATAGATGAATAATTTGTCGACTCGTGCAAAAATCCAAACACGAGAAAAGAAAAATCAGCTGGTTTACCCCAGGATTATTCATCTGATACCCCGTAGGAGGCTAGTACGGTAGATTACAAATGTATCCTTCAGATGGCGATACTTCCCAAGTAAATGCCGTCCCAAGCTATTTAAAGGGAGGAGCTTAATTTCTATAACTCTTTCATTCAATGTTCCATATTTACTATACCGTTCGTTGTTGTCTCTGCATATAAAAATAATAAGGAAACTGAAAAAAATTCTGAATATTATTTAGTGTTTGTCACTGATTACTTAAGCAGGAATATACCACACAGCATAGCTTAAAAAATTTTTTACACAGGTTTTTTTTATTATAAACAAATAGGTACCTTACGTACTGGAATCTGAGAGTAGCTAAATTTTATATTGAAAAGCGTATCTAGGAAATATTTTTATTTATTAAGAAAATCGAATTTTTAGAATATGTATTATATGGCGATATTAATGTTATAGTTTATTTTAAACTTATTTGCAACATAAAAAACGTCAGCTTCTTTGACGGTGGTTAATGGATCAAAGAAACCGACGTTTTTATGTTGCAAATAAGTTTAAAATAAACTGTACTTCGAGAACTGTCCCGACTCCCGAAGTACTATACTTATAATAGGTATTCATCTAAGCACTGAAGAACGTTTATGCTTAGAAGTACTGTGCTTACGAGCAACTTTTAACATCTCTGCTTAGCAGTGGCGGCTCGTCTGGGGAGGCAGATGAGGCTGAGCCTCTTCTACAATTCTGGGAGAAGCAGATTATCTCCAAACTAATATTTTTTACAAATAGAAATTTCTACTTAGGTATATCTCAATTCTCAATGTTGTTTATAATTCATTAATTAATTTTCAGTGTACAAAAAATTGCATTTCCTTGACATAAATATGTAACGTTGTAGTCCGAATAGTCTGCTCCACGTATGCATGTTTCCCGGTCTCTCATCCTACTTGCTCGGATGAACAGAAGCTAGAGGCCATCCAGCCTCCATTTCAATACATTGTTCTTATGTGATGAGTGACCTTGAATTATTGGCGTGTATCTCAGCAAACATTTTGGATCTGTCAGTTAGGGCAGCTAGGTTCCGGAACCCCATTTCCTTCTAGCGCATGTACATTTCAGCTGAGCGTTGATTCCCTCTCTCACAAGAGAATGAACAGTTACAGAACAAGAACAGTGGCAATTTGTGGTTTCGTGGGAGAACATAAACATACATAAAATATTAAACAGGTGGTTGAAAAAGGGTGCTCTAGGTGAAAATATTCCCAACGATATCTCTTGTTGTCCAGACGTGGTAGATTATTTGTTGTTAAATGGATTTATTTCTCTTAGTTATGATCAAAAGGTGAGAATTAAAAAAAATGTCAGACCTACACCGTCATCAACGGCATCAGCAGTTATAACAAATTATATTGTTGGAAATGATTGTTATTTACTATTGATCAATCCTCAATTGGGGCAGAGCCTGGTTTATTAATTTGCAAAATTTGTCGGTAGGTTTAGAATAGCATGAAAAATCCCAGGAGCATATTTCATCTTGCATTAAATTCGAAATGTAGGGTAAACAAAACATTGTAAATTTCTTGGATTCTGTGCAAAAAAAGAGAAATAGAAAACTTTAATGAAAAAGTCCGTGAAATAGGGAAATATTAAAGATTCTTAGTATACGATAAGGTGCTTAAATTTTCCTGAAAATTTTTCTACCCCCCAAAATAAGGTACGCTGAACACGAATATGTACTTTTTTTTCGCCGGAGAGAAGCCGTTAACGAGAAAAAAAAAAAAAAAAAATTGCGTTTTCACACACATCTGGCACTTTTTGTTCGGATATATTTAACACTTCCTGTTACTAATTTTACTATTTTAATGCTTAGAAGACGATGTTACTTTTATCTTGTACAGAAATATAATGATTTACACATTAAAAACCATGTTTCAAATACGAAAATTAATGGAAAATGCTGTACCGTGACGAATCATTCATAGTAAGAGAAGTAAGGTGCGATTCTATTCTGTTGTGTCTAAAGATACGACATTGTGTAACTAGCGTTCAGTTTAGAACCAGATCGGATCATTTTTAGGGTAAGTTGCTCATTTAGTTGATAACGTAATTAAAGAAATGGATTATATCTTTAAATATGTTATTGTTCAGCAAGAGCCAACGAGAAGGTATGAGCAATTATCTTTGCCAGGAAAGGAGAGGAACAGATGTTAGGTTAGGTTAGGTTGTATTATTGCACAAATCTACTTATCAGATGCTCATTGCACATTGTCATGTCTTGTACAAACATCCCTAACTGCCCTTAAATAAATTAATAAGACTGCATTATTCAATAACATTAAGAATTATTCCTTGCCCTATAAATTTTGGGTGAAAAAGAGTAAGTTTTAAATAGGGTGCCTTTTACATTGGATTATGGTTACAATAACCCCTTATAATGAAACCACCCTTTCGTCATATTAAAATTATTCGCTAAACCAACCCCTTTTATTGTAAAAAAGCACCCTATTTAAAACTTACTCTTTTCCACCCAAAATTTATAGGGCAAGGAATAATTCTTAATGTTATTGAAGAATGCAATCTTATTAACTTATTTAAGGGTAGTTAGGGATGTTTGAACAGGATATGACAATGTGCAATGAACATTTGATGATGTGTAGAGTGTGTCGGTATAATTGGTTTTGTGGTATCTCACAGGGGCGTGTTCTGAAAATTACCGAAAATAAGAATTCAGTAAATAAATAAAAATTGCAATAAATAAATAAATAAAAGGTAATGAAACAAATTTTACCTTGTTGTCCGATCGCCTGTCATTAAGAGACCTAAATATAGCGGGAAATTGTTTGCGAGGCACTTTAGACACTATCTGAAACGCGACGCTAATTTCACATACATTTTAGTTGCATTTTTATCATGTAATGGCGTTATCCCAAATACAAAGCTGTTTTTCTAAGGAAAAAATTTGCTCTTATTATAAAAAATGACGTATACTATACTCCAAACCATTCAGAGTGTTATTGGGGTGAGGGAAATAATGCCAATCGTTAGATATATCCAGTGTAAAAAGTGACAGATGTCTGTGAAAGTGCAAAATTTTTTTTATTTTATTTCTCCATAAATAACGGCTTGTCTCCGGCGAAAAAGAACTTCATATTCGTGTTCAGCGTACCTTATTTTGGGCGGGTAGAAAAATTTTCAGGAAAATGTAAGCCTCCTATCGTATACTAAATAATTACCAAAACTTCATATTTTTTTCTAAAGGTTTTTAAAATGATTTTTGAGCAAACTGATGTTGTTTTCCAAATTATACAGAATAAATTAACTGATATAACATATTCTAAAAATAGACTTAATTCACTTATATCTAAATTAAAAGAATTTCGCAATAACGAAATACATTTCAATACTTTATGTAATATATTTTTTAAAATATTGAAGAATGAGACGATGAGCTGCAGTTAAAAATAAAAAAAGGAAGACAACATATAACTTTGACAGGACAGACATTCATTGCAAAAGAATTTTGGACACCATTATAGTTCAAATTGAAATTATGTTTTTCGACTTAAATACTTTGCAATGTTTCGAGTTAGTAAATCCTAATAATTTTATAATGTTTTCTAAATCATTTCCTAACAGTCTAACAGACAAATTAATGGACCAGTATCCTTTTTTAACCGTATTTCGTTAAGAAATGAACTATGTGTGCTGTATTCTGACCAGCAACTTTTGACAAATTCAACTGTACACACTTTTATCTTTAGTGTTAACAATTCCGGTAACATCAGCTTCTGCAGAACGATCGTTTTCAGTACTCAAACACATAGAAACATTTACTAGAAACACAATAACTCAAGACCGCCTGTCAAATATATCACTTATTACAATAGAAAAACTAACGAAACGTTTGAGTTGAAGAAAAATGATTCATTTTCATTTTATGAAGAAGTAATCAATCATTTTCCTAATTCTGAAAATCGCACTTACCACTGATTTATAAAAATATTTAGAATTTACACCAAAGATTAATATAGTTAGTTATTATTTTAGAAGAAATATTTATTTACATCATTTATTTTTTAGAAAATATTTTTTATGTAACTTCTTTTTCAAAACTACTCCCCACATCCCGCAGGATTAGTGACTGTAGATACCAGAATCATGTGCCCTAAGCAGACGGAGAGAACCCAGAAATTCTGCATTTGGCCTGCCAGCCACTCGACTGATTTTTGGCAGGCCGGTATGATCTTCAGTTCCGAGAGCAGCGTAGGTTTTATCCCTCCGAGGACACCGATTATAAGGACGACCATTTTTACCGAGTAGCCTGGGTACAGCACTTGGAGCTCGTACCGGAGATTGCGGTATTTGATCCATTTCTCCTCCTCCTTCAAGGTGATGTTTTTCCCGCAGGTGCCGAGAACTCGATGACATACATCACCTTGAGTTGATGGTCGAGGAGGACTATGTCAGGCTTGTTGGCTTGAATTAGCCTGACCGTCGGGAACGAGTAATTCCAGTAAATCCGGCATTTCTCTGGTCGATAAACCCAGTGTTTCTATGTTCTTATAGAAGACACCATGCTGGTGTTTATCGACGTGCTGCCGAAACAGAATTTTCTGTTCGACAGCTCTAATTCGGACTTTCAGACGAATTGGCTGAAGTTCAGTGACTGACTCTACATCAGTACCTCGCCGGCCTCCTAGCCTGATGTCAAATGCGAGACCAAATTCATCTGCTGCTCTTTTTGCTGCCTTGAACAATCCTGTTCCCACTCCTACAGTTTCGTGATGTTTTACGAACCGCAAGAGGGGATCTGAGCTCCTGAGGATGTTACATGCCATACTCAGTACTACTCTGCCATGCGTACACTCCAGGCTCAAGAGTCCTCGGCCCCCCCGTTGACGTGGGAGATACACGCGTGGAACGGACGATCTAGGATGAATACTTCTGTGAATATTCATCATCTTGCGGGTATCTCTGTCAATTTGGCGCAGCTCATCTACCGTCCACTTGACTACTCCGAGGGAGTAGAACAGAATCGGAACGGCAAGCATATTAGTTGCAGACATCTTGTTCTCCGAAAGTTCGGAAAACCAAATCTTTCGGAAACGGTGTCTGTACTTGCCGCGGAGTGTATCCTTTATTTGTTTTACATCCTGGATGTGCCTTTGTTGCACACCCAGATATGTATAGGTCTCTCCGGCATCCAGATCTTTCCATCTACTAACTGCGCATCTTCAGAGAACTCCCCGCATCGTCCTCTCTTCAGGTCGACGACTGCACATTTGTCCAACCCGAACTCCATACCAATGGCCCGCGTGTATTCTTCAACCATCCTAAGAGTGTTTTGTAGTTCGCGCTCTCCGGAGACATAAAGTTTAAGGTCATCCATATAAAATAGATGGGTGATCTTATGCCTCCGGTCGCTGGGTGGTCCACATTGATATCCGCGGGTTTGGCGGAGCCCAGCAGACAACGGTAGCAGTGAGATGCAGAAGAGGAGAGGACTCAGGGAGTCACCCTGGAAAACTCCTTTCCTAAATGCCACCTGCTCTGTCGTGACCCGCTGTGCACCTGATGTTATGGTGAAGCGAGTCTTCCAGAGCGGCAGTAGCTTTTCTATGCATCTCACTAGTGGTGCTGGTACCGCAAGGCATTCGAGCAAGTGCAACAATAGCTCTTGCGATGTTGTATCAAATGCCTTGCGGTAATCAATCCAGGCCATCGATAGATTCCACTTGTATTGCACAGAATCCTGTGTAATACAGCGGTCTATCAGCAGGCTGTCCTTGCAACCAGCCATGCCCTTCTTGACACCACGCTATTCGTGTATCTGCTGGAAGACCGGATCAACAGACCTCAGTGTCCTAGCATACAAGATACGTGTAAATATCTTGTAGCAGGAGTTGAGGCGAGTGACCGGCCTATAATTCTTCGGGTCTGAAAGATTCCCCTTTTTGGGGATAAGCACAGTACGTCCTTCGACAAACCAGTCCGGAATCTGCTGCCCCTTGTTCAACCATGAGTTGAAAACTCGCGCCAGACGGCTGTGAGTGGAAGGAAATTTCTTCCACCACCAGTTGTTATTGCCGTCTGGGCCCGGGGCAGCGAAGTTTTTGGTACCAACAAGTGCTTGTTGGACTTCTTCCGTACTGATTGCCGGGCACACTTCTTCTGGCTCTTCAAGATGTCTGTGGCACAGAGCCTCGTAGTGTGCAATTGCTGGAGTGTCGCTATTGAATGGACGCGTCGTCTCGTAGATTCCTTTCCAGAAGGTTTCGACATCTTCTACAGTCGGCGGATTATCTACAACACGCTGTGGCTCTTGAATGAGGTGGGAAGGATTCGTACGGAACAAATTGTTTTGTTCCATACTTCTCACTCACCTCTTCAATGTTTTCTTTATCGCAATGAGCGCTCGGATCCTATCTAGACAGTACAGTGCTGCTTGATGGTAAGCATCACTGTCAGATTTAGAGTGTGGTGTTGACGTCTTAATCCGGCTGCTATGCGCCGGATTCTGGGAGTAAAAACTCCACCATTCGTCTTATATTCCACGACACTCTGGATCCGAGAGGCGTGTTGTCTGGCCGACTGTACTTTGCCCTCGATTTTTTGTACACGCCGCTTGGCTTTCTCGACCCCGTGATTGGTTGACCTCTCACGGGGGGACGAGTTGCTTCGCGGCGTTGTATACGGCACAGTTGATTTGCCAGATGTCTGCATCTTCCGGAATTTCCTCATCGACGACCGCGTCCATTCTAGCCAGGTCTTGTGACTTTAGGTTAGCCCTGGTGTTAAGGCTAACCCTTGTCCTTAAGTCTACATCGGCGAACTCTAATGGATGTTCCCCATCAGCTGGTAATTGCCGCGGTGGAACTGCGGCTGGCAGTTCTTCCAGCTGACGGGGTGCCCTTACGTAACCTGTCCTGCGCAAGAAGGATACTTGGTCTCTCAGGTGTTGTTGAGAGAAGGTGTGATGCTCTGGATGCATTTCGCACCAAAGTGCATACAATCGCGCCATGTATCTCCTTCGCTCAAGTTCGCTACTCTCGCGGCAGGTCAGCAAGTCATCCTTAGTTCCCTCGTCCACTTAAAGCGTCCATGTACAATAGCGTTGTTGTCATCGCTTGGACCGTCCGGTAAGGCCCCTCCCATCTGTCCTTGACCTCCATCCGACTGAGGTTGATTGTGAGGGGCCCTTCTTAGGTTATTAGTAACCCGAGCAGTAAAAGTACCAGGGTGGTTAGCCTTGGTACCCCCGGCCGACATTAATCAGGCAGAGTTACCTCTGCCTGTCCAGGATGCACGAACGCGGAGGTTGCCGGCCTTGCTATTATTATTATTTTTGGTATTATTATTAATTTATAGCACTAAAACTATTATTTATAGAAAACAAAACGGCAATGAAAGGTAATTAACACACGTTGTTATAAATTGACAAACTCGAACTGAGCCTGCATAGTTACGATAAACCCAAGGGCGTGTTAATTATAGGTATCATAGTGTAATAAATAGTTGCCCTTATGAGAAAATATGGTAAAAGAGACAAAGTTAACACTTTCCATTTTTACCACGTTTTCTTCAAAAAGCCCTTAAAGATTGAATGAAATTTAAATAACAGTTTTAAAAACAAACTAAGTGGATGTTCGAAAATTTAAATTAAAATTAGTTTGATTACGATATGATTTGTTTGTACTTCTTTATAAATGTTAGTTTCAAGAACACTCTTTAGTTAGTAATTTAAAAGCTGAAATCTAGACCAAACAATTAGATTAAATAAAATTTTATCCACAGAACAAAGAGTAAGCAGTACAACAGGGACCTGTCGGTGAGGTTTCTTTCGTGTATATTGTGGAGCTGGCTCTCCCAGCTAAATTACGCGTTGGATTATATTTGGTTCCTGTCCATAAGTCATATTAAGACTACACAAAACTCGCAATAAATCTGTCAAACGCTGAGGGGGGCTCTGGCAACCATCACTGTTCTGTTCTCTGATAGCGTCCCCTCGTCTCTTCTCACGCGCTTTCAAGCTCGATGTTGTACACTACAGGCCTTCTCTGCTTTATCTACACTACCGCAGACTTACATGGTATTAGGTGTGTTGAATGAAGAAATTATATGTTTTGTTGGCGATCGTCGATGTGTTGTTGAATAAATATGTTTATATAGTCAATTCCAACGTTTCAGCTACTTTTCTCTTCGGGCTGATGTTCACATACTGGTTTTGCCACTAGGGTCGGATATGAGTTAGATGCATAGACGAATCAGGTTATTTTTACTTAAACACTTATACGCAGGGTGTAGTTTTAAATATTTCATTCAAAGTATCTCTATTTTTAAATGAACAATGTAACAGTATACAGAATCATTTTTATACAGAAAGAAGATTTTAATGCAACGCCTACCTTATATTTACGAGAGTAAAACAAAACATTGTAAAGTTTGAATTCTCAAGAAACATTTTTGTTTTAAGAGAGTTTAGGTCAGAAATTAAACATGTGTTTATACGTAACTACGCTATTAATTTGTTCTTGAATGCTTTTGTGTGTAATATTGATTTTGATATCCGACTCGAACGACCAATATCGTTCTGATTTGATCTTTTTGAAATATATCAAGAAGTTAAGTTGTCAATGGAAAATGGGTATTTTCATTTGGCAGTTGTCATAATTAATACGGTTTTTTGCGCTATACCAGGTGGCCCAACCAATCTTGTAACTGTTGATTGATTGAATGGATTTTTTCAAATTTGGTGTAGCGATATGAGATAAAATGTTCAATTATATGATGTAAAGAGTGAAAATGCACGTTCACGTTATCAATTGTTTTCAAATGCGAGATGAATCCATCTTGTCTTTCATCGTTACACATTTTTAATGTTTCCATACCCACAGTTGTCACATGCACAATTTTTTTTCTGTCAATAAACTTTGATTACAAATTAAGCACAGCTTTTCAGCTTCAATTTTTTCCGTAGTCTTTAAAAAAATGCGATCGTACGCAAAGAAAGATTCAGTACGACTAGTCAACAATGTTATGACATTTGCATTTGAAACGTCATGGCCACCAGGCACCACCTGACACATATATATGTATCAGGTGATTATCATCAGTAAAACTGGTTTTGAAGCCTATATATTAAAAAATTTAAAATGAAAATGAACTCTCTGATATTATTAACAACCCACATGGTACCATTTTGTCTGTAATTTAACACACTTTCATCTATCTAATCGATAAATTTAATATTAACCGAGGTATTTGCTAAAAACTGCGAAAACGGAGCCATTTTGCAAGATGGCGACTGGTTCCCGATAGTCTCCACTTTTTTTTATTTTTAATGAAATAGCATCCTCGAAAATTGCTATCCACAAAGTCTTATTTCTATTTTATCGATCGACTCAGTTAGCCCTTTTTTTGTTCCCCGGCGACGAGTTATTTCTTTAAAATACAGTTAGTACTTTAAAACAAAAACTTATCCAATGTTCAAGTATTCTTACGAATATTTTTTTGTTTTTTCTTACCTACTCAGTAGTAGGTAATTTCTTAACTCCCCTTTTTAATGTTATCAAGGACGAAGGGATTCAGTCATGATGGATGATTACTGTTGGTTCTTAAAGTGATACGATTTGACACTCCATAAAAAAAATGAACTGAGCATATGTTTTTTCAAAAAATTAGTCTATATCTTGGTAGATATATCTATATAAACCTAATATAACGGGTGTAACAGGATCATGTTACACCCCCTTTTCTCCTTTAGTTTTGAAGATAATTAATTGAAATTTGTAATATCTTATATACATAATAAGCAGCACTTTATGACATACAAGTGATTTTTTGTTTACTTCTGGTTTCACCTAACTTTCGATTTTTAAATGGAACACTCTGTATATTATTGCATTTTTGAATTATGCATAATTTTCTGAATCCAACAATACCAAATTACGTGATTTATGAGCAAGTAAAGTTCAACAAAATGGTTTTTGGGGAAAAACTCAATTTTTCGATGTTCAAATGTGCGGCCGAAGACTGGTGTTTTTTGCCCTATCCAGGACGGGTGGGTTCACTGATTTTACTGAATCTTGGCAGAATTTGAAGTGAAAAAGTAAATTCAATTAGGCGGAGTCAATAAGGACCTCATACCATATTATTATGTGCCAAAATATACAGGGCGTAAGTTTTTGGAAAAACAGTTGCTTTACTATAACTCTTTTGCTTTACATTCAATTGTTTTCTGTTTCAAGATTTAAGTAAATTCCTTTGAAAAAATGCAATATGTGTAGTTTTTAAACTTTTAGATTATAGCAGTAACCAAGCCTGCGAGAATCCAAGATGGTCCACACTGTATTTAGTTAAGTATAAAAAACTTTAGTTCGAGAAATATGTACAGTGCGTCCATAAAGAAACGCATAAATCATTATTAGGTAAATAAACAATATTATTGAAAATTGTCGAAACACGTCGATTTTTGATTTTAATTTACTATTTTTTTGAATAATAATTTAATACACAGGGTGACCTACCTTCGAGTAATGACGTCATCTCCGGTTTTTTAAATGGAACACCCCACTTTTTTCCAATTTCCGGATGATTCCAAAAAATGTATCACAAGTTGCTTCAAATTGGTACAGGGTGGACAAGAATACAAAATGTGTTTATAAAAATTTAATTAGAAAATTATACGTTACTGTATTTTTACAAAAGACAATTTACAATAAATGTTCAAATTTATATGGCTCCGTGGTCTAGAGGTAACGTACTTGCCTCGAAACTTCGGGGTCCCGGGTTCGATTCCCGGTCGAGGAACTGGGATTTTTCTGTGAGAGAGATTAATCGTAGTATACTCGGATATTGTGTGTGTGTCCATTGTCTCTAAATGTGTAGCCCTCTCCCACACAAGGTCATTCCAGACCTTCAGGGATAAAGGGGGTTGTAATTTCATGTGGTGTTATTATTATTAATTGTTCTCCATTGTCCGTTAGACAATGACCTAACAGGGCAATACATTCGTCTCTGAGATTTTGTAACACAGCGGGTGTTATGTTCAACATTTCTTGCCTGATTCGGTCTTTTAGCTCACGGATATTGCCAGGTCTGTTGGTATAGACTTTAGATTTTAAATAACCCCATAAGAAGAAGTCTAGAGGACTAAGATCAGGTGATCTAGCGGGCCATTCCACTGTTCCCCTTCTTCTTATCCACCGATCTGGAAAGGTTCTGTGTAAAAACTCGCGCACAGCTGCAGCGAAATGTGGCGGTGCGCCATCCTGTTGAAACCAGATTCTGCTGTCTAAAGTATTGGCTATTTGAATCTCAGGAAAAAGCCGGGTCAAATCAGGAATTAATGTATTTTGTAAGAAATTCAGATACACTGCTCCTGTCAAATTTTCACCAAAAAAATATTATGAACCAACAGTTGTATTTCTCACAATACCAGCCCACACATTGACCTTTTGTGGTCGTTGCGTATGGTATTCTTGCATCCAGTGTAGATTTTCCTGAGACCAATAACGGGTGTTTTGCCGATTAACATGTCCGTTCAAGTAAAACGTTGCCTCGTCGGAAAATAAAACGTTAGCAATGAAATTGTTATTTCGATTATTTTGGTCCATCATATACTCGCAGAATTAATTTCTTCAGTCAAAGTCGTCTTCAGTCAATTCATGGATGATACGTACTTTATAAGGATTGTACCTTTTTAAAAATGTTCGACACTGAAGACTTTCCATTCAAATCCCTAGATACACTCCGCACTGTACAATGTGGATTTTCTACTGCCAACAAAATTACGTCTTGTTGAATATTTTCATTAACTTTAGGTCTACCTTGTTTTGGTGCATCCCTCACATGTCCTAATTCTCTGGATTTTCGCTCTATTCTACTTACCGTAGATTGTGAAATAGGTTCACGATCTGGGTGCATTTCATGGAATAATCTGCGTACCTCTTATTGAGTCCGCATCCTATCGCCAACACCAATCATCATTAAAATTTTAATCCTCTCTCTTTCAGTAAAGGCATTTTCAAAAAACAGTTTTAATATGATAAATTAGATTTAGATTCCACGTAAACGTACCTACTTTGAAGCGTTAGCAATACAGAACTGAACTTTTTTATGACAGTTCTTAACGTCAATTAAAAAAACAAATGGCAAAAAATACCTACAAACAATAAAAATAGTACGGTATAGTCGAGGAGCAAAGATCACTAATAAACGTGGTTGGGGTGTTTTTTAATAGTTTATCAAAGTAGTTGTATCACAATACGTTAATTTCATTTAATTTTTTACTACGTTTATTCACTTATAATTTTGGTATTGTTGCCCACCCTGTACCAATTCAAAACAAGTTGTGATACATTTTTGGAATCAGCTCAGCAAGGGACATCCGGAAATTGGAGAAAAAGTGGGGTGTTCCATTTAAAAAAACCGATGATGACGTCATTACCCGAAGGTAGGTCACCCTGTATATTAAATTATTGTTTGAAAAAAACAGTTAATTACAATCAAAAATCGACGTGTTTCGGGAATTTTCAATGATATTGTTTATTTACCTAATAATGAATTTATGTGTTACTTTATGGACGCACTGTATACTGCCTTTTATAATTATTTTTTCTAATATTTCCCTAGAAGTGTGCGATAAAGGGCAAAGCTGGTGATGAATTGTAATTGAAAACGCAGAGTTCTGTGTGTGATGGAGGTAAATTTTCCATAATCCTGGCTGGTTTGTAATATATCTTGATTTTATGGTAGTGAGGAATGCTATGCGGTGACGTAAATCAATCTGGTAAATTAACGAACCTGCGGTGTGGCTGGTGTTGATACGTTCAGACGAATTTAAGATGCACGGTTACTTAGAAAATTTTTAATTTCTAATTCTCGAATTTATCACCGACAATAAGTGACGATAAATTAAATTAAATTGTTTTGTGAGGTGAATATACAGATATCGGAGACGTAAATTGCTTATATCGGATAATTTATAAAATAAAATTAAAATATATTATCGAATTTTCATGAAAGACTGGTTTCAATCATTGGGTTTCTGTTGTAGTGGAATTTTAAGCCGCTATTTTTAGGTCCAAATTTAGTTAAGATTAATATTCCTTAAATGCCGCATTCGTCGATGCATATAAAACTGTAATATTCTTCTTTAAAAACTTTTGGATGGGATGTACTATTCGAAACATATTTTTGCATTCTCTTTAATAATAATAATAATAGTTTACGTTGCTCTCGCAATTAAAGATCATACCGGCCTGCCAGAAATCAGCCGAGTGGCTGGCAGGTTAAATGCAGAAGGCGGGCGGTTATTCTGAGTTCCCTCCGTCTGCATAGGGCATATGATTCTGGAATTTACAGTCACTAACCCTGCGGGATGTGGAGTGGATGTGGTTAATGTGCTATCGCAACGCTCATGTGAATCGGAGCCATGGGAGGACTTTCCAGCGTCTGGAAACCGAAAATAATAATAATAATAATAATAATAATAATATGCTTTATTTGCCCAACAGGTAACACCCATTTACAGGACAATTTGAAATACTCTTAAATACCACGAAACATTTTATAACATTTAGTAATAAATCTTTATATTAAACTTAAAGGTCCAATAAATGTTATTGAAAAGACTGAAAATTAAATTTAAAAAAAGATAATGAGAGTAATAGTAATAGTATTTAAATTCTCGTAAATTCATAAATTTTATTTGCAAATAAACGACTACGAATACTAAAAAATTATACTTAAAAATATACCAAAATCGCTTTTTTTAATTAAAAATTAAATAAGGCTCCTACACTTCTAGCCGATTTAAAAAATGTGTTGCAGTGTTTAATCATAAGCATAGGGACAGATGATGTCGATATTGATATAATTAATGAATCTATACCGGGTGTAAATTCTAGCATGACATCATTTAATGCTATAACCCTACAAGATCTAAATAAAATTGTGACTAAACAAAGAAAAAAATATAGCACTGATGAAATCGGACGTGATATCATAAAAAATCTTTTTCACATAGGGTATCCTTTTTTAAATTTGATTAATTTGAGCCTGGAAAAGGGTGTCATGCCTAAATGTTTTAAAACATCTGTAGTGGTACCTATACCAAAAATACCCAACACGAATCTGGCCGAACAGTTAAGACCAGTAAATATGTTGCCTTTTTTGTGAAAAAATCTTAGAATTAATAGTTTATGATTAAGTAATCAAGTACATAAATTCAAATAATATTCTATGCACATACCAATTGGGATTTCGTGGTAAACATTCATGTGAAACGGCTTTGCAATTAGTAATTTCAGATTGGAAGCAGTTGTTGGACCGAGCAGGAGTTGGGATTAGCGCAGTTTTCATTAATCTTAATCGTGCTTTTGAAACAATTGACCGTAATATATTACTATTAAAGCTAAAGAGATATGGATTTGACAACACCGTTGTAGACTGGATTACAAGTTATATAACAAATAGGTACCAAGTAACATACAATGAATGGGAATTTATCAGAAGCCAAGTTAAACAACTTTGGGGTTCCTCAAGGCAGTGTACTCGGTCCATTATTATTTATTCTTTATATTAATGACCTTGGCAATGTGTTGCAAAAATGTAAAATCCATCTTTTTGCTGATGACACTCTTATTTACTATGAGAGTACAAATTTTGAGGAAATTGTAAGTACTGTTAATTTAAAACTAAAATTATTGACAGAAAAATTTAAGATCAATAGACTAAAAGTAAATGAATTAAAATCCAAACTTATGTTCATGGGTAACAATTATCTATACGTATAAACAGTTTGCTAGTCTAAATCTTGGTATCGAGTAGTAAAAAAAGTTGAAATTGTTCAGGAAATAATGTATCTAGGCCTAATAATTGATCGTGAACTGAAATTTAACAAACATATAGAATATACATCAAAGAAAATCGGCAAAAGGATCGGATTTTTTAGCAGAGTGGCTCAATTTATATCAACTACTACTAAAGTAACTGTGTATAATACCTTAATACTACCTCATTTTCTCTATTGATGTTCTGTGTTGTATGCAAGTTGTACACATTTTAGTAGATTCCAGGTTCTCCAAAATAAGGCAATGCGAATAATACTGAGATGCAACCGCGTCACTAGCAGTCAGCTAATGCTCAGTACATTAAAATGGCTTAAAATTAAACAGTTCCTCTTCTTCCAAACTATGACATTTATTTTCAAAATGATTAATAACATTTTACCCGAATATCTCACACGACAATTGTTGCCTGTTACAGACGTACACATGTGTAACACACGAACGGCTAGTGCAAATAACTATTATGTTAAAAGAACTTCTAGGAGTAGTACAATGAGAAGTCTGTTCCGCAAAGGAGTTGTACAATTCAATCTTCTTCCTCACGTAATTAAGACTAGTAATACCGTTTAACAATTTAAGAGTCAACTTTTATGGTTTATAAAAGATAATGCATATCAGCCAAATTGATGTTGCTTGAGGTTTGTGTTTTTTTTTTCTATATATTATATGTCTATATTATGTAAACTAGTACCAGTTTGTAACTATTATTTTTATATCTATTATTTTTCTTTAAGTACATACTATCTTTCTATGGATAAACAAAGAATATCTAATCTTATCTTATCTTATCATTAAAACTGTATTAGTTGTCCTGTAGTAAGCGATTTTTACCAAATCAATGGAAATTCTTGTTGAGGCTGTCGCATATACCATTCGCATATCGGTTTCTGGTTTTTGCCTTCATCAGTTCAAATCAGGTATTCGCAACGTTAACAAGGAGGATTTCAGAATCTTAAGTGAGATTAGAGTACTAATGAGTCGATGGTAACTCCATCTACTAGTGTAATCGCAGTGTAATAAATTGGAGTAATGACAGGGAAGCAGTTTTTGATCAAGGTGTATGTTTGGTTTAATCGACCCCATTTCACCACAGGAAGCTATGCCGATTAAGTCGCAGACTAGGTACTGACCAGTCTTGCTTTATTAATATCAGTTAACTGGTTTTCCCTTTACATTCAGTGTTAACAAAAGAAAACAAAGCAAGAACATCAAAACGTTAAGGCGCATTTACTCGGGAAGTAAATCATTAAATGGACCATATTCGTGTGACGGCAGATAATTATGCAATCTACGTAAAAGAGTCATGACATACTGGTTGCTTATGTATAATACTGAAACTTGACCCTTATGTTCATGAACATAAAGGCGACATTTTCGAGGGTTAGAACACAGCACAGATTTTTTTTCTCCCTTGGAACAAATATTTAAGAATTTTGTGTACTTAACCCCCTTGTCATTTAAAATTTTAAAGGTGGATTCCACCGCCGCTGGATTAAAATAGCGGGATTGAAAATACCCAGTGAAAGTGTCCCCCTTGAATATAAAATCGTCGGATCCAAGCATTTTTAGGAGAAAATGCAAAAAACACGCCTATTTCGTTTTCGGTGGCTCACCCCATATATTTTTGTGTAATATTTCTCTATGCCATTAAATGTGTCAGTGCGTTTCGTTTTAAAAAATATTGATAAAGTTATTCTAACAGAGAAAATTTTGGTAATTCTAAATGTTTGGACACCCTGTTTTCGAAATATTAATATTACTATTGTTGAATAAATGCCCGTTTAATTTTTTAAACGTTGAACATGTTTTAAACGGATCTGGCAACTATGTAATATTCCTTAATTGGGTTTTGTTAATCTGGGTAATTTCGTCAGTAATAACAATAAATTCGTTGAATATTATGAGTATAAATTCAACTTTTTAATTATATTCATCACGTTAATACTGCAATAAATATTCATCTTTATATCTCGAGTGGTGTTTTCATTAAAGTAAATTACAATTCCAAATCCGTAATAAATACTTCAAATCTCATAATAAATCCCATCATTTCCAGCACATAACAACAAAAAGAAAAGTTCAGCCATACTGAAGAACACGAATTCCAAAATCACATATCAACTAAATTATAAATTAGCATAAATATCACATAAAATCCAAAATCCAGACCTGCTGCTGTCCGTATCTGAGGAACTTGACTGGCACAAAAGATCCGTCCACCGTAAATCACGACAATCTGGTAAGGCAAGTCAGTTGGACTGAAATCCTACCATTTCTTAGCTACCAGAATGTCAACAAATTATTTATTCAATTGTAGGGATAATACTTATATTTACTAAATCAAACAGTCAGATTCTAAAGATGGAATTCTTGTGCGCTACAGGGTGAAACATCTTCATATTGGTTTAATATGAAAGACAATTAAAGCATGGGATGGTATCTGAAAAATGCCTAAAAATAGTTAAACAGTTTTTAAAACAAAATCTGTGAAGTATCAAAATATAAAAAATGCATCGTTCTTGAACCCTTGATATAATCTTCACAAAACATTTTATAATAGAATACAGTGTGATACGAACATTTTAAAAAATATTTATGAAACATCATTGTTAAAATTAGGAAAGAATTAATTCTAACACATAATTACAGGAATACCACAAAGCACAGTTTTTGAACCAATGTTGTTCTTTAATGATGACACATATTTAGTATATAGTCAGTAATTTAAAAATAATCCTTTGGTCTTTTCACGATATGTTATGTACATAATTAAATAAAATATAAAACTACTATCTACTTCCTATGCCAGTAATAAAGTTTTCGATCGAACATTGCTCACAAATCTACTAATTTATCATTAACAAATGTGATGCAATATTATTAATTGTAATAAAACTGTATACAGATTGCAACATACAGGAAATCTTTGATTCTTGCGTATACAGTTTTGTGTATTGTATTCTTCTTCTAATCAAATGGTATATACATATGAATGGCGAGCATTTCAACTTTTCATTTCTGCGTATAGCTTTTACTGCAATTGCATGTGTATGTTGCAAACGCCCTGCGTTGTGGCAACCAAATTGGTATCATCAGAAAACAATTAAAACTGAGTTGCAAAGATCTACAAATTATGCCAACTTGGTTGACAAAATGGCTTCGAATACAGTGTTCGATGTTTTGGTGTTTGCGGAAATTGCTTCAATGTTAATGTCACATCAAAACGTTTCGACCCCTTTCTTAATTACGATGACAATTATAGCTTTTTCTTTAAATCGCTTATTTAACATCAGCCTGTTTCCGCTACCAATGCCAATTACCGACGTCAGTAGATATATTCAGTGCTTGTGTAAACACTAGCAATCCTTAACCTGTAAATTTTTCTGAAGTCCCATTTTAAGGTGCTCACATTGAAGAACACGGAACCCATAGATTTGCATCATTTTTGAAAAATGATGACGCCAATAGATCCGCTCATATAGTTTGTTATTTGGATCTTTACGCACAAATTAGGTACGACCTGTTCATGTATTGCAGCATTGCAATACATGAACAAATATAATGATAACGTGTAAAAATGAAACATTGTCCAATACTCGCCATTGCGATAGAGTTGCCCTTTCTATTTATTTTTGATTATTTGATTCATGCTAATTATTGAAATTATAGAATTTAATCCATACTCTACTGGCATACTGTATGTTCTATTCATTAATTTAATTTTTATAAGCAAACAAAAAATGTACTTTGATTCTTTTTAAGTAACTACATTATTAAATTTTTTTTATCAATTGCACATGAGCATATTAACAAAGAGTTTACCAGCAAATTGTATGCAAGAACTATTAGACTACTTGCTACACTAATGTTTTTTTTATACAATCGTTGACATGAGCAGATGTTTATCTGACGAGGAGCATGCAGTAGCTGTCAAAATAAATCACTTTTCAATGGAACATGTTCAAGCTGAATATACAGATTATAGCGTGCAACGTTTATTATTAACTAAATGACTTTCAAACGTTTTATTCTTTCTATTGTTTCAAATAAAGCTGTTCAGAGAGGATATAGGTATGTAGTAAAACACAATTATATCCTGTTTTAATAACAAAGAATTTAATTCAGTAAAGACAACTAATGATGGAATAGAATACTTTCCGCACAAGTACTAGAAATGATAATAATCATTAATGGTTTTTTTCATTTACCACCGAAGTAGTTACCACAAAACGCTACTATATTCATCGCGCGTTCCTTTACATCTAGTAAGCGTTGTTAGAACTAACTCTTCTGTTAATACTGACGTAGTTTTCCACGAAACACCAAAACACTATATACTGCACTCGACGCGCGTTTCGCCAACCAAGTTGGCATCATCTGGAGATTATTAAAACTAAACTTATGCTAACAATCTACCCTATTTATACCTAAACTAATGTCACGGTTCACCGAACCGCCACGGATGTTATTTTAGATAAAGAGGACTATTATGAAAGGGTAGACAATCTGATTAGTAATGGTCCTTATAAAAAAACTTTCTAGAAATCCATTACCAAAAATGGTTACTGTAGTAAGAAATGTACTTAAATCCTGCAACAACCTTATTACTCCAGCTATAAATAGGAGGTTACATGTATCTAACCCAAGTGTACCTGGATTGTACTGCTTGCCTAAGATACATAAACCAGAAAAGTCGGTACATCATATTGTTTCAGCAACCGGATCGTCGACTTACCACCTATCAAAATGGTTAACAGAAGAGTTCGAAAATTTACCTATTGCATCACCTAGTTTCTCTGTGATTAATTCCAACGATTTCATTAATAAGGTGAAAAATATTCAGTTGCGAGAAGGTGAAATTTTGATCTCCTTTGACGTTTGTTCATTGTTTCCAAGTGTACCACAGACCTTGAACTACCTTAAGGATCTACTCGAATTGAACAATATCAGTCAAGATGTAGTAGAAGAATATCTTAAACTCACTAAACTTTGCATGAAACAAAATTGTTTCTGATTCAACGATAATTTCTACGAACAACATGAAGGAACAGTAATGGGTAACTATTTGTCACCATTCATTGCCAGCCTCTTCATGAACAAATTCGAGACGGAAGCAAAAGAAGAATTCGAGTATTTCCCCAGGGTTTGGCTTAGGTATGTGGATGATATTTTTGCAGTGTTCGATACAAAAGTCGCTAATATTGATAACTTCGTATCTAAATTAAACAGTCGTTTCGCGTCAGTTAAATTCACATATGAAACTGAAAACTCTGGACAACTACCATTTTTAGATGTATTAGTAATTAGAAATAGTGAAAATAAGTTAGAATTTGACATTTACGGAAAAGATACCAGTACTCTAAGATATATCCCTAAGGACTCTCACCATTGTGCTAAGCACAAAATGGCGAGTTTTAATTTTCTAGTCCATCGTCTATTAAGCTTCCCCCTCAGTAAGGAGAGTTTTGAAAAAGAAAAGGCATTGATTAAGGATATAGCTGCGAGTAATGGATATTCTGTAAGTTTAATTGATAAAAAAATAATTAGGAAACGAAAATTTAAAGAGTCGCTTCGAAATTCCTCGACCTTTCAAAATGAAAGAGAAAATCCTAAATTTGTATCGATTCTATTCCATCTTCGATTCACCCGTATTACTGGTAAGATTTTTAAAGATCTAGGTATGACAGTGGTTCATTCATCGGGAAACAAACTTCAACAACTTTTAGGCAATTCAAAAGACAAAATTGAAACAAAGGAAAAGTCGGAGATTTCCGAAATTAGCCGTAAGGACTGTAATCAAAAATATGTTGGACAGACTAGCCGATCAATTCAAACTAGATTCAAAGAGCGTATGGCCCATCTCAAATATGGTAAAACAGATAAGTCTAGTGTAGCTCAACATGCGTTTGAGAACAACCATAAAATAGATATTAGCAACTTAAGATTAATTAGGAATGTAACAAATAATAGACAGCTAGATGCATTTGAAAGCTTGGAAATCATAAAGTGTAAAAGTAGTATGAATAGTGACAGAGGGCCTATCCCAAATAGCCCGCTTTATTGGTTAATGGGTCACGGTTCACCGAACCGTGGCGGTTCGGTGAACCGTGACATTAGTTTAGGTATAAATAGGGTAGATTGTTAGCATAAGTCTAGTTTTAATCATCTCCAGATGATGCCAACTTGGTTGGCGAAACGCCCGTCGAGTGCAGTATATAGTGTTTTGGTGTTTCGTGGAAAACTACATCAGTGTTATCTTCACATCAAAGGTTCCAACCCACTCCAGGACTAACTCTTGTGTTAATAAACTCCTCCGAAAAATAAGAGATACTAGGTAAAAATTATGAAATCGTCATTTCTAACGAATGATAAATTTTTTCTTATCAAAACTAATTACAACTTTTTATCAGTTCATTTCTCCATTTTATTAATCTTTTTAGCAAATAAAAATAAATTTGAACAATAAATGTTCTTTTTGCGATATATGCATTTTTTGTCTGTAGTGTGTCCTTCTCTTGCATCAGTGTCAGCTTGACAATATCTTTGCATAGTTTCTACCAAAGTATCAAACATATCTTGAACTATTTGAGTCCACAGAAGGGGTAATATCTTGGAGTGTTTCTGGTCTTCGCCTACGGTCATCAAGTCTTCTTTGTATTATGTGCCATGCATGCTCAATTAGGTTGGGGTTAGGGGACATAGGAGGGAGTGGTAAAACTTAAATGCCGTCATTTTCAAATCCATTTATAGTGGACCGTACCCTATGCGATCGATCATTACCAAACGAAATTTTAGGCCTATAATTGCATACAAATTTACCACATGTGTATTCTTGCTCATCCCCCAAATATACAAATCAAATTTGCCCTCGTAATAAATTGCTCCTCAAACCATAATTGAATCACCTCAGAAGGGACGGCCTTCTTGATTATGTCAACAATTTTTAGATACTCCAAGCCTTATTGAGACTCGAATGGGTCCACTGACTAAATGCTGGTGATATTTTTGCTCATCAGTTAAAAATACTGAGTCACTCATGAACCCAATGAATGTAATCTTTTGCCTACTACAGTCTTGCTCGCCTGTGTTCTATAAGTAGGAAAACCCTTCTTAAAATCCTCAAGTTACTCCAATAGCCTCAGCCAATTGCCTTTAAACAGTGTGTCTAGAGAAATTTGACCCAATGACATTAAGAAATCGTCCACCAAGCTATGTACAAGTGGATATGGGGATGCTTCGAAAGGAAATTTTTAAAAAACGGTTCGTTGGGCTGTAGTTCTACATGGCCTCCATATCCTATACGGCGTGCATCCGAAGGCGAGCATTGTCTCTAAATTACACTTTGACTCATACTGAACTGTCCCACAACTTCAAACTGTTCAGCCCGTATTATTTGAAGAGCAGCTCTATTTTGTTTTTCTAAGCTCAAATTACATCTAACCATAACAAAATACTGAAGTAAAAAGAAAATTAAAACATGTGTCATATATTGTATCATATTAATTCATTGTGGTTAACCGACAAATAAGTATATTTTGTTATCTTTAGTTGGGATTTTCACAACGATTACGTAACAAATGTTGCACCACTAGAAACGAATCCTATTCGGTTGTCCTGCGTAATGCGCGTGTGGCATAAGTTTATCATGCCTGTATGTCGTGAATTGTCTTTATTTTCGCATTTTTCTTAATTAAAAAAGTGCGGATGATCCTTTAATTCCCTAAAGCAATTTGTTATATACTATTTTTCCATCAGAATCCAAATCAGTTTGAAACTAGTTTCTTGCAGTTTTATCATTTCGCTGATAATAGATCATTCTTTACACCAACCTTTCATGATTTATTTGATCCATTATCAGTTTCTGTATTAAATATTGTTTTCTATAAAGGAACTTTTATGTTTTCACCTGCAAAAAGCCAAATAAAAGTACCTGGAAAACAGAGCAACTTCGAAACTACGTGTTCTAGTTAAACTTCCACTAAACCGTAATAAATCTATTGTGAGTTATGAATGATGACAAAGAGGCTGAGGTAATCCGCTAATTCGGAAGGAACGAGACGAGATGATGTTTTTGCTCGCCTATCCACTGGGATGATGGATCCATTACTTTAGGTCGTCAACACAGACACTGACCGTTGTCGGTAATTATTAAGAACTTACCGGCCCGGCTAATTTGGGATGATTGAACGGACAACGGCTTATTCTCAGATAAGCACAGTTACCAGCAAAGAGCTGTCTCAGGGCATTGCTGGGAACAGAACTTGACGCTTTGTCAAAACTGAGTTTAATTGGTGAAATTTTAAGTTACAATATTAGCAGCAAGACTTGTTGATAGGCGGGGAGCCAGTAAAGGTTTCCTAACGGCCGCAGATTCTAGTGGACCAGAATTTTCTTATAGATTATTTCATTCATCAACAATCCAAGCATACAAAGCTGGGAAATATACGTTTTTATATTTATATGCTTATTATTACTGATCAGCTTTGGAGTGAAAGATACCTACAAATTTTCTGATATGTGGTATCTATAAAATATATCTAAATACTTAAATATCTTACATGCCCTTAAAGTATCATAGATTCGTCTGTGTTTCTTATCGCTATCTTTACAGAAGCTGTTTAACAGAAATAGCATCGCTGTTACTATCATAAGATTTATAACGGTGGTACAGAAAAAAAGCAATAGCCCAGAATCCCTAATTATCTTACATCATTATTACGTCTTACTACTTACTTACTTAGACATTTCGTCACGAACCGCATAGTTATGGAATTCATTTATTTATTTAGTACTAACATAATTTCTTTTTTATCCCAATTGTTATGACTTATTTTCCAAGAAAGCCTTCTTTATAATATGTGACAGTTTAATTGAAACTGATTTAAATTGTATTCCTCTAGTTCTCTCAATTGCCATTTTCAACCAAAAATAAGCATTTGTAAAATTAAGATTGTTTGTTGTTTCTTGTCTACTACTTGTAGAGTGCAGGTTTCTCCAAATTTGAGAAACTTGTAAATTCTTCAACGTGCGGTGCGTCGTGGACTGGTAATAATAATGAGGTGATAAAGGGGGTGAGCTGCCGGGTTCAGAGACTGATGTAATGGTAAAATCGTTAGCGGGAGGGGGGTGATCTTAAGCGGCACTTATCGACAGGGGGAAAACAACACACAGGGTGAGAGAGGAGAGCGACAATCCAGCACATTGAAGATAATTGCCAGGCCCATTTCACAATGGAGGGGAAGGTAGAATGATAGTCAGTTAGACTATTTTGTATTCATGACTTCTGAATATTTCGCGAATTTGATAGAAACCGCTATGGCTCTATTGTTTATATTACACAGCCCCACAAAAAAAAATATTCTGACCTAGCAACGAGACGAGTATATCCTTATGTATTTTTGATCGCTGATTCCGAATCCGGGGTCAAAAAAAGTCGTACACGCCAAAAAAAAAATTTTAGAGCCAAAAAACACCCCCTGAATCGTTTTGTTTAATATTTTCAGGAAAATTTGAATGTATTACGATAAAAATAAAGGTAAATTACAGCGTTCTCCCTATCGGTATGAAACGCACCCCCATAGAGGGTGAGAACCACCCTCATCTGCCACCAAACCAATTGATAACGACAATGACTGAAAAACATTTAAAAATGTTTAAGTTTCGTTAGGTTTGCAATAAACTGACGTAGAATTCACGTAATACCCCAAAACTACCCCTATAGCGTTATGAAATGGAAAAACGATATCAAGGAAGATGGGACGAACACATGATAGCGACTACTGTTGGTCTCTGAAAAGAGACACGAAAGAACAACACAAACGACAGTCAGTAAGAAGATCGTTTGAAAATAAAGTTAAAAGATACCATAAAAAAAAAAGATTAAAAAAAAGAAGAATTAAAAGCTACTAACGTAAGAGTACTTCTCACCCCCCTTCAGGGATGCGTTTTATACCCAAATGGTGTTAAGATTGGTGACAAATGACTGCTAATATCCTAGCCATAAGGATCTCTGCAAATAAGAACATCCATATAATCAAATCGTTATCAAATTTCATGTTTTTTCCTTTCTTTTTTCTGTAATTGCAGTTAAGGGTTGTTTTTCATAATGATATAGGGGTAGTTTTGGGGTATTACGTGAATTCTACGTCAGTTTATTGCAAACCTAACGAAACTTAAACATTTTTAGATGTTTTTCAATCATTGTCGTTATCAATTGGTTTGATGGCAGATGAGGGTGGTTCTCACCCTCTATGGGGGTGCGTTTCATACCGATAGGGTGATCGCTGCAATTCACCTTTATTTTTATCGTAATGCATTCAATTTTTCCCGAAAATATTAGACAAAACGATTTAGGGGGTGTTTTTTGGCTCTAAAATTTTTTTTTTGGGGGTGTACGACTTTTTTTGACCCTGGATTCGGAATCAGCGATCAAAAATACATAAGGATATACTCGTCTCGTTGCTAGGTCAGAATTTTTTTTTTGTGGGGCTGTGATTCAAGATTCCTTCAGACCACTCGATACGAATGTCGTCTACCTATCTAACGACTCCAAAATCTCGGATGTTGCGCTGGGGTACTATTGGACGCAATATTGCATTAGTAACATGAACAGTAATGTACAAAATTCATACATTAATCTTTTCTCATATAATTTGTCCAAAATTCTAAATTTACCTATTCTCAGGATAAACTCATTCCTTGTTCCTAGCAGTTGGATTGTATCCAAATTTGCTGTCTTTTTGGCTAAATGTTTTGCTGCAAATAATTTAACATAGGCTAAAATGTAGTAGGATTATCAATCTTCATGCCTTACTGGAATTCTGATACGAGTTCAGTATACCCTCTCAGTTGATACTTTCAACACTATTTTGAAATCAGACATAAGTTTCTAAAAACACGCATCCTAACAAGTGTACAGGTCACCAAAGAAGTGATATTTACGTTATCATATTGTTATATTTGTTTAAAATTATTTCAGTATAGCTTTGGAAGATATGGAAGTAATACACTGAGCTTAAAGAACAACAGCAGTAGAAATTATTTTATCGGCATCTAATGCAAACAAGTGTGCCAAGTAACATATCCAAAATTCAGGCCATACAAAATCTAGGAGCTGGCCTCCATATTGAAAAAAATGGTGGCAAAAAAATTTCCCGTGTACTTCTTGACAGCCTCCTATGCGAGAAAATTACAAAGTACAAAACGAAAAACTGTTAATTTTTCTACAAGAATTAAGAATCAATTATCTTCTCTAGAGACCCGTTAAGAAGCTGATGTTCATCTGTCATCTTATTTCTCATTTTCAATCTTCTCCAAGCAAACACTGACAACCTCGTAGAAATTTTCTGTCAACTCAAACTCTAAGTGCTGATGTTCATCTGTCATCTTATTTCTCATTTTCAATCTTTTCCGAGCAAACACTGACAACCTCGTAGAAATTGTCTGTCAACTCAAACTCTAAGTACAACTTTTCTGATCATTCTATCATCCCCCCTCTTTAGTCAAATGTCTTTGGCCTGGCAAGCAATCTAGAAGGTCCTGGACAGACTGCTGTGGCCAAGCGGGCCCATTAAGGTGCGTAATGGCCGGTCGGGTAAGACAGGGCGCGCAGGAATGCATCGATTAGACATAACGTCGCGAGACACAAAGTACAGACTCTACTATAATACACACCAAATCAGGGGGCCAAGGGCCACCCCATGATGCTTATGGACCTTTGCATCCGCTGATAAGGCGCTCAAATAGTGGACACGACAGAAAGGACCGAGGTAGATGGTGAGGAATTACTTGGAGCGAACTGATAGGGAATCATAAATCGGAGCTGTAATGAGGAAATTCAAGATGTGAATAAAAGGAACAACATAACTTTGAACATGTCCGATGTTTAAATTTAAGGTATAGACCAGGCGCTAAGTCTTGAATAGATTGCCTAGAATATAATTCAAGGAAAAATAAGTTTAAGCGTGCCAGCTTGCAAATGTGCAGAGGATTTTTTCTGCAGTAAAATTTCATTTCATTTACACACCACCTTGCAGTAGAGTAAAGAGTGCCTTTTTTTCGGTCGGCAAAATCCATTCGGCGTTGTCTCTTTCATTTTGCGATTTACAATGGACCAGGTTTGCTGGAGTCTTCATCAGCATATTCAGAGCCAGAATCGCTCTTCTCATCTGTCCCTAGTTGCTTCTAAGAGTCTGTCAAGATTTGAACCATTTGATCAGTTTTAAATGGATCTTCATCACTATCACAAATATAATTATTATAAAAACCAGAAGTAAAAAACTTTTTAGGCCAATCTTCACTCTACTTTCCTTCCATCCCCACTCTATACAGGTAATTGTAAATTTCGTATGACGATTGTGAGTTCAACGAGGCAATCTTAAAAACATTACAATTAGGAAATCCTGAAGGTTCCAAATCTTTGATGAGAAGATAAGACTAACATAGCTTTCCACAAAATACCAAAACAACATATTATACTGCATTTTACGCACTTTGCGCCAACCAAGTTGGCATCGCCCGTAAATGATTAAAATTGAATGGTTTTAATCATCTCCAGATGATGTCAACTTAGTTACCGAAACGCTCCTCGAGTGCAGTATGTGTTACAATTAGGAAAAGCAATGTGTAAACTATTACCTATAATAAATGTAATTCTATTGTTGGCTAGTTAGTAGATCAAACCAATTTTACATTTTTCGCTAACCTACGAAACAGTTTACGACAAAGTGATCTTCTCTCGCCGACTATTCTCTTCCCAGATCCTTAATAAGAGTTGGTTATGTTTTATAAAATACTAGTTTCAAATTTACATATAAGAAAAGTTCAATATCGTGTAATCAGGGAATCTAGTTGGCCACGCAATTGAAACATCTATGTGCTTGTCTGGAAACCTATTATTTAACCACTTGTAACGCATAAAGATGCATTATTTAATTGATCCAATGGGTATAGAAAAAAACTTTTCACAATTTTTAATACAGTAAATGTACTAAAAATGATAGTTGCCACTATTTAATTAGAGATACGCAAAGATGTCTGCAGATCTTGTGTCAGAGTTTGCGGGATCATTACACTGAGAAACAACGACCATTGTGAACAAATGAATAATATTTAATGTTAAGTGTGACGTATGTTTTAAATATTTAAGGATTTTACATACAATTGGAAACTATGGGTAAATTATCTTCAAAAACAATAATTACATCTTCAGTAAATCATATTTTCATCTTTGTTGAAGTTGTTAGCCTTAACAAAGATCTTGTTTTTCAATAATCATTTGTTCACATCAAACGTAAATTCTGTATATCTAATCAGTTCTATCTTCATAAATTGCAACTTTCACATAACAAACAATTTATTGTTATTATATTCTCCCAGTGTTATACTTAACGTTCGCAGTACCAATGAAAATAAATTTCTTTAACAACAGGAGGAAGTGTACGTATCAAATGTGATGTCTACCGAGACATACGTCTGCGACAGACGAAACATAGTTGTTCCAGTAATTCTAAAGAGCTACTGCCTCTGGTCACGCAAGCCCCTTCAAACTTTTGACGTGCAGTCACAATTAGCCACAATTTATTCTTCATATATAACGTGAAATGTATTAAGTTTAAGGTGACCTTGCTTTCAGACGTCAATCAATACTTCTAGTTGTAGCAGGATTATGTTTTCGGGTTTTTAATCGGTTCGCGAAATTTTAGCACAGTTCATTGCACTTCTGCGAATGAGACTACTAATGTCTATAATAGGTTTACCTAAAGACCAAAACGATTTGGAAATAGATGAATTATGATGAGGTACGACGAGATAATGATATCATCACTGCACAAATAGTACAATTAATTCTAGGGCAGTGGTTTTCAAACAGTATATACCCGTTTGAATAAAAAATGCATCACGATTTCGCTGAACAATTTTATTTTAATTTTCACCAAAATGCCCGCCAGTATAACGTTAAAGTGATTGAAATTTCATCATTGTGAGACGCAGAATAAAAAGTTATTTAGTAATGAATGAGATCACCGCGATCATAAACGCACCCGTTCAGTCTGTTGAGCATACTGCCAATAAGATTATCAATGTTGGCTTGTAGTATCCTATCCCTAGCCTTTTAGATACGAAGCCGAACGTTATTTAAATTGTCTTGGAGATGTCCTACCTTCCTACAAATCATATACCAGATATGGTCGATGGGAGGCAGAACGGATGATCGTGCCGACCACATTAGCATCTTGTAAGAAGTTTGTTGCAACCCGCTGGAAAATTGAATTAATCAACCCTTGTAGGTAAAGCAGTACTACGGGTTATGTAACGAACACCATTTAAGTTACCCCAAATGAAGACTAACGGTGACCTACTGCCATCCCACTCCAAACCACCACACCTGGGCTGTCTGACGTTCAACAACGACATCTAAATTTTTGCATTTTCCATGTGGGGCTCCCCCTCCCTACGTCCATCATGGGCCCATAAGCAAAATCAGGACTCATCACTGAACACTTTTTGATGTTATTCCCGTATCCAGAGGTTTAGTTGACAACCGATAACGTGTGACCAGTGTGTTGTGACAAAACACAGTGATACGCTTATGTGCGCAAGTCAGACGATCCAGTCTAATTCGCCCATTTAATAAGCGACTACAGTGCAATCTGCTACAGAATGCCGGCAATTGCAGTCAGATTCTCGGGACAGATAGTCATTCAAAGCATTGCTCAAACTATCCGATTATCGCTTGCGATATGATTGCATTTGTCCACTGACTGGAAGATATTTGGGTTATTTTATCGAAAGTGACGAGATTGCTCGACTTGGTTGCTTCAGGATCGCCTAGTGAATTGGCCGCTTTGGTCTCATGTCTGGAAGCGTCTAAAGCAAAATTTTATATTAGGATATTTTTCGTATCATTTGTTTTCTTGTACTCTCTTAACATTTTCTTCCTTTTCGTGGTCTTACCCGGTACTTAACAATTTCCTTAGAGCCTCCTGGAGTGGCCCTATTTTACATCATTTGCTTTGTTTTTTATTAGTGACGCCTATGGAGTAATTGTCCTCACTCGCGGACAATAACCACGTCACCTACACGCAATAGCTTTGCGCGTAGGTGATGCCTCAGTTTAGTGTAAAACGGCGAAATTTATGTGATGTTTGGAGTCTTGGCCTTGGGAACCGTGTCTCATGGGAGTTCCTCATATCAAAGCTCCTCACAGGAAAAATCAACTGATGTTAGGTCCGAAGACCTAGGAGGAAATTCTAATAAGTAATTTTTGTTTATTGCCTGCGTTTTTGCATGTTTTAAACTAGAAGCTCGATATATAAGAAGTCTCCAACAGTTATCTACAAGCGAGACAAGTATATACGTCACTTTCTTATTCCATTGTGCTAATAAATACTATTGACTACCATCTGTCTCATTAATGCATAATCAGAAATTTTTTTTAGAAAATGTTATTTCATAATTTAACAGTAGCGTGACAACTCAGTCTTATTTATGTTGATCATAAACCATAATTTTCGAAATTGTTAACGGGCAGGTCAATATTAATAATAATTTATTGGATTTCGAAATATACCACACATTTATTCAAATTACTAACAGTAATTTCCAGAACAAATTAAATAATAAGTAATTAATATCAGTTAGCATCCCGCCTTACAAGTTTTCTAGCTTATTTTTACCATCTAAACCGCACGTCAAAAACTAGTACAGATAAATATAAATAAAGACAAGTCACATGAATATGAATACAAATTGTTATTTACGTAACAGACATAGGTTCTCACATGGTTTTACCAATACCAAGTGTACTCTGGGGCTCTTAGCTTCGACTTCAACTGGTTTTCTATAATAACTCACTCTGCATACCTCGGTAATTAGCACATGTAAATACCATTGCTAGTGATCAATCTGTGCACACAACTAAGTAATCCCATACTAATCTAACTTGTACTTATTCTATCATTTCGCTCTAACACTTACAATTCTTAGACATGCTACGTTATTTATTTGATTGTATGTACACATACGTTGATATAAGGTGTATTTTTTCGAACTGATTTAACTGATTCAAGTGAACCAACTGATAATAGTGAGCTTTATTGCATTTTGTAATAAGGCTCATTACAGTCATTAGTTTCAGTTTATTTAGTTAAATCAGTTTGAAAAAATACGCCTAATGTCTGCTAACCAGTTTTAAATTGTTATTTTAAACCTTATAGCCCCAGCATGGAAATATATGTATTTCCATTTAAATTACACCCTTCCTCAATGAAAATGTATAAACTGGTACCACACTCAATGCATTTCACTAACAGTGGGGACAATTTTCATCAACAAACTCGGGGGAAATATCTTCGAAACGTTTACAAAGTACTCTAAATTTTTAATTCAATATCCGAAAATAAACATAATGGGTGATTATAAAATAAGGGATATATTTCAACTTATTATATATTCTTAACAAATCAAATTAATAACAAAAAGTAAATGGAATCTAGTTGCTTACATAATGGGATTTCTGATGTCAAACACTAGTTATCGCAAATGCTCGATATGACCTCCATTTTGCTGTTGTAAAATTACCAACCGTTCCTCCAAATTGTATACAGCACTATTCAACATTTCTGGTTGATACACGAATTTGCTCTCTAATACTGTCCTTTAGTTCCTCCAGCGTTGTTGGCCGTGTTCTAAACACCAAATTTTTTAAATAACCCCACAGCCTCTAATCCGCTGAGTTAATATCAGGCGATCTTGGTGGCCATGAATTTGTAAAATGTTTGCTTATAACACGATCTTGATAAACCGCAGTTAACAATTTTTTAACTGGTCGGTAAATATGCGGAGATGCTCCATCCTGCATAAAAATCATATATTCAATTCCTTCGTGCTCGTTTTGCAACTGAGGAATTGTATAATCCCTTAACATTTGCAGGTATCGTTCACCAGTAACAGTTACAGATGCGGCCTCCCCATTCTGTATTTCCTCGAAAAAGTATGGACCAATGATGAAATTAGCTGTGAAACCGCACCAAACGGTGACTTTTTTGTCATGAAGGCCTTGCTGAATGATTTCATGTGGATTTTCTGTTGACCATGTTCGACAGTTTTGAGTATTAATTCCACCATTAAGAGAGAAATGGGCCTCATCTGTCCATAAAATACGGGATAACCATTCGGGTTCAATTTCCATCTGAGCCAATACGTGTAATGAAAAATCGTACCTGAGAGGATAATCTGCGTCCTTTAATTTAAACAGCAGTTGCAGTTCATAGGGATACATTTTTAGGATTTTCCGTAAAATTTTCCAAACCGTGGTGTATGGCATTTGTAATCGTTTTGATATCGCATTCACACTACTGATTGCTGGCGGATTAGTATTGGCTACGTTTTGATTTTCCTGAAGAACTTCTGCAACTTGGACATTACTAATCCTAGGTCTTCCTGACCTGGGAAGGTCTTTTCCAGACCCTGTTCTTTCAAATGTGCTAATCAATTTACGATACGCCTTCATTTTGCACGGCCCTGCTCTCAAACCCATTTTCGTACGAAATCTTCGTAATCCAGTAGTATAATTTTTTACCGCCTTCATAATAACATTGCACTAAACCAATTCTTGTTTGCAGATCCATATTGAAATTGTTACAATTTACGTTACGCGAGTTTTATTTTGAGAACAATTCTCTAAATTACGATTATTTCGTTTGAGACTTGTATCAATAGTTGTCACGACAATTCTTTTGTTTTCCATAGATACACTAAAATCTAATTATTGAGACAACTAGATTCTGTTTTCTTTCTGCTACTAGCATAATTTCTTAAAACTATATTAGAATTTAAAATAAACCCCTTACTTTATGATAACCCCATATATAACGTAAGATGGAAGACCGTTTATTTAAATTATATAAGGTAATAGTATTTGCACATATACTTAATAAGAATCATTGTTCCTGAATTAGATATTATAAATACCTATACAATATACATATGTATTGTGGTACTATTCTAAGAGAATACCAGAAAATGATTCAGGTATTCATATTCGCTTTGTATGATGGTAAAATATTTAGTGTCTACCATGTGTTTGGATTCCAACTCCATGCTATCAGTACCTACTGGTGAGCAGTTGAGCTAAATTTTACACGAAACTTACATAACTAACCAAATATTTGTATTTTCCATGAAAAACATTTATTATCTTCCTCATGTTTTTAAAAAAAAGTTATAATAAAAGACAAGTTATCTGACCAGAAATTGGTTATGAAGACGCACCCTTAACAATAATGGTTTACGGAATTTAGTATTAAAAATAAAATTAATTATTAGAAAGTATATAAAATAACCTGTAATTTTATACGCATAAATTTATATTGGATAAACTAAAATATCAATTATCGCTAGTTATAATTTAAAAGTAGTACTAATAGAATAATCAAAGTAATTCAAACAATGTTCCAAACAGTAATAATTTAGTTACCTCGTCATTATTTTTATTGAAAAATTTACTTAAACATTAAGAACTTTCATCAGTTCTGACCAATAATCTAGTACCAACATAAACAATGCCTTCATAAAACGAAAAAGAGACCTTATCCAAGCCGTGGGAAGTAGGATCATCGACAGGTCGACAAGGCACAAGACAACCGTCTGCAAAGCATACCTTTAACTAACTATAGCTCGGATAAATGATGTGATCAACTTTTAGGTTATGTTTGGTTCGCAGAAGTTCTGTATATATTAGCATAAAATGTCACTTGTGTCCGCCTCGACTGTGAAAATCATCGCAATCCAGCCAAAACTTGACGGGCGACAGAATAATAGCTTCAGTCTGAACTTGTTATGGTTCTTTCTGTGATGTGCATATGGCCCTCACTCAATCCACATGCATATGGAGCAATACGATCATTATATGCTCTTTAATTGGATTGAACAACGACTAGATAACAAAATTGTATATAATTTATTCTTTATTGAACTTCCACTTACTTATAATATTTGCGTTTTTGAGTATTTTATTGAATATTAAGTAAATAAAATAACATCTCATCTTATTAGTCGATACTTAGAGCCTTAATGTCGTTTTAAGACCATGAAATATATATGAAGTAATTATTTATTTATAAGAATTAATTATTTTGATGCAGAAAAAATCCTAGTTTTCATGAATTATGCAGCTATTCATATGAGTCACTTGCTCCCCCCGGGGGCGCCGCCGGCGGAAATTCTTAGTCCGTGTAAAATAATATTAGTCATTTTAAATTGAAACATTCAAAATGTTATTAGAGAAGGGGGCTTGACCGTATTTAATCTGGAGGAATCCGTTTAAATTTTTAGTATTCAATTTTCTTATTTTAAAGGATGTAATTTCACATCAGTTTTTAAGTGAAAAAGGTATAAAATTGTATTGCATATACGAGGCAATCAAATTTATTGTAGAAATTGGCTCATTGACTGAAGAACTCACTTATACAGTCCATGAAATAAAAGTCATCTTCCAAGCACGCATGCCAAATGTCTATATTCAAAAGAAATTGCCATTTTCTGTAATTAAAATTTTTAATACATTGCCCATAGCCCTGGAGTGGGTTGGACCTGTTGGAATAAGAACCTTGCATCAACATACATATGACTGCTATTTGTTTTGCGTATATATGTATATAATATAGGTATATATTGTTTCATGTGTTATTCAATAAATGTATTCAATTTCATGTAACATTTTATTTGGGTAATTTATGAGCTTCCATATGAATTTCCAAAAGGTTATGGGCCCAAACCGTGCCAGTGAATATTGTTTATGAAATATGAGGAATACATCGTATATAAAAGAAAGTGTCATATATACGCTGAGTAATGTCAAATAATTTACCGTCAATTGAAAAATTGAAAGGCCATGAAAATTATAACACATGGCAGTTTGCAATGCGTGCACTTGGAACATGAGAATTTCTGGTCATGTATAGATGGTACATATACGACTACATTAAAAGAAGCAAAAGCCAGAGATGTGTAGGCGAAATCCAAGATTATATTATGCATTAAAACATGTAACTTTATTCATATTCAGAATGTCATAAATGCGAAAGAAGTTTGGGAAAAACTAAAAGCGATATTTCATGATTCTGGGTTATGTCGGAAAGTTAGCTTAATTAGAAGTTTAATAAACACCAGACTGGAAAATTATGAAACCATTGAGGAGTATGTAGCTCAAATTATGACTACAGCACAACAGTTAAATGAAGTCAATTTCGAAATCACAGACGAATGGTTAGGAACGTTCCTGTTAGCCGGTTTGTCCGAAGAATTTAAACCAATGATTATGGCAATAGAGAATTCAGGCTCATCATTATCTGCCGACAGTATAAAAGTGAAGTTATTGCAAGAAGTAAAACAGAAACCGTCTTCCTCAACCGTTGCTTTATTTAACACATATAAGAAGAAAAGTAGTAATTTTTAAGAAGTTCAATCCGAGGTGCTACAATTGTAATAAATATTATCCAAGGACTGTACTGTAAAAATGAAATTTCAAGCATACCAAAATTCAGATCAGAAAAGAAAACTCAGGATACGTCGTTATTTTCATCTTTTGGAACATTTGAAAATGCAGAAAATTCTATAAATGAATGGTATATAGATTCTGAAGCATCTGCACATATGACACCGAACATAAATTGTCTGTCAAATTTGAAAACTTCTTCACAGAAATATATAATAGTTTGCTAATAATCAGATTTCAGTAGACGGAGTTGGTGATACAACTATAAATATTAATAATAATATGGTGAATATCAAGAATGTTCTACATGTGCCGAATTTATCAGTGAATCTACTGTCAGTCAATCAAACTGTTAAAAATGGTAATACTTTCATATTCAATCAATCAGGTTGCGAAATTTATAATGAAGGAAAGACGTTGACTGCAAAAGACAGACTGGAAGATAATCTGTTTAAATTAAATTGCTTAACAGATGAAAGTTATTTCCTGCAAAGATTGACTCCGACTTATGGCACCGCAGATTAGGACACCTCAATTTTGAATACATGCACAAATTGAAAAATGTTGTTGCCCCGAATAGCAATTTTAACTTCAAAAATAAAAATAAAAGACATTGTGACGTTTGCATCAGAAGTAAGTAAACGGTTTTACCATTTAAAAACTGTGGTACTCATTTAACGCAAGAACGTGAACTTATTCACATAGATGTGTGTGGACCGATAGAAACAACTTCTGTGGCAGGTGTACGTTATTTTCTAACTCTAATTGATGATTTCACGCATAAAGTGTTCATGTACTTAATAAAATCCAAGGACGAAGTAACTGATTACTTCAATAAATTTAAAAATTATGTAGAAAATCAAAAAGAGAAGAAAATAAAAATTTTGGACACAGATAATGGACGTGAATACTGTAACACTAAGTTACTGAAATTTTTAGAAGATTCAGGTATTCAACGTCAGCTGACAACAGTATATACTTCACAGCACAATGGACTGACGGAAAGAATGAATAGGTTCGGTGTATGCTGTTTGAAGCGAATTTATCCAAAGAATTCTGGGCTGAAGCAGCGGCGACAGCTGTATATTTGTTAAATAGATTCCTACAAAATGTCTGAGCAATAAAACTCCAGAAGAAGCGTGGACTGGTAGACAAGTAGTTATCAGTAACCTACGCGTATTTGGATACAAAGCATATTTACATATTCCAAAGAAAAAATGTAAAAAAGTTGGACAGTAAATCAGAAGAGTGCATCTTCGTGGGCTACAGTTTGCAGACCGAAGGATATCGTTTGTATCAACCGACAACAAAACAAACGCATAATAGTAGATATGTTGTATTTGATGAAACTAGCATCAAGGAGAAAAATAATAGTATCTGTTTAGATTATACTTTTAATAAACATTCTGGATGAAGTGAGAGATAATATTGTTGATGAATATCACGTTAAGCGCTTGATTTTGTTCTTTTTGTAACGTGGAAATTTGAGTAGCATTAAGTAAGAATAATATTGTCGAACAATAATTGAAATGTGGGTGTATGATAGTTTTATAAATTGTTGTTTTTGTCCATTGGCTAAGATCCTTTCCTATTCTACCCAGTAGGTTCACTTTTCTTGCACACATACACTGCATGATTTGAAAAGCCCAACTCTTCATCGATTATTATTCCTAAATATTTGAATTCTTTGACTTGATCAATAGTTTCACCTCCAACTGCCACTATTATTATTTGATTGTAACACGTTATATTCGTTTTTTATGCACATGTACTTAGTTTTGTCCACATTTAATTTTAAATTGTTATCACCTAGCCATCTATTTAAATTTTCCATCGCCCTGTTCCTAATATTTCATCCAATTTATTGCCTATTGAATATATTAATATATTGTCCGCAAAAGTTGTATGTTACAATTCGTAATAGATTTCGCAATGTCATTTATGTACAGTATAAATAAATCTGGACCGAGGACCGTTCCCTGTGGTACACCAAATTGCTTGCGTTTCTCTGTAGAAGTGGTATCTCCATATTTGGTTTTTTGGTATCTGTTTTTAAGATAATCTTCTATCCATTTTAAAACTATATCACTATATCCCATATTTTTTAGTTTTTATAGTAACAATTCTCTATTTATAGTTTCAAAAGCCCTACTTAGGTCAAGAAATACAATACCTATTATAAGTTTGTCATTTAAGGCACTTTTCCATTGAGCTAGAATTGTTTGCAAAGCACTTTCACAGGAATTATTTTTGCGAAAACCAACTTGATTCTTCACTAGTATATTATTTGTACTTTTTCATAAATTGGTACCATATTAATTGGTCGAAATTCCTCACATATATCAGTATTTTTTTCAACCGCTATTATAGTTGATGTTTTCCATTTACTGGATAAATTTCTTGGTTCCAAAGAGTTATTTATGACTTGAAAAAATGTATCGCCAATTGCTTCAAAAGATAATTTTATTATTTTCGTATTTATTCCATCTGTACTACAATTTTTATTCTTCATTTTATTAATAATCTTTTTTAACTCACTTAATTCTAATAGTTTAAACTTTCCTAAGATATACTTTTGTTATTCCATGTTGCTTAAAATCTCTTCATAATTTTTATTCACGTTTAAACCTTTAGTAATTTCCTCAATACTACCAATGAAAAATGAATTATATTCCTCTGCTATTTGAATATTTCCCAAAACCAACCTGTTTATTTGCCAATTTCTATATTAGTACAATTTGATGGCCACTCTGTGCTCATTAAATCTAATTGGGATTGTAGTTCATTAAGATTTTCATAATCCCTCTTCATTTTTTTTTCATCTTGAATTTTGGAATTATCCTGTATATCAATTGTGATTATTGAGTGGTCTGTTATCTTCGGCATTGCATGAAATTCAAATTTTATGTCCTTTTTATTTGTAATAAGTAAACCAATAATTGTTTTACTGTCATTCGTTACCCGAGTATAGCTGTTTATCTTTTGAAATAAACCATTATTTTTTATAAAATTTGTTATTTTCTTGCTGTAAAATGTGTTTGGGTCAACATTAATATTAAAATACCCTACAAGTATTAGTGTACCATTTTTTATTGTCCATTCTGACATTATATCTTCTAATTTATTTAAAAAAATCAGAGTGATTAGAACTTGGTGAATGATAGCAGCAAAAAATATAATATTTTTGTTTACTTATTAAGATTTACATTCCTATTAACCACATGTTCATATGAAGATTTTCATTTTCTATTACTTTGTATTTAAATTCTTCTTTAATATAGATTATTATATATTATATAGATGTATTGAAAAAAAAACATTTTTCATTTTTTTTTATTTTAATTATAAGAATCCATCTTAGAACATTTCAGTGTTTTTTGCATCATCCTGTATAATAAATATTCATGAACCCCTTGGGCTAATTTAAAAAAAATGAACATATCCAACAGTTCAGTTTGATGGACAAAAGATCTAAAATATTACAAATCTGGAGACAAGTGAGTGAGTCGAGGCAAGTAGACCATACTGGGGCTGTCGTCCGTATAACGGCTTTCTCATCGATCCACCACCTCTGCAACCCTTAACTGCACACCACTTAATTATTATTTATAAATCTAACACGCCGTAAATAGTACAGAAAATCTTCTTGTTTTCTTTGTAAAATAGCTTTAGAATCATAATTCTTTAACATAGTAAACACTACTCTATAACACTACCATAGTTTTCACAAAATCAAAAACACTCGGCAATATACTCAACGCGCGTTTCAACGTTGAAGTTGGCATTATCTGGAAATGATTAAAACTCAAAATTCTGTTTTAGTTTCAATATGCAAAATTTCACATTTTTCCCGATATGATACTTATAATTCCTTTATTGTTAATTTGAAATATTACACAGCAATTTAGTTTTTTTTTGTGAATGATAAATATTGAGATCTGACATATTACACTACCACATCTGGTGGAAAAAAATTGAGGTTCTCTAAAAGTGCATATTTTCTAACGACGTCGTCGTTTTCACCGAGTGCACTATTGTATTTTCTAACCAATTTATGTTGGTCTGCATGTCTTCTGTTGGTCTAAATGAATGTGCCTTAAATTCGCTTTCTTTTAAATCCTCGACAAAACGCATGCAGTTCCAAAAGAAGCCCTTCATATTGGTATAAGATTTGTTTGTCTCGTTCTTGCCAAGAACTGTTCTTGGCAGGACGAAACAGGAAAATGTCGTGTCTAAATGATAGAGAAACTGGATAATCATAGAATTATTTATAATCTTCATGATGTATGATATACACTCCATTTTTGTCATAAGATAGAGGTTAGGAATTTACTTGTAGCAATACAGCAATACACTTACGATATGTTTACATTTTTCACTCAGTCCAGTTTTACAGGAATAGACCATAACAATTGTTTTGCCATTTTAGTCAATTTCCCCATTTATTTCATGTGGTTTATTTTTTAAATTTGTTGTTGATAAGCACAGAGCTAGCAACTTCAGTGTCACTATTCAATTTTTTCTAATTTTAAAAGCATTTCAAACAAAAAATGTAATACCAACTTGCTCTAATTTTGAAAAAGTACGTACTTTGACGCCATATTGATTACGCCACTAATATATCCTTCCCACATGTCATCTCAATATAAAACAAACAATAGCAATATATAGAATATGAAACAACATTTTTCAGATTTATAAATTCGATTTATATTTGTCTATATTGTGTAAAAATAATCATGGTCTTCAATTATTTCTAGAAATGATTGGTGACTACGATGATGATACCCATTTCTGTCTTAAATGTCATGCGACCATACTCGGTTTGGACAACTACGTCAACCATCGCAAGGCAGGATGTTCCAAGAACCTTGGCGAACCTCCAAAGTCCCCTTTGCCAAGTCAGTTATTGCCACCGGACGAATCATTCGGTTTAAAGGCTGATGATTTTTTCTCCTCATTGGAACTTCGAAGCAGTTCCAAGAAAACTGCTGCACAATCAACGTCGGGCAAAAATTTCAGCGGTATCTTAACCAGAAGTAAAACTACAGCAGTTATTCAAGCGACATCTGGTGGCAATAGAGACGCGAACGAGCTTCCGCAATCAAAATCTGGAAAGAATGTTTGGATTGGAGGGCATCAACTTAAAGAACTCGGTTACGGTGATAACCAGTCTAAACTCATCAAGGCTGTTGCAAATTTGGAGAGAAGGAAAGAAGAGCCTACAAGACTGAAAGTATACGAAGAGAGTGACGATGACTCTGAAGAATACGACTATGATGTGGAAGATTCTAGTGACGAGGATCAAGATGTTCCTCCCAGAAATTATACAGGTTAGAGACTTAGGTTTAAGCAAATTTTATCTTTTTTGTCGTAGTTTTAGTAGATATTACTAAAAATATGTTTCAGGGGGGCAAATGGAAGCCCTCATCTCCGATACAGTGGTCCAGAAATGTAGAGAACAGAGAGTGGAATGCTCCTCCTCCTTCTCATACTGGTGGAAAATGGAAACCAAACACTAAAAGGAGTTGTTCTCCACCTGTCACCCATACGAAAGGTAAATGGAAGCCCTCTTATAACGCTCAGAAGGATGACTATGAAGTGCCTCCTCCTACATTTACTGGAAGTAAATGGGTGGCTTCCAAAAAGCAGGATTATCAGGAGATTCCACCTCCCACTCATACTAAAGGGAAATGGAAGCCTAGAATTGATAATGATGAAGATTTTCCGCCACCGAACTATACAAAAGGAAAATGGAAACCTAAAAATCTGCCTGAAGATGACACTCCTCCCCCAACACATACCAAAGGTAAGATTGTAGATGTATTTATATTTTTATATATACTAACAATTTAATAATGTTTTTACAAGTTTGCGATGTTGAATGAATTTGCTCAGTATATTAGAAAATATTAATGATGTAGTTACGATGAAAAAATGAGTAATAATGAGAAAAAAATGGCAAATTATTTGAGAAATATACGAAAAGTCAAACTAAAATTTTATAGCTGTTGAATTAGAGAAATCAGTTCACAACATTATAAATATTCTTTGCCTTGAATAAGCAATATGTTTGTTCAATGAGTTTGAAATTAAATGCTGAGAAACTTGTCTACGAATGGAGAATAAAATTGTATTCTAAATAAATATGAACTTGCGTGTGCTTTTGTGCTCTGATGAGTTATTATTTATTAAATCAGTGTTGATTGTGATATCTATGTTTGTATTTAGGAAAATGGAAACCTAAAAGTGAACTCGAAGATGATTTTCCACCTCCAAACCATACGAAGGGTAAGTGGAAGCCAAAAAATGATACTGAAGATGATTTTCCTCCACCAAGTCATACCAAAGGCAAATGGAAACCCAAAGCTGATAACGATGATGATTTTCCACCACCAAGTCATACGAAAGGCAAATGGAAACCTAAAAACGACTCTGAAATGAGTTTAATACAACCGGTGATAACTAAAATGAAACAAAGTATATCGAAAGATAGCAAGAAGCAAACTGAAACCAAGAAATCTGAGGAAGCTAAAGGAAAATTAACTCAAAATCCAATGAAGTCGGAAGAAGATCACTCAAAGGGCAAATGGATACCTCCTCCACAGAATAAGGAATTACTGAAAATATCCGACGAATTAAGGAAATCTAGTGGAACTGTTCAGTACTGGTGTAGCCCATGCAATAGAAGACTAGCCTCAAAAATTGTCTACGAAAGGCACTTAAAATCGGAGTTGCACTTCAAGAGAACTTTGCATGACAGAGAATTTGATGACAGCGATGATTTGAACTTACTTAAAGACGCTCGAAGAGCAAAGATAAAACCACCTGAACCTATTTTCAGTGGCCAAGAAAAAAATGTTATTACTGTGGTGAAGAAAAGACAGCGTAAGAAAATTTATACGAGATGTGAAGTCTGCCAGTCGAAAGTAAATAAGTTACTTATCGGTAAACATCTGATATCTCACTACCACTGTAGGAAAGGAGACATAACCACTGCAGTTGCCAGGTCTATGGTTTTGGAGAATATTTATGACATAGTTTTGCAAAGTCCTTTCCAATGTAATGTTTGCAAATTTTATTGCAACACTTACGATCATTTTCTGAGGCACTGGTTATCTGAAGATCACGTTAATAAAAAGATGCCAGGGTACTTTCTTTGCAGTTTTTGTAAATTTAGATCCGAGGACACATCTTTAATGTATAAACATCTTGTGTCGGCGGAACACAAAGAAGTAGTTTCAGTTATTAATCGATCTGTACCAATTGTTATTAAAAAGATTAAACCAGTACATTGTTTGACTTGCAATAAAGAATTTTTATTGAACATGGAGTTGTTGAATCACTGTAGGAAATTTAATCACGACGATTCTATTGTAAAAACCTTTAAAAATGAGTTTGTTTGCGAACCATGTGGAGAAGGATTTCTATCTAGTATATCTTTACAACGTCATAAGCAGAACATCCACAAGGAAAAATATTATATCTGTTCACCGTGCAATTTAAAATTTGATGATGCTAAGAAAGCTAAATTGCATCGGAAGTCTCTGCAGCACAGGTATTCCCGATTGAGTAAAAACATTGACAGTAAAAGTATGAAGAGGAAATGTGAATATTGCGAAGAAAGTTTCGCCAACTTCTTATTGCTGAAGGAACATTTGAGGGATAAGCATCCAGAACACAAAATAAGGTATGGATTATTCATGTTTTTTATAATTTTGTTTTCAATTCGATTCAATCTAAATTTAATCTGATTAGATAATCAATAGAATAGTTATGATAAAGGGGTACCAAAAATCTTCATTTTAATCATAATTTAATCATGTAATAATTGTTCACAAAAGATTTCTGTTATCATCTCTAAGTAATATAGTTTGAGGTAGATACCTGACTTTTAAGTTTTTTCACACGAATTCTCAATGATCATGATCAAAGATGTGTAGATGCAATAAATAGTCATTTTCATTTTATTGCAGATGTCCTCACTGTGGCACTAACTTTACCATAACCCAGGAACTTACCAGCCACCTTCGAGCAAAAATGTGTACATTTCAAGAAAACCCAGAAAATTCCTTCCGTTGCGAGAAATGTCCATTTTCCTCCAATTCAACGTCAGAGTTAATTTTTCATTTAGCCTTGCACAATGAACCATTGCTCCTAAATTATCCTTTGGACACAGATGGAGTGTCCAAAAATAAACCGATATATAGGTACAAGTGTCCAATTTGTGACAAGTTCTTTCCAAAGTCCTCACTTCAAGCTCACATAAGGCAGCACACACAGGAAAAACCATTTGAGTGCAAAATTTGCAATGCTAAGTTTGCTAGAAAAAACAATTTGCAGTTCCATGTGAAGAACCACGAAAAGAAAGTAGTTAAAAAGACCACAAAGATTGTTTCCGCAGAACGACCCTTCCTGTGCAGCACATGCGGTGCTAGTTTTAAAAAGAAGTAAGTAATATATAATTGTAATCTCTGGGATTTCTTAAACCTAATTAGGTTTCTTGTGGGACTTTTATAATTCATAATTCTTATTAAACATATGAACGCTCAAAAAAAAAATCTACGTATTTATTATTAGACAGAACAATTACCGTAAATCCCGCGACCGGCTTCCCGATCGGCCTGTCTGCTATAGGAAAGGAGTGTAGCTGTGCGTGCGCAGCGAGTTCGATACCATATTGCCTATTCAGTTAGATTCAGTTTGTCTACAAACGTCGCAGTGCCCGTGTGGCTGACGCGAGGTTAAAAATGAATAGTAATAACTGTTGACAATATTACGGAGGACGCAAAAAATTAGTATGTGTGTATTTGTGTTGACGAAGCCATGGATTTTAAGAAACATAAAGTCATAGATATTATGCGCATTTTAAGTGTTATTCAGAGTACACCTCCACTGTTAATATGTAGTAAACGGGCGTTGAAAACCAATATGCGAACAGTTAAGGAAATAGTAGTAATACTTAGTGTAATATTGGTATTAGAATATTGCATCAGAACCAGCAGCATATATACTCTGTCTGGAATAGATGTAACAAGTGTATAATGGACAAAAAAATTTTGAATTTTGGAATGGCACTTTGGAATCAGTCCTGCAGGGTGTACAACTATATCTGCAGTGAGTTTAATCGGTGTTATACAGGGTGTGTTACAGGTCAATTTATAAAAAATCGAAACTAAACTACCTGTATTTTTCAATATAGGTATGACACTGACGTAGTTGTCCATGAAACACCAAAACACCATATACTGCACCCGCCGCGCGTTTCGCCAACCAAGCTGGTGTCATCTGGAGGTGATTAAAACAGTTTTAACCATCTCCAGATGATGCCAACTTGGTTAGCGACACGCGCGTCGAGTGCAGTATATAGTGTATTGGTGTCAGCTATCTTCACATTAAAGGTTCCAACCCACTTCAAGAATATAGGTATGAAAAAATTACATTAAAGAGTTGTTTGAATGCAATTTTTACTTTGTTGGAACTGCTACTTTTTTCATTAGTACCTTCACACGCAGAAATTTTCTGGTGTCTATTTATTATTATTATTATTTTAAAATAATTTTAAATAAATTTGCTTTAAACTGAGCAGAATATACAGGGTGTATCACTTAAAATAAAAAAATTAAAGTAATTTCCGGTTAAACCAGAAATGGGAAATGTGAGTGTGATATGAATTTATAATCAGTGAAATATTACATGTACATTTCCGCATTATACAGGGTGTTAATTTTTCGATTACTCAGCTTTTCGGCCCCAACTTTTTTATTTGACGTTTAATTGTTTTTTTCTTTTCGAATTTGGGTCCTTCAGAAATAATGTGTAAGTAATTTTGTTCCTAAGTGCAAAGTCAACCAATGAAATCGAGTGGGGCATTTACAATGATCACCCTATACATAGATGCACATTTTTATCACTAGATGAGCTGCTAAAAACAGTTTACCTAATGGACAAACAATATTCCTGAAGCGCTAAAACTTTACTGCTGTAAATCTTCAGCGCTAAATTATCCCCACTTTGCGTTAACATCATGCAGCGACCAAAGACCGGCCCGTTTGCCAGTAAATAACTTGAGTACACATTAGAAGTGTGGCGTCCTCTATATATCACAGAGTGAGTCCGGCCAACTACAACTTAAACACAAACGGGAATTATGAGATAATACGTTAGGCAAATGTCTACTTAGGCCTTTGCAGCACGCATTTCATACAAGTGGTGCAGCATGGTTGTTCTAATACTGGCTTTGTAAATGTTAAATGTAATAATTACATTAATTGTGATTACAAGGATGTTCATTTTGACTGTGTTTATTTCTATGGTTTGTGACATTTGTATCATATTTTAAAGTATTGTATTGTAGACATACACCGAGTGTTCCTTAAGACGTGTGTACAATGTTTTTAGTGAAACATTATAAACATTGTAGAAAACTGGAAGCACAAAATATTCTGTTGAAGTGGGAGCCCATCTGAGACTACTGAAAAGAGAAAAGTGAAAAGACGTTGTTTAAACCTTTATATAATGTTGTCATGTTTATTAACGTTATATAAACGTTTAAACAACCTCAAAAACTAATGTGTCGTCGCTGGGATTCACAATCAAATTTAAAATAAACTAACAGCTGAAAAAAAAATCAAATAAGCTGCATCCTGTAAAATGCAACTACCATATAATTCAAAAACCGACTTATCTTTTATCTTAGAAAACTTTGCATAATTTTATTCGTTTGTAGCTCAACTTCTCTGGAATAAGACCCATGTTAGATATTTTCACGCCATCTATGATTTTTGTGAAACATTCTGTTAACAAAACATTTTCTTTTTTCCGCCAATAATCACAACACCTTATGAGGTAAACCAAAGTCATATTTCTACCGTCATGAATATATACATGTGTCAGATGCCACTCTTTCTCAAACATTTTGTATTTTATTTCATGTTTCTATCCTCATTATTTTGGAAAATACAGATTTTTCTTGTTTCCCCTCTGTTTCAAAAACGTAAATAAACTTTTTTTCATTATTTTAAAACAATGCAACAGTAAACAACTTTTTACATTAATACCCAGTGTTGCTCACTTAAAATTTTCAACACAAAATGGCGAGTTTTAATTTTCTAGTTCATCGCCTTAACTTTTAGGCAATCCAAAATTGAAACGAACGAAAAGTAGGAGGTTTACGAAATTAGCTGCAACGACTGTAATCAATAGTATGTTGGACAACCTATACGATCAATACTAACTAGATTCAAGGAGCATAATATGGCTTATCTCAAATATGGTTGAACAGATAAGTCTAGTGTTGCCCAACATGAGTCTGAGAACAACCATAAAATAGTTACTATAGCAACTTAAGATTAACTAGGAATGTAACAAATACTAGACAGCTGGATACATTTGAAAGTTTGGAGATTACAAAGTGTAAAAATAGTATGAGTAGGGAGTGAGGGTCAATCTCATATAGTCTACTCTATTGGTTAGTGAGTCGTGGTTCACTGAACCGTAACATTAGTTTAGGCCCTAGGTTAGTGCCTTATAAGGAGCATACTGGGGTTCTAGGCAACGAGAAGGCCGATGAATTTGCTAGACTTGGAGCAGAGAGGTCTAAGACCTGAGCCTATAGTGGGCTTCACAAGAAGATAGGTCACGACGGCCCTTAACGAGTGGGCCCACAAGACATAAAAATTCAAAGAAATTCAAATAATTTTGGACTTACTTTTTTCCCATTATCTCGACGCTTAGATTGCTAGGAATGCAGAGTGCCTATTTACTGAATTTCCAGTCCTGTGGGTGGAACCTTTGATGTAAAGATAACACTGGCGTAGTTTTCCAGAAAACACCAAATCTGCATATACTGCAGTCAACGCGAGCTTCGCCAACCAAGTTGGCATCATCTGGAGTTATGTTTTAATCATCTCTAGATGAATAAAACATTTCCAAATGATTGAAACATCATCTCTAGATGTTTAAAACATCATCTCTAGATGATGATTAAAACATCGACTCTAGGTAATGCCAATTTCATTGGCAAAATGCGCTTCGAGTGCAGTATAGGGTGTTTTGTGGAAAACCACGTTAGTTTTTAATAGTTTAAGTGTAAATAGGATACATTGTTAGCATAAGGTTAGTTTTAATCATCTCCAGATGATGCCAACTTGATTGGTGAAACACGCATCGAGTGTAGTATATGGTGTTTTGGTGAATAATATTTCTCAAATATCTAACATGAATCATATTCTTAAAGAGTTGAGCTATGAACGAAAAACAAATTTTCAAAATCGAGTATTATGGCTTCGTTGCGGAAATGTGCCCCGCTGTGTCGCCTCCAAGAAGGAAAAAAAATGTTTTATTCATATATCATCTGAATAAATTGTATTTATTTTTTTTTTTTTTCCTTCGCACCTCGAAGTCCCGGGTTCGATCTCCGGTCAAGCAGCTGAAATTTTTTTTCTAATGCAAAAACTGATCCTAGCGTACTCAGATAAGGAGTGTGTTGCAATTTTGGATGAGTCATATTTTTTGTACTGACTATTAAAATAACGATGTGTTTACTAAAACATCACTATATCCAGAATAGTATTCTTTCCAAAAATTAAAACGTATAGCCATAATTCACACGCATATTCTATTTCGGGCGACTCATAACATCCGCATTATCCTATAATTCAAATTTAGACGCCCTGAGTACCAACAATACCGACAAAAGTTTTAGAAAGTCCCAGTGTATCTTTTTAACGTGTTATAAAATGTTGTTAACTAAGATATATCCCTAATGAGAAAGAAATATAATAACAGATATAAATAGCCTTTAGATACTGTTTCATTTACAATAAATTTGTAGCTGGGTTATTACTGCAGGTGAGCTCGCGATGCGCGAATAAATACACCGAGTTAAAAAGCCGCCATCCGCGTCTGCTTATCTCGCTCCCAGTCATATAAATTACCATGTGGGCGTCTCACTCGCGTCAGACCATTTACAGTGCCGTGGCGTGAGCAAACACCAAAACATGATTGAATGGCATATTGTTTACAAAATAATAATTTTGAAAAGGTCTGGTGTCAATATAATAATACATTCTGTAGGGGATTTGAATATGGCAAAATTCCTATAAAGCTGAAAATTGGCATACACCTAGAGTTTGGCTTATCAACTAAAATGCTAAACGTCCTGACCAATCGGACTGTAGCTTTCGCCGCCATCTTAATAATAACTTTTTTTGTATGACAGATTTTCAAAAATTTTTTTTGAAATGTTCATTTCTACTATCATGTACCTATATTCTTTATATTATCCTGTTAATAATTGAAGACCTTGCCGCAAAAAAGGAAGCAGCTCCATTTTCGACAACTTTATAGGAGCAACAAAAGACTCTGTGTTTTGCACCAAACAGTAATGGGTGGTAAGTGTAAACCGTATAAGTGCACCATTATTTATTATGGCTGTTGACTCGTTGTTGCACCGATAGATGGAGCCTTTAATAGCACATCGAACCATGTATCTAACTCAATTTCACCCAAAGTTGGAGCGGCCTCATTATTGTAGCGAAGTCTTCAGTTATTTATAGAAAAAAATATACTTACGAAATGAAAAACAAAACATATTTTGACATAATGTGACGTACGATCACATATCCCTCATCGTTGGCATTATGTTACTTCCACTTTAATTAGATTAGAAATTAAACACTGTCTCTTGTATTATTACAAATTTGTGTACATTTCAGTCCTACTTTCTTTAAATCGCATCCTCTACCACAACTTGTCATGCAAATGCAAGGTTTCAGGAGTTGGTGGCAAAGTTGATTACAGTAACCGTTACTTTTTGCCAAACCTATTTTTTTTACAAAATAAGTTGTTTCCTCTCTATGCTTGCACGTGACGGCAAACACGATATTAATGCTGCCTGGATGCATCAGCAGCTTTGGTAATGGTAATGGTGGGGTAGGCTAACGCCTGGCAGGTGGCCCGCAGATGGGCTCTTTTTACCCACTCCCAGCTGTCCCCTCAGTCATATACTTCTCTTGTTCCCTCGGCGAATCTTTCTTATCATCTGTTGAAGGTCAGAATGTCACTCAGTGCGAGGTAGCACATTTCCACCCTTAAAACGCCTCAGTAGCGAAGATGCTATGCTTCTAGCACCCCAATGCTTCACACTGCCCTAGGAAGTGGTAAGACGTTTCTTTTTTTCTTCCTGTATCCTGGACATGTTGGGTCATCCTCAGCTCCTATCAGTGAGAAATGTCTCCTAAGTTTTCAGTCAGAACTCCGATTAAAAGAGTCTTTCGACTCCAGGCCCATCTCAACTTGTTTGGCCCCTCCAATGCTTCCTTAGTGTGTCATAAGCTCATTCATTGAGGGCCATCGTGACCTATCTTTGTGATGCAGAATGTATGCTTATGTCCGAGGTAGGTCTCCTCGGTTCCAAGTCTACCAATTCGTCGGCCTTCTCGTTGCCTGGTATATCCCGGGCCTACACTGGTCTTACTTGTTTTTTCCTGGCAAACTCTTCTAGGGCATCCTCGTACCCCTGAACGAGCGCTCATCTCGTCATGGGGAAGCATATCGCTTTTAGAACAATCTGGCTAACGGAGCAGATATATACCATATGTTCCGCACCGGTCTTAACCCATTCTTACCTGCCACCGCTAGGATGGCACAGACCTCTGCCTGGAAGACCGTGATGTACGATCCTAGAGTAAAGCTCTTCTGACTCCTCTGTCTTCCAGATATATTTGTACCCCGGAGGATGGTCTAGCGACCACACGAGAACCGTCTATGTAGCATACCAGAAAGTCTGGAAGGAGTCAATTCTCCCTTTCCTACGCTCCTCCCAACTGCAGAGAGTGAGAGTATGTTTCCTTTCAAACCTTAGCTGGTGTTTCACTCCTCTCACCTTTAGGGCAGAGATGGGAATTTTCCCTTCTGTCAGTACAGCAATTGCTGTGTCGCGTTCAGCTCTACCTAAACATCACCAGCCTCCAAAATCCCTCATTCTCAGATAGGTCGCCTTTATCCACGAGGGAAGTGTTGTCAGGCTTAAAAACCTCCAGAGAAGCTGTTTGTGTCAACCTCATTGCGCCAGTGATTGCTAGGCAAGGTAGTCTTAGCATCCTTACAGTATTCTACCAATGAATAAAAATGATAGCATTGCAGCAATGGAAATAGCTCGCTTCATACCAGTACGAAACACTGCACTGCATTGCCTTCTTTTACCCCTGTCAATTGTATTACTACAGCCGCTATATACAAAAATACTCGCTGAATTGCATTAAATCGACACAATTTTCATTTTCTAATTGTTAGGGAAGGTGGGGTGATTGGTACTCTAAATCCAGATTTTCGGGACTCCGTCAGCCGTCATCTTGAATTTAAGGGTGAATTTATTTTTATTAAATACTTTTGCTTATTTTCAACTTTTGACTAAAATGGTTATAACCAAACTTATCGGAAATTTAATTCTCTACAACTTTGTTCATTAGCATTTTTCGTCTACGATGATATTTTTCGGCTTCAAATTAATGCAATTTCAAATGTACATAGCGACTGTACTATATTTGTTTGACAATTTTTTAATTATATTAGATTGTCATAATGACGATTAATATAATACATAAGTTGTGGATACAACGCCAGTCTCCCCTAATCACTACTAGAAAATTCTGCTTCTATAAATAAAAAACTTTCCTGGTCCTAAAACGGGTTATGACAAGATTAAAAAAACAGAATTTGTATACTATGTTGCGTTTACCTCGTTTGTATTAAAACATTTGATTGAACCTTATCATTTGTAGATAAACCGGTCCATTTCATGATGCACGCTACTGAGTGAGAACTCTTCTCTTATTGCTTAGTGCTGGCCGCTTTTCAACTCCTAATGACTTCCATATAACAACACACTTTCATAAGCACAAAATATAGCCGAAGCGTTAGCAAATTTTTATCTTTAATCGTATATTTTTATTGTAATTATTCGCAAAAACTTCCTTAATCAAATACGAGAAAATATGGAGTATGTTATTAAATGAGGAAGAATGAATGATTTTCACGTTTTATTTTATGCTGATTAAAAATTGTAACGAAAAAAACTAGATGCACATTAACAAGGTTTGAAAGTTTTTAAAATGAAATAAGTAAATAAATGATAAAAAATATGTATCAAAAATGTAATACAAAAATACCTTTTTGTAAATTTTTAAGGTTAATGAAAAAATACGAACATTTGTTTGTAGCGGACATTCCTGAGAGGCTATATTAAAATTGCTTATTTTTATAATCTGGAATTCACAATAAATGACCAGTCTCGAAACATGACAATAAACACTTATTTAAGTCTATGGTTGGTGTTTTCCAATATTTCACACTTTCAATTCTATTTATAGAAACCGCAATCTAACATACCTTCCTGGAAACACAATAATAATAATTATTATTTAAGTTTACAATCGGGGTTCCCAAATAGTAACACTTTTAATCCAACTTAGAATAACCCGCACTTTAACAGATATCAATGACCACAGTAAAGTAAGGAATTTCCATTCATACAAATTACGGCATCTTCACGAAACTGTAATTTTCATGCATTAATAAAAAAATCTCCTTCTGATTTCAAGTTTTATTTAATAGCATCAGCGCTATATGTTTTTTAAAAAAAATATGAAAGACAATTCTGTTGTAACAAAAAACGTCCTCGATACAAAAGCTCCGATCCAAGGGGGCCATGGATGCCCCTTGGGCCGTCAGTAATGAATTGGATTTTTCAGAAGTGGTGATTATTTACTGATGGGTCTAAAGTGGCTTTTCATCGCAATAATAACCGAGCTCGTGGTTGGCGAAAAGTTGTAGATAGATACGAAGAAAATTGTTCACTCGATCGAATTTCTTATGGAGGAGATTCAGTGACAATATGGGGTGGAATTTATTTTGGTGGTCGAACGGAACTTTCGATATCGGCAATTAGTCAATAAACGCTCACGGTATCTTGAGGTTTTGCAAGAAAACATTCCTCAGTTTGCAAATGAAATTGGTGGATTTATATACGTGGATGATAATGCGAAGCCTCATAAAGCGATTATAGTCAATTAGTTTTTTTTTAATAATAATCTGCATAATAGGATGATATGACCAACTTGTTCCACAGATTGCAATCCTATTGAGCATATATGGGATGTGTTGAAACGTGTTTCTCTCACTTACATGGCGCTGTGCTAATTGCTATATGCCAAAGCCAATGAATTGCTGGCTAAAAAAATTTTATTGCAATTTCTGTGGAACTAATAGACAGCGTAATTTCGAGCGTGCCTCGACGATATGAGGTTGTAATAGGAGCACGTGAGGAACCAACGAGATATTAATCTTTATTATTGTTTTACTTGTTTGTATAATTTTTTTTTAATTAAACAGTTTGTTGATTTTAGACGATCTCAAATAAAAAATGCAAAAATGCATAGTTTTACAAAAATTATCATAATTTTAAAACTAAAGCAGAGAACGTAGATTTTCAAAAAATGTTTCTTAGGGTAAACATTGGACTTACTCTAATTACACTATTCTAAGGTTTAATCCGTCGCCCCAGGTCACATATCACGTTTAACTAAAAAAACACGTTGTAATGTTCCACTCGGTACAATTTTTTTAAAAGGTAGAGGCAAGGTTCGTTCCTGAAAATTACAACCAAAATTTTTAGAAAATCGTTTAAATCGATAAAACTACCCAGGAATTATTACGGTTCAAAACTCACTATAATATTTAGTGAATCACAAGTTTCATACAGTGTATTTAATGTGTTATAACTGTAAGTGGTTCTCCCATGACCACGAAATTTCTAGTAAAATTACACTTTTAATATAAACGATGATGAATATTTGTAAAAATTCAGTGGTTAGGATGTCAACGCTGGAGGTACATTTTCCCATAGAAACGTCTTTTTCTAATGAACTCTAATTGGCTAGTCCATATACGAGTACGAAGTGCATATTTTTTCTGCATTCATGTTATTGTCCTAATAAAGATTAAAATAAAGATTTTCAGTTGCGAATACTACTTGAACTTGACACAACAATCTAGCAAGAGACTTGAGATAATAATAGGTACTTTTGATAACACCCTGTATTAGAAAAATTGTACTAAATAATGTCATCAAATATTTAGAATGTTATATAAACTCAAAAATTATCAACATCAACAATGGATTGACATTTTTTTAAACATTAACATTACTTTTTTACTAAAATAAAAAACAAATTTGTTTTAATTTAAAAGAGCACTATTTATATGGAAACAACGTAAATATAATCGACCTCATTCAACAACTTTTAAGACAGCTAGTGACAAGAAAGCAGCACATTATGGAGACAGAACACTAGAGCTGGTATATATCCGGTATACTGTGGAGTATCTGAATGAGTAGGATATGGATCTAAACGTTATTTTAATGGTTAATCAACATGCTGTTGGTATAAGTATGGACCCAGTGAGAGCAGGCTTGTATATCATCCTGGACCAGCTATCTTGTCTTGTCGATCTTTACTCCCTACTTTACATGCATGGACACAACCGTAGCTACTTTTAAATACTCATGATAATAATTGCATATAAACGCACGAGTCAGAATTACGTCTACGAGGTGATCAAGTTTTTATAAAAACCTTTTCGGAGAAAAACGATTTTACTGAACGTAAACGTAAACAATTTAACTTGCTCTACTATTGGAGGAGATAGACAAGAAAATCAATTCTGTAAGTTTGCTGTTTGTGAAAGAAAATAGGTTCTGATATTATCGGCGACACAAATTATGGTATGCGGCCAAATACCTATAAACAACTATAAACACAGTTAATTGCTAAAATTATAGATTTTGTTCAGACTTCCCATAAGTTGATCGAGACAAATACATGCTTGTTATGTTCTTAAATATTTTCTTCCTTCGGTATAATAAATTCGTACTTTCTGTCAAATGAACTCGCGTGTTGGGTTATTAGATGTCTTATAAATGACCCATATCATATTCAAATGCACCAAGAATTATCTGATGATTTTCAAAAGCGCCTACAATTTTGTAATTGGGCCAGAGGTAAAATGCAAGTTGATGTCAACTTCTTCAATACTGTTTTATTCACTGATGAGGCAACTTTTTTATAAAAATGGATTTGTTAATAGGCACAATTTCTATTATTATGCTTCGGAAAATCCTCACTTTTTTGTGCAAGTTGATAACCAACACAGATGGTCTATAAACGTTTGGGGAGGAATTATTGGAGAACATGTAATAGGGCCACATTTCTTTGATGGTACATTGACTGGAGCTATTTATCTTCATTTTTTTGGAAAACTATCTGCCACAATTATTGGTAAATCTCCCTAGAAGAATTCGAAATAGGATGTGGTTTCAGCAAGATGGTGCTCCACCACATTATTTAAATGCAGTTAGAGACGACTTAAATAATACCTACCCTCATCAATGGATTGGAAGAAATGGATCCACTAAATGGCCAGAAATCTCCAGATCTTAAAAAAATTGATTTTTTTTATGGGGATACGTGAAGGAAATTGTTTATAGAGACACACCAACAACAGTACAAAATATGAAGGAAAGAATAATAACTGCGTTTAGATCTATCACACCGGCAGTTTTAGGAACAGTGGGAGATGTTTGTCAATCAAAATGGCCAACATATGGAACATTTATTATAATATTTTCTACTGAGTTATTTGAAGAAACCTCTTTTTTTTAAGTTTATTTTTAATTGTTGTAATTATTGCTCAATAAAACGAAAATGGTTACAATTAGCCATAGGGAAGTACTTACAAAAAATGTTCGTTTTTAATTTTTACACCACATCGTTGAAAAATATACAGGTTGTTCCATTTGAAAAAAATTGAGAAAATTCAATTTAAAAAGTTCTTAATTGAATACTAATTTTTGGCCACCTTGTACATTTTTAGGAAATGAAAATGATTCAAAAATATTAATTAGATGTCTCGTAACTGGTGTTCACATAAGTTTTTCTTAAAACCCATAATTGTGACTGACGATTTTTGTAATATCCATCTGCAGACGGCATTATTTCAACATAAAAATTCATTACATCAAAGTGGTTGGGAGATAGCCAATAATAATATAGGAATGAATAGAGCCTAGAAAAGGCTTCAAAAAATGTACTGATATACATAGCATTCCATTTAAAAAAAAAGGCACTTGGTCCTGTAATTTCGTCTTGGCTCGCCCTGTATGTTCGAAAATAATTTCCAGTTATAGACTTTTTTATCTAGTTTACTTGCAATGTTTTAAAAAATTTCTAGCTATCGTAGAACTCGAGAAATCGAGGTCCGACGCACTATTGCTCCACCCTGTATACCTTTACAAGGAAAACCTAATTTAAATAGTACTGAGGATGTGTCAAAATAGACGAAACGTCGACTAATTATAACTTTTCTCCTTTTTGCCGACCCCCACTAATTTAAAAATGTGTATAGATATTATTAAGATTACACTTTTACATTTCACATATTTATTTTGGTCAATGAAATAACTTTTCTGTTTTAATAAAAGACACTAATCGTAAATTCATGTTGAAAATGTGGTACTTTAGGTTCATGTTGATTTTTTCGGCATACACATGTTCGTTGTGCAAATTTTGTTATTCGTCTCCAAATAAACGAGTGTGTTAGGTCGGGTATACGCTCATCCCCTTCCAAGATACCAATTTGTGTTTGTAGTTGTTCTAGACATTGGGAGTTGCAACAATGGCAAATACTTTAAGTCGTCAGTAAAGAAAAATTGTACAGTTTAAATTTTGCGTAAGGTCATTTATGAATGAAATAAATATTAGTGGCCCTAGGTTCGACCCTTGCGGAACTACAGATGTTACAATGTATAAATCAGATTTAGCCGTTAGAGGCGACATATTGAGAATGAAGAAAGAACTGTGCAGAGCTTCTACTTAGGTATTTATAAGTTCCACACTTAAAGCACTTTACTGAATCAGATTTTTACTCTGAGTGAATAACGTACTCTAAGCATTTCACAACTTGGAGATACGATATCTCCGTATCTTCTAGCATCTCCGGGTAAAAAATAAATAGGAAAACTAATGAATCACTAAAATCATAGCCTAGTTTATGTATAAAAATATATAAGGATCGGTTCGGTCAAATGCTTTCGAAAATTCTGTGTAGATTAGATAGATCTACTTGCCCTCGATTATTCATGGAATATACTATTACAAGATTTGAAGGTTTTTCAAAAAAGTCATACTGTTGTGGTGAGATAAATGGTTTAATCTGTGAATAAATCTGAGCATAAAATGATCGAGGATCTTAGCAAATTTGCATAAAATAGAGATGGAACGGTATTTCTCTATATTGTTTGGATAATCACATTTTAAGATTGGACACATCCTTGCTAATTTCCATATCTCAGAAAGTGTGCTTTCTCCTAGGATGAAATTAAATCTAGTTAATAAAAGAGGAATGAGCGAACGCACATAAAATTAGGAATTTGATAATGACCTGAGGTAATTTTGTTTTGCAGTTTCTTTATAGCGTCTTCAATGTTATTTTGAGTAAGTATTTCTACATTGATACAGAAATTGTAATGTAAAACAAATTATCTCCATTTGCAACATTACGTTGGAAGATATACGTTACTGAAGTAGTCAGCATAACCATTTACTATATCGGGTGTAACAGGATCGTGGTTCACCTCCCTTTCTCCTTTAGCTTTGGAGATAATTGATTGAAATTTGGGATATCCTATATACATAATAAGCAGCACTTTTTGACATACAAGTGATTTTTTTCACTTCGGTTTTGCTGGAAGTTTCAGTTCGATTTTTAAATGGAACACTCCGTATATTATTGCATTTTTGAATTCTGCATAATTTTCTGAATCCAACGATACCAAATAAGTGATATTTCAAACGTCAATATGTTTTGTAATATAATTTTTAGTTTTCCATTTAAGTGTACCATGACGGTTCCGATTTATTCTAAATGACCCGTGTAATGCTAGAAAAATAGAAATCCCGTCAAAAATACTAAATTACGAGATTTATGAACAAATAAATTTCATCAAAATGGTTTTTGGGGAAAAACTCATTTTTTTCAAATGGAACCATATTGGTACCATGGTACCATTTATTAGTACTATTAATAAGGAATTTATTCATATGTCGTATTAAAATGTGCGATAAATACAAACAAAATTACAGCTAAAAGAAAATAAGAAAATACAATTGTGTTCTAGTTAAATGTTAAGAAGTAACTAACTAAGGTGGCTTTGAAATCAATGAAATATTTAGCTTGTCAAACATTTGTTGGTTTAACGGTGTTTTTATTCTGTCTTTAAAAATTGTTTCAAATTCTTGTTAATAACTTATACAAGAGATGAAAAAGTGGACATGTTAATTATTTATGGGGATAGTAGAAAAAATGCCGTTGCGGGTAGACACCTTTATGCCGAACGATATCCTGATAGACAATGTCCAGCGAGAAATTATTTTAATCGTCTTGAAAATCAATTCCGAAGTGAGCCCAACAATGATCCCGAAGAAAATTTCATTCTTGACGAAGGAACGAAAGTTAATGTTTTGGCTCGAGTAGAAGTTGATAAGAATGGTTCCTTAAGGCAAATTGGGTTTGAATTGGGAATCTGTCACCAAACAGTAAGCCAAATTTTGCACAAATACCACTAAAAATCTTTTAAATACCAATTGCACCAGCATTTGTACGAAAATGATTACGAACGTAGGATGGAATATTGCAATTGGATTTTGCAGAATAACATGCAGCCAAACAATGATTTTTTGGGAATGATTTTATTTTCGGAGGAGTCTAGGTTTAAAAATTTTGAATTATTTTACCGACAAAAAATACAAAATATTGGTAACAAGAAAATCAAAATTTATTACGGGAGGGTAACTTTCAAGTGCGGTTCGGTTTCAATGTTTGGCTTGGAATAATCGGTAGTAGAATCATTGGTCCAATAATATTTGAAGGACCCCTGACTGGTGCCAGATACTTGGGATTTCTGCAAAATGAAATTGAGAACAGTTTAGCTGAATTATCTTTCCAATATGGTTCCATTTGAAAGAATTGAGTTTTCCTCCAAAAACCATTTTGATGAACTTTATTTGCTCATAAATCACGTAATTTAGTATTTTTGACGGGATTTCGATTTTTCTAGCGTTACACGGATCATTTAGAATAAATCAGAACCATCATGGCACACTTAAATGGAAAACTAAAAATTACATTATAAAAAATATTGACGTTTAAAATGTCACTTATTTGTATCGTTGGATTCAGAAAATTGCGCAGAATTCAAAAATTATAATAATATACAGGGTGTTCTATTTAATAGTCGAAAGTTAGTGTCACATCCGGCGAAACCGGAAGTGAAAAAAAATCACTTGTGTCAAAAAGTACCGCGTATTATGTATATAGGATATCCCAAATTTTAATCAATTATCTTCAAAAGTAAAGGAGAGAAGGTACCATGATCATGTTACACCCGGTATAGCGGTTGTATATCGAGGGCTTCATATCAAAAGGGCGTATAATCATAGCACTTACATGGCGTTTACGCCCTTCTAATATGATACCCTCGATATGTAAAACCAGTAAATTTTAAGTTTGGGTTCAATCATTTTATACAGGTCTCTAGAATATATGGCAATTTTTTGTACAGACCTTTCATTGACACCCTGTATGCATGACTTACCTTATCCATGAAAAAAGTAAAAATAAAGTAATTATCTTTATAATCAGTGTGTGAGAAGATACAGGGATTAAGCGATCAACCAACTATTTTAAACAAACCTAGAGTCAATTAAAGTCGAAACGGTAAAATTCCTTGAGTATATAGAAAGAGTATCAGCAGGCAGGAGGCATTTCTCATTCGAGACTGGAAATCGCGTGTGCAGGTCATAAGACATACATTCCCGTCATTAAAGGCCGTTATTAACGCCAAGATATTGATAAGTTTGTGAAGTTTTTTCCCGTCCCAATAAATTACGTTTATTTCTTTAGTTTGACAACCAGTTAATCATTCTGTTTATGCGACTGACTCGGTCTGCTCAGAGCAGGGCTCCACCAGGATTCTGTAAATCATCTCTGATGCGATCTCAGCCGGAACTTGGCTCATAATTAATCGGCGGAGTTTAATTGAGATTTTTCTTTGATCGTTTATTCGATATTGTAATTTATTGGTGTTTTTGTAAAGTTCTCTATGTATTTGCAATCATATCAACTCGAGCTTGATTTAAAGAAACGCTTGATACGCCCTCATTGCTATTAGTAACTTTATCCTCGTTGATTGCAGCTTAACATTGCATAGAGAGTTAAATACAGTTCTGGATGAGCAAAAATTTACTTAAGTTTTGGACGTAATAATTGGTTAGTATGAAGTACAACATATACGATAATACTTAAAAAATTGCTGCCAATTTGAGGTTCGAAATAGCAAAACTTGAATTGGTGGAATATTTTAACCTACCCAATGATTTTCTTTAAATTTGCTACCATATATAAAGAGTGTTTGGTTTGGCTTTCATGATGTCACAATATTATGACATGCCAGGTCGATAGGAGACAGATGGAAGTTAGTAAACATGGAGCATTATATGATAGAACAACTCGTCCCAATTGATAAACATTATTATCAAAACGGTGAAAGTTTGATTGCCACGATTCGTAAAGTGCGTCCAATTTTCGTCATTCATCTACTGTGAAGAGAAAAATCGAAAAATTCGAAAGTACTGGTTCAGTTAGTGATGTGAAACACACGACACGAGCTCGTAGAGGTCGTTCAGAACAAAACATCACAGCAGTTCGCCAGAGCGTGACCGATTGACGGTATTGCACGAGTCTTTTCCTGGTCGTGTCGTCTCTCGGTTCGGTGACCAGAATTGGCCACCACGCTCTTGCGATTTAACACCTTTGGACTTTTGGTTGTCGGGTTATCTGAAATCACTGGTTTATGCCAACAAGCTCGCTACCACCGAAGCATTGAAGGCCGAATTAGACGCAATATCAACGAAATACCACCACATGTATGCAACACCGTTATTCAAAATTTCGCCAAAAGAGTACGCATGTGCCAGCAAAGCTCTGGCGGCCATTTACCAGATGTGTTATTCCGTACATAACTCCCAAATGTCTACATTGTAACTCAATAAATACTTCAATACTTTGCTACAGAAAACCATGTTGAACTTTGAAAATTTCGCTCTTATTAAAACACCCTTTATAAATAAACACACCACGTAAATTTTTATATTGTGTTTATTTGTACAGGGTGTCCCAACCAAAAGTAGGCACACTTAGTAACTTTGGAGATCAAAATTTTTTGAAAAATTGGTGAAACACGTCGACCTTGTTTCCAAGGGGGACATATTTTAATATAATGCTTGTATACCTATCATCATCCCTCTACCCTACACGGCCACCCCTCAAAAAATTAAAAGGGCAAGGGGGGTCGAGTGATACATCTTTTGAAAGGTCTCTCAATTCCCTATATAACTGTATATTTTTTTTAACTTTTATCGATTTGTTCTTAAGGAAAATAATTTTCTTTTTGATGATTACACACCATCGAAATCGTTTAAAAAAATCTAAAATACACGGCACTGGGTATTAGAATTTATAAAAAAACTACATTTTTTAGTGCTCTCAAATCAACACGAGTTTTTTCGACGAAAAACACTTTCCTTGTCCGTTTAGTTTTAGAATAATAAAAGACTCATAAGTATTTGATAGTTCTTGAACATTAATTTGTTCACAACCAATTTTAAATCGAGATATATTTTACCAGAGTGAGTTCTCAAAATGGTTTATACCCTTCAGCAGAGAATAGAAATTGTCAGCATTATAATAATAATAATAATAATATTTATTTACAAAATAGATAGATAAATACAAATGGGTACAAAAATTTGAATTACAAATATTAAGTACAAAATACAAAATAATGAGGCATAATCTGGATTTCGCAAATAAATATAGAAAATCCATTTAGGCTTATTCAAAGCCTGTCTATGGATATATTTCACTCAAGTAAATGCAAAAACTACAGAAAGAATTCAGAAAATCATATAAATTTTAAGTGATTCAAGACAACATAAAAAAATAAAGAATAATTGAATAGTAGAAAAATTAAATAAAATAAAACAAAATAAAATTAATCGATTTGAATAAATAAATAAATTGCCATTTCTTTATCTCAATGACATACTAAATAAAAGGGAAAAACATAAATAATTTAAAATATTAATTCAATGGAGGGTCAATAATATTATGCAATAAATTTCTATCGTTTGAAGTTAATCTATGTTTTTAACTTCTTTTTAAAAAGTTGCACTGTTTTTATGCTTTTCAGAAAGTTTGGTAAAATATTAAAAAGTTTCGGTCCAATATAGACAAAACATCGTTGGCCAATACTTTTATATGCCCTAGATAAAACTAAGTGGAGAGCTTCTTTATTTCTAGTGTTACGCTCATAACTAATCTCTCTTACATATTGTTTATTTTTAAACAAAAATAAAATACCCGTTTTAGAGAATAGCTGCCTTAAATCTAATATATTCAATTCTGAAAACAGTTGTTCTGTGGGGTATCTAAAGGGTTTGAAATAAATAATTTTTAAAATTTTCTTTTGAATTATCTCAAGAGGTTCCAAATACGTTTTTCTTACTCCTTCCCATCCAATTATACCATATTGTAAAATGGCTTCTGTGAAGGCGTAATATAATATTTTGAGCTGATACAATGGAAGAATTTGTCGACATTGGTAAAATTTAAACATTAGGCCACGAATTTTTGTTTTAACATTGTTTACGTGTACGTCCCATCTTAGGTGTGTATCGATAAAGATGCCAAGATATTTGATTGACCCAGTAAAAGAAATAACAAGATTATCAATTGATATAGTGCTGAACTCAGGTAGGTATTTTATTTTAAAAACCATAATTGTGCTAGAGCTACGGAGCGCATATTCAATAGAAATCACCCAGAAGGGTTGGTTCTCAGTATGTTTTACAATTATTGACAAAATTTATGGAAACAGGTTCTTTAGGAAACAAAAAGCATGAACCTCAGCGACCGATTAGGAATAAAGCAGTCGAAGTGGCAGTTCTGGGTCATTTGCAGATGGATAATACTCAATCGATCAGGAAAGTAGCTAAGGCTTCCGGTGTATCACGAAGCAGTGTTCATCGAATTGTAAAGGCCCACAAATTTCATCCATATAAATTTAAATTGGTACACGAATTAAACGAAGATGATCCCGATTGTCGGCTTGAATTCTGTGAGATTTTTAGTGAACAATTACACGGTAATACCAATCTACTGTACAATACGTGTTTTTCTGATGAATCGACATTTCAGCTAAATGGGGAGGTAAACAGGCAAATTACAGGTACTGGAGTGAAACCAATCCACATTTGTTCATGGAAACTCATACCCAAAGGCCTCAGAAGTTAAATGTTTGGGCTGGCATCTTAGGGGATCATATTGTCGGGTCGTTTTTTAAATGGCGAAAGATACCTCGATCTGTTAGAAAATAACATCGACCCAATGATTACTCAAATCCTCGAAGAAGACGATAATCTCTTAGAGGGCGAACTGTTTTTTCAACTAGATGGGGCACCCCCACATTTTGCTATAGCAGTCCGTCAATTTTTGGATAATCGGTGTCCTGAGCGATGGATTCGAAGAGGTCCTGCGGAGCGGCCCGCTAGGTCACCCGATTTAACTTCCTTGGATTTCTTTCTGTAAGGACATTTGAATTCGAAGGTATTTGCAACAAAACCCGCCCCTCTGGAAGAGTTACGTGAAAGAATTGTTCGAGAATGCCGTTTATTGACTCCAGATGTGTTCAGAAATGTTCGTACAGAATTTCAAGACAGATTATACTACTGTATGGCAGTCGGTGGTGGTCATTTTGAACAATAAATACGATAATTTAAACTGCTTCTCTTATTTTTATTTCCCGAATCTAAAATAATGAAACAATTATTTCTCAGGAACGAATCGACAAAAGTTTAAAAAAATACAGTTATGTAGAAAATTGAAAGACCTTTCAAAAGATATATCACTCGACCCCCTTTGTCATTTGAATTTTTTGAGGGTGTGGCCGTGTAGAGTAGAGGGATGAAGTATTACATTATAATATATCCCCCTTGGAAACAAGGTCGACGTGTTTCACCAATTTTTCAAAAAAATTTTATCTCCAAAGTTATTCAGGGTGCCTGTATATCTATAACAGGATTTTCTTATAAAACTGCCGGTTCTGAAAATGACAAACATTTCCGATCTCTTATAATAACTATGTCAAATTTGCATAAAAATTGGCATTTAGAATGTATTTGATACGTCCAATTGATATAATTCCATGCCGGGCATAGTCGTACAATTGGCTTGAGCACGTTGTAAAACAAACGCGACACCACTGGATTCAACTCCCAGCTCCAGCATATGACAATGTCTGAGAAAATGGTTATATTTGCACATTTTTTTCGAAGTATAACCCCCCCTTTCGCACAACTTCAGCTTATGGATTTGGAAGTTGTCTATTGTGATGGTATTTATGCTTAAAAAAAAATAGTATTTTAGTATTGACTAATAAGAATTATATTATCGTTTTAAAGGATCTTAAGTGTTATCAATCAATATTGGGGCTTTGTTCTATTCGATGCATTTTATCTTGTACCAAAAAAATGATCTTAATTACATCCTGTCTACATCATAATTACAAAATCAATAAAATACCTACAAGAAAGTTAAAAGTACATAATATGAAATTATATCAGTCGAAATAATGTGAAACGTTCCAGTTCACGTCGTGTAACTGAAAATTTAATAAGGCCGCTCTAATTAATATATGAAAAGAATTCTTTACCTAATTAAATTAGAGGATGCTGGTCCAATTATATTAAATACAAACGAAACAAATTTCACAGCGAATTGATGCCGTCATAAAAACATTCCTAATTGGTAAATTGCCCCGCAAACTTGGCATTTACGTTGATTATCTTGACAACTAAGCTACGGAAAAGCATGCATTTGTTCTGCAATTACTTGCCAACTAAAAAAAATTCATCTAAAATTTTATTAACACTGAAGTAGTTTCAACAAAACAAAACACTCGATGTGTGTTCCGCCAACAAAGTTGGCATCATCTTCTCTTCTCTCCCATTGTGGGTCTTTATTCATATTTGCAAATCTTTTTAGAAGATATTTTCTATTGGGTTTAAATCTGGGCTTTTCAACGGCCAAGGGAGCGTTGTTACATTACTTTTTTTCAGTTCAGTTACGAACACATATGTAGTATTAACTGGCAGTTATCCTTAAAATAAAACAGAATTTTTGAAATTAGGTATCTCAAAAAGTGGTAAATAAAATTACGTGTTGAAATATAAAAGGGTTATTAAATCTATATCGATTTTCCGCTGACGAAAGCATAACAACGATTAAAATTTCCATGTATCGGTTACCATTAATCGACCTTCTACGATATGCATACCACTAATACCTTCTGAAGAATAAATATCTACACCCACACGAGGAGAGATACCTTGCGCTATTATCTGTTTCGAACTTATAAGTCATGACCTTGGGACAAAACGATAAACTCGCAGTTGACCGGAACTGAAACATATTTTCGTCGGAAAAGACCAATCTCTCTCAATAAAGTCTTTTTTTTTCATTAATAAAATTACTTGCCAACTGCACTCTTGCCTATTTATTAACGTCCATTATACGAGGCTTTTTTCGCACTGGCACTGTTAAAGAGGCCTTGCTCTCGCAACCATTTTCTTGCCGTCCTATCGGACGCTGGGAAGTAATAATAATAATAATAACACCACATGAATTACAACCCCCTTTATCCCTGAAGGCCTGAAATGACTTTGTGTGGGAGAGGGCTACACATTTAGAGACAATGGACACACACCCAATATCCGAGTATACTACGATTAATCTCTCTCACAGAAAAATCCCAGTTCCTCGACCGGGAATCGAACCCGGGACCCCGAGGTTTCGAGGCAAGTACGTTACCTCTAGACCACGGAGCCATTTTGGTTTCTTCTTTGATTGGAATAGAGTTGGAAAATGGGTTTTACTCCACATATTCCACCAGGGCATTGTCGTTTACTGAAGTTGTTTTTCTTGGCCGCCCAGAACCCACAGCCTTACTAAGATCATGAGTAGAGTTGGCATTTCGATCCGCAAATCATGGGCGGTGCCAGGTAGAGAAATACCCAGGTACGTAAGCGAGACTTGTTTACTATTTTAGTCTACTGTTATGCGTCGAGGTGTCAATAACGTAACTTATTTCTCTCCGTTGTATTGTTGATAATTTTATTTTTTGTATTTTATTCTTGATATTAATTTAATAATAAAGTATGTCAGACCTGCCCAAGGGTAAAAACGGACATACGCTGGCAAAGTGAATAAATCTATCAGTGATTTCCCGGATTTATTCTACAATGGTGCTATAATTTGTAAAGTGTGCGAGATTGACTTGATGTGCTGGGAAAGCGTAATTGTAAACGTCACGTAAATTATGTACAACATAAAACTAAAAAAAATGGCGTACCTTCGACAACTCAGTTTATGTTCGATTTACTCTTAATGCTGAATGTCTGTGGTGTTCCGCTGCACATACACAATAAACAACCATTTCAGGAGTTATGGAATAAATACAACCCCAAGGTGACGTTACCATGTCGCACAACGTTGCGTAACTACGTGCCAACTGTAAGCGAAGACATTGTAAATAAGATCAAATGTGTACTAAAAAATACACGGCTGTGGTTATGTGTTGACGTGACGACAGATTGTAAAAGAAATTCTATTATAAATATTATAGTACGTGTACTGGACCCTCTTAAACCAACATTTCCACTGTTACTAGCTAGCAAAAGACTAACTGAGTGTACTGGCTAAACAGTTACGCGGGTGGTGCTGAAGCCGTTAGAAAAATTTGAAGTGTCAAAAAACAAGTGTTGATGTTTGTGACCGAATGCCGCAACAATGCGTTTAGTAGGCCGTTCTCTTCAAGAACACGGTTGTAGGTTTGTACATGTTACGTGTAAAGTACATGCTTTACATCTTGTGGCAGAAACTATTCGACACGGTTTTCCAGAGGTAGATGAATTAATAGTGAGTACTAAAAAAGTGTTTCTTAAATCTCCTAAACGTCTTCACGCATTTTATAGCAAGTGTCCCGGTATTCCCGAAGCACCACAGCTGATTCTTATATGTTGGGGAACATGGTTGGAGGCAGCATTTTATTATGCTGAATATTTACAACAAATAAAAGCTGTGGCACAATCCAGACGAGGCTGCAGCTATTAAAGAAAGCCAGAAAAAATTCGAAGATGTTTATGTTGAAATAGCTTTAAAAACTATTCACAAGAACTATAAAGGATTACATGACGCCATACAAAACTTACAAAACAGTGCGTTGTCGTTAGGCGAGTCACTGCAGATAGTGGACGAAGTAAATCGACTGCTACACTCTATAGGTGACGCAAAAAAATGAACCCGTTGGAGAAAAGTTCGCACATGTGTTAAAGCAAGGCACCGGTTTTACCAGATTGAGACTAATTTGTGATGGTACTAATGGTGCATCTGCAGATGCGCTAAGTGAGTTCAAAGACTATTTTACTAGTTTTGTTTTGTAGACTCACGATCTGTAGACCAATTTTTGACCATTTGTTATTGACCAAAGTTTGCTAGCTCAAGTTATTCTTGACTAATCGTTGATTTGCTAAAATATAATCGCTTTGCAGCAAGCGGTCATTTAACAGTCACAAAATGATACGGAAATTGATCAGTGAAAGTAAAGCATGTTACGCTGGTACCACGGATGAATTAATTTGAATTAAACTATTAAATTAAATAAAGATAATACTACTCCCTTCATCCATAGATACTTTGATGTACCTACTTTGTGCTGGAGAGGGCTACACATTTAGAGAAAATAGACGCAAACCCGATATCAAATATGCTAGGATTCATTTTTGCTTTAGCAAAAATCCCAGCTTCTCGATCGGGGATAGAATGTGCGACTGAGGATGTGTCCTCACCGCACGACTACGAAGTCACAATAATCATGTTAAATCGAAAAATTATAGTTATAAGGTTAAATAATTTTAGAGTTCCTAGAAATCCCCCTCTAATCACTTTATTAAATATGAGTATGACTGAGATAGTTTTCATAAAGGCATTCCAATTGTCTAGACAACCATTTTACAAATCCGTTTTTTTTTCATTAAAAGTAGGTACTCTATTTGTTGCGTTCTCAATTAAATTTTCCTTATTTTTACTTTCTTATACCTAATATAAGGAAGTGATTTTTTTTCAACCTCGATATTTTGATTGATTTGTGTGTTTTGAACCCTCCTGAATCCATTCTGACCATTTTCCGAATGATGTCTGTCGGTGCGTGTGTGTGTGTGTGTATGTGTGTATCCGCGATAACTCATAAAAATACTAATGAGAGACTTCCCAAATTTGGCAGTTAAGATTGTCAACAACATTTTAGGTGACACATTAAATTTGGTGAATGTGGTACCACCAGAAGAGACACAATGAATGAAAGAAGAAAAAAGGTACAATTTCGGGAAAAAAAATTAAAAATTTTTATTGCATTTCTGGACGAATCTCGACGAATTATAATGAAAATACATAACTTTATGGGAAAAATCTGTCTGCATGTCTGTAGTATCGCGATAGCAGACACAGTTTTTGAGAAAAAGCTTTCAAATTTGGTACACTTGTTCTAAAGGCCAAAGACAATGGTAAATTCGATGATGAGCCAAATTGGCCAGCTGAAAGGAGATCCACTGGACCCAAACTTTTTTGTATTTGCCTTTACAAAAAAATGTATTCTTGATGAAAAGTTATAAATCATGTCTACTATATCAAGCCAATAAAATATATTTTCCAATTACTTAAATAAAGCTGATGTAAACTTAAATTTTTTACACATTTGACCTTATAAAATGGGGTTAGGATAAATTTAACAGTTTGAAATTTGAAATGTCTAATTTAATTACAAAAATGTCAATGTCAATAAGAAGAAGAACCGCTGCCAATTACTTGGGGATCAGAACTTTCTCACCGTGGTAAAACTCGACGTGTGGTGGAGTTTATAATAAAAATAATCTTTGACGTTTCAAAAAAGTCACATTTTGACGTTTCAAAAAGTCACATTGGTGGAATGTCACTAATATACTTTTTAAACAATGGGAATGATTTTGCTCATTAACGATTTCAATCTTTTCCTTGACCTCTAAAATATGTGTACCAAATTTAAAAGCTTTATCTCAAAAACTGTAGCTGCTATCGCGAACTACAGACAAACACACACACACACAGACAGAAAATTTTTTCCGTCTAAAATTTTGTGTATCGTCATAATTCGTCGAGATTCGTCCAGATGTGCAACAAAAATTTTTAAAATTTTTTTCACGAATACATAAGTTCCTCACTTTAAGGGGTGCGGAAGTAATTATTAAAATACATGACATGAATTATTATTGACAGTATCGAATGATAATTAATTATTTAGAAATTTTAATGAAACATTTCAAGGTACGCTATTAAAATTTAATTGAGATAAGTGAAGAATTAAATAGAATGATTTTTTTACATCAGGATGATATATACTGGTATAAGAAAGTTATGTGCTGGCCACATCAGATATTTTTCCATTCAATATACCCGTATTTAACAATGAAACTGACAACTGACAAGAATGTCAAAATTATTTACGCCGTGAAATTAGACAGACACCAAATTTATGATGTTGTCATATTTATCAATCGCTCATTACAACGTATTACCAATTCGATAACGAATATGAGTCAAGAATTGTAAAATTCCTCGTTAAATGCCATTCGTTTCTTAGCGAGGATGAGGATGCAGAAATGACCTGCCCTCTAGCCACACTAGCAACCCCAAAAAAGGTAGGTCCGCCTAATAGACTGTTTGAAATATTAGAAGAAAAGTCCATTTTGGAAGACAGGGGACCTGAGGTCCATGCAGATATTTCTGACTTGTTAACAACTTTTCTAACTAAAGGATTAGATAGTGAGGCGTGAAAGTTAACAACCTTTAAAAGGTTGTGAAGCTTTGAAACCACCAAAAATAAATCCAGAGATAAAACAATGCTTGACATCTGTCATGCTGAGACAAGATGTATTCTTAACCAAACTTCAGGATCAATTGGCAGCAGTTTTAAGTGCCTTAACGGTACCTCTTAATATTTTATATGAAGCAACAAAAGATAATCCTAGTGAATAAAACTAAAAGGACTTCGAAAAATAGGGTGACCCATTTAAATTAGTGGCGGATGTTTTTTTCTCCCTATCAAGTCATAGGCGCTTCTTAATGGTTCCTTCATTGGACACTTCTGTCAAAGATGTTCTGGAAACTTGCCAGGCAGATTCTTTGCTCTTTGGCCAGAATTTCCCAGAGAAATTAAAAAATTCTAAAGAAACAAAGAAGTTTGGAGCTTCCATAAAGAAGAAACCACCAATAGTACGAATGGTGCCCACAACCAGTTCTACAGGTGGTCCTTCAAGAACTTCCAATAACGCATCTACCTCTTCAGCTAAAAGAAATACCCATTTCTTAGCTTCCCGGCGCCCCCCGTCGAGGGCTCGGTACAAAAATCTTCTTGTGAATTGAAAATCGGTCTGTGCGTCCTTTTTTTGTTTTGCTAATAATGATTATATCATCAAGGTAAGCTACACAAGTAATATTTTTTGTTTGAAGATACCTTAAGATGGGTTTGAAAATTTTTGTAAAAATATAAGGTGCTGTACAAAGCCCAAAGGGCAGACAGTTGAAAACGTAGTGTTTGGAGTTGAATATGAACATAAGATATTTTTTATATTTATTATGAACTGGCACCAAGAAATATACATCTTTGAGATCTAAGGTCGTAAAATAACAATTTTTGTATGTTAATTGTAAAACTGTTCTATAATCTTCCATTTTAAAATGGGGAGGATCTAAAAACAGGTTTAATTTTTTCAAATTTAGAATAAATCTAAAAGAACCATCTGGTTTTGGCACAAGAAAATATGATGAAACAAACTGGTTCGGCTGTGAATTGGTTAGCGATATTGCTCCAATTCTAATAAGTTTAGATAAACTCTCTTCTAAATCTTTTCGATTAATATTACTTAAATCTACATTTGGTAAATGTAATTGGATAGGTTTTTCTGCAAAAGACAGTTTGTACCCCGGAAGCCAAGCTAAGATGGTTTTATCTTTTGTAATAGATGACCACTGATCTACATATGCAGATAAACGGCCAGCATATTTTTGGGTCACCTGTGTTAATGTTGGTACTGCCTCTTCTGAGACCGTTTCACCGAATCGGCCCCCTGGTCGTTTGCAACCGCGGAAAAGTACGGATTAATTAATAATTTTTGGAAACAATGCCCGTCGATTTACTGAAATATTGCACGTTTTTCAGCGCTGTATTTGCAATGAATTTTGAAAAAGCACTTGCATAGTGATTTTACATTTATCTGCCTTCTTATTATAGTCGAATTAAGTTGATCTTCTGTAGTTGACTTACATGTTTACGACTATAATTAAGAAAATTTAAAGTTTTCCTTTGAGCATAAATTCAACATTTAATTTGATTCGATTAAGACACTTCAAAAACGACTGTCTCCCTGTAAATTAACAAGAATATATTGGTAATTATTTTGATACTCGGGGAGAGGAGCCGTAGCTATTAACGTGACTCATATCAGGCAATGTTTACCGCCCGTTTTATTCTCATTATGCAAATTCCCTTTATTATTTTCATAATACAAAAGATAGTATGAAGGTAGAACGGGAACTTATTAAAATAACGTGTTATTTATTGTAATTATATTGCATATAACTGTATCTTTAAATAAAATGCGATCCGTCAGTTTTGAAATAATAATAATATAATTTATTTACCAAAGTTAAAGGAAAAAAATTACGTTAACTTTATATAAGTATTTACATAAAGGTAAATACAGGGTGTATCATAAGTCACGCCCCATATGCAAAATATGGGTAAAATAAGTCGAAATATTGGTACCAAATAGCCTACATTTAGTAGAATGAATCAAGAATCAAGTATGGAAAATTTTGTGTGTTATGTGATTTTGGATAACAAAAGAAAAAGTTGTATGTACATATGTACAAAAAAAAGTTCACAATATAATAATCACGTAAAAATGCGAGTAAACATGGTATTGCTTATACACAAAATCAAGGGCATTAAGGCGTTTTTCATTCATAGTGTTTCTTAAAAATGTCTTTATTCTTTTAAGAGTTGAAAAACATCTTTCTGATTCAGCAGTAGACATCGGAGTTGTCACAATAATTTTTAGTAACTTGACCGTTTCGCTGAAAGTTTCATTTAAACCATTTTTAGACAGCCAAGAAAGCATGTTTAGACCACCTACAATATTTTTAAAATCCGTTCTTGAATGAATGACTTCCAATTCAGTCCTTAATTTGTCTTGTTGTAACATTGGATAAGATTCAACAACTGATTTGAAAGTGGACGTCGCGTTGCAAATTTCATTGAATAATTAAGGAAAATGTCTACGTTCACTAAAGATGCGGCTTCTAAATGACCTCTGTATGTCAATCTTTCTTTCATCTGAAACATTTTTGTATCACACACTTCCTTAGCAATTACGGAATTTCTATTTTCAGGTTTAATTTTTCTCCGTTTATTCTCAATATTAGTAAATTATTTTTCTATCTCATCAGCTGAATTTCTAATAGATATAATTTTTGCAAACTCTTCAACTTTTTTTTAAGTTCAATACTCTCAGTATTTCTGGCTTGATATTGACTAAATAATGTGTGAAAGATTTTCTTTAAAATATACCTATTTTTAGACACCTGCTCGTTGTGTTTTATAATATTTTGTCTATAAACTGAATCTAAGTGAACTGCAATATTTAACGAGCCTAACAAAGCCAAATCCGTACTGCACTTTATATGATATGCAGAAATTTCGTGCTTTTTTATTTCCTGATTTAAATGTTTTAGATCTTAAAATCCTGTTACCGACTATATCTTGTCCATTCCGACAGAATCGAAATAAAATAGAACACCTGGAAAATCAAACAGAGCATTTACCGTATCACATCTACAAATCCATTTACATTTTTTATAATTTTTCTTAGAAAAATGCCTCGTGAAAGTACGTGTCCCTACCTTGTCTGGTTGGTTAAGAGTCAATTCTGGTGTTGGTCGTCCGAGTTTCTTGATTTTTACTTTTTCTGCTAACGGCAGAGTTTTAAAATTCACTTTCAGAATATTATTTATACTATTCATTTTGACATCAATCAACTTAAAATAACACAAAAACACCCAAAACAGGAAACCACCAATAAATATCGAGAGTGAAACTGGCGAGACGATATAAGCACTACTACACTACACGAACATTAAAAGCGCACTGCGGCTCTGATAACTTGAGCCTTCTGTCGCGTTATAAAAACCATTCTTCGCGATCGGCAATTTTCGCGCTCGGTTCGTTTCTTCATTTATTTCCTCATGAAACGAATGGCTCATATGAGGTGAGCCTGCCCCAAACTCTCTGGTTAGAGTTATAAGTTGACGATCAGTACATTACGTGACTTTATTGTACACATAGCCGTCGCAAACGGGTAATAACTATGTTAAAAAGATGTTAAATAAAAAAAAAACTGAAAAAAATGTATCATGCATTTAATTACTGTTACATTTTCCAAATAGTAACTTGGGAGGCTCGAGCCCCTGAGCCTCTATAGAGCAGCCGCCACTGGTGTGATGTACTCTTATCAACCATTAAGTATTTAATGTAATTATTTACTAATTTAGAGTTACCTTTCGTGTTCTTTGGAAAATGAAAAAAACTTAATCCATATTATATTCTGTGTTTTTGAGACAACCCTTTACACAACAATACTTTGGAGCCATTTGCTAGAGTGGTCGGGATAGCTACTTTAAACTTTTTCTGCTACATTATGGAAAGTGTACAGTAAACAGGTTATATGCAATAAATTTGCACACATTTTTTTATGATGTACTTACTTTACACATATAGCAAAATTATTGTCTCTCCAATACTTGAAAATTTCTACGTTAAATGTGTAGTGTTCGTATTTTTTGTCCCCTAAATACAAGTAGAACACAGTTAGTACCGAAAATTATTGCAAATGTTTATACAGGGTGTCCAATATAAATGTAAACCCTACTATTTTCCACATAAATTAATCGATTTAAGTGTTCCAAAAAAAGTAATAGTAGTATTAGAAGCAAAAAAACATCGAAAGATTAAAAAAAATGTTGACAGTAAAAAAGAAAATTGACATTAAGAAAGTGATTCCCTCCAGTTACAATATAAAAACGAAAAACTCCTAGACCATTAAGGTTTTTTCATTATAATTAGGTAGTTGTTTTAATACTTTCTGCGTTAAATGTATTGAAATGTTGTGTTTAATTTACTGTCTACCTCAAATTTTATACTAGCGCATTTAAATCAGAATGACAGTGTAGAATATAAGAATCTATGGATAATTTATTATTGTCATATTACGTTTGAAATGATGCTTACGTAATACCCATACAATTATGTTATTTTTTTCTTAAATTGCATAATACAAATAAAATGTCAGATTTTTTAAAATACATAAGAGAGTGGGCTTATATAGGTTTAAAGATCATGAATTGTGGTTACCAAAGTTACAATCAATTTATCAGTTTAATTGTCAAAATATTTTTCTATATAAAAATGACACAAGTTCATTTTGAATTATGCAATTAAAATTATTTTTTAAATATGTTCGTGTTTTTTAGACACCCTGATGAGTTACGACGCAACCGTGTTACCGAATATTTTTGCTCTAGTTGTTATAATTTTATCGATTATATTTCTGTTCAAAAATGTAAAAATTACAGGAGAAAAGTTTGAACAGACCTTTTACTTTGGAGTTTATAATCAAAATACTAGTAGATAATTTATGACCTTTAAGCACCTATTAAAGATTAAATCGTTTTTCTTACGGATTATTATTTGGATTAAACAAATTTAATATGTTTTCAACAAAGCATGTGTTAAAAGCACTATAAATTAAGGAATACAACGATATTCGTGTTTTATGACCAATGTTATAGCAATAAAAGAGTTATGGAGACTTAAAACTCTCACACGTGACTGCCTCTATAGATACTGGCTCCTCTAAAATAAGCCATCGTTTAGTAAAATAATTTTATGTGTGGCCATACATATATTTTATGTTATGGTCTTTAAGTGAAAAATAAAATCTCCTAAAGTAGTAAAAGTTTCTGTTATTGTTTTAAGATATTGGTTTTTGTTCTAAATTTACAGATGAGGATATTTATCATTTTACTTTCCGTGGAAGATTCATCCACATACCAATAAATTAAAAACAAAATAATTAAATTAAACACCATAGGTAATTCAACCTCCTTTATCTATAAAAGAAGGGGATACACATTTAAAAACAACAAACACACACCCAGTATCTGATTACGCCAGGATTAATGTCTGCTTTAGAAGGGGATCGAACCGGGGACTGTGGTGTGAGAGGCAAGTGTCCTTAGCGCTCGAACACGAAGTCACACAAGTAACTAGATTCCGGATCCGAATATTACGAATAGAAATGATACACGTGCCACATGAACCAGATTGATAGGTGTATTTTAAGCACTGTCCAGCCGCCTTCATACGAAGCTGCATCCGTTACCAACAGCAAGACACGTCCTTTATTATTTTCATAGTTTTCGGCCCGACTGCTATCCACACATTCACATATCGTTTCTGCATTTGTGCGTCCTAACACCTTTTAAGCGGACTGGCATTACTACTGTCTCAAATTTATACCGCTTTATTTTGAATTAAAATACGCGATAATTTCTGTTGCGAGTACATCCGTTCCTGGAATCTAATATTCGGATCCGGACTGTACTAATAACACCCATTCTGGCGGTGTAACCGCAACAATTAAATTAAATAATTAATAATTACAACCGGGAATGGTACTATTGGTGAGTAGTGATACTAAGACATCTGACACGGACAATTTTTAATAATACAATTTATTTACATCAAATTGACAAAAATAAACCAAGTTTCCAAGACGACTTTGAAAAAAATCACATTTTTAATTAAGAAAACAAAAACGAGTTACTTGAAATTTTTCGTAAACTTCGATAGAACAAAAGTCGATCTTTTCGAGACGTACGCGTTTGGCCGATTTGGACTTTCCGTTAAAAAAGAAAATTGGAATGAGGTAACTGGGGAAGCCCTAGTCCGATCCTGCATAATTTCACTTGATTCCATTTGGCAGATCTTTGCCAAAAAAAAAAGTAAAAAATCTTGAAATTTTCCTTCAAATTTCTTTTGAACCAAATTTTAGAGCCATTTGACACTCATGCACTTGTTTTTGATTCACCGTAGTTGTCGAGAAAATAAGTTTGAGACTACATTCCATTTTTCATATATAAAGCTGAGACTATGCGGTATATCCGAGAAAAGGAAACAATGTTGCAGCTACGGACACCTGTTTCGGAATTACTGTTCCTTGTCAGTGTAGCATAGTCCATGAAATTTGATAGATCTGGATTTTTCCTGAGCTTTGTTTTATTCTTAGACCCTACTTACTAACCCCTTCTTCGTTTTGTTTTTATGCAAAACTCGCAAAAATATGCTGCCTATAAAAAAATTTTTTTCGACCACAACAAAAAATAGGCCATTTTAAAATAAGTTTAAGTGTGTAAAGTCAATCATCTTTTAATCCCGCGCAATAATGGTATATTATTGCTCACTATGCAATAATAGCTGTTTGTGGAACTGGTAAGAAAATGGGGATGATTATTTCACGCATGCGAAAGTTGCAAAACAAGACGTTAACTGAGTTTTGTAATTGCATGAGTGAAATAATCATCAATTTTTCATGTCTTTTGTTGAATATTTTTACTGAGTGAACTGGCAGCCCAGTAAAGACACTCTCCGAGTGTGTTGCGTACAATACTTTTTCTGCAACCGTTCTTGCTAGTCTCTAAAAACTGTTTAACTTAAAATGTTTTGCAAACAAAATTCATAAAATTCGACTAGACCAGTAAATATGTTATTTTCCACTCAAAATGAGTTAACTGGGGAAGTCCTAGTCCGATCCTGCATAACTCTAATAGATTCCACTTGGCAGATCTTTGAGGAGTACCATGTGAAACTAGCTTAACCAAAAGAAATAAAAAAATCTTGAATTTTCCCTTCAAATTTCATTTGAACCAAACTTTAGAGCCATTTGACACATTCACTTGTTTTGATTCACCCTAGGTGTTGAGAAAATAAGTTGGAGAATACATTCCGTTTTTCATGTATAAAGCTTAGACTATGCGGTATATCCGAGAAAAGGAAACAACGTTGCTGCTACAGACACCTGTTTCGGAATTACTGCTCCTTGTCAGTGTAGCATAGTCCATAAAATTGGATAGATCTGGATTTTTTCTGAGCTTTGTTTTTATGTATTACTGGCATTGTGAATTATACAGTAAAAACTCGCAAAAATATGCTGCGTATAAAAATTTTTTTCGACCACAACAAAAAGTAGGCCATTTTAAAACAGGTTTAAGTGTGTAAAGTCGATCATTTTTTAATACCGCGCAATAATGGAATATTATTGCTCGCTATGCAATAATAGCTATTTGTGAAACGTAAGAAAATGGGTATGATTATTTCACGCATGCGAAAGTTGCAAAACAAGACGTTAGCTGAGTTTTGTAATCCTATAAATTCAATAATCATCAATTTTTCATATGTCTTTCGTAGAATATTTTTACTGAGTGAACTGGCAGCCCAGTAAAGACACTTTCCGAGTGTGTTGCGTACAATACCTTTTCTGCAACCGTCCTTGTTAGTCTTTAGAAACTGTTTAACTCAAAATGTTTTGCAAACAAAATTCATAAAATTCGACTAGACCAGTAAATATGTTATTTTCCACTCAAAAAATTGACCAAAATCAGTTAACTTTCTAGATGGTTGCAAACATTTTTATATATGCTATATTTTGCAGGAGGTTAGAAAAAATCTTGTATGAAACATGAAGTGTTTTTATCACATGACGTGTTTCAATCTTCTTTACAGTGATAAAAAGTACAATTTTTACTTCCTGTTGCATACATAGCTACGAAAGTCTTGACATTGTCAGTTCACGTTATCTGAAGTATATTTTTATTTAATTTTTTTTCTATATTACATTTTTATCTATGATGACAAATAAACACCATTATTATTATACTAATTTATGTGGTGTGTTTTATTATGTTTATTATTACAAATAATCAAATATGTTGTTATTCGTAGAGTTTACATTTTCAAACCTTCACCCATGAAAATATTACGTATATTTTTTTAATTTTCCAAGTAATTTCAAATGAACATTCTGTCCCCATTCACCGTGTTTAACGTAATATATCGCAGGGTGTTAACAATTAGTGCCTAAAAACTGTTGTTTGTGGACCACTTGGTGGCAGGCAGTGAGGTAGTGCAACCGTGGTAGGGCATAAATCGGACAGTGAGCATTTGTGCCTGTTATTTATGCCTCATATTTCGTGCTAAACGTGTAGTAATTAGAGAATTGTGGTGTGCGTGAAATATAGGTGAAACGTTAGGGGCAATGGGGGGCAACAAGAGGAAGATGGAACTGTTGAGACTGCCTTGAGGGGTGTGTGAGACATGACTACTTCGCCAGAGACGCTGCCAACCCTTTGGACTATTGCTGTGTCCTAATTGCATTATATACTCTAATTATAATGTAATATCTACTTTATTTAATTGCCTAATTGAGGCATTTCTATAGGAGCGGTTTTAATTTTTTTGCTATGTCTACATCTTGACTTATAGTTCAACACAAAATATAAGAAACAGAGAAAACTAAGCTATAAATTTAAATTACTTGTTGGCTTCAAAGGACAATTGACTTGCGGCTACGTAACAAAGGCGCCTCATCTAGTTTAGTAGACAACAAAAATGAGTAGGCTTTTGACAGATAATGAACTCGAATGTTATTGGAAAATATTTCTGATATTGAGGTAATATCTTCGGACGATAATTCATTAATTAATTTAATTATTGTTCATACGCAATTAAAAATAGTGATATGTGCATATATATATTTATATATATATATATATATATATATATATATATATATATATATATATATATATATATATATATATATATATATACAGGGTGAGTCTTAAGTGTGTACTTATATCTAAACCACCGATTCTTGACATCTGTAGAAACCCTCTGACATATTTTTTTTTTTTAATTCCCACGTGTAACTAAGTTATCGACTTTTAAAAAAATACGATGAAATTGTTTTGGAACTGCTGGTTACTGGAAACATTCTATATCTTGGCTAAAATGATGTAATGGACTGAAGCAACGTTGCCGCATTTCTTATGCAATTCTCTCACCTAGCCCCGATTTTACAATCCTGAGTTAACATAAGTTGGAGGTTACCTAATATTATATTTTCACAAAAATCGATGAGATTCTAACACAAACCACTTCAAATAAAAGTTACTTTAGCATAAAATATTTGTTGCTATAACCAGCTCCAAAACAAATATAAATTTGAAAATATTCGAATTCTGAATATGTGAGTTTAGCTAACCACGATTGAAAAACCGAGCCCTAGCAGTAAGTTCATTCTCGAACTTTGGATGAAATAATTACCTACTTAAACGATTAATTGCTCCATTTGAAATAATTTTTAAACATTTTGAAATATCTTTCAATGTCAGAAATGTACAATTTTAACTTTTTCTTGCACCAATCAACATTTCTTTTTAAGTGTTTCATGTGGAATGTACAACTTTATTATTTATAAGAAGTAGGTACTTACCCTCTGCTATTACAATAATTTGAAATGTGTAGGGGTTCAGGGAATAAATCAGCTCTCTACTATTTTAATTGGCCTCTAATAGTAAAACACTGAAGGTGCAACACAATAACAATCTGGCGATGGAAAATAGTTTGCAGTATTGTCACACACTTCTGTCACTTTTTACACTGGACATACATACCTAACAGTTTGCATTTTTTTCCTCCATACTCTGGAAGGTTTTAACATTTGCCAGCTGTTAACAATCATCTTGGGGCAGGTGTCTTTTATCAGCTGATGTTTTTGGTTTGTTGCAAACTATAATTTATCACTACATATTTTTATTTTAAATAAATTAAGTTTAACAGCCATTCAGCCACAAAATGGAAAGTTTGAAAAAGTTGTGTAATTTATTGGTTATAAAACAAACTTCATAGTGCTCATATTTAGATTCAATACAATAGCCGTTCTCATGTAGTTGGATTGAGTTGGATCTCGATATGATCCCAGGAAATATCGAATCGACCTTAGGATTGAAATCGAACTCAATACCTGTTCTACCTGCTAATAGGTGTGTTCACAAAGAAATTTATAATAGTTAAAATCATACATTTGAGCTATTACCAATATTTGAAATTTTTTGGAAAATAGTCATAGCGACTGTTAATTGGGTTGACGTGACACAGTGCGCTGCGCTATTTCTATTGGAAGGAAAAAATTAATTTAGTTACAATGATAGATTAGAGGTCTTATTAACAATAGTTGAAATTTATTTGGAAAAAGAATCATAACAGCTCCCGCAGAAATCGTTTCTCCAGTGCTTGCTAATTGGGTTTGACGTCACATGCTCAATGGCTTGGACGATTTCTATTACTAAGAATAGAATTATTTTGTTTTGTTACAGTAGGTTATTTTAATACCAATAAATCTATTATTTTCAATTGAAATTAAAATTTTTTGCAAAACAAAATTTATAGTAATAAATCATTTTATTTTTATTTGAAAACAGTGTAAAAAAAATAGCAGCTAGTTTTTTGCGGCCGCAACTTTAACGCTGATAAAAAAAGTTAAATTTTTAAAAGACTAGAATATTTCTGGGTTAATATCACCTTTACTAAAACAATGCTAAATAGCAGCATTTAAATGCAATAATAATGGCATACGCGCAAAATATACGATCATTCCATTCTTTAACGGGGAGATGTAACCTATGATGTTCACACATCTAACCACGCACCTAATCAGTGTTGCCAGACATACTAAACATACTTAGCTAAATTAACCGTCAGTTAGGTCAATAGAAATTTTTTGAAAAGCATCATGATTTATTTATAATGAAATTTATAACCTATGTGAAAATCTCACACATCTGGCAGCACTACACCCCATGTAAAAATCAGTGTTATTGGTAGTTCGCGAGTGTTCGCGTACCTGTCTGCATTAGCATTTACAAAAATGTGTTTAATACTGTTATTTATAGTTTTTTGTGATTAAATTTGTGATTCGAAGTTTTGAGTTACTATGTTACCGATATTTATTATTTATAATTTGTTCCTTTAGAAGTTCATTTTGTGAAAAGTAGTGATTAACCAAAGCGAATAATTTTATTATTCTAATACTGGATATGTCAAAGGCATATTTTCAAGTAGATGAAAATGCTAGACAAGCAAAACGGCTATGGAATGATATCCAAACGTCAAACCCATATGATATGTTCATGTAGTAACTGTTGTATTAGGTAAGTAAACAAATCTGCTTGTCCGTTCTTTTAAAGTAAATCCGTCTTTTTAAAATGATTGTTTTCAACTTTGATTCATTTTTAGAAATGATTCATATTAAACTTAAACTATAAATTAGAGACAATAATAATAATTTAAAATACACAACAAAAGTATTGCATATTTTTAATATTTGGTGCTTACGTGACGAGTTCTGTTTATTTATAAAATAAGTGTCAGAATTACCTAATTTTACAAGGAAAAATAGATAAACAGATACTTTTAACACCTTTCATTTTAAGAGCAAGCTACCAGTGACAAGTGTCGCTTTCCACAAAGGACTAATCAATCGCGCCTTGGCCGACTTGAGGTTTATTTCTTATTTTCGGCCAGTGCGTACAGATATTATGCTTTCTTAAAAAGTCGCATATACAGAAAAACTACAAACAATTATTAATAAAGAAAGTGATGTATTTAATATATGTATATCCATTTTGGAATCTTAATCAAGTTAACAGTGACATTTCAAATTAAATTGATGTAGACACTAACGTTTCATTTATTTTTAATTCGTTTCATTGTTTTTATTTCAAAGAATACTCATCATAGTAGTATCGTTATCGTTAACCGTTCGTTTCAGACAATGGGCAATACTTTTCCCCCAAAAGAAATAAATTTCGCAATTTCCAAGCGTCGACATAAATCAAAGGATATCATAAACTCGCCCAGTAATTATCAATAAGCAATCCGAACAGAAGCGCGCCAAGATAACAGTGAAAAGGGTAATATATGTACGTTAAAACTCGAAATAGTAAGTATTTAAAAAAAACTCGTAATGAACTGTCACGCAAATGAATTAAGATTAATGAAATATATTATTATAAATTCTAATATTGAACTTAAACACCACGGATACAACCTCCTTTATCCCTAAATTAACTTTGTGTGCGAGAGAATTACACTATTGAAGACAACGGATACAGACCCAATAATCAAGTATATTGGAGTTAATTTCTGCTTCCAAAAAAAATTACAGCTTCTTAACCGGGAATCTACCTCGAGACCCTTGCCTTGGGGCGAAAGGCAAATGTCCTTAGCTCTCAACCACGGAGTCCGAAAGAATTAATAAAATCAGGGAGGAATAGACAGATATATGATTATGATTATGTATATATATACAGTTATTAAAATAACAAATAATTTACAAACTAGTATCTTTAAATTTTTAAATTCCTACATTTAATCTATTTAAACATTTAAAATATTAAAATATGAAGAGGAATTTCTTTGGTAGCGGATTTTGAAAGAAGATTTAATTTATTCCCTTAAACTGAAACAATGCTAAAATGACCACCTCTAAATATATGAATGTGATATATTAATCTAAGAATGCATAAATGAAAACAAAATATCATATAAATTTTCTCGTTTTGTTTTTGTTGTTACCAAATCCTCGATTTCGTTTGGAATTACGGGACTCTTTCATTATATACAGCAGCTTAACAGTTAATAAGTTGATCTGTATCAGTTTACTGGCGTGAACTCAAGAACTTTTGATTACATTTTTCCTCAGCTTCCCCTTGCGTGTCACCTTATATCCAATCGCAATCAATCTAATTAGTTGAATAGGTAATCCTTTTTCTTGTCGCTAAGCATGATTTTCTCCATGGGTATCAATTTAACTATATTAAACAGAAAAGTAGTTTCTGTGGAAGATATTTCCTTTGTACGCTTAAGATATGTTAATTTATTGTGCAATACCCAATTTAACATTAACATTAACAAAATTGTTGCTAAGAAAAGATACATGGGAGTCACGAAATGATTCGTGTAAAATGTTTACTTGTCATAGTAGTCTACTAAGGGCGACAAATTCATCAAAAAGAAAATAGTGCCTTCCAACTTTGTATTTTCCGAAGTGTCAATAATAATAGTAATAACTATAACAAATATTCGCTGGAAATGAAGATTATATGCCTTATAAAGTAAATCTTGACCGGTTGTAATTTTTTTTACATCATAATTTGTTTTCATTCAATATCTTTAAAGTCATTTACATTTGGTCCTTTATTGTCTTATAATGTTTGGCATCAACTTCTTACCATTTTAAAACAATGCAAATATATTTTATTGTTTTCGTTTTATACGATTTTCAGCTTTATTACGTTGTAACGCTGGAATATACTTCGTCATTTAAAACAAATCAAATTTGTGTTTGCTACCATAATTGAAGAAAACCAAAAACTTACCACCACTTAACATTTACGGCCGGTTTTCCCTCCCATTAAATCTGTTTAATAAATAAGTTCCGTGGAAACGATTATTGATACAACTGTATGCAAAGAAACTATCTACTGAATAAATTTAATAGGATATGGAAAGATCGGCCCTAAATATAGTAAAACCAGAAATTATTTAGTATGTATGTTTATTTTTGTCAGAATCCACACATAATATTAGATAATAAATCGAAACAACTACGTCTTTTGTTAGTACTAACAAATACTGAATTGCACGGCGACAGAAATTATAGGATTTTAATACCTAACAGTTTTCTTATACTTGTCTTTTCTATCTGCATTGGAGAAGCTTGACGGAGAATCACAGTATTTCCTTGTAGTGTAATGAAATTAGTTGTTTCAGAATATTACCAAAACAAATGATTGTTTTCTTCATCTACGCCCATGGCGAAAAGTAACGCAACGCCATCGACTTCGTCTCGTGCGTGCTTTTAATGTCTGCCCATTAACAATATTCGTGTTTGGCTGAAATGCAAAAAACAATTTCAGGAAACGGTTTTCCTCTCCATAAATCCCTCCCATTCTTAGATTTATTCCCTGAAAAATATCTACTGGTGATTCGCAAAACCGTCGGGAGTGACGAACCTTCCTGCTCTCTACTTTGCATGATCCAGCCATTCTCACTGTCATACAGCCCAGATATATGATAATTGCACTCGAAATGAATGGCCAAAGTTTCAGTGTATTGCTGGTTACGTCGAAGGAAACTGTTAGTGGCTGGAAAGTTACGTCACATGAGAAGAACATTCGTCTACACGGATGGCGGTCCTAAAATAAACAAAACGACTTCATAAAAATTGATTTTGCACGCAGAATAACTTAAGGGCTGAGAGTTTTAGTACCCATAAACTATTTATTTTTGAATTTTTTAAATATGACAGAAATGTATATACTTCATTTTTCCTGTGCAGATAATCCAGTGTCATAGTTAACCTTAAAAATATTTAAAAGAATTTAAGACAACGAATATGTTATATGAAATAGGTTACGAATTACGGTAAAGTTGAGATATAATCGTCAATGTTAATCTAAATTGCAAGTTGTCAGATGGCAGAAATGACACATTTTGAGCCACTATATATGAATGCAAAAAAACATATAAGAATGTTAAGTACCTGTGTCACCCTGTGCAATGATATCTCAGAACTAAGTATTGATATATTTTGTAAGAGATACATATATTTCATTAATTCAATTTCTACATTAATAATAATGGACATATTTTTAATTTGTATTTCGACAAATCACAGTTCTTCAACGCTGACTTTTATGTCTAAAATATTAATAAATTTATGACAATAGTGAGAATTTAAAACGAAGTTTGTTTTGTCGTGTTGAATTAAATTCGGAAAAAGGCGCCGCGTATCTTGATTTTATGACCAGAGTGTTGATTAGTTGATTGGATATAGAAAATGGTGATTAGAGTTAATGACTTGTAACGTATAATTTTGATTCGAGATTTATTTGTCTGTCCTGCTATTTAAAAACCGCTTATGACACAGTTCTTGGTAAAATCTAATAGACCCCCAACGTGTTAGTCATCAGAATGAATATTGACAAAGGAGCATTTTATACATAGTAATGGTCACTCATAACATCGACGTATTTTTACTACACAGATAAAAAAGTGGTATCACTGTTTATCTCTAACATGTAGTTTTTCTAAATTTATACAAAAATATATAAAGAAATCGGTTATAAAAAATCCTTGAAATAAAAAAAGGAGTTGGCAAGTCGTGCGGCTATTCAGTGGCGCAACAGCAGGTAGATAGATATCTGGTGAGGCAATGATCGGCTAGCGGACAAATCGAAGCGAGCCTCAAGACTAGTCCATTGTTGTATGTCGTAGTGTTTACACGCTAATTTATTCCTCTCCGTTGTATTTTATGTTGTTGTATTGTTGATAATTTTATTTGTTGTATTTTATTGTTGATATTAATTTAATAATAAAATATATCAAACGTGCGTAAGGGTAAAAAAACGGCCATATGCTGAGAAAGTGAAAAAATTTATCAGTGAATTCCCGGATTTATTCTTTAATGGAGCTACAATAATTTGTAAAGTGTGCGAGACAGATCTGATGTGCTGGGATAAATGTGATTGTAGACGTAAATGCTGTGTAACATAAAACTAAAAAAAATTGCGTTCCTTCGAAAACACAGTTTATGTTCGATTTACTGTTAATGATGATTGCATGTGATGTTCCGCTGCTTATACTCGATAAACAACCATTTCGGGAGTTCTGGAATAAATATAATCTCCAGGTGACGTTACTAAGTCGCACAACGTTGCAATTAAACTGTACATTGTAAATAAGATCAAATGTGTATTAAAAAATACACGGCTCTGGTTATGTGTTGACGAGACGATAGGTCGAAAAAAAAATTCTATTGTAAATTTTATAGTACGTATACTGAACCCTCTTAAACCGACATTTTCACTATTAATAGCTAGCAATAGACTTACTATACTGGCAAAACAATTACGCAGGTGGTGCTAGAGACGTTAGAGAAATTTAATCTATCAACAAGTCAAGTGTTGATGTTTGTGACCGATGGTGCCGCGACAATGCGTTTGGTAGGCCGTTCTCCTCAAGAACACGATTGTAGATTGGTACATGTTACGTGTAAAGTGCATGCTTTACATCTTGTGACAGAAACTATTCGACAAAATTTTCTAGAAGTAGATGCATTAATAGAAAGTACAAAAAAAGTGTTCCTTAAATCTCCTAAACGTCTTCGCGCATTTCACAGCAAGTGTTCCGGTATTCCCAAACCACCACAGCGTATTCTTACACATTGTAGAACATGGTTGCAGGCAGCTTTTTATTATGCTGAATATTTACAACAAATAAAAACTGTGATACTACAATTCAATCCCGACGAGGTTACAGCTATTAAGAAGTGCCAGACAAAATTCGAAGATGTTTCTGTTGAAACAGCTTTAAAAGTTATTCACAAGAACTATAAAAGACCACATGACGCCATACAAAACTTACAAAACAGTACGTTGTCCTTAGCGGAGACGCTGTAAATAGTTGACGAAGTAAATCGACTGCTACACGCTATAGACGAAGAAAAAAATGAACGCGTTAAGAAAACAGTTCGCATGTGTGTTAAAGCAAGACATCGGTTTTACCAGATTAAGACAAATTTATGGTGGTACTGATGGTGCATCTCCAGATCCATTAAGTGCGTTCAAAGTTATTTTAAGCATGGCTGTATTACATCAATAGATGTCGAACGGTCGTTTTCAAAATACAAGCCTATTTTTTCACCACAGTGAACATCATTCGCGAAGACAACCATAGAAACATACCTGATGCGGCAAAGTTTTAATCTTCTCCAGTTTGTGATAATCAAACTAGTTCATTAAGCTAGTTAAGTAGGTAAGTTGTGCATACATTGTTATAAATTCTGTTCTGTTAATTTCTTTTATTACGATTATTATGATGTGTATGCCTATGTCTCACCGCACTATTCTGCCAACTCTAATCATCAGTCATCACTATACTAAGTTTCAATCCTTTTCCACTATTCTAATACCATCATTCTAACAAAAAAAGATCTTCCTTTCCTTAAGAGAATTGTTACATTTCAATATTGTTTTTTTAAATCCCCCACCCACACAGAGAACTAAAAACCTACTCGTTAACCAGAGATCCCCAATCACTGACCGATAAAATGTGACCACTAAAAACAGTATGGAATATTGTTATAGGAGAATAATATTAAAATTTTTGGTTTTTTTAACTTGTGTTACCTTTATTAAATTATGAATGTGACATTGTTGTAAATCTGACAGAAGACAGAAGAATTTACTTTGGCCAACAGACTTGTATAATCAAATAAAATTGTTATTAATTATTATTATAAAAAAAGAAATGTAACAATCATCTTGTTAGTCAATCTATCGTGTAATATTTTAGCAACCAAAAATAATTTTTCCAATTCCCAATGTTACATATTTAAATAATAGGGATGAATTACATTCATTGAGCTCTTAGTTTCTCTTAAGCTCTGATATACATTTTATATACTAATATATTCACTTGAAATTAGATTCCGTATGCTGTGCCAGAAAACAATATGGAAACGAAAATTCAAAAACCCACACTTAAGAAGATCATAATCAAAAATGTCGCAAATAGAAAATCAATTCGTGGAGAGGACGTTCAATCTAATTTTACTTTAAAGCGTCTTTATGAATACCACAGTAAAATTTACATGGCAGACCATTTAAAAAATGTGATAATATTAAGTACATTAAGGGCCATAAATTTTACCACGAAAAAATATATCATAATAAATATCATCCTCTTGAATATCAAGCCTGTCGTTATCGGTAGATTTGCATCTGGTGTCTGAGAAGACTTACATTGGTGTGGGAGGGGGTACCATTAGTGCTCGCCCATCCATGCATCACGGGGTGACGTCGTAAAAAGGAGACTTCAAATTTACGGCCGCCAGAGGCTTAAAAGTATGCAATAAATCCCAGGCCAGCTTAAAAATCCACCCGCCGCCGGAGATTGGCATGATTCGATATAACCAGCAAGAGTGACGCGCCTTTCTCTTTACGGAACACCGGCTCTTACAGAAGAACGGTTGGAGAAGCCGTCGAAATCGTGTCATTGCTGTTTTTAAAAATGTATTATTTTACATACAAGGTATGAAAGTACAACACATCGTCAAAAGATTTTACCTTATTACATTACAACCAAAAACAGAAAAAAGTGAAATCAATGTTGTTGCTTAAGCACATTAAAGGTGGATTCATAGTACACGTACCACAAGTTGGGCGCATGCGCAATATACTGTAGGAATCTGTTATGTGCCATTGCTCTGTATAGATATAAATAAAAATCAAAGATGGCTTAGTGCCATATCCCAAAAAAAAAAAACAATTATGCAGCTGCGGACACGTGTTTCGGAGTTATTTCTCCTCATCAGCATATCGTAGCTAAGGAATTGGATATAGGATGGGATAGATCAGAAACAAGAATTAAAATAAGGCAGCTCAAAGAGTTTTTTACTATACAATTTATTTGTTTATTCATTAAAACTATGCTTTTCAATATTACTAAAAAGAGACTTTTCCTCATAATGGACAGGTACGTTGTCACCACAGTTGGATACAGATATTTGTACATTGACTCAATATTTCCTTGAAAATCTTGTTGAAATTTTCGGGTTGACAATCACATTGGGAAATGATTCATCTCCTCCTTCAAAGTAGACCGTAGTCTCTGCCTTAGAACAGGATCTCCACGACAAATAGATAACCATAACTTATGACTTCTTGCTACAGCCAATAATGATTTGGGATACAAAAATCTAGAAAATAAAAAAATAATAATAAACCATAAATATTATTAATAAAAATAAAAACTTAGCGAAAGATGGTAGATCACATCTCCACAGGAAGTATTCCCAGTTGAAAACTTAGAGCGAACGGTAGAATAGAGAACATCTTTCTTTTGAAATAAAACTCGGAATGATAGGAAATCAACTATGCTAGCTTTTATATGGACACGATGATTGTTCAAGCAGAACGGTCATAGGCCAGTCATACGACCTTAGTTTGGAAGAGGTAGCAATTCCTTCCAAATAATACGGAAACAAGGTGGCCAAATTGGACATACACAATGAAATGTGTCGGGATGGACTGACATTTTTACTCCAGAATATCATTTGTATGTTTCTATTTAGTTATTTTTAAGAAATTATATTACAATCCAGAAAACAGAACAAGTGATATATTATTTATAAATAATAATAGTAATAACTTTACAAATGTATTTGTTTGTATACAAATTTGCAAAGACGATTTGAAAACTTACATCGTTACCCTATGAAATATAACCTGATGCTTAGTAACTACTGCTTCTATATTAATACAATTTTTGTCTGCCTTATAGCACGCATTTTTTCGGCGTCTTTGTTGATAAGTCATCATTATACCATATGTAAAACGGCTAATGTGCCAAGTGTTAACAAAAACCGATTGAACAAGCGAGGTAGACGTAACAGCATGTCACTATGTTCACTGGGTGTGTCTTATTCCATCTCATTTCATCCTAGTTCGCAGCCATCGCTCGTATCCTTTTTCTAACTGGCCACACTTAGTGCTATCCATATGGTATAAATGCAGTGTTCATTTGTTTAATTAATTTTCAGAAGTTTTTTGCTTGGTTGGAAATATTGTTATTATTTATATTTTGATTAAAACAAACTTTATCCGCATTAAACCAATCCAGAATTTAAGGATTGTTCTATAAGGTTCTTTCCTTATTAATAGCATTTATGTCATATAGAAACAATAACTACTGAAAACGTCATTAAAAACACACATTGCAGTTGAAGTTAAATGTGACAAAATTTACACCAAAAATAAAGCAAAAATGTGGTTTTGTATAAATAATAATAAGTTTATATAATATACATATTTTATATATACAAATTTTCAAAGACGATACGGAGAAAATCGTCTTTTATTATACAATTTATTGGTTCGTTTACTGAAACTATGTTTTTCGATAGTACTAAAAACGGGCCTTTCCTCATAAAGAGCAGGTATGTAATCACCACGGTTGGATACAAATTTTTGTACATTAATTCCATATTTCCTTGTAGGTAACTCCCTTGAGACTCTTGTTGAGATTTTCGGGTTGACAATCACATTGTGGAAATAATTCTTCTCCTCCTTCAGAGCGGAATGCAGTCTCTGCCTTAGAACAGGATCTCCACGACAAATAGACAACCATAACTTATGACTTCTTGCAGCAGCCAATAATGACTTGGTGTCCAAAAAACTAGAAAATAAAAAAAATTAAATAATGAATCGGAAATATTAGTAATATAAATATAAACTTACCGAAAAATGGTACACCACATCTCCACAGGAAGTATCCCCAACTGAAAACTTAAAGCGAACGGTAGAATGGAGAACATTTTTCTTTTGAGATAAAACTCGAAATGATTGGAAATCAACTATGCCAGCTTTTATATGGACACGATGATTGTTCAAGCAGAACGGTCATGGGCGAGTAATACGACCTTAGTTTGAAAGAGGTAGCAATTCTTTCCAAATAATATGGAAACAAGGTGGTCAAATTGGACATACACATTGAAATGTGTCGGGATGGATTGACATATTTATACCAGAATATCATTTGTATGTTTTTATTTAGTTATTTTTAAGAAATTATATTAAAATCCAGGCCTTCTGTTGAAAAAGTAAAAGTTAATCCAATAATGTGAGATTTAGAAAAATTTTTTCTGTCATTATTGTATACCATGAAGATTGATAAGTCCATATTGGAAATAACAAAAATATATGAAACATAATAATTTAGGTATAGTTCTAATGTCGTCATACACATAGGGAACACTTAAAAACTACTGAATACGTCATTATAAAACACACATTGCAGTCGATCCGTTATTAAGATGTCTAGATTTCCACAGAAAATAAAGTCAATAATATATTATTTATAAATAATAATAATAGCTTAATAATTATATTTTTTTATATACAAATTTGCAAAGACGATTTGAAAGCTTACATCGTTACCCTATATAATATGGCATGATGCGTAGCAACTACTGCTTCTGTATTAATACAATTTTTGTCTGCCTTATAGCACGCATTATTTCGACATCTTTGTTGTAGGTCATCATTATACCCGTGTGTAAAACGGCTAATGTGGCCAAGTGTTAACAAAGACCGATTGAACAAGTGAGACGGACGTAATAGCTTGTCTCTATGTTCATTAGGTGTATTTTATTCCATCTCATTTCATCCTAGTTCGCAGCCATCGCTTGTATTCTTTTTCTAACTGGCCACACTTGGCGCTATGCATATGGTATAAATGCAATGTTCATTTGTTTAATTAATTTTCAGAATTTGTTTGCTTGGTTGAAAAAATTAGTGTGTTTGTAGTTTAATTAAAACAAACTATATTCGCACTAAACCAATCCAGAATTTAAGGATTGTTCTATAATGTTTCTTTCCTTATTAATAGCATTTATGTCATATAAAAACAATAACTACTGAAAACGTCATTAAAAACACACATTGCAGTTGAAATTAGATGTGCTAAGATTTCCATAAAAAATAATGCAAAAATGTGATTTTGTATAAATAATGATAATTTTATATAATAAACATGTTTTATATTTACAATTTTTCAAAGACGATACGGAGAAAATCGCCTTTTATTATACAATTTATTGTTTCGTTTATTGAAATTATGTTTTTCAATAGTACTAAAAAGGGGCCTTTCCTCATAATGGGCAGGTATGTAGTCACCACGGTTGTATACAGATTTTTGTACATTGATTCCATATTTCCTTGGAGGAAATTCCCTTGAGACTCTTGTTGAGATTCTCGGGTTGACAATAACATTGTGGAAATAATTCTTCTCCTCCTTCAGAGCAGAATGTAGTCTCTTCCTTAGAACAGGATCTCCTCGACAAACAGATAACCATAACTTATGACTTCTTGCAGCAGCCAATAATGACTTGGTGTCCAAAAATCAAAAAAATAAAAAAATTTAAATAATGAACCGAAAATATTAGTAATAAACATAAAAACTTACCGAAAAATGGTACACCACATCTCCACAGGAAGTATCCCCAACTGAAAACTTAAAGCGAACGGTAGTATAGAGAACATCTTTCTTTTGAGATTGAACTCGGAATGATAGGAAATCAAAACTACCAGCTTTTATAGGTAAAAGATGATTCTTCAAGCGGAACGGTTATGGGTGAGTGATACGGCCTTAGTTTGGAAGAGGTAGCAATTCCTTCCAAATATTACGGATACAAGGTGGCCAAATTGGACATACATATTGAAATGTGTCGGAATAGACTGAAATTTTTGCATCAGAATATCATTTGGCATGTTTTTATTTAATTATTTTTAAGAAATTATATTATTCTTTGGAAAGAGTAAAAGTTAACCCAATAATATAATGAGATTTGCAACAATTTTTTCTGCCATTTTGTACACGTTGAAGATTGATAAGTTTATTATGGAAATAAGAAAATAACATGATACGTAATTTTTTATGTGTAGTTCTAATGTCGTCATTTTAAACATAACGAACACTTAAAAACTACAGAAAACGTCTTTATAAAACACACATTGCAGTCGATCCGTTTTTAAGATGGCAAGAATTCCACAGAAAATAGAACCAATAATATATTATTTATAAATAATAATAATAGCTTTATAATTATATGTTGTTATATACAAAATTGAAAAGACGATATGAAAGCTTACATCGTTATCCTATGAAATATGGCATGATGCGTAGTAACTACTGCTTCTATATTAAGACAATTTTTGTCTGCCTTATAGCACGCATTTTTTTGGCATCTTTGTTGATAGGTCATCATTATACCGTGTGTAAAACGGCTAATGTGGCCAAGTGTTAACAAAGATCGATTGAACAAGCGAGATGGACGTAACAGCCTGTGTCTATATTCACTGGATGTGACTTATTCCATCTCATTTCATCCTAGTTCGCAGCCATCGCTCGTATTATTTTTCTAACTGACCACACTTGGCACTATACATATGGTATAAATGCCGTGTTCATTTGTTTAATTAATTTTCAGAAGTTTTTTGCTTGGTTGGAAATATTAGTGTGTATGTATTGTTAAAACAATATTCGCACTAAATCAATCCAGAATTAAGGATTGTTCTATAATGTTTCTTTCCTTAAATATATAATATAAACAATAACTACTAAAAACGCCATTAAAAACACACATTGCAGTTTAAATTAGATGTGCTAAGACTTCCATAAAAAATAATGCAAAAATGTGGTATTACAAATAATAATAATTTTATATAATGAACAAGTTTTGTATATACAAATTTTCAAAGACGATACGGACAAAATCGTCTTTTATTATACAATTTATTGTTTCGTTTAGTGAAACTATGTTTTTCAATAGTACTAAAAAGGGGCCTTTCCTCATAATGGACAGGTATGTAGTCACCACGGTTGGATACAGATTTTTGTACATTGATTCTATATTTCCTTGGAGGAGACTCCCTTGAAACTCTTGTTGAAATTTTCGGGTTGACAATCACATTGTGGAAATAATTCTTCTCCTCCTTCAGAGCGAACCGTAGTCTCTGCCTTAGAACAGGATCTCCACGACAAATAGATAACCATAACTTGTGACTTCTTGCCGCAGCCAATAATGATTTGGTGTCCAAAAATCTAGAAATAAAAAAATAAAATAATAAACCAGAAATATTATTAATAAAAATAAAAACTTACCGAAATATGGTAGACCACATCTCCACAGGAACTATCCCCAATTGAACACTTAGAGCAATCGGTAGAATAGAGAACATTTTTCTTTTGAGATGAAACTCGGAATGATAGGAAATCAACTATGCCAGATTTTATATGGACTCGATGATTGTTCAAGCAGAACGGTCATGATCGAGTAATACGACCTTAGTTTGAAAGAGGTAGCAATTCCTTCCAAATAGTATGGAAACAAGGTGATCAAATTGGACATACACATTGAAATGTGTCGGAATGGACTGACATTTTTACACCAGAATATCATTTGCATGTTTTTATTTAATTTAGTTATTTTTAAGAATTTATATTAAAATCCAGGCCTTCTTTTGAAAAAGTAAAAGTTAATCCAATAATTATGAGATTTGGAAGAATTTTTTCTGTAATTATTGTACACCATGAAAGATTGATAAGTCCATAATGGATATAACAAAAATACATGAAACATAATAATTTAGATATAGTTCTAATGTCGTCATTTTACACATAAGGAACACTTAAAAACTACTGAAAACATCATTATAAAACACACATTGCAGTCGATCCGTTATTAAGATGTCAAGATTTCCACAGAAAATTGAACCAATAATATAGTATTTATAAATAATAATAATAGCCTAATAATTATATTTTTTTACATACAAATTTGCAAAAACGATTTGAAAACCTACATCGTTACCCTAAGAAATATAGCATAATGGGTAGTAACTGCTGCTTCCGTATTAATACAATTTTTATCTGCCTTATAGCGCCCATGTTTTTGTCATCTTTGTTGATAGGTCATTATTATACCGTGTGTAAAACGGCTAATGTGGCCAAATGTTAACAAAGACCGATTGAACAAGCGAGATGGACGTAACAGCTTGTCTCTATGTTCACTGGGTGTATCTTATTCCATCTCATTTCATCCTAGTTCGCAGCCGTCGCTCCTATTCTTTTTCTAATTGGCCACACTTGGCGCTATACATATGGTATAAATGCAGTGTTCATTTATTTAATTAAATTTGAGAAGTTTTCTGCTTGGTTGGAAATATTAGTGTGTTTGTAGTTTGATTAAAACAAACTTTATTCGCACTAAACCAATTCAGAAATTAAGGATTGTTCTATAATGTTTTTTCCTTATTAATAGCATTTATGTCATATAGAAACAATAACTACTGAAAACGTCATTAAAAACACACACTGCAGTTGAAGTTAGATGTATCAAGATTTCTACCAAAAATAAAGCAAAAATGAGGTTTTGTATAAATAATAATAATTATGTATAATAAACATATTTTATAAATACAAATTTTCAAAGACGATACGGTGAAAATCGTCTTTTTTTATACAATTTATTGTTTCGTTTATTAAAACTATGTTTTTCAATAGTACCAAAGAGGGGTCTTTCCTCATAATGGGCAGGTATGTAGTCACCACGGTTGGATACAGATTTTTGTACATTAATTCCATATTTTCTTGGAAGAAACTCCCTTGAAACTCTTGTCGAGATTTTCGGGTTGACATTCACATTGTGGAAATAATTCTTCTCCTCCTTCAGAGCGGAATGTAGTCTCTGCCTTAGAACAGGATCTCCACGACAAATAGATAACCATAACTTATGACTTCTTGCAGCAGCCAATAATGATTTGGTGTCCAAAAAACTAGAAAATAAGAAGAAATTAAATAATAAACTGGAAATATTGGTAATAAAAATAAAAACTTACCGAAAGATGGTAGACCACATCTCCACAGGAAGTATCCCCAACTGAAAACTTAGAGCGAACGGTAGAATAGAGAACATCTTTCATTTGAGATAAAACTCGGAATGATAGTAAATCAAAACTACCAGCTTTTATAGGTAAAAGATGATTCTTCAAGCGGAACGGTTATGGGTGAGTGATACGGCATTAGTTTGGAAGAGGTAGCAATTCCTTCCAAATATTACGGATACAAGGTGGCCAAGTTGGACGTAGATATTGAAATGTGTCGGAATGGACTGACATTTTTACACCAGAATATCATTTGCATGTTTTTATTTAATTATTTTTAAGAAATTAAATTATTCTTTGGAAAAGTAACAGTTAACCCAATGATATAATGAGATTTGGAAGCATTTTTTCTGTTATTCTGTACACCTTGAAAAGTGATGTTCATTATGGAAATAAGAAAAATCCATGATACATAATAATTTGAGTGTAGTCGTAATGTCTTCATTTTAAACATAAGGAACATTTGAAGACTATTGAAAACGTCATTATAAAACACACGTTGCAGTCGATTCGTTATTAAGATGTCAAGATTTCCGCAGAAAATAGAACCAGTAATATACTGTTTATAAATAATAATAATAATAACTTTATTAATATATTTTTTTTTTTTATAAATTTGCAAAGACGAGTTGAAGGCTTACATTGTTACCCTATGAAATATGGCATGATGCGTAGTAACTACTGCTTCTATATTAATACAATTTTTGTCTACCTTATAGCACGAATTTTTTCAGCATCTTTGTTGATAGGTCATCATTATACCGTGTGTAAAACGGCTAATGTGGCCAAGTATTAACAAAGATCGACTGAACAAGCGAGATGGACGGAACAGCCTGTCCCTATATTCACTGGGTGTGCCTTATTTCCTCTCATTTCATCCTAGTTCGCAGCCATCGGCCGTATTCTTTTCCTAACTGGCCACACTTGGCGCTATACATATGGTATAAATGCAATGTTCATTTGTTTAATTAATTTTCAGAATTTGTTTGCTTGGTTGGAAAAATTAGTGTGTTTGTAGTTTAATTAAGACAAACTTTATTCGCACTAAACCAATCCAGAATTTAAGGATTGTTCTATAATGTTTTTTTCCTTATTAATAGCATTTATGTCATATAAAAACAATAACTACTGAAATCGTCATTAAAAACACACATTGGAGTTGGTTAGATGTGTCAACATTTCCAGCAAAAATAATGAAAAAATGTGGTTTTGTATGAATAATGATTATTTTATATAATAAACATGTTTTAGATATGCAAATATTCAAAGACGATACGGAGAAAATCGTCTTTTATTATACAATTTATTGTTTCGTTTATTGAAACTATGTTTTTCGATAGCACTAAAAAAGAGACCTTTCCTCATAATGGGCAGGTATGTAGTCACCATAATTGGATACAGATTTTTGTACATTGATTCCATATTTCCTTGGAGGAAACTCCCTTGAGACTCTTGTTGAGATTTTCGGGTTGACAATCACATTGTGGAAATAATTCTTCTCCTCCTTCAGAGCGGAATGTAGTCTCTGCTTTAGAACATGATCTCCACGACAAATAGATAACCATAACTTATGACTTCTTGCAGCAGCCAATAATGACTTGGTGTCCAAAAATCTAGAAAATAAAAAAAAATTAAATAATGAACCTGAAATATTAGTAATAAAAATAAAAACTTACCGAAAAATAGTAGACCACATCTCCACAGGAAGTATCCCCAACTGAAAACTTAGAGCGAACGGTAGAATAGAGAACATCTTTCGTTTGAGATAAAACTCGGAATGATAGTAAATCAAAACTACCAGCTTTTATAGGTAAAAGATGTTTCCTCAAACGGAACGGTTATGGATGAGTGATACGGCCTTAGTTTGGAAGAGGTAGCAATTCCCTCCAAATATTACAGATACAAGGTGTCCAAATTGGACATACATATTAAAATGTGTCGGAATGGACTGACATTTTTACACCAGAATATCATTTGCATGTTTTTATTTAATTATTTTTAAGAAATTATATTATTCTTTGGAAAAAGTAAAAGTTAACCCAATAATATAATGAGATTTGGAACAATTTATTCTGTCATTTTGTACACCTTGAAGATTGATAAGTTCATTATGGAAATAGGAAAATAACATGATACATAATTTTTTGGGTGTAGTCCTAATGTCGTCATTTTAAACATAACGAACATTTAAAAACTACAGAAAACTACAGAAAACGTCATTATAAAACACACATTGCAGTCGATCCGTTTTTAAGATGTCAAGAATTCCACAGAAAATAGAACCAATAATATATTATTTATAAATAATAATAATAGCTTTATAATTATATTTTGTTCTATACAAAATTGCAAAGACGATATGAGAGCTTACATCGTTATCCTATGAAATATGGCATGATTCGTAGTAACTACTGCCTCTATATTAAAACAATTTTTGTCTGCCTTATAGCACGCATTTTTTCGGCATCTCTGTTGATAGGTCAACATTATACCGTGTGTAAAACGGCTAATGTGGCCAAATGTTAACAAAGACTTATTGAACAAGAGAGATGGACGTAACAGATTGTCTCTATCTTCACTGGGTGTATCTTATTTCATCTCATTTCATCCTAGTTCGCAGCCATCGCTCGTATTCTTTTTCTAACTTAGCGCTATACATATGGTATAAATGCAGTGTTCAATTGTTTAATTAATTTTCAGAAGTTTATTGCTTGGTTGGAAATATTAGTGTGTTTGTAGCTTGATTAAAACAAACTTTATTCGCACTAAACCAATCCAGAGTTTAAAGATCGTTCTATAATGGTTCTTTCCTTATTAATAGCATTTATGTCATATAAAACAATAACTACTGAAAACGTCATTAAAAACACACATTGCAGTTGAAGTTAGATGTGTTAAGATTTCCACCAAAAATAATGCAAACATGTGGTTTTGTATAAAAAATAATAATTTTATTTAATAAACATGTTTTATATATACAAATTTTCAAAGACGATACGGAGAAAGTCGTCTTTTGTTATACAATTTATTGTTTCGTTTACTGAAACTATGTTTTTCAATAGTACTAAAAAGGGGCCTTTCCTCATAATGGGCAGGTATGTAGTCATCACGGTTGGATATAGATTTTTGTACATTAATTCCATATTTCCTTGGAGGAAACTGCCTTGAGACTCTTGTTGAGATTTTCGGGTTGACAATCACATTATGGAAATAATTCTTCTCCTCCCTCAGAGCGGAATGTAGTCTCTGCCTTAGAACAGGATCTCCACGACAAATAGATAACCATAACTTATGACTTCTTGCAGCAGCCAATAATGACTTGGTGTCCAAAAAAACTAGAAAATAAAAAAAAAATAAATAATGAACCGGAAATATTAATAAAAAGTATAAAAACTTACCGAAAAATGGTAGACCACATCTCCACAGGAAGTATCCCTAATTGAAAACTTAGAGCGAACGGTAGAATAGAGAACATCTTTCTTTTGAGGTAAAACTCGGAATGATAGTAAATCAAAACTACCAGCTTTTATATGGACACGATGAGTGTTCAAGCAGAACGGTCATGGGCGAGTAATACAACTTTAGTTTGAAAGCTGTAGCAATTCCTTCGACGTATACAAAGTGGCCAAATTGGACTTTCACATTGAAATGTGTCGGGATGCACTGACATTTTTAACACATTGCAATCAATCCATGATTAAGATGTCAAGATTTACACAAAAAATAGAATCAATAATATATTATTTATAAATAATAATAATAGCTTTATAAATATATTTTTTATATACAAATTTGCAAAGACGACTTGAAAACTTACATTACCCTATGAAATAGTTCATGATTCGATGTACAACTTACGCATCGTAGCATTGCCCCTTAGATTTAAATGCGCAATGGATTTTCATCTACTGTATCTACCGCATACTGGCCACTTCTTTCTAACTTGTGCGCAATTCGGGGGCCACTGTACGTTGCGTGACCTGTAACTACTACTTCTATATTAATACAATTTTTGTCTGCCTTATAGCATCCATTTTTTTCTGCACGGCCAATAGTGACTTGGAGTCCAAAAATCTAGAAAATTAGGGAAAATTCAATAATGAACAATAATCATCTATAGCTTGAAATACTGATAATAAATTTGAAAACTTACCTACAAATAGTTGACCACATTTCCACAGGAAGTATCCCTAGTTGAAAAGTTAGAGCAAACGGTAGTACAGAGAACATCTTTCTTTTGAGAGATAAAACTCGGAATGGCACCAAAGCAAAACTATCAGCATTTATTGGGATATGATGATTGTTCAAGCGGAACGGTCACTGGCGAATGATAAGGACTTGGCAGAATATCCTTCCAAATATGGTTAATAATACAATAAAACCAAATTAGCCTTACGCATTGAAATTTTCCTGTATAAAGTGACATTCTTTATACCAAGATACTATTTACATATAACTTTTCTAGAAAGTTTTATACTGTCCAAAGGAAATCTTTCAAAAAATTTGGGGAAAGTTAGCCAAAGTTATTTCAGAATTATTTCTTCTAATAATTTCTAGCCTTTGATTGGGAATTTCTATATCGTCTCCCATGCGAGTATTTTATTTATGTGTATTTTCACTTTCTGTATACCTAGATATTGATGTGTTCCCGTGTATAAACCAAATGCCAGTAAATTATAGGTGACAGTAACGTTAAAGTAATAAAATTTTAATGAACTGAGACTTACAAATTGTCATTTGTAACTACATTTATTACTGCTCTAATTGCTCTTTTTATAACATAAAAAACTTTTTAAATCTGGGTATATCATTGCACTATGAAATGAGTAATATTTGATTTTAGTAATGATATAATTTGTTTGCCTTATAGCATAATTCTTTTTTTTGCAAATTTGTTAATAGGTCATAATCATTATATGCCTGCCATGATATGCTTAGCGAATTCACAATTTCAGCAGGTATTTGCTTGGTTGAAAATATTACTGCCGTATGCATAGTCATTCTCTACTATTCTCCGACAACTCGCCAGCCGCGGTTCAGCACCAAATGAACCCTATGTATGAAATACATACTCCTCATTCATTGAGTGGTGGCTGGCGACAATGCATACGGCCGTTAGTGGGTTTTTAATTTTATTTAAACAATCTTTGTGCCCACATAATCAATTTAGAATCTTAGGGCTGTTCTATAATATTTGTTTCGGTATTAAATTTTTTCTGTCTTAAATTTTGTGTATCGTCATAATTCGTCTTGATTCGTCCAGAAATGCAATAGAAATTTTCAAAATTTTTTTCACGAATACATAACTTCCTTAATTTGAGGGGTGAGGAAGTAAAACAGCTACTGAAAACGTCATTACAATTATAATGTATTTTTTTAAGCAGTTATAATAATTTTGTAAATAAATTTTTTTTATACAAATTTTCAAACACGATATGGAAAAAATCCTTTTTTTATTATACAATTTATTTGTTCGATTGTTGAAACTATGTTTTCTATTATTACTAGAATGATACCTTTTCTTATAATAGACAGGTATGTAGTCACCACAATTGGATACAGATTTTTGTATATTGATTCTGTATTTCCCTGAAAGAGACTCCCTTGAAATTCTTATTAAGATTTTGGGGTTAACAATCGCATTGTGAAAATAGTTTTTCTCCTCCTTCAAAGCGGAATGTAGTATCTGCCTTAGAACAGGATCTCAATAGACAACCATAACTTATGACTTCTTGCTGCAGCCAATATTGACTTGGTGTCCAAAAAATCTGAAAAATATAAAAAATTAAATAATGGACAAGAATCATCTATAACTTAAAATATTGGTAATAAATTTCAAAACTTACCTAAAAATTGTCGACCACATCTCCCCAGGAAGTATCCCCAGTTGAAAACTTAAAGCAAATGGTAGAACAGAGAACATTTTTCTTTAGAGATAAAACTCGGAATGACAGTAAATCAAAACTAGCAGCTTTTATAGGGACAAGATGATTGTTCAAGCGGAACGGTAATGGGTGAGTGATACGACCTTAGTTTGGAAGAGGTAGAATTCCCTCCAAATATGGTTAAGGATACAGTATCAGTTGGCCAAATTGGACCTGTACATTGAAATTTTGCTGGATGTGGTGACATCCGTTATACCGTTTACATATAGATTTGAATCACGTATTTTTAAACTAATATTCTTCAGTGTTACTAAGAGGCATTTTTTCACAATATCCTACTATTAACCACAACTGTATACAGATGTTTGATATTGTGTATTGAGTATTGAGTAATGAATCTAAAAAGTCATAATATGAACAATATGAGTGACAAGAACTGTAATATTTGTAGATCGCTGATAACCGGTGGCCGCATATCCGGTATTTCTTGCGATGGCTTTTGCGACAATCATTATTATTTACAGTGTCTAGATATACTACAAGATTTTTTTAAATCAAAAACAATTCCAGGATGCTTATGGTACTGTGATGCTTGTATCACTATAAAATAGAATGAAAATGTATGTCCTAACACAACCAAGCATTGCAATTATGTTATGATATTACTCTTGAGATAATGACTTTATATGTCCCAAAAACTTATCCAAGAAGGAATAAATATCCTCCATTGTTTTCAGGTGATATAATTCGAAACCTTAAACGTAAAAATAAAATATGGAACAAATAGAAAGAAATAAAAATGAAACGCTTTATGAAAATTATAAGGAAATCAGATCAAAAATTAAAACTGATACGGATGAGTCATATAAAAAATATTTACTTGAAATTGAGAACACCTGAAAAAAAAAATCCAAAAATGTTTTGAACGTATATTAACGCTAAATCTAAAACAAGCTCTATACCCAACATTATGACGTATGAAAGTGTCACATATGATGATTCCCAAGATATAGTAGATTAATTTGCAGAATACCTCAAATCAGCATTTACTACATCAAATTCGATTAACCATGAGACAGATCATGTGCATCAAATGTATGTGGATAATGTATGTATTCCGACCATAACAGAGGATGCAATAATAAGAGGAAGTAAGAAACGCAGGCAAAATTTACAGCTGGTCCAGATGGAATACCTGCTTTTTCCGTAAAAGATTGAATTTCAATACTTGCTCGCCCTTTATCACATATTTTTAAATTGTCCTTGGTTAGCAATAACTTTCCCAGTTTGCTGGAAATGTCTAAAATCTGTCCTGTTTATAAAAAGAATAGCAAAGAAGATATAAACAATTACAGTCCTATTACAATAATAAATAATTTTTCAAGGTTATTTGAAATAAATCTATATGACTATATTTCCTAATATTTCAAAAAAAAAATTGTCCTAATCAACAGGGGTTTATGCCAGGCAGGTCTACAACTACAAATCTACTATGCTTAACTCAGTATCTTTGTAAAGCATTGGATGAGTGCGTACAAATTGACTTCAATTACACTGATTTTTCCAAGGCTTTTGACAGGCTTGACCTTGGTATTTTATTAAATAAATTAAGAAATACCGGATTATCTCACGAATTTCTTTCTTTTTGTAACTCATATTTACATGGTAGATCGTAGTATGTTATTACCATGGATACAAGTCTGCCGAATTTACAGCAGATTCAGGAGTCCCCCAGTGGTCAGTACTTGGTCCCCTCCTATTCAACGTGTTTATAAACGATATAGTCAAAGATCTACATTGCCGGTACCAGCTATATGCTGATGACTTAAAAATGTTTAACACAATAAATTACGTGGGTGACATAGGACTTCGTATGCTGGACCTGCAAAATATTCACAACTGGTGTTGTAAAAATAAATTACCTATAAATGCTGGAATGTGTAATGTTGTAACTTACTCGCGTAGACAAAGTGTGCTCAATAATGTATACAAAATAAATAATTGCTCTATACAAAGGGTTGATACATTCAAGGACTTGGGTGTGATATTTGGCGCGAAATTGACGTTTGTGTCTCACATAAATAGCATTGTAGCTTCGGTATCTAAATCGCTAAGATTTATAATGCGCAACTCTAAAGGTTTTAAAAATGCTCATACACTAACACTGTTATTCAATTCGTTCGTTAGAAGCTAACGAATATGCTGATGTAATTTGGAACCCGCACTGTGCGACTCATACTGAACATCTAGAAAATATCCAAAGGAAGTTTTTTAAATACCTATGTTATATTGAAGATAATACCTATCCACCTATTGGTATTAATAATGACTTACTACTGAACAGATTATCACACTGTTCGCTACAAACGCGACGAGAGATGTGGGGAATTTTACTCCTATATAAAATACTAAATAATCAACTAGACTGTCCGGATTTACTAGGTTTAATTCAACTGCATGTTCCGCCTAAATCTACTCGACTCTACCAGACATTTCACGCACGGAAGTTTCACGTACTAATCTATTAAAATATTCTCCTATTAATGTAAAATGCAATAATTATAACAAAATACAAGACAAAATAGATATATTCCAATAAATTAAATTTAAATAATGAACTATAAAATCAATAAAATCATCTATATACTAAAATGTATAAATTTGAAAATTTATATTATCGCCCTATTTCATTGGGTAATTGATAGGTATTAACTACTAGTTTTACATCAATACAATTTTTTGTCTGGCAAATTAGTTGCTAGTTCGTCATTATAAGCCTGCCAACTCTAATCTATTCACAGTTGTAAATGTTGTTTATTTGGTATATTAGTTTGTCTGCAATTTTATTTAAGCAAACGTTATACCCACGAAACTAATCCAGAATTGAAGAATTAGTTTTTAATATTCGTTTTAGTAACAATAATTCTTATGTCATATAAAAACAAATAACTACTGAAAACGTTATTTATATCAAAAATAGAGCAAACATGTAAACAATAATAATTTTATAAACATATTTTTTATACAGAATTTTCAAAGACGATATGGAGAAAATCGCTTCTTATTATGCAATTTATTGGTTCGTTTGCCAGCTCCATATTTTTCAGTATTACTGAAAAGAGGCGTTTTCTCACAGAAGACAGGTAAATAGTCACGATGATTTGTTACAGATTTTTGTACATTAATTCCATATTTCCTCGAAGGAAACTTCCTTGAAATACTTGTTGAAATTTTGGGGTTGACAATCACATTGTGGAAATAGTTCTTCTCCTCCTTCAGAGCGGAATGTAGTCTCTGCCTTAGAACAGAATCTCCACGACAAACAGATAACCATAACTTGTGACTTCTTGCTCCAGCCAATAGTGACTTGGTGTCCAATAATCTAAAAAATAAAAAAATTTAAATAAAGAACAACAATCATCTATAGTTAAAATATTGAAAATATTAGTATTAAATATAAAAACTTACCGAAAAATGATCGACCACATCTCCACAGGAAGTATCCCTAGTTGAAAACTTAGAGCAAACGGTAGTACAGAGAACATCTTTCTTTTGGGAGATAAAACTCGGAATGACACTAAATCAAAACTACCAGCTTTTATAGGTATACGATGATTGTTCAAGCAGAACGGTCACGGGTGAGTGATACGGTTTTAGTTTGCAAATAGTAGCATTTCCCTCGAAATACGATTTTGGGTAAATAGTTAAACAGGACTTACACATTTAAATGCTCGTAGATTGATTAAAATTCTTTAAACCATGATACTTTTTATATCTGTTTTTAGCCGTTTAAGTTATAGACATTGTTTTATTTAGTTTTCTTTCTTAAAAACTGAAAGTCAGACTAGAAGATACCTAAAAATGGATTTTCTACCCATTAGGTTAGGTTTTTTGTGAGTGGGTCTCAGTAGACCCTCCACTGCGGCCATCAGCAGGCCTATTATGGCTCATGCCTAACTAAATTTCACCCAACAAGTTCAGTCTCTTAATGAAACTGATAACTTTATTGGGTAAGAATGTGTCCAGATCCTCTGGCAGCAGTTGCTTTTTGCCAAACATTGAGAATCGGATCCTCTCCACAGCGGGACAGGTGCATAAGATGTGGTCTGTCTTCTCATCATCCTCCAGGCATAGACGGCACTCGGCGTTTTCCGCTAGGCCGAGTTTATGCAGATGATAGTTTAGTCGGCAGTGCCCGGTATATAGGCCTGGAGTTTTCAGGTTTACCCTGTTTAACTCTAAAAGTTTCTTAGCTCTTGATTTCAAAGGGTATTTTATAAACTTCTTCGAATGAACTAATCCTGGTAACTCTTGCCAATACTGGAGAATTCGCCTTTCAGCCCAGGTTGAGATAGCCATCTTGGCAGTACTTTAGGATATGCCAAGTATTGGTTCTGGTCCGATGAATCGTAATCCCGTTCCTTCTCTGGCTAAGGAGTCCGCTATTTCGTTACCTTCCATATCAGAGTGGCCGGGTATCCAGACCAGAGTCACTTTGTTGTTTTTGATTACTACCCATTAACATACAGATACAAAAAAGACAAGAAAAAATCTGTTGGTATGCTAAACATGGAATCCCAATACTTAGATAAGAGAGTTATCCTATCAGTATTTCAATTAGTTTGGTTATGCTAATTAATGAAAAAAAGATTGACTATTAACATGATCCATGGTTCTTACACCAAAAGTTAATAGCTTGTTTATATAAATAAATGTTACGTTGTGGCAGACTGGAGCTATCCAACGCCAATAAAAAAGTTTCAATTATGATTATTGATTATTTTATATCGCGAATAGTTGTTCCTTACTGACTAAAATAAAATATAAATTAATATTCAAAAAAAATTAAAATAGGCGGGTATATTTGCACTTTTTTTACACACGGTATATATGTTTTGAGATTATGAACGAATGCCAATATTAAGAACAAAATAAAGTTTACATATTTATGACCAGATAAACAAATTACCAACTGCCACATATTCAAAAGTAACTAATTAAAATTCGAAAAATTTCAGTTCATAAAGTGACTGATAAATTTTTAACTAAAACACGTTTTGATATTAATTTTTTCCATCCCGAGATCAATATGCAGGTTTGATACAAATAACAATAAAAAAATATCATCCCATCCCATTGGTATTAATAAATGTGAATGAGTCGTGGCAAATGGTATCTGTCTGTAATTTCCTCTCGGATTCATTGGTAATTTACGACGACTGATGGGCGTTCTACTCAAAAATCTGGACACGGGGCGGCATCTCTACTGCGTATAAATCTGTCAAAGCGATATTGTATTGCTGTTATTTATGTAGAAATCAACTGTTCACTTCATTCTCATCAATCTAGCTCGCCATGACCGACCAGACCCAGCTACATATGCCACCATCTCTTTCCTTTATCCAGCTCTCCTCTTCCAAATCGAAGCGATCATCAGTTATAAAGTTTTAATAAAGTTCAGTGATTTTCAGTACAATACTGAAAGTTTGATCTAGGAATTTTATTACCATAACTACGTTACAAAAATAGTCTTGCAAAAATTACTCTGTAAATAAATAGTAAACAAATTTCGCAATTTGATTTAATTTTTGTTTTTTGTTATTTCTATGAAATAAAACAAATAAAATTTTATTACTGCTTATCCTTATATCAAAACCTCGTCACAAAATGTGAATCTTTATTATCCACGACTTGTTTAAGCTCCTTTCATATAATATTTAACTCATATGTAACGATTAAACTTTCAAGATGTGACATATTTAAGAGGAAATTAATTATACCAATTAGTGGTGAAAGAATGACATTTTGTCCATAAGAGCTGTCTACTGTAGTCTTTGATTCATTTTACCTGCAGCGAACCCACAGAGTTTATAAAAGAGAACTGATGGTAACAGTTGTTGTTATTTATATAATTTGTTAATTAGAGACACAAGATATGCGATTGGTCAGGTGACAAAATACACTGCACTGTTAAAATATCTGTAGAATCATGATGGATAATTTTAAATTTAAAGAAATAAAAAGTTTTTTGAAATAATTATTTCTAGTATTTCCGCAATAATTTTGGCTTTGAAAACTGCTGTTATATTGAATTTAATTTAAAATTTTTACTTAATGAACAAAGCACGACCATAACAAAATGTAAAGCAACGATAGATGATTTCACTTTTATTGCGTTTTCTATAAGCGTGAATTTCTTTATCCCGTTCGCAATTTTTGCGATAAATACCTAGTTGGGGTGACATTTTGTGTAAGCTCAAGAAAATGATGGTGGCCATCTTAAACTCAGTCATATGCGTGTCGAAGGCCACTATCAAATCATTTTTTGGGAAAATTAAACTGATTTTGGTCAAACTTTAAAGGATTTGGTGATTTAGGCATGTAGCCAAATATTTTATAATAACAGTGTGCAACAACAAACCGTAAAATAAATTGGCGATGTTTTAAAGGAAATGTAGCAGATACGCTACAACATGCATTATTATATTATTTTTCAAATTATAGCGCAATGGACAAAATACAATATTCTCGATGAGCTTTGACATAGGAGCAACAGGAAAAGCTTTCAGAAATTTTTTATGAGAGCGAGGATGATCTGCAAGATGTAGAAGAGGAAAATTTTAGTGAAAATGTTGATGACCGTATAGAATTGACTGCTCAGAAATTTCAGGAACTTGTTGATTTCGCCAACTTAGATATTGAAGGTCTACTCTTTTTGATCATGAAGTAGATGGAAAAGAACTGATTAATAATTTAGAAAATCGAGTTCAGCTGTAGTTCCTCCCAAAAGACAAAAGATGTGACAACTTTGATCAAATCCAAAGTGATGTGGTACACGGCAGCGATGTAAATTTCCTGGCTGCAAAGAATCCTCTTTTATTTCTTGTGAAAAAATTTTTATTAAAGATTATTTTAATAACTCAGTACAGTAACTGTAGCAAATATGCTACACTACAAAAAAAACAAGAGAAAAATGATAGTAGAATTTTTATACTATTTTTTAGTCATTTACAAAAACAATTTCTACCCAAAAACATTTTTTCAAACAAAAATAAAAAATTATGCATTGTTGGTTAATGTGTATATTATGATTTCTTAGATTATATTAAATTTCCGAATCAGTAAATCATTAAAATTACCAAATATAGTCTGAGATTTTATGGAAAACTTGGGCCAACTAACTAGCAGTTTTTAATGTTTCTGTTTGAGGTATACCTTACAATTCCTTTTTGTATTATATTTTATGAATAATAAATAATAATAGTCGTAATCCACTGCTAAAATATATTTTGCACGGTCGGGTTTTTTTGTAAACTTACCAACTATGTTTTTACAACAGTAAGCTATGTTTACCGCTCTAGGGCGATAAGTTTTAAAAAATGCACTAGGGCGGTAAATAAAAATGGCACATAACCTATATTCTGTCTAACTTTTTAAGAATAAAAATTGATCTGTCAGCAATTTTCCCGATTTCGTTTCACCGAAAATAAACTTGACAGACAGACGTCAACAAAAAATAGTATTTAAATAATAATCTAAATTATCAACATTTACTCGGGAAATGGTCTAGTCAAATACAACTCGTGCATACAATTTTTTCTTTGGGGTAAATTTGAATAAATCTATTCCTAATTGATTTGCTTTTTAATAATAGCAGTCGTGCAGGTGACTATCTTGACAGAAAAAATCCTCCTTTACGAGTCGGAATATTGTCAGTCAATACTTGCACTTATACCATCGTTGAGCAAATCACTTAGGAAACAGTACTTCAAATTTATCTAGAAAAATTGTATGACATGATATTACTGTTATACTTTAAAACAATACGTAGACACTTCATAAATGACGCAAAAGTCAGATAAAGTTTATAACGGTCATGCTCGACCGTGCAAAAAATTGAATAAGCATTTTGGGCCTTAATTGCTTTGTACTGGTCTCTAATAATGTTGAAACATTCACTAATAATGTTCAAACATTACACAGGCACATAAAAAAAAGTTTTGCATTACCCAACAGACTACCATATCTATACGTATTTTGGGGCGCTGAAACCGAATCCGAGGTTAGAATTGACCCATCACGTTAGCATTTTGACGTAGTCTCCAAAAACAGGTAAAAACCAGTCAAAACTGAAAACCTAAATTCTTTAGAATTTATAGAACCTAAATTCTTAAGAATTTGGAGAATCTAGGTTGCCTAATGAAATTAAAATTACACTTCTTGTACTTTCATATAAATTTCTTTCCTGAAAATCTAAGAGATTATATTGAAGAGTAAGGGGAACGGGTTCACCAAGATATTCGAGAGATGGAGCGTCGATATCAAGAAAGATGGGATGAGAATATGATGGCTGACCACTGTTGGATGTTGAAACGGGATATACTAGAAAATACAAAGCAGAGAAAAAGAATGTCATTAGGCAGGACTTTCAAAAGTAAGAAGGTACGACACAATAGAAGATCGTAACGTAATTTATAAAGATTTTTTTGAGGTTATGTAAAAATTCTAACGGGATGGGTCAATGCTGACCTCGGATTCGGTTTCAGCACCCCAAAATAAATGTGGGTGAAGTGGTAAGCTCGTTTAGGCTTTTAATTTACTTTTATTATTATTTATTTTTGTTTAGGCTTTCAATTTATTTCTAACCTCTGGTTTGGTTGGTTTTTACCTGTTTTTTGAGGTTATTTAAAAATTCTAACGTGAATGGTCAATGCTGATCTCTGATTCGGTTTCAGCGCCCCAAAATACTAATAGGTAGAGTGGTTAGCTCGTTTAGGCTTTTAATTTACGTTTAACCTTAGTTTTGGCTGGTCTTTACAGGTTATGTCAAAATTCTGACGTGATAGGTCAATTCTGGCCACGGTTTCGCTTTCAGTGCCCTAAAATACGTATGGTAGTCTTTTAGGTAGTGCAAAACTTTTTTTTTTGTGTGCCTGTGTTATTAACGACCGGTGAAATGCACTTACCGCCCTTAGTAATAACACCACATGAAATTATAACCCCCTTTATCCCTGAAGGTCTGGAATGACCTTGTGTGGGAAAGGGCTACACATTTAGAATCAATGGCCACACACCCAATATCCGAGTATACTACGATTAATCTCTCTCACAGAAAAATCCCAGTTCCTCGACCGGGAATCGAACCCGGGACCCCGAAGTTTCAAAGCAAGTACGTTACCTCTAGACCACGGAGCCATATATACTTAAATAACTATTGTGATGACTGATGAGTGTATAATATTGATTTTATTTGTATGGTAAAAAATAGATAAATGAACTTAAATTTGATTTATGTTCTAGTTGACTTAACTGAGCACTGATGGACCTGCCGTTAGTCATTTTTATTATTCATCTATGACTTTGGTAGCCATTAATAATCTGTATATTATAATAATTTGTTGCTTTATAAATGCATTACAGCAGTTGTTTACGCATGCATTATACTTGGCGTTAGATTTGAAGTTATATAAAATTTTACTAATTAACTCCAACGCCAAATACGTCTTAAATTGTTGTTAACTTACTTTGGTATTACATAGAAGCCAGTCAGGAGCAAGCAGTATTTACGTTTTTTAAATATTAGTATACAATTAATCAGTTACCTCCCGAAAACTTTCAAGTGTCGCCACTGCGTGCAAGTAACTTATGCAAGAGGGATGCTAAACTAAGTGTATATGTATACTGAACCTGTTTTTAAATACTCACCGCGACAATATATGTGTTTGATCTTTGAAACGCGCCATCCTAGTTATAAACAAGGCCATTTTCAACTAATCCAGTTATTTACCGATTTCTACCGCTATTGAATTCCGAACAAAACAAGGTATTATACAGAGTGTTTCAAAGTCAAATGTTAATACGTTAACTGTGGATAGAAAGCATTTTGGTGGTTCCAAATTTCTGATTATATATAGTAGTTCAAGTTATAATCAAACAAATATTTGGCCAAAATCATCTGAGTAACGAAGACGAAGGACTCATTAATGATGGATAATTTGGAATCACATATATATACAGGGTGAGCCACGGTGTGTGGATTATTAAAATTATATGGAGAACGGATCAACCGATTGCTTTGAACTTTTGGTTACCAAGATAATCGAGTATGATCTCTCCAACTAAAATATTTTCGAAAGTGCGGTGTTGCCACTTATACGTAAAACTGGCAACATCTTCGTTATTTTAAATGGAATACCCTGTATGTTTTTGCATTTTTTGGATCGTCGTCTCTTTCTGAGTAACTTTTGTTAATATTTCCCTATACCTATCTCAAGCCGTTTTCGAGATAATAATTCTTTTCTGAATATACTGCCAAAAATTTGACTTTCAGTAAATCGTGTTTTCTCCTACTTACGCAGCAATTAAAAGATAATTTTTTTAATTGCGACTAGGCAAGACCTGGGGGCATCTCCTCCATTAATCAAATGTTTCGAATATTATACAGGGTGAGTTAGAGAACGCTTTCTATAAGTGACTTAGAAAAATGCACGAATGTCAATTTTTTAAATGGAATGCCCTGTATATTATTACTGATTCGGAAAGGCGATACATTTACTATTTAAAAAGGTAATATACTCTATACCTAATGCGCACCATTTTCGATTTATGGGCACTTTTCTGTAACCTTACCAAGAATATTAGTCTTTTGGTATATCATAACGGGTGGGCCATGAAATCAGCAGAACTTGTAGAAGATTTAATGAGAAATATCCAAATTTGCCGCAGATGAGCAACAGAAAGTTTCTACGAAATCAGAGGAATTTTATAAATTTTGGTTCATCATTAAGAGAACAATAACAGTGTCAGTATTAGGAAAAAATAATAACTAAGCAGCAAATAACAGTAACAAAGTCTAAGTAGCAATAACAAATAATACCAATAACAGTAATAAATATAAAAATCTTAAAAATATTGTTATAATTGTTCGAAATGTAGACCGTTAACTTCCAGACACTTTTGTATACGACGACGATGGACGACGTTTGTTGTAGCTCTTATTTCAGCGGGGTCCAAGTTTTCAATCTCTTGAATCACTCGACGTTCTAATTCTTCCCTGTTGTGGACTGGAGTTTTATAAACTCTATCTTTAAGAGTACCCCAAAGATAAAAATCTAACGGGGTAAGGTCAGGGGATCTCGGAGGCCAATTCCACGGTCCCAAACGTCTAATCCAACGATCATCGAAAAGGCGGTCCAACTCCATACTAATTTCGTGTGTACAATGTGCAGGAGCCCTGTCGAGTTGATACCAACAAGTTATATATTTTTCAATTGACAGATTATCAAGGAAGTCTTACACAATTGTTCTAATTATATCTAAATATTTTCTGAAATTCAATTTTTCGTCGTATATGTAATATTTTATTTTGTCATCCATTAACATGCAAAAGACATTGAAACTAAATTTGACTTGAAAACTAGCCTCTCTAGTAACGTGGGGGTTGTCTGTGGCCCAATGGTGACGATTTCGTGTGTTACAAATCCCTTCCCTAGACTATTTTGATTCATCAGTCCATATAATTTTCTTTAAAAAATTGAGGTCCTTTTGCATACGTACAAATAACATTTCACAAAATTTTATTCTCTGTAGATAATCCTGAGGCATGAGAAATTGGACTCTTGTAAATTTGTAATTATGCATTTTATGGTTTGCTAGTATTTTTTGAATGGATGAATATAGCCATCCTAAATCCCGTTCAGCACAACGTATGGAATACTGGGGATTTGCATGAAAATATGCTAGCACATTGATTTCATTTACCTCGTCAGATGTCACAGGTTTAGGTAAATTTCTTGCTTCTCTTAATGACGAACCAAAATTTATAAAATTCCTCTGAATTCGTAAAAACTTTCTGTTGTTCATCTGCGGCAAATTCGGATATTTCTCATTAAATCTTCTACAAGTTCTACTGATAAACTTATTGCATTGTCCATGGATAATAAACAAATCCATTTAAACTGTGTTTGTATAATTATTTTCTGCCATATTTGTGCTACAGCTATTCAAATTAGGTGCAAATATCACTAACGTCAAATTTATTTAGAAAAATAACATCTGTTGTCATTACAAAATGACAAAACAAAAATTTCATGGCCCACCCGTTATGATATACCAAAAGACTAATATTCTTGGTAAGGTTACAGAAAAGTGCCCATTAATCGAAACAGGTGCGCATTAGGTATAGAGTATATTACCTTTTTAAATAGGTAAATGTATCGCCTTTCCGAATCAGTAATAATATACAGGGCATTCCATTTAAAAAAATTGACTGTCGTGCATTTTTCTAAGTCACTTATAGATATCGTTCTCTAACTCACCCTGTATGATATTCGAACAATTGATTAATGGAGGAGATGCCCCCAGGCCTTGCCTAGCCGCAACTAAAAAAATATCTTTTAATTGCTGTGTAGATAGGAGAAAACACGATTTACTGAAAGTCAAATTTTTGGCAATAAACTCAGAAAAGAATTATTATCTCGAAAACGGCTTGAGATGGGTATAGCGAAAAATTAACAAAAGTTACTCAGAAAGAGACGACGATCCAAAAAATGCAAAAATATACAGGGCATTCTATTTAAAATAACGAAGATGTTGCCAGTTTTACGTATGTAGCAACACCGCAATTTCGAAAATATTTTAGTTGGAGAGATCATACTCGATTATCTTGGTAACCAAAATTTCAAAGCAATCGGTTGATCTGTTCTCCATATACTTTTAATACTCCATCCACCGTGGCTCACCCTGTATTGTTAATGTACTTACATTTAACTTTGAAACCCTCTCTATGATGTTAATCAATAGAGTCAAGCTGCGCCACACATTTATAAAAATATCTGATTGTAGGTCCATTTTGCAACAACACATGCAGATACATACAGGAAAACTATGCAAATGTCCCAAAGTTGGCTGTGTGTACACAGCTAGAAAAATGAGCGAGATTAAAGAACATTTTAAAACACATTCAGATGTAAAAAATTTTGCCTGTGGACTGTGCGATTACAAAGGAAAAACGAAGCAGCAACTAAACAGGTAAGCCAGTTATGTTTTTATCGAATTAAAGAAGTGCCTTTTTATGAAATGGTGTTGATTAAAATTAATAATAGATAATATAATATTTCTCTAAGTTGTGCAATTTAAAGTATATAGAAAACGAAGCTGCATTGAACGATGATGATATTGATGACAGGGATAATAATTTTTGCAACAAGTTTTGCTTTTATCAGCTAAGCTATGCTTGGAAATTTTGAATTTCTGCTTTAACCGATCGGTGCACTTTGTGCTTTACTTTATCCAAAAATAAAATATTTAACTCTAACCAAAAATGAAACAGAACTTTATCCAAAAATAATAAGAAAGAAAATAATACAAAAGATGTTCTTACATCTGTTCATGCCCTAAAGTGTACATGGGGCAAATAGGAAGAACTCTTAGAAAAAGAATTGAAGAACATAAAAACACTACTAATGCCATTAAAAAGCATCACTAATCGCAACGCTAATCACTTAATAGATTCCTCCATTATTTTAATGACTTCCTTTTATGTAGAATACAAAAAATGATTTATCATTATAGTGCAGAAAATAATAAATTGTTTTCAAGTAATTAAATGTTGATATCTGTATTTCGAAACACGGTATTGGAAAACAACTGTTATATAAGAAATAAAAATTTTGTGAAAATCAAATGTACAAGTTGATATTTGTGTTCAATATATTTATATTTATTATATAGAGTGTAACATAATTGCATGTCATAATCTTAAGGGCAGATTCTGGGTTAATTTTCTCTTAGGTGTTCAAAGCTGAACATAAAAAAAGATTATTTGCTGAATTTTTCTAGTCTTTGTTAATATCCTCTTTAAATTTTACATAATATTTTACCGAATTATGACCAGTTTCTCTCAAACAGGATAACTAGGGTACACGCGTTTCTATTAAACCTCTCTTTTTATCTGTATGTCTATGGTACCTAAATTAAATTACTTCAAACAAAAATTGGTTCTTAATAACTCTTAATTTTTATTTCTTCCTGCGTGTTTTAGTTTTTTAAAAGGAATTCAGTTTTAGAGGACCACAACGTAAAAATTATTAAAACTATTTTTTTAAATCAAATTAAATAGTAATAATTTCCGTGTTTTATAATGAGAAAAAAGTTTCGATTTTTGTTTCAGAAATTTTACGGTTTTCTTAAACTAAACATGATCCGATTATTTTTGAGGAAATAAGTGGTTGTGTATGCTCCAAATTCCTAAATTTTCTTTTTTACTTAACACCGAAAGAATGTTTTGCCCCGAATACCTGTCATTAAATTTCTTCTGACATCGTAGTTACATGTAATTTGAGATATTTTTCAAACGTATTGATTAACTTTGTATGGAACACCCTCTTTGTGTTTTTTAAGGACGTTTGAAACATGTTTTCGATCGTGTACATACAAATTCCTAGATTTGCGTGAGATACCGGCATTCTACGGGTATACGAATAAAACTGAACTAAACTGAAATGAGAATTGAACAAGGTGAACGCCATGGGCCAAATGAAAGGGATAACGAAGAAGTTACAACCACAATTAAACGTGAAGGATCCAGTACGGATATTTTCTAAATCAGCTTCATTTTGTTTATGTGTGATATATATAAGTGAAAATATACTGTTAAACGTCATAATACTAGTCAAATAGGTAGCCTGACGACTTGACATACTGCAACAGTTGTATGTGTTTTTATTGAAGAACACATCGCAAAAGCACCACAGGGTTGGCTTGCGTGCGGAAAGATTAGCTGAGACACCTATTTATCCTAAGTTTAAATCACTTAAAAGGACTCAAAGAAAACATGAATGGCCAATGAATTCCCTAACTTTGGTGTACATGGCAAAAAGATCTAAGCATTCCAAACTAGGACGTATTTGTACATTATATAGTAATAGTAGCTGTTCTGGGGCAAATCAACCCTTTGTTCTGTATAGTAAACAAATCATCATTGCAGCTCACATAACTATATTACTAACGTGTGTCTGCCAGAAAAGAGGATAAGAGAATTAGTCCGAGCATAAATATTGATAGATCCCAGACTTGACAACATAAGAAAATGCGATATGCAGAAACACAACTGAACTAGCAGGCCATAGATGGTAACTTGCATAAGAGGTCTAGGTGTCATATTTTATCAAATTCCTTTGAAATATCTGTCGCTTGGAACTTCATATATCTTTCGATTATGTTTATATACCGTATATGTGCCACATACGTGAGTATATATCATGTTGCACGTCGTCGACTGAAGCCACATTGGCGTTCGAGATGTTAATGATTTTCTCCATTACGAAATACAAAGTCCGGATTAGTTTACTTCCCTTTCTTAAGAATAAATGTCTTCGTCTAAGTCTTTGCAAACCTCTTAAATTATCCTGGTACCTTACGTCATATACAGGGTGTTCCAGAACTTCGATTCGTTAATAAATTGTAAGGTTTTCATAAAAATTTTTTTGATAAGTGCCACGACTAAAGAGCTAGCCCCTAAGAGATGTGGGTAGAAATTAAGTTTTCAAGTATTTTATTGTGAACGGCTAGGAATCGGAAAATAATTTGGAGTGAAATTTCTACTTGTTAATTGCATTTCAGCTGACTAGTTTTCGTCCACTCCAAATCGCTGCTAGGGGTAGAAATTGACAACCCTCTTAAAATTTGTATTCAGAACTCTTTTATATTTTATTTTTTAAAAATTAAAAATATTCGTTAAATAGTCTGACGTATTCAGAAATTGTTTTTGTATCTTAGAAAATCTTCCAGAAAACATAGCTTTAGAATAAAAAATTCACCACCATGCAAATTAAAGTATTGCAATAAGTTTATTACATTCGATTAAATTTATAGTACGCTGCGGTCATCAAAAGTAAGTGGCATAATAAAGCATTAGTAAGTTTTGAATAGGGAAATTTTCAAGTCTTCAGCATATAACAGAGATGGAGATTGAATGATATTAGGGGCTATAACTTTTTAGGTTTGGTCCTAATCACAAAAAAGTATATAAAATACCAATTTTAAATTTATGTAAGGAATAACTGAATTGTATGCACTTACTATTGAATCACCCTGTATATAACAAACAATATGTTTTTTATCAAAATTATCAGAAATATTTCAGCCTTTTTAAATTCATTTTAATATATCTGAAAGTAGTAGCACTGACCACCAGAGGGATACACTTATTACTCACTATGACTGTCTTGCTTAGTTTGCTTTAGGCTAGCCTAGTTTGCTATTATTATTTATCCTTTTCATTACCTATGGCATACTGATGAGAACATAACAAGTTCGAAACCGGTCTATGTCTAGTGAGGAACTGACAAATGATCTTAGCTACCAAACAAGACTTGCAGTTTAATTCAATGCAGATCGGGGCTTTTGTCCGCTGAGTAGTTGTTTCCTGTAAATCTCATTCAGTAAATAGTTTAGCCCACCATTGTTAGAGGTCGTAGCTCTTGGTACCTTTGCAAGTCGCTATCAGTCACTAAGACATCAGTGACGTCTGACGGGTAGTAGCACTGACCACCAGAGTGATACACTTATCACTAAGCCTGACCAAGCGATGGTAGATTCAGGGTCGGGCGCAATACCTATGTCATCGCGCGCTTGTTTACGATGACAATGACACGAAACACTTCAGTTGTTATCTGTCGGTCGATGCATAGAGTACTAATAAATAATAAATAATGTTGAGCGTAAAGAGTAGAAAACGACCATACGCTGATAAAGTGAATAAATTTATCGGTGAATTTCCGGATTTATTCTATGATGGATGTAAAATAATTTGTAATGTTTATGATCAAGACTTAATGTGCTGGAATAAATACGGCTGCAAAATTCATGTCAATAGTAACCGGCAGAAAAATAAAAAAATGGCGTGTCTTCTTTGGAACCTCAGTTTATGTTTGATTTACTGTTAATACTGATTGCCTGTGATGTTCCCCTGCGCATATTGGATAAACCAGCATTTCGGGAGTTCTGGAATAAATACAATCCCCAGGTGAATTTACCAAGTCGTTCATTGTTACGTAGAAATGTATCAAGTGTTCGTGAAGACATTGTAAATAGGAGTAAATGTGCATTAAAAAATACACGGCTGTGGTTATGTGTTGACGAGACGACAGATTGTAAAAAGAATTCTATTTAAATGTTATAGTACGTGTACTCGACCCTGTTAAACCAACATTTCCACTTTTACTAGCTAGCAAAAGACTAACTGCGTGTACTAGCGAAACAATTACGCGGGTGGTGTTGGAGACTTTCGAAAAATTTGAACTGTCAAGAAGTCAAGTGTTGATGTTTGTGATCGACGGTGCTGCGACAATGCGTTTGGTGGGCCGTTTTCTTCAAAGAGACGATAGTAGGTTTTTACATGTTACGTGTAAAGTGCATGCGTTCCATCTTGTAGCAGAAACGATTCGAAAATGTTTTCCAGAGGTAGATGCATTAATAGCAAATACAAAAAAAGTATTTTTCAAATCTCCTAAACGGCTTCGAGCATTTCACACACTGTGTCCTGGTATTCCGGACCACCAGAGCCGATTCTTACACGTTGGAGAACGTGGTTAAAGGCAGCTTCTTATTATGTTGAATATTTTCAACAAATAAAAGCTGTGATACTATAGTTCAACCCTAACGAGGCTGCAGCTATTAAGGAAAGCCAGACAAGCTTTCAAGATGTTTCCCTTGAAACAGATTTAAAAACTATTTATAACAATTATAGAGGACTACACGACGCAATAGAAAAATTGCAAAATACTTCGTTGTCGTTAGTGGAATCGCTGCAAATAATGGACGACGTAAATACACAGCTACAGGCTATAAATGACGCAAAAAATAAGCCCGTTATTGAAAAATTCGAGAGTGTATTACGGAAAGATCCTAATTTTACCAAATTAAGACAAATTTGTGATGGTGCATCTACAGCTGCGTTAAGTGAGTTTACAGAGTGTTTTACTTATGCCTGTATTACTTCCGTAGATGTCGAACGGTCTTTTTCAAAATACAAACATATTTTTTCACTACAGCGAACATCGCTTACTGAGACAACTGTAGAAACATATCTGATGCTACACAGTTATTATAGAAGTGCTCCAGTTTGTGATAACGACAACCAAGCTACTTCATAAATCTGCGTAAGAAGGTGAGTTTTGTACATATTTTTATAAAGTGTACTAGTATTAATAAAATTTATTTCCATTTATTTTATTTATTTATTTATTTATTATTAGTTATCACTTAGATATACAATGTACATGTGTGAACGTCATTTAACAGTTTAATAATAATGTGCAGCACTAAGCTTACAAAATATAAAGAAATACATAAAAAACAATTTAAAGCGAACGAAATAGTACAAAAACATACATTACAATATATAAAATATTTTTGTTTTTATTATTGTACTTATTCAAGTATTATGATATGATGCATACCCAATACGTCTCTGTAGGTTTAATGACCTTGGCCAGGCTTACTTATCACTCACTATGACTCTCTGAACGATTAAATCCCTGTCAAACGACGTATGTAGGTATACAAAATTATTTTTTAATTGCTGTTTTACAAACAAACTGCTCAAGAATTCCTTATATTATTATCAGTCCTCGAACAATTGTCTAGCTCCATATAAATTTTACGCCCGCTACAGTTTGGACTGTGTTTGGAATGAGTCTAGCTTTCGATTCCACCTGAGATAAGGCTTTAATTATATGCCTGAAACTCACCAAAATGTCAATTAATTCGGATACAAACACCAATGCCCGCCTGTACGAGTGTTCACTTAATTTATTTCTTAGACCTTTGCCGGTGGAGAATCTCATTATTAAGCTTGACTACGACTTAGTATACATATATAGATATGTAATACCGTAGACATTAGTGTCTCAAGTTTAGGACGAAAAAAGATGACGGGAAAACATTTTTTTCAGATTTGTTATCCTTTTTATAAACTTACATGTGGTTGCTTTAGTATAAATAAATATTGAGAACACTAGAAAAAGTTGCAGTTGGGTATTACTGACTGCGCATACATATTTGACTGTTAGCGACAAATTCGTGTTCAATGAAAATTTCGAAGATTATGTAATACACTAAGCAATCCTTCTGAATATGTATTTTTTATAAATCATTCAATACATTCAAAGGCGGCATTTTTTTAAATATTAATTACAATATTAAGGACTAATTAATTATCATTTATTCTGAAAACTAATTAAAAAGTTCGGTAATTACGTTTTAAGTGTTACTTTTCTAACCTACTGTTGGTATCTCCATATTTAATAAGCGTTGTTATGAGATGAAAAAGTTTAGTATAATTTGAAAAGAAGATTCTTTTGAATATTTTATATAATTTATTTGAAAATGTCAAATCAGTTTCATCATTGCTCATAATTTTACTATAAAAAAGGGTTTTTTTAACATTTCTTCTGTTATAAATCTTTTCAACCCTTATTAAAATTATTTCTTATCCATTGTAAAGTTTTTTAATAAAGAAATAAATGTATTATATAAAATGCATACAGAGTGTTCCAAAATTATGTAACTAGACGGGCTCAATATAAAACAAAAATTCTTATAAATATTTGTTAATAATACGTATTCAAGGAGTTAAAGCATTTCAAAGATGGGGGAAAAAATATCATTTGTGCTGTAACTCAGAAACCATGACCGAATTTCTACAAAATGTAACTTTTCTTTCAGGCACATGACGGTTCACGAAGACACGAAAAAATTCCAATGTCGACAGTGTCCCTTTACCACAAGGACTTCAACTCATTTGAGGAGGCATGCTCGTTTGCATTCGGGAGCAAAACCTTTTAGTTGTCCACACTGCTCATACAAATGTAACAATTTGGTAAGTATTTTTATTAATAGGTTAATAATTTTTATGACACCATGGCCGAGGAAGAAGGACACTTGCTCGGGATTGCGGGTCCGATTCTCTGTTGATGAGCTAGGATTTTTTTGGAAGCAGAAATGAATGCTAGCTTACTTGGATATTGGGTGTGTCCCCGTTGTCTTCAAACTCGTACAAGGGTATTTTATGGGTACAAGGGGTTATGTGGTTCTGGTATTTAATAAAGTTTTTTAAATACATTATTAACAATGAATTGGGAAAAGATAAAACATGATATGAAAGATTTAAAATGTTGTATAAGAGAATAAATTTCGAGCTGCCATTTTTGTATGTTGAAAATCCGTTTTCAGCTGTTATGTATATTGAAATAATTATTGAGAATTATAACGAATTCTCAATAATTATTTTAATATACATAACAGCCGAAAGCGGATTTTCAACATTCAAAAATTGCACACCTCGAAATTTATTCTCTTGTACTACATTTTATATTTCATTATACATTTTTATTATCTTGACTTATATATTTCGTATATTTACTACAGAAAAAAAGTGGTAGATTCTTTATTAATTAATATTGTCTACTACAGAAATACAAGAAGAAAACTTAAACTGATGGGGCGCTGTGTATAATGTTTAATGTTTTGTTTTTTAATATCTGAAATAAATGAAATTCCTCATATTTTATGCTGGCAAATATGCTATATTAGAATTTATAATAAATGAATATGTAGATATTCTTCTTTGGCTATTGTTCACAATAATTCATTTTCATATTTTAGTTATGTAAATTTGGGTAATAAAAAAATATCGTTTTCGTTTTTACTTTCATTTCTGTCAATATGTTAGGAATATTTATATTGACTGAGGCAATTAGTTTTTAGGCTCTGCATCTATTTATCACTTTCCACTATAATATTCCATAAAATTCCGATGAATTTAGTAGCTATTTAAATCTGTCCCAATGTTTGAATTTTTGAAACTCGTAAAAAACCATCAAGACAATATGGTAGTTACATGTAGAAGAGACAATTAATATTACTCCAGGAAAAAACAGTTTCATTCAGAATGCACAAATTGACAATAGAATGTCTTACAGGTGGCCCACAGAAAACAGTTTATTCGGGTTTATGCCAATTCCAATTCCAATTTAATATTTTTATTGCCTATTTCAGGTATAATTTTTAGTATTTATTACTCTTTGCAATTATCTTGTACTCAGTATATGTTCCATAGCGACGCACGTGGTCCAGAACTACTACTTCCACTACTTCATTTCTTATAAGATTTCCAGCGTTTCTCTTTTTATTTGCTACAGACTCGGTGTGGTGAAATTTTGTCACTAATTCTAACATAAGGATGATGGACATGTCTACTTGTGTCTCGTTGAATAAATTCCCTATAATTCTTGCACATTTATTGTTTTTAAAGAGAAGTGTAATTATTTCAATACTTTCTGTAACGGAATAAACCAATTTTGAGTTTAAGTTTCAAAAAATAAAACGATTAAAGTCACAACTCATAAAGAGTGATAGAAAGAATATGGAGGCTGTACTGAAATAATCATCGTTACTTTATAAACATCGCTAAAATGTTCTTGCCTTTTTACACTGAAGCGTGTTTCAAATGTAACATGTTTACATTTTAAAAAAGTAAAATACCACTGTAAATAGAATTTAACAATTCTTTAGACGGCGGGCAACGTATCACACAAGAATTCCGTCAAAATAACTCCAAGAATGTCCGAAAACATTTGAATAAAAATTTTATTATTGCATGTAAGTTGCATTTTAAACATTTAATCAACTGACAACGTCTAGAAAATTTACAATTTTTGGTCAAGTTTTTGAGTGAAAAATACATATTTATCTACTTAATTCAGTCAAGAAATGGTTTCTAGACAGACTGTTGTGCGCACTTGTTTTACTTTTGGACTATGTTTGGAGGTATTTGGAGACGAATATACCAAAAGTTCTGGGGTCTGCAATGGGACCTAACTCCAAGAATTCCCAAAATGTGTCCCTGTTTTTGGTTTCCCGCTTGTATCTCGATAATGGTTGGTCCTAGCGAAAGCTGACAAAATTTGACACAAAATATTACCTTGATTTTTTTCTTATCCCTAACCGTGTTTGAGTTATAAGCCGTTGAAAATTGTTGAGGGTTGGTATGAACTGCTCCCATATGTGCCACAACCGTCATGGAAACTGCCTGAACAGTGTTCCGTTCATTGAAGATGAAGATGAGAATGGGATGCGAAATTCTGTCCATCGACAGTGATACCACAGAGTCTCTTGACGAAATACAGAACGACCCAAAACCTTTTTCAACGACATAACTCGAAAACGCTTAGGAATAAGAAGAAAATTAATAGATATTATTTTGTGTCAACTTTAATATTATATATAATGACGGTTTCGCTATGACCAACCGTTATCGAGATATAAGCGAAAAATCAAAAACAGGGACATATTTTGGGAACTCCTGAAGCAAGCTCCACTCGCAGACGGGACTTTTAGTATATTCATCTAAAAACACCTCCAAACACAGCCCAAAAGTCAAAAAAAGTGCGCGCAATACTCCGTCTACAACCCATTTTTAAGCATTCGTTGGCTGGATTAACTGGTCTAGCCCGGTAGAGTGATATAAGGGATCGGTAAAGTCTTTACCGATCCCTTAAATTACTTTTGGTTCACAACAGTAGGGTAGATACTTAATTAAGTACGCTAGACAACAGTGATGTGATGAGCGTCTGACATCTGCCAGTTGAATTTTATGAATTTTGTTTGTAAATGGTTTCAAGGAAAAAAAATCTTTTTTGAGACTTCCAGGGCGAGCGCGAGCTCGCCCAGTAAATAATTACTTTCCGATCCTGTTACGTAAATAACTATTTCTTTGTTATTTTCACCGTTTTCCACCACTTATCAGTGGACACTCCTATTGATCACTGTGCAATATAATGAGTTTAAAATATTGGCAGGAAGCCGCCCTCATAAAATATAGTCTTATACTATTTAATAAAAAAACACACATCCTTAAGAAGGCTGACGAAACTAATTTAAGCAAGTGACAGCAGTAGCTGGAGCAGTTTTACCCCGATTGCTAACAATTTTGCAAATCACTGAAATTATGCATTTCCAGAAAACTTTTAAAAACTGTAATCTAAATAGTTGTTATGCAAAATTTACAGGAGAACTTACGAAAGCATGTTCTGTCTACAAACAAACATCCGGGGAAATGCATTTACGAGTGTAAGTTTTGCACCGAAGACCATTTCCAAAGCAACTTCGCGAAAGAGTTTAAAGCACATTTGATCACGAGGCATTCTGAAATGTTCGGGAACGGCGCTGAAGCGGCGACTTATGTGGCTGGCATATACGACGTTCAAGACGACAGCACTTACGTGGACGATACTGCAGATATTGACCAGACACACGAAAGGTAAGAATTTATTTGTAAATGTAGGTATAGTAATAACAGCCCCAGCCAACTCAAATGATTTTTGTTGTTAAATTTATAGAGTTTTAATTGTTCATATTTTTTGTAAAAAACTGTTTCACAGGCGCGTATTTAAGAATAAATTTAATGAAATGAAATAGTGTTATGGTAATATGACAAGAGGATTAAATACATCGTGATTTAAAAATTGTATGTAGTTTCAATATATGAATAATTACATAAAAAAAGTTTGTATACGAAAAATTGATTACTCAAATATTATACTTATATAAATCTAGCTTTAGTCTATACGTACATAGAATTATTTTTAATTTTGCATTAAAAAATTTAGTAAATGGACAAAAATACAAAAACAATTACTTTCTTTCTACTATCTCTGTACGTATTATTAAATAATATTCAATAATCTAACAATAAATATTCATATTATGAAATAATTTTGAAATATTTATAATCCTAGTGCTTTTCTTTTTTAATAATGTCGTTAATAACAAAGGAAAGCAATAGTAAATACACCTAAATGGTCACATTCCCAAGCTTAGAATACAGAGTGTTTTCTAAGTACGTATAGAAAATGGACTGGCATGATCTTTATTTGAAGACAAAAAGTTCATATCAACATGAGTCTGCAAGTTCTTTGTTTCCGAAATACAGGGTATTGAAGTTGAAAGAAAAAAATCCTAAATTTTGTTTATTTTTTGAAAACGCGTTGGGGTATTAATTTCAAATTTGGTGCTTATGCATGCGGCACGAAGGACCATCTTTCAATTCACCAATATAGTATGTTACTCACCTTCGCACGATTGATTAAGAAAGAGGATGCGCCACTGAATTTTTTTTTTCAATTCTGATATTTTGGATTTCTTCACTAATGTTAAAAAAGATGCCTCTTGCGGTTTTTTTTTTATTAAAATGGGCCATTTTTGGTAAAAAATTAGAAAAATGTAATCAGGTACTTGTAACTGTTTTATTTATTCTAACATTAATATATTCAAATTAAGAGAAAACTAAGTTTTCAGGAGGTAAATATAATAAAAAATTAAAAAACTGCTGGAAATGACCACTTTCAAAGATGATACACGATTCGGCTCTTCGTCTCATTGGATTACGTATACGCTCAAAAATACCTGATATGTTACGCGTGGTTTGACATTCAGCTATGCTATGGTGCGTTCCCTAAGTTTTTTTTCGTTTTGGATTGACACGTAAACCAGAGATTTTAGGTAACTCCATAAGAAAAAATTCAAAGGATTCAGTTCCGGAGATCTTGGGACCAACTTTGAATTGCTAATCGAGAGCCACGCCCAATCCATCTGTTGTTAATCTTTCTGTTTAAAAATTCACGAGATGTTAAACTAAAAAACACTACGGCGCCATCATGCAAGAACCACATTCGTCCCCTCAGCTCATATGGAACATCTTCTAGTAGTTGATGTATAACGTTCAAGGAAATTTCAATGTGAATCACCATCAAGAATCCTTGAAAGAAAGTGTGGCCAATTGAAAAATCCTCAACGATACCGACCCACACATTCAAAGAATTTTTTTGCTGAAACCGAGACTCAATTATTGCGTGCAGGATTTTGTCATGAAATTTATTATGGTGTCTCTAGAAAAACTAGCCTTATCAGTAAAAGGCTATGAATTGAGGAATTTTGTGTAAATTTCTGAAAAATCCTCTGGCAAAACCTTGAAAATATAAAGGAATCTCAAGGTAACTATGCTTGAACACGTTGTATGTGGTACGGATATAACTGCTGATATTTAAGAATATTCCAAACTAATTATGACACGCCAAGATTAGCTGCAAATTTTTTTGTGCTTCTGTCTGGGTGTTCTTCAATAACATTCATAACCGCTTCTTCTAATTCCGGGGTTTTAGTTGTAGAAGATCTTCCTGCTACTGTACTTTTCTTTAAAGATCCTGAATCCAATAGGCATTAAAGAAATTTTTTAAAGGTCTGATGATTAGGGAATCTTTCAATGTAAATACGTTGGGTAGATTTCCATGAAACAAAATTGAAAATGTTCAACTCACAAGAAATAAATTATATTTGGAAACAACGTATTCAAATATCTGAATCGTAAAGTGAATTAATAACTAAATTGATGTATTAAAAAATTAACGGAAGAATACTTGACAATTTTTTTTTATTTGAAATTAACTTGATTTCATTTTTCTAATTTTTACCAAAAACGGCTCATTTTGATAAAAACAACGCGAGGCATTTTTTATAGTTTTAATCAAAATTTAAAAAAAAACTGTTTGGTATTCTTTTTCCTATTCAGTCGTTCAAAGGCGCTAATATGCATGCCACTGGTGAACTGAAAAAGATGATCCTTAACACCAAATTTGAAATTAATGATCACGTTTTCAAATTTTAAAAAAATATACGATTTTTTCTCAACCTCAATACCCTGTATTTCGACGAACGAAGAACTTGCGAACTCACGTTAATATGAACTTTTTGTCTTAAAATAAGCCAAAGAATAAACAAATCCAATTTTCTCCACGTACTTAGGACACACTCTATATCATGCATTAATCAAATTGGTAGAAAATGTAGTAGTAATTTGAAAATAGGTATTTTCGGAAAACTGGAAATGATTATATCAGTATAATTAAATTTTTATCAAATAATGGCTTTTTATCTATCTAGTTCACGTGTTATCAGCTATTTTGTCGATATGTGACTGGAATCAGAATTGATCAGTTTAAGAAATAATTAACTCGTCTAAAACTTAAAAGCCTCTTAATTTTTAGAAATGTCGTCCCACAGACAACTAAAATAGATGACACCAATGAAAATATCCTAAAATTAAAAACTCATGATGACCCCATCGTGTCTCAATTGTCGGCGAATGTATCCTCTACCTCAGAACAAACACCCAAAGATAGAACATTAGATCAGATGCTACCGATGTTCATAATTCCAAAAGATGAAGCTGTGACTGTAGAAAATTTACCCGACACGTGGAATTTGGTTGGAAGATACGACGTTGAAGAAGAGTCAGGAACTTTGATCCCATTTCAGAATGATGGAGAGAGTTTATTCCAGGAACATTTTCAATGATTGTTTTTTATCTAACTACTAACTAGACTATAAATGAAACACTAAGTTTGTAATAAAATAATTATTAATTAAGCGCATTGTATTAATAAATTCTTTAATGCATCGTATATACTTGCATATATTTCGATGTTCAGAGCGTTCATGGGATTATTTTGGTGATTAGGAAGGTGTTAATAAACACTAAATAGCCAAAGAAAATACAAAACTACATAACTAAAGATAAACAGCTGACATATTACAATTTCTGCTTCTGATTTTTACCAAAACTAATTATAAACTATACCTGAAGTAGTGATGGGACGAGTGTGAAAATACTCGAGTGACTCGAGTCAAAATCCGATTCGAGTGACTCGAGTCATATGGCTGTTCAATTCGAGTAAAGTTGTTACTCGAGTCGAGTTATTGCTACTCAAATCAGGTTTTAACTCGAGTCGAATTGCAATTCAAGGAAAGTTGTTACTCGACTCGGGTTATTGCTACCCGAATCAAGTTTTAACTCGAGTCGAGATGCAATTCGAGTAAAGTTGTTACTCGAGTCGAGTTATTGCTAAATCATAATAATTGAAATACAAAATAATAAATGGACCAAGGTCAAATACTATTTTTCCGGCAAATCAACACATTTCAAATACAAAATAAAATATTTAATTAAAATTGTATATAAAATGACATTTAAAGAAAACCAACATAATTTTTTTTTTTATTAAATTAACATTAAATTAAACTCTTGTTTAGCACAAAATATTAAATAAATACAGTATTTAATATTTAATACACACCGATTACGGTTTTTTATTTATTTCGAACTAATTGAATCGAAAAACAAATCTTTATAAACATGACTGTGCCAGTTTGATTGCTGCAGTCGTGTGAGTCTTGAGTTTAAAGAATTCTGATTTCTAATTTTCTAATACCTCGTAATAACGTCGTATGTAACAATTATAGGTTTGTACGTAGAGGCGATTTGTGATAGTTATCTGACTATAGAGATGCGAGTATTACGAGAGCTCTGCAATAACAAACGTTCTGATTGAACAAGCGCATCTCTACAACAATGTGCGCATGCTGTGATAGTTTCAAACGGTTAGAAACTGCTCTACGAACAAACCTTTTAATTAATAATTATACAATCTGACCTACAAACATGAAACAACAAACCTGGAGGGGAATTCCCGATCCCGATGACCCGATGATATAGTAATTGATTAGTGATTTCATTCATGGTTACATGTTTTCATCTTTATTACTTTTACAAGATTAGTGCCTTCAGTGCCTGGATGTAAATAATCTTTCATATTTATGTTATATAAACAAATCACACTGGCACTAAAGAATATTTAAAAATATTAATAAAACCATAAACAATTAAATTAAAGAAACTTAACTCGAATCAAAAAGCGACTCGAGTCTAAAGGCGACTCGAGTCAAAAAGCGACTCGAGTCAAAAAGCGACTCGAGTCAAAAAGCGACTCGATTCAAAAAATCGACTCTATTCAAGAATCTACTCGAGTCAAAAAGCGACTCAAGTCAAAAGTCGAGTCGATTTTTTGAGTTTTACTCGACCTAATTTTTGACTCGTTTTATAACAATGAAACCGAGTTTCAACTCGACTCGAGTTTCAACTCGACTCGAGTTTCAACTCGAGTAAATTCGGAAACCTGCCGAGTTATTCGAGTGAAAAAAAGTCACTCGAGTCCCATCACTAACCTGAAGACGGTTCTACCTTCGAAGTTTTGTAATATCAAAGATTCATATTTATGTTATAATAATACCAAAAGTTAATTGATTTTGGATTCTTAATATCTTAGTAAAACTTTTAATTTCCTATTTAGATAATATGAGGCATATATTGAGTTTATATCGGACGTGTATATTGCCAGTTCCTCAGGGGTCTAATCTTGACCCTCTCTTATTTTTATTAAATTATTAACTGTAGGTACTGTTAAAATTTTCTATTTGAGTAGGGCTTTTTTACTAGCAATCCCACAAGTTTACAGCACTAGGTGTCTGCTCATGAGGCTGTTCGCAAGGTCCTAAAATGACATAAACTCCACCCTTATAAAATGCATGTCCATCATGAATTATCTAAGGACCGTTTTGATAGAAGAATCCAGTTCAGTGAACAAATTACCGAAAGAAAAAACGGCAAATCACTTTTGTTATAAAATATTTGTTTCAGCGACGAGCAGCATTCTCTTTGAATGCTGTTTTGTAAATAGATATAATTATTGATACTGAAGCGATGAAAATCCACTTCTTGTCCTTGTCCTCAGTGGCGACAGAAAACAAACCTATGTTAGAAGAGTAATCTCTTCTTAGATGACGACCTGTTTCACTTGCAGCAAGATAATGTTTCTCCATATTACATTTCATCAGTCCGGGAATGATTGGACAATACATTTGCCATACTAGAAACCACAGAATTGCCAGCAAAATATTCGGATTTGATGCCATTCAATTTTTATCTGTGGTGCCATTTCAAATCTGTCGTTTATAGAACTCCACCACAAATCATTCAAGAATTTCGGCAAAGAATTACTGCAGCGAGTATTGCTCTATTTCAAGAGAAGTTTTCCAAAATGTAAGGCGACATTTGAAAATAGGCTATATTACTGTTGCCATTTAACATGGTTAAAACCGCTCTTCAATATCTTGCTCTATTCCAGAGATAGTTGGGGTGGAAATTGTTGAAAATGACACGCGGTGTAGGAAGACAGGAGAGTATTATTCTTATCCTATTATTATTTTTAAATCGAACTTAGTTATATTTCCTCGAGCTGTAGTGAAAAATAGTTTGAAGGATATACTAATTGAAATACAACCTACCTCAGCGTCAAATATCAAATTGCAATCGTATAAAATCGGTAGGCAGCGGAAATATGTACAATACTTACTCATCAGCTTAAAGTCACCACTTTTCTCTCTGCTCTTTTTCTGGCACACCTCACTATAAATAGTATTAAAAATAGAGAATTTTAGATGGTGGTGACTTTAAGCTGATGAGTATGGTACGATTCTTCAGGGCCGGTAGTTATATAAAAACATCCTGTTTTTTAAAGAGCATTTATATAATTGAATTAGTTGATGTATCATTGATACAAGTGTTTATTTATATATCTGTAATAAATGCAACCAGTATTGCAACCATTATTGAAACGAGAAGCCGAGATACATATGTTAAGTTTATTTGAAACTTATTTGCAACATAAAAAACATCGGCATCTTTAACGGCGGCAAAGGGGTTAAGAAGCCAGCGTTTTTATGTGGCAACTAAGTTTGAAATAAACTGTATATTATACGTTCCTGTTCCTCAGTTGGCGTTGGCTACACTACCGCATACGGCTGGTTACTTTCGCAGGGCGGTGTTTGGCATATGGCCCGCTAACCTGGGATACAAAATAATGTGTAAAATTCGTGAAAATTATCTGCGCGGTTTGTCACTGCTTGCTAGTGATAGGAATAATCGAAATATTTCAATAATCGATTATTATTAATCGTGATATTGTAATAATCCCCGGTATTACCAACAGTTTAAAGGGACCTTTAACGTAAAGGGAATTTTAGGGATGAAAATTTATTATAAACAAAATATAAACATCAGATAATAATCCTATAGTTTAAATAAAAACTAGGTTTAATGGCTATCGTATTTATCGTATTTAAGTTTTGCAGGAATTACTGGTAATATATTTTCTTGTCACTAAAACTCCCTTTAACTTAAAAGTCCCTTTAAAATGTTGATAATACCGGAGGTAAGTAAAAACCTATTAAAAAAAAACTAATTTTCTTAACTACTAATACTAATTAGTAGGTACTACCAATTTTTAGAAATTATAATCGATTATCTTGAGATATTTATTAATCTTTAAAATTGTTTTATAATGAAATTGAAAACTGTTTCGTTTAGATACACAGACTATACAGTTTGTCCCAAATTGAGCCTCCATGTATTGCTGTCTCGGTTAATACTAAAGATAGAAAGTCGGTTAAATGGAGAAAGTTTTAGAGTTTTTTTTGTACTTCAACGGTGCATTAAGATCTGATTTAACTTTTTTTAGTTTTTGAAATAATTGTGTTTTCGGAAACCCCGCGTAGTTCCTTAATTTAAGGTGTTACGTCATTTTAACTTACACGTTGTACAGGCTCTTTTTTTAAAATCTTTACAATAAGGGCACAGAAAAAAAATTGTGCTTTGTTTTTGAGATACTGACTACTACTTTCGTTTTTTATATGGACGCCATATTGGATTTTTTTGCAATCGATAGTAGATTTAATTCTCTTTTCAGCGATGTATTACAATATCGTAAAATTTGTTTCTTAATTAGTTAAAAAAAAAAAAAACATGTTTTACTAGTAGGCTATGGTTTGGTGCTTATATCACATTGCAGAAACTAATTTTTCAAATGACAAAATTTTTATTACATTATTGTATCCTAAGTTTAATGACAAGGCATGACATACTTTTATCTATTATGAAAAACAGTGGCTTTTGTAAAAGCAGACTGTGAAAACAAAAGAATTTATAAGGTACTTGTCAAAGTAGCAATGTCAAAACTAGTGTGTGCTTTTTGTTCTGTCTTTGGTGCTTTCAGAGTGCTTGCTGTTCCTATTCTTTGTTTTATATTGTTGCTAGTGTTTTTATTTTTTTATTTTTTGACGTGTAATAGAATAATGAGAGATATGGCCTTAAGATATTCTAACGAGGAAAAGTTAGATATATTGCACAGAAATGCTACTGGGATAGCAGAACTATATGAAAATACATTTCCAGAGAGTTCTCAATCAAATTGTAGGTATTTCAGAGGGCTTGTCATGAATTTTTTAAATTATGGTAGCTTTAATAAACCTAAAAGCCATACGTACAATAATGGGGAAAACGAGGTGCGGCATAATGCTGTCTTGACTACGTTAGTGAATATCCTACAGCATCTGTACGAAAAATGGCTAGTGAAATAGATGTACCTAAAACAATAGTTCACCGAATGCTGAAAAATAATAAGTATCATCCGTACAAGCCTACAATTACGCAAGGACTGCTACGTAACGATTATCCCAGAAAAGTGGTATATCCAAGTATGCCACGAAGATGAACATTTTTCAGATAAGGTACTATGGACTGATGAAAGTAGATTTACTAACTGTAGAATATTCAATAGACACATCATTGGAGTATAGAAAATTTCCATAATACATGTTCGAGGAGATTTCAGACGAGATTTGGATTTAATGTTTGGTGTGGCATAAGGGGTAATTTTTTTTATTTTCGTAATCGAATATAACATCATTATTAATTTATTAAAAAAGTTGATTAAAGATGAAGTTACTTTGTGAAAATCCATTTTGATTTAAAAAATTAAACACTTTTTTTTTTTTACTTGTCTAATTTTCACTTTATTTGTTATTTTACAACTAGTTTCATCCTATTCGGACATTTTCAAGTAAACTAAATTATACACAGATTTTACTTTAATTTAAATATAAACTGACCTGAATAGAGGGATGGGTCACTTTATGGTTGATAATATAATTCAAATTTGTACAGATGTTATGTTTTTAAATGTAGGGGTTTTTCCAAGCTAGTAAATTATATTATGGTGTGATTTTTATTAGCAGCAGTTTATCTGAATAAGTTTAATAACGGAGAATTATTTAAATCTATTTGGTCGTTTAATATGTTATAATTTTTATTCCTATTTAATTTATTAATTTCTAACACTTCTAGTAAATTAAGTTTTTTACTTTTCCCACAAATATGTAATATTTTAGGTTGATGGTCGTCAGTTATTGTATGACCAGAATCTGTTAGATGTTTATAAAAGTTGGAATGTTGTTTTTGTGTGTGAATATGTTCTCTATATCTTACTCCGAACGATCTCCCTGTTTGGCCTACATATGAGGCGTTACATTCTGGGCAATCTAATCGATATACACCACATTTTTTAGAGATATCAGTTTTTTGTTTTGCATTGAAAGGATATCTGCCTATATTTTTGTTAGAACTAAAAGATGTTTTAATATTAAATTTGGAAAAAGTATTGCTAATTGAATAGGAGAGTTGACCTGAATATATTAATGAAATGTATGTTTGAACTTTTTTCTCGTTAATAGTGGGGTAAAGTTCTTTCAAGAGGGACTTATTTTGTTTTTTATAGATTAAATTGTTGATTATATTTTGAGGGTACCCGTTATTATGTGCAATAAGTCTTATTGTGTCTAATTCTTCTTTTAAATCTGTCTCAGATAGAGGTAAGCTGAAGGCTCGGTGTGTCATAGATTGATATGCGGCTAATTTGTGGGAGAGAGGGTTATAGGAATTAAAGGGTATAGTGGCATCTGTAAAAGTTGGTTTGCGGTAAATATTATAGGAAAATGATGTTTTATGTCTTTTTATAGTTAAGTCGAGAAAGTTTATCGATTTATTGTCGTTCTCTGTTTCTAAGGTAAAAGATATATTATTATGTGTTTATAATTTTTTAAATTAATTTATTATTTTTTAGGGAATCGATTAATTGGACCATTCATCTTTAACTACAATTTAAATGGGGATCCATATCGTCAACTTCTAGAAAATCAAATAGTACCAGCCATTAGAGAAGTTGTTCAAAATATAAATGAAGTTTGGTTTATGCATGACGGTTGTCTGGCTCATAATCGTGGCATAGTTAACGATTATTTAAGAGAAATATGTCCTGGTATGATAATTGGTAATAATGGCGACGTTTTGTGGCTTGCACACAATTGCAATATTGGAAGAAAGAATGAGGGACACTTTTCGTTCCATAAATAGAATTTCCCTAACAAGAGTATTAAATGCTGTCCAAAAACGCTGTGAAAAATGTATTGCGTAAGGTGGGCAGCACATAGAACAATTTCTTTAAATTTGTTTTTAGTTGTGTAGGAGTAATTTGTTGTAGTTTTTAGATTGTTTATTAGAAATATTAGAACGTAATATCATTAATCATGTTTTGCTATTTATTTAAGACATTTTGTATTAGCTGATTTGGAACGAAATACAGTTCAACAGTGTGGTTATTAGTACACCAAACCATAGCCTACTAATAAAAAATGTTTTTTTTTCTTTTTAAACTAATTAAGAAACAAATTTTACCATATTTAATACATCGTTGAAAAGAGAATTAAATGTACTATCGAATGCAAAAAAATCCAATATGGCGTCCATATAAAAAACAAAAGTTGTAGTCAGTATCTCAAAAACAGAACATATTTTGTTTTGTTACCCGTACTGTGAAGATCTTAAAAGATTGCCTTTACAACGTGTAAATTAAAATGATGTAACACTTTAAATTACTACGCGGGGTATTCGAAAATGCATGCATTTGGTTTTTCCCAATTATTTCAAAAACTAAAAAAGTTACATCAAATCTCAATGCACCGTTGAAATGCACAAAAAATTCTCTAAAACTTTCTCTATTTAACCGACTTTCTATGTTTAATATTAACCGAGATAGCAATACATGCAGGCTCTCAATTTGAGACAAACTGTATAATTATGATTTGCAAAGAAAAATTTACAAATTCGTTTAAACCGAAATTCATTAAATTGTGTACAGAATAGACTTGTTAGTCATGTCTACCAATCACCTACGTATAGAGCTTGCCGAATACAATTTTCACTGACTTTATTTCATACTTCCTGTTCAAATTACGTATTTATTTTATCTTGTTTCATGCGCTAATGGCATTTATGTTTATGTAGATAAAAATCTGAACAATTTAAGTTCTCCGAAGGGACCTAAATCTTGGATTATTTGACATTTGTCATAGATAACAGTAAGATATGAAACCCTTTATTTAAAATCCTATTCAAATATAAACTTTATTTTGTTTTTCCCTTTGTTAATAATGGCAGTCCATTGGTCTAGTTTCAGATTAAGGGTGACAAAATCCAGTGTCTGCAGCTTTATCTGGTCCCTTCTTGTCTATTTGGGTTGTAAAGCAGCTGAATTATTGTTTCAGAGTGTCACAACTTTGATATACGGGCCATCAAAAGCGCTGCTACGTTTTTAGTTCCCCGCCGTTGTGGGGTAAACTACCCCCTTGGAGTGTCCCATTTCTGACGGGCGCGTGATATATGCTTCATTAGTTATAGTTATTCAGTTTTAGACTCCAGACTCCATATTCTTACTAACGTTGCTTTTAACGTTTAGCTTTTGTTCGCAGTGTGAATGAAAACTTCAGATTTTATAGAGGATCGCAAGAACACGGAAAAATATTATTATTTCTATTCTTTGAAATAATTTCTTCTACAAGATAACGGACCAACGATTTTCATTTAAATAAGATCGTCTAGTATTGATTTTAATTACAATAAATCGAGAACTAATCACCCAGCGTATAAGTATTAAATGTCTACCTAGTTGGCACCTAAAGTGCTTTGGTAGATTCGCTCAAGTAATTTTAAACTAGTTTAATACTTCCTATCTGATAGTGCTGTTGACTGGCATTTTGCTTTATAATAATAATATAATAAAATACATAGGCGTCGCCAAGGGGGACAGGGAGGAGCGGCCGTCTCCTGACTTTTAGCAGATAATGAATATTTTTCATTAGTATATGGATATGTAGGTCCTATAATGAAAATTCTTTAATTAAGTAACAATTCGGTACCTCTAATTTTTTATCCAGGACAGCCGCTAGCTATAAAAAAAGTGTCAGAACAGCGTCTCATATGGTTTAGACAAGATCGTATTATCCAGAGCCACAGCCAGGGTGATTGCCTCCCATGTGCAGATTTATCTTTGCCGCCCCCTCTAAATATATCCTTCATATCCCTACTTTGCCACAATATTTAATGTTATCGATGTTATCATATTTAAAAAATGATTCAAACATAAATCGTAAAACTGATAAAAGTAAAATAAATGCAGTCTTAAAAACTTAATTAGTTAGGTAGGTACTTACATGTTATAGGTGGAAGATGTGCTCGTAGAGTCGTAGAACTAACGGCAAGCTCCCTGTTGTTCAACTGTATGTGTGTAGCAAAAAATGGCCGGCCAGCCGTAGCCTTGCCAGCAAAAGAACATCCGGCAAGCTGAGCGTGAAATTTCACGGAAGACCGTAGACAGTCCTAAACCGCTTGTTCGTCAACAAAGTAGGTGCAATAGATCTAAGAGCATTCCTAAGGTCCCCATTCATGCTCAGTTCACCGAACGTATTTTGCTGGAAGGGATATGGTGGCTGTCCATTTACTACTACACAAGTGCAGTTGGATGACAAGTTGAAACCTACCATTCACCGTCAATTACTTAACGCAAAGTGTATAATGCTTTGACGGCCGGTATCGTATGTTGCGGAACTGTCAGATTAATTTTACAATGGTTGCACAATCTTCTTGTAACATATTCACTGATTCACCCAATTGTCGATTAGAAACTGATTGTGTATATTAAAATCGGGAAGATGTCCGGCAAATATCGTATCCGGCGGAAAAATCACAACCACTTAATTAAACTATGTGTATGTATCGAGCAACGATAAGAGCCGTTCGGCCAAAACGGACAGTCCTTGAAGTGCCGGTCGACTGAACGTGAATTGGGAGCTTTATTATCAAGTATTAAAGGCACCAATACCGCCGAGTACCGACAAAGGAATAAACCAACGCGTACAAAAGGTAGACAATAAAACAATTATTATATAAATTGGGTACGCTGTACAAGTGTCGCGCTCCTATGTAAACAAAAACATCATGGGCTTTTTTTGGCAATTAAATCAAACATCAAAGCCGATACAGTGCTGTATTGCTAACAAAACAAATATTTTTATGTTCATTTGTCAGATGGTTTTTTTATTGTACGAAAAGAGACATATGTTCTAGTATTCACTGTGAAAAAACGTCAAACGCATTTTCTAAAAAATGTTGTTCCACCCCCATGGAAATTTTGTAGGCGACGCCCATGGTAAAATGTGATGGGTTGGTTAATTCGGCTAGAAAACATTTGGAATTGTTCAATAAAGTCTGCACAATTAAATTTTCAGAAAATGTTTTAAAAATAATGTTACTTTTTGTTAATTTAGGTTATAATCAGCGGTTGGCGTGGGCCAGAACATAAGTGAATCGTACCTAAAATTTTAATATAGAAACTAAATGTTATTAATTGTTTTTATTATTTAAATGTAATATACGTTGCCCACGACATTCCAATGATATTTTAATTTCTTCTCGTGAATGGCACGATGTACAAAAAAGCTGAAGGGGGGCAAAAGTTTTTATTAAAAATGTTGCATTCAAATCAATAGAACAAAAATTCGTACGGTTGCAAATGGCTCTTTTATGTAAACTTCTATCACCCCAACCCGCCCTAGCTCCGACGCCACTGAGTAATTATTTGAAAAGCCTGTTTAATGTTATATCTTCGTAGACCGCTTAGGAAGCATTTTTAGGACAAAAATTATTCTTTTCTTTGCTTTTTTGAAAGAGAGGAATCACTCCTCAAAATTTGTCGTGACATCATTGAAACACTCTGTATCTCGAAAAGCACTTAAACTATTTAGATTATGAAATTCCTGAGCTGATTTCAATAATGTTTTTTCACACACGTTTTGTTCATTCCAGTATTTTCACTGGACCCAGAAGAATGACAGTAGTAATCGCCTGCCATATCGCAATTATCCAACAGTGACGTAAATCTTGACAACCCGGAGCAGCTGCTAAATTGCGCAAAACAATGCCCAAAAGGGCACTAAACCAGAAAATGTATGTGCCAAGGTGTGGTGCTGTATCAGCTTGGACTTATTTAAGACGACACTAGCGAATGTCGCACTTGTAATTGGGCTGAAGTGGGCACTGCATAATGTCCACTTGCATTCCGCCAGTCCAAAGCACCTGAACGTGGGACAGAGACGTATTTGTGGCACGCAAAAGTGGAAAAAAAGATGGCGCATGAACAAGATCCTTTATTGTGCATTTTATTAGCTCGATCTAGAGACGCAAACACACCACTTAGCATCTGTCAATTGGTAAATTGATTTAATATAAGAATATATACTTGATAATGTGCCCGTTACATTGAGTCGCCCGTGGGATTTACATTTCGTAATGTTTATATAAAGTTGATTGCTTCATTTTTTATCCATTATTTAGAAGTAACGAAGTGGATCTGATTCAATTAGATTGCAAGCGACTCAGATACGCAATAACAGATATCTACACTACAGGTAGTTTCCATAGACATCAAAACACCGTACACTACACGAAACGCGCATTTCATGAACCAAGGTGGCACTATGTTGATAATATAAACTTAGCTCAATATAATTAAACAGTCTCAGTCGTTTCGTTTCAGTAATACCCAAATATGAAACTGAAAATAATGGACGATAATAAGACGGCGTGCGTTTCGTCAACCAAGTTGGCATTATCTGGAGATTTTTAAATATCTCCAGACGATGTCAACTTGATCGGTGACGCACGTCGTATATAGTACCAAGTGTTTTGGTGTTTATTGAAAACATTTAGTGTTAGAAATAGTGATATGTGAAGACGGGAATGTGCAAATTCCAACGGAGCGCCGGTTTACCGTGGCCATTTAATGTAAGTACAACAAATTACAAAGACTTACCTATTATTTTTTGTCCATGAATGGTTTTTGGTCTAAGCTTACACTTGCATCATTAATAGAGCTTCCATAAATGACTACAAAATATGCTCAACATAACCTCCTAGTTGTAAATTTCAAATTCTTATGATGAGGAAATTAATCGTTTACATTTTGCAACATGTTAGGAGCAACAATTTCGAACGATTTTCGGATGCTTTGCTACATAGATGTCTTCTCTCAAAAAAGTCCAATTTCGTCAAATCTGGCGACCTTGATGGCCATTGAACTGATCCCACACGACCTGTCCAATAGTCACGAAATCTGTTACTTGAAAAGTTTCTTACAACAATGCCATAATGAGGTGGAGCTCCATCTTGCTAGAAGCACTGACTTTGTAAGAGATTTTAAGGAAGCGGGTTTAACAGTACTTCAAGTATATTTTGGCAAAATTTAAGGTACAGAGTGTTCTATTAAGAAAAAGTCATGTTTTGTACGTAACAGATAATTTAAGTAGCTTGTGGATTTTAAAATAATTTTAAATGACCCAAAAAACTTTTGTATTCAACAAATTGTTGTATCTCTAATTGTTTACAAGTTATCTAAGGATAACACACTATGACTCACCCTGTTATATAGTTATATGTTATGACTCTGTGCTCGAACGGTAAGGACATTTGCCTTCCATACTGAGGCCCCAAGATCGATTGCCGGCCGATTCTAGGTTATTTTAGGGGTACAGGTGATTGTATTATCTGTAGTATTTAGTGTTAACGTTAGTGTGTAATAGAACAGGGCACGCGTAGTAATTTTTTTTGTCTGTCACGTACATCAGAGTTATGGAATTCTCTGAACAATTATATTTTTTCTTAATTCTATTATTTTCAGGCTTTTAATGTCAGCTGAACAATCTCTATTTAGGCATCAAATGTGCCCTCCCTGACAACACCTATAATATGTAATATAAAAGCACCCCATGTGAAATTTAGTCCCACACTCTCCCCTCCCTAGTCCAATTTCTATAATATTATCTTAGGCGCGATGAAAAGTAAAATCGAATGTCCGTCTCTTCCGAACCAAAGATGAGAAAAATTCTCCTACTTACCCTCTAGCTTTCCAATAAATCTTGAGTACGTTATTAACTGGTAGAAGAAAGAGCGGTTTTGTAGAATTTGATTAGTGATTAGGATTTGTCAGGTGGCGTGCTGTAGTGCCGTATATCACAGTGGCACCAAGATGGCGTCCCTCCGTCTTCGTAAATCATACGAAACCTGTAATCACTCCTCATAAATACAATCTAGCTGAGCTGCCGATCACAAAACACCACCCTGGCCTGTTTTAATTCTCATCAATGATGATTGATTTTTTTTAAATAAAGTACGGGCCTCCCAGTTTATTATTTTCTTAAGAAAGTGTGTTATAAAACTGTATAAAGTATAATCATGAGTCTAAGAATATGAAATTAAATCGAGTTAATTACGTTTTCGCTGGTAATTAATAATTTTTGTAAACTTTTAACATTTCTTTAATCATAGCAGCCTAGTTAGTTAATGTCAGAATTTTTTGTACGTATTGCTTTCTCACCACTCAAGTGGGGAAGATATGCATTTGCGAAAACGTAAAAAAAATCCGCTACCAATTACTTGGGGATCAGAATTTCCTCACCGTAGTAAAACTCGACGTGTGCTGGAGTTTATAATAAAAGTAATTTTTGAAGTTTCAAAAAAGTCACATTTTGACGTTTCAAAAAAGTTACATTGGTTGAATGTCACTAATATTTTTTTTAGACATTGGGACCGATTTTGCTTATCAACGAACTGAATCTCTTCCTTGATCTCTAGAATGTGTGTACCAAATTTGAAAGCTTTATCTCAAAAACTGTGACTGCTATCGCGAACCACACAGACACACACACACACATACACACAGACAGAAAATTTTTTTCTGTCTAAAATTTTGTGTATCGTCATAATTCGTCGAGATTCGTCCAGAAATGCAATAAAAATTTTTAAAAAATTTGTCACGAATACATAACTTCCCCACTTTGAGGGGTGAGGAAGTAACATATTGAATTTCTAGACGGAGTGCGATGGCAAGGTCTTGGAGCGTTCTTTGTAAAAGGTTGGCCATGCTCTCCTCCTAAGTGGGGGGGAGCTGTGACGGTGGTCGCTGCACGTATTCTTTCTGGGCGTTGTAGGTTTCTTGTTTCTTGGATCTCTATCGTTGGACGCCACGAGGTTTGCTGCTGTGAGAAACCTCGAAAGAGGTGAGATTGGGTAGCGGGGCCGGTGGCCTCCGTCGTGTCTAGGTCGGGTGCGGGTCCTGTTCGTCCTCTAGGCTCTTCTTCGTGTTGAATCGGTAACGTAGAGGCCCCACGTTAGGCGCCATGACTACGGGGCTGGTGGTGCTCTGGGGAACGCCTAAGTGTGGATTCCTCCAGGGAGGAATATTTGTGATTTTGAACAATTTCCTGAATTTGTACATTAATTTTTGTGTTATATCAAACATTTTCAAAACTGTTTTAATTTGGATACAAAATAAAAGGAAAGTATTTACGTATTTTTGAACTTAATGTATGTATTATATACATATAGGTATTTTCAATAATTGTGCATTTTTGAACGTTTTTATTAAGATTTATATTGCACTTAATGAATTGCGAAGAAAGTGATTCTGTTATTAATTTACCTATTCATTATTTATAATTTAAATTCTTTTTAAAACAGTAAAATTTTTTACTATTTCTTAATAAAATGCACGCTCCAATACTGTTCAAATAAAATCATCATAATCTGGTGAAAATAAAAATAAATTAGAATGATTATAATAATTCATTAATATTTTTTTCAATTGTCAACTCCGTAACAGCAACGGAGAATAAATCTATAACATAACCTAACTTATTCGATTTCTGCTGATTATTTTTCTTTAAATATTCTTCGCACTAAGGTAAAGAAAATCTATATGAATGAATTTATAGTTGTATTTATCACGATTTCAAACAATACGTAAAACTGGCAATACTACGGTACCATCTTCGCTTCCACTGGCTACTTATGTTTGGCGCTAAACCTAGTCGGATGACGTCATAAGACTAAAATTCAAAACTTTCTTATTTTTAATCCCTTTCCGGAGCTTAAAAAAAATCCGAAAAAAATTCTGAGCTCATATTTATAAACGTTATCGATTAAGCAAATAAAAAAAATATGTGGGAATGTCCTTTATGACGAAAAAACATTTCAGCAAAAATAATAATTCTGTGTACCTGTAAGTATCCCGATAGCAGCCACAAATTTTTAGATTAATGCTTTCAATGTGGTACATACGATTTATAGGCGAACGAAAAATACCAAATATCATTTCAATCAAGTTTGTTCATAAGAAATGGTTTTTAAAAGAAGAATATTTATTAAGGATGAGACAAAAAGGTTTCTATTCTATATTAGTCAAAAGCTCAAAACAAAATGAATAGCTATTATTACATACAATTAATTTTATGGAAAAATAGGACAGTGGGACGTGTACTAGAATTGTATCTTAATCATGTAGATAGACCCAGGGGTCCTTTCTGAGTTACCCATAAATAAACCACACCACTCAGCTTGAGGCTGGGTTAAGTTATTTCTTCTTATTCGTCGATTGTTGTTCCCTTGTTCTGTCAATCAGACTCCAGTGGCTACCATACATAAGCCTTTCTTATAAATAGCCAATATAAATACACAAAATGGCGAAATGGAGTTGAGAACATTTTCAATTAATCGAAGATTCATAAAACGTTTGCAAAATATTTATAATAATTAAACAAATATGACATTTTGATATTTATTTTAATACTCTGTTACATATTTCATCTCTATTTATTAGCCAGTTAAATTGGTTATTTATGCATATTAATAGTTATTTATGCACCGAACGCTCAACTCATCTTTTCTTAACATTATCCTTATTGGTTCACTTTATTAACTCTGTTATCAAATGAGATGCCCCCCCCCCGCTGTAACTACTGCTTGTATTGGCCTTGGGAGCCCTTCAAAGACATAATTCTCATCAATATTGTTCCAAATCGCGTTCAATTTTTTGAAGTTCAGTCAGGTTCCTACATGGAATCTGATCTTGCTGAATCATCCGTCTTAAATGATCCCATACATGCTCAATAAGATTAATGTCGGGCCTTCGAGCTGGCCAATTAATTTCAGTGACATTAACTTCCTCAAAATATGCAGTCACTATCCTGGCAGCGTATGATCGAGCATTATCGTGCATTAGCATGTCGCCTATGAAAGGGCCATGTGGGATCACATGGGGTTCTAAAATATCCATTAGGTAACGATCGGCCGTCATCTTTCCACCATTGATTGCCACTAACTCCGTGCGCCCATGAAAAAGAATCCCTCCTCATGTCACGGTTGACCCAGTTCCAAAACTTTCCGTTTGTCGAAAGTTACATTGGAAATGTAATATCTATATAATTGTATCACAGAAAATAATTTACAGTTCTTATAATAAAATACGAGTTCCAATGGATCTGAATTCTGTTTTACAACGAATTCGAATATCAAAAATAAATATAATTTACAATGCAATGTCTTACTTGATAACTATATATCTCTAGTTTCCTGAGAAAATATATCATTCAAGAAGTGACGGGCTATCAGTATTTCAGGAAACTGTTTTCAGGACTTTCAGGTATATATGTTTCCTGAAGTTAAGCCAGAGAAAGTACATGCATTGTATAGTAAATCTTAACATTTGTCATGCACACAGAAATCTAAACAAAAGTATGACGCTCCTTTATCAAAATGAGTCTTCCTGTGCTTCCACTGCACGAATGAAAGATTAGTAATTGTTGTTAAGTCGGATTTTATTCTTTAAGATATAAAATAATTAATTTATTAACATTGATAATAAACTAATTTAGTAAACAATTTTGTAAAAGTTATAATATAGTCAAAGCTGGGCAAGATTTAAAGAAATACAATTCACTAAATCACAAGCTAGTTCAAATCAATTCCCTAAATTGAAATCATAGATAGATTTTGGGTTCTCAAGTAACCTAATGAATTTCTTTATTTCCTGCTTAGATAATAAATTACAATAAAATTTATTTCAGAATTAACAACATATTTATTTTTATGTGAATGCGTTTTCTTGCAATCACAGTTTAATTTGCTTGAAGCTTGGTGTAATACTTTTAAACATAACCTAAATATTTCTAAATATAAAGTCGTAAGCTACTCACCAAAGTATGAACCAATTGTATATAATTATTAAGGTCACGAGTAAATAGTATATTCAATGTGTTTAGTGAAATATTTATTGCTCCTGTTATTTTAGATACAAAATCGCCAATTATTAAAAGGTAATATATCGTATATCATAGCTTTATATGTGTATATCAGCGCGGTGTCCTTGGATCATCCCCTGATTTTTACGTCATGAACTATTTACTCGCGGACTTTAATAATTATTCTGTAAGCAATCAAAAATAAAATAGACAATGTTCAAGAAAAGATTTAGGCATCCTTTTTTTGACAATAAATTGTATTTTCTTATAAGTAATCTGGGAATATCTGCTACAAAAACATTAGGTTTCATTATTAAATATTGTAAATCATATAAAGACAACAAGGCGTTAAAAACTCTACTCTTCACTTGTGCGTTCCAGGTTGGATTACGAATCTTTAATTTGGTACCCAATTTATGAAAATCACTTGATAGTTCTAAATTCCGCCCAAAGAAAATGTTTAAAATTGTTTGCGTTTAAGAATGATGGTGTATATCCTGGCCTTAGTATGAATTACTATTGTCTAGGTTTTGCCGTCGAACTAAATATGCCTAGAATCCGAATTTAGAGGATTCTCAAAAAACATAGGCATCCCTATAAACTACATGTCAGCCAAGAATTAAGGCCAGGAGACAGTGAAAGAAGGATTGAATTTTGCTATTGGCTTGATGGAAAATTGCAACAAGATGGCGATTTAAAAAAAAAATTATCTGGACTGATGAGTGTAATTTTTCCACATGAGGTCTTTTTAACAGGAACAATGAGCATTATTATGCAGTGGAAAATCCGCAACAAAATCAACAAGTGCGAAGGCAGGGATGGGCATCATTTAATGGTTGGGTTGGGCTGTATCGAAATAAAATCTTGGGGCCAATTATTTACGATGGAAACTGAAATGCTGAACGCTATTTTAATTTCATCCGAAATTATATATTACATGCGCTTGACGACGAGCCTTTAAATATGCTTCGGCAACTGTGGTGGCAACAGGATGGCGCACCAGCCCATAATGCAAGGGTCGTCACACAGTTTCTTAATGAAACATTTTCTAATCAGTGGATTGGAAACCAAGGAGTAGTGCGTTGGCCTGCTAGAAGCCCGGATTTGTCCCCGCTGGATTATTTTTTTATGGGGATTTTTAAAAAACCGTTTGTATCAAGATACTCCACGTGACATAAATATTTTGCGCCAAAATTTAATGTTAGAGATAACAAATTTAAGAGGAAGAGTAATCCAGCGGGCGGTTACGGGCAATCTGCGAAGACGCATGCGAAAATGCATAGAGGTGCAATAGGGGGATATTTGAGCATTTACTTTAGGTTTTAATTTTGTTCCTTTTAAAGTTTAGGTATATAGTTATTAATTAATTAATTAATTATTATTAACATTATTTAGCCAGAAGTAATAATTTGTTTTATAAACAGTGTCGTATTAAATATTTTTTAAAAATACAGAAAATGTCAGTTTTTGTCAACGAAACGTTTGAAAATCAAAATTTGTGATGGGTCATAGCATTTCGGGAGTCCAAAGGTAATAAAAAATAAAATACAAAATCCAGGTCCATATTTAAAAAAAAATTAGTTGATGATGGTTTCTAGAAGACGAAACGTCGGATTTAAAATTTGACAGCGCCACCTTGTAGAGGATAAAGAGTGGCAATGGGGAAGTGTTATTCGTTTTAAAATTTGTTTTCAAATAACGTCAGAAAAAAATATTTTTTTTTTTGCGGTTTCCAAGATCCCAATGATGAGGCTCGAAAATGGGCCACCCTGTACTTGGAAGTTATGGAGTTTCAAGAATATGTTTTTTAAAACCAACCGGTAGTTAATTCTTTCAATAAAAAACATGACGGATGCGAAGGTGAGTAAAACTACTACCGTACCAAACATCTTTTTTTACCAACCCTGTAATAAGTTTTTAGGCATATGCCGACTAATTTTATTAATAATAATTGATAGTAAATACTAAAATATAATATCAATAAACCATTATCACATCTTACTGCACATAGTTTTATTTTATTATTCCATAAATATCACTATACCTGTCTTTATATTCAGTTTTTAGTACTATAAACGATTTTTATAAAGTAAGAAATATCACATTGCTCTTTGCAATAAATTAAATTAATAATGTGTCGAATATACAGAAGTAAACAACATATGTTCGGTAGAGACATTCTTGAGGACAATAAATTTACATGTGGACAAGTGATTAATGTCAAAGTAATAAATAATAATATGAATGCTAGAGTCTTTAGAAATGTTACATTAATATTCTTTACAAAGAAATATTATTATATGAAATTATTAACATTCTTTCTAATGTTAGATTTCTATTTAATTTAAACAGAACTTTTACAGAGGTCGGTCACTTTTGAAAGTATTTTTTTAGTTAGTTAAATTGGACAATAAGTAACAACAGTATATTTTTAACGTTACGATAGACCGCTATTTTTCCAACAATAAATGAACTGTTGATTTCTAACGTAACACGAATTATCAACCAATTATACGTTGAGAATACATTTTAAAAACTATGTGTGATTACTGGGATACAACTGTTTAAAAGAACGTAAATTTTGACAACTAAATTTTATATGCTCTAATATGAAAATTCGAATTTTATGGATTAAAGAACGAGTCTTAAATTTGTTTATATTATAACAACTGCCAGCAGTACGTTAAGTTTAACAGTTACCACAACTTTCTTGAGTTGGGGTGCCACAAGGATTTGTCTTTGGCCCCGTGTTATTTGAACTTGCGACCTATTCCCACTACCAGGGCCAAAGTGATTTTGCTTGTGTAAGCCCTATTACCCTCAGTCTGGATATTTTACCAATATCTAACATGATCACGTTGCAGATACACGAGTCCTTTTCGAACAATTATGAATTATACCTCATCACCTTGGCCCGGTCTGACTTTATACCTAGATGAATTGAAGGATGTGCAACATTTCCTGACAGTATCGAGTCAATGAAATAACTATTAAAATGGTTATATGTTTTATAAGTCTATCTTATAACTGGCATCCTATAATGGACTTAGTGGCAAAAATGTTTAAAGAGATCCTATTTTACCAATTTTTTACATAATGACGGCATTTCAGATATGGCAATAAAATAATTATTAAACGCCGAAATACAATCGACGCACATTTTTCCAAGTTGGCATTATCCGGACAAAAGTTTTAAATATAATCATCTCAAGATGATGCCAACTTGATTGGCGAAATGCTTATCGAGTATAGTACTCGATGTTCGAGTATTTGTCGACATTATTTCAGTGTCGTATAAGTTTGGATTTTTAACATTTAGTTATTTTGGCAAACCACTAAAAGTAGAATAAGAATAAAAAGAAATTTGTGACTTCCACTCGACATATGTTGTAGTAAAAGATTGTAAAACTAGAGTATGAAAGAAATACATACAATATTTATTTGCCATTTTAAGAACAACGCCCTGTAGCTACCGTACAACACAATACCAATAAATTATTAAAAGAAACCGTGGGACGAAGAACAAAAATATAGTCAGTTCCAGTAATATATGTATTTAATAACATTGTGATAATCTGAAAAATAAATATAATTCCTGTTAATTAAATTTTATGGGTATTTATTAGATCTTAAGTATGATGGTTATTATATCTGCAAAACAAGGTCTGCAAAGTAGAATAGAAGCCAGAAGCGGATCTAGGAGGATAAAATCCACATTCGTTTCAAGAATAAATAAATTGTAGAACGAAATATAAAATTTCCCTCCTTTAAGAGCGCTTCAGAATCACTAGGCAACCCACCATACACCTAACACAATTTTTGCCCATAAATCTTGTAAATATAAATTTATGCAAAAACGACAGAACTTCATACATTTTACCACTTCATTACCCTATGAACAAACTAGTTTAAAATTAAAATTTGTTTCATAAATACCTGCGTTTCAGTATCCTCATTTCCAACTAAATAAAAAATTACGTTTTTATGAAATGTAATTTTGATTTTAAAATAATATGTCCACACGGCAATTGTAAAATATTGTTTTTTCGTAAATTTATATTTACAAGATTATAAAATTGGGTTAGGTGTATGGTGGGTTGCCTAGTGAGTCCGGAGCGCTCTTAATTCAAATGAGAATGACTCGTTGCAATATTTCGAGTCTTCAGGTATTCTGCGTCATCGGAAATATGGCTTCCGTTGAAAACGGTAATAGATTTCTTGAGCATCTTTCCTTCATTGAGCTTGTCAGTCCAATTATGCTGTAAATAATGAGTATTCTTTTTAATGGCCGTCTTTACGTTGTTGAAAAATGTAAATTCTCATTCGCGACACCCCTGTGTTGCAATAGGCCTGTGAAAAGTAATGAAATTTTCATAAATTTTTACTTTCTAGATTTTAGAGAACATTTTTTACTTAAAATAGTTTAATACACTGAACTAAAATAAATTGTTGGTATGTTTGTGTGGCGGCCTGCCTGCCCGCTCAGCCGGCTGCACGTCTCTACGTCCGTCCATCTGTCTGTCTGTTGTAGTTGTTTTTGCTGATATTTTCAGGTTGACATTTTAGTAAACCCATTCCATTTTCTATTTGTGAAAATATTCGAATAAAATTTGCCACGCACACATTACATGTGAATGCAAGTATGTATATATACAGAGTGTTCCTAAATATCATGTACATACGCAAGGGGGTAATTCTTTGGCTTATTTCATGACTGAAAGTTTATATAAACATAGGTCCGCAAACGCTTCTTTACTGATATACGGGGTGTTGAAATTTGAAGATTTTTTTTCTTTGTAGCTCTTGCAGTTTTTGAGATACTTAGCTCAAATTTGGAATATAGGGCTGTAAGGCTTACATCATTGGACACGCCAAATGGTTGTGAGAATCTACAGGGAGATTTTTTTTTCAGTGGTCATGCCCCTTTTTCTCCCCCTGAACTTTTTTCGGTGCGCCGCTGGTAGATTCTAAAATACAGTATAAATTTTCTGATTTATTTAGAAACTTTCTGATCTCTTGTAGTTTTTCCGTGTATGCGACCGTTACCGAGAAAAAAAATAAAAACTATTTTCAGTAATACGCTAGATAAAATTGACATTTTTAAAATTGTCTAGTAGGCTCCAGTTTTATTTGAATAATCTGTTGTTGTTATTAATTTTGACAGGTCGCATTTGAAATCGTAACTTGTGTCTGCATATGTGTTTTAAATACTCGTTATAATCTCGTAAAAATGCCAAATTTTACGAATTCTGAAATGGCTGAGATGCATTTCATCTATGGTCTTGCGAATGGAAATACAAGAGAAGCCAGACGACTGTACATGGATAGCTATCCCAATAGAATGATACCTGATCATCGAATATTCATAGGCGTCTTTCAGAAACTGGAACTTTTAAGAAGAACACCATTGATGTAGGTAGACCACGTACTGTTAGAACACCACAGATCGAAGAAGCTATTCTAAATGAAATAGAAGTAAATTCAGACACTAGCACCAGAAAAATCAGTGAACATTTAAATATTAGTCATCAAGTTGTTTGGCGTATCCTGCGTGATTATCTGCTATACCCTTACCGCATTCAAAGGGTGCAGGCGCTCCTTCCTCGAGATTTCCCTTTAATGTTTAATTTTTGTTAGTGGTAAACCCCAATTTTGATTGTAAAATCCTTTTTACCGACGAAGCCAATTTTTCAAGGAATTCAATTGTAAATTTTTACAACAACCACATATGGACTGAATAAAATCCACATGGAATTGTACAAACGCATTTTCAAGAGCAGTTCTCATTAAATGTATGGGGTGGTATAATTGGGGATCATTTGATTGGTCCTTTCTTTTTGCCTGGTCGACTTACTGGTCAATCATACAGGAATTTTTTGCAACACGAATTACCTTTATTACTCGACGGCTTACCTCGTTTGCCGAGAAACCAGATATGGTATAAGCACGATGGCGCCCCAGCACATTTTTCTATTTTGGCTCGGAATTATTTAAATGAAGTGTATGAAAACAAATGGATAGGACGCGATGGTCCTCAGTCCTGGCCCCCTAGGTCCCCTGACTTAAATAGCCTAGATTTCTTCCTATGGGGACATCTCAAATCTCTAGTGTACACAACACCAGTGAATATAATTGATGACTTACGAAATCGAATATTAGATGCATTTGAAACCGTAAGAAATACTCCGGGGGTGTTCGAAAGAATACGTGCATCAATGAGAAGAAGAGCACTTTCAGCAATTGTTGTAATGTAGTTTCCTTGTTATGGTTATTATTTAAGTTTTTTATTGTAATAAATCATTGATACAAAAACTACTAAACATTTTTATTTCGTCTAAGTAGCGAATTACAGAAAATAGTTTTTTTTTCTTGGTAACGGTCGCATATACGGAAAAACTACAAGAGACCAAAAAGTTTCTAAATAAAACAGAAAATAATTCGTATTGTATTTTAGAATCTACCAGCGGCGCATCGAAAAAAGTTCAGGGGGGAGAAAAAAGGGGCATGACTCCTGAAAAGAAATCTCCCTGTAGATTCTCACAACCATTTGGCATGCCCAATGACGTAAGCCCTACGGCGTGACCTATATTCCAAATTTGAGCTAAATATCTCAAAAACTGCAGGAGCTATAAATAAAGAAAAATTCTTCAAATTTCAACACCCTGTAGATCAGTAAAGAAGCGTTTGCGGGCCTATGTTTATACAAACTTTCAGTCATGAAATAAGCCAAAGAATTATCCCCTTGCGTTTGTACATGATATTTAGGAACACCCTGTATATATGTATATACATATACATATATATATATATATATATATATATATATATATATATATATATATATATATATATATATATATATATATATATATATATATATATATATATATATATATATATATATATATATATATATATATATATATATATATATATATATATATATATATATATATATATATATATATATATATATATATATATATATATATATATATATAATTGCATTGCAATCATTATTCAATTTCGCGATTGATACTTTTTTTTTAATTTTTGAAAACTATAATTTAATTCCTAAACGTAATTAGAAATACACCAAAAAAGGCTTTATGACAAGCGTAACTGAGCATTCTATAACTTAGACTTAAGAGTATTCATCTACTCCACCTTTCTAAATACGCCACTGTCGGACTGAATTTGATATGACAAAGACGATTGACACCGACAGTTATGTCGCGTCGGGTTTTAAAACAGTCAGACTTTTAGTGCAAAATTATGCAAACTATATTCACTCGTATTGATTATTATACTCCGAATACACCTCACCTCTCTCTCACAATTGAACATATTACACTACTATATACAACGTGGTCCAAAAAGTTTGAAGCAAATGGAATCTTCATTATTAATTTCTCAGAAAATTTTATTCTTGAGAAAAGTTGGTACACACTCTTATATTAAATACTGGTTATACAGATTTGTATTAGTCGGGGTGTTTATGTCAGCAAATAAAATTATTTCAAATTGATTTAACTAATACCTATTATATTCATCTATTCGATAAATAATGTGCAAATATTGCAAAATCCAATCCAACCGCCTTTTACAGGTTTGTACAGTGTGGAAAAATATTTTTCAAAGTACTACGGAGTCAATGAAAGCTCCTGTGAAACAAAAAAAGATCTTTTTTCTTAAAAAAAAAAATTATTTGGGCAAATAATTACCACCAAAATTGTAACGAAGTAAACTGTTATAGGTTCTTTTGGCAGTTGTTGAATTGTAGGAGTGGGAGCAGGATTGTTCAAGGCAGCAGAAAGAGCCGCAGATGAACTCGGTCTCGCATTTGACATCAGGCGAGGAGGCCGGCGAGGTGCTGATGTTGAGTCAGTCACCGAACTTCAGCCAAATCGTCTGAAAGCCCGAATCAGAGCTGCCGAACAGGAAAATCTGTTTCGGCAACACGTCGATAAACCCCAACATGGTGTCTTCTATAAGAACATAGAAACACTGAGTTTATCGACCAGGCTGACCTTCGCCTTTCTAAGGTCAGCAGGGCTTAAGTCGGAGACCGAGGGATTCATTATGGCCTGTCAAGATGGTGTTATCAACACCTTGGAATCGCTCATGCACTTGCTATTTGCATGCCCTATATATGCGATTTCGGCCTACATCCACCGGCATAACGCGGCGTTACGAGTGCTATACTACTATCTAAGGCACTCGTACGGGGTAGACCAGACACCAGTGCTGCCTTACGTCCCCAGAGATATTGAGACCGTTGTCTATATACAGGGTGTATCATTAAGATTAAGAAGTCTCAAAACTGGAGATACTACAGACCAAAATGTGCCTTATAGAAATGTTGTTGGTTTAAGAGATATATTGAAAGTTAAAATTTTGTTGTGAAATTTCTGAATAATTTTGAAAGCTCTCATAATGTTTACTTGAAAATTGACAGCTCTACGTTTTTGAAGATAAGATAGTGTGTACATAAAAAAAAAATAGATATAAAAATAATAGTTACAAACTAGTACTAGTTTACATAATATAGACATATAATATAGAGAAAAAAAAAACAAACCTCAAGTAACATCAATTTGGCTGATGCATTATCTTTTATAAAACATAAAAGTTGACTCTTAAATTGGTTAACGGTATTACTAGTCTTAATTACGTGAGGAAGAAGATTGAATTGAACAACTCCTTTGTGGAACAGACTTCTCATTGTACTACTCCTAGAAGTTCTTTTAACATAATAGTTATTTGCAATAGCCGCTCGTGTGTTACACATGTGTACGTCTGTAACAGACAACAATTGTCGTGTGAGATATTCCGGTAAAATGTTATTAATCATTTTGAAAATAAATGTCATAGTTTGGAAGAAGAGGAACTGTTTAATGTTAAGCCATTTTAATGTATCATGCATTAGCTGACTGCTAGTGAAGCGGTTGCATCTTAGTATTATTCGCATTGCGTTATTTTGGAGAACCTGGAGTCTACTAAAATTTGTACAACTTGTATACAACACAGAACAGCGATAGAGAAAATGAGGTAGTATTAAGGTATTATACACAGTTAGTTTAGTAGTAGTTGATATAAATTGAGCCACTCTGCTAAAAAATCCGATCTTTTTGCCGATTTTCTTTGATATATATTCTATATGTTTGTTAAATTTCAGTTCACGATCAATTATTAGGCCTAGATACTTTATTTCCTGAACAATTTCAACTTTTTTACTATTTAACTCGATACCAAGATTTAGACTAGCAAACTGTTTATACGTATAGATAATCTTTACCAATGAACATAAATTTGGATTTTAATTCTATTCTATTGATGTTAAATTTTTTCTGTCAATAATTTTAGTTCTAAATTAACAGTACTTACCATTGTCTCAAAATTTGTACTCTCTTAGTAAATAAGAGTGTCATCAGCAAAATGATCGATTTTACATTGCAACACATTGCCAAGGTCATTAATATAAAGAATAAATAATAATGGACCCAGTACACTGGCTTGATGAACCCCAAAGTTGTTTAACTTGGCTTTTGATAAATTCGTATTCATTTTTGTTACTTAGTACCTATTTGTTATATAACTTGTAATTCAGTCCAGTTTAGCATGACAAATAAAAATTTGCAATAAATTTTAACGTTGCTCATAGAAGGCGCTAGTTATACTATACTGCTTTGATAAATCGAGGCATATTTTTTTTGCCTATAGAATTATGGACAAATTGAATCGAAAATCTGAAATAGCGTTCTTCTTAACAAAAAAGTCACTATTATTTAATTTCAATTTCTCTATCCGTTTTTAACACGCTTTTATATTAGCTTCACTTGTATGTTTGTTTGTTTGCTTGTTTGCTTGTTTGTAACCGACTCTTTGGACTCGATTTTGACCCACTTTAAACGGACAGATTTAATTGAAACTTTGTACACTTACGAAGAACCGGTAACAATACAATAATTTGATAAGTTTATATCATTATCCTGATCAGGATCGCTAGTCCTTTCTTCACGTATTCTCTGAGCGAGCACAAAGGCTTAATATGAGTACATTCCGCGATTGTCACCTAGGTAGCGGTGGTCGAGCGGGCTAAGGCAGTCCAATTCCAATTCAAAATCATTTATTTCACATTAAAAATTTGTACAGAACTTGACTAGTGCCTACTATATTCGGCTACATAAACATACTTAAATATTTACACAACAAAATACAGAGATAGCCAATCGGCTTAACAGATTTATTTATGACTCGCGAAACGACAGACTCCTCCGGCGTGAGTTCGAATCTCACGGCTGAAATAAAAAAATATTTTTTTTTTTCAGAAATATATGTTGGATCGTAATATGTTATATCAGCATCAATAAGCAATATAAATATAGTTTAAAAAAAACTACAAAACACGCTTTCATATCACATCAAACTAAAAAAGTGAAAAATAAATATAGTTTAAAAAAACTAAAAAACACGCTTTTAAAGCACATCAAACTAAAAAGTGAAAAATAATTATTAATATAAACTGAAAACAATAATGAACGAAAAATACTAGTATTATTGTGAAAAAAGCGTGGCGCGCTTTGTGCCATATTTTTCGTATATCGAGCAACCCACGCTTTTTTCACAATAATACTAGTATTTTTCGTTCATTATTGTTTTCAGTTTATATTAATAATTATTTTTCACTTTTTAGTTTGATGTGCTTTAAAAGCGTGTTTTTTTAGTTTTTTTAAACTATATTTATTAAGATATTTGCTCTTAAAAGTGTCAACACATTTCGTTTTTATACAATTTCTCATACTTAAAATACAAAGTTGACTTCTTCATTTGACTGCTGTTATAATTTTTGCTTTATTTGTGTGTCTACTATTTCTATTAACTATTTATGATTTACCCGGCACACTTTGTATTTTAAGGATTAAAAATTGCATGAAAACGAAATGCATTGAATCGTTTATTTAAGCAAATATCTCGAAAATGGATAGAGATCGAAAAACAAGTAACTTTATTATATAAAGATAATGATTTTTGGGACACCAATAGATGCGCATATGGTGCATCTAATAACAATATTTTCGAATATAAAGGGTTTTGATATACTAGGTGGGAAGACAAAGTTGCATTTTTTAAATTCAATGCTCTATAATTTTTCAGCTATTTAGATTGTGTACTTTTTCTGGGTATTTTGATATTTTATTTGAAATAGATGACATCAATTTTAGTTCTACAAAAAAATAAATTAGTTATTTAGGTATTATCTTTTCAAATTTAATATGATGACCTTATATGAGCCCATATGGCTCTTTCATAGGTTTTGTACAAATCCAGATATTAATCCTATAGAGCTTGTATGGGACAATTTAGGATGGGTGATTCGGCAAGATTAAGTTACATGTAGAAACCTGATGAACTACAAAATGAATTGAACGTGATTTGGAACAATGTTGATGAGGATTATATACAAAATCGCTTTGAAGGGCTACCAAGGTGATTACAAACTGTAATTAGGGCGTGAGGGGAAATATCCGGTATTGAATTATTGTATCCTAAATATTGTTTTTGTAAAAATTTAATAAAGATTGTCCATATTGTTATTTTTTTGTTCATCCTGTGTATCTATGAACCAAAAATAAGAATGTTAATATATTAGGCTAGCTCTAAATTGTAATGCGCTGTTGTTGCTGACAGGCTGTTACGAATTTGCGGAACAAAACTTAGTATCATGATTACATCATGTATTTAAGCAAAACTGAATTTTTACAGAAACATCAGTAGCAAAAAACATCATCCAAATCGAAGGAACGAAAAAAAAAACAATTAAAACAGTAGTAGATTTAGTTACAAAGACAAGTTGTAAGTTTTGATTCATAAGACTTTTAATACTTTAACTTTACCATCACCTGTAATTTACTACAATTTGATTTACATAAGTGAACACATCAATATACATATACAGAAAATAGAAGATAATACACATAAATATAATACTCGTACCAGAAACGATATGCAAATATCGAATCAAAGGCTAGAAATTACTAGAAGAAATAATTCTGGAATAACTCTGGCTAACTCGCTCCAAATTTTTTTGAAAAACTTCCTTCTTCTGACAGTGTGACAAATGTCTAGAAATTAAATGACTAAAAATTATATGTAAATGGTATCTTGGTATGAGGTCCGTAAAGGAGTTTACGGACCTCGTAACGAATGTCACTTCATCCAGGAAATTTTCAATGTGTAAATCCAATTTGGCCATACTGTATTCTTAATCGTATTTAAAAAGAAATTCTACCTACTCCAATCTAAGGCTATATCACTCGCCCGTGACCGTTCTGCTTGAACAATCATCGTGTCCCTATAAAAGCTGGTAGTTTTGATTTACTATCATTCCGAGTTTTATCTCAAAAGAAAGATGTACTCTATTCTACCGTTCGCTCTAAGTTTCCAACTAGGGATACTTCCTGTGGAGATGTGGTCGACTATTTTTAGGTAAGTTTTCAAATTTATTATCAATATTTCAAGCTGTAGATGATTATTGTTCATTATTTAATTTTCCTTTATTTTTTAGATTTTTGGACTCCAAGTCACTATTGGCCGTTGCAAGAAGTCATAAGTTATGGTTATCTGTTTGTCGTGGAGATACTGTACTAAGGCAGAGACTACATTCCGCGCTGAAGGAGGAGAAGAACTATTTCCACAACGTGCTTGTCAACCCCAAAATCTCAACAAGTGTTTCAAGGAAGTTTCCGTCGAGGAAATATGGATTTAATGTACAAAAATTTGTATCCAGTTGTGGTGACTATATACCTGTCCATTGTGAGAAAGGACCTCTTTTTAGTAATATTGAAACATGTAGTTTTAATAAACGAACCAGTAAATTTTATAATAAAAAAAGATTTTCACCGTATCGGCTTTGAAAATTTGTTTATAAAAAAAATTTATTACATTATTATTATTATTTATAAAAAAATATATGCTGAATATATTTTCTGTAGAAATCTTAACATTTACTTAACACATTGACTGCTGAATACGAATCTAAAGTATATTAAGACCATAAGCCGTTTTAAATCTAAGTAAATTGTAAAAAAACCCTCGAAAATTGCTAAAAATGGCAAACAATTGTGATTATGTTGATGAGAAAAATTTTGTAGACCCGGATCGAAGAGGATTTTTATGTAATTTGATCTGCTGAATCCGAATCTGAAATATATTTTGCCCATTAATCCCTCAAAATCTCAAAAAATCGCAAAAAACCGATAAAACAGCAAAAAATTGCAGTTAAAAAAATTGAAAAAAATCTATGAAACACAATTAAATACGTTTCTTGTATTTTTTTATGCATAAAATACAAGTTTAGAATCTGAAAATGTGAAAAATTGTAAAATCTATAAAAAATGACGTATAAACAGAATGAAAATTTTTTCATCAACATAATCACAATTTTTTGCCATTTTTAGCAATTTTCGAGGGTTTTTACAATTTACTTAGATTTAAAACGGCTTATGGTCTAAATATACTTTAGATTCGGATTCAGCGGATCGAAATACATAAAAATTAGGCTTGGTTTAGATACACAAAATTTTTTTTATTACCGAAACACCCAATTTTCGTTATTTTTTACGGTTTTTCAATTTACTCGATATTTGAGGGTGTACGGTCCAAACTGACTTCAAATTCGGATTCAGCGGATCGAAATACATGTCGGGAGGTAGGTGGCGTCAAATGTACAAACAACTTTTTTTTTTGTGTGCCGGTTTTTTTTTAGAATCAAACAATTACAGTAAATAAAACAAATTATATACAAACAAAAATCTGCAGAGCTCTAGCGAACCAGTGTGTGATATATCCAATTTCATCTTATTCATTATCATTACAGTAATTTATGTTAAAACACGACGTTTTCGTTGACTTATTACATCACATAACTTTGTGGGTAAAATGTGTGGCATGTCGGGATTGATGACACGTCGAAAAAATAAATTGAAGGTAAGTAAATCCCCATTTAGCCAGAATTAACCACACATTCATGTATCTGATGTGCAGTTCAGTCAATGTGTCGCCCTTGCGTACTCGCAGATTTGTTTGTGGTTCTCTAATAAATTGCACTTTTTCTTTTTGTGTTTAATTCTTCCCATTTAAATTTATTTCGTTTCTTTTAAACCACCACGTCTGTTATTATTATTCAGTGTCACCGTCCACAAATATTTAAATCTATGCAAAATTATTTTCGCACAGAATTTTGACGTAAATAAAGATATATTGCTTTCAAAACTTGTGTACCCAGAACATATAACAAAACTGCATTCAGAAAAATAAGTGAACGAAAAGATAAAAACAAAATACACTGCTCTTCACTACAAGTGGATCACGCAAAATGTAGCTCAAGTTTAATATCTGATTTCTTTTGTAGTATTTAGTATAGCGTATTGGTTATTGTTCCTTTTCTCTCAATTTCTTGTACTTTCGAAAATGTTATTCATTAATTAATGTGGAGAGGTGGTGCATACGGGGTGGAACTTAAGAGAGTATTTTTTTTTATAATTTTCCAACCTCGCTGTGGGGTGAACCAGAAACTGCAGAAATATTAATTAAACCCTATCAGGTAGCCCTCTTATTAGTTAACATGATCCATTTGACAGATTGGATTAATCTATCTTATTTGTGAAGATACAAATTTTAGAACAAGAAAGCTTTGTAGCAGAATCGTTTAACGTCTTGACCAGTAGAAATGTCAGTGTAAACGATTAAATATTGGTAAAATGGTTTTACGTAGATTGACTAACACAGTGTTGCACAGAATCATAGGAATGATACAGGGTGGTATATGTCCCAAAGACTGATTGCTAACCGTTTTAGTATTAGTCAAAGTGTCGTAAGTTGCGCGTGAAATAGATTCTAAAATTGCGGATCTTCTCATTACATCTACAATGAAGTTCGACCTCAGCGTAGGGTTACAACTCCAGCTATGGATAGATTTTTGAGGTCTCAGGTTAGACGAGATCGATTCATCAATTGTCCGAAACTCAGAAACTCGTTTCGAAGAGTCCACAATGTGACTGTATCCTCTAGTACCATATTAAGACGACTTGGTGTAGGTAATCTACAATAAGACGACCTGCCACAAACCTAGGATCACCATCTTAGGTCACACAGAATAGAGTACAAATGAAAAACGATACATGTATATTGTATAGATAATGATAAATACATTTTCTTATATTATAACAAGATTCTTGTGCTAGGTGTAAATAAACTCAAATAAAAAAGTCCATCATCTGAAAGCAAAAGATATCAATGGGTCCAAAAGGAAGAAAAACCTACTATGTTACAGAAATCACAGAGCTTCATACTCTATTTTGATTTGCTTTTTAACATAGGACATATCTTTTTCTAACTGATTGGAAAATTTGCGACAGGACATATCTTCACTCTAATCTGTATGTGTTGTGTACTTTGTTTCTATATCAAGCTCCAACCATGCAGTTAACCCTTAAACTGTTTAAATAACGAAATGAGAATCTAAAAAACAAGTCATAATCCGAGTAATAACCTTATTTGTAAGAGTGTGATAATTTACATGTACATTTACGTTTTCAGTAGTTTTCAAATGTTCCTTATGTTTAAAATGAAGACATTAGGACTACACTCAAATTATTATGTATCATGTATTTTTCTTATTTCCATAATGGACTTATCAATCTTCAAGGTGTACAAAATGACAGAAAAAATGCTTCCAAATCTCATTATATTATTCGGTTAACTTTTACTTTTTCCAAAGAATAATATAATTTCTTAAAAATAATTAAATAAAAACATGCAAGTGATATTCTGGTGTAAAAATGTCAGTCCATTCCGACACATTTCAATATCTATGTCCAATTTGGCCACCTTGTATCCATAATATTCGGAAGAAATTGCTACCTCTTCCAAACTAAGGCCGTATCACTCACCCATAACCGTTCCGCTTAAAGAATCATATTTTACCTATAAAAGCTGGTAGTTTTGATTTACTATCATTCCGAGTTTTATCTCAAACGAAAGATGTTCTCTATTCTACCGTTCGCTCTAAGTTTTCAGTTGGGGATACTTCCTGTGGAGATGTGGTCTACCATTTTTCGGTAAGTTTTTATTTTTAAAACTAACATTTCCAGTTCATTTTTTAATTTTTTTTATTTTCTAGTTTTTTTGGACACCAAGTCATTATTGGCTGCTGCAAGAAGTCATAAGTTATGGTTATCTATTTGTCGTGGAGATCCTGTTCTAAGGCAGAGACTACATTCCGCTCTGAAGGAGGAGAAGAATTATTTCCACAATGTGATTGTCAACCCGAAAATCTCAACAAGAGTCTCAAGGGAGTTTCCTCCAAGGAAATATGGAATTAATGTACAAAAATCTGTATCCAACCGTGGTGACTACATACCTGCCCATTATGAAGAAAGGCTCCTTTTTAGTACTATTGAAAAACATAGTTTCAATAAACGAAACAATAAATTGTATAACAAAAAGACGATTTTCTCCGTATCGTCTTTGAAAATTTGTATATATAAAACATGTTTATTATATACAATTATTATTATTTATACAAAACCACTTTTTTACTTTATTTTTGGTGGAAATCTTGACATATCTAACTTCAACTGCAATGTGTGTTTTTAATGACATTTTCAGTAGTTATTGTTTTTATATGCGGAGCGCTTATTTTTTCGACCCACAATGTCCATATTTTACCAAGAACTGGTCTGCGTTTTAAAATTTTGGTACCACAATGCTCTTAAAATACATTGATTCATCACAATATTAAAAGAAGTAAAGTGTGAAAGCCTGCTCCTTACATTTTGTATAAATATTATATCACGTTGCAAAGTGCATGAGAATTAAAAACCATGCCGTAGGCAGCTCCAGACAGCAAAACTCTCCATTATCAGGACAGCATAAGGAGCAAGAGCTGTTATCCATACGGCCTGCAACAGGTTATCAAGAAATACATATTACATACTGTACACGATCATAAAGAATGTATAAAAAAAGTATTCATTGTAGAATCTATAAGAGATATATTCAACATCTTAAAATGTGCTTAAGTGTAGTGATAAAACACCATTATTTTAGAAATTAACAGTAAGTTTTAAAAGAACTTCTTTAACAATACTTATAGAAGTAACATGCTAACTGGGTAGCGGATACCTTAATTGCCATTGGCTCGTATTTCTTTTTGCGTTTCTTCTATGACAACTTTTAATCAAGCAATTGAAGTCAGGTTTTTAATAGTTTGGGAGATTTTTTTCTAGGCTACAATGCATTTTCTTCCCGCACCCTATATTGTTCTCGAATTAGTTTCAAAATTGTCTAGAACTGTATTCAGAGTTTATACTACACTCATATGTGTATGTTCCACCCTTAACTGCACCCCCTTCTAACGGCGACTTCAATAACTAACAAGAGATATGTGAGTTACATACATTAAGGGGGTAATAAATATGTCCAATACGTCTGTCTTACAGGGCCGTTGTTCCCATGAAATGAGGCAATTTGTATGTGCGCGCTCGGTCAGGTGGTACGGATCTGATTGATGGTCGCCAAGCACACATTCAACGTAGTATGTAATGTGTGTGTCTGTCTGTGTATATGCATACATATATTGCAGAAGTTCTCACATTTCAATCATTCATTCTAATCGATGGTATATAGCCACACCTATGCTGTTGTCTATACTAGATACATATATAACTGCATATGGAAGTGTACGAAAATGCATACCTATACAGTATGTAACAAAACTATGAAATAAATCTGTTTTCTCTGTTGATACAAGGTTACTAAAAAACTCTCGAACACTTCAATTTTTTAATATCAATTGGGCATCTTTTGGTACAGAAAATTTAAAAATGACGTCATTGCAGTTTGCGTAATTTTTTTTTAATGGAACTGTGTATTTTTTTCGTTTTAAGGACTACATTTCTCTAATCAAATGCTAGTAAAATATTGGTTATTTACATACAGAAAATAAAAATGTAGAGAACGATAATAGTTATGCACACCCATAACGAATTAAAACTACAAACGGATGTTGTTTGGAAGTGTATAACATCAACATTATAGAGTATGTTTATACCTTAATGAAATATTTTCAAATCGCTGGATTGAAAAACGAGGACCTACTGTATAGCCAACAAGCTTCCAAGACTTTACTTTTTATTTCTTTTTGGGAGGATATCTTAAAAGTCACGTTTATGTAAATCGTCCTTGTAACTTACGTGACCTTCAAGGATTCAACAGGAGATACGATCAGTTACGTCAGAGTTTAGTTAAAGATTAGTTAAGTAATAACATATTAAAGTTTCTTTTTCTAGTTTAAACTTTGTTAAACTTTACAAAAATTACAGGGTAGGTAGCATTGTATAGAGTTGAGAATAGTAGTGCAGAGTAGTGTACAATAAAATAGTTAGGCAGAGCAGAGTGGAGTAGAATATAAGAGAATATAAAGGTAGAGAATACACTCCGACAATTCAATATCGAGGCACATTTCTCAAGGATGGTACTAACCATAGTCAGTTAAATCCTTGTTAACTGCGTATTACCTAGCTAACTAGATTTAACTGCTGATGACTAATCGCTAATCAGTAATCAGGTTAGGCAGCGAAAATGTTTATCATTTTTCAGGACCGGCAGTTATATAAAAAAGAATCTCATTTTTAAGGAGCCTTTATGTAATTGAATTAATTGATATATCATTGATGTGTTTGCGTTTGGTTATACATATAACTGTAGTGTATGCAACCAATATTGAGGCAGGAAGTCGGGATACATGTATATAATATTATATGTAACTTTGCTCTTGTTCCTCATTATTTCAATAATCGATTATTATTAATCGAGATATTTTAATAATCGTCTAATTTTAGACCAAGTTATTTATTATTTTCGTATCATGTTAGATGCATTTATTTATAATAAACTGATAGTATTTTGTACTAATTTTTTATTTTATGTTTTATTTACTTTACAAATAGGTAGCAATAACTACTTATTTAAAACTTAAACAACTACTTTTAAATTATTTCACATTATGTATCTATTTATAAAAAAAGCGCTACAACGTTTCGCAATTATTATATCTGATTTGCTAAGTCAAATCAGTGGGTTTGCTGTACTCTGTTGTAGCAACTAATTGATTATCTGTCCTGTACTTTATCGTGTTCATCGATCGAAGGTTCCAACTTCAAAACCAAAAGAATAATCGAATCGGACGCCGCCGTATTCATCGTGCAATATTTGTGTAAAACATCATATCATATCTCGATTATTTCCATCGTTACTACCTGCCCACGTGAACTATTTAAAATGTAGAACATTCATTATTATCTAACCTAAACTTTTATACTAGCACATTGGGATAAGAATGACAGTATAAAACTAGGTATTTATTACTGTTATCATATTAGGTTTTAAACGGCTTATGTAATACTTAAAATTATTTTAGGTAATTATTTAGAATACGATGCTTAAATTTTCCTGAACATTTTTCTACCCCCCCCCAAATAAGGTACGCTGAACACGAATATTAAGTTTTTTTTCGCTGGAGACAAGCCGTTATGGAGAAAAAAAATTTTTTTTGCACTTGCACAAATCTGTCACTTTTTTACACTGGATATATCTTACGATTTGTATTATTTCCCTCACCCCAATAACACTCTGAACGGTTTGGAGTATAGTATACGTCATTTTTTATAATAAGAACAATTTCTTTCCTCATAAAAAGCTTTGTATTTGGGATAACGCCATTACATCATGAAAATGCAACTAAAATGTATGTGAAATTAGCGACGCGTTTCAGATCAGATAGTGTCTAAAGTGCTTAGCAAACAATTTCCCCACTATATTTAACAGTTTTGTAATGACAGGCGATTGGGCGGCAAGGTAAAATTTGTTTCATTAGCTTGTATTTATTTATTTATTGCAATTTTTATTTATTTCCTGAATTCTTATTTTCGGTGATTTTCAGAACACGCCCCTGTGAGATACCACAAAACCAATTATATCGACACACATCATCAAATGTTCATTGCACATTGTCATATCTTGTGCAAACATTCCTACTACCCTTAAAGACTGCATTCTTCAATAACATTAAGAATTATTCCTTGCCCTAAAAATTTTGAGTGGAAAAGGGTGTTTTAAATAGGGTGCTTTTTACATACGACTATGGTTACAATAAAAGGGGTTAGTTTAGCGAATAATTTTAATATGACGAAAGGATGGTTTCATTATAAGGGGTTATTGTAACCATAATCCAATGTAAAAGGCACCCTATTTAAAACTTACCCTTTTCCACCCAAAATTGTTTGTACAAGATATGACAATATGCAATGAGCATCTGATGATGTGTAGACTTGTGCAATAATACAACCTAACCTAACATAATACCTGTTCCTCTCCTTTCCTGGCAAAGATAATTGCTCATACCTTCTCGTTGGTCCTTGCTGAACAATAACATATTTAAAGATATAATCCATTTCTTTAATTATGTTATTGACTAAATGAGCAACTTACCCTAAAAATGATCTGATCTGGTTCTAAACTGAACGCTAATTGTAAAATGTTATATCTTTAGACACAACCGAATACCTAACAGAATCACACCTAACTTCTATGTGGCTATGGTATGATGAGTCACGATACGTCATTTTTCATGCATTTTCGTATTTAAAAGATGATTTTTCATGTGTAAAACATTATACTTCTGTACAAGATAAAAGTAACATCGTCTTTTAAGCATTAAAATAGTAAAATTAGTAACAGGAAGTGTTAAATATATCACAATAATAAGTGACAGTAAAAACGCAATTTTTTTTTCTCATGAACGGCTTGTCTCCGGCGAAAAAAAAACTTCATATTCGTGTTCAGCGCACCTTATTTTGGGGGGATAGAAAAATTTTCAGGAAAATTTAAGCATCTTATCGTATTCTAAATAATTACCTTATTTTATTTTTTTTCCAGAAATGGATGTAGTAATTTTTGTATCATTCATCTGCAAACTCGCAGGGTTCTAAACTTTTTCTCTTAGTGTACTTTAGAAGATTATTTAAAAATTTGTACATGAAGCACCATCTCTTCCGCATTTCTTCAACTAGTAGCTTTAACTAATGACCCGCAGATGTCGTCGGTATCTTCATAGTAATTTTGACATCGATGACAGTGACAGCTGTCAGCACAATATTTTTATGAGAAATAGTAGTTATTTTTTTATCTCAACTGTGTAGTGCTTATCTCTAATAATATAGACAACGAGTAAGAAACTAGTGAAAACTATTTTTCTAGAAATGAGTTTAAAATGTTTCGCTAAATTCACCCACCAAAACTGTAGTTGATATAACATGTTTTACATTTTGTAATTTTGTGTTTAAATAAAAATGTTCGTTAAACCTCAAGAAGTTCTGATAGCCAATGCATTTTGGTAATAATTCGTCATTTGAAGAGTTTGGTAGATATATTTTTTTTACTGTTCTTATACACTTTTAGGGAAACTGAAGAAACTTCTATTTATTTTGTTTTGCAACATCGAAAAGGCCATGGAAATGTCAAAGGTTTGTCCTCACTTCTTGTGGGCACAATGGATAGCATTTTTGATACAAAGCCTGCACCTTATAGGATATTACACCAAACTCCTTCATCTGAAGTTTATTATTGTAAGTTCATGACATACTACGCCTAGGTAATCAGTTCGCTATTAAAACAATGTTTAATTTAATTCCATTTTTAATGGTGGTTGTTAGACTAAAACATGTTTTCTTTCTTTATCTGTTATTATTATCTCATTATAGTGATAGCTTGTTCGATGACAAGGCAAGACATATTGAAAGATTGGGAATGGCTGTTTAGCAATGTGTGTGAAACTTTGCATTCCTTTGATAGTGAAGAAGATATAACAGAGTTTGTGACATGTAAAATTGAATCTGTGATTGCCACTAGGCAGGAAGTTGAAGTGGAGGGTAAGTAGGCATGTATTTTCCAGATCTTTATTTAGTGTAATATTTGACGAGGTATTTGTAATATTTTTTATATTATAAAATCCTGTCATTGAACAGACGAAGGTATCAATCATATATTTAATGCTTCATATTGTTAAAAATTCGTTCACGTGAAAAGCACCTTTTGTGGTGTGTATTTCCGTTTGTACATTTATGTTTTAAAAAAATCTCGCTTTAAATAAATAAGTTAGGAAATCAAATTGTATACAGATTTTAAGTTCGATTTTTTTAAATTTCAAGTATTGATTAGGAATTATGAATCATTTTATGTGTATGTGATACATAATATATTTTTGAAATAGATTAACATTTAAAGAAATATTAGCTATTAAGGTTAGACTGCATATAAACAATTAATTAATTATTGTTTGTCGGTCTTTTTTAAATCATATTTGGCTATCAGATGTTATAATCTCGGTTATAATGCTATAAAACACATTATGTACAAGTCTGTATTATTATTTGTTATGTAAATATGCAGATTAGAGAAAGTAAATATAAAAAGTTGACAACAATAATTTAATAAAAACTTTTTTACCCATCCTTCCTAACTTAATTATTGTGGAATTCGAGCCCACCCCTTGACCTTGAAAATCAAAATGAGGAATGTTTTAGTTCTACTAAAATTACTGAATTACTTAACATTAAGTACAAAAGCAATTTTGTTATTTGATTGACAACCTTCTTGTAAAGTCCAAATTACTAGATATGATAAATCTAAGTACTGTAAATTAGTTTTAAGGATTGCGATAAGAAAAAAAATTACAATTTTTTTTTTAGATGAAGATACAAAGTCGTTCAAAATAACCTCTGAAAAATTCCTTCGCTTGTTTGGTCTGCCTAAAGACGAAAAACTTGTTAATTATTATTCTTGTAGGTAAGTGAAAATTGGAGTATATTTTTATTTCACTTTTGTAAATTATAGAAGAGCTAATGTTCCACTGATATTATTGATTGATTATGCTTAGAGATGATAAGAGACAGATAAATTGAGACATTTATACTGTGTGTATTTGCATAGCACAGTGACTTTAGTGTTGTAAGAAAGATTAAAGTTGGGTTTATAAAATTTCTAAAATTTTACGTATAGATAATCCAAGGATTTGCATAAAAACTTGTTTGAATATTTAAGTACTAACCATTAATTTTTTTTTATAATGAAACCATAATTGATTATTCTTATTGCTAGTTTTAGTAAACCTTTTCGAATGTGTTTACATCACTTTTCAGAGTTATTTTTATAATGCTAATAGCTAATCCTTAATGTATTATAAATCACCATAAAAATAGCCAGGTTATATACTTTTTTTCTTTTATTTATTTATTTTTATTTATTCAATAAAAGAATACTGCATGTTTGTTGTATACAGGTTGGTGTCCCAAGTAACAACTCTAAGATACTTTTGATTTATTTAGGTTTTAAAAGTGCTTTAACATGTTCAATAAAATGATAGTGGTTTTAAAATTACCTTAAGATAAACTAAAAGTTCTTAAAGACCACTGATTCTTATGCAAAGGATTTAATGCACTCTTTAAATTAAAATAAAAAACTGTTTGCTCCTAATGCCCTATTGATCTTATACTAGTTTTATAATACTCTTGACATTGGCTATTTTAAAACTAATTTGCCTTTTTAAAGAATTAAATGGCAAGTTGGTTTTAAAACAATCCATTTTGGAACAAATGGTTTTAATGTAGTTTTATGGAGTATCCTTGATGTAGTCATTAAAACCCATTAAGAAAACTATTTTATCTTAAGCCTATATGCTCAATGAAATTCCACATTAAATCCTAAAACATAGTTTTTACCTTTTAAAGAGTAAATTAAGAATATTTCAAAGTTCAAAGGTTTTAATTTAGTCAATTTGATTAAAAGAAATGCCTGTTGGATTTTTGATGACTTTATTAAAACTAATTTTACCCCCTCCATAATCGGAGAAAACACCCCATCTGCTCAATAAACTGATAGCTGATTTAGTGAACCAGTGCAGTCCGTGTACCTACTTTATGCATGAATGAAAACTAAAAGACATATTTAAAATGGAAAATATTAGTGACAAGTATTTTAAATTAAAACGAAGTCACTAAATCCAGCAATCACAAAACCGGCACAATTTTAAGGTTAGGATTTCATACGCGCGCCAGATCCCTTTAAATCAATAAGGCCACGAGTTTGAACATATTAAAGCAACTCAGTTTTAAAAGGAAGAGTAAATAAATGTCTGGGAGAGTAATTGTACTTAAAGTGGTAAATAAAACGCTATTTTAAGTCTTGTAAGATTTAAAATGTTCTATTAACTTGCAATCAGTTTTTATCTAGACCACGCTATTTTTTATATAAGATACAGACCCGCCATGATGAATATTTTCAATAGCCAAAGAAAAAAATATTGAAATATATGCGCTTTACATCCTCTTAAATAACTGAAGGACGGTGTGTCCAAACATGCAATTTAATAAAAAAAAAATGCATTTGGATGTTTAGATGCAAAATAAAAATTGACGATATTTTTAAAAAACTTTTTAGATAATAAAAAAAAACATTATATTGGTGACGCCGAGTTATGTAGAAGTATTTTATTATATTTTGTCAGAAAAGTGCCATCCGTTGGTAATTTTTACCAGAATAGTTTGCATTTGAATATTATTTTTGATCAGCTTTATATGCGTTACGTTTAAAATATTACCACTCTGCCCCATTAGAGACTTGCCGTTGTTTTAACTATTTCACGCATAAAGTTGTCCGACTTTAAAACAAAATAAAACCCTTTTAGGATTAATTATAATGATTCTCAAGGCAATTTAGTCTGCTGCAATTTTATTTTAAATGCAAAATGTTTTAATATTTAAGGTTGCCTTGAAGAACTGTTTAAGAATATGAAATTAAAACTAAATGGTTTTTAATATAGTTTTAAAATTAGTCTTCAAGACCCTTTTAGGATGGGCCCTTTTTGGCTAGAAGCTGCTTTATGGTGATCCTAAGCTTGTCTTGAAGATCATTTGGTTTTATTCGAAGTTTTATTGTATAATTTTAAAGCGACCTTGGAGATCTTAATAAGAGCATTAGTGTTACCTGGGGTACCTATATTGGGTACACAGCTATGCGATAGAGCATACTGTCGCCCTATGCATGACTCCTTTCTTAACATTGCCCATGGAGACCCCGGACGTACAACAACTAACTGGTATAATATAAAAATTATATACTTAATTAATTTTGAAAAATTAAGTAAATGAAAAAGCATTCTTAAAATTATTAAACTGTTCAAAACTCTTTGTCTATTATGTTTAAGGAAAAGATATTTTTTTTGTTTTTTTTTTTACGTTAACAAAAAATGTGTGTATTTAGTCAACTTAAATCATTCTTATTTATGCACTTTTTCTCTACCCGTGTTAGCCGACTAACACTTTAGAAGAAAATGCAGTTAACTTCATTTTCGAGATAATAAAAAAAATATATCTTTTTATAAATGTCTCAGAAACCCTTAATATCTGAAGTTTTGTTGAGAGATGTTATTTACTGAACGATAATTGTTAGATGTTAAACAGAGCTTAATACTAAAAGGCATTCGCGTAGACTTGAGGGTAAAAAAATCGTAGCGAATTGATAAATGTTAGAATGTTTTCTTGTTAATTAATTACTCGTAAACTATTCATTTTATCACAAAAATAAAAGAACAACAATTTTTTTTCTTTTAACATGTTTTCATGTGGTAGAGTCAAATGTAATATCTGTAAAAAAATAAAAAGACCTCAAATCTATGCCAGCGCTTTTTAACATTAATTTCTACTTAATGTCTAACAATGACTGGTCTTACGGTGCGTGTCCATGTGAGAGGAGTAACTTGCGACAGTTACTCTCAATTACTTATCCATTTGAGAGTAGTTTTGAGAAATTTTATTCTCAACTGGCTACAAGGATGTAACAGAGAGGGTACTATCAGACAGCCAATCTCGGGACCATGCCCATTATACTATAATACTTGGCAAGCCTAGAGATCTCGAGTGCTCCGAAAAAGATAATTATTGTATATGGAAGTTATGAGAAGATGGACGTTTGGAACCTTGCGACAGCTATTGTTGCCTACAATATTTTATTAAAAAAAAGAAAAGAAGACTGGTTTCTCTAGTTTTCAAATTATGTAATTTCTGTTGTACCTCTTCAGATGTACAACTAAATGTCGCCACAATCTCTTGTAATATTTTCTGTTTTTTTTTCCTTATAGCTCACTGGCACTACAGTTACTATCAGAGATGTGTCCACTTAAGAGAAATGCTAGCTAGAAGTGTTCTCCAGAGTATTTCTCTCAAGTGGACATGCACCTTTAGATACATCTTTTAATAACATTTCAGATATCTATCTATAAGGCTTTTGAGATATCTTAAGAAAATGTGTACTATTTTATTATCTTGAAAATTAATCCGTTGTGGATACATAATTTAGCACATTTTCTACCAAACAGCTTCAGAAATATGCTTCTTGAGTTTGCTCGTTACATCATGCAACACCCTGTATATACATAAATTACTATAGACAGGGCACACAGAATTATCTTAAATTTATTTTTGTTTCCTTCAGTTGTATTTGGAAATGATAAAAACTAAATAAGTAATTAAGCACAATAGTATATTTACATAGACAATTATAAACTTAATGGTGGTACATAAAAGTATTTTTTAAATAAGGAAACATACAGTTTGAAATAGGAAACAGTTCCAAATGCATTATTTGTTATTTGTGATGTATAAAACTCATAAATATAAAAAATGTAAATAGTAGATTAGAGATATGTTACCTATATATAAATACTAATAAAATAATATTCAGACATGAAATGCTTTTTGCATCATAATTCATCATATACTTAAGTACTTTGGACTACACTTGAACTGATTTGATTAAATTGTTTTTACAGATAGTTGTAAAAAGACATATATCTTTTACATATGACTCACACAACAAATTTATGAGAATAGCATTAATGAAAGGCAGCTAATATTATTTCTCTTTGTGTTAATAATAATTAATAATTATAATATTCTCGATTGCAGTACAAACATAAATTTTATCTAACTTTGTTTAGGTTATCATAATGTGTTATTTCATTTATTAAATATATCAATTTAGTTTCGTTTAATATTAAATAGTGGTATTGCTATTTCCATAAGAAATTTTTACATGTTTTATGGTAATACACGCTATTTACTTATTTTGTTATATAAATACAGAGCAGTCTTTTTATTATCATTCTGTGTTAAAATTTGATGATTTAATTATTATTTATATGTATTTATTTATTTATTGTTTTATGTTGATAAGATTAAGTATTGTAACATAACAGTTACGTTTTATTTGTGTATATGTGTTAAATTTATGTAAGTATCCAACTTGATTTTGATAAATGTTACGATCTACCCTTTCCGAATTATCCTAAATTTTTTTTATGTGAAGCTGTAGAAGTTAGCAAACAATACATCCACATTATAGCAAGTGTGTATAGAATGAAGCAAGTTTTAATTTATTTTGTTTCCATCATGGAAACTAACTACACATAAAAGCACTGTATGACATAATCTGCATTTGGGGGATCAGTACCACAAAAATATGTAATCATGATATTTTTTTTAAATCTTAAATCTCATCTATTTAATCCTACTACATAAATTCTTTATCATGACAGTTTTATAACTATTATTATCAGGGACTCAATTGAATTTTTATATATTTACCTGCACCAGATAATTTATAATTGTTTCCTATTAACATACGTTTGGTTTTATTGAAATGGACTTAAGCTGTTTTCATAAAACAGTTGTTTGTCCACAGTTAACAATGTACAAATTATTAGTTAAATATTCCTCATTGCATGTAATATTTTTTCATGTACAAACAATAAATTTGACAGTTAATACATATTTAACTGAAAGTATTTTTTACATACAGTGTGAAGACAAGAGGACCCAGAATGGTTCCATGAGGGACATCTTGTTTTGTATATAGTTTCACTGAAATTGACACCTAACAAAACACTCCAAGCCTCTACAGTTTTCTTGTACAGTTTCTTTTTCCTTTTCAGTTATTGGAAAGGAAAACTACCCAGACAAGGATGGATGTACCTTTCCATAAATTACTGCTGTTTTCATGCTTTTATCCTTGGCCTGGACACAAAAGTGTGCATAAGGTGGTCAGAAGTAACAGAATTAAGCAAAAAGAACAGTTTAGTTTTTCCCGATTCTATTCAGATTTCCACCAGGGAAAAAGATTACAACTTTAGTATGTTCCTGAGCAAAAATGAAACATTTACTCTTATGGAACAGCTTGTGGATTTAGCGGTGAAAAGGTAAAAAAAGAAATTGTTAAAAGATATATTGTTGAAGATAAATTTGTTGAAATTCTTATGATTTTTATTTTAGGCTTATAGATGATAAACGTAGCTATAGTGAAGATAAGGAGCTATTATACAAACTAAGGTAAATTATTTAACAATATGTAGATATCTGATTAATTTTAGTGAGCACTTTTTCCTTAGCAAAAATGTCCCGAAAAAAAGCTTCATTTTTGAAGAGAGATTTAGATGCCAGAGCTCAATCTGAAGCATATAGGTTGATGTTCAGATTACCCTCAACTGAAAAACTAGATGGATCCATTGATTGTACGTTACTAACGCCTTATAACAAGAAACATGTAACAGGAAGATTGTTTCTGTCACAAAACTACATTTGTTTTGAAAGCAGGGTAAGCACATGCCCGAATTTACTTGCTTTTATTTACAGCGTTCTAATATTATATTTAAGGTAAGAGCACAAGTTAGTCTTGTCATTCCTTTGAGAGATGTGATATTGACAGAAAAAATTGAAAATAACGCATCAAATCAGACCTTAGACAAGGCGATAATCGTCACAACAGGGAATATTTTGAATAAAACAAATTTTATATTCGCTCAAATCTTGGACAGGGATTTTCTGGTGGAGAAAATATCGGAATTGTTGTCAAAAACACAAGAGTCTAAACTGTGAGTGGTACCTTCTATTTTTATATTTTTTTCATTACCATTTATACATTTTATCAATAATATGACTAATTTTAACAAGATTATAGTCTTATGCTTACAGGCACATGGCAAAATTTAGTTACCTAGGTAATAATAACCTGTCAGATCAAGAAATTATCCTATAGGATGCTGTAATTTTTATTTAGTTGCCATGGTTAAGCGATACCTACATTGTCAATCCATTGTCGAAATGGACAGAATGCATCTGATTTCTATATAATAAACTTGCAGCAACGTTCAACTACATAACCTCACTGGCAATAACTGTGACAGTCATTAACCCATTATATCCCAAGCATCGAAAAAATTCAAAAAACGAACATTTTTGTTTGTAAATATTTATTTTGTTACTCTTAAGAATACATTCCTTGTGTCAAAAAGAATTATAAAAATTAACGTATATAAAAAAAATACTGATGCGTAAATGAACCACTGGGAGGATACATGAAATATTATTTTGAGGCACATAAGATATAACTAATAATTTTAACGAAAATATACCATAGAAAGTTTCAATCTAACATAAAATAACTAAGCGTAAATTATTTTCTACATAGAATTTTACTTAATAAAAAAAACATTATAATATTTCATGGTGCGTGAACGCACCACTGGTAACACCGGGTTTCATTTTTGCTGATGCTGTACAAAGCATGAAGTATGTAAATGTACATTACATTTATTACAAATGTAAATTGTGTGGCTATGGCAAATTCTACACCTCCTTCGTGCTTTATTGGCATGAGAAATCATGAGGTGACCTGTATTATCATAACGCAGTTCATCTATAGCAGGAGCAAGATTCCTTTCAATTATTATTTTATCAGTTTTTAAAAGTCGCAAGGTTACGTAAGATTTAAAATATACTTGGGAAATTTTTTTTCATTGACATTATAAATTTTCCATGCGTTGACGACTAAGCTATCCAATGAATTACAAAATAAAGGCCACCACCATTTTTTCCCAAATATTTGGCATCTATAATTAGCAATTCCGTTGTCGTGTAAATCTACCCCACCCATATATTTATTGTATTGGGCAATTACATAAGGTTGGGGTATCTGTACATCTCTTCGTTCTTTTCTATTATAGCGTTTAACATTTTGAACAGGAGCTACACTATAAACATTAATTGCCACCGTTACAACCGAATTATCGTGCCAAGTTTGAATGACGAAAAGAAGTTGTCGAAAAAAATTTGGTGATTCACTGGCTTATCCACAACAGAAAGTAGACTCATGACAACATCACCGTTAAGACCAAGGCTAGAATGAGTTGTATCTATAAAATATAAAAATACGTAGATACGAGTAATACGAAATTCATCATTATTCTCCAAATCCGTAACGATCTCCTCCAGAGCCGCTTCTAATTCCCTTTGAGTCAAATACCTCGAAAACGGCATATTTTACTGATTTCAATTAAATATCACGTGTACTGCACAAAAAACAAACAAATACTAAACAACACACTAATCGGCGACTGTTTACACTACATAGGCTGACTTGTCGAAAATGGCAATAGCTTGGTTTTATTTCATAGATAAAACCAGTGGTCCGTTCACGCACCAGTAATTATTTAATAAAAATAAATCATAATCTATATTATATTTTAAATGTATTTTTTCTACCATGTAATCTACATATTATAGACATACCAAAAATGACAATACTTTCCAAAAATAAAATATTTTACTATTTTAGATTCACCTCAACCTTTGACACAAAATTATGCAGCGTTTTTCTTGATTTTTGAGGTGTCATAAAATTTTTGTTTTAAAATAAAAATCAACAGTTCGTACGGTACTAAATTCTCTAATACTGATAATAATAAAATTTATAAATGGATATGCAAAAATATTTACTGAATTTAACAAAAAAAATCATAAAATATGTGATGCGTTAACGCACCATTGGGACAAAATGGATTAATAAATAAATCTGTATTTCCGTGATAAAATGAATGTATACCTTAAATTACAAAAAATGATTTTGAGATTTGAGAGGTAAATAATTAATATTTGAGTAAGGAACATTAAAGATATGTATATCTTCAGATGAATAAAACCTTGTATTTATTATTATCATCTGCGTGGACATTTTTTTTATCATTACAGTTTGGACACGATAAGCGATAAAAGCAACAGTAGTAGCAGTTCTGGTGACCCTCCAGTCTCGTTTATAGATAATAATTGGAAATGTCAACAAGCATTAATGAAAATCTTCCCGCTGAGCCCCATTCCAGATGTATATAAAAAGCAACAACACAGGGCGAGAGAATGGGAAGAACATTTCAACATATACGGTAGAGGAGTGTCGATGTACAGAACTACTGAAGTTGCAACGCTTGTTCTACAGGGTGTCCCCGATCATCTCAGGATGGACATCTGGATGTCATTCTCTGGTAAATAAATGTAGAGTTGTTTATCTCAAATATGTACTTTTGACAACTGGAAGTTGCTCATATTAAAATTAAATATCGTGAAACTCATGTTTTAGGTGCAGCAAATGAAAAAGCGTCCCACTCAGGCTACTATCGCACTCTGGTTGGAAAAGCTCTTCGTCAACAAACAACAGCGAATGACGAGATCGAGCGTGATCTTCACCGTTCATTGCCAGAACATCCCGCGTTTCAAAACCCAATAGGCATAGATGCACTCCGTAGAGTACTCTGCGCCTATGCCTTACACAATCCTAGCATTGGTTACTGTCAAGCTATGAATATTGTTGGTAAGTAGTCATTGTCAATTCTTTCCCAACTCCATACTTTTATATAGCATATTATTTTCTAAAATAACATATTATAAATCATTGCTTTAATCAATCAGTTTAATGAAGTAATTAATTGATAACAATATTTATTTGCCTTGTAATATTTGTTGTGGTGATACAGGAATGGTTTTGTCCCTAATTTATTTGTTTTGATATGATGTATTTATGGTTTTGATTTATTGGGGGCGAGTGGGGCAACAATAACGTAACATATTTTTTTCTCTATGTATAAGATATTATAATATATGCTATTATTAATAATAATTTTTACCATTATTATATTTATCTTCAATACAGTTCTTAAAATAACACATTAAAATAAAAATTATGTTACGAATGGTTAATTATATTTCCCAGCATCCGTCCTTCTGATTTACTGTAATGAAGAGGAGGCATTTTGGTTACTGGCTACACTTTGTGAAAATCTCTTGCCTGATTATTACAACACTAGAGTTGTTGGTGCTGTAGTTGATCAGGGCATACTAGATGAATTAACCCTAGAACATTTGCCAAGTTTACATGATAAACTTAACCAACTCGGTAAGTAGACATTCTATTATCTAAGAATTGGATGACAGTATTTTTTTTATCAGGTATGATAAACATGATCTCCCTCTCATGGTTCCTTACCATATTCCTTTGCGTTATGCCATATGAGAGTGCAGTTAACGTCATGGACTGCTTCTTTTATGATGGAGCGAAAGTCATTTTCCAAGTTGCTTTGATGTTACTAGAGTGGAATCAGGAGAAACTGCTTCAGTGCAGGGATGAAGGTAACTTTTAGAAATATATATTTGTATTAAATTAATTAAATGACTTACAATATAGCAGATGTTTAAAAGTGGTATAGACTGCACTCAAGCTTTATTACAGGAAAAAAGCTGTGTAGTAGTAATGCCTGTTTTGAAATTCTTAAATAATACTTTTACACATTTTTTTTGCCTCTACTGTTAAGGAGAAGCTATGCAACTTTTGGCAGATTACCTGATGGGAGTTTTCAACGATGAAGGGCGAGGAGCTATTAGAAACAAAAGTTATGACGATCAAACAAGGGTAAATTAGTATTTTCAGCAAAGCTCAAGGAATAAAGCAACTTTTTTTATTTTTAGAGCATTTCCATTCAGGTGCTCATCTACGAAGCATATAGAAGATACGGATTCTTAACAACTGGTCAGATAGAAAGGCTGCGACTGAAGCATCGTTTAAAGGTTGTCCAGGAGCTGGAAGACACTTGTGAGAGGAACGTTTTAAGATGTGTCGCAAGTGATGGTTTTTTTATAGCCTCAGAGTTGCAGGTTTGGCAATAAATTGTTTATATTTTTAATTGGGGAAATTTAATTTTTGGAAATTGTCTAAAAATATTCCTCAATAATTTCTTAATTTTTTTTTAAATTAAAGTTGCAAATGACATTCCAAAGTCCTTGGTATACACATTTGATAACTGATGCAGCCTATGCTAATAACACTTCTTGTATTAAGCAACGTTGATCAGTTTTTCAAAATTGATACACAGTAAGCTTCAGAACTGTTTCGGAGAGTTTTTAGAATAACAGTGGTAAATACATCCCACATTTTGCAGGACCTTTTGAGTTTGGTGAGAGAAGAAATAATTAGACAGAAAAAAATGCATACCAGATAAACACGACCCATCATTGCAGCCTTATGAAGCCTACAAGGTGGATTTTGATTATTTCAAAATTTTATTTGCAGCTCTGTCTCCATGGGGAAAAGGAGAAACTGCCGAGTCTCTAGCTGCCAGAATATTTACCGTAAGTTTTTGTCTGTTAAAATAAATAATTCTACCTTGACAAGTAGCGGTTTTATCTTAAAATTTCGTCTTAATTCGCAATTTATATTATAATTATATTCAGTTTTATGCTGAAATTCTTTGAACGTTAAAAAATTGCAAAACTCCTCCATTTTCAGTTAATGGATCAAAATAGAGATGGCTTCCTAAATTTCCGTGAACTAGTCACAGCAATTGGTCTAACTTGTTCAGCTGATCCGGCACAAAGACTAAAGTTGCTCTACACCATCCACCTTCCACCCATCCTCATCATGTCTGATATAGAATCCCCAGCAAAGAGTGAATGTGGTACAGAAATAGCATCTGAAGCTACCGATTTTTTCCAGACAGTCGAACAAAGCATAAATTTAGATTCCTTGAGTCTAACTGTGGAAGCTTCATCCCCCACCACGACATCTTACCAGTGGCAGTGAGTATACTTTAATTAATTAATAAGTTATGTGTAGTTAACATATATCGCTGTCAAATACAAATGAATAGTGTGTAATTTTTATGTAGGAAAATTTAAACTTTGTTAAAGTAAATATGGCCAGTGGGAAGAACTTTGAATTATTCCGCTTTCGAAAATAAAATATAAAAATTAATATACAGGGAATATGTTTCACATAACATTCAGGACTTTACACCTCCTCCTTTTATGTGGCAAAGGTTGTTTAGTCTGGACTAGTCAGAAAAGTTGGACCTAACCTCAAAAATGGAAATATTAGATTTAACAAGTTGAATAAATTTAAAAGTGAAATGAAAGTTGTGACAAACTTACCATTTTAATTCCTAATGTCTTTATTTCCTTCCTGGCAAAAATATTTCCACACTGCCGATTTTCTTATCATGATTTTGACTGTTAGTTTTATTACACAGTTTCAACAAATAGTCAAAAAAATATGTTGCCACTCTTAATGCTTATAGTATTAAGTTTGAAATGTAAACAAGTGTTGCCAGATTGTCATCAGTGGTTAACCTCTTTCAGGATTTTAATTTTAATATTAATATTAATGGCTTTTATTACAAAATAACATCTTTAACTTATTAGTTACAATTATTATTACCTGCTGTTATAATTCTTTTAATTTTATCATTAAGAAAGGTATATATTTCCTTGAATTGCTAAAAGCTGCACATTTTGGCTGCTCTGCACAAACTTTGCAACTACTATTTACGGATTTACTGCGCATGCGCTACTTTTTCACGTTGAGAAGTGCCTCACACTAGTTAATTTTTTCCAGAGCATTTTTGAAATTTCTTAAACGCGCGTCGAGTGCAGTAAATAGTGTTTTGGTGTTTCGTGGAAAACTGCGTCAATGCTGTTAAGTAATAATGAAAAGAAACATGTAACACAATGTGTAATTACTTTATGAAACATATCAGTTGGTTACATTTGTTTTGTTACATGTGGCCATCCATATCCCAGTCTGCTACAGGAGGACACTTTATCGGCTTAGCAGGACAGGGTTTTTTCTAAAAAGAAACGTAGTACATAAATATCGATTTTGGGCATTTTCAGATTAGGGTTTTCCAAAAATACTATGTTCATAAACCTTTACCGCAGAAAAAACTATTAATACTTCTGAGATCGTAATATAAATACCAAGTATTCGATTCTTGAAAATACTATCGTTAATTTTAAGTAATAAATTGACAGTACTACAAACTTAGAATAGAAGCAAAAAAAATCCCAAAAATTACTGTATGTTACATTTACAGCCATTTTGCTGAAAATGACAGAATATCATTTCACATAATTAGGGTTAACGCGCTTGAATTCACCACGAGAGGTGCTAGTGTAGGGAAAGGTCAATGTCACTGAACGTTAATATTTACTATGACCTTTTAATGCTAGTTTTTAGTAATTTTTATAAAAATCAGCTGAAAAACATTTAACACAATGATGGCATAAGGGGAAAGTAGTAATTTACTTGCTCAGTAGGAAAATTATTGTACTTATCAGATGTGTCTTATGTCATTAAAGTTAGGTTATATCAAGAATGAGTATGATGAAAACAACGAATGTACATGATTATTACTCACGATTTTCTGTAGTAGACTCCTTTGGTAACGCATAATCGTCAGGATTAAAATGTTTCTTACAAACACACGAATGTTTCGAAGGAGTATGGTGTTTCCAATATGAATTGAACCAGCATAAAAACGCCAACAACGGGAATTTAGTCATATCCATGAGCGTCGACCAAAAAGGTTTAGAATTATCTTTTAATTCTTTAAAATAAATCGAATATTTTTTTACTATTTTATATGAGTTTATTTGTATGTACAATAACCTTTTTATTTATTTACTTGTTTATTTATTTATATTAGTTGAATAAGCAATTTTGAAAATTGAATAAAAGTTAAGAATCTTACTCACTTAGTTATGACATTTTCTACAAACTGTAAAAATTGATATTGAGTCTTGTATAAAATGTCACCATCCAACAAAATCTGACGTGGAGGTGTGAATATTCTTTGCCAAGATAGGATAGGAATATGAGAGGTGTTAGTATGATGGAATGTTAGAATTAAATAACTTCTTCAAATAAAATATAACAACAAATAAAATAAAAAGAAATAAATAAATAAATATTTGCATTTTCTTAGAAACAAAAAAAATCAACTCTATAAATCTCTTCAACCGTTCATCGACTGATTAACGTATAAAACGTTTAAACAAAAATGCTGCGTGGCAATTGAATCATAAAAACAAGAAATAAATATTTAAAATTTGTTAAATACTCAAATAAAATCAATTATAAATCTATTGAACCGTTCAAGTTAAGTTGCTTCTGTTAAACGTAAAAAAACGTTTAAACAAAAATACTAAGTGGCAATTGAATTATCAGAAGAATATTCTGAACTAGAATCGTCACCGGTTTGAATAATAATTGGTGCTACGAGTGGCAAAATAGGATACTCGTTTTCTTTTTGAATAATATGACTTTCGCATTTTCCCCACATGTCGCTATTGCTTCATTTACTACTTGTCGTATATTATCAAGTACTACTGCGCTTAAAGTTGGTAACTGATTGCATTTCCGTAAATGTTTCTTTATAGTGCCCCAAACCATTTCGATCGGATTAAATACGCAATAATACGGTGGCAACCGCGCGAGCGTATGACCGTGTCTCTTGCACAGATCATCAACTACATATTCGTTTTTAAAATTATGCTCCTTTATACGTTTTAATAATTCTTTCTTTATCGGAACCTGTTCAAGGATGTCCATATTTTTATTCCTCATAAATTTTAAAATGTCCTCCTTTTTGGTACTATTATTAGGTATTTTATGTAATAAACGCGAGTGATACGAAGCATTGTCCATAACAATGACCGAATTTGGAGGAATGTTAGGTAGAAGCTGTTCAGCGAACCATTTTTCGAACAAATCCGCAGTCATGTCTTCATGATAATCAGCAGAGGATTGTGTTATGTTTTTGGCTGACAAGAGCAATGCGTTGGGTACAAAACCGTATTTGCTTCCAGCATGAAGAATTATAACGTGCTTTCCTCTCGAGCAAGGTGTATTCAAACTACAATTTTTAGAGTCATCTACCCAACCATACTGAACAACATCGTGTATGTCAAACCATGTCTCATCGAGATATACTATATGCCTATTTGATTCACGGTATTCTTTCATTTTATTTAAGTAATCTCGTCGAAGTTCAGCGATACGTCGCGATTCCATTATAACCATTCGATTGTCTATTTTTTTGTGTTTAAAGCCGCAATCTAATAAAATACCTTGTAGCGTTTCTAAAGATTTATAATTATAATCCGGATAATCACGCAATTTATCACAAATCATTTCTAAAGTTGGTACTTTATTTTCCTCATAGAAACTATAAACCGTTCGCCGAGTAACGTCTTTCGAGGTATCGTCAATTCTACAAAATTTTCGGTTTTTTTCCTTTCCGCTGTGTAGAGTGATCTATAACATCCCCTTCCTTAATAATGCGATAACTCGTAGAAGTTGAAAGTTTAGTTAATTCATGAATTCTATTTACAATGTTCCTATATGTCGTTTCAAAATTTTCTCTCTTTAAACATTCATAAATATTTAAAATAAGACGCTGACATTGAACATGTAAATCCTTGTTCTTATTAAACTCCGAACGGCGCCACCGGTTCAATATTTTCTTCAGATAATTAATTTTCATGCGTTTCAAAGGGCCTCCAAAAAACCATGTTAATAATAATAATTAATGCAGATATTGAAATATTACTAAAACCACTTAATAAGATCACTAAAATGCAATAAATACCTCACAGAAAATAATTCTATTTATCCAAAATTATTACATGAACTGCACTGTACGGTCAATATAAACAACTAGTCCAGTAGTCTATTCAAATCACGACTTAATTCGTCAGAGTTCGGACACTACCGCCCGAGTTTCACATCTGGTCTGCTGCATTGCCACATTCTCATATCGAATGTAATGTAGAGGTATCGTTCAATAAATACAAGCACGATTTGCGCTCTATTTCTTTGACGATGAGAGTGGAAATGCGCTCTCCTGGTATAAACACTTCAGACTGAAGTGTTTCAATTCATATTGGATAAACTATACAGTTTTCTCTATCAACCCCTGTTTTAGGCGAGTTTTGTCTCTCGAAAGCATATTTCCTCCTTTTGTTTCCGAATAAAATGGAACTGCACAACACTGAGGCACAATTAACAAGGTTTTTTATTTGCTGGTGTACGAAATAATTATAATAAAACACTTTAAACTTTTCCCGCGCCTGACAATAACTTTTGACATGACAACACTCGCCAGTGGCGCCAACTTGGTATCCTGAAAACGTTAGCCCTCATTCATTCAGTTCAAAGACAGACCGATTTTCTCCATTTATAATTGTAGTATGCAGTTTCTTTCTATTTCGCAAAATATAATACATTACCGTTATGGGCAGTTTGGACTTTTTCAAATTTCAGTCATCCTTCGATGTATTATGTCTAATACTTTAATACACTGTATGTGCGTATTATATACAAACAGCATCTAAGGTGGGATAAAAGTTATCTTTATGTTTTATACCACGCACTTACATGAAGGTGTTTATGTTTACCAGTAGCGGGTTTGAGGTCATCCCCAACTTTTTACCCGTGTCCTAAAAAAGAACCGCTCTCCAAATCATCTAACAATGCGTCTTACATAATACATTTATTTTCGAATGACTATTGTTTTTAAATTACGTATCAGTCAGAACTGCATAATGGTTTAGTTAAAAATATATTAAAAACTTTGAAATGTTTTTGAAATTTCATAATTGAAACAGCAAATTTTCTTACCTTTGGTGTCTTGTCGGGGCAAATGGGTGGCACCACCGCACACTGTTTAGCACACTCCGCAGCATCTCTTTTTTAGTTGGGCCAAAGTCTTTTTCTCAAATTTCATTCCAGCATAACACTCGTGTTTCTTCGGGCATTTTTCTCTTGGTTTCATTGCAGGAGGCGGGCAATCTAGTATAGGAATTTTTGGCTTCCAGTCATAAAAACAACAAGGATGACAATCTCTTTCAACTACTACATCAGGCACAACACAGTCTGGTATTATATTTCCACAGCAGTCTCTCTCCTCGCAACTTTTTGTTTTCTTCGTCCTCGCTGCTGATAAACTTATTTGTCTTTGCAAAATTGGATTGGTAATTTTCTGAGATCGAATTATGTGCATAGTTTTTTGAATTTTTGATTTGTATTTTTTTGATGAATATTGCAATTTTGAATGGTGAGAATGTTAACCTGAAATGACAGATTTTGACAGTTGTTTGCTACATACTTGATAACTTGATCAAAATATGGAAATATGAAAAGAAAATGGTTTTTAGGTTCTAATTATTTGTGATTATTAGAGCGCCCATCTTGGATGAAATTGACATAAAAGTCAGGAGTGGCATGGGAGTGTATTATGAAATTATAAAAATTATTTTCAACTGGAGGAGATTATGCGTAGTGGTGGGTGCATCACTGTCGATATTGCTACGACCCCCCAAGGGGGTGAACAGGAGTAAAATGTATTTTCATGATTCCTCAATATCTCTTAGGCCCAATGAGATATTGAGTTCGTTTTTGCTCAGAAAGGTTACCCATACGAACATCTAAAAACATAAGGCACCACAAAAATTGAGCGAAATCAGAAGATTGTTAAATCAATGAGAGGTGTGAAAAAAATTTAGCAAATCCGACGATTTTTAAATCATAAATGCTGTACCATGATCATGTCAAAATGATAAAATGTTAATTGTATGGGAGATAGTGGGTTGATTTTCCCGCTGGAACACACTACCCCTTAGAATTTTTTATGGCGAATAGAATAAAACAAGTTCCACCCCTTATATGCAATAGGGGATGCGAGATTCAATTTTTACTTCTTTCAGCCCTAATTTTCAACATAAAATGCTATATATCTCGTTTCATATGGGAGATAGAAGGTTGATTTTTCCACTAGAGCCCAAACGCCTCGTAGGATTTTTCTTGGCAAATCGAATAAAAGAAGTTCGAACCCTCTATCTGCAATAGGGGGCTCGATTTTTCAAATTTTTTTGTGTTAGACCAGTATAATCATATTTTAAATACAGATGGAAGACTTCTAGATTTTGTTTTTTGTAATAGGCGCTGCTCTGTAAGTAAAGCTTCTGAAATTCTTCTTAAAGAAGATAGGTATCACCCCTATTACTAATTAAGGCTGATATTCTAAATCTCAGACACGATAATTTTCCGCATAAAAATAAATTTGAATTTAACTTCAGAAAGGCTAATTTTGTTGAACTGTATAACCAACTTGGGCTCATAGATTGGACTTTCCTGGAACATTTTAATAATGTAGATACAGCTGTGGATGCACTTTATTTAAAATTATATGATATTTTTGACACATATGTACCTAAAAAACAAAAAAGTTGTGGGTCTTATCCCACATGGTTTAATAGACAGATAATCCATGATATTAAGCAGAAGAAAAAAATATTAAAGAAATATAAAAAAATCTGGTAACACTGAATATTACAATACATTTAAAACATTGAGAGCAAAAATTAAATCTGACATCGATAATGCTTACAAGTAGACAACACTGAAAATAACATGCAAACCATTCTTAACAATTTTTGGAGTTTTATTAATTCAAAAAACAATACTTCATCCATTCTGTCATCGCTAATTTACGAGAATCAAATGATTGAAGACCCCCAGTAATAGTTGATAGTTTTGCGAACTTTTTCTCTAAATCCTTTATGTCCCCTACACTCCATAAATTTGATGACATAAGTAGTCTGAATTTAAATACCTTCAACTTATCTGTCATCACTGAAGAGGAAATATGCTAATCTATAAAGAAAATTAAAGCCACAATGACCATGAGCCCTGATATAATTCCGGCATTTCTAATTAAAGATTGTTCAACTGTATTCGCTAAAACCCTTCTAATAATTTTCAATTTAATTGTCAATACTTCGAGATTTCCGCAAAAATGGAAAAATTCACTCGTGTGTCCAGTGTACAAAAAGGGGGAAAAGAGTGACATAACAAACTATAGGTCCATCACTATTATTTGTAACTTTGGGAAAATTTTTGAAATTTTTCTTCACGGTTCTATGTACACTCATGTATCCAGCTTAATATCTATTGATCAGCATGGCTTTATGAAGGATCGATCTACAGTAACGAACCTTGTGTGCAAAACGCAATTTCTTTGCGAAGGTCTTGATCGAAGGGGTCAGGTAGATACTTTCTACACAGACTTTTCTAAGGCTTTTGACAGGATTGACCACGGTGCTTTGATTTCCAAACTTGACAAATTTGGTCTTTCAAAATCGTTACTTCTTTTAATACAGTCATATCTAGAGAATCGACCTCAATTTGTTCAGTACCGTGGTCATAAATCGAATAGCTTCTTGCAAAGATCTAGCATGCCACAGGGTTCGATACTAGGACCGCTCTTCTTTGTAATGTACATTATTGATATTTTTGAAAGCTTGTATACTAATGTTCACTTCCTTTTTTATGCGGACAACCTAAAAATATACCGATTTATTGATAATATTCATGATTGTCAAATTCTACAAAAAACCTTGGATATCATCAATTCCTGGTGCATCAACCACTATCTACCCCTCAATGCTAGCAAGTGTAAGGTCATGTCATTTGGCCGGAAGCATAATCAGTATGTGTACAATTATAATATCGATAATATTGTTTTACAAAGACCTGATATTATTAAAGACCTTGGCATGATCCTAAATTGTCATTCAATAAGCATGTCGAAATGGTAACTACTTTTGCTTTTAAGAGTCTTGGCTTTGTAATCAGGAACTACAAAGATTTTATGATTTACAACTGATTTTTATGATTTACAACTGATAATAAAATAGTTTACTAGTAATGACGATGACATGGAAAAATCACTGTATAATCGCATCACTGGCATCATGTAAATCAGGATCCATCTCTGCAAATGTCATCTGAGATACGTGCTCGTGATTATGCAAATTTTTATTTGAAAAATGTGACAAAAACAGATAATCACTGAATATTCAGATATTATATATTTATGCAGAAATTGTTTACAATCAGTTAAAGAAACGTCACAGAAAATGTAATTTCTACCAGTTTTTTTAATTAAGTTCCTCCAGAAGGAAAGATTATTTCTTGCATCGTTTGGCCATTCTGTTTGCTGTTTTCTGTTCTTTTTTATATTTGTCTGTAAATAGGATGTCATATCATAAGTTTGAGCCAGGATTGCCAGTTTATGAGGCCAGATTATATAAGGTGATACAAATATCGTTGAAATTACAAAATGACGTTTGAAAAATACATGTTTACTTAGCATTTGGCAATCTGTTTTTAGCATATAATTGTGTATTTGTTAGTAATACAAGAAATTCGTTTTTATTATTTTGAAGCTGGTTTTTACCACCAAAAGCCTAAAATATTTTGTCAAGTTGCAACTATCTTTCACAAATAAACTGCTTTTCCCACCTACTCGCATTTGCTTGTGTCTCCCAATTACCGTATGTTTCAAGAAAAACACCATACATTTTTTAGGTTTTTATTTGTCCAGAACTTTTTACAATGCAAACTTTGTTAAGCCTGTTAAGGACATTTGTCGTTTCTATATAAACGTTGCCAACCAGGCCGAGGACAACCTGGGATATAGTTCTTACTCGCAGCATGAACCATAGGATATATCTGAAAAATAACATTAACTAATTTAGAAGAATTGGCGAAATCAAGTTAGTGAAATAGAATTTTTTTGGCAATATGTTTTTTTTTTTATTTCTACAGCCAGTCATATAATTTTTGAGGTTAACAACCATTCTGCTTGTTTTATAATCATACTATTTGTTTTCGGTGTGAAAATAAATGTTTCATGATCTACAAAAAGACACAGATAGATTTTAGACCTACCTTTTTACATTCTTCTGGATTTACACGATGATATATACATTTAGCTTGATTTTTAACAACATTCATGCACTTTTCTAACCTTCTTAATTCACACGTTGATAAGGTTAGCCTCCGAACTAATTCTGGAGATTTGCACTCTTTGCATTGATGTATATCCTCCGTTACTTGCTTCTCAAGGCATTTTCTGTACTCTTGGGTTTCCCAGGGCAAACAGCCTCTTACAGGCTTACAGGTTCCCTTGGTGGACTTGCATCTATCTGTACTGTAAAAGGTATTATTCCGGCCGAATACCTTTTCCAATGTCTTTTCTGAAGTAATAGTATGTTTGAATAGCGGGATACTCACTGAAGTTAGTTTCATTTCGCAATCTTTTTATACGAAAAGTGCTTTTAGAAAATATCTTGATGGTGTTGCTGTGTACCAGTATCTTATAGAATATTTTTGATTTCATTGCAATTAAATTTTGGACGACATTTTTTTTATGATGACATAAAATTTCTTTTGTTTCTTTTCTCTGGAGCCTACTGTAAAAATGGGTTTTGTTTCTTTTTAAGTTATCAATATTTCTTGTGAACGTTCGTAATAAAATATTTTCAAGGTGTTTCTATAGAAGAAAGAACCTAATTAATTATATACTTATAGTGAGAGATTTAAGATTTTATTGTATATTAATAGTTACACTCTTGATAATATTCGAGTTGTAAATAGAACGTTAACAAAATTTCAACTTATACGGCAGATCTAAATGATCATGTTTCATTGGCATTTCAAATATAACAATTTTCGGGTTCATGTAATCACAGATAAACTTAGAAGGTTTCACTATTTATAAAGATATTTGATTATCGGTAACTTATTTTATTGGTAATTTATAGAGGTAAGTTATGGTAATATATAAAATTACACTGAACATTATATTAAAGTTTCCCAAAAACCAACCAGTATTAGTCTATAACACAGAAAAGTTAAACTACAACTTTCGAAAAGCTAATCAGCCCCTATTATACACTCATCTTGCCAACATCGATTGGTCTTTTTTTGACGGTTAAACTGATTTAAATTTAGCAGTGGAAGAATTTTATTCAGCTCTACACTCAGTATTTATGTTGTATGTGCCACTTACTAAAAATTATGTAAAGAAGCATTCAATGCGGTCACCAAAGAAATTATAAACGAAATCAAACAGAAAAACAAAATTTTCAATAAATTGAAAGTCACTAACTCAGAATTATTCAAACAACAATTCAGTGCATTAAGAAAATCCATTAAAACCAAAATAAATATCGCCTATAACTAATACATAAATAAAACAAGAAACTCTATTAAATCTGATCCCAAATTCTTCTGGTCCTTTCGAAGGCCGTCGATAAATTAGACCACACAATTCTATTAAATAAACTAAATGACTGGTTGTGACACTAATCTATTAATGTTTTTTCAATCCTATTTACACAATCGGTCGCAGTATGTTGAGTATAGGGGAGATAGTTCACACAATTTCACAACCACTAGTGGTGCCCCTCAAGGAGCAATCTCGCACCTCTGCTGTTTTCTATCTATATTAATGATATTTGTGTTCATATTAACAGCAATGTTCTCTTGTATGCTGATGACTTGAAACTGTTCAGAGTCGTTGAGACCTTAAATGACTGCAAACTCCTCCAAACAGATCTGGATACCCTAAATTCAATGGTGCTTATCAAATAAATTACCATTAAATATTCAAAAATGTAAATTATCACCTTCACTTTGAAGAACAACCCTATTCAGTATAATTATACAATAAATAATACTGCATTACATCGTGAAAACCAAACTAGAGATCTTGGAATTGAGTTTGATCAAAAGCTCAGTTTCTCATTTCATTTTAATAGTATTACGTCATCCATGAAAAGAATGCTCGGACTCATTTTTAGACATTGTAAAGATTCTAAAAACAAAGACTGCTACATAAATCTATATGTCGTTTATGTTCGCACAAAACTTGAATTTGGCTCATTAATATGGTCACCTTACTACACCACTCATATTCAACAACTTGAATCTATACAATGTGTCTTTATGAAGTACATGGCATATAAACTAGATGGAGTTTACCCAGAACAAGGTATTGACAACAACATTTTGTTAACACGATTTTCGCTCGAAAGTCACAGAACTTATTATTCATGCCTATTTGTGTACAAGCTTACGAATCACTTAATCGATTGTCCTGAACTGTTAGCTCAAATAAATGTCCACACACCTCGTATTAACAGCATGAATGAACAATGTTTTTGTCTTCGTACTCCTAGAATAAATGTAATAGCAAAATCGCCTATATATTCTATAAGTAACAAATTTAACCAGTTCAACTGATATCTACTCCCTTTCAATCGGAATGTTCAAGAACATCATTAAAAACCAACTTGCATCAGTATAACAACCTCTGTAACCAATCTTTCTTTTTTTTTCTCATCATAATTCATGTCCCTAAATAAACTGTATATTTTGTGTAGATATTATGTTTTATATACTATGTAATTATTTCCATGTTTTTTCTTCTCTTTTTTTTTATAGTTTACGCTACTCTTATATTTACACCTATTGTATTTGTCCTGTAAGTGGGTACATCACCTGTTTGAACAATAAAGATTTATTTATTTGTTTATTTATTATTCGTTTTTGACCATATCACACTGAAGTCATCAAGACGATTACTTTGATACCAAATACACATGTTATCTTTTTGTATTTTTGTTGTCATTATTTACCGTGCCAAATTTTATGTTCTTCACAAAACTCTTTTTATAATAGTTCCAAATATCAGACGCATGATTTGAAATAATTAATCAAGAAACCAAAACCACATGTAAATAAAAATGCGGGTTCCAAAATTCGCGTAGTGATGATAATACTACCTAAAACACCTGAGTCAAATATTAAATTCGAAGAATTTTGGCGGCATCGTAAGTTACAGGTAACATACTGAGTGTATGTTACCAGTAACTTACCGGTGCAGTAAGTGACCAAGATGGGAATATAGCGGTAATTTACTGAGCCAACATTACTATTACGTGAAGACTTTGTAAACAATTTAGGTCGATTGTCCTTATATTGAGCATTGCAGCATAACTTTGCAATATGAACAGTTTAAATAATATTATTGTTTTTTAATAGATGTCTTGGTCCCGTGATTTGAAAAAATCGGTATATACTTAAAATTAATTTAAAACCAAACAGGGCTTATATATCAAATTAAAATTCATATATTCTTGTCACTCATCTCCTGTAACATCAATCCTAGGACACACTGTATGTATTTATTTATTTCATCAATTTTAATTTTTTTTCAGAAAATCTTTCGATTCCCAATCCTCAATGGACAGTAATTCTTTATCAAACCAAGCCAATGGTGCGGGAGAGCCTAATTGGGAAGCGAAAAGTCTGACAAACCTGAGGAACTTTGTACAATCGAAAGAAAGCAAAATCAATCTTAAGTCGGTTCCAAAAATGCCCCAGCCGCATTTCATTACTCTGTGGAAGACTGTGTATGATATCTTTCAGACGGAACCGGAAGACCTGGTAAATAATTTGTTGTGTTGGAAATGATTATTTTAGATTTTTATCTTCATTGAATTTGAAAGGAATACGAATCAATTAATGCCATTTTTTTTTATCTAGGATGTTTACCATGCGATAGCTAATGTCGGAACTTTGTTATTGGAGCTGGGAGATGTTGGAAAACAATTCTTTATCAGCCGAGATGAGTCAGAAGACAGTTTGGTAAATGCTGCAGCTGCTTGTAATCCGGGTCAACTATCAGATGGTGTAAGTAGTAATATTATTCGTGGACCCTTGCATTTAATTTTCGTAATTAATTTGCCTAATTCTTGTATGCCACCTAATGCAGCAACCGTTTGTTTACATGACATAAATTTTGTAAAAAAAATTGTACTATTTTTTTTATTGTTTTCAGTCACCTGACAAGAACGGAAATCCACCAACGCCCAAGACAGAAATCCAATGGTACATCACAATAGAGCAATTCTTAGCTACAATCTTAAATGCTGAACCTCTGGTTGACTTTTTTTCCAAAAAGGTTTTGCTCAGTGAAAATATTCAACTATTCAAAAGTAGAAAATATTCTAGAATTAACTCCCTTTGTGAAGTACCTGCTATTAAAGTCTAGCTTTAGCAACATTTTCACTGCACCAATTTTTTATATATTCATTTTCACATCTGCCAAACTTCCATTTTTACATTTTATATTTTACACTTCTATTTTTTAATCACATAAGCCGCAAAAAATTTGAAGTGGATTTTCGCTTATTTTAAAGATTAAAATATCCCACAATTGCTGATTTTTTGAAGTATAACTTGGATCCACTGTTTATTCAAACTGCCCTATATCATTCTCCGGATGAGGCCACTTTTTATATGAGCTAATATTTTCTAGAAATTTTGTTCCCATTAAATTTCTCTGTAGATCTACTTCAAATTATAAAACGAAGCACTTTTATCAGCAGTAGCAGCTATTTAAACCAATAAATAGTGAGTGTGATATAATGTGAATATTTTAATCATATTTTATATAACTGAATAAATTTAGTCTTATTGTGCAATATATGTAGAGTTAATAGATCTTTTTTTATTGTTTGTTATATTTTATAGTATCATTTAGAATAATATAGATACATACAGTTTGTCCTTATTTTGTTACTGATTATATATATGTATATGAGGCATTCCACGCCAAATCAACGAGCCCTTGACTCCGACCATTTTTAATTTTCGCTGAAAATTTGTTGTCTTTTAATACCACTTGTAAGTAGTATCCAGGTAAATTTTTAAATTTTTATATCAATCTCCCTAGAAGTTAAATGATTTTCAATCAAAAAACCCTCAAAGGGTTATAACTTTTTTAAAAATCCAAAGTAGTTTGACCGTTAAGCTTGACAGTTGCTCAATAGATAATATTTAAATAATAAAAAAAATGGGTTAAAATGTATGAATATATTTACAGCTTTGAATCTAGAATAAAAAAAATTGTTGTCAGCAGATCTTGCGCCTTAATCTCAAAATGATGTCTTATAAAAATTTTCGATAGCATAAACCTCAGGCAAACAGTAAATTCATGAAAAAAAGAAATAAAATTTTTTCAAAATTCAAAAAAAAAATGGTTTGCAAAGTTGTACCAAGATGAACTCAGGCTTAAAATTTGCTAAATACATAACATAATGTTTGTGAATTTGTTGAAAAAGCCATACAAAGGATGCTCATCTTTAAAAAACTGTGTTTTGTTTCAAACTAATAAAAATACAGAAGAGAATAATTAGGATTTTTTTTATATATATATTTTAAGAAAGTACAATTCAAGACGAAAAAAAAACGACCCCTATAGTTTTTGGATATCTTAATTTTTAAAAAAAGTTGTAGCCACTTGAAGGTTTTTTTGATCGAAAATCATAAAAAATGCATTACTTCTAGAGGGATTGAGATGAAAATCTAAAAATGTACCTGCATACTACTTTTAAGTGGTACTAAAAGACAAAGTTCAGCGAAATTAAAAATGGTCGGGGTCACGGGATCGGTGATTCGGCGTGGAATGCCCCATATAATTCTGTCAAAATAATAATTATATATTTATAATTTTGTTTTAATGAGTTTTAAAATATAATTTTGCCACATGTGCCATTGTAAACTTTAAAAACAGGCTTGTCTTATAAAGAATCTAAATATATTAAATAAAATGTTATAATTCATTTGAATTTGAATTATGTAACTGGAGTAGTTCAAATGTACTAGTTTCAGAGTCGATGGACAACTGTCGGCTGTAACAGATTTGTCAAAGAAATATATGAAATAGGCAAGTGACGAGGTAAAATTACTTACAAAAAATTCAGTTTTATGATGAATGAGGATAGGACAGTGTGACTATTGTGAAACACTTGGAAAAAGGCCACAAAACAGCGGCAGGTACTGGTGTGAGTGCTGAAGCGCTATGGTACACATAGAAAAATGCTTTTCCATCTATCGACACTCGTTGAATATATAAAAATAAACTACACAAAAAAAAATCAGAAATAAAATATTTCCTAAAATTGTTATTAGGACAATTTATTTTATTTTTTTTGTCTTCTTCTTTCATCACTATGTATAGTTGTATAATGGTATGGCTAAGCAACTACTACGAAGTTAAAACATTTTCCCTAAATATGGCTATTGAGAGATATATTGATGGAATTTGATTTGTGCCAACAAATATTTAAATTTGTTTACAGTGAAAAGCGACTGTACATTTTCTGCAAATTTAAATGTAAATTTAAAGTTGGAAAAATTCAAATTAAACTGAGGAAATAAGAGGCAAAATATTACAGCCGGTTGTCTTACAGAAAAACAGAAAAAAAAACCACTAATGTTGAAATTCAACAAGCTTATTGCTATGAAAATCGGTGCCCCACAAAGTTCTAATGTCGGCCCACTAGTATTTTTTATTTTTATGAACTATTTATCACGATAATGCTGAAATAACACTATTTTTATTAAATATTATTAGTTTAATTTAATTTTAGGTTAACCATATACAACTCACGTGAATGCGACTTTAAATGGAAAGATGCCCGTGATTTAATGGTCTTTTTCCTTTCCTTGTGCCGATATATACAGAATGTCCGCGGATGTGGTTTACAATAGGTGAAATTGCAAAAATATTCAACTTTTTTGAGAATAAGTTATTCTACATAAAAGATTTTGCTTTCCTAAAAAAATACGATTCATGTTGAAAAACTGTGCTCAAAAATTACAGAAACTTAAAATTCACCATTATCTTTAATTTTGGAACAAAATGTTAAATGAAAAAGTTGGTTCAAATTGTATAGCCAGTCAAAACCCAAAATTTCAATTGAATATTGGAATGCTTGCGAGGTAAGAGAATTTTTAGTAAATACTGTTACTCAGTTTTTGCCACCTTCTTTATTTAGCTATTGTTATGCATGTATCAGATAAACAATTTTGATTTTATAAATTACCTGACAATGAAATGGTACCTTATAGGAACGTATGTTTCAAAAATATGTGTGTAAACTGGTAATTTACAAAATAATAATATTCAATCGAAATTTTGGATTTTGGTCGGATATAAAATTTAAAACCACTTTTTTACTTAATATTTTATTCCAAAATTAAAGATAAGGCCAATTTACTCTTAAGCAAATTTCAAGTTTTTGTAATTTTTGAACACCCTGTAAAAAAAACATAGTTTCTCAACGAGAACCTTAGGAAAAAAATTTTTTTTATGTAGAATCACTTTCTTGAAAAGTTGAATATTTTAGCAATTTCACCTCTTGTAAACCCCATCCGCGGATATACCGTATGGTCCCGCGAAAACATTCAGTTATCGTCGCTGTCAAGCCAAAATCTGTTGTGGAGATTTGTGATATGGGTGCCTCCATAACAGTCAGCTATGTGTTTAAAATTATTTACAGATTTAAAATCTGCTACATGCAAGTGTTAACAATATGTACTATGTAGGTGTCGCCCACATAACATGTTTTGTATCTCTTGTAAAATTTGATAATTTCCACACAGCAGTTTTTGACTTGATAGCGACGTCACAATAAACAATAACCAGTAACATATCTCTTCTTGTTGCCAGGCCTCGCCGCTGGGGACCTTCAAAAACTGTTACTCTGAAAAGCCTCAGCATAGTAGTAGCCGTCAGAGCGGAGTGTATGTTATAAGCGAAATAAAAAATAACTCGTGGTGTAAGTGCTTTACACATAATTGGTTTACTGTGACAATTAATTGTATGGCATATTATTTTATTTTAAAATGGGGGACGATAAGAAAAAAGGTGGACGGTTTGCCCATGTAAAGGGTGTACAAATAAGTTATTGTAATAATGAAGTTTTATTTATTTCCTCGTGATGCCGAAAGGTAAGTGAAAAACTTATATCATACAAGCATAAAACATATTGATTTTAATATAGGAGATAGGCATCGTCTTGCAAAAACAAGAACCAATAATGAAGTATTTTAAGATTATAAATTGAAAGTATAAGTAAAATAGGAAAGAGAATAAAAAGATAAAATCTTTAGTTTTGTATTTACAATTAGACGAATGCTGCTCTTCTGCATCTATTGAATAATTTTTAAAAGTATTACAGAATAAATTTTAAAATGTGTGTAAGTTGTGGACGAATTACAAATTAGTCATTTTATGAATGTTTTAGTCATTTTTTAAATAATATTGGTGTTTTCGTAGCCGAGATCACCAAGCGTCGAGCAAATCATCAAAGGGACCGTCAGAGAGATAAGCTACTGGTTATTGTATACTGTGGCGACGTTATATTGTTTGCATTCTTGGACAGAAATTTCCACGCAGGTAGCCTTTGTGGCGATGTTGGTTGTAGCCTTGTAAACACAGTGCCTTCTAATTCAAGCCACAAATATGCAACTGTCTTCCTGTTCAGTGGTTTTTGTTTGTTTCTTTTTTCATAAGTTTAGCTGCACCATGCCGATGAGGACCAACAAGTCCGAAACATGTGTATGCGTTGCATTAAATCAGGGATTTGAAAGCTTCTTACCTTTCTTTGTACTGATTTATATTATATTTCTGCGAAGACATTTTCTTGTGTTAATTTCTTATGTTGTATGAGAAACATGATAAGAAAACTATGTGATAGGCATATCTACATTTTATTTCAAAAATACCTTATGTATTAACAGAAAACAACTAGTATTTAAATTTAACTTGTATATTACAGTTTATATACAAATTCAAATACAATAATTAAAATGTAAATAATATCTTACAATATTAAAACAGCTGACGTAATATTACAAAAGTATATTTAACAAAATTTGCCTAAAATTAAATTTTGCTTTATTAATTGTTCCAAAGGATTGTCATTTTTATTGTTAAAAATATAATTGTAGTATTACGTTGTTTTAAGGAAATAAATTACGTCATAAAATAAATAAGTCAACAAGTCTTATAATAAAAAGAGGTATAATAAAGAAGTACTAGGCATTTTTTTTAACGGTATAATACAATGAATTATGTACAGAAATTACTACTAAAACAAAAGATGGGTGGAATGATAAATAATGTAGTAATTAAATATATAAATCAACAACGGGTGAAAAAAATGAAATAAAAATTGGAAATTGGTATATTGTTGACCAACACGGATCAAAACAGCATTCGACATTTAAGAAATATTTTTTGTTTTTGGCTATTACATGCTATATGATGTCCCAGTTTTGTTTCCGTGTACCAGAATGTACTAGCATCTTGGTTTGCTTATCTCCAGGTCAGCTGTCGCTGGTGATGTAAAATTTGTAAATTATAATCACGACTTATAACTTTCAATTTTCATCTAATGGAATTATTATTTAATTGTTTCATGAAACTCATACATTTTTACTTTTCCATTTATATATACTGAGACAGAGTAAGTACTGGCATCATGAGAAAAATCAAATTCCAGATTAAGACGAAAACGGACGTTTTGAGACCCGAAAATAGAAAATTAATTCGAATTTGTATGTCATCTGTGTGTCTGTATGTTGCTACTTATTGTTGTGCTATCACTTTCTAACATGTCTCAACGTAGAAATCGAAAACCTCACATACAATATCTAGGGGATCGAAGGAAGAACCCTATTGCATATCAGTGAAATTAGTGCGTCAGGGCAAAAAAAAATTTTTAAATAAAAATTGTTCAGAATGAGGAAATGTGCCAAGAAGAACTCTTGAAAATATCTAAATTAACCGTTATTGAGATAAACGGTGTAAAATTAATTTCACTCAATTAAAAAAAGTAATCTGTCTCGGCAGTACTTTCTCATCACATCCAATTTGAAATAAGTGAGAAATAAATTATTTTATTTATTTAACCTCGTTTCGTTTGTCTCGTTTATATAGTTTATTTCATTTCGGTATGTTATTTATCATATTTTCCTATTTACCTCAGTTAACTTATTTATATATTGTACACAGTTTACTGACAACAAGCTGTATACTTGTGTTTTCAGAGTGTTAAAAATGACTTTATAATAAAGAAATAATTGATTTTAAAAGTGGTGACTGATACTATAAGCTTCAAAATGGTGAAGTGCATATAGACATTAATAACACAGATTTGAGTTATTAATGATTTAAAATAAATAGATTAATCCACTAAACAGTTTCTTGTAGCCCCTTTTTTCAAATAAAATAAAAACAAGTTAAACTGCTTTATATTACCAGGACAGGACTTAGGAAGAATGGATGCAAAATTTATATGCTGCAAAAAAGAATTTTCTAATTTCTTTTGCACAGAATGTTTAAATATTTTCCATACTAGTTGCCTGGAAAGAAGAAAATATATTGTAGAACTAGGAGACCATAAAGTAATTTGCTCGAAAGAATGTGAGAAAAAGTAGAATGATGTGTGAAGACACAACAAAAAAGTTTCAAGAATTTTATAATCGGGATGACATCAGTAGGCAAAGTCCTGGTATAAAAGATACTAAATTAGTCAGACTGGAGGACGGCACCAAAAAAAAAGTTCAGGTACGACATTTATTTACCTCTATCATAGAAACTCATGCCTTATTTTGCGAAGAATTTGGGCAAATTGTGGGGAAAAGTAAATTTGCAGAATTGACACCAGAACATGTTCTATTAAGTTGCCAAACACCAGAAAATGTGTGTCTGTGTAAATATCATGAGAACTATATCAGCAGTGAATATGTTGGCAAAATGTTGCACTAACATTCCAACTTATGATAAAAATTACATCACTTCTATGGCTTTATGTGAGAACCCTTCAGAATCTTGCTGGTACGGAGAATGCACGACTTGTAAGGTGAAGTATGAAAATAAAACGAGAACTCATCTCCGATCTAAATAAGGAAATTATAGAATTAACACAAAGAAACAGCATGTTGCAAGATGAAATGGCAAAAAGGGAAATCTGTCTAAAAAAGGTAGAAAATGACTTAATGAAACTCAATGGTGAGAGAAAAAAATATGATTGCATCTATCGAAACTCTAACCCAGGAAAATTATTTGTATGTAAATGAATTGAAAAAGTTAAGGCACGAAATATTTAATCTTAAAAGTGAAAAGGACAGTGAAAATAAATACAAAGACAAAGTAAGATCCGAAAGATATAATAAATTAATGGAATACCATAGTATAGTAGACAAATGTGAATCAGAAGATAAAAGTGAATCAGAAGACAAAGATATTGAAAAAATAAATAAAAATTCAGAGGGAGAGATTCATAAAATACTGGTGTTGTGTGATGAGAATGGGCGTAACTTAGATAAAGTTCTGAGATTGCGTTTGAAAAACTTTAACATAGAAACCATCATTAAACCAGGTGCATCCTTTGGGAATGTAATAAAGGACATAATAGGCTTGACAAAAAACTATTCATTAAATGATTATGTAATTGTAGTTGCAGGGTCAAATGATTTTAAAAACAGAAAATATCCTTCATTCAAAGAAATAAATAGTAAAATTAAATTTTGCACTCATACTAATTTTATATTCATTTCAGTAGCCCTTAGCAACTACAAAGATAAAAATATGAAATTTATAAATAAATTTAATAGTAAACTAAATAATTATACATTTTTGTTAAATAGGTATGCTGAAGGCAATGTAACCTGGTTAAATCTAAATACTAATGAGGGCTTTATAGAGAAGAAAAAAGTTATAGCCGATAAAATAGCAACTGAAATTAGGTTTAATAAAAATTATAACAAGAACCTTAAGTTTGTAAAAATAAGTAGAGAAAACATAATACTTGGAATGAATGCCAAAAGTTTGAATAATAGTTGTATTGAGGTTGTAGATTTATGCAGTGTTGAGCTAAATCAGTCAGGTAATTTTTTAGACCAGTTACACCAACAACGGATCAAAGTTTAGGGCAAACAATTAATGATCACAAAAAACAAAACTGTTAAAATCCAACACAAATATAATTTATTTAAATACACAAAGCTTGTTTCCTCATAAAGATGAGATCATTCACAATATTGTAAGTAATAAACCCAAAATAATAATGCTTAGTGAATCTAGAATAACTGAAGATTTTGAAGACAGTGAAATTAATATAAACCTATATAATACTGTATGTTGTGACTCTAAAAGTCATCATACGGGGGTGTCACAATATATATTAGAAATGACTTAGCATTTGAAAAAAATGAGGTAATAGTTCTTGAACCAAATTATTGGATTCAATTTATATCAATCAAAATAAACATGAGAGTATGGAATGTAGGTGTTGCGTATCATTCTCCAAGCACAAGTGATGCAATTTTTATAAATGAAATTGAAAATTTGTGTGAAAACATTAATAGTGGTGATCGTTTTTTGTTGGTGGGGGATTTTAATATAGATTACTTTCATGATATCTATTATTCAATAAAATTAAAAAATATCATAGTAAAGTTTGGAAATGAACAAATAGTAACTGAACCAACTAGGGTTAATGTAACCAGTAGATTATGTGCTTACAAATCAGCCAAATGTAAAAGCTATAGTTCATGATGCTCCAAAAATTACTGACCATAGCATTATTTCTATATTCTTAAATAATAATTACTATAATAATAATTTTATCAGATATGTAAAAAGTTTCAGAAATTTTAGTGAAATTAATTTATATAATATAAACATGAAATTACTTGAAATCGAGTGGCGCACAAACGTAACTGTTCCAGTTTTTTAGTGTAATGTAAGATTTAGCCAATTCAATTTTAACAAATGATATGTGGTCTTCAAATGGTTTACCGATAGTTGAATCTTCTATTAGTATATTTAAAGTCCTTAATATAAATGATTTAAAAACATTGGTGAGGAATCTAGATAATAAATGTAATTCATCGGATATACTTAACAGTAAAGTCTTAAAATATATTGTTGATGTGGTAGGTTTCACTCTATTAAATTTTATCAATCTGTCATTAGAAAAAGGTGTTGTTCCGGAACAATTAAAATGTAGCTGTATTACATCAATTCCTAAAATTAAGAACACTAAGGAAGCAGTTAACTTTAGGCCTATCAATACTCTACCACCTTTAGAAAAATTATTAGAAAAAGCAGTTTATAATGAATTGACTGACTACTTTGAAACAAATAATTTATTAATAAGCCACCAATCAGGTTTTCGTGTTAAGCATTCGTGTGAGTCTGCACTTCAACTGACATTAACTAACTGGATTCAAACGATCGATCAAGGAAAATATGTTTTAGCAGTGTTCGTAGATTTAAAAATGGCATTCGAAACTATTGACAGAAAAATATTGTTGGATAAATTAGCTTACTATGGCTTAAAAGGAAATGTTTTGAAGTGGTTAAAAAATTATATGACTGGCAGAAAACAGGTCACCAAAATTAATAATGCACTATCTCCAAGCCTTAATGTTGACCTTGGAGTTCCACAGGGAAGTATTTTAGGCCCCCTTTTATTTATTATTTATATAAATGATATCAATTAGCTACTTAACTGTGACTTTTTAAACTTGTATGCTGATGATACTTTATTAGCTGTGTGTGATGATAATCTTAATGTTGCTGTTAATAAAATGAATAATGAGCTATCCAAAATACAATGTTATTTTAATGTTAATAAACTCAAAATAAATCCAATTAAAACAAAAGCTATGGTGATAACAAACAGATTTAAATATGGTAACATTGACATCAATAATATTACCTAACTTGTTTATTGAAAATGAAAAAATTGAAGTAGTTGAACAAATTAAATACTTAGGTTTAACTATAGATAATGGCCATTTTGAATATATAAAGAAAAAAATTTCAAATAAATTAGTTTACTTTTCTAGAATATCCATTAACTTGGATCTAAAAACTAGAATCACTGTATACAAATCAATAATTTTGCCACATTTTGATTTCTGTGCTACCGTTTTATATTTGCTTGACCAAACTAGTAAAAATGAATTACAAAAGCTCCAAAATCGAGCTATGAGGATAATCCTTAGATGTAATAGGTATGCCACCTATTCAAATTATGTTAAATACATTAGAGTGGATGCCTGTATCTGTCCGAATTAGCTATTTCACAATGATTTTTATATTTAAAATTTTAAAGGATTTAATGCCATCATATCTTAATAAATTTATTAAATTTAATTATGAAATCCATTCTTATCACACTAGATCTCAAAACAACTTGCATATTAATAGAACTCAAAATTTTAGATCAATGAATAACATATTTTTTTAAGGGAGTCCGTGACTTCAATAATTTACCAAATGACATTAAAACCAGTACCTCCCTAAATATTTTTAAAAAGGAACTAATTATACATCTAAAAAAATAATGCCTGATTTTATATTGCTCCTTAATTTAATTTTTATGATTATTTATAATAAGACTATTGTATGGATATTGTATTTTTTTATGTAATGATTGTGTTTTACATATTAGGATTTTCCTATTTTCAATAAATATTATTATTATTATTATTATTATTATTATCGTTTATTTTTTTATGTTATTCATATTCGTTATCTTATTTGTTTTATTTGTCTCATTTACCTTGTTGTGTTATTTACTAAATTCATTTGTTTTATAAAAATAAATGAAATAAATGAAAACAATATTTTGAATTAAAATAATTTTTCTTACATGTCAAATTAATTAGGATGATGAAATAATACTGTCGGGGGAGCACCTTACTGTGACAGGTTTTTTACCAATATATTTAATACCACCATGTGTCTGTTAACAAAGACCGACTGAACGAGATAGACGTAATAGTGTGTATTATAACTGGCTGGTGGGGCATAGACCGAGCCTGTCCCTATGTTCGCTGGATGTTTTATTCCATCTCGTTTCATCCTAGTTGGCAGTCATTGCTCGAATTTTTTTTCTAACTGGCCATACTTAGCACTATACATATGAAACTTTTATCCAGAGTTGCCAAATCTGTATTCATTCTCCGAGGGACATTTTCCATAAAAAAAATGCGAAAAATTATTGTTTATCAATCATTGACAGTGTAGGGCCGCATCACTGATGAAACGTACATCAAAATTACACATTCAAATGTCTTTACTAATCTTTAAAAAAAAAAAAATTAAAAAAGAAATAAAATGGAAGAAAATTATGAAGACATTCCAAAATTGATTTCTTTGAATACGATGATCATACGAAAACCACACGTTTCTTTCTCTTTTGAGATTCATGCAGGACCATAATCAAGAATTTCAGAATAAAAAAATTAGGTCAACTGTCAACACATCCAAAACACCCTTCAATTTGAATAAAAAGTTAAATAAGCTAAAAATTGCTAATGCAAAAAAATGTACACCACTCTTTATATAATAATCACTCACTCCATATTTCCATGCATAATTATAAATAAATAAATGAAATATGATTAACCAATTAGTGCAAAATAATATGGCTGCATATTTAAAACATATGCAATAAAAATAAGTTAATTAAAATTACCTACCTAAGTCGTAATCACATACCAATTTCCAAATTACTTACGCACATGATAAAATTTAGCACCAACAGTCTAAAATTAATTATACACTATAAAATATAAAAATAATCAGATCTTAAAAATAAAATCAATAGATAAAAAAAAAACGCTCTAAAAAACCGAGCTACCCTGTACAATATTCACTTTCCCGCAAATATTTTCGAAAAGAAAGCCCATCACTGTGACACTACTACATTAAAACAAAATTATAATTATGAAGTCAAATTATATCACTTGAATGACTTTTATCATCACGATCTTTAAAAAACCCTTTCTCAGTTTTGCACTCCCGAATCGTCACCGTTTTCAAGTTAACCGTAACGTCGGTAATAAAAACCTGATCTGCCACGGGATTCCTTGCCAACCAATACTCGGAACCAGGGCTCGTCAGAACTGGCACATCACTTGAAACATTATTGTTATTATGTCCATTAACCGCAACCGGTTTCTCGTCCGAACAACCGTTCTCCGGTTTTACTTCCGCTTTCTTTTCCGGCCTTTTCTCGTCGGTGCGGGACGCCACAGGTTTGGGGGAGGCGGGTTCTTTTGTGGATGAATGAGGTAGGGTTGCATCTGTTGGTATCGGCCTCTTGTCGGTGCTTGTTCGAGGAGCAGTAGCTGTTAACACGGCTGGACTCGAAGCGGAAGGTATAGCAGAGGCTTCTTCTTCCGACTTTGATACCTGATGACCGTTTGCTTTGGAAACCGAGACAGACTGTTGCTTCGAGGAGAGTTTTGGACCCTGAAATGGAAATGATATTAAATCTTTATTCAAAATAGGAGCATACAAATATTTATTTATTTATTTATTTTTTATTTAAAAAACTATGTTTAGAGTAGTTAATTGTAGTTTCCAACTTTCATCGAAGTTTTATAGTGGTTTAAAGTTGAATTTAATTAAGTTGTTTAACATCAGTCTGGAGGTTGTGTCATGAACTATTAAATGGTGCTGTTATACAAACTAAGTTTTAAGTTATATAGAGTTGGCATTTCAATCCGCAAATCATGGACGATGCTAGATACAGAAATACCCAAGTATGTAAGCAAGACTTGTTTACTATTTTAGTCTACTGTTATGCATCGAGCGATAATGTAATTTATTTATCAGTTGTATTGAAGATAATTTAATTTTTTTGTATTTTATTCTTGATATTAATTTAATAATATAGTGTGTCAAACCTCCCCAAGGGCGTAACTATGTACCAACTGTAAGCGAAGATACTGTAAATAAGATCAAATGTGTACTAAAAAATACACGGCTGTGGTTATGTGTTGACAAGACAAATTGTAAAAAAAATTCTATAGTAAATGTTATAGTACGTGTACTGGACCCTCTTAAACCAACATTTCCACTGTTACTAGTTAGCAAAAGACTAACCGAGTGTACTGGGCAAACAATTCCGCGGGTGGTGCTGGAGACGTTAGAAAAATTTTACCTGTCAAAAAGTCAAGTGTTGATGTTTATAATCGATGGTGCCGCAACAATGCGTTTAGTAGGCTGTTCTCTTCAAGAACATGGTTGTAGGTTAGTACATGTTACGTGTAAAGTGCATGCTTTACACCTTGTGGCAGAAACTATTCAACAAGGTCTCCAGAGGTAAATGCATTAATAGCAAGTACAAAAAAAGTGTTTCTTAAATCTCCTAAACGTCTTCGCGCATTTCATAGCAAGTGTCCCGGTATTCCCGAACCACCACAGCCGATTCTTACATGTTGGGGAACATAGCTGGAGGCTGCATTTTATTATGCTGAATATTTACAACAAATAAAGGCTGTGACACTACAATTCAATCCTGACGAGACTGCAGCTATTAAGGAAAGCCAGACAAAATTCGAAGATGTTTTTGTTGAAACAGCTTTAAGAACTATCCACAAGAACTATAAAGGATTACATGACGCCATACAAAACTTACAAAACAGTACGTTGTCGTTAGCGGGGTCACTGCAAGTGGACGAAGTAAATCGACTGCTACACTCTATAGGTGACGCAAAAAATGAGCCCGTTGGAGAAAAGTTCGCACGTGTGTGAATGCAAGACACCGGTTTTACCAGATTAAGACAAATTTGTGATGGTACTGATGGTGCATCTGCAGATCCGTTAAGTGAGTTCAAAGACTATTTTAAGTATATTTGTACTACATCAATAGATGTCGAATGGTCGTTTTCAAAATATAAGCATATTTTTCACCACATCGAACATTACTCTCAGAGACAACCATAGAAACATATATGATGCTGCAAACTTTTTACACATCTTTTCCCCAGTTTGTTATAACCAAGCTAGTTAAGAGGGTAAGTTGTGCATACATTGTTACAAATTGTAACAGTTTATTGCTTTTATTGCTAGTTAATTTCTTTTCTTACACTTATTATGGTGCGTACGCCTATGTCCTGCGGCGCATTTTTGCCAACTCTAGTTATAATTGCATAAACTAAGTCAATCAATAGCACAATATACTGTCAACCGGCAGTAAAATATCTTGGAGTCACAATAGACAATAAGCTTAATTTTAACAAACATGTCAAACTAATTAAGAAGTGCATTGCAAGAAGCAGACACTTCCGCAGCCTAACATATAAAAACCAAGGAATCAACAAAAAAACTGCTGCCCATATTTATTGTACAATCTGCCATCCATTATTAGAATATAGGCACCCACTATACCTTAATACAAGAAGACCAGTCATAAAAAGCCTAGAAATAGCAGAAACATCAACATTGCGATCCATTACCAAAATCAGACAACCCAGAAATCCTCTCCATAACCCTCCCAACAACCTTCCTATGAGATTACACAAATAACACCAATCAACCAAAGATTACAATCCCTAACCACAAAATTTGCTAAGAAAATAAATAACAGAAATAATACAACCCCTTTGCAAAACAAGTGAACAAGAATTACCTAGCAGAAGAAAATTTCCAGAGCTAACCTTATGGGAACACATCACCGCATTGAATAATATACAATGAAACAAATCTATATTAGTTTTTTTTTTAATACAGATATTTATACTGTAATGAAATGAAATGGTATGTAAATTTTAAACAGTTGTAACAGGCTGAAGGACCTCGGTCGATGGCCTTTTGGTAAAACCAATAAAATACTTTTATTATTATTACTAAAGGTGCTGTTACACGGGCAATAAAAATTGCTTAATTGCCAGCAATATTTGCCGACTTTTACGTCACGACAACATCTAGCAACTACAACAACAAGCAAGTGTTCGGCAATAAGTTGCTGAATAATCCCCACCGATATTTGTGAATATTCAGCAATTAGACAATAGATGTGTACACGGCAAAATTCAGTAGAGCAACTATTCCCGGTGATGGATGAACTTTATCTCATCGCTTCAAGTGCTTTTATCATTATGCATGTAATAAATACAATAAAAAAAGAAAAGAAACAGACGAATGTCCCGAAGTGATTTTGAATTACTTGTGAACAAATTGGGTCCCATAATTACAGAAGAACCACTAATATGAGAGATCCGATTCCTGTGATTACAAAATTGGCAATAACTCTCAGATTTTTGGCTACTGGAGATTCATACAGAAGTTTAATGTATCAATTTCGAGTTTCCAATTCCTGTATTTCAAAGTTCATACCTACAGTGTGCAGGGCTATTGTTGAAGTTCTACGTGAATTTATAAAGGTACGATATATGCAGTTATAAAGTAATAGAAAAGTTGAGGAAATACGCATTTATTTTACATTCATTTTATATAGATAAATTAGAATCGCTACAGGTTTCAGTATAGTTATCGGTAGTTATGTATTGCACGCGAGTTGAAGAAGTTTCAGATGTACTTCCAATAGTTCCAATTGTTCTAATCAACATAACGTTGTTGTCATAGTCCTCATCCTGATTTTGAGAGGTGTTCGCGTTTATTGAGGAGGGTTCAACTGGCTGAGAAGAAATGGGATTAGCGTTATTGTTCGGAGTGATGGGCATCTGAGTATTTGATTCAATTTGAGAGTTATGAATGTTGCTCCACGAAGCACACATTTTTTACAATTTGCAACCTTTCACCAGCACAACACAAAGCAAATAGTCACAGAATATGACGGAGGTAGGTATATGGGCAAGCGAGATGGAAACAATAATCGCCCTTAATTTTCCAAACACGATGGATATACGGCAACTCGACCTAAAGATACAAACAACTATAAACGATGTAGAACAATATGACAATACGTTGCCGAAATACTTGTTGAAAATCGCACAATGTTGGGCAATATTGCTCCATTAATTGCTCCAGTGTGTCGCCCAGCAACTAATTGCTATAAAAATTGCTCGTGTAACAGTACCTTAAGTCAATGATATTCAATAGTACCCTTTTTTTTTACTTTCGTTCCTCAGACCAAAAAAACCATTACTTGGACACTTAAAAAGTAGTGATAAAAACTAACAAAAAGTTATTAAGCTGACAACTTACACTATTAGACAGGGCCGGTCTCTACAAAATCAAATTGTTGAATATTTGAGATAATATAAATTCTTAAAAATGCAATGCATGAAATGTATGTAAGATGGAGAGGAAAATAAAATGATGTTATGATAGTTATATCTAGTTCACCAAGACTGCTCTAATCTCTCAGCATCTGAATAAAAAATGATGGATTTAAAAGGTAAACGTACTTTGAAGTTTTACTGCGAAGAATGTAGTCAAGGTATAAAATTAGTAGCAAAACATTATAAAATAATCAATAAATTGCAATCAGAAGTCGAGAATTTTAAATCACAAGTACAACTAAGATACAATGAAGAGTCTATCATCAATGAATTATATGAATATCAAAAAAGAGTAAATAATTTAGTAATTCATAATTTATGTTTAGTGGAAGCCAACTTAAATAAAATAAATGTTATTTTTAAGGAAACGCAGAACGTTCCCTAAAAGTCATTCTTTCTAACGCCTATAATATCAATATAACATAAAGAAAAATAAAAGAAGATTAACAAAGAAAGAAAAATTTATATAAATAATGAGCTAACATTGCAGCATTTGAGAACACTGAAAGAATAATTGAAGCAAAATATTGAGAATGGAAAGACACGTTTATTAGATATATCAGATGTATCCCACAAATTATGGAAGCAAGTTCTTAGCAAAAAAATTTATTTGTAATAATGCTAGTGCCGCTAATAATAATCATAGTTCTAGAGGAAAGAAAAGTGTCAATGGGTTAGTTCGCTATCAGAATGTCGGCGGTCTACATACTAAATAATTAGTGGAATTACAACAAACAGTATCTTACTGTGATTATGGCGTAATTATATTGAGACTTAACTTAACAAATACTTCACTGATCAGAACTAGGAATTCACAATATATTATATTCGGATTGGATTGTCATTCTGTTGACTGTGTCAATAAACATGAGTTCTAAATGCCATAAAATGATTTTCTTGCTAGAATAGTGATTGTACAGAACACTAATGTAGAACATATTTTTGTATCCTTAAATTACGAGGGCCAGAATATTGTATTTGACGCAACTGACGTAATATCCTTACGGTGCTGCCAATGTAGGAAAATGCCAGGCCACAGCGATTCAACACACTACTATTACCTTGCCAACTAATTGAATTTGGCCGACTATGCCTCGGCAAGATGCAAAAAGGGCAATAAGCAATGTTGTCACATATACATTTCCTTGTTCTATTGGTAGGTATTTTTTTTTTAAGGAAACTATCCAAGTAAGAGAAAAATGACCAAGGAATTTTTTAATGGAAATAATCTTCTACATTACTGGTTACGGGTGGAATATTTTCAAAAACAAGCTGTATACTATAATCTTACATAATCAGAAAAAACTGCAAACTAAAGCATGAAAAATGTCATTAATTTAAATAATAAAGACGAGTGGCTCAAAAACACTTCCCTGAGGCACACCTACATTATTTCTGAAGTTGATTAATTAATCCTGGCGATTTGAGTGATTCAAATATTGACATGTAAAAAAGAAACAACTTTTGCCATACCTACATTATAATGGACACTATTGGCAGTTTACTGAAATATTTGCAAATGGCCCTTACCATAATATGGATCAGGAACTGCCAATGGAACCATGTTTGTATTATTGCATAATTAGTACAAAATAATTAAATATTACCTTGGCAGGTGGCGGGCTGGAACTAGTAGGACTACTAGTAGTAATAGTCACTCCAATCTTGCCGCTCTCCTTTGACAATACCGCCGCCTTTCTTTTGGTACCCAAATCAATTCTTGAAGATAAAGGAATCCTATCCTCACTGCTTGAACTATTGGAATTTTCATTATCCGCAGTAGATGCTGTTGGTGCTGATGTACTTTCGGAAGTTTCCTCGGAACCTACATTAAGTGGATTTAAATCAAGTTTTTATTGAAATAACCACAGAAATCTTCACTTTAGAGATATGGATTTTGTGGAAAAGTAAAACTGGAACATGCTTCTACGGACATGTCCAAGTTAGACCTAACCTCAAAAATAAAAACATTGAAGACATAGCAATTGGTACAACCATTAGATGGATTTGAAAAATTTAAATCTAAATAAATGAGAAAATATTTCCACACTGCCAATTTTCTTATCATGATTTCAACTTTTACTTTATTACATAATTTCAACAATATGTTGCTACTCTTGTCTTCTTAAGTTTGAAATGTGACACGGTTTGCCAGATTGTCATAACTCATAAATATGTAACCTCTTTCAGAATTTAATTTTTAATGTTAATATTAAAGGCTTTAATATTAAATAACTTATTGATTACAATTTTTATTGAAACTATCATATTGTTATATGTTTGCTATGCTATCAACACAAACACATATACTCATAGAATCGTTGATTCAAGGTCCAGGTAACGCTTATTCACTACTTCATTTACTAATTAACAATTAACAACAATAGATTAATGAATGTCTTAACTATAATTACAATTAAACACTTTTAAGTTTCTATCTTATTTCTTCTTTACTTGTTCACTCTCACCTTAAGACTGAGTCTCGGCCCACCGTGCGTCTTATTTATACATCCATCACGCGGTGTAGAACATTCCATAACATTCCTGGCCGTTCTCGTACAATTCCAGTCTCATCTGTTCGTCTACACAGTCCAGTGGTGTAACACTGCCCCCTCCTTAAGCCTGAACGTCCTGGTCAGGCAACTCGTTATTCCCTGCATACTTAGCTAGTCTCTGTATATGCACCACCTTCATCCATCTTTGATTTTGGACTTTGCTGAATTCGATATATACGACGCCATTTAGTCTGGTGAAGACAGTGTATGGTTCTTCCCAAGACAGGTGAAGCTTCAGGGACTTGCCTTTCTTTCGTTTTGGGTTATATAGCTAGTCGGGCTACTTCTCCTCAGACTTCAGTTATTTTCCCTTCAAATTGGCTGCATTTTCCCTTAACTTCACTAACCTCTTCTTTAATTTCACTGATGTCTTCTTTAACTTCATTAACTTGTCCTTCGACTTCAGTGACTTTTTCGATAACACCTCCTTTAAATTTTTCAGTGAGGGAGAAAATGGCTGCCTACTGTTCATCTAGGCTTCTTTTGAAGTCTTTTCTTTTCCTCAAGTCGCCTTCTTAATTTTTCCTCACATGTTCTTTCTTGTTCTTCTTTTCTTTCCGTCGTCTTATTTCCCTTTCTTCTTTTTCTTCCTGTCGTCTTATTTCTATGCCTTCCATCAATTTTCTTAAGCCATCCCTTTCTTCCTTGTTCTTCTTTTTCTTCCTGTCGTCTTCTCTCTTGTTTTTCTTTGTCTGCTTTTCATATTCTTTCTTGATCGTTCATCCGTTCCAACAACGCTGCTAGCAAATCCTGTGCTTGTTTCTCTGCCGTACTTCTTGTTATTAGCATTAACTTACGACATGTAAATCAGTTCAAAATAAAGTTTACTTCAATATAATGTCCATAAAATGTATCTATCGCGCCTATTTTAATGGAAAAATCTCGAAACAGCACTAGAAAGTCTTATTTAGAGTTTGTTACTTTTGTGTTGATAAAATTCAGTTATCTCCACTAATTGTGCAAAGGAATGTTCGAGAACTTTCACAAAATGCCACTATTAAGTCTAGTTTTCAGTGTATAACTCGTTTCCATTAACACAGTTCATGTATCTTCTGCGGTTTCCAAATCGAATGTTCTAGAATTTTGACGAACGTCACTTATAGTCTTGTTTTTAAGTCTATAACACATTACCGTCGACACAATTCACATATCTTCTGTAATTTCAAATAGAATGTCTAGAAATTTCCAGAAATTGCACAAATAGTCCCTTTTTTCAGTCCACAAGACGTTATTACTAGCGGCACTTGCGTATCTGCAGCTATTTCTAAATCGAATGCTCTAGAAACTTCTCGAAAATCCACTTTAAAGTTACTATTCAGTCCAGAAATAGACCCTCCAAACACTGTTCAGTAGCTTAATTCTCCATGTTACTACTAATTCCTGAGAAGAATACTGCAGAACCTCTTTGAATATTCCAGAAATTTCTCTTCCAATCCACTTCCGACACCAAATTGTGATGTGTTTACTATCCACACAAACACCTATACTCGTAGATTCGTTGATTGAAAGTCTAGGTAACACTTATTCACTACTTTATTTACAAATTAACAATTAACAACACTAGATTAATGACTGTCTTAACTATAATCACAATTAAACACTAAGTTTCTATCTCTCGGACCACCGTGTGTCTTATTTATACACCCATTCACTCGGTCTAGAACATTCCAGAACATTCCCAGCCGTTCTCGTACAGTCTCATCTATTCAATCTACACAGTCCAGTGTATATTTATCCATTAATTATTTTAATTATAGTTTTATCATCAAGAAAAATATACGTTTCCTTGAATGTGGCTATTAGTTGCACATATTGGCAACCCTGCTTAAATTTTACAACTGCTATTTACGAGATTTATTGTGCATGCGCATAATTATTTTCTACAATTTAATACTTAACACTTTCCAAAAAGTTTTATATGAACAAACTGAACTATTACCAGATTTCAAATTGATAACAAGTCTTAGTACAGCATCTACATATTATTAGTAAAAATACAAATTAAATACCTGCTCGGGTATCTTCATCATCCACATTTGGAGGATTTTCATGCTTGGACTTCGACTTACTGCTAGTTTCAGGCACAGCTCCTTCATCCTGGCTCTCCTCTCCACTCCGAACACCCTCATCTTCTGTGTCTACAGCTGCCACAGGGGCAGCATGCTTTTCTTTTTTCTTGGGACCTCTTTTAGAAGTACCATCGGACTTTTGGGACTGTTCATACAAATCAATTAAACGAACATCCAAAATATTCTCTTCTGGCTCCCAAGTATTATACCTTTGACTCCACCCTTTCCATTTCACATAATACTCGACTATTCCCTTCAAAACATCAATCAAAATCACTGTGTATATTCAAAACAAAACATTTATTAACACAGTCAGTAGCACGATACACTTACAACGGGATGCTATGCTCTGGGCTCAAACATGTTTAGTTGCGCATGACATCACAGCAAAGCACATATCCTGTGAATGCACGGAGTACGTTATTATTTTTATTAGGTTTATTTTGTGAATTTGAGTTTATTAAATTGAATAAATCATCACCATCTTATGTTATTAGACTAAGGCACAGTAATCAAAGAATTAGTTTAGAAAACTGCCTGAGAAGTCGAAAAGAAATTGCCAAAATTTATATATAAGCGTTAGATTTGTAATTAAATTTGTGTGGTTATGAATTTATTACACCATTATCCTAAAATAAAAATGTTGTATAAAAATTATATTTAATCATTCTAAGCTTGAAACTTTTCCTTGGATCTAATATGCGTACACTGCGAACTCAGGGTTTTGTTTCGCTGTGACTTGGGCATACATGTGCGTCAGCATACCGCTGTAAGTGTATCTTGGTCAGCATTTTTATTTTTTACTAATAGAATATATTTTAATTAAGGAAAAAACAACAACTAAATTTACTTCTTATGCTTATAGCTGTTATACTAAAATCAAGATGTTTTTTACGAAATTGAAACAAATGAATACCTCAAAGAGAAGCTACAAAATTCACAAATATGTAAAAGTGATACAGGAAAAAATATTATGAGTAAAAAAGTGTCAAATTTTCGCCACGTGAATTAGTTGGTATCCAAGGTAAATGCTTGATTTGTTCATCTGTTTGATTTTCGCGAATTTGAGTTCACACACAGCCAACATACATTTGGCAACACTGAATAAAACTTTTCGAGTAGAGCAAAAGAGAAGTGATAGATTGGTTAAAAACATCAAGGGATTTCTAATAGTTTAAATGAGTACAAAATAAAACAATCACCATTGGAATTTTACATTCTTGTGGCATCAACATAATATATTTATAAATTTGTGATCCATTCCCAACCATTTTGATAAAATAAGAGCTCGATTAAGGGTAAGTTGTTCATATCTATTAAAAAGATTAATAAAATAACAAATATTAATAAAAAAAGAATTAAGTAAACAACCATATTACATACAAGACATGTTTTTAATCTAGAATGCATTCATTGTTCTTTTAAATTACGGATTATATTTAATAAAATTCATAAATATAAGTATGAAGCATAAATAACTAATAATTTCTAACAACTATTAACTTTGTTCGCGGTAACGGCTGAACTCGTTCCGAATATAATCGGAATCATTTCTGAATTATTTAAGTACGTTAATTTCCGTACCACGAATGATTAAAAACAAATGAGTCAGACAACAAAACGTATTCGGGATTAGGTACCGTGAACATAGCTATTACCAAAATCTGATAAGTATAAGTTTTACTAACATACATCTGTCATTCTCATGAAATCATATGGTTTTTGTGTTTGGAAACTGTTCAATGTTGACAGTTTTTCTTGATGTAACAACTTTTTGGTATCATTAATTATAGTACGGTCTTTTACAATCTGTTATAATACAATTTTAATAACCTCATACAAGTATTAACTTCTATAATTTGTTTTAAAAAACAAATGATATAATTTGACTAGGCTAGTTAGTAAGTGAGGCTATTACTTTATGGTGAATTTACACGGTGCCAGTACTTGTTAGAGTAACTAAAACTGAGTACTGGATTTTAGTACTCTCCTCGTGTTCCAGTAACACTAAAATGCCTGTTTATACAAGGAGAGTAGTCAAATCCAGTACTCGATTTTAATTACTCAAGCAAGTTTGTGGCACTGTATAAATTCAGTATTATACTATGCATTAATAGTAGTAGTAATTTATGTATAATATTTGGGTATATTAGATAATTATCAAAACTTTATTATAATAGAAATGTACTTTGCATTGCAATAAAAATGAAAATATTCCAAGCGAGATTCCAAGTGACTAATAAAAAGTAGGAAAATCCTATTGTGTCAAAACACTACCCCCAGAAAAGATTCGTACCCCTATAAGCTGTGGAACATTCTAGGTTAATGAGAAGTCGAAAATTACAAGGTGATATAAGAAATTGTCGAATTAATAACAGATTTTAAGTTTATTATTATTATAACAGTTAGAAAATGCAGAATTCTATTACACTATTCAGAAAAATCAAAAATAACTGTTTAGCTTGTATAGTATAAAATTACCTTTCGAACTCGTTTTTTCATAATCTTTTCGGCGGCATAAACACGGTCTCCTAGTTCCATTGTTTTTAGTTTCTCTGGCACACTTGATATAAAGGAAAACAAAGGGTTACTTATATGTCACTGGGTTATTTACCGTACACAAGATTAGTTTTTTTTGCCTCATAGGCATTTTTGACAAAAACTTCAGTGTTTATCAAAATACACAACAAAACGCACAGATATCTACCCTCTGTTTTCACAAGACTGCTGTGTTGCATCAGGGTATTTTATTGTTATTTTATTGGATGCACTGAGGTTGGCATTTGTCAAATTTACCAAGAAAGTAGGAAGATATTACATTACATTATATAGTAAATTACAAATTACCAATTTTCTCTGAACACATAAATCACTACATATATTTTTTATCGATAATTAATTTGTACAATGACAGTTACGCTTCGTTGTCCGATATTATTTTAGAAAAGCGGTTGCCCTTTTTTTCCTAGGGTGCTTCCCCACCTCCGAAATTGAAATGGACTAGCTCAAAGTGAACTGCCAAAAGCTGTGGCCAAGCCAGGCACCTCTATTCCTCATTTGTTTTGGCACAAACAGGTCCGGCAGAAGGACCGGGTGACCCATGAGGCCAAATGGGCACCGAGTACAAGGTGTACCAATTTGAAAATACAAATTCCGAAATCAAGATAGGCGTTCTGATTAACAATAACAACATAAATAAATACAATTAATTATCATATCGAAATGATAGCATCACATCAGAATAATAGTAACGGATCTTTATAAATGATCGAAAACAATGTGACCAATTAGTTCCTTTTACCTTTTAATAGCCTCGTCTAGAGATGTCATCAGGAAAGGATGGTTGGAAATTATTCCTTAGACATATTCGTTTGTACAAAAATCCTCATTGTGGACTGCCGTAATATGAAAAACACAAAATCATGAGTTAAAAGATAACAATTGATCACGTGGTTTTTGATCATTTATGAAGGCTATATATTATTTAACGCATATGCAATGGTGGCTACACGTGAAGTTTACGACTCGAACCGTAAGCGGGTATGTGTCAGTATGTGAAAATGCATCTTATTTATCGTCTCTCAAGTTGAAAATTTCTTTATTATCTCTCTTTTTAATAAGCTTTTTTTAACTCGTTGACTATCAGTTTAGATTTTTTAGTTTTTAATAGAAACCACCCAACCAGCACAGTTATCCAAGTGGAAATTAAAAAAGAGAATTTATTTTGTGAGACCGTAATTTCTGTTCATAGGATATTAAAAAGAATAGTAATCAAATATTTGTACGTTATAATTCAATGAGTATTTATAAAAACTTTTTATAGATGATCTAGTTTTTTTATAAACGCGTGATGTAAATTGCTTTTGGTACTGCATATACATACAGCCATGGTCTGATTTACTATCTTATTAGTAAGATAATAGAGCTAACATAGGGACTTCTTAAATGGTTGAAAACCACGTGATCAATTGGTACCTTTTAATTAGTGATTTTGTGTTTCATATTACGGCAGTACCTGATAAGGAATTCTGCATACATGTATGTGTTTAAAGAATCGTTTTCAACGATATTTTGTTGACAGCACGCTGGACGAGACTATTAAAGGAAACTAATCACGTGATTTTCGATTACTTTTGAAGACTCGTTAGTAAGACTATAACGTAGTATTATTAGATTTAAAAGAAACAACAGAATTACTAGTTAATAACTGCAACTTTCATTTCGGAAGAAAAGGGTCATATTTTTTAATACCAATTTGTCTGAAGGAAATAGTTTGAATGCTGCTAATTACTTGGTAAAAAGAAATTCCATAAATTATTTAGGTAAAAGTGTTTTTACTACATTCAAAGACGAATAAATGGAACTGCTAAAATATAAGTTTTACAAATTGTTTATAAAGGATACTTAATTTCATCTTGTTTACATTTTATTTAGGCCATGCTGATAATAAAAACAGAATATGTTTACAGATTATGAGCAAATATTTTGAATATGACGATATGTTGATAATGATGGCTACCGTTTTTAGGCTCACCAGTTGGCGCCACTGGCGAGTAGGTAGCTGTCAAAGTTATTGTTAGGCGCGGAACAAGTTTTATTATAGTCATTTCGTACACCAGTAAATAAAAAAACTTGTTAATTATGACTCAGTATTGTGCAGTTCATTTTGTTCGGAAACAAAAGGCGGATATATATTTCCAAGAGACAAAGGTCGCTTAAAACAGTGGTTGGTAGCGATTCGCAGGGATAACTCCTTCGAAACATTCGTGTGTTTATAAGAAATATTTTAATCCTGAAGATTGCGAGTTACCAAAGGAGAAAATCATAAGTAATAATCATGCGCATTCGTTGTTTTCATCATGCTCATGCTTGATATAACCTAACTTTAATGACATAAAACATCTCTGATAGATACAATAATTTCTCTACTGATCAAGTAAATTATTACCTTCCCCTTCTGTCATCATTGTGTTAAATATTTTTCAGCTAATTTTTATAAAAATCACTAACAACCCGTGTTAAAAAACTATAACAAAGATTAACTTTCGGTGACATTTACATTACCCTTCACCAGCGCCTTTTGTGGTTAATTTAATCGCGGTAGCCCTCATTAAGCATAAAGCTTCATTTATCATACATATTATTTATAACCTTGTAGGTAAAAAAAAAATCTACATATTGTTACAAACAAAACTTTAACTATGTATTCTATGATCGCGAAAAAATGGCTAAAATGCAGGAATTTATTTGATTGTAAAGTAGAAGAAGACGAACAATAGTAACTGGCGGCGTAACGTCAGTTTTAATTCTGCTAAAAAGTACAAAATTCTAAAAGTAAACAAATTTTACTTATTATTGACGATACATACAATACAATAATGGCTGGTCCAACGAAGAAAACCAGAAGGCCCGTAGAGGCAGATTCGGATAATGATTCCATGAGCGAAGAAAGTGAATCTGGCACATATCATGGACAACAAGTAAGGTTATGAATAGGCCGGCACGTGTTTGCTTATTTTTTTATCAAAACAATTGCACATTAATTTATTTGCAATTTGCTATGAATTTTCTTTATGCCATTTTTATATTTAGGAAATTCAAGCTACGTTTGAGGACGGAATCCCGAAGGCGAAGATTTTCATGGGATAAAACAATTATTGAAGCAGTTGTTTCTCAAGGCACACATAGATCTTTCACAAATGAGTGATTTGTTGATCGCACAACATGGTATTGGATCAGTTTTGAAACAAAGTTATAATGATAGTGATGATGAGGATGCAGATATGAGTGAGGAGCGAGATGTTTTTGGAATTACTAGTGTTATTAATTTAACTTCGCATAAGGTATAGAATAAGACCGATCAAAAAGATTGAATACCTGATTTAAAAGATTACCTATTAGTATATTTATTCCACAGGGTAATTAAATAATTTGTTTACTTTTTATAGGAGAATCCATGTGTGCAACAATTATATTCGTTACTAGATGAAATAAGTTTAAAACATGCCGATTCTGTCACTCAAGATGGCATAAAGAAAATTTTAAGCCAATCAAAAAGATTAGGTTTCCTTGTAAATGAAAGATTTGTAAATATCCCAGCTAAAATTTCTGTTGTTATGCTTAATTCTATATATGAAGAAATAGAAAGAATGAAAAAGAAAGATGGTTCTTATAATTTTGAATATTATATTATGATTTGCAAGACTTGTAGACCAAAGGAAAATAAGGGTAAAATATTTCATTTACTACTTTTTTAATTATACAGAGGTTTATATATCACAGTGTTTATTTCTAATGTTTTAAAATTGTATTGCTAAAAGTAAACTAAATGAACATATAGCTGACTCAAAATTTCCATAAAAAAATATCCAACTCGGTTGAGCATTTTATTCAAAAGGGCCACAGTTTTGCATTTAATGATGCCAAAATAATAGCCAAAAATAACGACTGGAAAGATTATTTAATGAAATGATAAAAGAACCCTAACAGTATAAATAAAAGAACAGGGGCTACTTTAACATTATTGACCACCTAAAAAGTACTTTTTAATACAATAAAAAACTAATAATAATAATAAAAATAATTAAAAAGATAAGATAATAGGATCATGGAAGTATCATTTGTTTGTGCTATTTCAATTGCCAAACGTAGCATTTATATTTATGTTGTTTTTGTTCAATAGACATTTTAAGAAAATTTTTTTTTGTCATTCTGAGTTCTATATTTTTACATTTTCCAAGTTTAAAAAATTTTTTTTGAAAGAGCCTCTTCTGTTTTATATCTAATTTTAATGTAAAATAATATACATAAAAAAATCATATTATTTATATCATTGTTTATACGTTCTTAGTGTCCTGAAGAAGCTAATAAATTTAGCGAAACGTCGACAAGTTAAAAAAAGAATAAATTTTGTTTAATTTTTATGATCCTTCAACTCACCTAAAAAATACCCTTTATATATTAAATTATATTTCAATCGTATACTGTGAAAACCTAACCATAAAAACCAGAAAATTTTATTAAATAAATTTGATGAAAATTTCAATAAAAATTTTCCAAATGTGTTTTAAAATTGTTTGGTGATATTATTATCAATAATTACAGAAAGCCTTATTTCAAAAATTTTAAGTTAAATTTTTTCTAGATTCTGAGGAAATATTTTCTAATGATGAGGAAGCAATTTTTTCCAATGAAGCTGAAATAAATTTTGAATTTAGTGTTGCCGATGAATCAGATACCGGTCTAGGTGGCAAATGGCTATCTGAAGATAAGCAAGTTGTGCCTTACAGAAGAATTTTAATTTTTAAGGCTGACAAATTTAAAAATATTATAGCGCAAGTCACGGCATTTGTTAATTAAGTTTAAACTGATTAAGGTATAGAAAATTGATTATATTTTAATTGACTCCAAGCAGTTTTATGTTAATTTTTATACAAATAAATATCTGTTTATTTTAACTGCTGGTTACTTCTTATTATGCTTTAAGAAATTTTATAATTAAGAAATTAGCTATAGGTAGTGGAGTGGTAAAAGTGACTGATTTTGATTACTGCTGTTTATTACTAAAGGAGGGTACTTGAGTCTCCACCTAACTTCTCTGTACTTTTTCGCGTGCAATGGCGTATTATATGCCTATGAGCCTGGGCTTGGAATGCAAATTATTTATAGGGCAGGATGGTGGACTGAATGTGTCAAAGAACTCGAGTTATAAAAGCAAAACAAACGGAAATAAGATTATACAGCACGTTCACAATGAAAGGAATAAATTCAATATAACCTGAACAATGTGGTTTTGCAAAAAGGACGAGGACACATCGATTTCCAAATTTGAGTTGGCACATTTTGAGATATATGTCAAGTCAATGTCACTTCTGGTTGTTTCGGAAGTGACATTAACTTTGTTATTTTAAATGTAATAGCCTGTATTTTTTTTACGAATTTGTATAGACCATAAAAAAATGTTTCCAAAGATATAGTAAACAGATTTTTATTATGAATACTTTTTTATTATTTACAAAAACTGCTGTGCTAACATGATTTTTAAGTGGTCAAATGTAATTGAAGTTTCCAGTATCAAGTGTCTGTAATTTCAAGTGTCAGCAATTTACCACAAAAATGAATTTAATATAAGAGCGAATTCAGATGCTTGTTCGTAATAGAGCTCATAAACAGGAGCAGGTATGTACCTTATTTAATGAAAATCATCCTGACTGTCCACCCAGTAGCCAATCGTGTGAGTAAAATTGAAAAAAAAAAAATTAGAGAGTCCGCACGTTACAGATTTACCAAAAGACCGACCAAAACAGGTACTTGAAAATGTTAAGATAAATATCGAGTTACACGTTCAAGAGAATCCCTTTGTAACGGTTAGAGAACTCTCACGAATCTAGATTTGGCAACGGGATCAGTATCCAATTATTCTAGTAGCTAAATATCCCTAAAAAGTACAATTGGTGCATGAATTGTCAGAAGACAACTTTGTTCGAAGAATATAAATCTGCGAACAAATGTAATGCACAATGAAAACTTAAATATAACACATTATTTCTTCTGATGAGGCTACTTTAAGTGGTCACGTAAATTGACAAAATTGCGGATACTGGGCGACAAGGAATCCGCATTGGATGCAAAAGGTCCACATACAATATCCTAAGAAAATTAATGTATGGGCAGGAATTGTCGAAAATCGAATTATTGGGTATTTCTTCGAAGGAATGCTAAACGGAGAATGCTATTTACAATTTCTTCAATTGGAACTTATTCCTGCTTTGGCTTTTCTGTTTCCCAACCCATAGGACCCTGATGTACCAAATGATATGATTTGGTTTCAACAAGATGGGGCACCTCCACACTATGCAATCGCTTTTCGTCAATTTCTAGACGCAACCTTCGTCGATAGATGGATTGGTAAAAGGGAACCTATTGTGTGGCCGCCCAGGTCACCTGATATAACCCCCTTAGATTTTTTCTTATGGGGTTATTTTAAATCCAAAGTCTGAATTGACTAAACAATCTTAATGACTTAAAAGAAAGAATATGCCAACAAATTCGACTAATAATAATTCACAATGTCCAAGCGAGAAATAATTATTCGAATTCAAAAATGCATTGAAGTGGGCAACACAGTGAACATGTAATAACTTGGAAACTTTTTTAGAAAGTTAGAGCAGCAAGTTAGTATCTCAAGTTTTTTGTAAGTAATAAAAAAAGTATTAATAATAAAAACTTGTTTACTACATTTTTGGAAACGTCTTTTTTTCGTATGTACAAATCCGTACAAAAATACAAGGTGTTGCATTTAAAATAACAAAATTGATGTCACTTCCAGAACAACTGGAAGCGATACTAACATGCCGTATGTCTCAAAATACGCCCGATTCAAATTTGAAAATCAACGTGTCTGAGCGTTCTTTGCAAAGCCACGTTGTCTAGATTATACTGAATTTATTTCTTTCATTGTGAACGCACTGTATATTCTCTGTTTTATGTTGGAATAGTGTTTAATTGTTGTTTATTGAATAATATTTACTTTTTATTACTGAGTAACCTACTTCTAAGTTTTAAATTTATATACATTTGTGATGCACAAAGTTTTTTTGTTGTGTGTCTGCTTGTATTGATACTATATCTAAAGACAAAAAACTCCATCTAAAGGGACGCAAAATGTTACGGGCTTCAAGTGCCTGTATAGCCTAATATGCCACTGATCGCATGTTCATTTAAGCTACTAAAACTTATTTTAGGAATAACTGTTATTTTTGTTTTCTGATTTTTTTCATGAGGGAATCACCCCTTGTGATATCGTTGATACACCCTGTATGTACATCTATTTATATTTTTGGATTTTGCAACCTAACAACTGCATATTTTAACCGTTTTTGGTATTTCTTTTCACCAAAAAGGTTAACAGGGATTATGACAAGTTATTTTTACTCAAAAGGAGATACACTTTAATTACAATTATTATTTAAAAAATAACTACTTTTATAAACACCTGTCAAACGATGCTGCTGACATCTAATGCATAAGTACTCAAGTTACTATGACGGATTTGTGAGTTTATTCTATTCCTACACTTTAGTGCAGAAGTCTAGACGTACAGGTAAACACTGATTTTATCAGAATATCTATAAAGGCATTTATCCACAGACCTCAAATATAATCTTATAATATTTTGAAAAAATGATATGGAGAACACGTTATTCTGGTTTATAAAATAATAAGGTTATTCGACAGCTGTTAGTATTCAAGACTCATTGACAGATGGTGCATCGTATAAAGTATCGAAATCCATTAAAATAGACAAATTTTCTTACTTTTGCGACTTTTTTTTAGAAACTATAAGAAAATTCTTGGAGTTTAATAATTAGGAAATGCCACAAAAGTTGTAAAAATCGTGATTTTTAAAAAGAACTTCTGCATACTATTCATAGCGACATCTGTCAATCATGCTTTAGTACTACAGGCGCTGAGATGACTATATTTATTTTATAAACAATGAAATTATTTACGTTTGTTCTCTTTACCTTAACTTTAAGGCAGTGTAGAAAGCAATATAATTAATTATTTGAATAGTATCTAGTTACTACTTGTGCCCTGTGCTACAGAAAAAAAATTTTTAAATTCATGTGGAATGAACAGTCCTAATATAACATCTATTGTTTTAGTTATTGTCGTTAGATGTCACTAAGACATTTGAAAATGAAAATAATTTAGTTAGACATTTTTTCTATCTTGCTGATTTTGATTTTACATTTTCTTAATAAAAACATTTGTGAAAATTTGATTTCTGCAAGCTTCTTTGACAAATCCTAGGAAGGTAATTCCAACATTTTCTAAAATTTCATCCAAGACGCCCTCAGAGGAGGGACAAACAAGTTTTAATTCCCGGATCAAGAGACTAAGATTTTTCTTTTTTTAAAAGAAATGTTTTTAAGTTTTTTAATTATTTCAAGTAGACCTAATGCTGCACTTGCTACTAGAACTTATAACCCAGTTATTATATTACTTCTATAAGTATTGTTAATGAAGTTTTTTTGAGAGTTAAAGCTTCTTTTGTGACTTCTTGTGTGAAATACATAAATATGCGCAAAGCAATAATATGTCAAATTTCGTGTGTGTGAATTATTAACTTCTATTGATTTATGAATGTCGGCCAGAGAATAACTCTTAGACATAACCTCTAGAAGTAACTGTTCATTTGCTAAAATAATGGTGTTATATCATCACACTTAAGCACTTTTTAAAAGGTTGAATATTACCTCTTATAGATTTCATAATGAAAACTTTTTAATACATTCTTTATAGTGATGTACAGTATATGCAATATCTATGTCTTATTATGGTTTTTAATTCTCATATACTTTGCAACGTGATATAATATTTATACAAAGTGTAGGGGTCAGGCTTTCACACTGTACTTCTTTCAATACTGTAATATTTTCAATAGATTTTAAGAGCAGACCAGTTTGTGGTAAAATATGGACGTTGTATGCCGAAAAAACAAACGCGACCCCAAAATGATGAGTTTTTAGAAAAAAATTCGAATCTTTCTCTTGGATACACAAATTTGACTGATTTTCCTGTCAACACATAAGTGATTATTTTATTAATGGTATAAACTTTTAAATTGACCAAAATCTCCTAATTCACATTTTTATTCACTTTATTTCTGTCAACATCATAATGGTGGCAACAGTAAGTACGTTCGTCATCGAAATGGTCTTCTCTATGTAAAATCCTTTGTAAACTATATCTTTCTTTAGCCCTCTTTGGCTATCTGATATTGAAAAATAACGTCTTCATGAGAATTTACATATATACGTTTACATAAATAGTTCCTATGCCGATCTATTTTAGAATTCTCCAGAATTCCGTTCAAATACTAAAACACGGATTAACTTTCATTTCGACATTTAACAAAATTTTAGGTTCGTTTACTATTTGTTTATTGATAGACGTTGATAAGAAATATGATTTATCAATTTATCAGGAATCTAAGCAATTTCAAACAGATACCTTGAATTAGCATTTGTTTTCTGTGTGTTTTGAAACAACTGTTTCTCCTCTTTCTAGGAGGATCAATAATTACGATAAATCGAGAAAAAAATGTGTTGAAAAATTTTATTAGGAGAGTTATGTGCAATGTTGCACTTTTGTAGATTTCTGAAAAAGTAGATGCATTTTTATTTCAAAAGTCAACATATCTGATTTCCCACCAAACTTGAAAACATTAAAAGTTACCAGAAGTCATTTATTTTTATACGAAAATCCATGAGTCTTGATTTTCAATAATTCCTGCAAAGTTTACCTAATAATTCGTATCTCTATGGCTAATTTAATGTTTAACTTTTTTTTAATGTCAGTGAATCTATAAGAATAATATTTCTTTATTTCCCAATCTATTCGTGTTTTATATTTTTTATTTTTCGTAAATTAATACTTTTTTGCGAAATTTTATATTTTTGACCATGGAAAGATGTGAATTTGGTTTCTGAAAGGTTGGAGGAAATTCTGAACATCCACTTAAATAAATTACTTGTTTAAATTACAAAAAATCAACTATTACATTAGGATGTAATATTAAGGTAATAGCACTAAGCATCACTGGCAGTTCTTCTATAGGGTCATTTGGTCAATGACCTCCCACATACAAATAAAAAATAGAGCTATTCATTTTCTGAAGTTTAAAAATATATAATATATATTTTTAATATCCTTAAAAAAATATTAAAGTTTCTAGTTCATTCTATGCACAATACTATTCAAATATCAAGCATCTACATTCATATTCATTACATTATTCATTTATAGAATTTAAAAATCTTGTGTCAATCCACAACTTGTCCTCAAAGCTAGCTACAGACCGAATTTACAACGAATTAAAGTGAAATAGACTTATGCGTGAATCGTCAGAAAGCAAAAGAGACAGAAAACACTGGCGGGGACAATGTCCCTGACACATTTTAAGGAAACGGTAGCGCACGATCGAAGTTCAGTAGGGCAGTCTTAATACTGACTAGGTACGCGTTGGTCGGTAAATTCTGTTGCGTTGTTTTTAATGTTTTTATTTGTGAACATTTTATTAGTAAATCTCTACTTGTCGTGAAAGTAAGTAAAACAGTGTTTTTGGTGTTTACTATTAAATATGAGTGTTGTACAAAATATATTAAAACTGAAAGATGGACATAAGTTGGGTTATGAAGACCCAGTGAAATTCAAAGGTGGTGGCCGTCTAAAACCTAATATGACGATAAAGCAAACATCTCTTGAAAGAAAAAAGAAGTTAATAGGTATTTTCGAAATTCAATGTACGAATCATCCGAGTGGATTTGCGGATGCGAGGTAAAAAATGCATTTTTTTGTTTCCCATGCCTGTTATTTGGTTATGATCCTGATCCTATATGTTCCAAAATAGGTGTAACTGACTTGAAACATTTAAAAATAAAAGTACAGAAACATTCGCTCGCATCGTCATATGAATAACTGTTGTAGTCTAGCAACACTTGGTACAGTTGATATTAGAATGCAGTTAGACAGTGCCTATAGAAAAAGTTTAAAAGCTTACAACGAAAACGTTTCTAAAAGTAGATATATTTTAAATAAAATAATAGATAGTTCCAATAAAGTACAAGTAGTTTTTGTGTTTAGATACGTTTTAGACGGTGGTGTATGTGAGAGATTTTGGAAATTTATTCAGCCTCAAGGAACAACATCGCAGCATTTAACAGATGTAATTTTAAAAGAGTTAGAATGTCTGAAAATTAATGAAAGTCCTGAAAAATTGATAGCACAAAGTTACGATGGAGCATCAGTAATGAGTGGTGCTTTTGGAGGTGTACAAGCCAAAATTAAAAAAAGTTATCCTTCAGCAAATTTTATTCATTGTTACGCTCATCAACTAAATATAATTTTACAAAAAGCATCAAGTCAAGATAAAAGCATAACAATTTTTTTTGCTAATTTACATAGCTTTTCTCATTCTTTGGAAAATCGCCAAAACGAACAGCCGTGTTAGATAATGTTGTTAAGGTGAGATTATCTTAAGCAGCTCCAACACGATGGAATTTTAATACAAAGTGCATAGAGACTGTTTATACCTATCGAACAGAATTATTAGATTGTTTAGAAAAAATCATTGATAATGAATCAGAAAACAACACACTAAACCAAGCTATTGGTTTAAAAAACTACTTACAAAATGAACATTTTCTTTACTGGTTAAATTTTTTTATTTAGTTATGCCTCATTGTAATATATTGTTCAATCAATTACAAATATTTAATATCGATGTCATAACAGTAAATAAGTATATTGGCGTTTTTAATAGTAAAATTAAAGACATCAGAAATAAAATTTTGAATAACTATTTGGAGGAGACATCCATACAATCTGCCCAAAGATGTAAAACGGAAGAATCAAAAAGGAGAATTTCATTAGAAGTTTGTGATATAATTACAAAAACAGGTTTGGCTTCAGTAATCATTTAGCAGTGTCTCAGTTATTTCACGCAGATCGATTTAAAGATTATAAAAAAAGCTTTCCTGGAGATATATTTAAATTGGTTAAAACGGAGTGTTCAGTCATAAATCATTTGAAACTTAAAACTGAATTAGAAGTATTATATAGCCGAGAAGATTTTTCCAATAGTGAAGGTGCAGTTGCTTTGTTACAGCTTTTTATTAACAATAATTTGTGCAATACTTTTTCTGAAAGTGTCAAACTGTTAAAAATCTTATGTATACTCTCCCCATGACTACCGTCGAAAGTGAACGTTGTTTTTCCACCTTAAAAAGAATAAAGACATTTTTAAGAAATACCATGGGTCAGGAAAGGTTATCTTATTTACCTATGCTTACTATAGAAAGGGCATTAATAAAGAAGATAAAAGACTTTAATGAAAAAGTAATTGACCACTTTGCATCTCAAAAGGACCGGAGGATCGACTTGGAATTTAAATCACTTTAAAAGGTAGGTAATACAGTAAACTTTTCTAATTTACCTCCCTATCTCTTGACCCACGAACCGCCACTGCTTAGCATGAATGTTTATACTTCCAAAAGAATTATTTTACTTTTGATAATGCACTGTCATCTTATAATAGTAAGATATATAATTATATTATGACACAAATAAATAGTCGTCACTATATCAGACAGTACTTCTTTCTGCCAACTCGCCCATGTCTTTATAACCTGATTCTTATTCAAATAAAATTTTTAATATACAAATATCATTGTGTTACTTTAATCACCTGGTAACCTACATATTTCGACAAAAAAACTGCACAAAACATGTGCGGATTAAAAAGGTAATTCGCGTTTTTCCCATGATTTATTTTATTCAATATCAAAACAATTTAATTATGTTAATTTGGCATTTTAAAATGCAAGGCACTTTCGCCGGGTAACAGTTTTTTGACCAAGTGCTCTTCCTGAATAAAAAGAAGACAGTTTTGATATGCTTTGAAAATGATTTAATTTTTTTCCTGTAGCTTAGTAAATTGAATTGGTTTTTCTGGAATAGCACTTACTTTCAGTTAATTGAAATTGTACACGCACCCGATTCATTTGAACAAGACTGACCATCAGTGTCGGTTTAAACCATATAAAGAGCCTCAATATTTACTTCTAGCAAACAGATTGATTTTGCAGCATAAAAGGTATTGAAATGCAGATGTCATTGTAAGAAATTGTTAGCAGTGAAGAGTAGTAATAAAGTTCCCATTTTGTGATTAACTTCTCGTCATGTGTTTCCTACCTGTATTTGGATTATTAATAGTCTGCTCTTTTGGTAAGAAGATAATTCATTTACTTAATCCATGTACTTTCTGTCTATGCAATTATAGTAATGCTAAAATAAATAACAAATAAATCGTCAATATTGTTTATAACGGAAATAAAATTAAAAATGTTTTTTCCTCCATTTATGGTAAAATTATATTCTTAAAAACTGTGAGACTGAAATATTACTTCAATCCCTATTAAGGTCGTTATGGTAATTTCTTACCAGAATTTTAACATATAGTTTACGTCTTCGTAAATATTTTCAAAAACACAAATCACAAACAGTGAAAACTAATTCTTATAATATATGTATAAATTTAAATTTTGCAAAAATTATTAGATTCTAAAAAATTAGTGATACAGATACTAAATGTTTAAATTAAAAAATTTTCCAACAAATTGTTTACTGAAGAAATAAACATAATATTCTTGGGCGACTCTAACGATGGGTTAAGCAACAAACCTAAAGAAAAATATGGACTCGCATTTAATTTTTTCAACAGTTTCAATTAAGAATGTCTCTGGATGAATAAAAACGGTACCCTTGTTAAAGTTTTAAAGCTGTTTGCTAAAAAAATCAATTTCCTGTGAGCAACCCTAATCTTGGGTCAGGCAACAAACTTAAAGAAAAATAAGCTCGCTTGTAATTTTTTTTTAAACTGCGAACAAGGATATAAATTTATAAAAAAGTCTCTTATGTTGAAAATTCAAAGAATGCACAGTTTTCTTTTCTGTTTCCGGTTTACGGGGAGTAGTTAATTATTGAAACAATTGATTGACTGAAAGAATATGGTCCGCACATTGTGCTTTGAATTTATACCGAATTTTGTTTTCAAATGAAATAATCTGAAATCTGTTTTTCAAAACACCTTTAACGAATAATGCATTTTCGAACTTTTTTTTTTTAATTTTGGTGAGAATAAGTTGTCAAATCCTTCATTTTTGGGAAAGAGCATGTATACAATTGACAAGGCCGGATCAAAAAAAATACAGGGGGGCACATAATAAAATCAACTCATATAGAATGTAGAAGTAAATGCAAAAGTCAAGCTCCAAAGTCCCCCAGATTTTTTTTACAATATGTATATGATACAGTAATGGTTAACATTGTTGTTCATTATTTGTTCCGAGATTTATTCAATAAAAAACAAATGCTAAAAGCTAGTGAGAATTAACAAGAAAAAAATAAAAAGTAAGGCAAACCAGTTCCAGCTGAAGTTTTCGCGCACGTTTCTTTGAAAACATATCTTAGACCTCTTTAGGAAATATTTTAACATCTTTATCTATCTATCTATATTCAGAAAACTCAAATTACTTAATCTCTCCTGGCCCATGGTAGACCTCAAAACCTACTTGAGGTAGGCGTTATAGATTTGTGCTCTATGTTCTCAGACGGTGTAAACAAAGGCAGCGATGATGAAATATGCTTATTAGATACTGGTAACATAAATAATCACATAATGTATAAATATCATGTATTACTTAATGCGTATTTAAAAAGTTAAGCGCGGTTACTTTTGCTAATATATCGTACTACTATGTTCAACTAACCATAATAAAGTGGAGGTACTTGCTTAATTTTTCTTTCCATCGTTTAAGAAAAATATTCTGCCATTAAATTAATCTTAATTTTAAAAGTTGGAATTGTATAACAGCATAACCCTACGTATATCTCTCAATCTAGATGACTGGCTATGAGAAATTCTCAATGTCTTATTATGTCAATAAATATATGAAAATTGAATACACGGAACACGGAACAGCATGATGAACATACGTGAAACTGATGGAAAGTTTTCTTTATATCGTATTCAATTATTTAAAAAAATGCTATTCATGAATGAAATTTAATGTACGAAATAATATTTTGTTTCAGTTCCCTGTCTCTCGCAAGTCACTCTTCCAAATCAACCAATAAAAGAGGCACTTTACCTTCACAATTTTGTCACCAGCAACTTAACTCTTCGGGATTGCGTTTTTAGACCTTCAAATGTAAAAGATATGTGTCCTGATCCTGATATTCGTTATATACTGTACAACAATGGCGAAAAGCAAGTAGTGGATTATACACAAAGCGACTGGTTGCGACAAAGTATTTGGGACCCTACGAAAGAAGATGTTTTCTTGATTCATGGTTATGCTGGAGGGGATGACGTGTTGCCAATGGTGGTGTTGAGAGATGGTAAGGAAAGAAACAGTAACTATGGGAGAGAATGTTTATCCATATCTTTTAAATTGTTCAGTTTTGATTAGGGCTGTAGATTTCTATTTTTAAATCGAGCAGAGACCGCAAAATCTATTTGATTCTGAAAATATAGAAAATATTAACTGTTGTAAATATTTAACTAAAACTTAAAGTTTTAAGAAAATTTTAATTATGTTCATAGAAGAAACTCCTATTATTTTTAAATTACACATTCTTGAGGTTTGTGCCTCGGAACACTAAACCACCCTGTAGATAAGTAGTCATAAATTAGCTGTAACTTAGTATACAATTGACGTAGGATTATAGATACTCACTAATTAAAATGAAAACATGTAATGATCACTTTTTGGGCACATATGCAGATAATTCGGAGTTTGCAGTATATTTTTTCTATGAAAACGGGTTCTAGCAATAAATGTTTTGCAGTTCCACATCTCTCATATACAAATTACCCTTCCTTTTAGTCAATATACATGCAAGTTGATAGATAATCGAGAGAATCAGAATGATCGAATCTACTGAAAAGACAAAAAGTTCCTGTTTTTTTTTTACCATAAATTTCACTAAAATTATTTATTCTGACAAATAGCGACTATACAAAAATTGTGTTTTTAGCATATATTAACAACGGTAGCTACAACATTTGGATGGTAGATTGGGGCAATTTAGGTCCTCCGCCATGTTATCGCGCTGCTGTAAACAATATGAAAGCCGTAGCTAGATGCACTGGAGATTTAATCACATCCTTAAGAACCGCAGGACTTCAGACTGAAAAATTAACCTGCGTAGGCCACTCTTTAGGTAGGTAAATAATTCTTTTTATACACTGTACTGATTCTGCGGTTGGCTCCTTGTGAAACATTATTAAATATTTTAAATAAACAAAGAAAATTTGCTTTTAAATGTTTCAAAATTATATTTTCACTCTACACGTGTTTCGGCCTTTTAGACCCTTTTCAAGAGTACAGATGAGAGGTACTAAATTATAATTTGTGTTCTTGGAGTTTTTTAGAAAAGTTAAATTACTTTATCTAAAATGTGGTGACCTGCGAATATTCGTTGTTCATTTGTAACTGTTTTTTTATTTTTGGAAGCTTTCTTAATTTCTGGTATTTCTAGTAAGTCTAATTTTTTGCTTTTCTTTTCGGAATGAAGTAATTCTACATTTCCATATTTGTAAAGTGATTGTTTTCTATACAGTGTGTTGACATGCCGGTGCTATATACGTTGATTACAATAGACTTTTTATGCTCTTCAAGTCGCTTTTTTTATGTTACGTCCAGTCTGGCCAATATATATATATATACAACGTCGCAGTCACTACATTTTGGTTCATACACTCCTGTCTTTTGTAGTTTTTCTGTTTTATCCGTATAGTTTATTAACATTTTTTCCTAGGTTATTTTTATTTACAGATATTGTTTTGCAACCTAATTTACTTAATTTATTGCTTACTTTATCACTAATTCTAGGTCTATAATTAATACATTTATGGATGATATTGGCGTCTTGTACAGAACCAGCATAAAACTCCTTATACATATTTTTCTTTTGTTTTGTTTTTATTAAATTATCTATGATACTTTCTTTGTATCCATTATTCCTTGCTATTTGTTTTATTGTGTTGACTTCTTTTTCAAAATTGTTTGGACTTAAAGGAAAGGTTAGCAGACGGTGAACAAAATCATAAAACGATGACATTTTTATTTGGAAAGACTGGTTAGAACTAATTGTGTATTACTGTATCTGTATAGGTAGGTTTACGGTAGATATCGAATTCTAAACAACAATTATGATTTTTTATGTTGACGTCTAAAAAGTTTAAACCGTTTTAATTTTCTTTTTCTAATGTGAACTGAATTTTTTCATTAAAGGAGTTGAGTAAATTTAAAAATTGTTTTAACTGTCCTTCCGTACCTGTCCAAATACAAAATACATCATCTACATAGCGTATCCATTTTCTATTAAAATATTTTTGGTGTTAAATAATTTATTTTCAAAATCTGACATGAATATTTCGGCTAATAAAGGAGAGATTGGTGAACCCATCGGTAATCCGTCTAACAACTTATAAATTTCTCCGTTGAATTTAAAATAATTTTGGTTAGTGCAATTTTTAATAATGATATTTAACTCTTTTTTCTTTTCTGCGCTCATATCTGAATTATTTATAAGTTGGTTTATTATATTAAATAAAGTTTGTAGTGGAATTGAAGTAAAAAGACTATTCACATCAAAAGATACTAATTTAACATTTCTGGGAATTCTTAGGTTTTTAACTTTTTCTATGATTTGAAAGGAATTTTTTGATTGAATATCTCGATTCAAAATTAATGAGAGTAGGTAGTAAATTATTTAATTCCTTGCAAAGTTTATAGGATGGGGCATTTATGTAGGATACAACTGGTCTAAGAGGGTTGTCTTCTTTATGAATTTTGGGTAGTCCGTAGAACAATGGAGGTGAGGGGTTCATTATTTTAAATTTATCTATTTGTTCTGTTGGTATGACTGATATACACTGCTTTAAAATTTTCATGATGTCGGCTTGATATTTATTAGTTGGGTCATGGTTTAATTTTATTATTTCATTAGTGTTTAGAATAGAAAATATTTTTGTGTTATATTCATTTTCGGTTAAAATTGTTGTCGTGCCTTTGTCTGCTTTACAAAGAATTAAATTATTTTCTTGAATTTCAGTTTTTATATTTTTTATAGTTCCTATTTCGTTTTTATTTTTACAAATTTCTATGTTATTAAATAAATTAGCGATACTAAATCTGTCTTCAATTTCGGTGTTAGTTAATGAGTTTAATGCTAATTCTGCATCGACTGCCAATAATTCTTTTTGTATGACACGTAAGTGATGCGCGTATTTTATTATGGAATCAGTTTCTTATAATATAAAATATTGATCTATGGATATAGATCAATATTTTATATTATAAGAAACTGATTTTCACGTAATACAGATTTAATAATAAACTAATTTTTCAATTACTCATACTCATACATAACTAACCATTATTAACATTCTTTGTTATTAATTTGCATTCGGTCATTAGCACTATAATATGAGCATGTAAAATTACATTAGCATTCATTAGTCATCTCAGAGCTCTCACGCGTGAGTATACCGATCCCATTTACGATAGATTTAAAAATTACTATCGTGACATTGATCGTGGATCTAGTACGTGAATTTCACTTCTTATTAGTTTATGAATCATTATTATTTAATAAGTTGTATAGTTTTATATTGTTTACATTGTTAAAATTGATAGTTTTTTTTATTAAAATGACTTAAATTGCAAACGTGTGACCTATAAATAAAAAATAACAAGTTATTAATATAGGTACTGGAGCTTTTACAATAATGTATTATGGTAACTCGTACATTTGCCCTTAACTTGCGTATGTCATTTTATCACTAACAACTAAGTTATGGAATTCATCAATAATGTTTTCCCTTAGTCCTATGCTCCTCAGGCTTTAAAGGTTTGAGTAAATACGTACAGGATTATCACGTTAGGATTCTCACCCCAAGTTCAGGGTCTGCTTTTTAAGTTACAAAAAATTTAACAAACAGCAAATAAAACAACTGTCCGTTAATATAATCCCCGTCAACCAAATCTTATATCTATTAAAGTCTTATTTCTACACGCTATCTTCGTTTGTTACTTTACTGTCATCAAATATTTATAAAACACAATCATAGCTGTTATAAATCTATTATAAGATAAGCTTTTTGTGTATTAGTCCAATAACAGTAATATGCCTAGGTCCATCAATGTTTTATTTTTATTTATATATGAAGCCGTTTATATTTTATAAGAGGATGATTTTATTAATAAGAAGATTTTATTAATAATATTTTATTAATCCTGTGTACATAAAATGGGTGTGGTTTCACTACTATTTTATTTTATTATGATTACGAAACAAAATGGAGTCCACATATATTTGCATTAAAAATTGTAAACATGCACATTTGCCAGAAAAAGGGGTGAAATTATACTGACAAAGCATTTTTACTGTAAACTTACATAAAATATCTATACAAAATAAAGGTGTCCTCCGGAATATTAAAATTTTAATAATAATTTAATTAATGGAAATAAAATTTGTTTTTTCTCCACAATTTCATGGTACACAATCAATGGTAGGGTCTTCAACACTGCTTAAAATATCAATTTTTCAAATTAATGCGATTTTACTGAATCGTTTATGTAAAATTTTAAAGATCTACTTTTCGTTATGAAAGTATACGCCCAGAAGCTCAGATCAAGAACATAGCGATTGGCGGCAGCAGACGCCGGAATGTAGCTGTGGGCCCAGCACAGATTTAGTTAATTCCTAATCTAAATACTTATAGCGAGGTGGGGTTGGTCAAAAATAAATCAGGTGAATCCAGAATTAAGAATTATTTATCCATACTAAATTTTTTTAACGCTAATTACATAGTTCTTTTGGTAAACCTGTATGTATATAGGAACCTGGTGCAACATAAATAGTCTTAACAACTTTTGGGGCATTCAAGAAGGTTTGAGCATCCTTAGGTAATCGCACCTCAGGCAAGTTGTCCTTAAAATTTGCAATGTCATTGACTGCCGAATGACTTGGTAAATATTTATTTGTCCACATTCTTAAATCATTCTGTAATGTACTTTTACATTTTAGGTTATTTTCAATACTATGTTCCGTAACATATTTTCTAACAGATTTGTTAAGTACGGTTGTTTCATTAAAAAAAAAAAATGGTATCTCGCTGTATTCAAGTGGATTTAGTTTGTTACATACAGTGTGTAAAGAGGAATTATTTCAGCTGTGCCACTGGAGTTTCCAGTGTCATATCTATACATTAAATTGTTTTTTTTTGTTGACAACGTTAGCCTCAACTCGTTCAACAGCGTCAACAATTTTTCTGCGTTTTTGTCTATATGATAAATCTAAATATCTACTTCTAGGCATATTAAGTAGATTTAAATGAGTTAAACAAATTTTAAATGCGCACAAAAACTAATAGCAGTTCGAGAAAACAGAAACTGATAGGCTGCTAAAGACATACTGTTGTTTTAGGTTAAGTTAATGGTCAAGTATAGTACGATATGCACATAAATGTATTATGTTCCGAAAAGCATACATACAGTATGACCCACTTGAAAGCGGGACACCCCCATAAAATTTGTATTTATCGTCCGATTTTGACTTTTTTTTTTGGATTATAAAGAGGGAAAAACTGTACTTTAGGACAAAGTTTCACATTTTTCTTACAAAAACCAAGGCCTACTGTGTAATATTTTATGGATGAAAATTAAAGAAATCGTATTAGCTCTTTTTTTACAAAAAAATCTGAGTACACCACTGGATTAAGCGCCTCCAGAAATGGACATGTACCAAATTTCATAGAAAAATATTGCATATTAATAATTCTGTGGCAAAATTAAAAATCACATTTTTGTTATGAATTTATTTCTTCTGATGAAGCAAGCCATTTAAGAGACATAAAAGTTGTATTTTTAGTTGGTTAACCCAAAAAAAAATATCAAAATTACAAAATAGTCAGTGGCGCACATTTTTTTGTCATAAATATTCGTTAAGGTGCGCTCGGGACGCCACTGGACTTAATAAATTTTATCAAGTTAGTGCTTAATTAGCCCCTTAACACTACAAATAACATTGCCAAATTAGAACAAATTTGGGTAACGGATATTTAAGATATTTACGAAAAACCAAATTTAAAAAAGAAAAAGTTTAATGCCCTGTATCTTGAGTACGAAGCATTTGCGGGCCCATATTTATATGAACTTTTTATCTTAAAATCACTCAGATAATCGTATGTTAAATTTATTGTACATACTTAATGAACACCCTGTATAATACCCACAGACTTACAATTCTGTAGCCTTATTCTCCTCCCGTTTCCAAATACTCACTCTTTTTTTTTAGGAGCTCACACTTGCGGTTTGATTTCACGTTACGTAATCTTCCGGCTGCATAGAATTATTGCATTAGACCCAGCACGGCCTTTAATACCGCCCGCTAGTCGTTTGTCCAGCGGCGATGCAGGTGCAGTGCATGTCCTGCATACAAACGCTGGGCATTACGGTGAAGCAGGAAGAGGAGGACACGTCGATTTTTGCATAAATGGTGGCAGAATACAACCGTACTGCGAGGACGCTGAGAGTAAGTGTTTTTAATTTTTTATATGAACAGTTACAATTAACGGATTCCTTATTATTTATTTATAGATAGTTAATGACCCGAACTTCAATTTACTAATACGTAGATATTCTTCAAAATAATCAAGATAATGTCAATACAGACATTTTTATAATTGAATAAAACGATTAAAATTTACATGCAGTGTGGAAATTAAATAACGCATAAATTCAGTAATTCCGTTGATATTAAATTTTTGGAAAAAATCTCGAAGGGGTATAGCGATTTTAACTTCAGCAAATATTTTCAGTCTATTTTCAGTTTCTTATGTCATTTATTTTTTTAAGTTATGACGTCTTCGACTTTTTTTTATATGATAACCTATATTTTTCATTATTGATTTTGGTAGTAGTTTTTATTCCGGTTCTGACCGTATAAAATTTTTAATATGTTATATTTGAAGAAAATCGAGAAAAACAGTCTTAAAGTTCAAATAACAAAAATTCATTAAATTGGGAAAATTTATCTAGTTGCCTAAGTTTGACGGAAAGTTATCGACGACACATTTTTTATTTTGAAATTATACAAATAGTTAAAAAATCGAACTAATGTGATACACCGGCAACTAGATAAATTTTCCCAATTTAATGAATTTTTGTTATTTGAACTTTAAAACTGTTTTTCTCGATTTTTTTCAAATAATAACATATTGAAAATTTTATACGGTCGGAACCGGAATAAAAACTACTACCGAAGTCAATAATAAAAAATATAGGTTGTCATTTAAAAAAAAAGTCGATGACGTCATAATTTAAAAAATAAATGACATAAGAAACTGAAAATAGACTGAAAATATTTGCTGAAGTTAAAATCGCTATACCCCTTCGAGATTTTTTCCAGAAAATTAATATCAACGGAATTACTGAATTTATGCGTTACTTAATTTCCACACTGTATATCATAAAATATAGTACGATATAAATCCAACTGATCGTTCAGTTGTAGGTAATTTCCGGGCCTACATCAACCATAAAATTTGTCATATTGAGGGTCCCAGTAGGTTTTTTGCCACACCAAGGGTGTTAATCCGGCCCTGCTTGTTGTCCATTCACATGTATATATTATATAATTTAACTTAAGATAAATCCTTTTGTACGCAGTTGATGTTCAATTGTGTAGTCACGTATGGGCAGTATGTTACATGGCCGAAAGTCTGTATCCCCAAATGTCCAAAAAGGCAGAGCCTTGTTCTCGACGCTGCCCATCAGGACCTAGACCAGGAAACAGAGTAGGCTTGCCAGTATTTATGGGGCAAAGCACCCCGCTAACGTAAGAATTATTTATATTATTATAAAGTTACACTAACTATACTAGTTCAAAAATCGATGTTGTCAGTTTGATTTGATTGTTATATTTTTCAGAGCATCTGGTTCCTACTGTGTCCACGACAAATACCCACCTTTTTGTCCAACAAAGCAAGGAGAAATTGGTGATAAAAGATGTTGCTTGAAAGCTCCAGATATTGTAGCACCAGAAACTGAAGTATCAATTGTATCTACCACACCAAATTTATTTAGCTAAATTTGTTTCATGAATAACTTTTTTTCATAATTGTGGTGGCAAACTTTGGAACTAATTGTAAATTTCTAAACCTAGTGTACAGGGTGTCCCAAAGTACCCTCCCCAGGCCGTTTTCTCCTATACCAGGTTTAATGCAAAAAACAGCCATTTTAAAAGTAAGGGTAATTTTTCTTCAAGTCGAGCGGCGCTCGGCGTCGAGATGAAAACATATATATATCTATATGGCATTCTAAAGGAAATGAAATTTAAAAAAAAGTTATATAGTAATTTATTTTTTTAAATCCAGAAAGCGTACATCAAATAAAATGACATTCTACAATTTTTCTTTGTAAAGTTTTATTTATTAAAGAATAGAAGGTCACAGCGGGATGAGATGTAACAGGAAGAAAGGGATAATGGGTATTGCCCGGATTCATCCTTTTTTTGCGGGCAATACCCATTATCCCTTTCTTCCTGTTTTATTTATTGCTTGACGTTTATAACTTAGAGGTCCTAATAGTTTAAAATGTATACTCACAATGAAAAAGTGGATATGTTGCTAATATCTGGGAAACCAAAAAAAAGTGCACGCTTGAAAATACGACTTTACACTGCACACTATCTAGATAGGGTAACACTAGCTCATAAAACAGTTTTACAATTGGAAAGGTTTTTGCGAAATAATGAGTATACTTTTTCATCAAGAAATGTTAACAAGTGTGTAGCAAGTGATGACAATCTTACAAATAACATAATTTAACTATTTTGAATAAAATTCACAAAATTCCATTTGTCAGGATTCCATTGTCCTCGGTATTTGAAAATCAACCATTCAAAGAGTTCTAGAAGAGAATAATTTTCATGATTACAAAATACAAAATTTACAAAAGCTCACTGATAATGACTGCAAAGGAAGATTAAATTTTATTATTAAATTGATAGCAGTTGCTGATGATGAAAATAATTTTTAAGTCATATCCTTTGGACTAAAGAAAGTAGATGTATGGGTATTGGTATACCAAATCGCTAAAATACCCATTACTGTGCCGACGAAAATTCCTACGAAATAAATCAAGGTCGAAATTAAAGTTATATCTGAACAAATATAGTTGGACGACATTTGGTAGGAACTTTTTTTTTAAAGACCTCCGAAAGGCCAAGTCTTCTTACAATTCTTAGATAGAGAACTTACAGGTTTGTTGGGGTTAATTCTATTAAGAATTTATGGTTTCAGTTAAATGGTACACCTGCTCATAGTTCCCTATTTGTTAGAAACTATTTAAGTCGGCAATATCCCAATCGTTGAATGTGACCTAATGGTCCACTTCAGTGGCCTCCCAGATCACCGGATCTAAGTCCATTAGACTATTTTCTGGGGGAGGCTCCAGAATCTACTAGAGACACAAAAAACCACAAGTCGCGTAATTGTAAAAAGATTTAATTGGTGCTTAGATAATGATGACAAAAAAGTTTTTGCAATTGTTTTTTATGATTTCTCCTGTTAACATCTGTCTATTTTGTTTAATTTGTTAAGTATAAACTACTATGTTTAAATAGGACTTTTCAATATTGTTTTTGTTATAACTTCTTAATGATTGTAAATAAAACGAAACTAAATTTAAGTTTTTTCTTGAAATTTAATTTTCTTTTAAATGTCATAAAAAAAAAGTAGAAATGACTTAAAAAAGCAAAAACCACTTAAAAATAAAGTCTGACCACCTATCTTTAAAGCGGCTTTATTTGTTTTTTTTTTTAATTAAATCTAGTTTAGGAGAAAAAGACCTTTGGGACACCCTGTATTGCTACATCTACTTTAAAGGGCCGGAGGGCGCTGGTATTCGTGTATTACTTGTGGCGATGGGGAACTAACTAAGCTTAATGTTGAAACAGGACACTAAACATATTAAAATGATGATATCACGAATAGTCTTTGGCTAACCTGTTTCAATAATAAGCTTGCTCCATTATCGAATGCAAACATGGATATGAGCACCCTCCAATCATTTAAAGTAGACGTAGCTGTACATGTTATCCTCTTAAAGGTTGATAGATAATAACACAGAAACTAAAAGCTGCTGAAATATTGAAAATGAAATACAGAAAAGTAAGCTTTTGTTTCAGTGGAGACTGTTGTTGGTATACCTGGTACACCACATTGATTATAGTATTCATTATTTATTTTACACATTACCTAGTAGAACTTAGATAGTCAACAATAACTATCCTTTTTAACGTAATGTTGGTAATTATTTTGTTAGTGTTTAAAAACAATACCTAAAATATTTAATGATAATTAAGGAAATTTATTTAAATTACTTTTATAATATTTATTTATTTTTAGATACTTATTTATTGTAAATAAAGAATAAAACAAAAAATTAGGAAGATTCTGTGTCTTTATTAAAATACAAAACAATAACAATAATAATTATTAATAGTTTATTTTTAAAATTTTAACAAAATCAATAAACCTAATAGTCTTATGTTTTTTATTTAGTAATATATATAATTTAAGGCAAATGGTGGTTTATCGGAGGTACTCACATAGTAAATTCCTCTGACTCTAAAACAAGAAAAAAAAAAGTAATTATTCACCGAGAAAAATAAACAGGAAATGTAATTTTTTTAAAATATCCTCGAGTATTCTTTATCCCCAGATTTTATGAACATTGAAAAGGTTTTAATTGTCTCCAGATGATGCCAACTTTTATATTTGTTTTATTTTTGTACTTCTTGTGAACATTTTTTCACGTTGGTTATATTTCGTATATTTTAGAAATTACGAAAATTTTTGTAGGTACAAAAGTTGTAGTATTTTGGATACTCCCTGAGAATTTCGAAATAAATCTCATATACATAAGTTATGGGGTGAACGCTTTTTTTTTAAATCGAATATTAATTGTATATTATTATTATCTGGGTAAAGATTCTTTTCGATTATAGCTGTATATAGTTTAGCTAGCTTAAAACTCTTAATTAGACGTCCCTCAAGGGTAGGTGCTAGAACTTTTATTATTTATTATTTATATAAACGACTTCCCAAATTTTACAAAATTTACTAATCTCATGTTTGCGGATGACGCCACTCTTAGATAGATCCTTGAATGAAAGAGACCTAATAGCCCAGTCACATTAGAGGTTTCACCTCGGAATGAGAGATAATAAGCTGTAAACTTGTATAAACCTTTATTTTGGCGTTCTAAAAGTTGTCTCAAAAGTCTCATAAAATCTCGTGTCCGCGTCTGAAGATATTCAAGGTCAAAGGTCACAAAAATCGTTTCTTTGCAAACATCTCGCTTCCTATGGTTTTAATGCTATTTGCATTTATTATAAAAATTGTAGAGAATAAAATTCTCTACATATTTTGTCCCAAACATTTTTTTATATACTCAACCGTTTTTGAGATAGAGGGCGGAGAGCGCGCCGCGCTTACCTATTCACAGCATAATTCAAGGTCAACCGTAAACCCCGGTAAATAATACGCCGTTAAAGTCTATAAATCATTAAAAAATATATAATTATGAATAATTTGCATTGTTTATTAATTAATACATTATATTTAATAATGTTTTTCATTTATCGAATATATATTTGTTTAATATTACTTACCTTTCCGTGTAATCAAAAAATTATTGAGTGGAATACTTTAAGTATATTTTAATTATATTCTAATGTATATGTTAATTATATTTTAAGTAGAAATAGAATAGAGTATAATCATATCTTTATTTAGAAATCTTTTTTCATATATTTATTACAGTTAAAGTTCAAATGTGGGGAGCTTTTTCAAAAACTTTTATAATTAGAAGGACTTGATGAAAATGACCGTTCTCGTATCGCAGCCATTATTGCATGACATTGATGTGCATTTCGTTTTTAAAGTATCTGTTTTTCCTTTTCTATTTTTCATTATGACTTCTTGTAAAAAAATGCATTAAAGTTTTTGGTATTTCTTCATTAATATCATCTAACATTTTACTTGGAGGTGGATAAGACATGGTTTCAACTACAGATGATCGAATATCTTCCCTAATAATAGCTGCTGCAGCTTCGACAATCCGTAACCGTTCTTCTTCGGGATCCCTTTTTTTATTATCGTACCAAGCTTTTGATAGTATATTAGCTTGTGTATCATGAAAAGATATGATAGTAAATGATCCTACTTTTCTCGTAATTATTATGTCGGTCAAATATTTTTGTTGAAGTTTTGTAATGATAGTCTTATCATCTGGTACATACTCCGTCAGGACATCTTTGAGCTCTTTCAATGTAAATTATGATCCGTCATGATTTTCTATATAACTAAAAATCTCTATCATTGCTTGTGTGACTTGATTATCTTGGCGAGGCTTCTTATCAGTAGTAGACTGGACACGAGATTTTATGAGACTTTTGAGACAACTTTTAGAACGCCGAAATAAAGGTTTATACAAGTTTACAGCTTATTATCTCTCATTCCGAGGTTGACCCTCTTTTTTGGCTTAAGTGACTGGATTATAAGAAATATAACGTGTACCACTATTGAATCACGAAATGTAAATTCAATTATCTTTCACAGCTACTGTTTCTCTTTGAAAATTTTATACTTACGAAGAAGGACATGGTTCCCCCCATGACGGCTGTCTTTCCAAAGTTGCAGAGACCTAACCAATAATAGGCGACATTGTCGCATTCTTTACCAATAAAGCGGCTACCATTATTTCTTACTGATTCGGCAAAATATATACCAGCCATTGCGTGACTACATAATGGAGGATCTAAAAAAAGAATTACACTATTGATAGAACACAAAGTGTCTGAGGAAAAATTTACTAAAAATTGTGCAACTTTTGAAAAACAAATGAGTGTTGTCATTCAATGTTGATAATATAAAACACTTAAAAACAATAGAAATGACACTTTTACATTTGAAAATTTTATCTTACGTTGGGCTGCTAAATCAATCAGAAACCACATTTTTGAAAAATCTTTGTTTTTGACTGGCTAACTCTTAACAACCCTGTTATAACAACATAAGATTATGCATCATAGACCTGATATTCAATTACTGGACAGTACGTTCGGTTATTGAACATCAATGTACTGGCGGTTCTTCTATAGGGTCATTTGGTCAATGACCTCCCACATACAAATAAAAAAATAGAGCTATTCATTTTCTGAAGTTTAAAAATATTTAATATATATATTTTTAATATTCTTGAAAAATATATTAAAGTTTCTAGTTCATTCTATGTACAATACTATTCAAATATCTAGTTCGCAGGATTTCGTATCCCCCGAGCACCGAGCCTCTACATTCATATTCATTACATTATTCATTTATAGAATTTAAAAAATCTTGGGTCAATCCAAAACTTGTCCTCAAAGCTAACTACGGACCGAATTTACAACGAATTAAAGTGAAATAGACTTATGCGCGAATCGTCAGAAATCAAAAGAGACAGAAAATCACTGGCGGGGACAATGTCCCTGACACATTTTACGTAAACGGTAATGCACGAAGTTCAGAGTAGAGCAGTCTTAATGCTGACTAGGTACGCGTCGGTCGGTAAATTCTGTCGCGTTGTTTTTAATGTTTTTATTTGTGAACATTTTATTAGTAAATCTCTACTTGTCGTGAAATGAAATAAAACAGTGTTTTTGGTGTTTACTATTAAATATGAGTGTTGGTCAAAATATATTAAAACTGAAAGATGGACATAAGTTGAGTTATGTAGACCGAGTGAAATTCAAAGGTGGTGGCCGTCCAAAACCTAATATGACGATAAAGAAAACATCTCTTGATAAGAAAAAAGAAGTTAATAGGTATTTTCAAAATTCAATGTACGATTTATCCGAGTGGATTTGCGGATGCGAGGTAAAAAATGCATTTTTTTGTTTCCCATGCCTCTTATTTGGTGATGATCCTGATCCTATATGGCCCAAAATAGGTGTAACTGACTTGAAACATTTAAAAATAAAAGTACAAAAACATTCCCTCGCATCAAGTCATATGAATAACTGTTGTAGTCTAGCACCACTTGGTACAGTTGATATTAGAATGAGTTAGACAGTGCCTATAGAAAAAAGTTTAAAAGCTTCGGCAAATTTTATTCATTGTTACGCTCATCAACTAAATTTAATTTTACAAAAAGCATCAAGTCAGGATAAAAGCATACACATTTTTTTTGCTAATTTACATAGCTTTTCTTCATTTTTTGGAAAATCGCCAAAAAGAACAGCCGTGTTAGATAATTTTGTTAAGGTGAGATTACCTAAAGCGGCTCCAGCACGATGGAATTTTAATACAAAGTGCATAGAGACTGTTTATACCTATCGAACAGAATTATTAGATTGTTTACAAAAAATCATTGATAATGAATCAGAAAACAACACTATAAACCAAGCTATTGGTTTAAAAAACTACTTACAAAATGAACATTTTCTTTACTGATTAAAATTTTTTTCATTTAGTTATGCCTCATTGTGATATATTGTTCAATCAATTACAAACATGTAATATCGATGTCATAACAGTAAATAAGTGTATTGGCATTTTTAATAGTAAAATTGAAGACATCAGAAATAAAATTTTGAATCACTATTTGGAGGAGACATCCATGCAATCTGCCCAGAGATATAAAACGGAAGAATCAAAAAGGAGAATTTTATTAGAAGTTTGTGATATAATTACATCTGAGATCAAAAACAGGTTTGGCTTCAGTAATCATTTAGCAGTGTCTCAGTTATTTCACGCAGATCGATTTTAAGATTATAAAAAAAGCTTTCCTCAAGATATGTTTAAATTAGTTAAAACAGAGTATCCAGTCATAAATTATTTGAAACTTAAAACTGAATTAGAAGTATTATATAGCCGAGAAGATTTTTCCAATAGTGAAGGTGCAGTTGCTTTGTTACAGCTTTTTATTAACAATAATTTGTGCAATACTTTTTCTGAAAGTGTCAAACTGTTAAAAATCTTGTGTACTCTCCCTATGACTACCGTCGAAAGTGAACGTTGTTTTTCCACCTTAAAAAAATAAAGACATTTTTTAGAAATACCATGGGTCAGGAAAGGTTATCTTCTTTAGCTATGCTTACCATAGAAAGGGCATTAATAAAGAAAATAAAAGACTTTAATGAAAAAGTAATTGACCACTTTGCATCTCAAAAAGACCGGAGGATCGACTTGAAATTTAAATCACTTTAAAAGGTAGGTAATACAGTAAACTTTTCTAATTGACCTCCCTATCTCTTGACCCACGAACCGCCACTGATTAATAGGTCTTATTATGTGGAATAAGTAAAGATAATCACTCATTTTTTTAAGAAGATTTTGAATACTAGCTAGAAAAATTAGTATAAATCTAGTGTAGCAAGGATTTCTCTTTGTTTTTATTATCATCTCTGAAATATTTGTACAGTTATTGTTATAATAGAATAATAATCCTCTTACTTAAATTTGGTTAACATAGATAATTTAAGGTCAATTCACAAAATTATGTTTTATGTTAGACATGTATATATACGTAATATAAAATATTATAATGCCTGTTTTTATCATTTTACGTTACTACGAAAAACGCGACACGCAAATTGGTGAAAACAAATATATTCAGATTTTATGTACATAAATTATTATATATTTAGATAATAATAGCAAAAGTATATTGAATAAAATAGGTGCTTAGGTCTATGGTCAGATATCAGTGGCGGCTGGTGGATTTAGGTGGAGCATGGAACCCAAGCAATTTTCTAAGGCACGACTCAATCAGTACTGATTGTAGTTTTACAGAAAGAAGAATTGAAAAAAAATTGAGAAAAAAAGTTACAAAAATGCGTAGCTTCAAACTTCAAACTAAATGGTTGGCAATGGCAATGATCTTCAAAAGTTACATAAATTATTTTTCTTTTAAAAATTATTTAAATTCAAATCACCTGATATGACCCACGTACGTAGTATAATGTGATATTTAATAAACTTACACTGTTTTTCATAGCAGAAAGGTTGTAACGAACCTCCATTCACATAGAAATCCACATGACCAGTAGCTTCCAGTTTTCCAAAAGTTCCCGCACTTGTGTGAATTACGTCAACAAATTTTGCGTCGCTTGGATCTAACTTCCAGTCATTTTTAAACGTTGCAAAAAATGGTAGAGCAGGATCCAGTCCTAAAATATAATTCAGTTCTAAACCTGCTGTAGGACGTTTTGCACAAATATAGTACCACTAAACGCACTATAAATATTTTTCAAAAAGGAATAAACTTGAGAGCATCTAATATTTAAAAAAAATATTACATAAGGAAAACAATACTCAAGGTCATCTGATGTAGTGTAGTAGGCCTAGTTTTTTGAGTATAAATAAGAAGTGTAATTTTTTATTTCGAAATTTAAATGCCAGTAGTGCGTATAGATATGGCGAGCTGAGCGCGAGCAAGTGTGTTGTTTGCAGTCATCATCTGATGCGCGAGAGTACATGATTATCCTCCGATCCATCCAGGGAGTCACCAGGAACGTCGAATGATTTGAGTTCAATTTACTACAAATAATACAGGTGATCTAGCTTTCGCTTAGTTTGGAATCATCTAAACAAAGTCTGACAAAGAGGACGCCGCAGCTATGTAGTGGTGCTTTAATTTTAACCAATTTACTTTACCTAAAACAAAACGAAATAACGAAATCCTCGACGGTAGTGGCTACTCATTTGTATAATTTACATATTTCTGCTGTTTATTGTCACCCACTGCGATTGTTATTTCTTTCCACGCACCAACTTTGTGTCCTTTTTTATAACAATTAATATTTTTGGGGGCTTATAAAATTGCGTGGGTAAATTAATAATTTTTCTTCAGACCCCTCCTTGATTGCGACAGGTTCGTCTCCGCAACGAGTCTACTTCGAACACGTCCCAATTAAAATTGCGTGTCCCTTTGTGTAGTTGCAAAAACCGACATCGGGATCACCTTATATTTTTACTTTCTTATACCTATTATACGGAAGTATAGTAATCGTGATTTTTTTCGACCTCGAGATTTTGATTGATTTATACGTTTTGAACCATCCTGAATCCATTCTGACTATTTTCCGAATGATGTCTGTCGGTGTGTGTGTGTGGATGTGTGTATGGATGTGTGACTGTGTATGTGTGTATCCGTGATAACTCAAAAAATACTAATGGGAGATTTCCCAAATTTGGCAGTTAAGATTGTCAACAACATTTTAGGTGACACATTAAATTTGGTGAATGTGGTACCACCAGAAGATACATAATGAATGAGAGAAGAAAAACGGTAAAATTTCGGGAAAAAAATTCAAAAAATTTTATTGCATTTCTCGACGAATTATAATGAAAAAACATAACTTTATGAAAAAAAGAATCTGTCTGCATGTCTGTAGTATTGCGATAGCAGCCACAGGTTTTGAGTTAAAGCTTTCAAATTTGGTACACTTATTCTAAAGGTCAAAGACAACGAAAAATTCAGTGATGAGCAAAATTGACCAGCTGAAAGGGGGTCCACGGGACCCAATAACTGTTTTGTATCGACCTTTACAAAAAAAATATATTCTTGATGAAAGATTATAAAACAAGTCTACAATATCAAGCCAGTAAAATATATTTTCCAAGTACTTAAATAAAGCTAATGTAAACTGAAATATTTTACACATTTGGCCTCGTAAAATAGGGTTAGGATAAAGTTAACAGTTTGACATTTGAAAGGTCTAATTCAATTACAAAAATGTCAATATCAATAAGAAGAAACTATTAAAATATATGACATGAATTATTATTGGCAGTATGGAATGACGCTGATAATTATTTAAAAATTTTTAAGAAACATTTCAAGGTACGCTATTAAAATTTAATTGAGGTAAGTGAAAAATTAAATAGAATGAATTTTTTAGATCAGGATGATATATACTGGTATAAGAAAGTTATGTGCTGGCCACATCAGATATTTTAAATAAAACAAAAAAAATATATTAAAATCGAATCTTTTCTGCTAATTTTGACGAGACTGATGTTTCCAAGTTCAAGTTTACAGTTCGGAAATTAATATTACAGGTTGCCATGACAACAAGATAAGCATTACAGTTTCTTGATTCAGGGCCAGTTTTTCATCTCCCATTAAATATAATGTAGCACATAAATTCCATGAATACGATTATTGATACAATCGCATTCAAGGAAGTTATCCACCAAATTAATTTAATGGGAAATGGAAAAGCTGACCCTCGGTATAATATTATAAGTAACATTACGAAACTAACTGAATAATCTGACAAAGATAAGTGCAATTATTATATTTTGAAATTATTATTGATTCATTTCTTTCATGTACTTATAGATAGTTATTTTCATTATTTTTTGTGTCCTCGTAAAAATGCATTTATATGTCATATCATATCTCACTTTAATGTCATGTGTAATTTTCAATGTAAAATGTAACACAGTCTGACTTACCGTAAAGATTCTGGTAATGCCTAATAAATAAATTTTGGGTTACCATTCCATGTGCTTTCAACGATTTACTTAAACATAGACATGTTCAATATTCACCTGTTATCCTGCTAAAGGAGTATCCAAGCGTGTTTTTCAAATGGGATCCTGCAAATCCGGCTATATGGGCTCCAAGGCTGAAACCGATTACGTGAACAGAATTTGGATCAATTCCCAAGGGTATCAAACTGATGGCGAGTATAGCTAGACATTGCCCAACGTGCCATGTATTTAAGTAAGCTGTGGCATAACAAGGTAAAGTAGCCAGTGGTTCCCAATCAACTGAAATTTTAAAAAATTATATAGTTTATCGAAAATAAATAGTTTTCATGAATTTCAAAGGGTAAATAGTGATCTCAACGAATGGTTTAGAATGTAATGGTTTTGCTGATTTTTTTTAATTGTCCACAGCCCAAGTAATTTGCCCAATAATTTTGATCCAAGCTTTCCCACCTACTATCTAAGTGACTGTAACATAAACAATGTAATAGAAACTGAAGTATTGGTAGCGAATAAATTACTAAAACCTAAGACAGCGAATGGCATTGATGGTATACCGGCCTATTTTTTCAAAGCATATGGGGAATTGCTCGCAAAACAATGTGCAAAATATTTAATATAGCTCTCAATGAAAAAGTTGTTCCCAGTAAATTCAAAATAGGACGTATAACTCCTATCCACAAAACTAGTAATACTAGTTTTTAACAAACTATAGACCAATAATAGTTCTACCATGTCCTGCGAAAATATTTGAGAGAGTAATATATAATAGAATTTACACACGTTAGCTCTGTAATAATCGACCAAGAGCATGGTATTATACAAAAGAAGTCAACCATTACAAATTTGTGCGTATTCAGTACCTCAGTTACTAACGTAATTGAAAATGGAACACAAGTTGCTGTCTTATATATATAGACTTAGCAAAAGCATTTGACAGAGTAAATCATCAAGTACTTGTCCTTAAGTTGGAATTATTCTTCTTTAGCCAAAACACGTTAGATTTGTTATATTCTTATCTGACAGGAAGAACGCAGTTTGTAAAATTTAATGATACCCAATCGTATAAATTCAATGCAACAGCGGAGGTTCCACAAGGCTCAATTCTGGGACCTTTGCTGTTTGTCCTATTTATTGACGACTTGAGTCAATATATCAAGCACGCCAAATTCTTGCTTTACGCGGATGACATAAAGTTATTCCACGAAATTGACACATTAGAAGACTGTAATCTAGTATAAACTGATTTAAATGATCTTTTAGTTTATTGCAAAAAACAATGACCTAACTTGTAACGAGTCCAAATGTAAATCAGTTACTCTCATAAGAAGAAAAAATCGTACCGTAAATAACTATACAATCAATAATGCAGTATTAGATGGTTTGTCTGAAATAAAAGATCTGGGTATTAAGTTCACGAATAACTTCAGTTTCAATAATTATGTGTCAGATATAGTCTTAGAGGGTTACAGAAAGCTTCGTTTCATTACACGATCTAACAAAGAATTTAACAGTGATATTGCTATATTATTATTCAATTCTTATGTTCGTTCTCGACTAGAATATGGTGTTATTGTATGGAATCCATAAACATTTATATTTAGATATGATAGAGAAAATTCAAAAAAGACAGCTAAGAACCTTGTTTTTTAGAAAGCATAATTACTGGCCATTATTCATATCCTATGTAACACAACTTAGATTTTAATATTAAGTCACTACATGAAAGAGGAGAAACTATTGAGATATTGTTTATATTTAAAGTTTTTAACAAACTGAATGTACCTGACATTTTAGCAGAAATCTCTATCAATGTACCTGATATTAGATTAATAAGAAGGAATCATATTTTTAAAACAACAAATATGATTTCACCCATTAACAAGTGCTTTATTACTACTAATGAGTTTATAAAACAGCACGATATAGATTTTTTCCATATCAACTTTAAAAAATTATTAGTTTATATATAATGCTATAGCTTCTAAGATCCATTTGTCAAATATTATGTTTATCCTGTCTGTCTGTCTGTCTGTCTGTCTACTAATGTTTAAGTTTAAACTTGCAGTAACCAACACTGTACACCACGTAAGAGGAAATTTTCTGTATGATGTGCAGTATAAATAAAGTTCCTCAATATAATATATATGACTGTGCTTATCCTTGTTATTTAACCAGAGAAGTGGACTATATTGCTATGAATTATTAGTTAATAAATTAATTTAATTATATATGCTTTAGAAATATGAATAATTATTACATGTTTGGTAACTTCCCCATTTGTTAGTAACTAGAAGATTTTATCATTGAACCTATTATTACGTTGTAACCAACTTCTTGATAGGCCCTCGTGACATTTCTGATGGCAGTATCTATTGTTAGTCCTCCATATCCGTGGATTAATATTTTGAAAGGAATCAACACGTTGTAGCCTCTAGGTAATTTTGGTTTAAATGGATTTAGTGGATAAAGACTGGTACCGTTGGCATCTCTAATGGATAAAATAAATTTCACCATCTCAGAATTACATGGTTCTTGAAAGTAAATTGGGCAGTCTCCCATCCAAAATTGAAAAGTAAGAATTATTCTGAATTGCTCTAAAAACAAATAAATAACAGTTATCATAAAATTATTAACATTTTAATTAAAAAAAAAATTATGTAACAGCCAAATTAGTGCAAGAAATATTTTTTAAAAAACTAGAATTTTCGTTGAATCCGTTTACTGATGTAATTTTTAAGCCGGCCCACGATGCTAGGAATGCGAAAAGAAAACAGCGCCTCAAATTCAACCAGACAAAACGCTAAGCGTGATTAGATTGGATGAAAACTCGCCAGAAGGTCTCGACATTTTTTTTGTTGTCACTTCTTACGAATTTTTGTGGCATGGAGAAGGCAACAAATGTTTAACAAATTATTTCAAAGTAGAAGTTGATAATGCTACTGCAGCAACTGGTAGCATGAAATATAACCCGATTTTTTCCAAATGTGCTCAGAGTTGTACTCAAAAGTTAGATCAAAGCAAGAGGTTAATACGTGATAAAAGTAATCCTGATGTGTCCCATTAGGTAATCTGTCCTGGCGATTAATTATCACATTTGTTTTACTTTTTTTTCCTTTTTAGACTATACCATGTCTTTATTTCCAAAAAGGGTAGTCATATAAAACAAAACGTATGTTTTTGATGCCAAACTCCTATTGGAACAAAAATTACTCAATTATAAAAATGTTCCTGCGGGAAGAAATGAAATTGAGAAGTAGCGGAAAAGTCTTACTTAAATATTAAAATAATTTAAAAACAAATTAAGTTCCTCTTCTTGGTGAAAGTTAAAATATAGAGTGGAATGAAAAATAAAAATAACTGAAAATTTTTTGCTAATTATTATTTACTAACTTTTACAAATCTTATCACAGATAAGTATAACATAATATATCTTCTTAAACAATTATTTTCCCAGCTATTTGCCAAAACGCTGGAACTTGGATTACAAAAAAGATAATATGCACATTATGTTCAGTACAACTAACTCAATAATGTTATTTTTAATTTCAACTATTCTGTTCAGTAAAACCAAAAATAAATAAAACACAAGGTACTCACCAGTTGACACTCACTTTAAAAAACTTTAATATATCTACCGACACGTGTTTTTGTTTGCTGGAAAATAATTGTTTAAAAAGATATATGTTATACTTATCTGTGATAAGATTTGTAAAAGTTAGTAAATAATAATTAGCAAAAAATTTTCAGTTAATATTATTTTTCATTCCATTCTAAATATAAAAGTTCTAAAATGTGCAGTCATTCTCTCAGACCTTCAGCAGTATCCCAATTAGCAAAGGCAGGCATTGGGGAACAGCAACTAATTGAAATAGCGAGGCAGAGCAATATCAATTCAATTAAATCCTACCTTTAAATAGATGAAGATAATCATGAATCGATTATTGAAGGAATGAGAAAAGAGCAGACCAACATCAGAACTACATCGTTAAACACTACTACAAACAGTTATATATAATATGATTCCACACTTAAGAAACTTAAACATAATTTTTTGGCCTCCCATTGGGAAAATAACATTTTTAGAAATTGTTCTTACATTTTGGTATATTCATTTGTAATAATAATTAATAAAGATGTTTATAAATGTTAATAAATATGATTTATTTCTTTTAAAATAGCTAGAACTTTATTAAAACAATATTTTCTTTAATATTAATAATTATAAAAATGTAAAACTTCATAATTTTTAGACAAGACGTATAAAAAAAAGTTGAAAAAAGTTCACACCGTAGAGAAAAAATGTCACTATAAAAGTGCAAATTATCAACCATTTGATGAAAACTCCTTCTAAATAATTTAAATTATAGTACAATCTCCTCTACTAGTATATAGAGCAGAAGTATGATTAAGCTACCTAATTTCAGTCTTTTAAATACAATTATATGTATTTTAGACCACGTAGAAGATGACATATTTCCTTGAGTGGGGTTACTGAGTTATTGACCAAAGGATCGGATGGCACTTGTGTCTGGGCCCTTAAATTGTTTGATATAAAGTTTAATAGAGAAAAGAAATTCGTTACAACGCCATTATAAGACATTATTAAAATTTGTTGACCTCAAAATATCCATTTTTAGCAAAACTGATTATTTTGCCCCTCGATTTTTATCCAATCATTTCCGTTAATACTAGAAAGAACTAGACCAAGAACAGTTCCTTGAAGCACTTCACATTTAATAGTTTTACATACATATATTTTTATTAATTTTTACAAACTGATTCCTATTAAGAAAAAAAAGCTAAATTGAATTCATTTAACTAATTATTTAGAAGCTTAATCGTTACTTAATTTTTATATCAAATAATTTTAGGATAAACTAAAACACTATTTAATAAATTTGAATATTAATTTTGATTTAGTTTAAATTGAACATCTAATATATTAATGTTGGATATTGCTTTAGTTTTATTTTATATTTTAAACAGCCATGCGTGGATTATAAAATATAAGCTCAGAAAATTGTTTGTACTCTAGTATGGTGTTTCTTAAATAAAGTTAAGAGGCTGGTTAATTATTATAACTAGCATTCCAACCACCTTACTGTTAGAACAAGTAAAATATGTAGACTATTGTAAACCTACTACTATTTACCCGTTTTGTGACATGTTATATAACAAGTTTCTATAAAACTGGAAATTGTGACAACCGGCTACTATAATCATTAAAAAAAATGAGCACCTGACACTTACCTGAGATCAAAAGTAATCCAAGTAGCAAGTTTTTTATTCTACACATTTTAACAAAGTTTTATCAGATTCCACTAAACCGCCACAGATAAATATATCACTGGGTGACTTCTTGGTTTGTTGTCATTCTTATGCTTACCAGTTAAATAAACATTAATATGTGCGTTGCGCGTTGTATCTGCTTATTTTTTAACAAATTGACCAAACAAAAAAAAGGTAAAGTAAATAGTTAAATGGTTATCTATGTCTATGTATGTATTAATTGTGCATTAAAATGCTATAAAATACAGATTGAGATTAGCATGAAACCTGTAACGATACATTTTCAATTACCTACTGACGATTATCAAACAAAAAAGAAAGTGAACTATCAGTGTCATTGTTAAACATTCAAGGAGTTGGCATTGTAAAAACTATTATTTATTCCGAGAGGGTTGTGGTCTTGCTCCCCAAAAAGGAGAGTATTTCACAATTTTTTATAGTTTCCTTTATTGAAATTATTAAACAACTCTTATATAATTCGTATTATCCTAAATCAACTGTGATAGTTTTTTGGGTGTGGTATGTATAATATTAGATTAAATTATGTATTGTATTCGGTGGCCCATATGAATATGTCCATTTTGATAACATACCTCTTTATATTGCATGTGCAGGTGTGTTTGTCATTCGTATAAAGTTCATTCACTTTCTTTAGTTCTAACTAAAGCAAATTTTCACGTTGTTAAGTTGGCAATAATTTTTTAGGTTAAGTAATTTATTTACTTATTTATTTTTATTTATTTATTTAACTACACTATCTCACAGTAAATTACCAATTACGGAATAGGAACACAAACTATGAACAAAACAGTGCAACAAAATATCTGCCGAATAGTTACACAATATTCAACATTTAAATACATTATTTTACAAAACATAGTTTTAAAATAGCAGTATATATTATAATACAGAAATGATTGACAGACAAAATTAGAGAAAAAAAATGTTATAAAACAATTAAATTAACACAAAGTGACTAGAAGCTAATAATAATAAATTGCTAATTTTTTAAGAATTTGTTCTTTATTTCCTTTATTTTACAATTGAATATATCAATATTGTCTTTAACCTCTGAATAATTAGAGCAAGCTTGAAAGAGTGGCGATGCTTCTAATAGGTTAGTTCGAGGAGTGGACAGATGAAGCTAATCTCGGTACATTAAAGTCAAGGTGTTGGAGAATTTGATGAAAATCAAAATCATATTTAATTATCTTGTGCAGAAAAATGATGAGTGCATGGATCTTCTTTCCTTCAGTGACACAATATTATATAAGTTCAATAGCAAATCGTGGGGAAAACCAATAGTGGGGTAAATTCTGTTATCCTTAAAATACATATACTTGAGATATTTACGCTGAATATTTTCAATGCTGTCTATATATACGGTATATGTTGGACACCATACTATGGACGCATATTCCAGGCGTGATCTTATGAATGCGTTATACAGGAGTATCACTGTGCTAGGGTCAGCAAAATCTTTACTATTTTTTATTACAAATCCAAGATTTCTATAGGCTACTTTTAGTGTTACGTTAACATGTTCATTAAAAGACAGTTTACTATCAAATATAATTCCCAGATCTTTTATAAAGCAGGGACGAGCCAAGAATACATTGTCTATTTGAAAAGCAAAGGCTAGACGATTTAATTGCCTACTGAACAATATCACATTGCATTTCTTAATGTTAAGAGGTAGGTTATTGGCAAAATACCAATCATTAATTTGATTTAATACATCCTGTAGCCGAGCGCAGTCATCAATGACTCGATTTTAGAATACAATTTCATGTCGTCAGCATACATTAGAAAGCCGATTTTGAGAGAGGATGTTATGTCGTCTATAAATATATTAAATTGAAGGGGACCAAGAATGGAACCTTGCGGGACTCCTGACAGTACATCTATATTGTTAGACTTATAACCATGATACTGCACATATTGTACTCTCTTGGAGAAATACGAGCTAAGTAGATTTATGACATATGACGATATTCCATATTGTTCTAAGAGATTTATTAAAATTGAATGGTCTAGGCCTAGGCGATCAAAGGCCTTGGAGAAATCCGTATAAACAACATCAACTTGTCCTTGACTATCTAAAATGTCTGAAATATATTGCGTTATACAGACCAAATTAGTTGTAGTTGACCTAGCATTCATGAATCCATGTTGATTTACATCAATTATATTTTTTACATGATCATATATATATAACAGTGTAAAAGAATTTCCAAGACCTTACAAAAATTGCATAAAATGGCAATAGGGCAATAGTTACAAACATCATCCCTATTCCCATTTTTAAAAACGGGAGAGAGCCGTGAAACTTTCCATATGTTTGGAAATTTGGACGTTTTTAGCATTAAATTAAATATAATGTCATTAAAGGCATAAGACAAGAAATAGGACTGACACTGACAATAGTTAGTGGTGACGTCATCGGTTGAAGTAGGTCACGGTCCATTTCCATTTTCCAAGAATTTCTTTTTATTTCGCAGTTTTCAGACAATCCAGGTATGTGCATTATTAAAATGTTCTTTTGTGTATCATTACTTGACATAAAACCTATCCAATTTTAGATTAAGTAGCATTTTTGTTAATACAGAATATTTAAGAGAGCTAACTTTAATAATTTACACACCTGGCTCCCTTTAAAACCGTGATATAAAGTCGTAAGTTTGCAGTTTTTAATCATTTAGGCCAATCAGACGCTTAAAAATTTGTTTGGATAATGAACCATGACCTACGTCAATCCAAATTACGTTACACTAATACAGTGAATAAACGGGAATTTTTAGAATTAGAATGGACGTCATATGTAGCCGTTTGAGGTTAGCATCTTTTGAATGTTGACTTTGTCGACAATTTTATCTAAAGAAGTACCCTTTTAGAGATTTAGGGCCCATCTTCGAATCTCCTATTAAATTTATTCTGTAGACAATTACACACACTAATACAACAAATGGTGTAAAATACTTATTTGGTCAATGGCATTAAATGATCGTATTACCAGAAAGATTGAAAATTGCGAATATGTATTTTTATTCTTTTTTGGTTGTATCTCTATTGACCCTTCGATTGGGGTCAATGAAGACAGCAAATTATTTATCATTATACATTCTATTTGACCAAGGTAACGGCATATAGAGACATTTAAAATTAAAAAATATATAAATTCCCGTAGGAAATTTGTAGAAACAAAAAAAATGTTAAACAACTCTTTTTATTTATTAAAATATAAAAATATAAAAACATTTTCTTTAATAGTTTAATTATTAAGGCATATTTCTCAAATCCTTTTTACATCATTCTCAAATCAATAATATCCAACGGGTATGTCCCCATTCCGCAATATTCAAACGTTTAATTTTGATTTCTCTACCTTTCCTTTCAAAGCAGTTTGCCCACTTTGATTTTTGATATGGGGATTTGTAAGTCTGTCCAGGACGAACCGATGGATTCTATATTTTCTTAGAGCCATTCTCTAGGAGATTCCATTTTTTGTCCCTTATTGCATTCTGCAACACCTCTGGGTCATGTTAAGCATAAATTTTTGCACCAGCATTGTCTTTATTTTTTTTCTTGTAAAATTTATTTCGCAATCAATTTTTTAATATTTACAAATTTTTTTATATCATAATCAAGAGAAACAAACCAAAGTATTATTGCAAATGTTGAACAAATTGAAACAGAATGCTAATTAAACTTTTTCGACCTACCTATTTGCTGGTAAAAACACCACTCTTTTTAACGGCTTGAGCAAAACTAAGCAGTTCCCAGTAATAAAACAAATGCATATATTAGAGACAAAATATATACTATTTAACGAAGAAAAATAATGTGTTTATTGTCCCTGTCACTATTACCACCTCTTTTTTACTCATTTCTGAATTCTGTCTTTCCATACGATAGTCTCTATTGACGCCAATTCACGGTAGTAAAGTTTAATTTTTTCAATCAAATTATCTGAAAATATATCTCACATTTTATGCCTTTGTCACTAACAACAGACTTATCTATTGGGCAATCTTATTTGCAGATGTGAAAAAATAGATTCTTAGAAACTGACTGCTACAGTCATTATCAAATTGTTCCAATTCACCGAAAAATTAATTCTACTTGCAAGGAAACAACCTTGTTATAATTTTGTATAAAAGTGCAACAAAAAAATGCGTTTATTCTTGTGCAAACATTAAATATTAACAAGCATAATATTTATATGAATATTCGTAATTAATTATATGCAACAATCTCTGCAATACGCCATGAACTAGATTTAATGCTATTTCCAAATTAACAAAAATATTGTACAATTAACAAGTGTATAGGTATCTACAGGTATCTAAATATTTCGCAACATTTAATTCCTTCATTATTTCTAAAATCACAAAGAACAGTGCAGTTAGTTTATAACTTTCAGCATGACCAGTATTAGTTGGATTAATTAAATTGTTGTTCAAGTGTGCTTGTTATATGGACTAGTTTCAATTAAATAGTCGTGAAATCTTTTATATAAAAAATTGTACTGCACACGTAAATCTACCCGGACAAAGATTGTTACATATTTTCATCGGTCACGATGTCTATCAACTAAAGGCAAATAAACCTTTTTGTTTTAATTATGCAGATTACTTAAAATGCCGCGAGATCGTATTGCAGAATTGTGAAATACTTAGGGTAAGTACAAGAATATTTTATATAACTAAAAATTAGATTATAAATGCATATACAAGGTGTCCCCAGAAGGTCTGATGGATAATCGACGGATTAAAATAAGTTGATTGAACAAGTGATAAGTTAAGTGACAAGAAAATGTATTACCAGCAATTCCAGCAAACATATCGAGATATAAATACCTTAAAACTAATTTTTATTTAAACTACGGGATTACTAACTGATATTTATATTTTGTTTGTAATACATTTTCTTGTCACTAAAACTCCCTTTAAGTTAAAGGTCCCTTTGAAATATTGATAATACCGGGAGTAATGAATACATTAGCTTATCATTAGTAATTAACCACTTAGCTATCTACTAGTATATAAGGAATTAGAAATGTAAATAGGGCAACATTCTGTTCTTGGCATCTGCCGCCGAAGGCTCTGTCAGCTTACTTTAAAAATATAAATAAATTTAATTTCCTGAAATAATTGTGTTAGTAATTTTTAATAGTTTTTAAAAACAAAGTTTCGTGGAAAAGAAATAAAATTGGCGCAGTCGGTAGGATGACACAAGGTTTCCGCTGAAAGAAAATCGTTTGTTTTAACAATTTGTGTGTCATTCAAAAAAGTGAACCAACCTTCGCAACATCGAGGCCCACCAGACGGAGTGTTCCACAGGAGGAGATCGACTTCTACAACTGAGCTGTAAGTGAGTTCTTTCCTTATCCTGTGATTCTCAATTTGATATCGTTGATAGAATTTCACTTTGATTTAATTAAGAAAAGAGTATATTGAGTATCATTTATTGAAAATTTATAATCTTCTGGTTAGTTTATAAAATTGATTTTTCGATAAATTATTTGTTCAAATTGTATACTGAGTATCATTTATTGAAAATTTATAATCTTCTGGTTAGTTTAAAAAAATTGATTTTTCGATAAGTTCTTTGTTTAAATTTATATAAACTATATTTTAATAGAAATAGCAATAAACCTGTCGATATTTTATGACAGATATTGCTGACTTAATAGAAAGTTTTTGTAAATTAGAATTACCAAAAAATGGCTCTGAACCAACAACCTGGTCCGGTAGGACCACCTACCCAAAATTTAATAAACTCCGCAAAGGAATTCGGGAACACTTTACCATCATTTGACGGTAATCCAGAGCATTTGGAATTTTTTATTAATTTATGTGATAAATACTTTAATAGATATGGCCGCACAACGGATAATAGCCTCTCTGATTATGTATTTTCAATCTTATTTTCTAAATTAACGGGAGATGCAGCAAGATTTATTATGTGTAGACCTGAGGTAAACACTTGGGAGCAAATAAAAAACTTACTGAGACTGAAATTCGGAGACCACGTCGACAGACAAACACTACAACAAAATTTCAATTGCCTAACCATAAACAGAAATGAACCTTTTGTTAGATTTTGTCAACAGGATTAATCAATTAAAGAGTAAACTACAGGTTAAAATTCAATCGGACATTACCCTACAAAATGAAATAAAGCAATTATACATCCAGCAAACAGAAATTACAGCACTAGAAATACTTTTAGGTAATACTACAGGCGACATGCACACAATACTATTAGCGCGAAACCCCGCAACATTAGAAGATGCTGTCACAATAGTAACGCATAATACTCATTTAATGCAAAGATTAACTAGATTTAATACCGCATCTAATAACAATAACAAACCACCAAGTAAACAACATAATAGAAATAAATGCCTCCTATGCAAATTCACTACCTTACGTTTACATTCCCGAAATCAATGCAAAATTATTAATAGACACTGGTTGTTCGACTTCATTACTAAGACCAGGTATAGCAGAAAAATTTTACCCAAATTTTATATTTCACAATCCCTCAACCATTACCACATCATTAGGTTCCAAAGAAATTTTAAACAGATTACGTATACCAATATTTGATATTTTTCGATCTAATTACGAAATAGAATTTTTATTGTTTAACTTTCACGATTATTACGATGGAATTTTAGGACTACAAGCTCTTATCGATATGCATTATTCTATTAATATTCCCGAGCAATGTCTTACTAATTACAGCAATAAAATACCGTTTAATTATCGACAACCTGACGAGACAGACATTACTATAGAAATTCCACCGCATGAATCGCTCATTCGTAATTACCCTGTTACCATATCTGATGGAGAAATAATCATACCTGAAATAAGTGAAAGTGGTCTTTACATTCCCGAAACTCTTACCTTTGCAAAGAATTTCGAGGCTAAATTTGAAATACAAAATAACACTGACCAAACGATAATTACCACCGTAAACCCTATACAGGTAATCCCATTTAGTACTAACGACTTTGAAGTATTTAACTTTCAATTTTCACACAACGACAAATTAACACCCGGAGACATAAACCAAATACGCACGTCACATTTAAATTCGGAAGAACGAAATGCCATAATAAAAATTTGCAATGAATATAATGACTTACTATATAATGAATCACAACCATTAACTTATACAAATAAAGTTAAACATGTTATACGTACATCGGATGAAATTCCTATTCACACCAAATCATACCGCTACCCACACGTTCACAAAGCAGAAATACAATCGCAAATTAATAAAATGCTTAATGACGGTATAATCCGACCCAGTAGTTCACCTTGGTCCAGTCCAATATGGATAGTACCGAAAAAGATGGATGCATCCGGGAAGAAAAAGTGGCGAATTGTTATCGATTACAGAAAACTTAACTCTAAAACTATTGACGATAGATATCCCTTGCCTAACATTACTGACATCTTAGATAAGCTAGGCAAATGCAACTATTTTAGCACATTAGATTTAGCTAGCGGATTTCACCAAATAGAGGTACAACCTGAAAGCATCGAAAAAACTGCTTTTAGTATAGAACAAGGACATTACGAATTTGTTCGTATGCCCTTTGGCTTAAAAAAATGCTCCCAGCACATTCCAAAAAACTATGGATTTCATACTAAAAGATCTTATTGGACAAAGTTGTTTAGTTTATATGGATGACATTATAATTTTTTCCAAATCCTTACAAGAACATTGTACTCACATAAAACAAGTATTTTCGAAATTACGCGACGCAAATTTAAAGATACAACTGGACAAATCAGAATTCATGTGTAAAAACGTCGAATTTCTTGGTCACGTAATTACACCAGAGGGAATAAAACCCAATGAAAAGAAAATAAACGCTATTAAAAACTTCCCTATTCCCAAAACTCAAAAGGATATAAAATATTTTCTAGGTTTAATAGGTTATTACAGGCGCTTTATAAAGAACTTTGCTCACGTTACCAAACCATTATCAAAATGTCTAAAAAAAGGATGAAAAAATTAAACATACCCCCGAATTTTTAGAATGCTTTGAAAAATGCAAACAAATTTTAATAAACCCTCCTCTATTACAGTACCCCGATTTCGAAAAGCCTTTCATTGTAACAACGGACGCTAGTAATGTAGCCATTGGTGCCGTTTTATCCCAGGGTGTGATAGGCAAAGATCTACCTATTGCATACGCTTCACGTACGTTAAACGCAGCCGAACAAAACTACTCTGTTATAGAAAGAGAATGCTTAGCCTTAATTTTCGCGACAAAACAATTCAGACCATACCTATACGGAAGAAAATTCAAAATTGTGACAGACCATAAACCTTTACAATGGCTCTTTAACCTAAAAGAACCAAATTCGCGACTAGTAAGATGGAGACTCAGACTGGAAGAATACGACTACGAGATTGTGTACAAAAAAGGTTCAAAAAATTCTAACGCAGACGCACTGTCCCGAGTAGAAATAAACGCACTAACACACCAAGACATGGACAACATATCGACGATAGTTAACTTAGATGAAGGCGATAGTCCAGAAGAAATCGACCAAATAGTTAACGAATTAGCAGAAATTTTAGAACCACAAATAATAGTACACCAAAACATACAATTAAAACCCGCAGACACACCTGACGACGAGGACAATCAAACTATACATTCATCCCATGAGAATCCCGTATTTACGATACCTATTTCAGAAAAAACATTAAACACTTTCAAAAATCAAATCATACTAGATATATCCCCTCATTTAGCTCAATTAAACACTTTAAAGAAATCGCAAATCTTTAATAAAACGCGATATCTAATAACATTTCCTCACAATAATTTTGAAAAACTTTTTATAGATTTTGTAAAGCAGTGGATTAAACCTAACATAACTTATGGCATATATTTTAAAAACGAACAAATAATTCCCCAAATTACCGATGTTATGACACGAACTTTCAAATATACTAGCTATAAATTCATTAAAGTAAATAAAGTGTTAAAAGATATTGAAACCGAACCGGAACAACAAGAAAAAATCAAATACCATCATGAAACAAAAACATCTCATAGAGGTATTGAAGCTACACAAAATTCTCTAATACAAAATTATTATTGGCCAAATATGATCAACGACGTAATAAACTACGTCAACACTTGTAACGCTTGCCAACAAGGAAAATATGAAAGACACCCTAACAAAATAGAATTCCTCCCTACACCTGTTGGAGACTTCCCATTTGACCACATTTACATGGACATGTTTTACTTAGACAACACTAGCTTCTTAGTAATAATAGATAGCTTTTCACGTTACGCACAAGCATATCACTCAGAAGCAAATTCCATTAACATTCTAGAAAATTTGTTAACTTATATATCTCATTTTGGGTTACCTAGAAAAATAACAAGTGATAGCGGAACCGAATTCAGAAATCGTGTAATGACAGATTTTTGCAAAAAACATAAAATCAAAACACATTTTACTACACCAGGTAATCACAATAGTAATTCACCTATCGAACGATTACATTCTAGTTTATTAGATCAAATTCGTACGCTTAAAATAGATGACAAACATAGTACTATAAAAACATTAATGAAATATGCAATAATAGGGTACAATAACACCATACACTCAGCTACAAAGCATACACCTTTTAGTGTCATTTTAGGACAAAAGAGAAGTGACCCTTTTGACGTCACGACACAAGAAATTATTACTGACTATGTATCTAGACACGTTCAAAATATCGAAAAGATAAACAAAAAGGTAAAAGAAAATAATTCAAAAGCAAAAGATAAATTAAAAGACATAAATAAAACAAGACAAGACGCCCCTGAATACAGTGACGACAGGTTATATCAATTAACAACTGAAAATCGTAATAAAATTTCCCCAATTTCAAACCCAGTTTATATTATACAAGAAACAGACCAAAACAAAGTAGAAACAAATAAAGGCATATATCATAAATCTAGATTAAAACCACCTAGAAAAATTATTGAAGAAAAAAATCATTATTTCAGATGACGACTAAATGGACAATAATCGTGTGGACAACACTGTTCCTGGTTCATCCCACGAGACAACTAGAAATTCAGAGAATTAATAACCCCATACTCCCTTTCCAACTAACTACTAGTCAAACGACCACTAACAAACACACATACACAAAAGTCATGAATTTAGAAATATTCTATAACTACGTCACGCGTATACGTGACAACATTCAGACAATAAAAAACATTGATTTTCACAAATCATATGGACATTTAAGTACACTTATATCCTCATCAGAAACACATATAGAATTAATGCTGCAAGAAATAGATGTAAAATTAAATAATTTAAACCCGAGAACTCGCAGCAAAAGAGGGCTACTAAATGTTGTAGGCAAAATAGATAAATGGTTATTCGGTACCCTCGATTCAAATGATGGTAAACGTTTTAATAATGCGCTAAACGAATTATCAAAAAACCAACGAAATATTCACCATGACCTAGAACAACAGCTCTCGATCACTAAAGAATATTCTAAAAAATTTACCAAAGTTTTAAGTCAAATAAAGAAAAACCAAGAACTTATCGAAATTAATCTAAATAACTTGCGCATTAAAGTAGAAACATTAGCAGACTATATATATACAGAAGGATCATTACAATTAATAATAACAAATTGTCAATATATAAAAGACCTCTTGATAGAAATAGAAAATGCAAGCATTTTCGCAAACATGAACGTAGCTCATAGCACTATAATATCTGTAAAGGAAATAAAAAATATAACTAGTAAAATTAGATCAATGTATTACCCAAATTGCTTACCTAAATTTAAAATAGATCAGTCATACTATCAATATATAACAGTCCAAAAACATTACAGAAATAACTTGATACTCTTTTCTATTCATTTTCCGCTCTTGGACGATGAAATCTATCAATTATATCACCTATACCCAATTCCTATAAATAATTCCATTATAATACCAAAATTACCCTTCCTTATAATGAACTCACAGAAACACAAATACTTCATGGAGAAATGCAATCAGGTAGAAAACTACTGTATTTACCGCATAACAGACACGAAGCAAGAAGAAAGTGACTGTGTACCCAGACTCTTCCGAAACGACTTAGATGCTCAGTGCAACACCACGTCAGCTCACCTCCAAGACGACTTAATTGAACCGGTAACAAATCGACACGTAATAGTGGTACCGATGAACTCTATAATAGTGCAAGAACTATGCAGTGAAAACGGACTCTACAAAATAGACAATCCTAGTGTGTTAACTTTAAGAGACAATTGTAAAATAAAAATAAAAAACATAACTTTTGAAAATGATAGTGCACAAACAGAGGAGACGATATTCTACATACCTAAAATTAACATACAACAACCTAATAAAGAAACAAATCCAATTAAATTGAACCAAATTAAATTAGATGAAATTACCCAACTACAAAGTAAAATAAAAACACTCCAAATAAGTCCCATTAATGAAAATATTAATAGTAAAAATCATATGTCTGTATTAGAAATAATATTCATTATATTTATGGTGATTGTAGCAGTATGTATTATTGTAGCCATACAGTTTAAGTTTAAATGTATTGAACAATTGACTTCAAGAAAACGAAAAACAACCCTGGAGTTACAGGAAGAATTGACCCTTCAGGAGAAGGACTCGAAAATAGCTTCCCTATTTTCTCTAGTTAAGGATGGAGGAGTAATGAATACATTAGCTTATCATTAGTAATTAACCACTTAGCTATCTACTAGTATATAAAGAATTAGAAATGTAAATAGGGCAACATTCTGTTCTTGGCATCTGCCGCCGAAGGCTCTGTCAGCTTACTTTAAAAATATAAATAAATTTAATTTCCTGAAATAATTGTGTTAGTAATTTTTAATAGTTTTTAAAAACAAAGTTTCGTGGAAAAGAAATAAAATTCGGGGATTAATATGTTTTCCCTTTAGTAAAATCAAAAGGTCAGTTTACAATAAAACATTTTTGTTTCTTGTAATAATTGTAGTCATGGCAGTAATCCATGGAAATCGAAATTTTTAATTTTATTTGATACAAATTCTTTATTAAACCCCAATATTATCAACATTTTAAAGGGATTTTTAACTTACAGGCAGTTTAAATGACAAGAAAATGTAATATCAACAATTCCAGCAAAACATAAATCAAGATATATTTAAATGCGACAGCCATTAACTCTAATTTTTATAAACTATAGGATTGCTGATGTTTATATTCTGTTCTGTTTGTAATACATTTTCTTGTCACTAAAACTCCCGTTAAGTAAAGGTATCTTTAAAATGTTAATAATACCAGGGGTTAATTATGTTGAATTTAGTTATTTTAATAATAATGAAACTGGGATTACAAAAATAAATATTAAAATTATTTTCCTGCATTTTTTATTTTATTTATTGAAACAGGATAAACTAGTTAAATTCGTAAGTAATTAAATAACATAATGTAAATTAAATAAAAAATGGGATTTTTCACGGCTTACTAGCATAATTGTAGTCAGGACGTGGCTCCCGAAATTTTCAGGGGTGGAGCAAAATTTTTTTAGGATAATTTATGATTTGTGTATGGATGACTGGAAAATTGCAATAACTTTATTTATTAATGTTAATTTAGCCAGTTTTAAAATGTTCTAGCAGTGTATATGATTGTTTTTCATTATACAACCTACCTATACATATATTATTTAAAAATATTCATTATCTGCCAAAAGAAAAAGGGGGTCGGCCGCCCCCAGCCCTTCCCCTTGGCAACACCCATGATTGTATTTATTACTTTTCTAGTTATGCAGTTGGCGTTTTTTGCATTTTAAATTTTAAATAAGAAGTTATTATTACCTATTTGTAAAGTAAATAAAACTTAATCCACTCCAAAAAATTAGTACGTAATTATAAACAAATGCATCCACATACAAAAACAACAAATAACTTAGGAGGCTACAATTACTAAAATTAGCATCACTAATATTAGTCGACTATTAAAGTATATCCATTAATAATACACGGTTAATGAAATATCTCGAGTCTTCCCATCACTAGCAAGCACTGACAAATCTCGTAGTAATTAGGGCAAACGCGCTTGAATTCACCACGAGAGGTGCTAGTGTACAGAAACTTCAATAACTTTTGATACGACTTTACTCGGCCAGTGGCACCAGCTGGTGAACCAGAAAACGTTAGTCATCATTTTTTTCGAATTTTACGCATTGCTTTGTATCCCAGGTTAACAAACCATATGCCAAGCACCGCTCCGCGAAAGCAACTATACGCTGTCATATCGCTAACTGAGGAACAAGAGCATAGTTACGTATAATATTTATTACATATGTTTATCCCGGCTTCCAGCCTTAATACTGCTTGCATATATTACAGATATAGAAATAAATGCATACGTATCAATGATGCATCAATTAATCCAAAGGCTCATATAAAATAAGATTTTTTTATATCACTGCCGGCCCTGAAAATATTTTCGCTGCCTACTAATAGTCTATTGATTTATATATTTTTGAATATGTTACTTTTTTTGGACAATTATATGTATGACCATAAAATTTCATTTTCTCTACTGTATATATTCTCTGAAATTCATTGTTCTTTGCAGGAAAACAGTTGACTTGTCTATTTGAAAATAGTCCACTCATTGCTGCTAGTTTTTCTCAATAATTCCAAGAATTATAACAGTACCATGTCGCTCTGTAGTACAACTGACGAAGAATAATGATGAATGGCGGTACGAGACCAGAATTTTAATGTAGTATTATTAAATCGTGCTAAGCAACGCATGGTTAATTTTTTTTATTTTAACCAGTGACTTTGTGGACCCTCCTGGATCCTCTTAAATAATTGTGTAAAATATATATAATCATGCGCGATAAATGGTGACAAAAAAATGTGGGAATATATTTTGATTTTTGGAGTAACTTTTACTTGTAAGTACGTATATTTTTTTAATCATATAATAGAACATAACAATTTTAGTCATAGATAATAATTATTTGTAAAATCTGAACAAGAAATAGATCAACTATTTATAGTTACCTAAGTAATAATAACATTTATATAATTTATAATTAAATATTGATCCACTGCCATCTAATTTTATGAATGGAATTGGTTTACTTCTTACATATTTTGGTTTATTTAAACTGATTTACGCAATAACTAGTTGTATTTATAGTAAATAAAGCTTTCGAATTTTTTAAATAGTGTAAATTAATGTGTTTAAGCTGAATTGAATTTTTTTTATACTAAATTTGAATTACTCATTAAAATATCTCATACCTCTAATTTTTTCTTTAAGTAGGAAGTATATAGAACCATAATCCTAAAGTTGATATTTATAATAAAAGAAATTTAAGTTTTGAGGGCATTCATTTAAAAACTGTTTAAATATATATACAGGGTGTCAACTCTAAATTTTGAGCCCCCTTTATTTCCTTATTTATTAAGATTTTTAAAATTTTAAAAATGTGGCCGTATCTGAAATTTTCCGAGTTTTTCAAAAATATTATTAAAAATTACCTAATGCCAAAACATGAATGAAAAGTTGTTTTTTTTTTTAATGGAACGCCCTCGAAATAGTGAAATCAAATATTTCTCATGTTTATCCTCGAATATCTCGGCAGATTTTGATCTAAACTCAAAAGAGTTATACATTTTTGAAATCAGCTTAAAGAGTACTACAAACCCATAAAAAAAATATACAACTTTTCTTTCACAACCCTGTATGTATTGGTATTAGGTAATATTGAATACTATTTTTGAAAAATCGAAAACTTTCAGATACCGCCACATTTTAAAATTTTAAAAAATCTTCATAAATAAGGAAATAAAGCGGGGGTCAAAATTAGAGTTGACACCCTGTATAGGTTTGCCATTTTATGGCTTAGATAATGGGATAAATCAAAAATTCCAAAACAGTTACTAATGCACTTTCTCCAAAAAATTCAAGAATCTGTAATCAGAAATTCAACTGAATGCTAAATAAAAAAAATATAAAAAATACTAATTTTAAAAATATCACCACCAAATGGTTGAATAGTTGAAAAGAGCGATGGCAAGTGTGCCTATAAATCTTTCTATCGTAGCTATGAGTTCGAATCCCGCCACCGGCACTGGCAATGTCGTTGGGAATGGTTGTATGTCACCGTTTTTCTAAGTGTAACCGTCCTCTAGACAGCTTCGGCCTTGGATTCGGGTGTTATCTAATTTCAGTGGTGGTATTTATGTTTTTGCACAGAATGATGTAGATGTAAAACCGTGTATCAATTTAAATAAATATGTTTTTCACTTAAAACTTTTATAAAAATAAGTTAAATCAATGAACTTTCCCAACTACGATGTTTGTTTAATATTCTTTACCTTTTTTTCCGCTCAGTAATACATTTAATTTCTAAAATATTAAAAGAAATCATAATACTCATAATACAATATTAATACAACTGGGTCATTAGTTACACTATCTCAGCTGTTAGCTCAATTTAAATCTGTTGTTTTTTCTCACCACATAATACACCTGAAAACAAATAAGGAAGTAAATCTATGTAAAATAATTGCATTATAATAAGTGGAAATGGCTTCCTTGTTCCCCTATTTATAAATTGCTTTAAATTATGATATTATTTATGTTATTCTTAAAATAGAAGGATTTTGATTAACACGTTCAATTTATATACAGTGTGTATCATAAAAAGTCACGTCCCATTAGCAAAATATCGGTTTATAATGGTAAAACAAGTCGAAATGAAGGAATAAAATAATTTCGGTTTCGCCTTCGTTATCGAGTTATTGCCAGAATAATTATAATTCTTTGATCTAGTAGGCTTGAATGCTGAAACAATATTTATCAAAGTGAGTTATACTCTCTAACTGTCAACTGTGAGTTAATAATTGTGGCAATTAATTTAGAAATTAGTTTTAATCTAATGAAAATGGAAAGTTATTCTAATAGTGAATATATTGATATGTTGAAATTACTTGGGGCTTGTAAAGATAATGTTAGAGCTGTTGGCGGCTTATTTTACCTTTACAAAGTCATGTTTTTATAAGTTGGATATTACTTTATTCTTTAAATCTAATTTATTTTATCTAAAATATGGTGACCGGTAAAAATTTGTTGTTCATTCGTTAAATTTTTGTTATTTTTAACAGCCTTACTTATTTCTAATTGTACTAATAAATCAAGTTTCTTTCCTTTCTTTTCCGAATAAGGTAATTTAACATTATTTAAATCTATAAAATGACTATGCAATGTGTTGATATGCCCGTGTTATATACAGTGTTTACAATATATTTCTTGTGTTCCTCGAATTCCTCGAATTACATTTCGTCCAGTTTGTCCAATGTCTATAGCATCGTAGTCACTACATTTTAACTCATATACTTCTGTTTTTTATAACTTTTCACTTTTGTCTCTTATTAACATTTTACCTAAATTATTTTTATTTACTGAAATTGTTCTATATCCCAGTTTATTAAGTTTATTACTTATCTTTGGCCTATAATTAATATATTTATATATCTTATTACGTTCCTGTGAGGAACCGGCATAAAATTCTTTACGTAATTTTTTTCTTTTTTTTTATTCTTCTTTTTTCTTTTCTTTCTTCCTTCCTCTTCTTCTCTCTAATAATAGTAATAATAATAATAATAATAATATAGTTTGGTGGTGCCAAGAAGGGCATGGCAGGTTGCAAGGACAGCCTGCTGATAGACCGCTGTATTACACAGGATTCTGTGCAATACAAGCGGAATCTATCGATGGCCTGGATTGATTACCGCAAGGCATTTGATACAACATCACATGAGCTATTGTTGTACTTGCTCAAATGTCTTGCAGTACCAGCACCACTAGTGAGTTGCATAGAACAGCTGCTGCCGCTCTGGAAGACCCGCTTCACCATAACATCAGGTGCACAGCGGGTCATGACAGAGCAGGTGGCATTTAGGAGAGGAATTTTCCAGGGTGACTCCCTGAGTCCTCTCCTCTTCTGCATCTCACTGCTGCCGTTGTCTGTTGGGCTCCGCCAAACCCGCGGATATCAATGTGGGCCACCCAGCGACCGGAGGCATAAGGTCACCCATCTATTTTATATGGATGACCTTAAACTTTATGCCTCCGGAGTGCGCGAACTACTAAACGCTCTTAGGGTGGTCGAAGAATATACGAGGTCTATTGGTATGGAGTTCGGGTTGGAGAAATGTGCAGTCGTCCACCTCAAGAGAGGACGATGCGGGGAATTCCCTGAAGATGCACAGCTCGCAGACGGAAGCATCCTAAGACATCTGGATGCCGGAGAGACCTATACATATCTGGGTGTGCAACAAAGGCACATCCAGGATGTATCACAAATAAAAGATTCTCTCCGCGGCAAGTACAGACACCGCCTCCGAAAGATTTGGTCCTCCGAACTTTCGGGGAAGAACAAGGTGTCTGCAACTAATATGCTTGCCGTTCCGGTTCTGCTCTACTCCTTCGGAGTAGTAAAGTGGAGGGTAGATGAGCTGCGCCAATTAGATAGGGATACCCGCAAGATGATGAATATTCACAGAAGTATTTATCCTAGATCGTCCGTTCCTCGTGTGTACCTCCCACGTCAACGGGGGGGCCGAGAACTCTTGAGCCTGGAGTGTACGCATGGCAGAGTAGTTCTGAGTATGGCATGTAACATACTCAGGAGCTCAGATCCTCTCTTGCGGTTCGTAAAACATCACGAAACTGTAGGAGTGGGAGCAGGATTGTTCAAGGCAGCAAAAAGAGCCGCAGATGAACTCGGTCTCGCATTTGACATCAGACGAGGAGGCCGGCGAGGTGCTGATGTTGAGTCAGTCACCGAACTTCAGCCAAATCGTCTGAAAGCCCGAATCAGAGCTGCCGAACAGGAAAATCTGTTTCGGCAGCACGTCGATAAACCCCAGCATGGTGTCTTCTATAAGAACATAGAAACACTGGGTTTATCGACCAGGCTGACCTTCGCCTTTCTAAGGTCAGCAGGGCTTAAGTCGGAGACCGAGGGATTCATTATGGCCTGCCAAGATGGTGTTATTAACACCTTGGTCTACCGTAGTCGCGTGTGGCGTGTAGAGGTTCCTGATATCAACTGCAGGACCTGCCATCAGGCGCCGGAATCGCTCATGCACTTACTATCTGCATGCCCTATATATGCGATTTCGGCCTACATCCACCGGCATAATGCGGCGTTACGAGTGCTATACTACCATCTAAGGCACTCGTACGGGGTAGACCAGACACCAGTGCTGCCTTACGTCCCCGGAGATATTGAGTCCGTTGTCGAGAACGAGAAATGCCGGATTTACTGGAACTACTCGTTCCCGACTGTCAGGCTAATCCAAGCCAACAAGCCTGACATAGTCCTCCTCGACCATCAACTCAAGGTGATGTATGTCATCGAGTTCTCGGCACCTGCGGAGAAAAACATCACCTTGAAGGAGGAGGAGAAACGGACCAAATATCGCGATCTCCGGTACGAGCTCCAAGTGCTGTACCCAGGCTACTCGGTCAAAATGGTCGTCCTTGTTATCGGTGTACTCGGAGGGATAAAGCCTACGCTGCTCTCGGAACTGAAGATCATACCGGCCTGCCAAAAACCAGCCGAGTGGCTGGCAGGTCAAATGCAGAAGACGGTCATTCTGGGTTCTCTCCGTCTGCTTAAGGCACACGATTCTGGTATCTACAGTCACTAACCCTGCGGGATGTGGGGAGTGGCTGTAGTTGATGCGCCGGCGCGATTCCCGTGAGGCGTCGGAGGCCACGGGAGGACTGACCGGCATCGGGAAACCGAAAAAAAAAAAAAAAAAAATATAGTTTATTTATTAAACTAAAGTATATACAAGGTTCCAAACAAACAAACAAATATGATAATATGTAAATAAGCACGCAAAAAAAAGGAAGTGTTCCACAGAGACAGAGCTGCCAGATGGTGCACTTGTAAATACAAATATAAATACAAAGTATGTATTGAAATGGTACATATAAAGAAAAGTAAGGTCAACCTACCAAGGAAATTCCGCGCAATATTAGAATATATGAAATAATTTAAAAAAAATCCGGCAAGTGCAAGACGCCTATTTGGTGCTTGATTACATCCTAATTTAGTTCTTTATACCTTAGTTTTGGAAACATTCCCGCAAAAAAGTTTATTTGCGTAATATCTGCATTATTTTGTAGGTCTAAATGGTTCCACAATGACCATTTTGATAGATCAAGACGAGATTTTTTCAATTATTTTGGAAATGTTTGACGAAATTAATAAAAGAAAGAAACAAAGCAAATAAAAGACATGTATATAGTGTCTGTCTATACCGTTTTAATTACATGATTTTCTTGTACCGGCCGGCTTTGATGGTGACTACCATATAATTTAAATACGTTGTTTTATAGGCTCGACTATAACTGTATACATAGTCATGACCTATAATTTTCACATGCTATGGGCAAAAACGATATCGATAATTTTTTATTTGATGGAGCACTCCATATAGCTATAATACCATTAATAAGCATGGTAAAACTTTATGGTATATGTGTAAGTAAATAGCAGTCTCCTGCTTCAACTGTATTTGTCAAATTTTATCGACGAAAAGATGAATTACCAATTATTAGGTAAATATCTTAAGCTATCCAAGTCAAAGGCAGGCATACTAATCATCTGTAGAATAATTTCTGATAGTCAGCTGTCATATACAGAAGACTTGGAGGATCTTCCGCAGTGAAATAAAAATTTGTGTGCATTTTGTAATAATTTTTGTTTAATCAATTAATTGTTCTGTGGTGTATTTGGTATATTTATTTTATGTTTACAATAAGGAACAGAGATGATATACAAGAATTTTTTGAAATAATGTTTTTATATTACTTTTGTTTCATGTTTAAAACATACCCTTCTCATAACTTCATATTTTTAAGCTTTATCCTATCTTAAGCGAACACAATATTGATTTTATTCTCGTCACATTTAATTTATTTATTTCTCTTCATAGATATGAATAGTCAAATCGTTCCGGATGAGATAGATTACAAAAATTTTCCTATGCCACAATTTCCTCCCACACTCAAACCAGGAAGTTCTCAGAATAGACAGACTGCTGTAACATTTGGTGCTTGCAAAATAGTGTATAATCCGTAAGTGGTTTAAATAATGTGTTTTTTACAGTACCTATCAGCCATTTTGCTTCATGTTCATATATTTCAAAACATTATTGTAATTAAAATACGGCACAACACACTACACTTCTAAGTAAGGCACTATCAAGATACTATTAAAAACTTAATCATCCCTGATAATGTCAGATTGATTGACGGAACGTTCGTAGAGATTAGATTGTATTTGTTTCGGAGTTTGTGGTAAATCCCTTAGTGTCAATTTGTTTCAGAATATGTCCAGATCCAGATGTAACATTCTATCTGTATTCTAGAAGTCATCCAGAGACACCAGAACCTGTTAGAGTCGGTTCAGACTTTAATGTTTCAAATTTAATGGACACTCTTTTTGATCCTTCAAAGCCATCGAAAATTATCATACACGGTTACAATTCGGACATGTATTTAAATGCCTTGGCTGAAATACGGAAAGGTGAGTGGACGATATTCTTAATATTATTACTTTTACTTGCATGACAGTAAATGGTATTATATTTGGTAGCGTAGTTATAATAAACTAAACATATCTCGTGGCGAGAGTTCAAGGCCAAAAGATAGGTGGATTCGCAAATTCGTAAGCATGTGTCAAAATTACACATACTGCCAGAGATTTAATCAAGGTTTCGCCCAGTTCTAAGCTATGAAACTGCCCTGTTGAACATCACCGACGATATGCTGAGGAACAGATAAAATTGACCGTTTTGAATTTGTTATGTTCTCGTCAGTATGCCATAAGTAATTTATTTATTTATTTATTTATTTAGTTACACCACCCCACAGTAAAAACCAATTACGGGGTGGGAAAATACACATTATTTACATAACATACATAAAATATATATAAAAAATGGAATATAAAAAAAAATACATTAAGAACAGTTAAAAAATATATTAAAATGACTAAGTGAATATACATTTTATTTTTGCTATATTGCAGTAAAATATATCAAGCTGATCCTCAATGGACATATAAGTCTCGCACATAAAGTACAAAGGCGAGAACTTAAGTACGTTTGTTCGCGGGGTAGGTAGATAAAATGTTCTCTGATGACGTGTTTCAAATGCAGGGGCATGGAAATTCAACATATTTAAAATATTTGGGCAGTCAACTAGAATTGTGAATTAGTTTGTGTAAAAACAAAAGAGAACAGAGTTTCCTGCGGTCGAGTAAGCTAAGAAAGGAGAACCTATTTAACAACTGACCATGTTCAATGCCAATAACAGGATATACATTATCAATTTTAAATGACACGAATTTTAGATAACGACGTTGAATATTCTCAATACTATTACAATATTTGTTATAGCCGGGATTCCAAATAAGTGAGGCGTATTCAAGTTTGGATTTAACAAATGCTGTATACAGAAGGTTTAACAGCTGAATGTCATCAAAACCACTTGAATTTCTAATTATGAAACCCAAACTTTTATAAGCAGACAGAACAATATTTTCTATATGTTTATTGAAATTCATTTTCGAATCAAAAAGAACTCCCAGGTCAGTAAACTCATCTGATCTGTTTAAGACAGTACCGTTCAATTGATAATTGAATATTAATGGTTGGTTCTTTTTATTGAAGGATAAGACATTGCACTTGGTAATATTTAAAGGCAAGTTATTTAGAAGGCACCAATCATTAACATTATTTAGATTTCTTTGGAGCAGCTCACAATCCTCGTCGGTATCAGTAGTGCAAAATAATTTCATGTCATCAGCATATAGCAAACAGTTAACATCAACACGGTCATCTATATCGTTTATGAACAATATAAATAATAAAGGTCCCAATATTGAACCTTGGGGCACTCCAGATGTAACTAAGAATTGATCAGACTTAAAACCACGATATTCTACATATTGATTCCTGTCAGTTAGATATGAGGATAATAGAGACGTCAACAAGTCCGAAAAGCCGAATGTATTTAACTTATGAAGAAGAATACCATAGTCAAGTCTGTCAAAGGCTTTAGAAAAATCTGTGTATATAACGTCAACTTGTTTGCCTGAATCAATTGCCTCGGATATATATTGAGTGACAGAAAATAAATTTGTAATTGTTGAGCGACTCTTTACAAAGCCATGCTGAAAACTACTGATCTGCCCTCGTATATTGTGATAGATTCCGTCATATAATGTGATTTCGAAAACTTTAACGAAATTGCAAATTATTGTAATAGGGCGATAATTCTCAACGTTAATCTTATCTCCTTTTTGAAAATTGGACACACTCTAGATAATTTCCAACGATCTGGAAATACCCCAGATTTTAATGATAAATTAAAAATGATCATCAGAGGGTAGACAAATGCGTAGGCACAATCTCTAACAATGAACGCTGGAATATCATCAGGACCCTTAGTGAATTTAGGCTTCAGCCTTAATAAGGCATCCAACACATTTTTTTCACTGAACACATTTATATGCAGGCAATTTGTTGAACTAAGTGCATTATGTAAGTTAACGTTAGAATTATTCGAGGTATACGCAGTTTTAAAAAATGAAGCAAAAGCGTTCACAATATCTGAAGGATTACTATATTCAAGGTCATTATATGTTACGTAATCTGGTATAGAACCACTATTTCTTTTGGAGTTTACATAGCTCCAGAATTGTTTAGTATTCGATTTAATTTTATTTTGTAACCCATTAAGATAATTTCTATAAGAAGTATTAACATCATTTTTTATTTTTGCTCTTAGCTGTTTAAAATCATGATAAGAATTGGCATTATTATGTTTTTTATAATCTCTCCAGAGGATTGCTTTTTTCTTGATATCCAAGATAATATTTTTTTGTATACCAGGGTGGATACTTTCTAGGGCGTGATACAGATTTAGGGACATACAGTTCAAAAACATAAATAAGTTGCTTATAGAACAACTCACACGCTAAATTACAATCCTGAATTTCAGATAAACAGCCCCAATCAATTAAATTTAGATGATTATATAAGCCTAAATAGTCCGCTTTACGAAAATTAAAAGTTTCAGTATTATTTAAAGGAAATACATTATTTACCTCAGAAACATCTAAAGATATACCTATCGTAAGTGCAGGATGATAAGGATCCTCAGGGAGTAGTACGTCTTGAGATTTAGCTACTGCGCAGTCTTGATTAGACAACACCAGATCCAGTAACCTGTTATTTATGTTAACTGAGCAATTGCGTTGGTTCAATTCATAAAAATTAGAGAAAGAATTTAATAACAGTGTTCGATCAGTAAAAATGTTACGTAAGCAGCAATCATGATACTCGGGGATATTGAAATCTCCGATAAAAAATATTTTACCTTCACAAATATATTCCAGAGTTTCAAGGCATTCAAATAATTGATTGTAAATGGTTATATTCGAACCAGGTGGAATATAAATCACAAAAACAAAAAAAAGTATTGAAATTTGATTTCAGTTTAGCGCCCACTATATCTATACAGGGGACGGTATCGTGAACAAAGTCTAAATTAATTTCACTCAGTTTAATTGCTTTATTCGCAGCTAGTAAGACACCTCCGCCTCTTTTGACGTGAGTATGTAAAATGTTTCTATCATCCCTTACAATAGAGTAATCGCCACTAATAAGTTCAGAATTTAAAATATGAGGCTGAAGCCAAGTTTCACTAAGGGCTATAATGTCATATTGACAGGTGTATATCGCGTTGTAAAGATCATGTGTTTTGGTATTCAGTCCTCGAACATTCTGATAATACATATCTAAAGTGGGAATAGCTAAAGTCTGATTAGAAATTTGAATCTGAGTATTATTAATTACACTGTCATCTTGGTAACATGGTAATTGCTAATTAGCAAATTGCAATTTTGATTTAAATTCAGTTATCTTCTGTTTATACACAAAACACTCATTAGAGTTTCATGCTGCATGATTGATGCAGATATTGGTGTTGTTTTCCTCGTTATATTTAATACAGTTAATACATTTCAAATCGGAAGCTTTACAATCTTTCACCAAATGATTTTCAGAGCATCGAGGACAGCAAATATCACTAGTACAATTCTTGGAAAAATGGTGAAAACCACTACAATTAAAGCATCTTTTAATTTCAATAGAATCATACACATCACAGAGATTATACCCCACAAACAACTTACCCTTTCCAGTTGACATTATTTTATTATAGGAATCTACATCTATCTGCAGAACAGCCTGATATATATTTTTATTCTTTTTTATGGATGATATATTCAAAACTTTGCACTGAAACTTATCACTCATAACGGACTTGTTTTGAAATTTCACAAAATTCACAATATCTTCAGCACTAAATTCAGCGGTCATGCCAACAAGCCTAATTCTTGGATTAAAATTAGACACATCCTTGATTTCGTATTTATCGCCCAATTTTTGATTAGCTAATTGTTTAAATTTAGAAACTCCTGCATCGTCATGACAACCAATGGAAATGGAAAAGACAAGTAATAATAGCAAACCAGGCTGGCGTAAAGCAGACTAAGCATCACTCACTATGTCTGTCTTGCATTAAACAGGCTTTTTAAATTAATTACTCAGTGATGGTTGAAAGTATCGACTTCAAACTATCCAGTGAGGACGAGTTGGAGTGATAGAATCTTACATAAAAAGTTATTTGCAACCGAATGGTGCTCACAACATCCCGATGTCTTTTTAATTTTTACTCGTGAATGGTATGATGTAAGAAAAATTGATGGGGGACAACAATTTTAGTTAAAGATGGTGCATCTAAAGCAACAACACAAAAATCCGTTCGGTTGCAAATACCTTCTTTATCTAAGATTCTATCACATCAACCAGTCCTAACGCAGACGCCACTTTTTAGGTTTTGATTAAACTTTTCATGTATGGTAGCTACTATAAAAACAATTTGAAATCGGTACTTTCAACCATCACTAAATAATTATTTAAAAAGCCTGTTTAACTTTATACTTTCAAAGTTTGACGTGGAATTATTGAAACACCCTGTTTGTGCATGTATTTAAATAACTCTGGACTCGAATGAAATTTTAATATAGGATTATTTTACATAATTGTAATCAGAAAAAAAGTTATTTTCTGATAAGAAAATTCAATATGGCTGCTATAAGAAAAAATTAAATAGATGATGAATCTGAGTGAACGAAACGTTGTAATACTTCTATTTTATAAAAATTATATAAAATACAAAAAACGTTTTTACAGAATAAAAATTGGATATCAAATAAGCAACATATGGGAGGAAACAAAATACGTATTTTCAGTTTCTTTCAAGAGATCTAAAAAAGCCAAGGCGGATAATTAAGTTCTCTTGGACTTCGGGTTAGTAAGCAAATTAAGCAACTCGCAAAATGAGCGAGATCTCTATGTTGGGAAAGTTAATCCAGAACGCCCTGTATATGTATTTCAAATACTGTTAAAAACAATTAGTTATTATTTATTCTGTTTTAGAATATGTAAAAACAAAGGACTACAACATTTTTACCGTCGACTGGAGTCCTTTAAATCAAGCGCCATGTTACTTGGGAGCCTTGTTAAATACCAGGCATGTTGGTGCTTGTTCAGCACAACTTGTACAACGTATTAGAGAATTAGGAGGAACTGATATACACTTGATCGGTTTCAGTTTAGGTAAGATCTGCTTGAATCAAGTGTATCATAATTTAATTGATTCTAGATATACAGTATGTATGTGTATTGAAGTATTAGATATACATAGTACAGGGGTATCACACGAGAATTAACCCGCCTTATAATTAATTTTATTTTTCGAGCTAAAGAAAAATGTTCAAGATAAAAGTTGTAGGGAATTTTAAGATTTTTTTTATGGTGATCTCTATGAATATACAGGTTGTCTCATGAAATTAAGATGACGCAAACTTTCATTTTTTTTAATGGAACACCCTGTATATTTTTAGTTTTTTGATATTCATGCTTTCATTCGATTCCAATGATGTATATATGTTGTATATTTACATCATTCGTTTGGAAGATACAAGGTGCTAAATTATCGAATTTTATAATATAATACACCAAACATAAAGTCGAAGTTACTATGGAAAAATAAAAAAAATATTATACTGCAACATTTTATTAAAGCTATATACCATATAATTTCTTTTCGTGCACAGGTCGAATCTTAAAAGAAAAAAATTATTTCTTCTTAAAACAAGGTGAACTCGGTGAATTAGCTCACATGAAAATTCTAATACTATCACGGCTTCTAGAATGAATGCATTTAGGTTTTCTTGAAAAAATAGTAATAATAATAATAATATTTATTCATCCAAAAGATCATATAAATGATGTAGGATAAGTCACTCAGTTACACATTTATTGTAAAACACCTAACAGTACAAGTCACATTATAAAAGCACAACATAATATTTTCATTTAAAAATATAACACAAACATATAGATGTAAATACATAAATATTCATATATAATTAAAATTAAAAACTAAAATTAAAAACTTTAAATATGATTTGAACGAAACAACTACTCAGCGGGCAAATACCTCGACGTGCATTGGATTATACCTTCAAATCATGATAGATCGGTAGCCAATATCATTTGTCAATTCCTAACCAGACATAGACCGGTTTCGAACTTATTAGTTCTCCTCAGTATGCCATAGGTTATGGAACAGACAAATGATAGTGGCCAACCTGCTAGTCATATACTGACTAAGGTAAATTGAGTAGTGGTGAAACTTCTCACATGGTCCAAATGCTACTACCCGAACGACATCGTAGATGTCTCTGTGGCGGATAGCGACTTCCGAAGTAAGTACCGGGAGCAGCGATCTCTAGCCCAGGTGGACTAAACTACATTATCGCCGCTCTCGGTACTTGATTCGCAAGTCGCTATCCGCCACAGAGACATCTATGATGTCGGTCGGATAGTAGAATTTGAACCATATGAGAAGTTTCACATACCTCTCACCACTACTTAAAAACTTTAAAGCCTGTCTTCAAGGTACTCATTAAAAGAATAGTAACATTTATTTTGAAGTAATTTTTTTATCTGCGTTTTAAACTTTTTTCGTTTATTGTCGTGCATTTGTACAAATTAGGCTTATTATATACCTTTATAGCTAAGTACTTTGGACTCTTTTCATACAGTGTCAATCTGTGATGGGGAATTTCCAACGTACCAGTATTTTGTGTATTATAAAGGTGATTTGAAGTAGGCGAAATGTTAGTCAGTTGAGATTTAGCATATATTAGTAAATTAAGAAGAAAAACACATGGTAATGTGAGTATTCCCAACTCCTTGAAAATATCCCTACAACTAGTGCGCTTGGTAACTCCTGCTATAGTACGCACAGCTCTTTTCTGTAATTTAAAAACTCTTTCCATGTAAAGTGAAGAACCCCAGCAATTACAGCATAACTAATTACGGAATGGAAGCTCGCGTAGTAGTAATCAATTAATACTGATTTATTAATAATGTGTCTTAGTTGATTGATACAATAGCATATTGGAGCTATTTTTTTACAAACTTCATTTATGTGTATCGACCAAGAACAATTTGTTGTAATATGTAAACCTAGGAACTTAGTTGATGCAACTTGTCGAATACACTTTCCACTTGATTTTATTAAAAAAAGTCTATGGTCATTATTATTTTTACTTGTATTAAAGTGAATAAAAACAGATTTATCATAATCTAAAATTAAATTATCATCAATGAACCCAATTTTGAGCGCTACTTAGTTGTTCATTCGCCTCTAGAATTGCATCTGCAGTTTTTCTTGCATTAATAAGTAGTGAGGTGTCATCAGCAAAAAAGATTTGAGTTAATATTATTAAAGTTTGTAACATTAATTATGTATAGTAAAGGTCCAAGTACAGACCCTTGTGGTACCCCTACTGAAAGTTCCATTTGACTAGATTTAACATAATCTATTTGGACATAATGCTTTCTGCCACTCAGATAGCTGTTGAAACATTCTAGCGATACGCCACGTATACCGTATCGTTCTAATTTTTTGTAAGAGGGTTCCATGATTTACAAGGTCAAATGCTTTACTAAGATCTAGAAATACACCTATACATTTATTTTTATTGTCTAGATTCTCATATAATTCCGTTAAGAGTTTTGTAATAGCTGTTGTGGTGGAACGGCCTGTTCGAAAGCCCAATTGATTATCATTAAATAATTTATGCTTATCAAAAAATTGTACTAATCTATTCAAGGCGCATTTTTCAAAAATTTTAGAAAATGAATTTAAAATAGAGATAGGCCTATAATTTTCGACTTTGGTTTAGCATCCTGCTTTAAACAAAGGTTTGATTTTGCAATTTTAAGTTTCTCCGGAAAGGTACCCTCCAAGAACGATGAATTTATTATTATAGATAAAGGCTTAATTAAAGGTAAATATTTTAATAAATTTACGCTAATGTTATCATATCCATGTGATTTTGAGTTTTTTAAACCTTTTATCACATCAGATATTTCAGTTTCATCCACAGGCTTGAAAAGGTACTATTTAATTCTCTCTCTTGAAGGTTTCTCTCAAGCTTTTTTCTTATTTTTTAACAATATCGTAAATCATAAGAGACCACGGAAAAACATTATGGACAGACGAATCCACCTTTACTATGGCAGGATATTTTAACTGACAATACACGAGACAATATCACTTATAGCAAAGCTTGTATATTCACTACTGGTCACTACTTCATGCAAAACCTGCGTTTAATGTAGCAGACAGTGATGGAATAAGAAAAAGCTGGTAGTTGACATAGACAGTTAATCTGCGCTACTACCACGTTATTTATTGCGGCGTCTCCGGTCCCAAGCTGAATTCAACATTTGCTTGTCTGGCACCCTTAGTGGCAACGATAGATTTAAAAAATCTGAAAAGTTACAGAGTTCCATTAAAAAAAAATATAAGTTTGTTATGTTCCGCTTTTATGGAATACCCTGTATATTCAAATAGGAAATGAGAAAAATTATGAAACTCCCTATAACTTTTATTTAAAATATCTTTCTTTAACTCGAAAAATAAAAAAGTTACAGAGGGGGGTCAATTCTCGTGTAATACTCCTGTACATTGAAGGAAGACTGAAAATTGGCATCGTGTCTGGGGTAGTGTACACTGTTGACCACACGACAGCTAATCGAAAATTAATTCTCTGCTATTCTAAGCTTACGCTGACGAGCGACGGCTTGCCTGCCTCTGGTTTATATAACGTTGGCATTTAAGAGACCCATATCTAAGGATTCAGTACACAATCTGTATAAGCAACTATAGAATCCTAAATAAATTTTTATATTATTCAGATTTCTGTTCGCTCTATAATTATATACTTTTTATCATTTATTGATAGGAGCGCATGTCACTAGTTTTCTGGCAAACTCACTTCGGCCATATAAGTTACCCAGGATAACAGGATTAGATCCTGCGCTTCCAGGATTTATCACTCCAAATTTGGATGATAAATTAGACAAAACCGATGCTGAATTTGTGGATGTATACCATACGAATGCTTTTGTACAGGGAAAAGTTGAAGAGAGTGGACACGTAGACTTCTATATTAATGGGGGAGTTATCCAACCAGGATGTTGGGCAGAGAACAGTGAGTAATGGATTAATAAGTTGAAATGTTTAGAAAATGCGGATTACGAGAATTGTTAAGAAGGTTTATTATGATAATGTCGATATGGAAATGGAAGTAATTATTGTTTCATATATACAATAAAAAAAATTATTTAGACAATTATGAAATCACTGTAGTACTTGGATACTGGGTGTGTGTCCGTTGTCTCAATAATGTGAAGCTCCTTCCCGTAAACTGTTATTTTAAGGAAACAGGGAGTTGTATTATTTAGTGTTTAAATATTTTTTTAATTTCCAGGATTTTTCGCATGCAATCACCACCGGGCCCCTCTTTATTTCGCAGAATCGATCAACACTGAGAAAGGATTCTGGGGTTGGCCTTGCCCATCATACCTACAATATTTGTTAGGAAGATGCCCACCTCTTGATCCCCAAATAATTATGGGGGAATACTTAAACAATGCAGCACTTGGAGTGTATCTAGTCATAACGGAATCAGTCGCACCCTATGCTGTGGGAAAATATGATGGTCCCAATATTGAAATTTTCTTTAAAGCAAACAGGGACAGGATGGACATTTTGAATAAATATAAAAAGGAGGTTATGAATTATATTGATGAAGAGAATTTGATTCAAGAGGTTTATCACAATAATAATATACAAATTAAATTAGGAACTGAGTTGACTGATGATGTTTCTGTTTTTTCCAAGAATTTCACGGATATTGTTAATTTAGTAGGTTTTTTAATTCTTTTGTAATTTGTTATTTGTAAATAAATAAAACAAAATGTTGTGGTCAACAAAAATTTTTTTTACATTGAAATAAATAGTTTTTTAAGTTCTCTTAAGTCGAAATAATAACAGTACTGAAGTAAGTTAATTAAAAATTGTCACCGTTTTTAAGGTTTATTTTTGTATCTGCGACATTTACTACGGTATCGATTTGCAACGGAATCGCATTGCAAGCGTCGTTTCGATAACGAAATGTTTTCCCAAATCTGGCTAAATATTCTGATAGATAAGTTTTCACAGATGCATTTAGAAATTAACAAAAAAGTGCTACATTTCACGAGTTAAATTTAGTTGGAAGAAGAGACGTCCGGATTCTTTAAACATTTGATAGAGACTCTAGTCTCTGCACCAGATTTACCAGCCTTTCATCTAGAAGTAAATCAGAGAGAGACAGAATTTTTAAAATGTAAAATGGACCCGTGTTATGGCTAACATTCTCAGTCGGTACAGAATTTAACATCAGAAAAACAAATGATAAATTTGATGGAAAAATTACAAAAATTGCTTTTCTTATATCTTATGGACAGATGAATACTGCTTCACAGGAAGGGAAATCCCTAATTTGAGCAAATACCATGTTAGGGCATATGATAACCCGCATATAATTAGGACAAGATCATTTAGTGTGAATATGTGTATGGGCTTCATAACGGGTATTTAGTTGGATCGCATATTTCCTCGAATGAATTCCGAATTGTTTCGTCAATTTTTAGAAGAAGAATTTCCAGATCTACTAGATGATGTACTTTTGGTACATCTACAAAATGGTCGGATGAAGTTAAATGGGGTTAATTTCGATAAGGTATTAAGGGACTAGTTGAACGAAAACTTAATCAAAAATAGGTAAGCAGAAGCGGCCCTGTTGTTCACCCGACTTAACACCATACATATTGAGAGCGGACAGGCAACAACTATGAATAGTTGGAAACGAAATTATTCATCGCTGGCTGTAAGAAATGTGTTGTAGTACTTGGTGAATTTTTTGAACATTTACCACACTGAGTGCTCTTTTTAACATGCTTTTATTAGCTTCACCTGTATGTTTGTTTGTTTGTTTGTTTGTAACCGATTCTTTGGACTCGATTTTGACCCACTTTAAACGGACAGATTTAATTGAAACTTTGTACACTTACGAAGAACCGGTAACAATACAATAATTTGATAAGTTTATATCATTATCCTGATCAGGATCGCAAGTCCTTTCCTCACGTATCCTCTGCGTGAGAGCAAGAGGCTTAATATTGTAAGTATATTCCGTGATTCTCAGTTCGGTCGTTGGCCGAGCGGGCAAGTCTTAGTCGACGCGAAACGACCGACTCCTCGGGCGTGAGTTCAAATACCATGGCTGAAATAAAAAAATATTTTTTTTTTCAGAAATATCTGTTGGATCGTAATATGTTATAATATCAGCATCAATAAGCAATATAAATATAGTTTAAAAAAACTGCAAAACACGCTTTCATAGCACATCAAACTAAAAAGTGAAAAATAAATTTAGTTTAAAAAACTAAAAAAACACGCTTTTAAAGCACATCAAACTAAAAAGTGAATAATAATTATTAATATAAACTGAAAACAATAATGAACGAAAAATACTAGTATTATTGTGAAAAAAGCGTGGGGCGCTTTGTGTCATATTTTTCGTATATCGAGCAACCCACGCTTTTTTTCACAATAATACTAGTATTTTTCGTTCATTATTGTTTTCAGTTTATATTAATAATTATTTTTCACTTTTTAGTTTGATGTGCTTTAAAAGCGTGTTTTTTAGTTTTTTTAAACTATATTTATTCTTTTATTTATTAAGTTTTGTTAATTTCCAAATTTTACGCAAAATCTCCATATTGATATCTTTGTGAAAAGAGTATTACATACAAATAATTACCATCCATATAAACTTCAGATTCAGCTGGAACTTTCTGAAGACAATTCAGGCCGAATAATTTAATTCTATGAGGAGAACCCTGTGATGAAAACTAAGAATAATTCATATTTTTTTAACCATATTGTTTTTTCTTGTTAGCCGACACAACTCTTGATGTTGGTCGGATGTAAATTCTCCCTGAATGAAAGACTGCCGTATTTAGGTATCGAAAAAAATTAAATGTTTGTGCTAGAATTATTGCAAAGTCCTTTATAGATCCTCCCTTTTTGCGAGAAAATCTTACTACAAATGGCTATTTAGGCCTTATTCGTAATAATTTGTAATTCGTAATTTATTTGACCCATACTGGGCCCTAATCTATCATATATGGGTTTAGAACTAAATTAAATTACACAAAATTATTGTTTTTCTACCAGATTTACTCGATATTTATTTCTACAAGATTATGTTGTGTTTATTTTATTCAATTGCTATAAGTATATTAATTTAATTAAAATGACTCAAGGAACTAGCTCAAATTTTAAGGTGGGTCGCTGGGTGGGCCACAACTATTTCTGTTGGGGCAATAGACATATTGAATATGAATTAAATATTTACACTGGACGGCCTGCCGCTTTGCAATTCTTTTTCATGGGTCAGGTTAGGCCTGGATAGCCAAACAGAAAAGATTGAATTCCCCCCTTTTTGTAGCTACAGGGGGCGGCAAAAACTTTCATATGGGCGGAAAATCTACAAATGTATTATTCTCGGCTAACAGGTAGGCTATAATTTTTTTGGGTGGGCCTCGGCCCACCTTTAGTTTCGCTACTGAGTGTGCCGGTACCAGATTTTATGATAAAAATATGAAATTTAGTCTTCAAAGTCAATTTACGCCGACAATGGATTGTTGTTAACGATAATTCAATGTAATTCAATTTGTAAGTAGTTCAGTACACAGTAATGGCTGATTACATATTCTGTTTTTGGTTAGTTTTTAAGCAATTCTTATATTCCTTACGGAATAAAAGCTCGAAGTTGACAATTACAAACACTACGGTGTATTAGAAATTAGGTTACAAGAAACGATTTACGTGGTTTAGCAAATTTGCCTTTTGTGAATATTTATATTTTTAGTGATACCTAAATGGTTCTATTTATGATAATGTTAGAAATTAATTATTGCAAAACGGAAAACAAATTAAGTTCAATGAACATATTTTAAACTTAAAAATATATATAAAAGTAATAGGTCCGGAACTCCCATACAGAAAATTGATATAGACTTTCCTCTTGACTGTAGAAACATGAACGTATATGTATTATTGATATTTGTATTATTTGGTAAGTAATCAATTAATTTTCATCGTCTAACACTTACATCAATGAAAGGAAATTTTTTTATCGTATATAAAACAACACTTAGGGCAGGTTTAGCAATGCTCAGTCAAATTTAACTAGAAGTTAAATCAAATTTATTTTTAAATCGTTTGTTTGTTACAGTACTATACAAATCTAATCAATACAATACAAATTAGCACATATTTACATCTTTTAGTAGCTATCAAAATAAATAATATCCAAGGAAGTAATGGTTTTATAACAATTGTTTTTTGTACATTATCTTCTAGTTAGGGTTAACTGAGCATAAGTGAACCGGCCCATAGCCAAGAATAAAATAGCTCTAAAAGTACAGTGTTTCTGAGGATGAGGAAATGTAAAATTTTCTAGTACATTACATAATCATTTTCTTCTTCTTAGAAGTTAATGCTGCGACATCTCAAATATACAACAGAAGTAAACTAAAAGAAAAAATATCCTGGCTTCGGAGAAGACTATGTACTTTTCCCTGGAGAAGATGGACAATTTACATTTGGATACCTAAAGCATCCTGATGAATTGAATGCAAAAATTCTCGGCATTGGAGAATACAATCTAGAAGAAGATGTCAATTTTATACTGTACACTAGGTAAACAATATTAGGTTTGTCACTATTTTACTCAGAATCGATTTTGTAACCTTTTTTTCGTAATTTAATTTATAGTCACGGAATACGTATATTTTTTCAGTCCTTCAAAACACAGTTCATTTTCAATAAATCTTTTATAAACTAGCAATTTTACATAAACTTGGAAGCAGTAGATAATATTTAAGCTGGGTTCGCACAACAACTTTTTGCTTACTGCGTTTCGCGTCGTCTGCTCCTGATCGCTCCAAGAAGTTGATTATCTTCAACTTCTTTGCATCAAATGTCAAATTAGAAGCAGATGACGCCAGATGCGGGAAGCAAAAGTCGTTATGAGAACCCAGCTTTAGTTACTTAAATTAATAGGGGCATTAACTAAATATCAAAATAAAGGTTTTCAGATGCCGATAATTAACAAGAATTCAAATTAAATCAGCTAAATACCTGACTAGAATTTCTTGATAAAATTAGTGTTTTAACAACAGTTATTTTCACGTTATGTCATGGGTGTTGTATGAGTTCATAGCGGAATTTTGAGACATGCTATCTTTAGTTTTCTTATGGTTGTGACTAAAGCTGCAAATCGTTTCTGTGTACCATGGTCGTAGAGTACAGATGTACTTACTGTCGCCGGCATTCATCTTGTCCGCGAAACTCTTTCTCCAGTCCAGTCTATTATTAGCTTTCGAGTTGTGTACACGTTAAGTCACTTGGGCGTATTGCATATTGTTTTTGTGTTTTTATTTTATTTGTTGTACTGTATTGTTGATACTAATTAAATAATAAAGTATGACATACGTACGCAGGGGTAGAAAACGGCCATTTGCCGACAAAGTGAATAAATTTATAGGTGAATTCCCGGATTTATTCTATGATGGTGTTAAAATAATTTGTAAAGTGTGCGAGAAAGATTTGATGTGCTGGGATACGCGTGATTGAGGACTTCACGTAAATAGTGTACACTATAAAAATAAAAAAAATGGCGTGCCTTCGACAACATAGTTTATGTTTGATTTACTATTAATGCTGATACCTGTGATGTTCCGCTGCACATACTCGATAAACAACCATTTCGAGAGTTCTGGAATGAATACAATGCCCAGGTGAAGTTACCAAGTCGCACAACGTTATGTAACTATCTATCAACTGTACACGTAGACATGGTAAATAAGATGAAATGTGAAATGTGAATTAAAAAATACATGGCGTGGTTATCTGTTGATGAGACAACAGATTGTAAAAAAAAATCTGTTTTAAATGTTATAGTACGAGTACTGGACCCTCTTAAACCGACAGTTCCACTTTTATTAGCTAGCAAAAGACTAAGTCAGTGTACTAGCGAAACAATTACCAGGGTGGTGCTGAAGGCGTTACAAAAATTTGAACTGTCAAGAAGTTAAGTGTTGATGTTTGTGACTGATGGCGCCGTGACAATGCATTCGGTAGGCCGTTCTTTGCAAGAACAAGGTTGTACGTTTATACATGTTACGTGTAAAGTGCATGCTTTACATCTTGTGGCAGAAACTATTCGAAAATGTTTTCCAGAGGTGGATGCATTAATAGCAAGTACAAAAAAAGTGTTTCTTAAATTTCCTAAACGTCTCCGTGCATTTCATAGCAAGTGTCTCGGTATTCTTGAACCGCCACAGCCGATTCTTACACGTTGGGGAACATGGTTGCAGGCAGCTTTTTATTATGCTGAATATTCCCAACAAATAAAAGCTGTGATACTACAATTCAATCTAGATGAATCTGCAGCTATTAAGGAAAGCTAGACAAAATTCGAAGATATTTCCGTTGAAACAGCTTTAAAAAATATTGCGAAGAACTATAAACCATTACATGAAAGCATAAACAAATTAGAAAACAGTTCGTTGTCGTTAGCGGAGTCACTGCAAATAGTGGACGAAGTAAATCTACTGCTACACGCTATAGGTGACGCAATAAATGAGCGCGTTAAAGAAAAGTTCGCAAGTGTGTTAAATAAAGACACCAGCTTTACCAAATTAAGACAAATATGTAATGTTGTAGCCTCAGATCCGTTAAGTGCGTTCAAAGATTATTTTACGTATGCGTGTATTACATCAGTAGATGTCGAACGATAGTTTTCAAAATATGAGAATATATTTTCACCAAAGCGAACATCACTCATGGAGACAACCATAGAATCATACCTGATGCTGCAAAATGGCTACACATCTTTTCCAGTTTGTGATAAGCAAACTAATTCATCAAGCTAGTTAAGAGGGTAAGTTTTACATACATTGTTATAAATTGTAACAGTTTATTGTTTCTCGTATTAGTTAATTTCGCGTACACCACTGTCCCACGGAACATTTTTGACAGCCCTAGCTAAGACTTACTACATCTATAAAAGCCTAAAAAAAACAATTTTAAAAGCGAGGTGATGGGTGATGCGTCAATACTGCTAAGGTGAACATCTACGGAAGTAAACACACATGACAAAACTACATTACCCAAAAATCATCGTCTATTAAATAAATGACTCTAATATTTATGTATTTATAGGAACTATCTTGACGGCAAGGATGTGACCGACCTCAAAGAACTGCAAAAATATTTTGATAAGAGTAAAAAATCTAAATTTGTTACTCATGGATGGATGTCTAGTGGAAAGGCTGATTCATGCATTTCAATCAAAAACAGCTTTTTGAACGCATCGGATGTGAATGTTTTTGTTATGGATTGGAACGCTGTTTCAGGTAGATCGTAAATTGACAGTACACAGTTTAAATACAGTGGCAAACACAGGGATATTGCGGCGTGCATTTTAAATAATTCACTAGTTTGGTGAATTTGAAAATTAATGAACTAATAAATAATACAAAAATAGTTGTTGAATAAAGAAGTAATATTATTTATAAACGCCCATGGTATTACTAACAAATTTATAAATTTAATGTATTTTGTTTTGTTTATTTTATTTATATTCAGAACCATCTACCAGTCTGTACTTTTAGTAATGGCTGATAGATGTCAACCATTTCGTAATTTTGACATAATGGTTTACTTTAGGTATTAATGATTTCTAATTCCTTTCAATGAATGTAACAGATATAACAAGCAGAGAGAACAGTATAGAAAACTTTACACGAAAACACTATCATCAAACAATATAAATCTTTATACCTCACTTCACAACAGTGTTTTAACTAAACATGGCGTCGGCCAATCAGGAAAGACATGTCGCTTATTGTCACTGTGGTTAATATAATCACTGAACTAAATTAAATTACATTTTTTTTGTAAATATTGTTAATACCTATTCACGTTATTATTATTATTATGGATGTTTCAGGGAATATATTTTACCCGCTTCCAATGAGGGCTACACCAGATGTTGGCAAACATTATGCAAAATTCTTAAATTACCTAGTAGAAGATATGGATGTGGATCCAAAAGACATTCACCTAATTGGTCATAGCCTTGGAGCACATGTTTCTGGATTTGCTGGGCGAGCCTTAAAGAAAGGAAAAATAGCAAGAATTACAGGTAAATTATTATAGTATTTTAATACATGTCAGATGTTTCTCATTATAAAAAAAAAACAGAAATAACATAAACTCGTGCCTTATATTTTCCTTTTTATACAAGATATCTGAAAGGCATCGATAAATACACTGACGACCAAATTTATCACACCACCCAAAACTCTGTGATTTCGATTGGATTTCTTTTAAATCGATTTTAATGATTTTTTTTTGTTTTATAGATTAACTCTTCTGCAATATAAAGCCATACTGATTTTAAGTAAAAAATACTTATTCTTTAAATATAGTGCGTAACAATATGTAACGGTCCATTTTTAGGAATTAAATAATTTGGATCACATTCGTTGGAGATTAAATAAAATGGTTCGCATATACCTTAAATTCCAGACTTAATTAAAATAATTTGGTTAAACATTGTCATATTGCCCATGTAGCGTGGCGCTACTGAATCCCTAGTGTGTTTAAAAAGTGCTCCAATAAGTGCGCGCTGGGAACGAACGATGTTTTTGGATTGTGTTTTGCGCGCGAAAGAGCAATGCGGAGCCACGGTCAGTGCGGATCTGTGGTGTGTGTTAAGAACGTTACCTTTGTTGTATCTTTGAAGAAAAGACTGAGCTGCTGCGCGGTGCAGACTTGTGTATTGAGTTTGGCATGTTACCTGGATTTTATTTTGGTTGAAAGTGAATGTGTTGCCTTATCTACGTAAGTGGGAGACAAATTGAAGTCGCAGTGGATGGTGAACTGGTGGCCATGTCCTGGTGGAAGATACATTACCTAGCATTTTTATGGAGTTGAGATGATCGGCTGCTTGGAAGTTTTCTGAAGTCTTATGAGTAAGAAATTAAATGATGTGCTGTCAAGGTCATCTTTATTAATTGAAACAGTAACTAGGTACCTAGCTACGAAATCATCAGCCGGTGCCCTCTGAAGATGGCGTTCAAGTGTGACTAAGGGCTTAACATTAATGATTTGCAAATTTGCCTCTGTACACGAACCTTATGTTTATTTGAGTTCTTTCCGCGAACAATAATAAATAATATAACGAGAGACTGTTTGACGTTGCTACACGTTTTTCTTTTTTTACGGTGGCAGTGGTTTGGATCAGCCAGAACTTTGTTAAGAAATACATAAAAAAAGGTGGCGCCTAACAAAATTTATAAAATAGATAGGACTATTTTTAGATGCTAAGTTGTAGATTGCATACAGTTCTTGAGTTTGTTTAGTATTAAGGATAATTTACGATTTCTAGTTAACCGCTTGCTTCTCCGCCCGGAGAAAAAGCCTCAATTTGTTTTCTGTCAAATGAAAAATATATTTGTAAACTAAACTTCGTATTTGTATTTCGCTGGGAGATTTTTGTTTCACTAAATAAAATTAAATTGAACTATTATAAACAGGCGAACAGACGGTATAAATAAAGCCATGTTTTTTTATCAAAAATTTAGAACGTCCTGTGGGAATCATCAGGAGCAAAATTAAAATCCAGTTTAGACACAGTTGTAGCCTCATATTTTCTTAACATTTTCGTTTCTGTACACTTTTTTATCTTTGCTAATAAGGGAGCTATACTCAATAATTTTCAAAGTATGCTTTTAAACAGCGTTTACTAGTATTATTTAATTGGTTATATCTTTGTGCTCAATGGACCGATTTAGCTCAACTGGATCTTAAAATAAAAAAAAGATCATTCTCGTAGATAGCTCATTTAAAAAAAAATCCATAAAGAGTGAGGATAGAAAAATCGAAATTTTTAAAGGTGTCCGCCATTTTGGTTCACTTCATGCCTACTAAATTGCTACCTAATCACATCGCAAAAAAATGGCATCCAAAAAGCAAAAAATTTCCACTCGGTACATCTGATTTAATAGCAAAGATAAAAAAGTGTTCAAAAAACGAAAATGTTAAGAAAATATGAGGCTACAATTAGGTTTTTAGATTTTAATTTTGCTGATGGTGATTTTCACAGGGTGTCTTGAATTTTTTATAAAAAACGTAGCTTTATTTTTACGCCCTGTATTTAAAGAAAAACTAATTTTTGCTTAAAATCAACATCACAGAATAGTTAGCCTACAAAGCAAGAAAGAGCATTAAAATCGGACAAACGGTATAGAAAAAAAATAAAATTCAAATTTATGGACAATTTTGGGTGGTGAGCTAATTTTTTTCGTCAGTGTAAGCAGTAATTTCCGGAAATAAAAATTAAACCGATTTAACACAACTTGTAACTTACGGTTCGGTGAACCGGGACTAATTAAACAATAGAGCAGACTATATGAAATTGGCCTCCTGGCCACTATTCATCGGGGATTTACGAAATTAGCTGTAAGGATTGTGATTAAGAGTATGTTGGATAAACTAGATGATCAATTCAAACTAGATTCAAGAAGCATATGGCTCATATTAAATATGATAGAACAGTATTGGCCAACACGCGTTTCAGAACGGCCATAAAATATATAGCAGCAATTTAAGATTAATTAGGAATATAACAAATACTAGACAGTTGAATGCATTTGACAGTTTAGAAATTACACAGTTTAAAAATAGTACGAGTAGTGACAATCCTATATAGTGCGCTTTATTGAGTAGTTAGTCATAGATCACAGAACCATAGTTTAGATATAAACAGGATACATTGTTACCATAAGGTAAAATTAACCTTATTCTAACAATGTATCTTGTTTATATCTAAACTCATCTCCAGTTCATACCAACTTGGTCAAACTCGAATCGAGTGCAGTATATGGTGTTTTATTTACCATTTTCTATAACAATTCCGACAATGAGTTTTTTTAATACAAAAAGTTGTCAGTAAGAATACATGCCGTGAGTATTTTCTATTTCTAGATTTTTTTAAAAATGTTGAAACATTTTTTTCTGTACAACCAATAAGCATTGCCAATATTTTAATCCAGACGATATGTATCTTGCCTGTGAGCCAACGTGTCAAAGTTACAAAAATATAAATGTTAAGAAACTATCCTCCACATCATTTTTACAGGTCTAGATCCTGCTTTGCCCGGATTTGATGTCGGTTTAGTAGAGGGTGGTCACCTAAATAAAAATGATGCTGATTTTGTGGATATTATACATACATGTGCCGGCTTCTTAGGAATGAAGCAACCAATTGGACACGTTGACTTCTATCCAAATGGTGGAGGACCTCCTCAGCCAGGTTGCGGTATATTGGAGGTAAGTTCATTATATTTGAACAGATCTGTTTTTATCGAAATTTATTAGTTGTTAGAAGTGTGCAGCCATGGAAGGAGTTGGCGGTTATTCGCCAAAAGTATAGTATTAGACAAACCTTTTATGGCATCTGAGTGTGAAACACTTCAGTTGTTGTGGGACAAGGCATGCGATGGAAAGGATATACCAATGGGGGAACCAACACCTCCGGATGCTAGAGGAATTTATTATATAAAAACTACAGACGATGAGCCATTTATTATAAGAAACTGGAATTTCATTGACAGTAATGATATTGCACGATAATAAAGCATATTAACATGTATGTATTTGTTTTATTTTCAGAAAGGTTTATTTATAGTACTGTCTTATGTATAGTTTAAACTTTTTTCTCAATATTGTACATAACAGACAGAGTTCCTGTGTAATTTGTGCATGAAATAAATAAAAGCAGTCCCAGAATACTTCCTCGAGGTATCCCCACATTTATACTCTTCATATTCGACACATAATCATCATATTCCACTTTCTGCATTCTGCCACTCAAATAATTACTTAATCACATCTGTACGTACAACTAGTCCTCATTTTTAGTAGTTTTTTGATTCTACAGGATGTTTCAAAAATATGATGCCGAACTGATGTGGTAGATTTTCCATAATGAAGAAAAGTGAAATATGTCCTTTTTCTAATATTAACGGTTGAAAATATACAGGGTGCTGAATTTTGATATAAGCATGTTTATTTTTTCGATATCGTCGAAAGTGGGAGATGTAATTTCGATAAAAATGTATTTCCAAAATTTTTGGATAAGCATTGCAACCAGTACGTGGTTATGGGGAGGAGTTATATTTTTACGTAGAACGCAAAACTTAAAAGAAGTGTATTTTCTAAAACATTGCTCTGTTTGAAGTTTCATTTTTAATTAACTTCCACATTCAATATCTCAGGAATAGCCCATACGTTTTCACAAAATTTGCCCCATAAGCGATACTAGTTGACAGCGACGTTCGATAAAATTTCCTAAAAAATCGTGTCAATGGAAAGAGTTGACTTTTCTTCAATTTTTATCATAGAGAAACTACCATAATTTCAAAATACACTGTATAACACTTTTACTTTTAAAATTATTGTATTCATTAGATTAGAATACTTTTTGTAATCATTATTCTAGTAAATATGTACGGTGTTCTCTCTAACTCATATCTTGTTTGACATAACTTTATACTTTAAAGCCCACCACTCACGTTCCAATGCAGTAGTACGATTTTGTTGAATGCGACAAAATTGAACGAAATTTGATTGTGCATTTTCACCGTTCGACTAAGTCGGCGCGATTTGATTGCAGACAAACCAGTCAGTCTACACTGTACAACAGTGTTGCTTGGATCGTTTATTTGACGGTATATTGTGACTTGTGATTCGATCGTACGATTTCCATACTGCAAAACAAATCCTAAATTTGCTAGCGCATTAAAAATGGCTTATAGCGAGACATAAAGAGATTTTTTGAACTGTAAAATGAACAAGAGTGTGTTTGGAAAGTAAAATCTCCATTACATCATGATTAAACTGGTAGAAAAGAGCTATGGATATTTTGGTTCTTCATGTCAAAGATGAACAAGGACGAACGAAAATTTTGTAAAAAAGAAATCTAATAATTTACGAACATCGTGCAAAAGGGAATAAAAATTAGTAAAAAACTCTAGCAAATCTTTAACAGGGTCCGAGGAAATTTATAATTATAATTATAATTATAATTATAATTATAATTATAATTATAATTATAATTATAATTATAATTATATTTCCTCAGATTATAATTATAATTATAATTATAATTATAATTATAATTATAATTATAATTATAATTATAATTATAATTATAATTATAATTATAATTATAATTATAATTATAGTTATAAGTAGATTCATCCATTCGAAGGTAATTTCTCCAGTCGTCTGGATAATATCGTAATTCTAATAAATGAATGTAACTGTATATATCTCTTTTCAGTAAACAATTTTTGCACCACATTTCTTGTATTTTTTTTCTTTATTTTCGTTTATACAAAGCGCAAGAGCCGCTAAAAGTATATTTCTATCTGACATGTTTATCGTATGATAGCAAAACTCGTACTGCAAGATCGTTACGTGTGTGTTCCCATCCGATTTCAAACAATATTGTACTGCAATCGCATTCGACAAATCGTACTGCGGCGTTGGAACGTGAGTGGCGTACTTAACACAGTAAGTTTGTTTGACCTATAATAAAAATAGCTCTCCACGTGACAACGAGAAAAACAATTCTGACTGAAGTACAAGGTAATTTAACAAATATTATGTATTTTAGTGACAAAAGGCAAATTCCAGTTTACTTACGGTAATTTGCATTTAAACTGTAAGTATTAGTGGTATTAGCGCATATCCCATGAGTTTTGGCACAAATTTCAACAAGGTTTATATATATATATATATATATATATATATATATATATATATATATATATATATATATATATATATATATATATATATACCGGATGAGTCACGAATTGCGCTCGCCCTGATATCTCTTAAAATATTTGGAATAGAAAATTGAAATTTCGAGGGCTTATTATACGACTAAAATGCCATCTTTTCAATAAAAAAATCAAGTTTGGTGCACATCTGGTTTGACCGGAAATGCCCACAACTTTCGATTTTTAAATGAAACACCCTATATATTTTTACATTTTTGGAATCTAGAGGAAATTTTGAATACAATACATCCATTTTGGTCACTTTTTGATAAACATTAAAAATTTTATTAAAAAATCTATTTCTGAATCCAGAGTGCTGTGGTGCCCAAAATATATTTTAGTTTGTGTGCTACGTTACTATGATTTTTCCATTGTTATTAGGTTACCAGATTTTAAACAGAAATGTGTCATTTTAGTTTCCAAAGCCCACTAATCTATTAGCCGCATGTTTCTAAAAGCTTGGTTGCATTGTATTTTGGCTGAAATCTCAAATATATCTGAGCGGATTTTCAAAATTTTGGTATCATTAGATTCGTATGAAAATGGGGTATTTAAAAATGTTGGTGAACGATTAACTTCCCATTTAAAAAAACCGAGTTAGTGGGTAAAAAATCACATTTAAAAATTTTAAACGCCTTTAGACAATTAAGTAATGCAATCATATTGCTCTTTTTATTTTTATAGTAACAAAATGGATGTATTGTATTCAAAATTTCCTCTAGATTCCAAAAATGTAAAAATATATAGGGTGTTTCATTTAAAAATCGAAAGTTGTGGGCATTTCCGGTCAAACCGGATGTGCACCAAACTTGATTTTTTATTGAAAAGATGGCATTTTAGTCGTATAATAAGCCCTCGAAAATTTCAATTTTCTATTCCAAATATTTTAGGAGATATCGGGGCGAGCGCAATTCGTGACTCACCCGGTATATATATATATATATATATATATATATATATATATATATATATATATATATATATATATATATATATATATATATATATATATTATATATATATATATATATATATATATATATATATATATATATATATATATATATATATATATATATATATATATATATATATATATATATATATATATATATATATATATATATATATATATATATATATATATATATATATATATATATATATATATATATATATATATATATATATATATATATATATATATATATATATATATATATATATATATATATATATATATATTAAACTCTCGCTAACTAAAAACTATACCAATCAATGATCTATTCATCTTAAAACTGTTTGTTTTTAATTCAATAACATACTATCTGAGATGAGAGCAGAGAAGCCGGCAGGCTACGTAAACTCCAAGGGGGTAGTATTTACAACAATTGGTGGACTATCATTTTCTAAAATACGTTTCAGCGTAGACATCTAAAACTTCTCGTATACTGGGGATCCAGATAAAAACCTTATTGAATATCAGTGAAATTGGTACCTAAGGACGGCAGTGGTCTAAAAAATTGCATCAAATCAAAAAATGTTTCAAATAAAAATTGTCCAGAATGAGAAAATGTCCTTACGTGTCGTAAACTTCACCCTCATGAATAATAGCCGTATTGGGTTAAGCGTAAGAATAGTACCTTTGTACTAAACTTCGCCCATAAATAAAGACATTATTATTACTATTATAACATGCTCGTTGAATAATATACTATTATAACGAATTTCGATAGTCAAAAAAAACTTGAGTTAATATTTTATGAGTAATATAAAAAATTATTTCATCGTGCCGTTTTCAATATTAGTAATTAACTATTTATATTAGAAACAGTAGGTAATTAAGTGTGAATAACTTCCAATATCTTAATTACATCCAATTTCCCGTTCAAAGTGCTGTGCTAACCAGTTTATATTTTATAATTAAACTGTTTTAATTATAGTGATAGTAAAGGTTGTATCATCTATTATAATTGGCAAAAGTTTAGTACAATTAGTAATTTTTAACCAAAAAAGAGTTAAAAAATGGTGTCTCGGTTTCAGATTTTAATACTTTTTTTTCAGTTTAATTTTAATCGCAGCTTGTCATTCCAAAACAGGTAACATTTAAAACAATTTATAAACTAAAATGTTTTTCATTTAGGGCAATAACATTTTTTGTTTGTGATATTATTATTATTATTATTATTATTATAAAACATTTACCTACCTCTTGTTTATTGTAAAGGATAACATCACAAATAAAAAATAATTAATTTAGGTTTCGTATAATATCTTGCAATTTGCTAAACATGTATATCTACTTTATAATTTTGTCACATTCAGAATGTGGCGTTATGAAAATTTTGCTGTTTGAGGAAAAACGATTTCACTAGAACACTTTTTGGTCTATTTAAAAAGCATTTCTTGGGACGATATATTTTATTTCAGTAATATAGATGATAAAATATGTTACCTAATTGATAACATTTTATTGTTATTTAATAAACACGCACCTTCTATAACATCTCGTTTAACAAAACCGTATGCACCTAAGCTTACAAATCGTAAGAAGCAAATGATGGTAGAGCGTGATAAATTATTTAGCAAATATAAAAATAGTCTGTTAGATAGTTAACGCATACAAGCAATTTAGAAATTTAATTGTTGCTTCCATTCGGTGTGAAAAGGCAGCATATCGAATACAAAATCAAAAAAAGTAATTAAAAATGATCTTTGGAAAGCCATAAGAATTTTAATATTAAATCCAAACATAATTTTGATATATAATATATACAGCCCCCCAAATAACTGTGTCTTGTTTCGAAAATAAAAACTTTGATAATGACTTAATTTCGACTTTTAAATTTGTCACAGTTGATGAAATGAAATATCATTCTGGAAGTTCATTCAGATGCACAAGGTTGTGACAATATTAGCGTTAAAATGTTGCAATACTATTCGTCCAAAATTGCCTACACCAGAGGATACTATCGTAAGTAAAACCTCTACCAATAACAAATAGAAAATTTTTAAATTCGTTAGATAAAGTTAAATAAAGGTAAATCCTCTTTTATTACACTTCTCTAAAGCCATCGACAGTGGATCATAGTCTACTTTTTACAAAATTAAAATAAGGATTTGACAATTTCTTTAGGACATATTTAGAGTATGGGACTCCAAAGAACAGTTCTTGGGGATACTTTTTCCAATATTTGCACCATAACATTGTGTGTTCTTCAAGGATCAGTGCTGGGTCCAGTTTTCTTTTTACTGTATACAGCAGATCTATTTAAATGTGTCAATTCAACAAAAATGCAAGGGCACGCTGAGGACACCCAACATATATATTCATTTGTTCCCAAATCTATTAAAATAGCTTGTACAAACATAAATACAAATCTTCTTTCTATTACAAACTATTTAAAAGAAAATAATTTAAAACTTTATCCATCTAAATTCTCGGTTATTTGCTTTTCTCAAAAAAAAATTAGGACCCTCGTAAAATCTAATTTGATCCTTAATATAAAGAATGAACCTGAATAAGATAAAAAAAAATTAGGTGTAATATATCGAATATTACACCTAATTTTTTTTTTTTGAAGCATACGCTTCTCTGATTCTGATACACAATTGATAAAAAAATAGCAGAGAAGAATTTGAAGAAAATTAGGTAATATTCGAAACATTTCTTTAGACATTATACCAAATCTTCAAAACATGGTAAGTAAGTTCTACCAAAGATGTTTTTTTCCATAAATATGTCTGGAACCATTGCACTGAGCAAGATAGTCACTACTTCAAAGTGAACTGGTGAAAGAGCGTAGATTGTTCTACAATGCGATATCTGCGTTTTCTACGACATCATACTTTTAAAAACTTACACATGTTCCATTCCAAAGGACTTTAAAAATTTATTGAATATATCCTTTAAACAAGTTGTGAAGCGTTTGCTAGAGTAAGCACGGCATACTTATAGTATTGGTGGCTTAAAACTAGAACAGAAAGTGCAGAAATGTTGGTTAACATCATCAATAACTGACCATCAATTTCATGAATCGCAGCTTCAACTTCACACTTATTCTGTATTTACTCCGATTACACTAAAACATTACTTCCGTAAGAGTTTAGTAAACATATGCAAAGGCGTCAACTACGTGCTAGGTAAAGTCTATTTCGGAAACATTTCAGAAAAAGTACCCAAAATAGCATCCATAAACATGGTGCCAGTACACCTTCTATCATTGGAAATTGCATGTTTAAGAAAATACTTGAAATAGTTCTATCAAATTCTATAACTGTTAGATGTTTCCTCTGCTGAGTGCTGATCATAAAATATAACAATTGTGTAGTTTTGGTGATCAGTATACATCGAAGTATTTGGTATTCCTCCAGAAACGGTCTTTTCATTCATACTATATTTCCATAGAAATTAAGTAAATAAAATGATGTATTAATTACAATATAATATAAATATCCTATTGCCTTGTTACCTGCGCGGCATGTAGTGACCCTTTTTTTGCTTTTGCGGAGGGTGAGTTACGTGTGGAGATAAAACTTCACGTATCTGCAGTATCGTATCAAAATTCATGTGACTCATTAAAAATTTTTTTTTATAGATTGCTAATACAAAAAATATAAAAGTCCTGGAAATTCTTATCAAATGTAATGTGCAATGATAATTTGTACGTTTTAGTATAATTTAATACATTACGAAGTTGTGATCTAGTACATTAACATTTTTTATTCTGACAGTACGCGGTACATACTATTTATTTATCGCACTATTATTGCAAAAGCGTGATATATTCAGTTGTAATTAATCCCTAATCTCTAAGCCAATACTGGCATTTCATAGAGAATACCAAATCCTCCGATTAGTCCAGTCACATTAGAGGTTTCACCTCGGAATGAGAGATAATAAGCTGTAAACTTGTATAAACCTTTATTTTGGCGTTCTAAAAGTTGTCTCAAAAGTCTCATAGCATCTCGTGTCCGCGTCTTAAGATATTCAAGGTCAAAGGTCACAAAAATCGGTCTTTTGCAAATATCTCGCTTCCTATGATTTTAATGCCATTTGCATTTATTATAAAAATTGTAGAGAATAAAATTCTCTACAACTTTTGTCCCAAACATTTTTTATATACTCTACCCTTTTTGAGATAGAGGGCGGAGAGCGCGCCGCGCTTACCTATTCACAGCATAATGCAAGGTCAACCATAAGTCCCGGTAAATAATACGCCGTATAAAGTCTATAAATCATTAAAAAATATATAATTATGAATAATTTACATTGTTTATTAATTAATACATTATATTTAAGGATATTTTTCATTTATTGAATGTATATTTGTTTAATATTACTTACCTTTCCGTGTAATCAAAAAATTGTTGAGTGGAATACTTTAAGTAGGTATATTTTAATTGTATTCTAATATATATGTTAATTATATTTTAAGTAGAAAAAGAATGGAGTAAATACATTTTAATTATATTTATTTAGAAATACTTTTTCATATATCTATTACAGTAGAGGTTCAAGTGTGGGGAGGTTTTTCAAAAACTTTTATAATTAGAACGACTTGAGTCTTAATTTTCTTCTTCGTCATCATCATCTTCCGGTCGCTCGAAAATTTCCAATTCAATATCATCATTTTTCGTTGTCAAGGATATTTGTCTCTAGATCTTCGAGAATATCGGGGTCAAATGTACTATCTTCATCGAGATCGCTTTGATACGGTGAAGAATTGAGGCACGCTTGCTCATTACACTGGCCACAAGCTAAAGAACATTGCAACCCCGATTTCCTGCATCAGCAGCGTCAACCACAACCATTCTTGCAGTTGATTACACGGAAAAGTAAGTAATATTAAACAAATATATATTCTATAAATGAAAAATATTATTAAATATAATGTATTAATTAATAAACAATGCAAATTATTCATAATTATATATTTTTTAATGATTTATAGACTTTATACGGCGTATTATTTACCGGGACTTACGGTCGACCTTGCATTATGCTGTGAATAGGTAAGCGCCGCTCTCCGCCCTCTATCTCAAAAACGGTTGAGTATATGAAAAAATGTTTGGAACAAAAGTTATAGAGAATTTTATTCTCTACAATTTTTATAATAAACACAAATGGCATTAAAACCATAGGAAGCGAGATATTTGCAAGAACCCGATTTTTGTGACTTTTGACCTTGAATATCTTAAGACGCGGACACGAGATTTTATGAGACTTTTGAGACAACTTTTAGAACGCCAAAATAAAGGTTTATACAAGTTTACAGCTTATTATCTCTCATTCCGAGGTTGACCCTCTTTTTTGGCTTAAGTGACTGGATTAGATATTTTGCGATGATCAGTAACAAAGTTCTCTGCTAATTAGCTGTAATAGGTGTCACCCTGTATACTTTACTCAGCATAATTTTTAGACAAGTATAATCATCATGACAGTCTATATTTATGTAATAAAGATAAGTTGATAAGATGTAACAAAACCAGTGTACTATAAATTATTTAATTAATTAATTAGGTTCTAAATTACTGTGTAATAATACTTATATTATTTCAGAAATGGAGGAAGCAATAGACTATTACAGATCGTTTCCAAGAGTCGATTTTAGTTTAGCAGATGCCGAAAAGTCAGATGTCACTTATAAATATTTTAACAATTCCCTGCAAGAAACAGGGAAAATACTAACAGTGGAGAACGTGAGAAGGGAAATAGTTAACAAAACAATACCAATGGTATTATTTATACATGGATGGACTACAGATGACACCTCACCGTGGTATGGTCCCCTGAAGGAGGAATATTTTAAGCTGGGACCGCATAATATTATTTATATAGACTGGTCTAATGCAGGAAATAAGTCCTACGAAGTCTCCAGTGCGAATATAAAACCTGTTGGAAAATTTATTGCACTGTTTTTATTCGAGTCTGGTGTTTCCCGAAAAAATATTCATCTTGTTGGTAAATAAATTAAAGTAGTTCAGAACATTTATTAAATAATTTTCAATTTCATAATTTATTTGTTATGTGGTTATTGATTGAAGTGAATACCTAGTTTGAAGATACTGGAAATGATAATGAAAAATTGTAGTGGTCTTTTATTTTGACAGAGAATCACAAAAAAACGTGTTCGTCAGTCATTTTGTTTCTTCACGAAAAATGTTTTTCCGTGACTACTGTCAAAATTTTTGTTTCCAATTTCCATATAACGGTAATGGCTGAATACGAACGAAATAATAGGTTTGCTTGGTATATCAGTGTAGTGTAGTGTTGTGCAGGATTCTATTTGCACTTCTGACGAGAAAGTGCTTACTGAAATTTCAGTTAGTGTAGCCAGTGCAATATTTTTGTTTTGACGTTTAATTTGAAGGCTGTGTAGATTTTGATGTTTGCACTTTTTGTTAGTTTTTGTGTTTTATTTTTATCTACGCCTGGCTATTCCTTTTTTATAATTAGTAGCTAATGTACAAACGAAAATTAATATTTAAAAGCATAACCTCAACTTTCAATGTAAACACGGAATTCAATCAATTTTTCATAATTGTCGTTTTCACTCAATAAAGTATCTTAAAACTTGTTCAAAACTGATTATTTCGAACACGACGGCCTGTATTTACATATACATCGCGTTGTTTACTTCGAACCAACTGGACCCAAAATGGCGGACGATATTACCCGTCTAATACAGTTTGACAAGTGTCAGACAAGTCGAAATATGAATAAGCAAATGGCGCAGTTACTGAGAAATCTCTGCAATTCTGATATAATAGGAAAACGCTAAACCATGACAACTCGACATTATCCAGCTAATAGAATTTGGTTGACTAGATGAGTGATACTAGTCTAGTATCACTCATCTACCTAATTCAGCTGACAAAACAAGACAGTCTCTTTCTTAGTTTTGCAAATGGAAACGACAAGTTTATACATTCTTTTTTTTTTTAGTTTAGTTTAATAATAATGACGTCTGTTTTACAGTATTTACAATTTTAGAAATGAATCGACCCAGAATTGTTGTATTTAAGTCGGTTCATTGTACATTTCTTCAAAGTATTGTTGTGCATGTATATGCACAGAATTTGTCCTGGTTCATCTTTTCTAGATGTCCATGGAAGAGGAATTTAAGAGAATGCCACAAAATTTATATAATAATTTTGTTTCTGCAAAAGTTGGAGATCACTTATGGATCAGAAGTATTTCCTCGGTTAGTTTTTAACAACATCCAGTGAAGAAAGATATTTCCACAAACGATAACCACCCATTGTTGAAACAAAGCTAATATTTGCTAGCATTTGTCTAACACTTCTCTTCGCGAATTACTTTTTTTTTTCATTTTAGGACATTCCCTTGGCTCCCATTTAGCATCTTTTATTGGTAAATCAATGATCCAACTTACTGGAAAAAAACTGGGCAGGATAACAGCCTTGGATCCCGCAGGACCGAAATTTGAAACTCCCCTAATGGGTTATGAATCCAGACTATACTGTGGCGATGCAGACTTTGTTGACGTGATTCATACAGACATACAACTATATGGCTATACGACTCCTATAGGTCATGTAGATTTTTATCCGAATGAAGGTAAACAACAACCTGGATGTCCTCCCAGGGATGAAAATGGTAAGTGAATCTTTTAATTGCGGTGATACTGATACTTCCCATAATAATCAATAGATAACCTCCAAATTTTCAACAAAGATGAGCTCATGGCCAACATGTGTAAAACACATGTTGGCCATGATGTGTAATTTAATAAGATGTAATTTTTTCCGAATTCTTAGATTAAAATGTTCTAATTAGTCAATTGTCTACAATTTTGTGGTACTTGTTTTACTTCAAATCCCATATTGATGCATAAGAGTGGAGAAAAAGTAAAAAGGTCAATTTTCTTTTGAAGCATTTTTTCCATAAGATAATATTAAAATATCATCGAAACTTTAGATTTAACGAATCTTTGTAGTCTAACGTATCATTTTTCTTATTTTCTGCAAAAATCTTTCAAGATGCTATAAAATGAATTACAAATTTACTAACCTTTCATATATATTTTCAAATTGGATGATCAGAGGACAAGTGGAATTTTCATTGGTTGCCATTTTGAACAAAGCTACGTATCCGAGATAGCTATGATACTTTTTCGCCATCTTTAGGAATCAACAGAACTGGGCTTGAAGGAAAATTGGTGTCCTCAAATTATAGTCGTCCGTTATCTCATGTCGTCCTATCACATAGACTAAATATTTTCAATAGAAAGTATTTCAAGTGAGTTATTCTTTTTGTTTTAGAAAACTGCAGCCATGCCAGATCTACGTTATTCTTCATAGAATCCATATCAAGAAAATCTACGGCTCAAGAAGCCATCTTTAAACAAATAGAGTATCAAGTGACAATACAAGTGAAGGAAAACCCTAGAGAAGTAATTTTTGGTCAGCATATTGATAAATCTGCAAGAGGAACTTATTATTTTAAGACTAATGCTCAGGCGCCATTTTTAAAATAGAGTACACAATATACGAATCATATAAATTTCATTATGTACTAGCAAAGTCACCATTTCATAAATTTTCCAGATCTTTAGGCAACCCGGGGTACCGTATTCTCTCTTTATGGATGTAGAGATTTGATTTGAGTTGAAAATCATTAAAACAGACTTGTCGATTTTGTATTAATTTGCAATTTTTTCATTAAGACAATCATAATCAATTAATTGTTTAATTTGTTATATTAAAGCTTTCTGTAATTTCTGGTAAGCTACATGTGCTTTTACAATTAGGAAGCTGAACAATGAATTGTTTAGAACTATAAAACTTAGTTATTTACCCTGCCTATATTCTTGAATCAATTCCAACCTTATTATAACAACTATAATCACAACTGTCAGATTTTAGAGGTAATAAAATCTTAGGATGGAATATGGCATTGGGGCGGTATTAATAATATAGAGTGAGATGCCCCAACCATATTCCAACTATCCAAATTAGGATCACCCAAACTTTAAAGGAATGTATATTTTGTGCTGCCTGGGATGCCTCACTTGACAATGAGTCAAATTTCAATTTAAATACTATGTTGAATCTTTCAACTAAACACGTTAAAGTAATCTTTAATATTGCAATAACACAGATATTTAAAATGGCATGTAACTGTAATTTTGAAGTCCTGGGATAATTTAGAATAAAATTCATATCACAAGTTTTTACATAGTGTCTTAAATATGATGCAACGTTTATTCAGAGGTCCAGTTTAGTGACAGTCATTCAATTAATATTATATTGAAACAAAAAATATGGTGATTTTCTCTGCATCTCAAATAACTCTAGTTAACATTGTCTTACATTAATTAAATTAAACTGTAAGTATAATACTAAGTACAAATTTTTTGGGTTATTAGGTCCAATGTAATTAAAACACTATTGTATTAACTTGCCTACGTTTCGGTATAATTTATTACCATCCTCAGGGCACTGTAAGATATAAATAAATTGATTGTAAGTTATTCTATAACTATATGGGTGATAAATTCTAATCCAAACTATTAGTGAAGAAATAATATTGAACAGTTAATTAATTATTCTATAACAGATTGTAAAAAACATGTACTTATTTTAGGCACTTCAATTATTATTTAGAATTAGTTGTAGGTTAGTGATATATAAAATTTATAAACAAATAGGTACTCACATTAAAATTTAGTGTTTCTCGTGCATAAAAAACATAATGGCAGGAACATACTTCGTAACTATAATATTGAGTTTATTGAAAAATACTCAGTATATCGGCGCATACAGAAATGAAAAATTTTTATATATTTCTTGAAATGTGTGTTATTCCCGTCGAGGCTGTGACACTAATGAGATTATTTTTTAGCACTGTTAAACTTACTGTAGATAAGGGATGAATAAGTGTTTGGGAACTAAAATGTTTGTTTATATAATAAGTAAACAAGCTTAAAGTAGAAAGGAACGAAAGATGTAAATAGGTTGAAATTTTAAAATATCTAATGTATCATAAAGTTTTCATTTTATTAATTAGATTGAAATAACAAGAATTTAAATTTTCAGTGTCTTTTCTTGAATTTACTGATTCGAATTTTTTAATGTTTATCATTTCTTGAAATTTTCTTTTTTCTAGATTAGATTGTTTACCTATCACTGCGGTTTCGTCAAAGTTAAATTCATGATTTAAAAATTTACAATGTTCTACCAAAGATGTGATATTAAGCTTATTTTTGTTTTTGACATCTCTCATATGTTCTTTTTCCTTGTTTTTAGATACCTACTTGTTTGACCTATATAACTTTTATTACAATTTTTACATGGTATTTTATATATTAAATTCGATTGTAAGTCTGTTGGTGTTTTAGTTTTTAATTTGGTAAAAAAGTTCTTTTTGATCGTATTTTCACTTTTAAAATCACTTGAAAATACGATCAAAAAGAACTTTTTTACCAAATTAAAAACTAAAACACCAACAGACTTACAATCGAATTTAATATATAAAATACCATGTAAAAATTGTAATAAAAGTTATATAGGTCAAACAAGTAGGTATCTAAAAACAAGGAAAAAAGAACATATGAGAGATGTGTTTTAATTACATTGGACCTAATAACCCAAAAAATTTGTACTTAGTATTTAAATTGTGGTCTGGAAATTATTATTATATGTAAGTATAATGTTTCTGTTTATCAACCATTTTGTAATATCATTAAAGTTAAATTGAACAGAAAATTATACATAATATTAGATGTAAATAGAGGTAATTCTCTACTAAAATAAGATTTTAAATGAAAATAATTTGACAATTTATAGACCAAAGTACGTAAGTATAAGAACAAAAGTGCAAGTACAAGTGGTAGTTACAGCTAAAGTTTGTGACTGAGTATTAGATATGCGTGTATATTTTACTTCATTTGTATTCCTGTCCTTGGTAAATTCAGGTAAGTCAGTTATAAAAAGTAAAATTTCCAGGTATTCTCATATTTATTAGATTTTTTTAAAAAAAAGATTATTTTTCACATCTTCCACTATGTAGGTTCCTGAAAGTAGGTAGTTTATCATTCATCAGTCAGGTTCGACAATAAAATAGGTAAGTATATATATTATAAAACAAGATAGATTTATTGGGGTTCAAAATAAAACAAAGAAGGTTTAGTGCCATATTCCCCAAAAAGAAACAATTATGCAGCTACGGACACGTGTTTCGGAGTTATTGCCCCTCATCAGCGTATCGTAGCTAAGGAATTGGATCTACGATGGGATAGATCAGGAACAAGAACTAAAATAAGGCTAGAGGCTACGCTACGCTGATGAGGGGCAATAACTCCTAAACACGTGTCCGTAGCTGCATAATTGTTTCTTTTTGGGGAATATGGCAATAAACCTTCTTTGTTTTATTTTGAACCCCAATAAATCTATCTTGTTTTATTTGTACGTGCCAGGTGGAAATGGCAGTACACATAGAGCTCTGTGTGTTGACTGTGCTCATCGAGGCCCCAAATGTGGCACATGGGAACATGAAGACACTAATTGAGTACTGTGTACTGTTCTTTCCAGCCTTATTTTAGTTCTTGTTCCTGATCTATCCCATCGTAGATCCAATTCCTTAGCTACGCTACGCTGATGAGGAGCAATAACTTCGAAACACGTGTCCGTAGCTGAATAATTGTTTCTTTTTGGGGAATATGGCACTAAGCCTTCTTTGTTTTATATATATTATACCTACTTTCCTTAACCTATTGAAACATAACTATATGTGTATCACTATAGATATGTTTACATGCATATGAAAAGGGATCACTTGTCGGGTATTGAGATAAAGTAGTTATACTACTTGTGTTCCATAATGTGTATTTAACTTAAATAAAATAAAAAAATCACGTCTCTGAAAGAAATTAGTGCCTAAAATTAGCGGAAAATATCAGAATATAGAAATAAGCAATTTTACAGAGGACTAAGTTAAAAATTTTATTAGATTAGATTAGAAAGTTAATAATTACAGTTGTAGTGGGAAGTTACGCTGGTGATATTTTCATATTTACTGAACCTTCTTGTTTAGAATTACGAAAAAGTGTTAGCAGATTGAGTGGAAATAAATGCAATAGCACCAGTTAATAAAGTGAACAGTATTTAATGGTGGTAGTCACTTTTCATGTTAATAAAGGAACGTCATTTTTCTCTTGTTACCTCAAAAGGCTATGAAATGTATACAGTAATTAGCTGAAGATGTAAAGAATACGTACGAATAAAAAATTAAATTCAATATATGATATCTTTTCATATGCACGTACACATATCAGGGGATATTTAAAAAATGTCTTTTTAAAAAATATCCGAGGGATTAATTTAATTAACAGTTTTAAGTAGGAGTAACATGCGTATTACTATTACTACTAATATATCCATTTTTAGTAATATTGGAGGACATAAAAGACCTAAGTATCAATGACCTGCTGAAACTCGCAAATGATATTTCCAGAGTAAAAATTGGAGATGTAAAAGATGATGACATAACATTATATCTCTTTACACAATCTATGAGACAACCAATAATAATTAACAATGATACAAAGAATGCCATTGATTTAAATAAACCTACTAAGTTCATTATACATGGATGGATAGCAAATAGCAGAAGGTCGTGGTGTAAAAAAGGTAACCGATGAGTTTCTTAAAAATGGGGATTATAATGTTATCCAGGTTAACTGGGAGAGACCAGCAAGAACTTCTTACGTTTCTTCAGCCATTAATACAAAATTGATTGGTAGGTATTAATTAAATACACATTTTCTAAACAAAGTACCTTTGTAGGTATCTGTATTTTGAATTATAATAATGGCAAAGAATATGCTGGTCTATTAAAATTCCAGGTTATAAAATCGCTCAGCTTGTTATTGATGTCGAAATACCTCCAAGAAATATTCACTTTGTGGGTCATTCCTTGGGTGCGCATATTTCCGGATTCGCCGCTAAAAAAATAAATGAAATAACTAGCGAAAGAGTTTCAAGAATATCTGGCTTAGATCCTGCTGGGCCTCATTTTCGAGAATATGCGTCCGTTAATGAAGAAAGATTGGACAAAGAAGATGCTAATGTTGTTGATGTTATCCATACAGATGCAGGTTAGATAAAGAAACAATTTGTTTATTTATGTTGTTCAAATTAAGTAACTGAATAATGCGTTTCTACTTATTTCACAGAGTTTTCACATTTTTTTAATGTAGTAGGAGTATCTAAATTCATCGATGTACTCATGTAACAATTTTATATTTTAAATATTCCACTGGTGAATGTGAGATATTCATTAATTGATGAATTTAAAAACTCGTTTGAATGATCTATGCAAAATTTTTTTTTAATATTTATTTTTAAATATCTCGAGAAAAAATGAAAATTTCTTGTAATTTTTGTATTCATAATTGATATACTTAATCGAAATCTGAGTTTTGAATCATCTAAAAATGTTGAAAGATTTAAATATTGTACCCTAACAATATTTAATGTATAATAATAATAATAATAATAATAATAATTTTATTTCTTCACTGAAAAAAATATACACAGTGGCATACAAAAACAGTGTAGAAAATGTCAAATAAACAATTTAAAAGAGTAAAAACTAAAACGTTTACAACAAAGTATAACATGAATAACATGAATACGTCATAAAAAAAAATGTCAGGACAAACTTAATTAAAATAAACAAGAATCAATAATGGCCCAGGAATCGATCCCTGAGGTACTGATACTATGAAACACTCAAACCTTAATTCTCCACGGTAAACCCGTTTAAGATAATTATGTAGTGGTGAGAGGTATGTGAAACTTCTCATATGGTCCAAATGCTACTATCCGACCAACATCATAGATGTCTCTGTGGCGGATAGTGACTTGCGTAGCAAGTACCAAGAGCGGCGACCTCTAGCCCAGGTGGACTAACCTACTGTTATTACATATGATCTGAAAGAAAACAACTACTCAGCGTGCAAATACCCCGACCTGTATTGGATTATACCTTCAAATCATGATAGATCGGTAGCCAGTATCATTTGTCAACTCCTAACCAGACATAGCCCGGTTTTGAAGTTATTAGTTCTCCTCAGTATGCCATAGGTTATGGAACAGACAAATGACAGTGGCCAACCTGCTAGTCATATACTAACTAAGACACAGAGACATCTATCATGTCGGTCGGATATTAGCATTTGGACCATATGAGAAGTTTCACATACTTCTCACCACTACTCAATTTACCTTAGTCAGTATATGACTAGCAGGTTGGCCACTATCATTTGTCTGTTCCAGAACCTATGGCATACTGAGGAGAACTAATAAGTTCGAAACCGGTCTATGTCTGGTTATGAATTGACAAATGATATTGGCTACCGATCTATCATGATTTGAAGGTATAATCCAATGCAGGTCAGGGTATTTGCCCGCTGAGTAGTTGTTTCGTTCAAATCATATTTAATAAGATAATTGTGTTTAATTGTATTCAATACTTCTTCTTAATATCTAACACAAAACTTTTTATGATTTATTAATATTTATCTGTTTTTAGGTACGTACGGCATAGATTTTCCCATTGGAACCTTGGATATTTATGTAAATGGACTTCGTCCCCAGCCAGGCTGTCTAGATAATTTTAACTTAATGTCTTTTGGGGACTTGATAGAGCATTGTATGTTAAGTTATTGATATGAATCTGTGAACATTTAAAAAATACGATGTTTCAGCTTACTGCAATCACGCTAGAAGTACTACTTACTTTCATGAATGGATTAATAAAGGGAAATTTTACTGCAAATTGTGTAGTTCATGGGAGAATTTTTTAATGAATAAATGCCATAAGACATTAGTTTTTGGAGAAGAAGATGTTAATGAAAATGTGACTGGAATATGTGTAACGAGAACACATTACCACGAACCATTCTTGTATAACTAATATAAGAGACACAATATGCTATTAAACATTTATCAAGTTTTTCAAACTGTTTATTCTAAAATTATTTTGTTGTGTCAATAATGCTCGTCCATCCACATGCATTTCTCAGAAATCTTAAGTCACGTCAAAATAATAAAAATAAATAAAATTTGAGACAGATTTTTGGAAATCCTTTTATAAGACCCGAACGTTCTTAAATTTCTAATTTTTTATTTCACAGGAAATGAATTTTTGATATTTCTTTTCACAAACTCGGCGACCACTGACAACTTTGATACAAAGGATAATTTTCTTCCCAGGGAACATCGTTAAAAGTTTTCACTGGACTATAGAAAACAACATGTAATTTAGAGCCTGTGAGGGAAGGGTACATGTAGACCCAATCTGACTACCAAAAAAAAAAACCACATTAATTAGACAACGCCCAAACCAAAGCCAAAGCTGCACGAACAGGATTTACACAGTTGAACAAATGCGAACACAGACAACCAATCCGTTCAACTTTGTCAGAATCGTAACCGGGATTTGAACTCTTTAAGTTGATAGGCAGAAAACCAGCTGCGTTGGTCATTTAACGCTCTAGCCCACTGCGCTATCGAGCTCTGTAACATGGTGTATTTTTAATATTTGAAAGAGGAATGTTAGAAAAACAAAGTTGCATATTTTTTAATTATTGCTTTTATAAAATCTTGTAAGAAATTACGTACTTACATAGAAATGAATATACATTGTACATTTGATTTAAAAAAAACTGGTACAACTCTTGTAATCGAAAATCTTAATAGTTTAGTTTTGTGCATATGTCTGTAAATAGGGCTGGCCAGGCATGTCGAGAGGAGGGTGGAGAAGAGGTGATTTACCCCGGACCTGGGTTTTTTGGAAGAGATCGGTTTTCTTTGTGTTTTTAAACTTATTAAACCTTTCTCTTTTATTTTATTCAAATGGAATTTTAAAAAAATAATTAGAAAATAACTTTTTCAAAACATTTTCAAGCCTGCCATATTATTGTTTAAAAAAATAATATTTGTTACGGATAATTCTACTAATGGTTGTAATTAAAATACTAACTGAATAACGATAATTCTATTTTTAAAATAAGAACACAAAAAATACCACTTGAGATTAAAAAAAATGTAAACAATGCAAACTGATCGTAAAAAATACCATAAAAAAATAAAATAAATGAACTTCAATTACGTAATACAGAATTAACTAATATTTTGTCATTGCTCCATTAGCGTCTAAAACTGCTTGAAGTCTTGCAGGCATGGACAAAATCAGATTTCTTGCAAGGTCAACTTCTTGCGATAAGTTCTCCCAAGCGTCTTCAATTATCCCTTCCAATTCTTGGGCATTATTTGGACGGTTATTTAATTTTCTTATATGTTTCACCATTAGTCCCCATACATTTTCAATTGGATTTAAATCCGGACTTTTAGATGGCCACGGTAACAACTCTATGTTTTTATTAAGAAACCATTGCCTGACACGATGGGCCGTATGTATGGAGCAGTTGTCTTGTTGGAAAATAAAATTATTTTCCGAAAACACCTCTATTACTGACGGCAACATAATATTGTCTAATATTTCAATATATTTAATGGAATTGAGATGACCACCACTGTTCCAACATACACCTAACCCATTTAGGCTCATCCCAGCCCAGACATTGACTGAAAACCTTCCTAATATTTGTGGATCGAAAGTATATTTTTCGTCGTATCTAGTGGAAGGAGGCCTATATACGCGAACATGTCCATCGTTACAGGATTTAAAAACCTTTTCGTCAGAAAAGACAACTTGTCCCCAGAAGTTTTCATCATTGATTATATAGTTGAGTGCAAAAATAATCCTACCCTGCTTCTTTTCTTCTGAAAGTTTGTATTTCTTAGCCGCTGAACAACTCTTCAAGTCGTTTTGTAGTTTTATTCTTCTGCAAGCAGTAGATACCGAAGCAGGGAAATTTGTCTCTGAAATTGCATTTATTGCAGTCTTTTTTGCAGGGTTTTCTATTAGGTAATTTATAAGATTCATCTTCTTGATTATTGCTCTTTCTGGGCCTACCGGAACCAACTTTACGGGATACCGTTTGGTTGGTTTCCCATTGTTTTTTAACACTCATTCCCGTGGTTTTACTCACATTGTATTCAGCAGAAAGTCTTCTTATGGACCAACCATCTTCAATTTTAGAAACAATTCGAAATTTTTGAATATCTGTTAGATGTCGAACTATTTTTAATAATGACGCCACTGATCACCGTCAAAGTGACATTTGTAAGATTATTAATATCAATCAAAGAACGAATCATTTACATAGCTAAAAGAAAGTGTACCAGTTTTTATTGAAATCAAGTGTACTGATCCTGCGGTTAGCTCCTTGTGAAACATTATTAAATATTTCTTAAATAAACAAAGAAAATTTGCTTTTAAATGTTTCAAAATTGTATTTTCATCTCATCTGTACTCTTGAAAAGGGCCTAAAAAGCCGAAACACGTGTAGAGTGCAAATACAATTTTGAAACATTTAAAAGCAAATTTTCTTTTGTTTATTTAAGAAATGAATACATTCAAAATGTTGGAAAAAAAAATTCTGAAAACTTTATTAAACCGTTTTTATTTAAAAATAAATGTTTACCTACAATATACGTTAAAGCACTGCACTGCATAATAAACAGTTGAATTATATGCTTATCAGTATCTAAAATTACATATACATCGGTATAAAAACTTAATCTACCCTAAATAATGTACTAAAAAACAATTTATTTAGTTCATTTGAATTCAAAAGATAGTCTCTTAGATTATTTCTAATTATACTTAATTATGTAAAATTTATGTTAAAAATGTACAATTTATTCAATAGACAGAAAAATTTGTAACAGTCATAACTTTACAACCGTAGTATTTGAATAAAATGGTAATTTGAGATTCATTTTTCTGTCCAATTTGTTTAGTATTGGGCTAGGAAAAAAGTATTTGATTTAATTGTAAATAGTATTCCATTTAGGAATATTTTTCGTGTTATCCGCATTTGTAATAATATTTCCAATCAGTGTGTGAAAATTTAAAACATGTTTAAATTTGATATAATCCGAAATTCAACTCAATTTATTTTCTTTACTTTAGCAGCAATGGTCTACTGATAACCTGTCTTGCTTGTATATACTATTACTGACAACATAATCTTTTATATAAATAAAGTAAAATACAATTATTTATATCTTTGCAGATGCGGCAGAGATACAGACAGATTATTAGCTGGCAGTAAGAACTTGTTTTAAGTTTTGAAATGATTACCACTTTATATGCACACAAAATAGGATAATGAAAATTGCGTTATATGCAAACTATTTAGTTTTGAGATTTTCTTAAGGTTCCTAAACTTTCTGTGATTAACATCAGGATTTAAATCCTAATAAAGTAATAAATAGGCAACGATTTTCTAGCGTCTTTTTCAAATTAATAAGAACGTTCCAAATGATGCAGCATATAGATATAATTTATTTTTTATTGCTTTTTTGTAAAAGACTTGGGACCTACTTAACATATCATCCTGTATAATATATGTGAACATAATTGCATGCGACACAGAAAAGTAACTATGAAAATAATTTCACAAGGCTGCCAAATAAAGAAAATACGATGGTAGATGTAGGTATATTAGTATCAATTTGTTCAAATTATTCACTTTAATTAAAATATATCCACAATATCAATACAACATAAACTTTTAACCAAATGACGATGACGCGTTTTGCATTGGGATCGTAACTGGAGTTTGGGCATCATCATCCTCTTCCTCGGTACCATCGTTAGTCTGATCCTTGACTTCATCTACTTCTCCCATGAGCGCTCTATACTTTTTAGCAATCGCCTCCCAATCTGTGACATGTTCTATCCTTGTAGTTTGAGTTGTGAAGCTGAGCTGGGATCCAAGTGGACTTAAATGAGCCACGGATAAGGCTACAGATTCTTTAGGAGCAATTTGCCTACCCTTTTTTAACTTTTGATAACCATTTTGCACCAGCTTTTGACCTTGGACTTAACTGGGAAGTTCTCTGGAAGCTGCCCATAAGGTGCACAAGACTCTGCCGTTTTCTTGACTTAACTAAAACAAAGTCTGTTTGTTCTGATTTTATTAAAAATCTACTGCTAAGCTGTTTAGAAGATAATTTACCTCGTTTTTTGCAAACGTCTACTAAATAGAAGAGCCAGGTTGTTATTAAATTGATCGGTGAAGGAGCAGTAGTTGTTCTGTGCATAGAGCGAATCAATTTACTCAGACCAAATTTCCATTCTATATCTGACTGGGCCTAAGAACAAAGGACGAATGGTAAAAACGGCATTTTCAATTCTAGTTATTATTGTGTCAATAAGGCGGTAATTATTATTACAAATATCTCTTGATTAGTAAAAACCACCTTATGTACAAAACATGCCACGAAAAAATCCAAAAAAATATTTCAAAATAGTGTGATCACAAAAATAGATGCAAGAGGTTGTGATACTCAAAAATATGTGAAGACTATTTGAAATTTAAATAAATTGCACATAAAAAACGCTTACGGATTGGCCAAAATCGTATTACTTTCGCAAATGATGACAATTATCAACATATAGATACACAAATCAATTTTTTGAACTGTAGCTGCTGTGTCTCTACTTAAAGCACTACGAACATAATATTTCTACCAATTAATAGCTACCATTTATGATTCTAACAAACTGCCATTGACACCTACGAAATTACAAATGAGATTTTTCAGTAGTTACCAAAATAGAAAATATTGTGTAATCAGAATTAGAATATTTATACATATTTAAATTGTATAACAGTAATAATTCGCATTATTTAAAGACGTTTTATCTTATATTATTAATATTATCGTCTCCTTTAGAAATTCAGAAAAGTAAATATTTCATTTAAGATCCTAACTACTGCAGCTAAGCTTACTTGTTCGGTCATAAGTGTTGAATGAAATCATTTAAAAAAGTTGACATTATTAAAGTGAGCTATGAAAATGACAACTATTATGTTTGACAAGTGACATTTCTTTAATGAAATAATCAAAATGGTTTACAGTGAAGAAGAAAAAGTCCAAATATTTACTTGTTATATACAAAATAACAAAAATAAACGTGCAGCAAAAAGAGCATATAGGGTGTTGTATCCAACTCGTTTAACACCATCAGATAATACGTTCAAAAATATTTACCAAAAGGTGAATAATACCTCCAGTTTTAGTAGAAAAAAGCGTGTAGTTCAAGCAAACCAGGAACAACAGCTAGATATACTGCTTCATTTCGAAGGTAAACCCATCCATATTTATTCGCGAATATACTTTTTTGAAACATGGTATTATTTTTTAGAAAATTCTGAATATAGTATAAATTATGCAGTCGATCAATTAGGTAAAAGTTATTCCAAAATCCAACGTACGTTAAAAATAACAGACCATATAAAATTTTACCCGTACAAGTTTCAACAGAGGCTCATAAAAGGAAAAGGCTGGACTTTTGCCACCAGATGATTCAAAATTTGGATGCAGATCCCGATTTTTTTACTAAAATATTATGAACTGATGAATCATCTTTTTCTACGGCTGGAGTTTTTAATAGGAAAAATCGAATGTCGTGAGAAAACAAGCACAACAGAAAGATATTGGTAAAACAAATAAAAAAAATCAGGAAGAAAAACTGTTAGCGTTTGGTGTGGAATTTTCAGAAATAAAATTGTTGGGCCTATATTTTATGATTATACTTTAACTGGAGTTACCTATCTGGAAATAATTATCCCAGAAGCAGAAAATATTCTTTTGTAGAATTTTCTGGAAGCCGAACTTGATGATATGATTTGGATGCAGGATGGGGCCACTCCGCATAGTGTCCTACCCGTTTGAGACCATTTGAATTATGTATTCCCAATATGGATAGGGAATAATGGACCTATTAAATTCCCACCTAACAGTCCGGATTTGACTCTTATGGATTAATTTTTTTGGGGATTTCTAAAAGACATTGTCAACAATAATAATAATAATAGTATTCAAGTCATTAAAGACAGGATTCGACTTGAAATAAACAAACTGAATGTAAATAATGAAGCCATTTCCGATGCAATTATAAGTATAAGAAGGCGTTATCAATTATGCATTGACAATAATGGTAGACACATCGAACATCTTTTATGAGATCATTTATTTATATTTAAATTTCCTAAATAAATTTTTGTTACCTATTTTGTATAAATATTTGGTTTTTTCTTCCTCACTGTAAATCATTTTGACTATTTCATTAAAGAAATGTCACTTATCAAACATAATAGTTGTTATTTTCATAGCTCACTTTAATAATGTTAACTTTTCCATATGTACAGTAACTAGTTTAATTAAGATATTCTACGATAACTCAAAAACGGTATATAGTAGGGGTAACATATGGTATATTTTTGAACTCACGAACAAAGAATCATTTCAAAAACTTAATATTATACAGGGCATGCCATTTAAAAAAAAATTGTATCCCTTTTGTATCCATTTTAACAAAATTCAGTCATAACTTTAAAACTTTTTTTTCTATAGGCAATAATAACGATGATAAGGGGTGGGTAATTCATAATGAATAACCTTGTACTATATTTGACGCGTGTTTCGTCAACCAAGTAGGCATCATCTGGAGATACCTATTTTTAAAATGTTTACATCTACAGAAGCATAATCGCTAATTAAAACCTGACAGTTTCTAAACTTTGTAATCTACATACATTCTACGAATTATATCTAACATTAATTTACACATATTCTAAATAGCGAGCTACTTCTAAAGTGGTAACTACTGAACATGACCGATACGGAGGCAAAACATTAACATCAAAATGTGATTACTATTGGGGATGTCTACATAAGAGAGTTACGGTGATTGCTACAATGACCCAGCCCAAGAGAACTGGTGAGCGGCAGCGAGCTGACAGGCGTGAGTACGACAACAAAGACGCTGTTTTTCATAACCATCTATATCCCAGAGCTTACGGCGTCACTAAATGGCAAGACTGGAGGAAGATCCAATGTTGTTCTTGTAATGATATTATTAATATCGTATTAACAAACAACTACTTTTTACATAACAACCATGAATAGTATACATAAATTATGTTAACTTGAAAAAGGAATTGCATTGTGTAAGAAGTTACTTCGTGATAATTAATCATGATGATATAACAAAAAAAACACATTTTCCTTTGTTTTTGTCACAATTTTTTTGTAACTTCATGCTACTGCAGTTTCCGCACTTACCGAGCCATTTTCGAACGGTTCTGAAGAGAAGGTTTTTTTCGTTATATCACCATGAAAAAGATATGTTATTAAACCTCCAAGACAGATGCGGTGGACGGCATCTCTACCAGTCTTTAGAAAGTAAAATAGTCAAAAGACCATTGTTCTTCATTTCTATTTCAGTAGTTCGTGTTCAGCAAATGCAATCAAGACAGTTTCTTTTTTGCTGGGAATTATACTAGAGGTGTAAGATGGCGTGATTTCCTTATTACATTTGTTACTGTTCTGATTGCAGGCGACGCTAGTCGGTATGCCAACCATTAGCTCTCTGATTTACACGTGTCCATTACCTACGTTTATTAATGCGATTAGAGATATTGCTAAATTTAACCAAAAGCACATTATTTTGGATGTTGTCCTATTACTATGAACTTATAACATTGATTTAAATACTTGTACTTGTGAATCAGCTACATATTAATATTTTGTCATTTCTTCTTTATCTTCTAAACAAATAAAAAAGATTCAATTATATGATGGAAGCTTTAAAAGGTTGTGTAAAAAAGGAGACCATCGTTTATATTATTATTTATATATGCCGTTCTAATTCAATGGTCTCACATTTTAGTGGAATAACATTTTAAAGTTGGAAGATTGGGATTCGAGTTTCTATCAAAGGTAGCAGGTTCAGTGTAGAGAAGAAAAGTGAATTTTTTTTTTGAATTTTAGTGCTCTTTTATAGTGTGGGCGGTCCTCCCATTTTGTGAGAGGAGCGTGGTCTAAAGTTGTTGTCTGAAAATTGGTAACGTTTGGTACGGTAATTTGAGTTTTATTTGAAATAGCGCGTTAAGTCTCTTATTTGTGTAATGTTGGCTGTTAGTGGACAATCAGAGAGTTTAAACTCATACAATTTTTGTGAGATATCTCTGATATAATCCACAATGGGTACGATGTCGTTGCAAAGTTGTCGTAATTCCCATAGGGGGGGTATATATTGTTGAGTTACTTATGAGGCGAAGGAATTTGTTTTCCAGTACCTGCAATTTGTGTAACGTCGTCGTCGCGCTCGCATAACATCAAATCGGCGCAGCATATACTAGGACTGGTCTCACTATCATCGTATAAATTAATTTTTTATTATCACTGTTTAGTCTGCTATTCCTCGCCATCAGGGGGTATAGACTCCTGGACAGGGAGTCTATACCCTTTACGTATCGTCTCGTTAATTTGTTTTCCAAAATAAAGACCTTTATCCAAAGTTACGCCTAAATATTTTACGTCTTGTTTCGTCTCAATTTGGCTGCCCCCCATCAAAATAGGTGTAATTAGTTTATTACTTATTATTTTTCTAGTGAAGACAATAGCCTCCTACTTGGCGATGTTCATCTTCACCTCCCACTTGGCGTAGTACTCCGACGCCCACACCATATGCGCCTTTATCAGCTGCCCAGAGGCCTGAGCATGGTGACTGTGACAATATATGGCGGTATCGTCGGCGTACATCGCAAGCTGGGTGTTTGGGAACTGCGGAAAGTCGGACATGTATACGTTATATAATTTTGGCGCAAGAACCGCCCCCTGCGGAACGCCTGCTCTAATGTTGTGTTGATAAAGTTTTGTTCGCGCTTACTCGCAGCTTTCGATCGTGCAAGTAAGAGTGTATGTTGACTTATTGACTATGATACATTATTATGTATCTTGATATTGGTGAATAAATATTATTATTTTTTTTTTCGGTTTCCCGATGCCGGTCAGTCCTCCCGTGGCCTCCGACGCCTCACGGGAGTCGCGCCGGCGTATCAACTACAGCCACTCCCCACATCCCGCAGGGTTAGTGACTGTAGATACCAGAATCATGTGCCCTAAGCAGACGGAGAGAACCCAGAATGACCGTCTTCTGCATTTGGCCTGCCAGCCACTCGGCTGATTTTTGGCAGGCTGGTATGATCTTCAGTCCCGAGAGCAGCGTAGGCTTTATCCCTCCGAGTACACCGATTATAAGGACGACCATTTTTACCGAGTAGCCTGGGTACAGCACTTGGAGCTCGTACCGGAGATTGCGATATTTGGTCCGTTTCTCCTCCTCCTTCAAGGTGATGTTTTTCTCTGCAGGTGCCGAGAACTCGATGACATACATCACCTTGAGTTGATGGTCGAGGAGGACTATGTCAGGCTTGTTGGCTTGGATTAGCCTGACAGTCGGGAACGAGTAGTTCCAGTAAATCCGGCATTTCTCGTTCTCGACAACGGACTTAATATCTCCGGGGACGTAAGGCAGCACTGGTGTCTGGTCTACCCCGTACGAGTGCCTTAGATGGTAGTATAGCACTCGTAAAGCCGCGTTATGTCGGTGGATGTAGGCCGAAATCGCGTATACGGGGCATGCAGATAGTAAGTGCATGAGCGATTCCGGCGCCTGATGGCAGGTCCTGCAGTTGATATCAGGAACCTCTACACGCCACACGCGGCTACGGTAGACCAAGGTGTTGATAACACCATCTTGGCAGGCCATAATGAATCCCTCGGTCTCCGACTTAAGCCCTGCTGACCTTAGAAAGGCGAAGGTCAGCCTGGTCCATAAACCCAGTGTTTCTATGTTCTTATAGAAAACACCATGCTGGGGTTTATCGACGTGCTGCCGAAACAGATGTTCCTGTTCGGCAGCTCTGATTCGGGCTTTCAGACGATTTGGCTGAAGTTCGGTGACTGACTCAACATCAGCACCTCGCCGGCCTCCTTGCCTGATGTCAAATGCGAGACCGAGTTCATCTGCGGCTCTTTTTGCTGCCTTGAACAATCCTGCTCCCACTCCTATAGTTTCGTGATGTTTTACGAACCACAAGAGGGGATCTGAGCTCCTGAGTATGTTACATGCCATACTCAGTACTACTCTGCCATGCGTACACTCCAGGCTCAAGAGTCCTCGGCCCCCCGTTGACGTGGGAGGTACACACGAGGAACGGACGATCTAGGATGAATAATTCTGTGAATATTCATCATCTTGCGGGTATCTCTATCTAATTGGCGCAGCTCCTCTACCGTCCACTTAACTACTCCGAAGGAGTAGAGCAGAACCGGAACCGCAAGCATATTAATTGCAGACACCTTGTTCTTCCCCGAAAGTTCGGAAGACCAAATCTTTCGGAGGCGGTGTCTGTACTTGCCGCGGAGAGAATCTTTTATTTGTGATACATCCTGGATGTGTCTTTGTTGCACACCCAGATATGTATAGGTCTCTCCGGCATCCAGATGTCTTAGGATGCTTCCGTCTGCGAGCTGCGCATCTTCAGAGAATTCCCCGCATCGTCCTCTCTTGAGGTGGACGACTGCACATTTGTCCAACCCGAACTCCATACCAATTGCCCGCGTATATTCTTCGACCACCCTAAGAGCGTTTTGTAGTTCGCGCTCTCCGGAGGCATAAAGTTTAAGGTCATCCATATAAAATAGATGGGTGACCTTATGCCTCCGGTCGCTGGGTGGTCCAGATTGATATCCGCGGGTTTGGCGGAGCCCAACAGACAACGGCAGCAGTGAGATGCAGAAGAGGAGAGGACTCCAGGGAGTCACCCTGGAAAACTCCTCTCCTAAATGCCACCTGCTCTGTCGTGACCCGCTGTGCACCTGATGTTATGGTGAAGCGGGTCTTCCAGAGCGGCAGCAGCTGTTCTATGCATCTCACTAGTGGTGCTGGTACCGCAAGACATTCGAGTAAGTGCAACAATAGCTGATGCGACGTTGTATCAAATGCCTTGCGGTAGTCAATCCAGGCCATCGATAGATTCCGCTTGTATTGCACAGAATCCTGTGTAATACAGCGGTCTATCAGCAGGCTGTCCTTGCAACCTGCCATGCCCTTCTTGGCACCACGCTGTTCGTGTATCTGCTGGAAGACTGGATCAACAGACCTCAGTGTCCTAGCATACAAGATACGTGTAAATATCTTGTAGCAGGAGTTGAGGCAAGTGATCGGCCTATAATTGCTCGGGTCGGAAAGATCACCCTTTTTGGGGATAAGCACAGTACGTGTCTCGACGAACCAGTCCGGAATCTGCTGCCCCTCGTTCAACCATGAGTTGAAAACTCGCGCCAGACGGCGTGAGTGGAAGGAAATTTCTTCCACCACCAGTTGTTGATGCCGTCTGGGCCCGGGGCAGCGAAGTTCTTGGTACCAACAAGTGCTTGTTGGACTTTCTCCGTACTGATTGCCGGGCATACTTCTTCTGGCTCTTCAAGATGTCTGTGACACAGAGCCTCGAAGTGTGCAATTGATGGAGTGTCGCTATTGAATGGACGCGTCGTTTCGTAGATTCCCTTCCAGAAGGTTTCGACATCTTCTACAGTCGGCGGAATCTCGACAACACGCTGTGGCTCTTGAAAGAGGCGAGAAGGATTCGTACGGAACAAATTATTTTGTTCCATACTCCTCACCCGCCTCTTCAATGTTTTCTTTATCGCCATGAGCGCTCGGATCCTATCTAGACAGTGCTGCTTGATGGTAAGCATCACTGTCAGATTTAGAGTATGGTGTTGACGTCTTAGTCCGGCTGCTATGCGCCGGACTCTGGGAGTAAAAACTCTACCGGTCGTCTTATATTCCACCACACTCTGGATCCGAGAAGCGTGTTGTCTGGCCGACTGTATTTTGCCCTCGATTTTTTGTACACGCCGCTTGGCTTTCTCGACCCCGTGATTGGTTGACCTCTCACGGGGGACGAGTTGCTTCGCGGCGTTGTACACGGCACAGTTGATTTGCCATGTCGGCATCTTCCGGAATTTCCTCATCGATGACGGCGTCCATTCTAGCCAGGTCTTGTGGCTTTAGGTTAGCCTTGGTGTTAAGGCTAACCCTTGTCCTTAAGTCTATATCGGTGAACTCTAATGGATGATCCCCATCAGCTGGTAATTGCCGCGGTGGAACTGCGGCTGGCGGTTCTTCCAGCTGACGGGGTGCCCTTACGTAACCTGTCCTGAGCAAGAAGGATACTTGATCTCTCAGGTGTTGTTGAGAGAAGGCGCGATGCTCTGGATGCATTTCGCACCAAAGTGCATGCAATCGCGCCATGTATCCCCTTCGCTCAGCTTCGCTACTCTCGCGGCAGGTCAGCAAGTCATCCTTTAGTTCCATCGTCCACTTAAAGCGTCCATGTACAATTGCGGTATCGTCATCGTTTGGACCGTCCGGTAAGGCCCCTCCCATCTGACCTTGACCTCTATCCGATTGAGGTCGATTGTGAGGGGCCCTTCTAAGGTTGTATGGAACCATAGCAATAAGAGTACCAGGGTAGTTAGCCCTAGTACGCCCGGCCGGCATTAGTCAGGCAGAGTTGCCTCTGCCTGTCCAGGGTGCACCAACGTGGAGGTTATTATTATCAGTTGAGTCAAGTGACCCGGAAAGTCGTACCGGTGCAGTTTATATATAATACCGGGCAACCAGACGGTATCGATTGCATTCTCAATATCTAAGAGCACCATGGCGGTGCTCTTGTCGAGATTATACTGTCGCTTCACATCATTGACGATCCTGACGATCTGTTGAGTCGTGCTGCATCCCTTCTTGAAACCGAACTGAAAATCGTCGTTGATTTCAAGATCGTCCTGAGTGATGATTAGCCGCTTCAGAACGACCTTTTCGACCAGCTTAGATCCCACCGATAGTAAAGATATCGGGCGGTAACTAGAAGCCGTTTTCGGATTTTTGTTCGGCTTCAAGATAGGACACACCACCGCACTCTTTTCCACTGGCTAGGCTAGTGTTGCAGGCACAGTTAGTAGAAAATAAAAAAAAGTAAAATATTGATATTATCAGATGACTTAGGAAGTAGTTTTATTTTCAAGTGGTTGTTTTTAGAATAAAAAAAATAAGCGATTTGAACTGAACATGAAACTAAGCATTTGTTGGGCACTAAAATTGTCCATTTAAATATCAAACATGTTGTTAAAATATTAGTATTTAGCGGTTCACAAGTAAAAATATTTAATCGGGGGTTAAGTATTTCCGCTTTCTTCTCGGGTTTGTACAAATAGGACTTAAATATACAACATGTGCGTATAAACCGTACTCTATTGTCATATGGAGGGTGCTCCTAGCACGAAATGTAAATCGTTTTGCCAGGGATATACCTACTAAATTACTGCACTAAAACAAAACCCTCCAGCAAGAATCAGCCCGCAGTGTCCCAATTTAATAAAGGAGTAAGCTCTGAGGTAGATAATTATAATTTCTTACTATAGGCCCTTCATGACTTCACTTGAATAAATTAATGTTTAAGGTATGGTGGTATGATAAAAAGTAGATTTTCATTTGATATGTTTCTCTATCTGTGTCTATTTATTTAATGATTTTGATGAAATTCATGTGAGACATCTGAAAAACAATATTGTGAGACTGTAAAAAATAATGGAAAATGGATAATTTGCGAATTACTATATATAGAAATGAGGAAATATATTTGTGCATTTAGTTATCGGTTGTAGCTGTAAACTTGCAATCAATATCTATTAAGCATCAACTTACATATACAGAAATTCACCAGAATATCGTTATGTATATCAATTAGTGTCTTGAACCTGTATCTCTTTTCCATTTACCATTGGAACATTTATTTAACACCGCAATTACCAAGCACTACGTGGCGATATTCAACACTTAACGCAAATCTCATTAGAAGTCAACATTCAATATGCAATTGTTTCTTTATATCATATATGTGAGATGTCGACTTGACCTTGTTAGTCGTAGACTTGGCCCTTCAATTATTACTTCGATATCAGAATAACTAATCTGTTAAAACTGAGCTGAAGGAGGATTTGCTCATTTAAAAATGTCCGTATCCTAGTTACCTTAGAGTCTCCATATCCAAATAGTTCATCTTCACTTAATATTTATATTATATTATAAATTAGTATCGTCCAACAATACGTACATATAGTTCCGTAATATCTTTTCTATTAATACCACTTGTTTATCCAGTTTCTTACTTTATGTATGTAATAATCAAATGAATGAAGATTAGACATCATACTGTCAAAAAAGTGTCATAAGGATTCTCTCAGTAATGCGAAGAGTATTTTAAGAAAGAACAATTTTTTCACAAACTAAGCTACATTAAGCTTTTGATTGCGTAACAAGCAATTCCTAAGGAACATTTATCTTTAATGCATGAAATAATTGTAGAAACACGTTTAAAATAATTACTTAATAATGAATTTCAAGTACTGTTAAAATTTGCACTGTACTATTGTTGCCGAAACTATTTTAGAGCTAAGAGTGTCTCACAATGATTTCAGCAAAATCTTCCACATCGCCTTTACTCATTATATTAGAGGAGTCAGACAGAATCTCAGTGTAATCCGACCTTGGGTCCATAGGGAAATGAATTTTTCATGTAGGTGAGAGATGTCTCTTACAAAAAAAGGATCACTATCAATATAACAGCTACGTTAATACAAAATGTATTCGTTCATTCTTTTGAAACAGAATAAATGCATAAATAAGTAAAATACAAATTTAAATATATAAACGAAATATGTGGAATATGTAGAGAAAATAGTACAGTAATTTCTTGCTTCCTTCTTTGTTTACTCCGGAGAGCGCGAACTACAAAACGCTCTTAGGGTGGTCGAAGAATATACACGGGCAATTGGTATGGAGTTCGGCTTGGACAAATGCAGTCGTCCACCTCAAGAGGGGACGCTGCGGGGAATTCCCTGAAGATGCGCAGCTCGCAGACGTAAGCATCTTAGGACATCTGGACCTATACATATCTGGGTGTGCAACAAAGGCACATCCAGGATATAATACAAATAAAGGATTCTCTCCGCGGCAAGTACAGACACCGTCTCCGAAAGATTTGGTCTTCCGAACTTTCGGGGAAGAACAAGGTGTCTGCAACTAATATGCTTGCCATTCCGGTTCGGCTCTACTCCTTCGGAGTAGTAAAGTGGACGGTAGATGAGCTGCGCCAATTAGACAGAGATACCCGCAAAATGATGAATATTCACAGAAGTATTCATCCTAGATCGTCCGTTCCTCATGTGTACCTCCCACGTCAACGGAAGGCCGAGGACTCTTGAGTCTAGAGTGTACGCATGGCAGAGTAGTCCTGAGTATAGCATGAAACATCCTCAGGAGCTCAGATTCCCTCTTGCGGTTCGTAAAACATCACGAAACTGTAGGAGTGGGAGCAGGATTGTTCAAGGCAGCAAAAAGAGCCGCAGATGAACTCGGTCTCGCATTTGACATCAGGCGAGGAGGCCGGCGAGGTGCTGATGTAGAGTCAGTCACCGATTTCAGCCAAATCGTCTGAAAGCCCGAATTAGGGCTGGCGAACAGGAAAATCTGTTTCGGCAGCACGTCGATAAACCCCAGCATGGTGTCTTCTATACGAACATAGAGACTGAAGACTTTTCCACTAACATAGTCCTATATATTGACTATGAAATCAATATCCATATCTTAATCATGCATTTTGTTTAAATCGACAACATTCTATGTAAGGTAATGTAATATGTTGCCATGAGTGACTATTCTATTCGCTTTCATCCCATTTAATTCAAGGAATTCTTAATCGTTATCGTCCTTAGTTGTGGCTGTGGGATCAATATCATCTTTTTTAATACCTTTACCTCCTTAAACATCGTTATTTTCAACATCTTTTTTGTTTGGACCTTGAAAGTTTTCTCAATCACATATCTAATTCCCTAAAAGTCTGATATTGTTTCAGGTAAAGAGAGATGAGACTCTGCAGCTTATTGTGGAGTCCAAACCACATCTAGGACATTAACAGTTCGATACCTCACATGAGTCGAAAACAATGTCGGCATTTTTCAAAAAAATATTCGGTTTGTTCCAAAATTAAGTCAAATAATCGATTTTTACTACCAAGTAAAAATGGAACGTACTTGTTTGTCTACTACCTATCTACGTTTATCAGCCTTCTGAAGGAACAGCCCACATTTTATTTAATGTGCACTTCTCTCACCATATATCATAATCTTAATGTCTTTGACTACATAGTAGACTACCCGGATTTCATTTAAACAAGCAATCTAATGACAATAAAGATATCGGTACAATAGGTAATATAAAGGACCTTTGAATTAAATAGTAGTGAAAAATAAAACGAATTAGACATTATTATAGTAGAAACTCTCTACGTATTCCACATATTACATTTATTAGTTTTAAATAGGTGACCAATAGCTACACAACATACATAAATACATAGTAATTTTAAGTTATTTTATAACGGGTAAATTTTTGCTGTTTAATTAAATATTGGCAGCTACTTCCTTTCTTTTTTTTTTTGTAAACATTTCTAAAAGCATTCATCGAACACTAATCTACATTAAATACATTAGGAGGGGGTACGGAGTTCTTTTCTGGCTCCTCGAATATGTTTGGTAAATTCAGCACAGGAGTCACACAAAGCATGAAGAGCCAGACGTAAGAGCGGGTCTTGGACCGCCGTATTTTGGAAAGCGTGGGTGTTTGAGTGCGCAACCTAATCTGACACCCATCAATTACCTTGAACCTTTGACAGGTGTCTGACATCATAGCGATAAGCAGCTTCGTCATCACAATGGAATAAACCAACAGGTATACGCCAGTAACGAACTTTATTGGCACCTTCGTCCAAGGCGGCTGATTATTACCATTGCTTTTGATGATTTTGTAGTTGGGGGGGAAATTTAAAGAGAACAGCACTATATAAAAAATATAAACTCAGAATCAATCCGTAAATACAATGGTAGGGGTAGTATAGAAGGCAAAATATCGGGCTTAATTTAATTAAATTTCAATTTATACTATAAAATATAACGTCATAACACTGATTATATTTTTATTGCTCTGAATCTAAGTTCCGCCGCGATAGCTATTTTCTTCCATCTTCCATGTTCTTAGTAGGTTACTTTAAATTCTATCCCACATATTCTTTTAAATATCAAGTACAGTCAAATACAGGAAAACAAAATGATGTCAAAATTTTCACTGGTTTCCATCAGCAGTAGTAGCGGCCTCCTTACGATTCATTCTGATCGTAAAATGACATAAGTTTTCCTTGAGACTGAATTGGGAATTGTCGAACTAGAAATTTGCATTTTTTACATCATTCTTCATGCCTACGAGTAATTGTTTCTTCAAGTCCTTTAAACTGCCATAATTTCCAATTTTACGTCATAAACTCTGTGCAGATGACAACACTAATTTAGTTTTTAAAAGCTCAGTTTTAGAAGCGACTTTTATTAGTTATTAGACTATTTGTATAAAGAGTCATTCACAAATATTCCATTTTCCTTTATTTTTGTAAATTATTTATCTTGCGCATTAATAAGTATTATATATTTAAAATATTACATTTTCTCACAAAAATATTTTATCAGGATTTGGGGTGTACTACTGCAAAATATCTTTATTTTAATGAGGATATACAGATTGTGGACTGAATCATTAGACATATTACATTGAAGGATGACTGAAAATTGGCATCGTATCGCGGGCATTGTGCAATATTGAGTGCATGACAGCTAGAGGCAAAAAGAATTCTCTGCTATTCTAATGCTTATGTTGACGAGCAACGGCATACCTGCCTCTGGTTTGAATTGTAACGTTGCCATTTAAGAGACCGATGTCTAATAATTCAGTAATTTAATGAAGGTATAAAGTTAATAACTTAACAGAATATATTATCGATAAATTCAAGCTGAGATAAATACTTTCATATTCTCGTTTTGTGGTAGAATACTTTCACAAGACAAACACAGAAACAATTGTTCACACGTACTTATTTAAAATTAAAACTTAAAACTTAATATAATCTTTATCATATCTAGGTGAGTGCTCAGATTCAACCTTGCGCTTGGTGGTTGTTTGAAATGGACAAGCGACCATAATGTCACTAAAATTCTTGATTGATTGATGCATTTAATGGAAGCTCATGGGTGCCGAGGAAACTTTCAAAGCATATCACATCTTCTAATACTCAAATTGCAAAAACGTAATTTGATAATTAATTTTATTTAATACAATGTATTACAAATAATGATAATAACCCAAATTTTTTTATTATACTTGTATCTATATTTTATATCGTTCTGTACAATACGCGGAGGAAGTAATGAAAGTTTTTATCATGTATAAAACGTTGAAAAAGTTATACAGAACATTATAAAGGAGTTGTTTTGAAAACTCAGTGTATGTACAGAATGAAGATATTATCGATTTAAACATGCACGCCATATTCTCATCTATTTTGAGGTTTTTTAATATAAAATTACCGATTAAAAATGAAGGCAAATTCCGCGATAGGGTGTTTGGTGTAAGATTTTTTCCTCCTGTTTTATTTTCATATTATTATACCAATTTTAGTGATTACTTTCATGTAATTTGATGTGCTAAGCAAGAATTCATTGTTTAAAATTTATTTCCGGTTCCGGTTTAACCGTAATCAACATTAATTTTCCCATTTCATTAATAACACCCTGTATATTTTTACATTTTTGAGTAGATAATTTTTTTCTCATTTCAACATATCCATACGGTTGTTTCTTATTCTTTATGATCTAAGAAAAATTGCACAATATTTTTTTGTAATTTATATGGAATTATTTTTTGTTAAACAAAAAAAAAGTTTTTTAAATAACAACAAACGTATGGAGGGTCTATTAATTCAGTATGTTGAAACTATAAAGTATATTTTCAATACATTTCTGCATCCTGTCTACATGAATTAAGTTTGTCATTTATGTTAATTGTTATAGAGTGTCAGAAAGTTCTCTATTCTCAATTTTATATCTGTTTTCTGGCGCAGTTGCATAAAATCCTTTAGGGCACGCCACAAATAGTAATCTATCTCAGATCAGGAGACCTTGCCAGCCAATATTTTGAGCCACCTCTGCCGATCCAGAATTCAAATTTATTATCAAGAAAGTTAATGACAACGACGGCTCGAGCACTATTGTGCTGATTCCAAATCATGGAATAATATATTGTTCTTTACATTTAATCATACATCATCCAAATATTGGTTAAATCTGTTATTTAAGAACTGTAAATAAAGTTCTCTTATTAAATAACTGATACCACATATTTATCGAAAATCTGCGTTAAAAATGGTTACCTCTAAAAAGATGTTTATTTTCTTGTTTCTAGTATCTAATATTCTGTCTATTGATTTGAAAAGTTGTTTTCGTCTGTCTACAACATTTTATTAAAAATTCTGATTCTTCGTTGTTTTTTGTAAAAACCATCTGCAAAATTCTACCGGCTTTTGTGTATCTCCTTCTTGAAGATCATAAATTGATTGTTTTAAAACTTTTAATACTATGTTCTTTGAAAATATTCCTTATAACGTCTGCATATAATCTAACGCTGATATCATGTTTTCGTTCATTTGAATACATGTCTCTCAATACAAAGTATTAAAACACCTTCTATTCCACAGTAAATATTACAGACTGTCAATAAAACTGAATCGCAATAAATAATTGTTTCAGATTTTTCACGACCATTAGATTAAAAGTTCATAATTTATTATTATTTAACTTGAAATATCTATTAGACTATAAAGAATAAGATACAACTGGACGTGTTAAAATGATAAGAAAATTATCTATTTAAAAATGTAAAAATATGCATGGTGTAATTATTAAAATTAGAAAGATAATATCATTTCAGTCTAAACTGGAACCGGAAATATATTTTAAATAATAAATTCTTGTTTAGCACATCAAATTACATGTGTCAAAAATCATTGAAACTGATGCAGTAATAAGTAAATAAAATGGAAGGAAAAAATCCTACTACAAACGCGCTGTATGTAAAACAAGCACACACCCACTCATCCATTTTATATTATGTATTTTAATATGAACGTACTTAAAAATTATCTAAAGTTATTTGAAACACTTTTGCATCAAATTATTGCAATTTTTGATAAGCTTTCTTTCTATTATTTTTACTGCCGATTTGCCTTTTTAAAAACGAAGAAAATGAAGAGCCGAAGGTAAGACTCAGCTGTCTATGTTGCCATGGTACAATGAAGCGTGGGGATATTGCGAGACCTACAGCCTGGCTACCTTTCCGTTACCTGTATGCGTTGATAGGTATCGGTCATCATAGCAATGAGTAGATTAATCAGCACAACGACAGACACCAACATGTAAACTCCGAAAACACACTTAAAAAGAATCTCCGTCCAAGGGGGTTGATCATTACGATTGACCATGTTTATGTTGGATGATTGGTACTTGTTGGTTTTCAGTTGGTCAGCAGAGGTTTGGCCAAAAACCGCGAAAAACAGCAGCTCAAAAGCACTGATTGGATTTTTTTTTACTGGAATCATAAATAAAAGCAATTACCTGAATGCGTTGGTACGTGTCCGACATCATGGCAATTAGTAGGTTAATGAGCACAACCACCGAGACCAACATGTAGATGCCAAAAATCACTTTAACGAAGTTGATTGTCCACGATGGTCTGATAGGAGGTTCGCCCCTTGCAGCTCTCACTGTTAGCTGTTCGTGGGTGGTTTGGCCAAACACGCCGAAAAACAATAGCTCAAATGCCAAAACTGGTTTCATTTTCACTGGGAACATCAAACTTTTAAATATTACCTCTATGGCCGGCCTAGGCCATGGCGAACAGTTTGGTTACACTACATGCGAGATACGTAGACAGTTCACTTCAACGAAATATATGCCAAACCATGTATGCAAAGGAATGGTAAACTTGTAAAGATATATTTTTGTACCATTAATTAATTAAATTGCATGTTTCTTTGATCTATTCGAAGTAGGTATAAGTCTAAGAGTGGGCACTGATATACTGTGTCCACTATCCACGGATGAAATTGACAATAGGTGAATTGGTCATGAAGCAAAGACGTATGTCTTGATATTAGAATGAAACGCCTCCATCTAAAAAAATTAACCTTAAAGAATCTGGCACCTAACGTGGGGCAAAGTTTAAAATTGTATGATATAAAAACAATATTTAGCAATCTATCTATTCATTTTTAGTATACTTAACCTTCTTCCATATATGGAGGGTGCTAGTTGTAGAGAGAAAGTTAAAATTTGTTTCTGAATCACTTTAGGAAATTTGTCTTTTTCGTCCCAGCTACTAAAAAAGATTTATTATGAAAAATTGTCGAAAATAACAAATTCTATGATAATCAGAAAAAAAATAATGGAATATTAAAACATGTCTCTTATGGAAAAGGCACTTTGCCTTAAAATATTTCAAAAACAAATTTTAAATTTGACTTCTAGTTATTAGCTCCTTCTATAGGTGGAACTAGGTTACGCAAAGTAAAAATTAATTTAGACCAGGCAAGACTTGCTTGTAAAATATTCTGTATTAAAAAAAATCAAACTTTTCATTTATCGTCAGTATTTCTCGTGGATACAATGAACATTCAAAATCTGCTAAATTCGCAAGATCTTTCATAGGTTTTACCAACAAATAAAATTACTAAGGCAGAATCTTGGAAAAAGATACTTTGCAGTACTGGAAAAACACCTTTCTGAAAGTATATAATATTTAAAAAGGCATCTTAGATATTTTTTTAAAAATGATCCATCTAAGTTTTGTCAATATTCCGATTTTATTCACTCCCAGGGTATAAAAACCAAATTGGCAACATGTGCAGATTAAAATAATGTAAATCATAAATCATTTTCAGAAATAAAGCATTGTGACAAAAAAAATCTCTGGCTTCTGTAGAATAAATATTTTGTAGTATTATATACTTAGACTCTATTTTTGTGAAACGGGACCATACTCCCTCAGAGATTTGCAGATTACTCTAGCAACTAAATGATCTATTAAATGCATATGATTGGGCCTGGAAAATAATTAATGAACTGTGTAGTCCTAATGATGGATAAAGACCTAAAACCAAAATGTGAGGTTCGAAATTAAATATATGGATAAGGAAGACGAATCTTCTTCTGTATATATATATATATATATATATATATATATATATATATATATATATATATATATATATATATATATATATATATTGTTCAGGGCTATTAACATCAAACTTAAATCTCATCCCACATATCTTTTACTGAAAGACATATTTTTGGGGTTATTTAGAGATGTGAATGGTGGCAGAGAATCTATTTGAGCACCTGCAAATTTAGCAGATTTCGGGTATATTTGAGTATTTACTCTTATTCTTATATAAATCAAAGAAAGCTTTCATGCCATTTAGTTTTAGGTCAGAGCGTAATCTAATGTACTATATAATTAATAATTAATTTGTTACATAATCTGTTCAGCCACACTCTCGATTGTAAGTAGATAGTGCAAATCATTTGGCAAAAATACACTACTAATATTAATATTCTCAAAACGTGATATCAAAAAGTAACATTTCCATTTATATACGTTTAATACTTTTAATTTAATTTAAATACTCTTCGGGCGATGGTTCCATAGATGAACTTAAAACCGCACTTTTTACTAGCCTTCACAAAAATCTAATTGTGGTGTTTATTTTATTAAAATTATATATATATTCTAAGCACTTAAATAAAAAAGCTGTGCTCTACAAAATGGCGTCCGACGGAGTGGGAGAAAAATAACTTTTAAACAATTTTCGGGTAGTTTCTCATATAGCCGAGGTAGGATTTTGGGCCTCTTAAATGAGATTTTTATGTAGAATTCTGCTAAATTTTTTGATTAATGTATTCCGATTCGATTGAAACACAGTTTGGTATATTTTGATTTAGAAAAGTGCGTAAGAAATTCAAGAGGAGAAATGTTAAACACGTAAAATGGTCTGATATGTGAGTTATTGCTTCTTTGCAGTGTTAATATCATATCATGTTGCTAAGAAAACTTATGGGCCGAGTTAAAAAATGTCTAAAATAATCTAGACTATCAGTAGATTGTCATGGTAGGTGGAAACGAGAACTAAAGGGTGGATAAAAATTTTGCATTTTCTTTTCTATGCGAATATTACATGACTAAAATTTTAACAAAGATACCTTGTTTTGAATTGTCGCTATTTAGCATATATTTCGAAGAACCCATAACACACAAAAAATCAATGAAACATAAAGAACCAGGAAACGAAAACGAAAATAAAGATAAATAAAGAATAGAAAAAATCTACATTGCTACAAACTAATAAAAAAAAACACGCACATACACATTTATACATTTTAAGAAGAGGTACAAATATTAAAGCTAGTGATTGAGGCCATCTACAGTAGATATGTAAAATATAACTATACAGTCGTGGAAAAAACTCTACTCAGAAGCCTTATGTTACGTGGTTTAAGACAGGCATATACATATATATCATATTAGTGCACGAAAATAATTCCATTGTTACGGTGAGTAGTTACTTCCAGTTGTAGTTGGATGGTTGTTTGTGGTAAAGACTGAGTTGCTTCTTAAATTGTATATTTTTGCTAATGAAGATAATGCAGTGTGGAAGTATGTGAGAAGATTTTATATACAGTTTGTGGCACGTGGGCACTAATTTAAAGGTTGGACGTTGGAAGTATATTACAGAGGTATTTAACAAATATCTACGCATGAATTATGAAGTAAAGTGTACCGTGAACTGAAAGAGAAAGATTATTCAGTTGTCATAAAAAATCGTAAATATAAATAAGGCCATCAAATTGCATTCATAAAGAAAATGAAAAAAAAAGCTTTTGTATATACATAAAACGGAGCTCAAAACGTTTTTTTAGTTTGCTATGTTTATTCGGTTTATGTTTTCTAATTGAAAAAGATGGCTTTAAAATATGTTAAATGTTGTAACTAAATTAGAGAAAGGTAAGTGTTACAAACAGATCTACAAGTTGCAAATAAATGTGTATGTTTCATACACACAAATGTATACACAACACACACACACACACACATACACCTTCCAACACACTCAAATGTATTTAAAATTGTGAATTTCTCATGACGATTATGGATTAAATTTTAACCAATTTTCTGTAGAGATGGTTATAACACTGATAAAATACGATTTTATCATATTAAACATTTTAAACCACACACTATATTCGTATTTAGTTTTATCTAGTGACCCGTGATTGATCTAGTTACATATACAGGGTATCACGAAATTATCGTACAGGGGGCGCTATCGCATATACTCCCTTAGAAGGAGGTTATGAAGAATTTTAAGGCATAATAGAAGAAGTATAATTGAAATATTTATCTTACTAATAATCTTTTCGGATATTGATGATTATGTATTAAGTAATTGACGGATTTTCTTATATTTACATAAATTCCAGGGTAAATATTAATTAATATAATTTATTGTATTTACATTGTTATTTCTGGTTTCTTATACGAGTGAAGAGATGAAGGGCCAAGAGTAAGATTTAGTTTAAAACCGTCATACCTAGGAAAGCGTGTGGATAGCGTGAGGCATATCCTGGCAATTTATCCATTACCTGAATGCGTTGATAGGTATCGGTCATCATAGCAATGAGCAGATTAATCAGCACAACAACAGACACCAACATGTAAACTCCGAAAGCACACTTAAAAAGTACCTCCGTCCACGGGGGCTGTTTATTACGATTAGCCACGTTAGGTTGAGTTGATCTGTAGTGGTCGGTTTTCAGATGGTCAGTAGTGGTTTGGCCAAAAACCGCGAAAAACAGCAACTCAAAAGCACTGATTGGGTTCTTTTGGACTGGAATCATAAATTAAAGCAATTACCTGAATACGCTGGTAAGTGTCCGACATCATGGCAATTAGTAGATTAATGAGTACAACCACCGAGACCAACATGTAGATGCCAAAAACCACTTTGAAGAGGTTGTCTGTCCAGTCTGGCCTAAGGGGATATGGGCCTCTAGACTTCACTGTCAACTCGTCGTAGGTGGTTTGGCCAAACACGGCGAAAAACAATAGCTCGAACGCCACAAGTGGGTTCATTATCACTGGGAACATTAGGCTAGTAAGTAAGACCACTAATGGCGGCCTAGGGCCATTGCGAACAGTTTAGACATAACGGCATGCTACAAGACGCGGACAAGTCACATTCACGAAATATATGCCAAATCTGTTAATATCTTATGAAATGCGACTAACTTTAGTCAATACTGACACACATTTTTAGTTGGTATTATTCTTTAGAAGATTTTAAGCTACGCAAAAAAGTGGGGGAATCAATTTATCTACTGGAAGATTGTGTATTCGCATCAAATTAACATACAATTAAGTATTTAAAATATGTATATAGTTTCTACTCTAGATTTTGTCATATTATCCGACATTTCAAATATGTTTCTCCTCGGAATTTATAGTTTTTTCAATATAAACTTTATTTAAACTGTTACTACTATGTTCTATTGTGTTGTTTATATTAAACATGTAAAATGTCTATCCTAAGTCTGGTTATTTTATTCCCCTTTGAATATAAACAAAGCGCTATTTTAGAAAAAAAAGGTCATGTTTAATGATCCCACAAATATCTTAATTCAGTGATTAGTTGACCTCTTATCTTATACAAATGACCTACAACTCATAATTATACGGATCAACCAAATGCTTATCAACATCTAGTATGACATGCTTTATCACAATAGTTCAATTAAGACTGAGTTTAATTTTCGATGATAGGGTGACAATCTTAAGTTCACTAACAACGAAATTTTTCCAATAAAACATCTATTTGGGGCAGAGTTTATTGATATAGGTACTTGTTTCGTAATTACACTAGTTCAAATTAGACAATCCAGTGCTATCAGTCCGTGATGTTTGAAGAGATTCTAACAAATGAAGTGTCTTGGCCCAAGGACTTGAGAGGAAACTTAATTTTCATGTTTTAAAGTTATTATTATTAATGCATTAATTATTTCATGGTAACTACAGTTAAATAACATTCTGTCCACGGATCATGTATGGTACAATGGTACAAGATTCTTCATATTGAAGAAACAGTTATTGCAACCATAAAATAAATTACACAAAAGGACACAAATCTTCAAGATTTTTATGGACTTAATGGCTACGATGTAGAATCACAGATAAAAAACTTCTTAGTCCATTTTGTTAGACTTGTATTTAGTGATGACTGTATATATTTACGTTTGGTATTAGAGGACATTAATTTAAAGATGTAATGAAACATTCTAGCACAAAGAGATCGAATCTCAAATTAAAGATCATGGGCGACAAGTCGATTCTTAAGTGAGACACTGGAGTAAGAAACTGAAAAAATAAAAAAGGTGTGAGAGGCCACGTCTGAATTTGGTGGATTTCTTCACAAGATTTATTAGATGGTAATTTTTAGTTGTTTAGAAATCGATGTATATAAATACAGAGGACGTAAAATGCGTAATAAGAATATATTTCTGCTAGGATTGTACCAATAATTTTTCAACATTAAGAACCAACAAAATTTATATTTTCGAAATTTTATAAAATTATAGCGAAAAAATTAGATGTTGTCTACAGAATCTTGAACACCATAAATTTTTGATAGGTCGATTCTGAGCTTTAAGATAAGTAATAACTTGAGATGCTCCGCATCATTTTTTTCATCAGAAGTACAGAAGAAAATGTAGGTAACCTTCCCTGTCCACTTCATTAATATTTATTTCGGAGACTCTTTGTTATTGATTGATATGATATAACTGTTATTTGACAAAAGCTTTCGAGCTCTCGTTTCCATTACATTACTTTTCAATAGTTTCCCGTTATTCTCCGAATTTTTATATGTATAAATTTCTTTGCACTTATTACAAATATTGAATTAAATTTGAGTTAATTGGTAACTATATATTTAGCATATACTTCGAGGAAACATACAGCACACAAAAAAACAAAACAAAAACAATATAACTGTAAAAAATAAAAAAAAACATACACAAACATGTAGACGTTTCTAGGACGGGAACAGACATTAAAGCGAGTGGTCAGCGAACACGTAGAGCAGGTACCTAAAATGCAACTATACACCCTTTAAAAAACTATACACAGAGGTCTTAAACAATAACTGGTTTAAGACAGACAGACATGAGCTTCTAGATCACAGATAAAGCCCACACGTATGGACTTACTCCCAGTTATGGGTCGACGCTTTTTCCGCAGGCTTGCTCTTGGTAAAGGTTGATTGTAGGTTGTTTCTTCGATCCATTCAACGTCATCTGCCAACGTTTCGACTTCTATTTGTTGGAAAAGAAGGTATAATACATAGTAAAGGTATGTGTAAAGTTAGTGGATTTATATACAGTTGGTTTGGCGCATGCGCAATAGTTTCAGAGTTAAAAAGTGCAGTATTTTATAGATATTTGTTTAATATAGTTTCAAAGCAACTAGATATAGATTATAATATGCTATTTACAGTGCTTTTAAGAAATGAAAGAACTGATGTAAAGGGAGAGAGAAAGATAGTATTATCTGTTATGGTATAGTAGATATCCTTAAAAGCTATATTTCGAAAAAAAGAATCTAAAGTAAGAAAGCGGTTAAAGCTAGCAAACTGCAGCATGTTGAAAAAGTTATATGTAAAAATGAGAGCGATTTAGCATATTACCTCTATATAAATAATTATTAGATTAGAAAATAGTAACTGTTAATAATATTAGTATTAATTTAATTTGGTGCAGTATTAATATCTTGATAAACGCAGTGGACGGAAGGATTAGGAAAAAAAAAACATTATAACAATCATATCACCTAAATAAAACTTCATTTCCTGCCTCCTGTATGTATTCAAATATTTATGTTTTGAAAAACATAATTGGATTTCATAACTTTGCTAATTGGTCAAAATTCTTGGTAAAGTGTCGTCCAACGGTTATGGAATTTCAGGAGGTAAAAGCGTCGCAATCCACGTAAATGTAACAATACAAATCGCTTAATTTTAAAGGTCAGTATTTTCTGCGTACATTCAGGTGCCTAGTACCATATCGATGGCTTAAGGCGTAAATATGAAAAATTACAAATATCAATGTTGATTTATATATACAGAAGATATTAACTCTATAGATCGAGCTAACCCACTAGATATACGGCTAACAGTATGCGCAGTTTACATTTTCCCGTCTGGATACGAAGTCCGATCAAAAATTAACGGTTGCTGCCGGATTCTTGTTGGGAGGAGCATATGAGACAAAGTAGATATCAGTATCGCTAAAGCGACGGTGGAGAGTATTGCTTGTTTATCTAAACAAATTTTTTTCGTATTAATGTATTTACTAAAATTATCTGAATGTTTCACAATTTCAATGTTTCTTCAGAGAAGAGCGACAATCAAACATTGATTTGGTATCCAGAGTTCCTGAAATCCAGATTTTTTTTTAATGACGTCATATTTATTAATGTTTATATGGCATAAATCCAACTACAGCTGTTTAAAATAAAATAAGAACTTCAACAAATGACAATATTATATATGTTTAATTAAAATGTAAAGATTGTGTAAGAGTGAAATTGATTCAAGGATCAAATCATCTATGATTCCACGAAACATGTATATTGTTTTTCTGAAAATTACCTAATCTTTACTAGGAAATATCGGTCAACAACTGTGTGAGCTATGACTTCTTTCTGTTCATTTTCTATCAGAATATCTAAAAATTCTACGCTGTTAAAATTTTCCCGGCAGAGTCGACACCAGCAGCCAAAGCCAACAGTTCGGTATTCGCTATTAAATCTTTAGCTCTTTCCTCTTCTTTATTCGATAATACTGTTAAAATATTTGACAGCTTTGCTGCAGTGTCAACAGTCCGATCAAAAATTAACGATTGCGACCGGGGGCTTGCTGGGAGGAGCATATGAGACAAAGTAGATATCAGTATTGCTAAAGCTACGGTGGAGAGTATGGCTCGACCATCTAAAGAAATCTTTGCGTATTAATGTAGTTACTAAAATTATCTGAATGTTTCACAATTTTAATGTTTCTTCCGAGAAGAGCCACATTCAATAATAGATTTTTTTTCAAACAATAAGTACTTAATTCTAAAAAAAAATAAAATAATACGTAAATAAATAAATAATTTAAATTATATGCTCAAAAAGACCTCCTTCTTGAGAAAGGCAATATCCTAAACTACTATAAAAGCCCCTTCTTACATTCGCACTGCGATCGCTACATCGTGCTTGCAACAAACGGGCGACTGTAAACTACGCATACCGCTAGTCGTGTATCTAATAAGTTGGTTCGATCTGTATAAGATTAACAATGGGATATTTATATTTTAAGACCGATTTTGTCATTCCTCAAATTTAACAGGTAGATAAAAATAAACAATTATTGTTAATATAATTCTGGTTAAGAAAATTTTCTACCAAATAAATTTAACCTGAAATGAAAAAGTAACCTCTTGCTAAGAGCGTTAAATATAAAATATATTTGAGAGTAACTTTACTTGGCAATAGAAAAAAATCATTTGTCTCATGCTTTTTTCTCTAAATTGTGTTGTAACCTAAATGTTTACCTAAAAATTATAATAACATTCACTATTCAAAGTCCATAGATTAAAACCAAAATATGGCGGTAATCAATATTACACCCGTATTTCAGTTTTGATTGTTCATAAACAAAATTATCGCACATTTGATTACCACAATTTTCTGATTTGCCTCCTTCTACTGTTTTTAAGATATACTGAACCAAATTAAAGTAACACCTTTTTACTTTAAAGGGTATTCCGCAATAAGGTAATTAATGAAAAAACTCACCATCGGAAAAAATCCCTGGGGGCGCCTTTCCTGTATCTTTAACTCCGTATTTTTTGAAGGTTGTAAACTTCTGTGGAACTTAAATCGGTGAACGGTTGATTCAATGCTACGAATTGCATTGAAAAACCAAACACAAAGATAGCTAAAACTGCTAAAAATCTAGCCAAGTCTTTCATTAAATTACCAATAATAATAGCCCACGGTCCAAATAAGTGATGGAACGATAAAAAGTCTAAAATTTGAACGCAGGCTAGTACAAAACTTAGAGCGAACAACTGGTTCCTGCAATACATTAAAGTTGGCCAGTGTTTCGGGTCTATAAATAAAATTCCCAGTAAATGCACCCCCACACCAAATATACTAAACAGTAAAACTGATAATTTTATCCACCCTAGTCCAGACTTGTCACTTGGGTTCGTTAGTTCAAATAGTAAAAGTCCACTTAACCATATTAATAGGATCCACTCGTACCAGAATGGAAAGAGGCCTTTCCTCACTACGGGGTAAGGTGGGGTAATACCTACTATTAACAGGAAGAGCATAAGGTAAATGTGGGAAGTAAGGTATGACATGAATTTTATGATTGGTACTTTGTAGTACTTATGGCCTAAGGGAAGAGTAAATGCTATCCATACTGGCGGGCAGATTATGAAAAACACGAACAAAAGCAGGGTACGCCATGCCGTCCAGTTGAGCGCGCCTCTCCAGAGTTCCTGAAATCCAGATATTTTTATTAATGACGTCATTCTTATTTTTGTTTATATGGCATAAATCCACCTACAGCTGTTTGAAATAAAATAAGAACTTCAACAAATGACTATATTTTACGACGGCTTATTAGCGTCATGGATAAAAAAAAATATTTTTGAAAATCACGAAATTTTGAGAAAAATTCTCAAAATTTTGAGAAAAAATCTCGAAATTTTGGAAAAAAATCTCGAAATTTTTAGAATATCGAAATTTTGAGAAAAAATCTCGAAATATTGAGACAGTAAAAAAACAGTGATTTAGGTTATCTTCATAAGACTTTTATCGCATGGAAGAACGCATATTCCTTATTATTATTATTATTCATTGCCAATGTTACACTCGTTTCTTCTCGTGTGTGATGGTGATGGTTCTTCCATGGTTGTTTCAAAATGGCGCTCGCAGGCGCGCACATTTTGCCCTTATAAAGTCACATGGTGCCCACCCGTTTTCGCGGGGGTGGGGGGTGAATTTTGAAATAATCGTTTTTTCCAAAAAAATGGTTCCCTCAATGTCCGCATGGGACGACTAGACGAGTACAACGCCGTCGAGATCGCTTCCATAGCTCTTTCCGTCGCCGAGATATAAGCCGCGGAAAATTCCCCCCCCCTTGCCGCCCAATGAGCAACAAGAGTAACGTGCAGCGACTCACCGAGCCCCGTTTTGACCCCGTGGGTGGCCTTGGGGGCGACTTTCATCTCGACCCACCCCCCACCATTGGGGTGCGTGGAGGGGGTGCTACATACCCCGAGTTCAGACGAGGGGGTCGCGACCCCCAAATGATAAAGGCAAATGGCCAGACCTACAAAAAAGGATAGGGGTGCGAAAAGCGTACGACGCTTAGTTTAGCCTGTACAGCCTGCCAAATCGATCGCTTTTTCGCGTTTTTTTTCAAACGGTCGGGAAAAATACTAAATATGCATACTAAGAAACGCACTTTCGTGAGGGGCCATCGTTCGACGGGGGGTTTTCGATAAAAATCGAGGGGGGGATCGGGGAGGGGGGGTTAATTTTGGAAAACGCTTTTTCGGCAAATTCGCGGGCGGCATGTCGTTCTACGTCGCTAACGACGCAAAAAAAGTCTTATGGCCGAATTTGACTTGACGCATCGTAACGGCGTGGCGGCCGTCGACGCGCCGAAAATTTTCGATCGTCCGAAAAAAAATACTTACTTGGCAGATTAAGGAACGCGCTCCCGTGGGCGGGCATTACTCGAGGGGGGGTTACGTGAAAAATTGGGGAGGGGGGGCTAATTTCGGAACGCGTCTTTTCGGCAAAATCGCGGGGGGCGCGTCGCGAAAGACGCAAAAAAGTCTTATGACCGAATTCGATCCGACGCATCGTAACGGCGTGACGGCCAATAATATACAATTTTTTTTTCCGGCAGAGGAGGATGCCTTGCAACGCGCCATGGGTGCGCGTAGCGCACGCTTAACTTATGCACATATCAGAGGTGGATACGGAGGTTAGACTTAAAGGTTGTAATACTTGGTGATGGTTCTTCCATGCGATAAAAGTCTTATGAAGATAACCTAAATCCCTGTTTTTTCACTGTCTCAATATTTCGAGATTTTTCTCAAAATTTCGATATTTATTCTTAAAATTTCGAGATTTCTTTTTCAAAATTTCGAGATTTTTTCTCAAAATTTTGAGATTTTCAAAAATTTATTTTTTTTAACCATGGCGCTAATAAGCCGTCGTAATATTTAATCTGTTTAATTAAAATGTAAAGACTGTGTAAGAGTGAAATTGATTCAAGGATCAAATCATCTATGATTTGATCCCTGTCCACGAAATATGTATATTGTTTTTCTGAAAATTACCTACTCTTTACCTGGAGATATCGCTGAACAACTGTGTGAGCTATGACTTCTTTTTGTTCATTTTCTATCAGAACGTCTAAGAATTCTACGTTTCTTCTATCAGTCGCTGTTAAAATTTTCCCGGCAGAGTCGGCACCAGCAGCCAAAGCCAACAGTTCGGTGGCCATTCCTTCGCAAAATTTCCCTGCAGCTATTAAATCTTTAGCTCTTTCCTTTTCTTTGTTGGATAATACTATTAAAATATTTGACAGCTTTGCTGCCGTGTCAACAGGAGCCGGTGAAACTAAGATGAATTCTTCGATAGGCTTGTTGTTGTGGTTTTTCGAACAAACCATTAGATTATAGACGAACCTAAAAAATGTTTTTAATCGTGACGCTATTTCAATAGAGGATAAAAGTAAAATATTTCATTGGCAAATTTCAAAGGAAAAATAGTCAAATGTATTATTTGTAATTTGTTTTCGATTAAGATGGGAGAGGGAACTGTTGATGCTCTAGATGTGGTTCGGACTCCACAATAAACTGTAGGGCCTTGTCTCTCTTTACTAAACACAAAATCCTAGGATTTTCTGGGAGTTACTTTGGTGACTTGAGAGGCGGTTAAGAAAACAAAACATACGTATCTGAGAAGCTCCTTCGACATAATTTGTTTTGGCTCCGTTTGTAAGATTACCAGGCCAGGAACTGCTATATTCTCAAAAGAAACTGGTTTAGTGTTCTCAGATCTTATCAATAGCGTACTGTAGAGCAAAACTGTATTAAGTCAAATTTGGTCTATTTTGGTAGTATAATGGTAAAAGTATTATGTCCAACATAATATATGTTCAGAAAAAGTATGGACATATACTTTAAATAATAAGTGAACTATTATCTTGAAAATAACCTTTAAATCTCTCTACTGTAAAAGTATCATTTCGTGACTTAATACAGTTGTGCTCTGAGAGACTAACCACATTCTAAGCGACGCGCGTACTACAAGATGTAGTATCTATTGGAGGCGTTTTCAAAACATAGTGGAAAATTACTTAGATTATCATTGATATTGAACTAGATCAACTCATGTTACCACACCTCTCACAATGCAGCGCCTTGGAGCCATCAGCACAGATTGTTATTCTATTGAACTACATAAACTCATTACCACACCTCATAATGCAGCGCCTTGGAGAAATCAGCACAGCTTGTTATTCTGTGACATCAATCCATTTGTGGCTGCGTAACTGATTTTCGTGAATGATATATTGAAAGCTGTACCCAAAAGCTTTGATAGTTAATTGACCAATGGTGAGAGAGTACCAAATGTGCAAGAAATCCAGTTACTGGTAACATCTGAGCTAGAGGTCGCCACAGAGACATCTATGATGTCAGTCGAATAGTAGCATTTGGACCATATGAGAAGTGTCACATACCTCTCACCACTACTCAATTTACCTTAGTCAGTATATGACTAGCAGGTTGCTCCTATTATTTGTCTGTTCCATAACCTATGGCATACTGAGGAGAACTAATAAGTTCGAAATCGGTCTATGTCTGGTTAGGAACTGACAAATGATATTGGTTACCGATCTATCATGATTTGAGGGTATAATCCAATGCAGGTCGGGGTATTTGCCCGCTGAGTAGTTGTTTCGTTCAAATCATATTTAATAATGTTATGTTATGTTTCTAGAAAGGGAATGTAAATATTTTTTTAAAACTGTAAACACATTGCAGTGTTTTTCCCATTTTTATTTGACTTTCAATTGTTTAAGTTACGTTAAACATTTTTAATTTATTTCCAAAGACAAATCAAAAAATTGGGGTGAAAACGTTATAGAAATCACGCAGTACATAAGGTAAAATTAATAGGTGAAGAAGACACTGTGGTAGAAATAATGTGGACTAGACAAATCCATATCTCGAAATTGATTATTGAGCATGCAGTAATCAAAACTAACCTCCGATCCTCCATCAACGCATATGTGTCATGCTCCTTGGTCATTAGATATTCCAATACAGCATGATGACCTTCAGAGGCAGCAAACCAAATCGGCACCGCACCCAGATTTGTCTCAGATTTGGGTGACGCCCCAGATTCTACAAGTAGCTTAACAACCTCAAAACAGCCTGCTCGAGCGGCGCAGTGTAAGGGAGTCCAGCCGTTTTTATCTGGAGCGTTAATCTCTGCACCTTGACCTAAAAGAGGAAAAATTCATTAACTTTGTATCTTACGATCTAGGCCTTTATTAGGCACGATTGTGTAAAATGCTAATAAGTTACCATTTAGGTCATAAATAATTTATAACATGCTTGAAAATAGTTATAAGGATCGAGAGTTGACAGAATGTATTAATCAAGAAATTGGATAATATTTTGCTCTGCATGTAATAAAGTCTTTAAGTCTAGTTAATTTTTCTGAGTATATTTCATGTTTCAGTAATAAGAACAAAACTTGTGTAGCTGATTACCTACATATATTTTGTAAATTGAACATAAGCTTCTGTATTTAATTTCTTTTACAAACCTAATAACACCTCAACCATTTGATAGTGTCCATGTTGTGCAGCGATGTGTAATCCAGTTTTGCCATGTTTATCGACGCTTTGTAGCAGCTCTGCTGATCTGCTTAGCAAGAGGCCCACAACAGTGACATGTCCGCCATAGCAAGCGAGATGCATTGGATTGTAACCCTGTCAAAACATTTTGTAGGTAAAACGCATGATACAAATAAACAAGATATGATACTAGACGGTCTCATTTTCGTTCGGTTATGCGCATGATGTTACGCGGTTCGAAAAACACCCACTTTATACAAATGAGTGAATGAGGCAAAATCAGGAAAATGTAAGATTCTTTTTTACTTAACATCACAAATACTAGTGAAATATTCAAGAGATCATTCAGTTATTGAATTTATAAAATTTATAATAGTTTAAATAGTCAGCTAAGGAAACAATATAGTTTAAAAAGATATATAAATTATATTTATTTCAATGTCGATGTACAGGTTTATTTAAGCCCTTTTGTATGTGGAATTAAATTTAAAATATACGAAATATTAATAATGCATTCACTCTCGCACTCTTTTTTGTTGTAAATTAATTATATTAGTTCGTCCATAAAGTAACGCATAAATTCATTATTAGGTAAATAGACAATATTGTTGAAAATTCCCGAAACACATCGATTTTTGATTTTAATTTACTGTTTTTTTAAATAATAATTTAATATACAGGGTGACCTACCTTCGAGTAATGACGTCATCATCGGTTTTTTTTTAAATGGAACACCCCACTTTTTTCCCAATTTCCGGATGTCCCTTGCTCAGCTGATTCCAAAAATTTATCACAAGTTGCTTCAAATTGGTACAGGGTGAGCAACAATACCAAAATTACAAGTTATTTACAAATGAATAAACGTACAAAAAAATTAAATGAAATTAACATATTGTGATACAACGACTTTGATAAACTATTAAAAAACACCCCAACCACGTTTATTAGTGATCTTTGCCCCTCGACTATACCGTACTATTTTTATTGTTTGTAGGTATTTTTTGCCATTTGTTTTTTTAATTGACGTTAAGAACTGTCATAAAAAGTTCACTTCTGTATTGTTAACGCTTCAAAGTAGGTACGTTTACGTGAAATCTAAATTTAATTTATCATATTAAAACTATTTTTTGAAAATGCCTTTAACTGAAAGGGAGAGGATTGAAATTTTAATGATGATTGGTGTTGACGATAGAATGCGGACTCAACAAGAGGTATGCAGATTATTCCATTAAATGCACCCAGATCGTGAACCTATTTCACAATCTGCAATAAGCAGATTGTGAACCTATTTCACAATCAGCAATAAGCAGAATAGAGCGAAAATATAGAAAATTAGGACATGTGAGGGATGCACTAAAGCATGGTTGACGTAAAGTTAATGTAAATATTCAACAAGACGTAATTTTGTCGGCAGTAGAAAATCCACATTGTACAGTGCGGGGAGTATCTAGGGATTTGAATATTGGAAAGTCTTCAGTGTCGAACATCTTTAGAAAGGTAAAATATCATCCTTATAAAGTACGTCTCATCTATGAATTGGCTGAAGTCGACTTTGACCGAAGAAATGAATTCTGTGAGTATATAATGGAGCAAAATCGAAATAACAATTACATTGCTAACGTTTTATTTTCCGACGAGGCAACGTTTTACTTGAACGGGCATGTTAATCGACAAAACACTCGTTATTGGTCTCAGGAAAATCCACACTAGATGCAAGAATACCATACGCAACGACCACAAAAGGTCAATGTATGGGTTGGTATTGTGAGAAATACAATTGTTGGTCCATATTTTTTTGATGAAAATTTGACAGGAGCATTGTATCTGAATTTCTTACAAAATACATTATTTCCTGATTTAACCCGGCTTTTTCCTGATATTGAAATAGGTCAATGGAGAACAAGTTGAACATTTATTGTAAATTGTCTTTTGTAAAAATACAGTAACGTATAACTTTCTGATTAAATTTTTATAAACACCTTTTGTATTGTTGCCCACCCTGTATCAATTTGAAGCAATTTGTGATCTATTTTTGGAATCAGCTCAGCAAGGGACATCCGGAAATTGGGAAAAAAGTGGGGTGTTCTATTTAAAGAAACCTTTGATGACATCATTACTCGAAGGTAGGTCTCCCTGTATATTAAATTATTATTAGAAAAAACAGTAAATTAAAATCAAAAATCGACGTGTTTCGGGAATTTTCAATAATATTGTTTATTTGCCTAATAATAAATTTATCTGTTACTTTATGGACGCACTGTATGCATTTTTTCTGTTTGAGATGTACAAAATTCGCCTTCTTTGCAAACGTCATTTTATACTTTGGATCTATTTTTAACTTTAAATTTTTACTTTGAAATAGTTAAGTAATGATTGTGCTACTTACTGTTCCTCTCTTTTAACTATCTGTTTCGTATGTCTCATGTATTGTATTATTCTAAATAATGACACGTGATTTATTTTAATATCTTTTTAATACGTTATGTCTATATTTACTACCTGTACTGTATAATTTTTTTGACTTAATAAGCACTTTTATGTATTTAGCATCAATAAATTATGTCTATGTCTCTATTGATAACATTGAAATGTAATTAAAGTTAACATTTTTATGAGTAAATACAGTCTGTCATATTCTAGAGTAGCAAGAATTTTGTGGGATAAATAAATTTTACTTTACAATCTTCCTCAATTTTATTTTGCTGCTGTGTAGATTCAGTCATTTCCTTATTTAAATGCCGCTTTACACTCATACTTTGAACAGCGCATTATTATAAAGAACAATAAAAAAGGAAGCAGAAAAGCACAATTTCTGCGAGGTTATAACAACTATGACCTGAAGTTTACTATCCGCGTAACGTAAGCGAAAAAGCAAAGATGTTGAGTCTGAGTAATGTCATATCACGGGTAAAACGGATAACATGTTTCCTGATGTAATATAAAAAAAAAGAAAATGTAAAAAGTATATGCAAGTAAAAAACATTTTGAATAATAATAGAAAACAATACTTTCATTTCATTCAATGCAATGGTTTTGTAGATACCATGAGCACGTAAAGGTTGGAATAAATTCCGTAAAATCGTTACAAAGCAAGTGACAAAAATTCGCTCAGACACGTCGATTTTTAAATTCATTTCTTAATTTGTTTATTTAAAAAAAATTTTTTACATACTTTTTTTAAAAAGTTATGACGTCATCGACAATTTTTTTTAAATAGCAACCCCCATTTTTAAAAAATTTCATTTGAAAGAGCACATCTTTCTGCATATAGTACGTTAAATTCTAAGGCATGTTGCACGACGAAATTATCGAAAAAAAAATCTTAACTACTTTTAACAGTTTAATAAAACAGAAATACAAGAAATAATAAATCCAGCAAAAAATAATTAAATTAAATGTTCAAATTGCGTACCATTTACTTCTTGACAATGCCCAAGCCGAAATTCAAATTCTCGCAAAACGTTAGTAAGTGTTTCGGGTCCAATTCTTCCACATTCGTACCTAATTCTGTCTTTTAAGTCTTCAATGTTATTCGGTCTATTAAAATACACTTTGGATTTAAGGTAACCCCATAAAAAATAATCCAATGGAGTTAGGTCCGGAGATCTAGCTGGCCATTCTAATGAACCGCGTCTACCAATCCATCTGTCTGGGAAAATTTCGCTTAAATAATTACGCACTATTACCGAATAATGCGGTGGTGCGCCATCTTGTTGAAACCATATGGAGTTCTCCGGTACATTAGGGTTTTCTCCATTTGGATACAGTGCGGCAAGTCCCGGTATTATGTTTTGTTGGAGCAACTCCAAATATTTTACACCATTTAATGACCCGTCAATAAAAAATGGACCCAAAATTGTAGTCCCAACAATTTCAGCCCACACGTTTACTTTCTGTGGAAACTGGGTATGTACCTCCATCATCCAGTATGGATTTTCATGTGACCAATATCGACAATTTTGCCTATTTACAGCGCCATTTAAGCAGAAGGTGGCCTCATCAGAGAAAAGTACTCGACTTAAGAAATGTGGATTGGTATTACATCGTTCCATCATGGTTTCGCAAAACTGTACTCTGCGGTCGAAATCATCTTCGTTAAGCTCGTGAACTAAAGTTACTTTATATGGGTGCCATTTATTCTTTTTCAAATATTTTAAAACAGTCGACTGACTAATTGACTGCTCTGCTGCGACTTCGCGACCTGGTTTGTAAGGATTATCCTCCATTGTCAGTAAAACATCTAACTGTTTATTTTCTGAAATTGCAAGACGACCTCTCGTATAATTATCTCTTACATGATCACACTCTCGGAACTTATTTTCTATTTTGCTAACAGTTGATTGTGTAATCGGTCGATCAAGGTATTTATTGTTAAATAATTCAGTAACCCCAGTTTGTGTTCGGGACATGTCTCTACAACCAATCATCACCAAAATCTCAATTCGCTATCTCTCACTTAAACGTTCCATTATTAAAACTTTAAATAATGCGACAACTGAATGTGAGTAAATGTGAACTAACGTGACAGCCAGATCCGCATTTCTATGTAGATGAAAAAAAGCGTAAACATGAAAAAAAGTGTAAGTCGTAAAACAGTTCCTCTACCAGGGTTCGACCATAAGTAAAACACGTGTGTGCTATTAATGTTAAATTGTTTTTTTTTTTCGATAATTTCGTCGTGCAACATGCCTTAGAATTTAACGTACTGTATGCAGAAAAATGTGCTCATTCAAATGAAATTTTTAAAAATGAGGGTGGCCATTTAAAAAAATTGCCGATGACGTCATAACTTTTTAAAAAAAGTATGTAAAAATTTTTTTTTTAAATAAACAAATTAGGAAATGAATTTAAAAATCGACGTGTCTGAGCGAATTTTTGTCACTTGCTTTGTAACGATTTTACGGAATTTATTCCAACCTTTACGTGCTCACTGTATAAATACCATTACTATGAAAACCAGTGACCATTGTATAATCTAATGTGAATAATGATTATTTAGCATGCTTCTAAGTAGGCCCTTTCTTTACTCAAATGAAGGTCACCTTCTGGGGCCTAATTTTGTGAGCAGTACACGAATTAATGAATTTTCTTATCTTATTCTGCTCTAAAAATATCACGAACATGATAAAATGTGTAGATTTTCTAGGTTAATTAGTGTATTAAAAAAAGCTGCTGCCAATAAAGGGACGGGTCAAAAGTTTTTCGCTATCATTTTGATTTCTGATTTATATAATCGAAAATTTAAAATATTTCTCTGACAGAAAATATTCCGAGACATCGTCTTTAATATTTCTTTTTTATTTACACGTTATGGCACATCACATAATTGAAATATACCTACATATACAGATCATATTCAAGTTATCAGTGCAGTTTCTGATAAAATGTCGTTGCCTATTTTGTTAAATAGTACTTATCTGTAAATTACGAAATTGACGCAAAATCTTATTTAAATCCAATGCATTAGTACTAATACTAATATTCAGTTTGTGTACTTACATTTTCGTGTGTTGCTGCGTCAACCTGAACCCCAGATGAGTTTAGCAACAATCGGACAACATTCTCATTACCGGAAAAAGACGCTAGATGCAACGGTGTCATACCAGATTCATTTCCCAAAGCTGGCACAAGGGAAGCTCCATTAGGAGGGTCAGATTTAACCGTGCCAGGTACGTGAGTCAAAAGCTCTCTTACAGTATCCGCCTGTCCAAAATAAGCCGCAACATGAAGCGGCGTCACACCTAATTTCTTACTTGTAACCCGCAAACTGTTAGTAGACCTTAAGACCTCCAAAACCTGCATATGACCATATTGGGCAGCTAAATGCACTGCAGTGAATCCGGCTTTGTTTTCGTCTGTTACACTAGCTCCTGCTCTAACTAAAGCCTTAACGACTTCCGCGTGGCCACCCTCAGCAGCCATCTGTAAAGGAGTAGCATCAGTTATTTTATTTCTTGCTGAAATCACCCCTTGTCTATCGAACTTCATCAGCTCTTCTATTACTGTAACACTACCCTGAGCTGCAGCTATGTGAGCGCAAGTGTTACCATCTTTAGTAGTCGCCATTACCAGGCTAGGGTGCTGTTGTAAAAATAATTTGGCAACTTCGGAAAAATTATTTTGGCAGGCTGCGTGAATAGGTTTCTGACCCTGTTCGTCGGTAGCGTCTATATCTGCACCTAGTTCTAGTAACAGCTTACAAACTTCTATTTGTCCCGCTCCTGCTGCTAAATGCAAGGGCGTTTGCTTCTTTAGTGTCAAAATATCTATGACTGCATTATGGTCCTTAATGAGAAACTTTACCAGATGAACATATCCGTTCATCGCTGCTAAATGTAAAGCTGTTCGTCCATTTCTGGATTTGGAATTTATAAAAGCTTTATTTGTGAGTAAGGAATCACACACTTGTAGGTAACCTTGCTCTGCTGCTAGATGTAACGCTGAACGTCCATCGATGTCGAACACATCTACCCTGGCATGATTCGCTAATAGATTGTTCACCAGCTCTATATGGCCTGCAAAATATTGAAATATTAAAGATTTTATTTTGAAGCAAATAATTACCTACTAAGAAAAATGCTCTTAATGCACGTGACTGACCTTTATGAGATGCTATTAGCAAAGGCGTCCATCCATTTACATTTTGTCTGTTGAGAGCTTTCTGGGCATCAGTTGGAGACATATGCGCAATCATTTCCATGATGACGTCGTTGTTGCCTGCCACAGCAACATAGTGGAAAGCAGAATCGTGCAGTTTGGTTTGTAGTTTAACATCAGCTCCATTTTCTAGCAAAAGCTTTACAACGTCCCTGTCAGAGTGTGGAGTTTCCACTTCCTCTTTGGTCACTGTACAAACATAATGTAAGGCACTTTCATCATTCTCATTAACTTCGTTGACGTAGGCTGCTGCTTTGACTTCGCCTTTGTGTTCTTTTATATAGTTTATCAAGTGCCTAACTACGTCTGGTCTACAACCTCTGCTAGCCAAATGTAATGGGGTTTCTCCCTTCTATAAAAACAATGAATTACAATTAAAAAGTTAATTTGCTGTTAAAAAGAATTCATTACAGTCAGAAAATTGTGATTAGTCTAAGTATACTAATTAAGAAAATATATGATCTGAATGCGCTGTCGTCATTTCAATTTTTTACCCTAATACATTTCATGTGATCAATATTTTTGTTCTCTTCTAAGGGTCAGTTGTACGAACGTCGTTCAGTAGTGATCCAAGGATATCATTGTTGTAACAATCGCAACGATTTTGAGCAAGTTCAGCTGAACTTTGTCTAAACTACATTTGTACAATAGATTCTTAGTAAGCTTGTATATCCACAATTAGCGTCCCATGGCCCCATTCGTTGTACTTACTTTATTTTTGAATTGGGGATCTCCTCCATCTTCAAGAAGTAGCAATAGGGTCTGTAAGTTACCATACCTAGCAGCTACATGCACTGGAGTTTGGCCGTCGTGAGTCGCTAGGTTTGGTCCTGCTCCAGATTTGAGCAGCATAAGAGCACATTTTTCTCCATCTTTTACCCTTGCTGCTATGTGTAGAGCTGTCTCTTTCAATTTTCCACCTAAATTTAAGTGCAATTTTCAAATAAAAAGTTGAATTTTATACAATAAAGTATTAATCTGTGATTATGATTTATGACAATTTTTATAATTGTGATTTCATGTTTCCAAAATTACGCATTGGTTCCTTCTTGATGTGCATGTGAAATATTAATTAATTTTAAGTCATGGCATATAACAAAACTGTTGACATATAAGAAACAATATCACGGTTACATAAATGTCCACTAAGAACTCTTTTTATGAAATCAATATTAACAAAGTTTGATCAATACGCAGAATTTTTCCTCGTTCTACATTATAATACGAAATTCTGTCATAACTTGTCAATTCATATAACACATAACTCACTATAGTTTATCTGAAAGGACAATATTTTAAAAAAGGATAGTATTTTAAGGAAATAATTTTTGTATGATATTTTTTACAACCCTAACCAAATTATGTTTCTTACTTATAATTAAGCCTGGCCAAGTGATGGTAGATTCAGGGTCGGGCGCAATACCAATGACATCGCGCGCTTGTTTACGATGACGATGACACGACACACTTCAGTTGTTATCTGTCGGTCGATGTATAGAGTACTAATAAATAATAAATAATGTTGAGAGTAAAGAGTAGAAAACGACCGTACGCTGATAAAGTGAATAAATTTATCGGTGAATTTCCGAATTTATTCTATGATGGATGTAAAATAAATTGTAGGGTTTGTGATCAAAACTTAATGTGATGGAATAAATACGGCTGCACAACTCATGTCAATAGTAACTGGCATAAAAATAAAAAAATGGCGTGCCTTCTTTGGAACCTCAGTTTATGTTTGATTTACTGTTAATGCTGATTGCCTGTGACGTTCCCCTGCGCATATTGGATAAACCAGCATTTCGGGAGTTCTGGAATAAATACAATCCCCAGGTGAATTTACCAAGTCGTTCATCGTTACGTAGATATGTACCAAGTGTTCGTGAAGACATTGTAAATAGGATTAAATGTGCATTAAAAAATACACGGCTGTGGTTATGTGTTCACGAGACGACAGATTCTAAAAAAATTCTATTTTAAATGTTATAATACGTGTACTCGACCCTGTTAAACCAACATTTCCACCTTTACTAGCTAGCAAAAGACTAACTGCGTGTACTGGCGAAACAATTACGCGGGTGGTGTTGGAGACTTTCGAAAAATTTGAACTGTCAACAAGTCAAGTGTTGATGTTCCTGACCGACGGTGCTGCGACAATGCGTTTAGTGGGCCGCTATCTTCAAAGAGACGATTGTATGTTTTTACATGTTACGTGTAAAGTACATGCGTTCCATCTTGTAGCAGAAACGATTCGAAAATGTTTTCCAGAAGTAGATGCATTAATAGCAAATACAAAAAAAGTATTTCTCAAATCTCCTAAACGGCTTCGAACATTTTACACACTGTGTCCTGGTATTCCGGAACCACCAAACCGATTCTTACACGTTGGGGAACGTGGTTGAAGGCAGCTTTTTATTATGCTGAATATTTTCAACAAATAAAAGCTGTGATACTACAGTTCAACCCTAACGAGGCTGCAGCTATTAAGGAAAGCCAGACAAGCTTTCAAGATGTTTCCCTTGAAATAGATTTAAAAACTATTTATAACAATTATAAAGGATTACACGACGCAATAGAAAAATTGCAAAATACTTCGTTGTCGTTAGTGGAATAGCTCCAAATAGTGGACGACGTAAATGCACAGCTACAGACTATAAATGACGCAAAAAATAAGCCCGTTATTGAAAAATTCGAGTGTATTACGGAAAGATCCTGATTTTACCAAATTAAGACAAATTTGTGATGGTGCATCTACAGCTGCGTTGAGTTCAGAGAGTGGTTTACTTATGCCTGTATTACTTCCGTAGATGTCGAACGGTCTTTTTCAAAATACAAACATATTTTTTTCACCACAGCGAACATCGCTTACTGAGACAACTGTAGAAACATATCTGATGCTACACAGTTATTATAGAAGTGCTCCAGTTTGTGATAACGACAACCAAGCTACTTCATAAATCTGCTTACGAAGGTGAGTTTTGTACACATTTTTACAAAGTGTACCAGTATTAATAAAATTTATTTCTATTTATTTTATTTATTTATTTATTTATTGTTAGTTATCACTTAGATATACAATATACATATGTGAACGTCATTTAGCAGTTTAATAATAATGTGCAGCACTAAGCTTACAAAATATAAGGAAATACATAAAAAAGAATTTAAAGCGAACGAAATAGTCCAAAAACATACATCACAATATATAAAATATTTTTGTTTTTATTATTGTACTTATTCAAGTATTATGATATGATGCATACCCAGTACGTCTCTGTAGGATTAATGACCTTGGCCAGGATTACTTATAATGGTTAAGAAATAAAAAAGATAAAATATCTGATGTGGCCAGCACATAACTTTCTTATACCAGTATATATCATCCTGATGTAAAAAAAATCATTCTATTTAATTGTTCACTTACCTCAATTACATTTTAATAGCGTACCTTGAAATGTTTCATTAAAATTATTAAATAATTAATTATCAGCGTCATTCGATACTGTCAATAATAATTCATGTAATATATTTTAATAATTTCTTCTTATTGACATTGATATTTTTGTAATTGAATTAGTCATTTCAAATGTCAAACAGCTAAATTTATCCTAACCCCATTTTTATTAGGTCAAATGTGTAAAAAATTTTAATTTACATCAGCTTTTTTAAGTACTTAGTAAATATATTTCATTGGCTTGATATAATAGACCTGATTTATAATCTTTCATCAAGAATTTTTTTTTTGTAAAATACAAACATGTTTGGGTCCTGTGGATCTCCTTTCAGCTGGCCAACTTTTCTCGTCACTGAATTTATCATTGTCTTTGGCCTTTAGAACATGTGTATCAAATTTGAAAGCTTTATCTCAAAAACTGTGGCTGCTATCGCGATACTACAGACATGCAGACAGACTTTTTTCGATAAAATTATGTTTTTTTCGTTATAATTCGTCGAGATTCGTCCAAAAATGCAATAAAAAATTTTAATTTTTTTTTCATTCACCAAATTTAATGTGTCGCCTAAAATGCTGTTGACAATCTTAACTGTCAAATTTGGGAAGTCTCTCATTAGTATTTTTTGAGTTATCGCGGATGCACACATACACACACACACAGGATGGATTCAGGAGGGTTCAAAACGTATAAATCGATCAAAATCTCGAGGTCGAAAAAATACTTCCTTATATTAGGTATAAGAAAGTAAAAATATGTACTATCAGCCTTATCTTTCTTTTCGACATCGATGAATAATTACGCTGCAGGCTAACAATACATACTGTTGCATGTGAAAAATCCAATATTTAAACATACATCGCAGTTGCTTAACCTTCGCATGATCTATCATCTATTGTAATCTAATAATTGTACCTCTAACGTGAACGTCAGCTCCATATCCCAAGAGTGTCTCTACTACAGCAGGCTTACACGATTCGACAGCTATGTGTAAGGCTGTATAATTATCCTGTAAAAGTTTACAGATATTTAGTCCTTGCAAAACATCACAAATGTATATCTTACGTTCGTTGTTACATCGACTTTTTCTCCTTTTTTGCAGCAAAGTATTAATTATTCCAACATGGCCATATCTTGCGGCAGTGTGTATACTTCTGGCACCATCCTATAAAATGGTAATTTGGTCTCATAAATATCACAAAATTAACACAAGAGTAAAATGTTGATAACAGCAGGTCGTTGAATTTACATATCAAAGAAATGTAAAATAAGAAAAATAAATAAAAGAAAATAATTAGTGTCGCATATTAATAAATATGTTATCTCAAATATCAAGGTCAATAGCGTAGGTCACATCTGATTTAATATTAGCAGTATTTTATTATAAAAAAAGTTATTTTTAAGGCCTATTATAGTCAGTTACTATTTCAATGTACTGGGTGGCAAATTTCGATGTTTGTATAGGGAAACTCGGTAATTGTAAGAGATACAAAAAAAATGGAAGAAATACTCTATATCTATTTTTTTGAGACAAATTCACTGGCGAAAACAAAAAGTTGCTATCGTCTTTTGTTTTCAAGTTATAAACAAAAGTTCGATTTTTCGACTTTTAGACACATTAATATCTTGGTTGTTTGTAAAGTTATGAAAAAACAACTTTTACATTCTTGAGACACTTCTTTCTGTATAATACAGTGGCGTCGAGAAAATTTAAAAAAAGGTACAATTTCGAGTTATGGCATAAAGTTGTAATATTTTAAATGAGAATCATAGTTGGCTATGGTTTAGTTAAAAAGAATTTTTTTTCTCTTTCAAACTATAAATCATATGTGGGATCGCTTTTGATGTGTAAGTATTTAATAGCGAAAATAATCTTTTAGCAGATTACTTTTTTACGTTTTTTTTTTTACATTTATTCCAAGTAGACGTCTGTCATCTATGACAGTGTTTCTTCGTTTGTCAGTATATTGCATATTAATAATTTTGTTTCCGTCATAATTACACCCCATTTAATTGTAAAAGTGAAGATGTCTTACGAAAATTACGAGAAATATGATATGCTAGAATGCTTTATTCAAATAACAATTGTGATATTGCATCCAAAATATATTTCAATGGCTATCCAGAAAGAAGATAAGCTAATAAAGCTATTTTCAGAGGTTAAAAGAAAATTTCATTAATTGTGGGTCCTTCAACAAGCCAAGACCAAAAAATTACAACATTGAAGATGTTGAAGAAACTTCTATAACTGTAATTGGAACAGTGGTTGCAAATCCTTCAATTTCAAGTCGTCAAATTGAAGCTGATTGTGAAATTTCAAGACGTCGAGCTTTGGGTATTTTGAAGATACAAATTCAGACCTTATACAATAAGGAAACAACATCACCTGCAACCAACTGATCTTCAGCAACGATTGGAGTTTTGCATATGATATCGTCAAAAAAGTCAACAAGAACCATTCTTCTCTAGAAATGTAGTTTGAACAGATGAAACCTACATTAGCAGTGCAAGAATTTTCAACAGGTATAACGAGCACTATTGGTTTATATGAACGCCTACCGTACCGTTGACGTGCGATCTCATGGACACTTTGATTTTAGTGTTTGGTGTGCTCTACGTCGCAACATATCACATATATCAAGAAAATCTTCATGGCCAACGGTACTACGAAATTTTAAACCAGAAAATTATTGAGGAATTTATGGAGAATCTACCTTTAATTCAGGTAAGAAATCAGCTCTTCCTACAAGATGGTGCACCACCTCATTAAATCAGGACTGTTTCAGAATTATTAAACACCAATTTTGAAAATACCTGAATGGGAAGTAACGGACCACTGAGGTGGCCACCACGATCACTAGACTTAACGCCACTGGATTTTTTTTGGGGCCACATTAAAGACAAATTATACAAGAAAACCAGGACCGACATAAATGAACTCAGATAAAATTTTATAGACTGTGAATTCCATTTTAAATCTTCATATTTATAATGCAGTTCAGAGTGTTATGAAGAAGTGTAATTTATGCATCGAACATAACGGACATCAGTTTGAAATTTTACTGTAATTTGAACTTATATTTTGTAATTGTAATGTATTATAAAATTAGATATAAATATCTGATTTTTTTGGTCTTGGCTTGTTGAAGGACCCACGATTAAAGAGATTTTCTTTTAACCTCTTAAAAATAGCTTTATTAGGTTGTCTTCTTTCTGGATAACGATTGAAATATATTTCGGATGCAATATCACAATTGTTATTACTTTGAATAAAGCATTCTAGCACATCATATTTCTAGTAAGTTTCACTTTTACGATTAAATGGGGAGTAATTATGACGGAAACAAAAATGTTAATACGCAATTTACTGATATATGGATGAACGCTGTCATAGATAACACACGTCTACTTGGAATAAATATAAAAAACGCAAAAGTAATCTACTAAAAGATTATTTTCCTGTTAAATACTTACACATCAAAAGCGACCCCACATATGATATACAGTTTGAAAGAGAAAGAAATGTCTTTTTTTAACTGAATCATAACCAACTATGATTCCCATTTAAAAAAATACAAGTTTATGCAATAACTCGAAATTGCACCTTTTTTAAATTTCTCGACGCCACTGTATTATACAGAAAAAAGTTCCTCAAGAATGTAAAAGTTGTTTTTTATAACTTTACAGGCAACCAAGATATTGACATAAGTCGAAAAATCGAACTTTTGTTTATAACTCGAAAACAAAAGACGATAGTAAATTTTTATTTTCTCCAGTGAATTTGTCTCAAAAAAAAGAGATTGAGAATGTATTTTCCATTTTTTTGTACCTCTTACAGTTACCGAGTTATCCTATACAAACATCGAAATTTGTTCACCCTGTATTTGTGATAAAAGTACTTCTACTAACTTATGTATAAAGTAATACCACAGTAATACCAACCTTAACAACCTTGATATAATGCGGGTGTTTCCATACCGTAGTATGATTAAAATTATTGCAAGAAATATTACGATAAAATGTTTTGCATGAATAATTTACAGAATATTTACAAAACCAAAGGCAGTTACACAGGATGATTACAGTAGTTTCCTTAAAATGTGTCTACGTAAAATGGTGTTATTCGAAGAGTATTCCTGACTTCGCGATAAACGGTAAGACACTTGGCTCTCACCTCAGAGTCCTGGGTTTGATACCTAGTCGAGGATGAAGGATATTTTCTAAAGCAGAAATGAATCCCATCACATTCGGATATTGGGTGTGTGTCCGTTGTCTCCAAACGTGTACCTCCCGCACAAGGTAATTCAAGGGACCTTTAAGGATACGGGGAGCTGTGTTTTGTTATAATTGATGTGAGCAAAATGATAATGTTTTGTCGTGACTAGAACGATTGTTCAATAGCGAGAATTAATCTGTTTTTCATTCAAGTGTACTAGTTGCAAAGCTATACAGAAAGTGAAAGGAAGCTCGATAAGCTCGGAGGACACGGAATTTTTTCTAGCTCATGCGACACTCAAAGATGCTTTTTCTTTCGTAAAATAATATTTTTTCGAATGAAGCTTTATATGGTAGTCCTGAAGTAATGGGACATAGAACAAGAGTGATTTCCCAACATTAAAATATTAAGATTTAAGAGGGCTAATCGAACCAGTGTTTGTAAGGTAATTATTCAAAATTTATTTCTTCCATACGGTTTGGTCAAATTACACCAAATTTGGAGGATCAGTAGTTGAAAGTGTACTAGCGGGTACATGTATATCTATTTTAATTAATTTTCACTTTATGTAGGGAAAATTTATACTGTAAATATAAGTGAAATTTGAACGTGATTAGCTCCTGAATTATGATATCAATCGGTAAAATTCGAGGTAAAATTCATACATGTCTTCTAGAATGAAGCTTCATAATTATGCTCAGCAAGTTTCAAACTTTTATTCCGTACTATTTGGTTAAAATGAATTTTCTAAATAAGTATCTTTGTCACTACAAATGGAGCAAGGAATTGTTGCCTCTATTGGGAATCGCACCTCAATGATGTCCGTGAATAAAACGTCCAGTGAAGGTATAGTCAAGAGCAAAATTATTCAGCGGCGCATGTATAAAAAACTTTCTAGAGAGTGACACAGCTATCCGAAGCTTTTTCCCGACTAGGCCCCTTAACTAAACGTACCTTAATCCAAAAGTAACAGGCCCCTAAGTCAAAATTTTAATTTTCTACCGCAATTTAGCAGTTTTGAAGATATCGATCTAAAAATTGGTATCGGGGGTTTTTTAGGATGGAAAACAATAATCCGTTTCCAATTTTAGGATAGCCCCTAGAGAGAGCCACGTGCGCTGGACTCGATGTCTAATCAAGCCGCAACTATTTTTACTCTAGAATTGTTTGCCATTTTTAAACAAAATAGTTATACTGTTTGAATGTCGCTAAACTTAACCGTTATCGAGATATTTACAAATTATGTATTCTTAATCATATTTTATGTATCATTTGACGCAAACCATATCTCGCATTTCTTCATTAGAAATTAAATGATATCACAGCATTTTCTAAGTAATGCGTCACAAAACCTTAAATAAAAACTACTGATAGTTACGGTTGGTTTTTTCATAGGAACTCAGTTTAAATTACAGCTTGGTTTGAAACCGTCAAATGATACTCAAATTAATATAATGAATCGATTAGTTAAAATTCTTACCTTATTTGGCATATGAAGATACACTCCTTTCTTAAAGAGCATCATGGCACAATCCGCATGACCATTCAATGAGGCTATGTGCATTAAAGTGGATCCATCTTTTGTTCTTTCCAATATACTGGCTTTAAATTTGTCCGCCAATAACTCAATAATATTGGCATGGCCGTTTTCTGCCGCTACATATACATAGAAAATTCAGAAACATGAATAACTTACAACTTTCACAGAAGTTAATTATAATTAGGCAGATTTTTTGTGAATTTATACAACAGTCCGTAGTTTTAATTTAAGAAAATATTAAGATGAATTTGAAGATTTGATATTACATACTTCGTTCCTTATTTAAATAAAACTAAACCCAGGTTTTAAAAAAATTAAATCTATTAACTAAAAATTTTAATATACCTAAATGCATTGGCGTTCTGTCTTGATTATCGGTAATGCTAGCTGAAGCACGAACCCCGTAAAAATACTTTACCAAGACCTCGTCACCTTCCGCTGCGGCAATATGAAGGGGTGTTTGGCCATCTCCGTTGCGGATATCAACGCTTGTGCCATAGTCCACCAAAATTCGGACCTGAAAGATTGTTTTTGGGTAAAAATGATTGAAGTAGAACATTAGTTGGGCCGCTGTAAGATTGCAAGTTTCTTCGTAAAGAGTCAGTCATCAAAATAATTCTATTCTTTTCAATTCTACTAGAATTATTCAACAAAGTAATTGCAAATAAGTTGCTTATGCGAATATTTATGCACAACTGGTCTGCTGACAATTGAAATAAATAAAATTGTTTATAGCTTCTAATCTCTAAGAAGAAAGTTGCAATTTTACTGCGCCCCGACTTTGTTATATCTAGATCAAAATGAACGTTTGCCACTGCCGAAATCGGACTGATAAATAGTCCGACTTCGGCAGTGGCAAATTTTAGGGTTATTTAGGAAAACAAAAAATACCAATTTTCGGCTTTTCTAGTTGTTTCAGAAACCATCAGGCTATCTAGATAGTAGTACATTAAAATGAGGAAGATCCCTTTAACATTATTTATTATTTATTCACGAGGTCTCCAAATTTTAAATATGTGCATTGGTCTATTACATAGTTGGACCAATGAAAACTGAGATTACTTAAGAATTGACATTCGGCAGTTTTTTAAGACAAGGAAATTAGTCTAACACTCAATGGTGTGTAGTTTCAACAATTAGCAACATTATGTCAAAGATAGTGTACATTCCTTTATGGAGCGTGAGGTATGGTCGAGAAAAAGTGCTTAAGGCTTGATAGTGACATTATCATCACTTATTCATTTTATTGTATTGTTTTTTTATAGTGTAAATACTATAAATCGTCTGACAAAGGAGTTCACTCATAATTACATCCATATGGGCGTCGAGCAAATGGGTATCGTTCGTTATAATCAAGCACTATTTCCGTGTTATTCCATCGCAGAGAGGTTTTGTAATGAGACTAGCTGGTGGCAGCGGTTCAGATGGACTGTTTACACTGACACTGAAAATACTATACTATTGCTACCAGCGCAGAATTCTTTTATTCAGTGAAACAGATTGCCACTCTTTTAGCCAGATCTAAATCCTCGTGACTTTTTGACAATAAATTTATAAAATCATTTACTTCATCTATGTAAAAACAAGTTCATTTTTTTTACTTTTTTTTGATCGTCCTTTATATATAAATTACCAAATTACCATATCGATGTCTTTTCTTCGGACGGCTAAGTGAAGAGCGGTGTCGCCATTCGCAGATTGTGCCTTGAGTTGCTCTGATGTTTGTGCGCTCAATAATTCTCTGCACATAGATTGGTTGCCTGCCTCTACAGCCAGAAGCAGAGGAATTTTTCCCCGCTGAAATGAATACAATTTCTTAAAAATTAGAATTTACACTGTTATTTTAAATAATTTACCAACTTTTTCCAATTAGTCTTCATAAGTTTAAATAATCATTTTCTACTATATTACCCCATTTATATATGTCTATTTTGACAACCAATTTCACCATCAAGAGGACAATTAGTGGAGAAAAACAATCGCAATCATTTTTTTCCTTTCCCAAAAGAACAACTTTATGCAAGTTATATAAGATTTTGCTGGCATATATTGTTATTGTTATTAATTGTTATTTAACTGGCCTTATTGGGTTAAGGTTGTTTTAAGTGGGAGTGGAAGTCAATGAGAAACTAGTCTCTTGTGAAAACCAAAACCTTGCCGAACTAGAGAACTGGAAAAAATTCACTTTTAGTATGAAAAATATTTGACTAGTTATACTAAATATTACAAATATGACTTGTGTAAGAAATGAGAATGTGTGAAGTATTGAAGTTAAATAAATGTGAAGTTGTTCTCTAAGTTGTTTTGTGTTCTTTGTCCTTTGTGGTGTAGGTATAATAAAATTTTACTATTTTGTGCACAGAAGGTTCTGTTAAAGTGCGAAATGATGGAAGAGTTATGATTTTTGCCAAAATTATATTTCTTAAAAACATAAAAGATCATATCCAAGTAAAATTGAATTATGAAATTTATTTACTAAATCGTTGTTTTATAAAATACCCAAGAAAATAAAAGTTTACATTTAAAAAGATCTGGGATGTCTTATTTTAAATACAAATGCCACATTTCAAATATAATCGACGTCACACAGTACTTGATGATATGAATAATCAAATCAATTAAGATTTAAAAAAATTACAAACACTTTTATTACTTGTCTAATTTTCACTTTATAAAAAGTGTTTGTAATTTTTAAATCAAAATGGATTTTCACATAACTCCATTTTCAATCAACTATTTGAAATCAATTAAGGTTTCGTAATTTTTTTTTGAAAAATTAATACACATTGGTCCAAATTCGAAGCTCACCACTGCTTAGCGTTTAATTGACGACATAGAGGGCTTGCATAAATGTAGCAATTGCAAAATTTTGTAAAGAATAATAATCTATACAAAATATTTCTTCTACCTGAAATCGCTCCCAAGAAAATTATGAAAATATATTTAGGAAATTTGTTTTTTACAATATAATATAATTTCTTTTTTTTAATACAAATTAGGAATTACAGTAACAAAGAATTGCTAATTATCATTTTCTGTACCTAGTTTTACAAGAAAAAACTTAGCACAATATATATATATATATATATATATATATATATATATATATATATATATATATATATATATATATATATATATATATATATATATATATATATATATACATATTTAATATAACACACATACAGAATAAGATTTACAGGAAACAACTACTCAGCGGACAATAGCCTCGACCTGCGTTGAATTAAACCTGCAAATCTTGTTTGGTAGCCAATATCATTTGTCAATTCCTCACCAGACATAGACCGGTTTCGAACTTATGTTCTCGTCAGTATGCCATAACTAATTTTAATTCAACGCAGGTGCGGGCTTTTGTCCGCTGAATAGTTGATGTTGATCCAGGGTGTTGCCTAAGTGCAGAAGTTATGGTCCTTCAAAGTTAAAGAAAAATAAAAAAATCTGTGATTACCATCCGTAATTTTTAATCATAAGGTAATCTAACAGACACAATTGTGTATACACTTAACGTTGAACTACTTCATTCTGACAGTTTTAGGGTAAAGAGTGCAAAGAGAACAAACTGAGAGTGAGTATATAATGGCCTACATTTTGCATGATCGTAAATTTTTTTTATTAAATTGCCTATTTGAAAGACTTATATACGTTACGCAAGTTTTACTTTTTATAATATCGCAAAAATAGACTATTTAAGCCTTTCTGTTAACAACATGGAATATAATCCCAAAAACGTGTCTACTTCCATACACGGGGATGCTAGATCGGCAATGTACCGGAAGGCCGGCGCCCGGCGAGGGCTATACATACCCATTGTTGTTATTGCAAATTTTAAATAAATTGTTTTGAATTTGAATTTTACAGCAAAGGTCGATAGTTTGTTTCCATCCTAAGAGTTAGAAATTTTGCTTTTAATTTGTTTGGACGGAAGAGAGAATTTTCAATTCCATTGATGTGGTTCGGATTCCACAATAAACTGTAGGGCCTTGTCTCTCTTTGCCTGACACAAAATCCTAGAAGTTTCAGGGGGTTACTTCGGTGGCGGGGGCGGTTAAGAAAATATTTTAAAACATTTTTAAACACACTATTATATTTTTAGTCAAGTGAATGTAACAGGTAAAATTGGGTATCAATGATAAACAGACATTATTATTTATTATTTCATTTTTATTGATAAAGTCAATAGATCTTCCTTCTATTCGATAGTCAATCATTTGCAATAGCCGGCCACCCAGCCAGGTTGTTTGTGACAGTAGCCTGAACAGCAGTTTCCTTGACTACCATTTGGTTGACACCCATTGCGATTTTTAATGCAGGCCATAGTGGTTTGTTGTAAGGCAACAAGAACGAAGATGACGATGAAAAAAATGTTGAAGTACTTCATTCTGACGATGAAAAATGCAAAGAGAACAAACTGAAATTAGAAAAATAAATTTAAGAAACGAGTTGTTAAGAGCTTAAGTAAATACATATTTATTGTTAATTATGTGCAAAATTTAATAAATTTTGTTAAAAATCATCACAGTAACCAAGAAACAAATAAAAAATATTAAAATGAATTTTCCACTTTATAAATCGTAGTTGGTGGAAATTTTCATATACATATATTTTTAATAACTTCAGAAAGTGACTTACCTCTTAGTAGTTGATATATTCAATATACTCAATCAAGTGATACTATTTGAAGTCTCCTCAGCGTTTATATACATAATTTCACCACATGCCATATAATGCCAAATAAATGAAAACAGTCCGTTTCGTAGAAACTTAGCTCAGGGAATTTCACTATTATTATGATAATAGATAATTAAACAAGTAGTTCCATATTCGATTCTTTGTTGTTATTGGAAAAACCACCCATACAATTGCTACGGTTTTGCCAGAATCACATTGAATTAAGATACGAGTCACTAAATACGTGACAGAATATTAAAAGACATACTCAATGTGAATGCTAAACGATCCTTAATGGACTGGTTTGTAAAAGACTAATTTGAATTCTGATAGCTTTAATCTTTAAATTTTTAATGTCATTAAGGCACAAATTTTTGAAATATTATTAGAAGTTTGAAAAAATATATTAAAATGCCTATTATTCTGTAATTTGTAATACGTTTCAGTTTTTAAAATGCCACAAATATTAACTATATTTAAACCTTTTTGTTAACAATGTGATCACATGATAACAAAAACGTTTCAATTTCCTGATAAAATAACCAACGTTTCAACATTTCTTTAAATGGCTATTGTCATTTATTTTACTATCGTTATATGTCATAATTTTCAGAACCAACGTTTTAAATGATAGTTAACTACTTTTAAGACATCATGGTCTATACAGGGTTTTACATCCTTGAAGTTGCAAATCTCTTCTGATTATAAATATATATAATTATAGTATGATTGGTCTAGTAGTTTTTGAGTTACTACCAAAAATCTAAATCAGTTTTATTTCCAATAATAAATCACTAATAATGATAGTAGGCTATGAAAACAATCAAACTTTAATGAATTTGTATAATTGTCAAAGTTGTTAAGTCTATCTACAATTAGTGTGGCTGTTTTATTATTAAACGAGTTGATATTGTGGTGAATAACACGCATTATGCATTATTACAATCTGGAAGAAAGACGTAAGGTTTTAGAAATATGTTTATATTGTAATAAAAACATGACTGCTTCAAAAGCAGTGTTTATACGAAGATACCTAAATCAAGCATCGCCTGCTAAAATGACATTTAAACAAATTTATAATTAATTTTAAATTTAAATTTAAATTTAAACATTAAAAAATAAAACTAGAAGAAGAAGAAAGACTGTTCTTGATGAGGAAATGCAGATGAATATTTTATTGTCTTTCATAGAAGAGCCAAATCGGTCTATTTATTCGGTAGCTGAAGAATTTTTAAGTCAGAGAAATGTTATGCGGACCTTAAAAATAAATAAATTTAAACCATTCCACTTTACCCCTGTTCAGAACTTGAATGAAACCGACAGCCGACAGAGAATATTGTTTTGTCAACAAATAATTAAGAGATACAATGCAAATAATGACTTATTGCACAATATTTTTTGGACCGATGAGTCTTCCTTTTCCACAGCCGGAATATTCAATAGACATAACACTCATCATTGCGCTAGAGAAAATCCTCGAATGCTGAAAAAATTAAAAAAAACAGGGACGCAAAACTGTTAATGTGTGGTGTGGGATACACAGAAATAGAATAATTGGACCTATTTTTATAAATACAAACCTCACGGGTGAAGTTTATCTCGATCTTCTGCAACAGCAAGTTGAGGAATACTTGGATAATTTGCCAATTTTATTAAGCTTAAGAACAATCTGGCAGCAAGACGAAGCTCCTCCGCATAATGTTCGACCCGTCACAAACCATTTAAATAAAAAATATACTATTTGGATTGGAAAAAATTGTCCAATCCACTGGCCCGCGAAGAGTGCAGATTTAAATCCTTTAGATTTTTATCTTTGGGGTGCCCTAAAAAATAATATTTATAGTGGACAACTCTCAGGGGACACTGAACAACTTAAACAGCTGATACGAGAGGCCATTCATTTGTTTAATGTGGATGAGGCGGTGTTTGAAAAAAGTTAGAACTAATTTCTTGAGGCGATGTTTCAAATGTATAGAAAATAATGGAAGTTATGTAGAAAATACATTGTGATGCAAACATTATTTTATTTTCATATATTATGTTATTGAAATGTGAGATTGTGTTCGTTTGATACTTTTATTATGCTATCGTTACCGTTTGTATATTTAATTTGTTTTGTTTTATTATAAAACAATATTTTCTATTTGTTCTGCAATCCACTTGTTTCCTAGCTCACTAATTAAATTATGTTATGCGACATTGTTAGTATCAATTTCTCTAAAATGTGTTTGGTAATAACTCAAAAACTACTAGACCAATCATACTCTAATTATATATATTTATAATCAGAAGAGATCTGCAAATTTAAATATGTAAAAATATACAGGGTGTTCCATTAAAAAAATCATACTTTTTGTTCCATCCTGTATATTTTACGCAGGTTTAGAAAAACATTAACAGATATAAACTCTACATTGAAAATCGTTCAGGTTTATTTTTTGAATGAACCATTTAGGTCAAAAATAACAAAAGTAACAGGGGGGATTAACATTTATGTGACTTAACCCTGTACTGATATACATAGCATTCCATTTAAGGAAGGTACTTGATCCTGTAATTTCGTCTCGGCTCGCCCTGTATATTCGAAAACAATTGCTAGTTATAGACTTTTTATCTAGTTTACTTGTATTTTTTTTTTTTTTAATTTCTAGCTATCGTAGAACACTAGACATCGAAGTCCGCCGCACTATTGCCCCACCCTGTATATTACAATATTTTATACTATAATGGACAAAACTTTTTTGATCATAGCAATGACTAAATATGTCTATGAAGGTACAATCCTAGAAGTGTTAAATACTCCAACCGAGAATATCACTAATATTTTGTGAACACCTATTTTTCTCCTAACTAATAATACGAAAAACATATATTTATTATTTCACTAATGCCGAACATGAATTCATCTTTGTTCGAATACTTGTACTACTCCTACTATTATTCTGTTTAAAACTTTATAAAGTCAAAAGTACGTACTCAATAAATTCAGCAGTAAAATACTGATGACGAGAAAATTTTAGATCGAAATGCACGTGATAAAGCGACTGCAAGAATACTTGTAATGTACCATGAATATTTGCTCACATTTGCTTTATACAGAATACATTTACTTCAATGAGACAACTGTCTGTTTATTATTGTGCAAAATGTGAAATTGTCAGCAAATAAATATATAGAGGGCGTGTATAGAAATAATAATCCAAATAGAATGCCTCTACCCGAAACCGTTTTCAACAATATGAAAAATATATTTAGGAAATTAGTTTTTTACCTTTAACTTTCTATAGGTATAATTTAATTTCTCTTTTTCTTAATATATATTAGGAAATGTTTTGTACACTTCTATAAAAGACTTCTCACAGATAAGTACAAAATATATATATTTTTACAGAAATACTTTCGAAAATTAAGGAAAATAATAAGTTAATTTTTTAAATTTATTTACATTTCTTCCTTATAATTAGGAAGTTATATAAAATGCCTCATTTCCGTTTGTTTATTTCTCAGATATGTTATTAGCTTACATATAATATGTAACTGTGAAAATAGAATTCAGAAATTTGCAACAATACATTTCTTAAAACGGGTAATAGAAAATAAATTAAAACGGTTGGAAGTAAGAATACTGGGAAATTCGGAGGTACAAAGTAGAAACACAAGGTTTTGGAAGTAAATCTATTATTATTACATAACAAACTATTATATTTTTAGCCAAGTAAATATAACAGGTAAAATTAGGTAAACATTGATAAACAGAAATTATTATTATTTAATTAATTCTTATTGATAAAGTCGATAAATTGTCCTTTTAATTGACAATCATCATTTGCAGTATCCGGCCACCCAGCCACGTTGTTTATAGCAGAAACCTGAACAGCAGTTTCCTTGACTACCATTTGGTTGACATCCATTCCTCCTTTTAATACAGGCCATGGTGGATTGTTGTAAGGCAACAAGGACGATGAAGACGATGAATAAAATGTTGAAGTACTTCATTTTGACAATTGTTGGGCGAAGAGTGCAAAGGGAACAAACTGAAATTAAAAAAATATATGTATGTAAGAAACAAGATTTCAAGTTGTTAAGAGCTTAAGTAAATATGTATAAATGTTACTTATGTGCAGAATTCAATGAATTTTGTCGAAAATTTCCCTCAATGCCCATAAGAGATATGCAATTTTCGATAAATTACACTGAAAATTGCACACTGAAAATTCAACTGTGCATTTTTTTTACATTTAATTTTTAAGACATATATGGCATGCACCAAGTACCAGTACTTCATTCGCCACTTCAAATAACGAGGAAAGAACTGGCATTATTGAATCAAATAAAACATGCCAATACTTTATAAATTACAAGAACTGTACTTACAATAAATAAAAAAATAAATAAATAAAGAACTATTTTTTATTCTGGAAACTTTCTAACGAATACCATTTGTGCATAAAAATTAACCAAAAAAATTCTGCGAAGGCGTGTTGCCTATATCAAGCGCATTCGTTTATTTTCGTCGTTGTTTCAAAAAATAGCTATTTTAACTTTGAAACAACGAAGAAAATTATCTCATTCTGTTTTCATGCAACACACTTTTTTCAGAATATTCAGTATTTTTATGCACTTGGTATATCAATCGAAAATCCACAGCAACAAAGAAGCATTTAAAATCTGACGTCAAAATAGTTAAAAATCTAAAATTTTAAAATAAATTTGGCACTGTATAAACCCAATTGGTGAAAATTTCCGTATACACATATTTTTGATAATTTATAAATCAGAAAGTGACTTACCTCTTAACAGTTGATACAATAACTTCACTCACTCAAGTGATACCAGTTGAAGTATCTTCATAGCTTATATACTTAATTTCACCACACATTTACCAAATAAATAAGCCTAGTCCGTTTCGTAGAATCTTCGATAGGGAATTTCTATGTCATTGTAACAGATAATTTTATTAGCAAGTAGTTCAATATTGGGCTCTTTGTTGTTACTGGAAAAACCATCCATACAAATGCCAGGGTTTTGCCAGAATAACAAGAAATGGTCAAAGATATAGGGCACTAAATACGTCACAGAATGTTAAAAGGCGTACATTAAACCATTGTATATGTCACAGTTGCCATAAATATTAATACCTGTTTTTATTAGAAGTTTGTAAAATATCTTATTAAAATGTCTATTGTTCTGTAATTTGGAGAACTAACCCCTGGTATTATCAACATTTTAAAGGGACCTTTAGCTTAAAGAGAATTTTCGTGACAAGAAAATGTATTATCAGCAATTCCAGCAAAATGTAAATCGAGATATAAATACGATAGCTATTAAACCTAGTTCTTATTTAAATTATAGGATTGTCAACTGTTTAGTTCCCAGTTATTTAATTTAAGGTTTTTCCTAATATCATTAATAGTGTATTCAGCATGTTATAAATGGCTAGGGTTCTTTGACTACTAGGTCATTGGACATGTACAACTAAGTAATGCTTCCAATAATATCTTTACTACACTGAACTGAATCTGCGGTTGGCTGCTTATTAAAATTATTAAAAATAAAGAAACTTTTTGCTTTTAAATGTTTCAAAAATATTTTATTAAAACTCTAACGTGTTTCGGCTTTTTAGGCCTCTCTCAAGAGTACAGATGATACTAGATTTTAAATCGTGTTCTTTACTTATATACGCGGAGAAAAGCCAGACGATTCTCTTCAGGAAAGGACGCAAGGAAACCCCCACAGGACACGTTTCCATGTTCGGAGAAGACATCCAATGGCACGATTCCGTCAAGTACCTTGGCGTAATCATGGACAAAGGCCTGACATGGAGACAGAACACCGAAGCCATCGTGGTAAAGGCCAAGCGGACGAGAGCTCTCATCTACCCAATGGTAGGGAACCAGAGCAGGCTCAGTCTGAGGAACAAGCTTCTGCTAGTCAAAGCACTCATCAGACCACAGCTGACCTACGCCTCCGTAGCATGGGGATACCAAGCGAAGACCTATCTGAAGAAGATCCAAGCCGTGGAAAACGTGGCCATCAGGACAGCGGTGGGCGCACCATGGTACGTTAGAAACGCTGACATCTTCAGGGACCTGGAGTACACACCAGTCACCGAAATCATCCGGGATAGAGCGAAGAAACTGTACACCTTAGCTGAGGAGCACAGGAACCCGCTGATCAGGGAGGCCACCTCCTATGACCCGGCCGACGCACCGAGGCACAAGAGGCCGAAGGTGCAGTTACTGGACAACGGGTAAGTATTACTAATCCTTTCCTTACAGATGGACCAACCCACGGAAAAGACATGACGCAACCAACCACCTTCCCACAAACCTTGCGGGCGCCGGTCAGTAAACCGACCAGCCCCCGTTGTCCCCCTGGCTCCGTGAAGGACGAAAGTGCTAAGAAAGCACTTAGGCCTTCACCTCCTAGAGCTACACAGTTCATCCTCACCTTGTCCGATGATCCAGATGACAATGTGTCAATTGACACTTTGTGTACTGGCAGTCAATCCCAAGTCACAGAATATCCGCATAGTCCCTGACAGACCGATGACTACCCCCGGGGGTGACAAGCTGGCGAAGAAAGAAGACGAAGACAGAAGAGCGCCAGAAGAGGCCCTAGCCAGCAGGGTTCATCAGCCAGGACCCAGGGAGGTTGGCCGAAATCTTCGGCATCGCTCACATTTGTGAGTGGGGCCGTTCGTAAAGTAAGCTAACCCGCCCTGCACGAGGCCGGTCCAGGTCTACAGCGATGACTAGGGTAAAAAGGCAATAGTCCTGCCTGGCCCTAGCATCCGAGACCGTCATCAAGCCAAATGGATATTGGCGCGTTTACTTATATAGAACATCTGGGCAGTACAATACAATAATTGTAAAGTATTAAATTTGACGGTATGAAACGGTGGGAATTTCTTTAACTTACACTATTTTGTCTAAAATGTCGTGACCGGTGTAAATTATTTAATCATTTGTTATGTTCTTATTATTTTTTACAGCTTTTTTAATTTCTAATATTTCTAATAAATCAAATTTTTTACCTTTATTTTCTGAGTGAAGTAAGTCGATCTCATCCAAATCTATGAAATGATTACTTTCAATACAGTATGTTGACATGCCGGTGCTATGTATATTGTTCAAAATTGATTTTTTATGTTCCTCGACCCGTTTGTTTACATTTCGACCAGTTTGTCCAATATATATAGCATCACAGTCTGAACATTTTGGCTCATATATTCCAGTTTCTTGTAATTTATCTAGTTTATATTTACTATTTGTTAGAATTCCTCCAATGTTACTTTTATTTACGGAAACCGTTATCAATCAAACTCTCTTGGTGTCCATTATTTTTGGCAATGTTTTTAATTATTTTTACTTCTTTTTCAAAATTTTATCGACTTAATAATTTTATCTCATGCAATTTTGTATTAATATATTCAGTTGTTTTTTAATATCTATGTTAATGTCTAAATTATTAATAAGTTTATCTATTATTACAAGTAAAGGCTGTAGTGGGATTGAGGTATAAAGACTTTTGACATCAAAGGATACTAATTTTGCGTTTCCAGGAATTTTAAGGAGATTTTACTGTTAAGTTTCAATTATTTTAATTTAAGGTATTTCCCAATATTAATACTTCTTCGAAGATTTTAGTGCCTTTTCATAAATAATGTTTAAATTTTATTAGGGAATCGCCTCAATTAGTTTAAATAAGCTTTTATTATTCGACTGTTCACCATTCTACCTGTAAATAGTTTCAACCCCTGTATTTGAAATCATGTGGTAAAATTTTGTACTTTTGTAAGCTGAGAATTCTAGATATTTTAATTTACTTTAAGACCTGAAAGATAGGGAAATAACTAGACTCGACAGAGGGGATGACTGGATTTATATATTTCTTGTGAGAAGTTCTCAGATATTATTATTATTATTACTGTTCTATTATTCATGATCACTAGTCGAATTTTCAATATTAATGGTCAAGTCTCTAACGAATACTGATCATACATTTATTTCGCCTATTATAGTTGTTTTTGTTTACAATTTGTATACAGAGTATCCAGAAAAAGAAGGCCTATTCGGTGTCCATGAATTCCTTGAGCAAAGATAATAAGACTTCCACAATGCCATTTTTCATTTTAGACCCCCATGTTTGATATATGATAACTCAAGTATTTCGTAAGATATTTATTTAAAATTTGGTAGAGTGCTTCAACTTAAAGAGTCACATCTTTTAAAGAAAAAAAAAACAAAAATTAGTTGTCAAATATTCAAAATAGAAGGGTTCCAGTAGTTTTTTAGTAGATACGTCAATGACTCCCAAACTATCTTTTCCACATTAATCACCCATTTTGGATTTTTTTATTTATTAAAATTTTGCAGTAGGTATAATAATATCAATAATAAAGGACAAGCCAAAAATAACTATTTTTAAAGTCAATGGTACCCAGTAACAAAAAAACAGTAGAAATAAAAATAATAGCCAGTCTAAAGAAATTGTTCGATATGACCTCCATGTTTTTGTAAACACACATGAGCTCTCTTTATTAAAGAAAATCTTAGACTTTGAAAAATATTTGGCTTCAACCTGCCTCCAGCTTAAAGAATTCTTTCTCTTAAATGATTTTCGCTCAAAATCAGAACCATATACACAAAATCTTTCATAAATCCCCAGATTGAATAGTCCAAGGGAGTAAGGTCTGGGGAACGGTGTGGCCACTAAACAGGAGCATCTCGACCCCGACCTCCAGCAATCAGGTAAAATTGATTCAAATAGTTTCTAACATTTGTATCAAAATGAGGAGGAGCACTGTATTGTTGACTTTTATCTTGAAATCTTTTGCAAACTAAATTTATAAAATTCAACTGACAGATAACAAACGCTTAATGTAAAGTATACAGGATTAATCATTTTTAATTGTTCAGAAACTGTTGTCAACCAAAAATGCTAATCAGATTGATTCCATTTCTCAATTATATCATTATGTTATGATATTAAGACCTAACCTGACTTTTAAATGATAGCACATCATTGTTTACTTTTATAAATTTAGTTACTATGAAAAAAAGCATTTTTTTTATTGAAATAAAATAAATTCATATCTTATAAGGTCAATGGGGGTAATTGTGATAGGAAAATCAAAAGTTTATGTTTATCCTTAGATTACATGGATATTATTGTAAATATTGAAATGGAATATTGATTGCGTAATTGGGTTATCTTAGAAATGTTCTGTTTGCACCTTTTACGTTGGTTTATCTCTGAAATAATTGTTTTCTTTTACATTCTTTTTTATTGTCCGGTACCTGCTGTCACAGTAACCTACCATATGTGATAAGTGTGACAGGTAATTACGCTAGTGTGATAGCCTGGTCTGAAACATTGTTCATTTGACTGCAATGGGGTGACTGTATTAAAAAAGAGCAGGTTTTATTTACTTTGTGCAAAAAATCTTATAACTACGTTAATATTAACATTAACGAATAACAAAGAACCCCTCCCATAATTAAAAGAAAATAATGCAGAGATGTAGTTACAATGGTTCAACAACGTGGCTAGGAAAAATACATCTGATTCGTGCACCTTAGATTGAAAGTTGGGTTTCCTTTAAAATGCCAAAAATTTAATTAGTAAAAACATGAGGCTTATCCTTTTTTAACTGTTACAAAGACGGTTTTGTTGTTCTACATATCTACACTTTTTAAAGTCATAACTTCTAATTCCTTATTTGAATCATCTTCCGATTGGATGATACGAACATAGCGAAAGATTGTTTGATTTCTCTTGCCCCTTTATACCTAACCAACACAAAAGCCCCTTTCGCTAAATCTTTATTTCTTGCGAACAATACTTCTATTGGTACCATTATTCTGGTGAAAAATGACTATCTCCTGACGATACTGTTAATTTTTCTTACTCAGCTGAATCACTAGTCTCATTATTATCATTGTTATCATAGTTACCCCTTAGTGTTTATTTATAAGGGGTGACTGTGATAACAAAAAATATATTATTTAGCAAGCTAAAAACATTTTTGCCATTAGAACTCTTCCAGAATGCCTTTTAGATCAAGATAGTGGAAAGAGACCATCCAAATAAATTTAACAAATGAATTTATCAAATTTTGGGGTCTAATTTTAAAACCATCATATGAAAAAACCGTGATAATTTATTTTTTATTGCTTGATATTTTTTTTATTTATATTAGTTCCAGTGTCATTACCTACCACAGTAAGTGTTATTGGCAATAGAATCTAGTATGTCAATAAATCTGAATTTTATCTGCGGGTATTACACTCAGTCTGAAATCACAGTTATCCCCATTGACCCCATTCCGGCTTGATGAATTAAACCATATCATATCTTGTGTACAATTACATATTATACAAAAAAAATACATTATCTAATTATCCACTGATATTATATTACAGTCTTTATATTACATACAATATTTTATAATATAATGGACAAAACTGTTTTGATTATAGTACTGACTTCAAAGTGGGTTTCCGCCATTTTAGATATGTCTGTGATGTTACAATCAAAGAAGCACTAAATGCTACAACTAAGATTACCACTGAAATTGACTGATAACCTATTTGTCTCCTAACTGATAATACCAAAAACATATTTATTATTTCACTAACTAATTCTGACAGGAATTCATCTTTGTTCGAATACTTGTACTACTCCTATCGAGAATCCTACTGCTATTCTATTTAAAATTCTACAAAGTCAAAAGTACTTACTCAATAAATTCACCAATAAAATATTGATGACGAAAAAATTTTAGACATAAAAGCACGTGATGAAACGACTGTAGCAATGATATGCCATGAACATTTGCTTAATACATTTGCTTTATGCAGAATACATTTGCTTCAATGAGATAACCATGTGTTTATTAATGTGCAGAAAGTGAAATTGTAAGCAAATAAAAAGGTAACTTTGTTCACTTCACATCAACACGAATGCATGTGTGTGTGTGTTCATTTGCTATAAAAAAGAGCAACGATCTGTTTGAATCTAATTTTGCATTTTGCCTTCCGTGACTATCACAAACAGGCACTCACCGAAAATGCAGAAGAGAAGAAAATATAAATCCAAGTTAAATATTAGCATGTGTCTTACTTGAATTTACTGTTTATTAAACCACAATTTTGCTGAATTACAATTCATTTATGGTGAGAAACAACATTTATGTAATAGGAAATTAGGAACAGTGCTATTGCTAAAGGAATTAAAAAGAAAAGTTTATCCTTATTTTCTACAATATTAAAAAAAAAAAAAATGAGAGCGTGAGAGAAACATATAAGCGATGCTTTGTGACCGTAAATAACTTTTTTTGATAAATCATCTGGAGCTTATTAAAAAGTCTCAATAAGAGAAACTTTTCAAGACAACTGGATAGGAAACTAACTTGCCGAGTGGCCATCCCGATCCCCAGACTTAAGCCCATTTGATTTTTTGCAACTAAAAAAGGCACGGTGAAGTGTCTTTCGTAAAATAATGAGCAGTAGGGAGCACTGGTTCTATACTTGTCATTCATGTTATACATATAAATCACAATATTTTAAATCTAGCGTGAAACTCAGAACTTTTATTCATCTATTTATTTCTTGAACAGGTACACAGATCTTAAATGGTTTTTATTACTTCGTACATACTAGACAGTTTATTTTCGGTTAAAATAAAAAAAATTAAAACATTTAATATGAAAAAAGACAATTCTACTTCGAGATTGTCGAGACTACTTATATTTTCATAAATACACTTCAGTGAATATAAGCGGAATACAATCAAAAGGTATCAATAAAACGTATAGCCTGACGATCGCAAGATTTTAATGTTTTTTCTTTACTGAGAAGTTTGTGCCAGGCGCCGGGACTAGTGTCACGCGACGGAAAAGTACATTCCGAGTATTTGGACCACGTTGCAGAAGGAATCAGGGATTTATAGGATATTCAACTATGTCATTATCTTTAAAAAATCTATATTTGTCTTTGTTTACTAAATATAGTACATGCGTAGAATGATGAAGTTCCCGATTAAGATTTTAAAAGTGGATACAGGGAAAATGATATTTCTTTTGATAGTTATATTGAAACTAAAGTGCCTATAATAATAAGTCATTATAAATTAAAATCAATAAATACATCTTATGCTTTTTGAATTCGGTTGTTAAACTGTCAAAATTTTAGTAGAATCTGTGTTAAATAATAACATTTCGTCTTAAAAAATCATTAGAAATATGTAAAAGTTGAAAATAAAATCTTATAATATTACAAATATGGATTAATAAAATACATGCATTTCAAACGCCGATGACATCACATCAGCAGTTTGCAGAGAAGAAGAAAAACCGATTCCCTAAATGTCATACAAATGAATGATTCAAAATTTACCAATACGTAAAAGCGATAACAGAAAATATGGATAAAAGTGTCAACTTTGACAAATTGAGATTTTCGCCACACATGAATTTTGTCGGTATCTAAGGTAAATCCCTGAGTTATTCATTATTTGATTTTCGCTAATAAACTTAGATTAATAATATTAATATTATTATAACTTAAATATTAACACAGGCCACAGAAAGAATACGATTTTTTTATATCCCTAATATTACAATTAAAAATATCAATGTTTTCTTGAACCGATATATAGTTTGAACACATGGTATATAAAGGTGAAAATTTTAACAGATTTGTTCAGGGAACTGGCAAATAAAATAAACTATTAGAACGAGTTTGAAAAACACGTTTCCATGTTCGGCGAGGACATCCAGTGGCACGATTCCGTCAAGTACCTTGGCGTAATCATGGACAAAAGCCTGACATGGAGACAGAACACCGAAGCCATCGTGGTAAAGGCCAAGCGGACGAGAGCTCTCATCTACCCAATGGTAGGGAACCAGAACAGGCTCAATCTGAGGAATAAGCTTCTGCTAGTCAAAGCACTGATCAGACCACAGCTAACCTACGCCTCCGTAGCATGGGGATACCAAGCGAAGACCTATCTGAAGAAAATCCAAGCCGTGGAAAACGTGGCCATCAGAACAGCGGTGGGCGCACCATGGTACGTTAGAAACTCTGACATCTTCAGGGACCTGGAGTACACACCAGTCACCGAAATCATCCGGGATAGAGCGAAGAAACTGTACACCTTAGCCGAAGAGCATAGAAACCCGCTGATCAGGGAGGCCACCTCCTATGATCCGGCCGACGCTCCGAGGCACAAGGGGCCGAAGGTACAGTTACTGGACAATGGGTAAGTATAACTAATCCTTTCCTTACAGATGGACCAACCCACGGAAGAGACCACCTTCCCACAGACCTTGTGGGCACCGGTCAGTGAACCGACCAGTGTTCGTTGTCCCCCTGGCTCCGTAAAGGACGAAAGTGCTAAGAAAGCACTTAGGCCTTCACCTCCTAGAGCTACACAGTTCATCCTCACCTTGTCCGATGATCCAGATATCAATGTGTCAATTGACACTTTGTGTACTGGCAGTCAATCCCAAGTCACAGAATATCCGCACAGTCCCTGACAGACCAATGACTACCCCCGGGGGGTGACAAGCTAGCGAAGAGAGAAGACGAAGTCAGAAGAGTGTGAGAAGAAGCCCTAGCCAGCAGGGTTCATCAGCTAGGACCCAAGGAGGTTGGCGAAATCTTCGGCACCGCTCACATTTGTGAGTGGGGCCGTTCGTAAAGTAAGCTAATCCGCCCTGCTCGAGGCCGGTCCAGGTCTACAGCGATGACTAGGGTAAAAAGGCAATAGTCCTGCCTGGCCCTAGCATCCGAGACCGTCATCAAGCCAAAAGGATATTGGCGCGAGTTTGAAAAGCTGGAACATGGAGAGAGAGATAACTAAGTAATTCTGGACAGTCAATTTGGTAATTTAAAATTTTATATAAGGTTCCCATTGAATAATATTTCCGTCGAGTATTCAAGTCATTTATGTGAAATATTTGTAATAACAAATTGTTGAAAATGCCTTGAGGAGATAAACATCATCCGACTTATACCATAGAAACTTTACAAATTTGCTCTGTACTTTCCCAATATGAATTTAAAGAATTTCGTATCCCGGATTCCAGACTAGACATATTCCAATTTAGATTTAACAAAAGCATTAAAAAGTAACTCCAGAGTAGCAGTTTCCACAAGCTGCTTGCTGTTTCTTATTATAAAACCAAGATTTCTATAAGCACTCGCTACCATGTGGTCAGTAAAAGTTAATCTGCAGTCAAAGATTACTACCAAATCTTTAAACTTATAACAACTAACTTTATTAATACATTAACTTATTATCATGACATTTGTTTTTCATTTACCCGATTAAAAACTAATGTATCTTCAAAAAATGGTTGGGTAACCCGAGGTATTAAGATATCCTCTCAAAAACTAAAACTATTACATCAATTAAAACCACAAACGCATGATCTAAATGATATAAACTTTTATAATAAATACAAAAAAATATATAAAAAAATATTACTTTCAGCCAAAAAAAAATGTATAATGATGCTATTTACTCTGAAGCTACAAATAAAAATAAAACGGTTTGGTCAATATTCAATAATAAATTGAAGTCGTAATAAGTCAAAAAATATCATTAATGAAATTAAAATTAATAATAATTTAGTAAATGATCCATACCTTATTGCACAACACCTAAACAAGTATTTTATAGATCTGCCAGCTAAACTCAATGATAAAATAGAAGCAAATATAACTGTTATCAATTTTGATCCAATATCAAATTATCCCACCCTTTTCTTAAAACCAGCTTCAGAAGCAGAAATTTACAATATTATGTCACTAAAAATTAGCAATTCTTCGGGTATAGATAATTTAAGTTCAATTTTAATAAAGCAATCCGTTAACTATTTATTATCTCCATTAACTTTTTTAATAAACTTATCGCCCTTAGAAGGAACATTCCCATCTATTTTAAAAACAGCAAGGGTTTTTCCGCTTCTAATGAAAGGGGACCATGCATTTGCAGAAAATTATAGACCGGTTGGTATGTTATTAACTATCTCCAAAATATTAGAACGAGTTGTATTTAATCGTATTGTAGAATTTGCCACAAAACATAAATTTATTTCAGAATCTCAACATGGTTTTCGAAAGAATCATTCCACTGAAACAGCTATAATGGCGCTTTTAAATAAACTTTATGAAAACTTAGACACTAACAATAAATATATAGGATTATTTATGGACTTAAGCAAAGCTTTTGATTTGGTAAATCATAGTGTACTTTTAGAGAAATTAAAAAAAATATGGCCTAAGGGGTAGAGTAAATGACTGGCTTGTCATATCTTATAAACAGAACTCAAGTGGTTGAAGTAAGTGGAATTAAATCGGAAAAATTACATATAGAATTTGGTGTTCCGCAAGGATCAGTTCTGGGACCCTTGCTGTTCTTATTCTATATTAATGATTTACCCGGGTTTTTTTTTATATTTTTTTTAATAATGTTCGCGGATGATATTTCCTATTTATGTTCAAGGAAAACTTGATGAAGAAGTTATATCTGATGTACAAATTTCCTTAACAGAATTTTCGAATCAATTTAAAACAAATAGGTTGTTTTTAAATATCTCCAAAACGGCATTTGTTATATTTTCCCCTAGGCACACTAGTTATGATAAAAGTCATTTAATAAAAATAGCTGGCAAATCGATTAAACAGGTAAGCGCAAAAAAAATTTTTGGGAGTGCATATAGACAGCGCGCTAAATTGGGAAGCTCATATTGAATATGTAGCAAAGAAACTTTCTTCCGTTTGTTATGCGTTGTATAGATTAACAAAAATAGCAAGTAGGTCAACTGTTTTAGCATATTATTACACTCACTTTGTTTCACGGTTAACATATGGCATTATTGTTTGAGGATGTTCGCATCATTTCCAAAGATTATTTAAGCTTCAAAAGAAAGCTATTCGGAATATTATAAGAGTATCTAAATACACATCATGTAGAAATTTATTTAAAGAATTAAATATTTTGATTTTGGCAAGCATATATGTCTTAGATATTGTCGTTTATGTTAAAAATAATTTAAATATGTTTTTACCGAACAATTACAACCATAGTTATCTTACAAGGGAACGTGAAAACTTGTGAAAACTTACTTACACCAAGGCATAATCTATCAAAATATGAAGAAAACCCAAATTATATATACTCCAGGGAAATAAGGTAAAAATAAAGGCCATCTGCGGAATGAGGCCGAACAAGCTGAATTTTTGCAGACCTTCGTTTTGATGTTCCAATGAAGCACAAAAAAATCTCATATGCCTACCCTTGTGCGTCTTGAGATATCGAAGGTCAAATGTCATGAAAATCGGTTTTTCGCGAAAATCTCGCTTCCAGTGCATCTGACGTCATAAGAACCCGTAACAAAACTTACGTAAAATAGTATTCTCTACAAAATTGTTCATATACATTTTTTTTCGTACGACCAGCCGTTTGAGAAACATCCCGATTTGACTCACTCGGCTCAAATATTTCAAACAGAAAACTGCCCGCCAGATACAGTATTTCAGAACGGAAAGCGTTTTCTGTTAGCTATGTATGGTGCTCCAAAAGATGAAGTGAACCTTGACAAATTTAGATACATCCAATTCATTAAGGCTACACGACTTAATAGACCTGTTAAATTGTCATCCCTTCCACCTACCAGTGAAGCAGCTCGACAGCATATTTATCGGGTCTACTACCAAGTACAGATTTGGCTAGGGAAAAATCTACAACGTGGAGAATGAGATTGGGATTTAAAAAACGACATATTACAGCCGAAAACAACACTACTGCCACCTGCTCCAGACGAACTATTAAATACAATATTCTGTAATTGTAAAAAAGGGGTGTAGAAAAGTCGGGCTGCTATGCTCCAAAGTTTGTGGTCAGTGTCATGGACAGGCATGCCTGAACCCGTCAACAGAGTTGCAAAACATCGAAGACTTCAGTGACCTTGAGCCTGAAGAGGTTTTGCCAACAGACATAGAGCCAACAGATATAGAGGAAGCGTCTGACGAAGATATTGTGTTGATCGAGGTGCTAGTGGAACCCGACGAAGACGAGGAGGAAGGCAAGGAAACATAAGGCGTGGTGTGGAAAAGAATGTATTTTTTGTTATTAATTATTTATTATATATTTTTTTATAAATAAACAAATTTTTAACGGCTTTAATAATAGGAATTTAATTTTCCAGTCTAACAGATTAAGAAAAGTGCTTTTATATTTATAGCTCTGCAGTATAATACAGTATTACCTATTACGAATGCGCGCTCCTACTTTATCATGCTATATCTCGAAAACGGTTGGTCGTACGAAAAAAATATATATGAACAATTTTGTAGAGAATACTATTTTACGTAAGTTTCGTTACGAGTTCTTATGACGTCAGATGCACCGGAAGCGAGATTCTCGCGAAAAACCGATTTTCATGACATTTGACCTTCGATATCTCAAGACGCACAAGGGTAGGCATATGAGATTTTTTTGTGCTTCATTAGAACATCAAAACGAAGGTCTCTGGAAAAATTCAGCTTGTTCGGCCTCATTCCGCAGAGGAAGTTTTATTTCTCTGGAGTAATAGGATTAAAACTTTACAATAAGATTCCTAATTCATTAAAAAACATGGAAAATATAAAAGTATTTAAAAACGCAATGAAAAAATATCTAGCTGATAAATGTTACTATTCGATTGATGAGTATTTAGAAGATTAGGCATTAGCACGTTCATATGTATGTCTTATTTATACATGTTTGGTTTTTTTGTTTTCTGTTTATTTTTTTTTTAATTTGTGCATGTAATTATGTAATTTTATCTAATTTATATAGAATAATTTGAGTCCCTGTGCTCAAATTCTTTTGTGACTAATCCTATACCTTTGTGGTCTTTTGGAAATAAATATTATTATTATTATTATTTAGTTACATTAGCCTCGTTAATTGAATATGTGAATTCAATTTGCTGCAGTTTTCTCGTAAAACTTATGCAATTGCAAGTACTAATATTGAGAGGTAATAAATTTCTTTCGCACCAAGGATTCAATTTATTTAAATCTAAATCTAAAATTGTTAAAATTCATTGAGTTGGGAATATTAGATACGTTTCATATTATTAATGTAAGATCAAAACTGATTTCCTCGTATGTGCTTCTTCTACAATTCCTATTTCATTATTTTAATATAACGATTAGACTGATATACAAACTTTAAAGTAAACGTGCTTACTTTAACTTAAATGGATAATTTTATGCACAGTATTAGTCATTCGTACAGACTGAATTTAACTTCTGGTATAATCGGTCCTAACATACATACTTGTAATAACCGTAGTTTGTTTATTGTTTTTATAAATGATCGACTTGTTGGGTCAATGTTGGGATGAGAGGTTGGGTCAAAATAACAATTGTTATCATTAGTATCAAGCAATTTTTTGTAACCTGTTTCCTGCTAGGCACTGTAAAGTTATTATACGTACAGGGTGTCCCAGGAGTTCGTCAATGTCTAATATTGACCTTATTATAAAGCTCTGAAAAATTTTTTTTTATGAATGTGGGATAGCACCAAAAGGCGCACATTTTATAAATATTCTTCAAACACTATTACATATACTTAGGAGAAGTAGTTGTTTTAACAGTTTTTGAGAATTTTTGTCTACCTAAAACTTTTGTACTAACACATTCAGATAAGAATGATAGTGTAAAATACAGAAAATTATAGGTAGTTTATTGCTACCATATTAGATTTGAAAGACTGATCATGTAATACACAAATAAATTATTTATTTTGTCTAAAAATCTTAGATTTATTTGCTATAAAATAAAAAGGGTAAAAATAGCCAAGTTGAACAAAAACACTCACCCCATCTATCTTAAGCCTTATATCCTTTCCAGCAGCTTGCAAAAGAGCTCTCAAAATCGCAGTGGCAGTGCCCGTTTGTCTAGAAGCCACCAGATGAACGGCTGTTTGATTCCGACTCTACAACAAATAGAAATCATTATACTTCCTTAACTACTGTGATATAACAATTCCAGGTGCAAAAAATTCTCCACAAGAAATTAATAACTAGTAATAATTAGTAACTTTAAAAGTCAGTTATACAAGTTTTAGCAGCAAGATTGTTGTGATTTTGCTCTCAGTTTAAATATTTCTGACACTTCACCGGCAACTTTTAGGTTTCTATGACGACTTGAAATAATTATTCTGGTTAAATATAAAATATAATTTCGTTTCGTAGTGTCAAGTCAGGAAGCCGAGACATGCGAACCTTGTACCTACAAACATCATCGTGCCCTAATTAATTAGCTTGTCTTCAATATAAAATATCTCTTCAGTATATCGGGTGATCATGTGATCAGGTAAACGCTAATTTGTCCCTTCATTTTGCAAATATTTATTTATTTATTTATTTATTTTTATTTATTTATTTTCATATACATATCCTACTGGTAGAACCCAATTACAGGATACAAAACACTTAAATAAATTGAAGTAAAAAAAAAGCAAAAAAATTGATAGTCTGCCAACAATTAGAGTAAAAAAAATATATAAATATTACAACGGAAATGAAATAATAAACATTAATATAATACATAGTAATAAATTAACACTAACTAACAATACATTATACTTTAATTAAAATATTGCTATTCGACAATGGCAAACACAATGGCAATAAAAATAAATATAAATTGTACAAAACTACACAAATTAAAATATTGCCATTCGCTCATTTAGTACAACTTTTTTAATTTTGTCAATGGTACAAGAAAAAATATCAATATTGTCCTCCACGTTGCAATAGTTTGCGATCATTTGATATAAAGAGGATGCTATCATAATATTAGTATTAGCTGTAGGTAATTTAAAAATGCGGTTATGACGTGATGATATTCTTGGAATTTGAAAATTAATTTGGTTTAATATCCATATACAGTCAACTAAATTATTAACCACCTTATACAAAAAAATTATAAATTGTGTCGCCCTACGTTTTGCAAGCTCGGATAGATTGAGACGTGCAAGTAAAGTATTGTTTTGAATGCCTCTTTCCGGATATTCACCATCAAGTACGTATACTGCTGATTTTACAAATCGTCGTTATATTTTTTCTAAAGATCAAATATGTATATTATAAGTGGGACTCCACACTATTGATGCATATTCCAACCGCGATCTAACAAATGAAACATAGAGCACTCTAAGCGTATGCAAGCTACCAAACCCCTTTGAATTTCGTATGACAAGTCCAAGGCTTTTATAAGCAGACGAAGTAGTCGTTTCGATATGCCGTATGAAAGATAATTTTGGATCAAAAACAACTCCAAGATCTTTTATGTAATCTGGTCTTTGTAATATTAAATCATCCAGTTTATAATTATATTTGATTGAGGTTACCTTCCTCGTGAATGTCAGAACATTACATTTTGATCCATTTAACGGTAATATATTATTCGCACATCAGAGATTTATGTTATCTAATGCTGTTTGAAGATATTCGCAATCTGTTTCAGACTTAATTTCGCAAAATAGTTTTAAGTCGTCCGCATATAATAGATAATGTACTCGATGGAGATTAGATGTGATATCGTTGATACAATATATTGCACAACGTAATTTGTATATAAATACAAATTTTCTAACGATTTCTGCAGATTTCTATCACTTTTGGTTTCATTAGAGGGGGCTTCTAATTTGTTATTTTGGTCACCACCCTGTATATTTTACAGATGAAATATTCTGTTGGAAAATAAAAGTGAAAATTAAATTTGTTTACTCTCTCTAGTGTACAGAGTGATTCACTTTAAGTTCCGATAGATCTTGACAAATAAGGTTATTTTGTGGTATAAACTCTCTCTGTCGGCCTTCGGTTTCAAGATACAGAGCGTTTTTTTTCTGAAGTTTTTTTTTCCTAAAATACGCGGATTTGCATTTTTGCTGACACATTTTATCCCCCAAGATCAAAATGAGCATTTTATCAAAACAGGAATTTTTTTGTTGTATTATATTGTTATTGTCTCGCGGCGAATATTCCTACAGGTACTTATTGAAAATAACCTATAAAAAAACATGCAAGAAACATTTCTCTTTTAGTTATTAGCCTCAAGAAGTTCAGAGAAAATGAGGATTTTAAAACATTTCCAGTGTTGTAGAAATTCGGACTTAAAAATGGGGTGCAATTCATTCGGACGTCGTCGGTGGTTGAATTATTTCAACAGATTTTTTTTTAAATCAATGCAACTCAACCATACTAATACCTCATACCAAATAGGAAATAAATATATCACAGTTTAGAAGAAAAAATAACGCAAACATTTTTTTTCAAGGCCATGTATCTCGAAAACGAAGGCCCTGCAGAAAAAAGTTATACCACAAAATAACTTTATTCTGTCGATATTTATCGATTATTAAAATGTTTTCTATTAAAAGTGAATCAGTCTGTTTATTTCTTTTCTACTAAAATTTTTTTATATTTACTTACCCCTCCTGTAGAGTATGGATCGACTCCTTTTTTTTGTAAGCAACAACTTCACGACGTCTTCCCTAGAATACATCGCTGATATGTGAAGAACATTGTAGTTGTCCTGTAAGAAAAATATAATTCAGTGGCAAATAATAATAGTGATCGCTACCTAGTAAACATACATAAGTTAGAAAGACGTTTATAAATTGTACTGATTCTGCGGTTGGCTCCTTGTGAAACATTATTAAATATTTTAAATAAACAAAGAAAATTTGCTTTTAAATGTCTCAAAATTATATTTTCACTCTACACGTGTTTCGGCTTTTTAGGCCCTTTTCAAGAGTACAGATGAGAGGTACTAAATTATAATTTGTGTTCCTTGCTTATAAATTGATGTGACAAGTCTTTTTTACTTCAATTCCACTACAAACTTTATTTAATATAATAGACCAACTCAGATATAAGCGCAGAAAAGAAAAAAGCGTTAAATATCATTATTAAAAATTGCACTAATCAAAATTATTTTAAATTCAACGGAGAAATTTATAAGTTGTTAGACGGATTACCGATGGGTTCACCGATCTCTCCTTTATTAGCCGAAATTTTAATGTCAGATTTTGAAAATGAATTATTTAACACCAAAAACATTTTAATAGAAGATGTGTTCTTTTGGACACGCTATGTAGATGATGTATTTTGCATTTGGAAAGGTACGGAAAGACAGTTACAACAATTTCTAAATTTACTTAACTCTTTTAATGAAAAAATTCAGTTCACGTTAGAAAAAGAAAATGAAAACGGCTTAAACTTTTTAGACGTCAACATAAAAAATCATAATTGTTGTTTAGAATTCGATATCTACCGTAAACCTACCTGTACAGATACAGTAATACACAAAATTCTAACCAGTCCTTCCAAATAAAAATGTCATCGTTTCATAGTTTTGTTCACCGTCTGCTAACCTTTCCTTTAAGTCCAAACAATTTTGAAAAAAAAGTCAACACAATAAAACAAATAGCAAGGAATAATGGATACAAAGAAAGTATCATAGATAATTTAATAAAAACAAAACAAAAGAAAAATATGTATAAGGAGTTTTATGCTGGTTCTGTACAGGACACCAATATCATCCATAAATGTATTAACTATAGACATGGAATTAGTGATAAAGTCAGCAATAAATTAAGAAAATTAGGTTGCAAAACAATATCTGTAAATAAAAATAACCTAGGAAAAATATTAATAAACAATAAGGATAAAACAGAAAAACTACAAAAGACAGGAGTGTATGAACTAAAATGTAGTAACTGCGACACTATATACATTGGCCAGACTGGACGTAACATAAAAAAGCGACTTGAAGAGCATAAAAAGTCGATTGTAAACAACGTATATAGCACCGGCATGTCAACACACTGTATAGGAAACAATCACTTTATAAATATGGATAATGTAAATAGAATTACTTCATTCCGAAAAGAAAAGCAAAAAATTAGACTTACTAGAAATATTAGAAATTAGGAAAGCTTCCAAAAATAAAAAAACGGTTACAAATGAACAACAAATATTCGCAGGTCACCACATTTTAGATAAAGTAATTTAACTTTTCTAAAAAATTCCAAATCTTCCAAACCATTTTTATTAGTATAAGTTGCCAGATGTAACATTCAATATATACGCAAAGAACACAAATTACAATTTAGCACCTCTCATCTGTACTCTTGAAAAGGGCCTAAAAATCCGAAACACGTGTAGAGTGAAAATATAATTTTGAAACATTTAAAAGCAAATTTTCTTTGTTTATTTAAAAAAAGAAAAAAAAAGACGTTTATAATGTCCAAACACCATTTGAAACACGTGTCTTTTTTATGTACAAACAACTTAAAAATGTCACGGTTTTACACGTTTCGGATAACGAAATTATAAACGTTAAATGTTAAGTAATTAAATAAGTAAGTAGGTAAGTAAGTAAGTAAGTAAGTATTTATTCATCCATGTGATCATGTTTACATAATGTTGGACAGGTCAAAATATAAGTAATAAATTGTATATAACAAACAGTATTCTTAGTACATGGATAACAATAAATTAAATTAAAATTTGTATACATGTACATACAGATTTGTATACAAACATGATTGTCAATAAAGCAAACAAGCAACAAACAAAACAAAAAAGGATATAATAAAATTTGATTTAGGATTAATGTGGTAAGAGAAGAATTGCAATATTACACATTGTTATCATTCATATACTCATTGAAGGAATAATAACAATTATCAGTTAACATAATTTTTATACTAGTTTTGACATGTTTTTGATTAAACAACTTATATTTATGTGGCAACTTGTTACATGCTTTAATAGCTAAATATTTAGGACTATGTTTATACAAGCTGGTCCTGTGTAAAGGTATTTCTAGAACTTTCTTATTTCTTGTATTATATGAGTGGCATGCATTTAAATTGATTAGTTCGTAAATATTAGTTCTGGCATATAGTAATAAATGCATTATAAATATGGATGGTAAGGTTAAGATTTTAAAGGCCTTAAAGTAGTTCCTACAGCTTGTCCTGCTATTTATGTTAGCTATGTATCTAATGGCCCTTTTCTGTAATTTAAAAGCCTTTTCACTTTCACTAGAATGGCCCCAAGCAATTATACCATAGGATATAATTGAGCGTATCTGAGTATAATAATATGTTTTTAATACATCAGTATTAACTACATGAGATAATTGTTTTATACAATAACAAGTAGTGGCAATTTTCTTCTAGAGTCAATGTCAGTTTTCCAGCTGCAATCCTGATACAAATATATTCCCAAAAAACTAGTGGAATCAACTTGCTGTAAGGAACCACAATTAGATTTAATTAAATTGACTTTCATTGTAGTTGGTGTTTGGGTAGTTAAATCTAATAAAAACAGATTTCTTGCTATTTAGTACTAAATTATTATTCGAAAACCAGGACAGAAAATCCTTCATTTCGCTGTTACACGAGTCTACAGTGTTACTTATGTTATTGTTACTACAGAGTATAGATGTGTCATCTGCAAACATAATAATTTGGAAATTTCAGATCATTTATGTAAATTAGGAATAATAGTGGTCCTAATATTGACCCTTGTGGAACGCCTAAAGTTGTCAGTAATAAATTTGATTTGTAACTGTTAATTTCAACATATTGTAAACTATCCTGTAAGTAGTTTTTGAACTACTCTAATACTTGTCCACGTATACCATACCTCCCCATTTTATTAAGAAGATTTTTGTGGCATACCAGGTCAAATGTCTTACTAAAATCGAAGAATATACCAACGGCAGGTTTTTTGTTTTCTAACTTTTCATACAGAGACTTCAAAAATTTATTTATTGTGCTAATGGTAGAAAGATCTTTTCGGAAGCTAAACTGGTTTACATTGAATAGTTGGAAGGTGTCAAAAAAATTAGTTACTCGAAAGATACTGCTTTTTTCAAATATTTTAGAAAATGCACTTAGAATGGCAATTGGTCTTTAGGTTCCAACATCGGTATCTTTACCTGATTTAAATATTGGAACAATTTTGGTAAATTTTTAGATTTTGAGGAAAGATACCTTCACTTATTCAACAATTTAATAAATATGTCAGTGGTTTCACAATATTAGCTATAGATTAATGTGACAAAGAAAGTTGCCAAGAAAATTGTTACATTTTAAATTGACATTGAGATTATTGTCTTATAGCTCAGACCATTTTTCTTCCTGCAGCATTAAACAAAAATGTCTTATATTTTCCGCATTGCTTGTATCTCTGAATATATTATTTTTACTATCTTGTTCAGCGATATTCATTGATATTGATAGCAATTGCGCATCATGGTCAGAGAGAGCATTTCTTACCACTTTACTTTCATAATTCTTCACTATTATTAAATATGATTTGAACGAAACAACTACTCAGCGGGCAAATACCCCGACCTGCATTGGATTATACCTTCAAATCATGATAGATCGGTAGCCAATATCATTTGTCAATTCCTAACCAGACATAGACCGGTTTCGAACTTATTAGTTCTCCTCAGTATACCATAGGTCATGGAACAGATAAATGATAGTGGCCCACCTGTTAGTCATATACTGACTAAGGTAAATTGAGTAGTGGTGAGAGGTATGTGAAACTACTCATATGGTCCAAATGCTACTATCCGACCGACATCATAGATGTCTCTGTGGCGGATAGCGACTTGCGAAGCAAGTACCGAGAGCGGCGACCTCTAGCCCAGGTGGACTAAACTACTGTTATTAAATATGATTTGAACGAAACAACTACTCAGCGGCCAAATACCCCGACCTGCATTGGATTATACCTTCATATCATGATAGATCGGTAATAATAGGACAGCATTTGATTTACAATATTTTTTGAAAATTAAGCTAAAAGGTATAGTAGCTTTGAATAAGCAGGTGAGCTCAGTAAAGACAATTTTCGGGTGTATCGTGCAGTGTTTTTTTCTGCATCCGTTTTTGCTGGTTTCAAAAAATTTTTTAACTTTCGAAGAAGACTGAATTAATCATTTTTAAACTTTATCAAATACTATTGCAATCAAAAATGACTTAAGGGATCGGTAAAGCCTTCACCGATCCCCTCTGTTACTTTACCGGGCTAGGACCAGTAAATATGTATGCTGTTGGTTAACGGAATGGAATGTAACGTCGTGTTGTCTCAGGAATTGCATAGAAAATTATGAATAAAAATATATATTCCTTGAATATAGATGTGATCTAATTTCGTTTGGCATTGATTGTATTAAGGAGATGTTTCGATGTTTGAAACAGGAAGTAGACATGTTAAATAAGAAGTAGAATTAACTTTGCGTGAGACGTCGTCCTAGATTTTATAAGCACGCATTAAGTTGCAATAAGCTATCCAAGAGTGGCAAATATGTATTTTGCTGGATATTTACAGGGCATCGAAGTACGTGTAAAAATTCGTTCTGGAAAAGAAAGTTCCAACAGATAGTTATCTTTCATGGTTGTTATATGGAAAAAACTAGTTTTTGAATTAACCATTCAAAGGGCCCTCCGAAAGCATTTTCGGACATGTTATGTCCGAAAATGCTTTCGGCAAGGCAAGGTCCTTTGAATGATATATATAGCTATAGCTATAGAATTAATACCCTTAAAGGAGATAGGTACGTGATTGTAAATACCACTACAAAAACAATAGGGACTTTTCCTATAACATATTAAAATTTGAAATATAAATATTAGTATTGGATCTAGTATTATGAGCGTGCACTGAGTTTTTTTGTGGAAATTTTCCTTGATTCAGTTTAACAAAAATAAGTGCTTGGTAAATAATTATACAGAGAAGTGGTAGAATACGATGCATTTTGAAAATAGGTCTACATGATTCTAGTGGACTAGCAGAAAAAAATTGCGTATTATTCTTTTTTGGATAACAAAAATACGATTCATTTCAGTTGTTTGGCCCCAGTAAATTACCATATAGTTTAACTGAGAATATGCCAAGGCGTAATAGACATTCAGAAGATTTTTAGTATCTAAGATATTTTTCAGATTGACTATTGCGATATATGCAGAATTTAACTTTTTGGTCACAAAACCAACATGTGCGTCCCAGGTTAATTGATGATCAACGTAGAGACCTAAAAACTTACAGTTATCTAATTTTTCTAGCACAGAGTCATTTAGTTGTAGATTGAATTCAGAAACTTTAGGTCTTTTTGAGAAAATACTGTAAGTTTGTTTTTACTACACCAAGTATAGAATTCCGAGAGCACCATCTATGCATTGCAGTAAAGGTCAAATTCTGACTGGGCAGATATGTCAATGGTGGTATCATCCGCGTATAAAACTAATTGCATATTGACATTATTTTGTAAGTACTTTTCCACATCGTTGATGAATAATGTAAATAGAAGGGGAGATAGAACACTGCCTTGAGGAACATCATATTTCAACTCTCCCACTTCCGAAAGTTCTTGCCCAATTTTAACTCTGATCTTACGCTTGGTCAGAAAAGAAAGTATGCAGTCATTCATGCAACCTCTAATGCCCATGTTATGCAATTCTTGTACCAGGTATTCGGCATCTACACAATCGAAAGCACAGGAAAGATCGAAAAACAAAACTAATGTGCAGTTGCATCTAATGATTTATAGATGAATTCGATAAGTTGAAAAGCTGCAGTATTGGTAGAGTGGTTTTTCCTAAATCCATGTTGATTTGTTGACAACTGATTATATTTATTTAAGAAGGTTTCCATTCGGTTAACAACAATTTTCTCAAGACTTTTAGATAAATCCCGTTATAGATCTATAGTTTTCCAATATTTCAGGATCACCTTTTTTATAAACTGGTATGACTTCGCCTATTTTTAGCATATCTGGAAAAGCTCCTGTTTTCAAAGAAATAATAAAGAGAAAACACAAGGGAGATTTGATATATTCCCAGATAAATTCAAGAGCAAAGATCGGTACATCATCCAGACCACTACAAGCAGATGTTTTTTAGTTGCAAGATTGCTTCAGACATTTCATCAATCGTTAATTCTTCAACAAAGATGGAGTTAAGAACTGAATCAGGGAAAGTGTAGCCTGTAAGATTTGGATCTAGTTTCTCAGCGAGTAATTGCTCGACGCTAGTAGTATAGTATTCACAAACGTATCACTAATATCCAAGGTGTCACTAATACAGTTGTTACCTGATGTTATTACAGATGGAACAGTCTTTTGTTTTATTCCACCAAGATTAGTATATACGACCTGCCAAATAGTTTTCATACAATTAGCGGAGTTTATAATTTTGTTCAAAAAAATTTTTTTCTTAACCGTCTGGACTCTTCTAGAAAATAGTTTTTTAGCAACCTGATAATAATTTTTATGTTCCTCAGGCATTCTTACTGATCCAAAATAAATTTTTTTGATTCTGACTTTCTTTAACTAAGTCAGGCTCAAACCAGCTGTGACAAGGTACACACAGGACAGAACTTTTTTAATAGGACAAGTTAGATCTAAGCAGTATTTAAAATTAGACCAGAAGTAAAGCCAGGCATCGTTAATTTCAGTTAAATTGTACAAAAAGCTGAGATCTGTTCTAGAGAAACTATTTTTTAAATTACACAGATTTTCTTCCGAAAAGTACCTCTTTTTAATAAAGGTTTTAGATTTTTCCGTTGTTTGCTCATAGGGTATAAAAGCACTAATGTTGGGCTTTGTGATCAGAAACTCTTATGTCTAAGTTACAAGTTTCAAAACATGTGGCATTAGTAACTACATAGTCGAGTGCTGAGGGATTATTTTTAAAGACTTCCCTAGTAGGTTCAAAAGGTAAAATATATTTCAAATTAAAAGTGTCCAAAATATCATTTAGTAGTTTTTTTTTCTATAGAATTGTCCAGATTATTGACATTTAAATCACCAAAAAGTAGAATAAATTTCAAATTGATTATTTACATTATGCGCACATAATCGGTAAATGTAGCGTTTTACATTCTTTCCAAATAGCTTATTACTATAACCAGCACATTTAATAAGTACTATTTGTAGATCAATGTTCACTTTTAGCAATTTTTTTCAGATTTTTATTTTACCAGCAGTGGCGTAGTTATGGCTCATTCATGCTAAATTTTTATACATAACTTTTATATCACTCATTATTTTGAAAAACAAGTTACACTATCCGTTTGTCCAAAAGTCGATATCGACGGCCATCTCTGAGTAAATCGAAAAAGACGATTGAATCAGTGGTTTTGTAGTTTGACAAAAAATGATGTTGTTGAGTTTTTCCGAAAAAATGCAACAGATTAAAAAAATTATAAAAATGTTAAGGGCAAGAAACCTATGAAGAGGGGGAAATATTGAACATTTTTTACAAATGCATGGAGAGGAAAATACAAAGAACTAATGGTAGTTGCTAGAAATAACCGGATTCAGCAATGATGTATGCATTAAGTCGCCTTCTCATTGATAACGCACACTACAAAGAATCAGTGTTTCGTGTTGCCTTGCATGCATGTATTTTTTGGTTTCTAAGGTTATTTTCATTTTGAATATGGTAATGTACACCAGATGACCCCACAAGATAAAAAATCTAAGTGATTTAATTCAGGTAATCTAGCAGGCAATGGTTGTATTCCTGCTTGATCTATTCAGCGACTAGAATACATAGTGTCCAAAAACTGTCGAGCAGGTTAGATAACGTGGGCAGAAGCCTCGTTATGCATAATCCATAACTGATGTCTTATTGGCACATCTAATTCTAACAGTTCGGGTAGGTCGTTTTCATAATAATTTGCACCATTGAGCCTTAAAGGAAGACAGTAAGGTCCTATTAAGAAATCACTAATAATTCCAACCCATCCGTTCAATGAAACTATGTTGGAAATGAGATTACATTACTTCGTGTGGATTTTCGTTAAACTGTACAAGTTTAGAGGTAGTTGAAACATCTATCATACCAGCTTGAAGGATTTCCTATGGAACAATGAGAATACCCTGTATAATACATATGAGGAAACGGTCAACAGGGAGGTAATGAAGACCAACAAACTATTTTATATTTATTTGATTTCGGGATGTTGAAAATCCGATTTCAGTGCAAAATTTTATTTTGGAACACCGAAAATGTTATTCCATTACCTTCTAAAATGATATTTGTGGTTCAGAGTTTCTATTTTCCGTGTTAAAAACAGTAGATATGTATTTGCGTATTGTTTAGAACGTAGGAGTTATAATTTGTTTTGTTTTGAAAATATACAACGCAAATCATGTTACATTTGCTAATTTGCAAATAAAGTCGGAATAGTGGTAAAGGTCAAAGTGTTCTATAAAGATATCATCAATTTGAGCAAAAGTATAACACTCCCTTCTGTAATCATAATCTCGTACAAAAGGGTGTTTTTAGTAAACCTAATAGCTACATTAAATAATATTAAAAATATCGACGATATATAGAATTTAGGTCGGTTGCGTGTTGAATGTCGATAATTCATTAGAAAAATTGGTGTGAGGCATTTCTTAAAACTGTTTCGAACACCCTAAAATTTGTTTACTATTTATTTTTTGGCATAGAGCCCATTAATGAAATAAGTTTAATATACTATGTTTATATTTTCTTCGGAAATTGACAAGCGGTTGAACGTTCAAATCAACTACAAAAGAACAACAGCCAACAGAAAAGTAAATAAAGTTGTGAACGAAATATTTACCTCACATCTCTTAAAATTTAATATATAACCAAAAGTACGATCAAGCAATATTTGTTCTCATACAAGTAATATTAAAAATAATTTTCTAACAATACAGATATTTTAAAAATGTCTACAAAAGTATTGGTAGTAATGACATCAAAAGCAATTGGAACATATTACTGATTGAGCTGAAAGTATAGTAATAATACTAATAACAACTTTATAACGTTATCAACATACTTATATCTCGTTAACTACATAATAAACAGATGCATAAATATAAAATCAAATAAAAGCTACATAATATGGAAACTGCTTCCAAGTCAAGTTTATTTCAAACTTACTTGCAATACAAAAAAACATCGGCACCTTTGACCGCGGTAAAGGAATCAAATTCGACAAGGATTTTTATATTGCAAATAAGTTTGAACGAATATTACACTTCTTATTTGAATTCACCAGCATAGCTTTGAGACGTCACATATTCACTGACCAGTCGGGGAATGTGTCTTGTGCTAGCAATAGTTTAAAGCCAGGAATACTTTAAGGGTCAAATCTTAGGCCACTTCTTGTTTATTATTTACAAATCAATAAGTTTAAGACGTTATGGAAAATATTATAACCTAGCAAATTTGTATTTTATGTTAAAGTTTCGTTGGTTGCATTGCACCATATTATAAAATATGGACAATTGAGATATTTTATATGATGATTTTTATCTTTAAAATTTTAGATCATGGGATACCTCGACAGGTATTTCAGATTCACAATGATAGTGCTTTTTTCAATCGATTTAGATTGATCCAAGAGATTGTGGTACAATATTACCAACTCATACGTGTAATTTGTTGACAAACTCGATTTTTTTTAAATTTTTGTACTGACTCAGCCTTGATCTAACAATTTAATCTTCAATTTTAAAAACACAAATGTTAGGTTCTACTAAATTTTAAGCTGAAAAGTAAACAAACCATCATTAATCTAATAATGGGTAATCCGGAGCATTGGTGACAGTTTAAATGAGCTGAAGAGAGTCAACATAAGGAAGAGAAAGATATATTGTAATCCATAAGAGAGAAAAGGAAACAAAATACTAAAGTCATATGACTTTATCCTCTACGAATAAGAAAATACATGGGTATTATTCCAACTCCTTCTGTAGATCTTGACATCACACGTTCTCTAGGCTTCATCGATTATCAACTATTAAATCTATGTAAACAGTCGATATATCATAACCATAATTCTCTGTCAAAATCAGAAATGAGAAGTTAGTCATGGGATAGTTCCAATAATCCCCAAACAGAAAAGACCAACTTTGTTAAAGAAAACGTAATTTTGATTGGTGGAACGTAAATTAATAATAAAAAAGATTTAATAAAGCTTATGATTAATGGAAAGTCTGTCTCTTGAAAATATAACACAAATTTATGAAAAAATAATAAAATTTATAAAATTATTTTTTTCAAACTTTTTTTAAAAATTTTACACGGTTTTACTTTTCCTTAAAACTTTTTTTTAAGTGATGAAAAAGTAGACAACGAATGTTTGGCAATCAAACTGTTATATCCATTTCTATAACAAGGATATAGAAACTGAAATAGAATTAAAAATACGAGGTTTCGATGATATGATATATAACTAAAAACTTTGATAAAAACTGTGATAACCAGATAATCACATATTAAATTTATGGATGTTATGATAATCGGTTTTCTCCTTTCCGCAATCGAGTGCATGACTTTATACACACCACACCCCTAATTATTTTCCAATCAGGTTAAATGGTTATTAATATTGACTAAAATAGCTGATAGCATGCATTAATACCCAAATACCATGATAAAGTACATTTAGTAATGATCGATCAGCTTAGAGCACGAATTGCAACTACTAAATGCACTTACTCTCCGGCATATTTTGAATTATGGTATAACTTATGATATTAACAAATACCAAGTATATTCTTTCTTACAAATACTGATAATTATATATTTATGAATTTTGTAATATAGGCAACAATTTTAATCATTTCATACTGAACCTGCTGTTCATACCAAGTGTATTAGTTATTTAATATAATAACACTGGACGACAGTGATTTTGTTAAATACACAAGTTTTTCTGCTTCTTACATTTTTGGAGATGCTAATTCTGAATATGCAGTCAATTTCTCTATCAGCCTCCATTTTTTTGTAGTAGATGATCCTAACTTTCCGTAAATACTACATTGAAGCTCAATAAAACTCTACTTTCAGACGACGACGCCGACGTTTACTGAATCTCAGTTAACTAATATAGTAGAATTAAATGATTTGATTCGTGATATCAGTTCATCAAAACTTCAAGCTGAGATATTAGCTTTAAGATTGAAATTGTGGGGTCTTTTACAGAAAGGTGCAAAAGTTAGCACTTTCCGTAAAATGCCGCATGGATTTGAACATATCTTCTCCAAGTACGATGACATAGTCTACTGCAACAATGTGGACTCTTTACTAAAGGCATTGGGACAACAACACAATTTTAGAATGGCAATAGATTCTTCAAAACTAAATGTGAAAGCATTCATAATGAAAACAAGTATCCATCAAACCCTTTACTTATGTTGTTCACATGAAGGGTTCGTACGAAAATATTCTGGCTGTCCTGTATACAGTATTCTAGGCATATTTGTGAAGATCTCAAAATAATAATTATTTTATTTGAACACAACTTGAATATACAAAATATTTTTGCTTTCTGTGTGAATGGAACAGCAAAGATACGAAAAACCATGACAGAGGCTAAAGAGAGATGAACTCATTCCGAAAGAGAAGGAAGTTAAAGGTGAGCCACTTGTACTAAGAGAGAAAGTGTATCTTCCACCTGTAAATATGAATCTGGAATTGATGAAACATTTTGTAAAAGCAATGGATCGTAATGGCCAAAGTTTTCATTTCTTGAAGGATAAGTATCCTAAAATAAGTAATACGAAGATCAATATTTGTCGATTCACAAATAATGAATGGTTCCGCATTTGAAGAAAATTTAAATAAAGCTGAGGCGGTTGGACGTTGTAGTTTCAAAAAATGGTAAAGAATTTCCTTGAAAACCATAGGTGGTGGATAATCATAGAAAACTGTTAGTGAGCTCCTGCAGAATTATTGGAAACTTAGATATAATACGTCTTTTAAAATACATATCTTAGATTCGCATTTGAACTTTTTCCCCAAAAATTTGGGAGCTGTAAACGACAAACATCGCAAATGCTTCCATCAGAATATATCAACCCTGGAAAAGCGCTACCAAGGATATTGGAGCCCGAAATAGTTAGCGGACTCCTGCTGGACTCTCAAGAGGGATGTTCCTTAAGCGAAGTCTATAAAAAATACATTTTATGACACTATAAAATCCATGTAACGTATTAAATGAAGTAATAAAAGATCTTTGCTGCCACAAAAAATGTTAATTTCCCTAAAACTATACCCCATAGAAAAATCTTGTTTACAAATTTAAAATCGCCTAAATATACTATAAGAATCAGCTCGTCATCTCCATTTAACAGAAAAAACTTTGTCTGCTAACAGACAAATTTTAACTGTTTCTCAAATTCTTTAAGATTATATGTAGAAATTAATTTCGAGTAAAATTTTATAGAAATGAAAAATTATTTGAAAAATATTAGATTTCCATAGTTTCATATACAAGTGTATTTCGGGTAATATTTGAATTAACTGAGACCAATTATTCCAGTTTCAAAAATTAAATTTTTTACATGATTTAATGGAACAAGAATGCATTGATGAGCAGTTTCATTAACTTTTGAATTAATTTCATCTTCAGGAAAATTCTTATCTGTTTTTTTTTCTACTATTCATTTCATCTAATTTATAAATTTTCATCCAACGGCTTTAAAAACATTCTGTTATCTAAATGAAAAGAGGCATTATGACTAGTTGATACAAACCTTGTCCAAATTCTTGAAGATATTATTATTATTGTTATCAAGTACTTCGATATTTTCTTATAGATTTTCTTTTGAATCAGTTATAAATTGATACCTTGTTCCTGTTTTGTTTGCGTTCTCATTTACTTTATTTTTTGTAACAATTATTTTTAGCTCATTATTCATTAATGGCTATTTTCTAGATTCTTCGTTTCGATAAACTTTACTGCATTAATACCAGGCATTGTGAGAATTGTAAACATAATATTATAACAAGATTTGTCTCGCTTTTGTTCAGATTAGGAACTCACAAACATAATTATCTGACATTTGGTTTATTACCTATCTATCACTTACGTTATTTCTGGCTCCAACATCAGATCCCAAGTCAATCATTCGGTCAATTAATGAAGTTCTGTTGTCTTTGACTCCATACATGAGGGGTGTCATCCCGGTCGCCTGGAAACAAGACATTTTATGTGTTTGTTCGATAGTGTCATTTCATTACTTATATTACAGGGTATTTCCAAAAGGCATGTCAAAAATTTAACAAGGTATTCACGACTACAGCCAATGCTGATTTAAATTTAGTTACCGAGATAAAAACTGCATCTAAGTTTATACAAAAGTTCTGTTCTTGCTGCTATTCTAGCTTGGTGAAAAATATCATACAATTTTACTTAGATTATTTTATTTTATGTGAATAATTAATGAAATATTAATGTTTTATATACAGCTAAGAAATATTTCAAACATTACTTATCCTGTAAATTTGATCAAAAAGTTGATGCCAGAACTTCATGACTTAAGTGTATTGCAATAGTAAAACTTGATTTATAGGTACTAATATCGTTTACTATTTTCTAAAACCAAGCGAGAGTTAAATTTAGTAAATAATGATAATAATGAAAATAAAAGAAAAAATACACATTAGTTTTATGGATGTTCATCATTAGCGAGGGAATTACCATATCAAGAATTCCTGCCAACGGCACATTATTGGCGTCCTCTCCAGCGTTTGCGATTGCCTTTTCCATAGATTTAAGTACTTGGTCAACAGGTCCCCATTCACCTTTTTGACAAAGTACCAAAACCCTCTGGGCCGAATCCCGAACGTTGGCACCAGCACTTTGTGGTTTGGAAGCAGGTCCATCTTCCCCTTCGGGATTACTCCCTGTCTCGTCTTTTTCTTTATCTTTTGATTCTTTGGCTCCTGTAAACAAAGGAAGTAACAATTATCTCTTATGTATCTATTCTATGTGGCAATGGTACAGCCAGCTAAAGAAAAATAAAAAATATTTTCACTTGTTTTAAAGTTTAAGTTTTAACTAAGATTCCAACTTGTGGTAGCAAGCAATCAGTAATGATGGATAAAAAAAACTCTCATTCCGGGGGCGAGCGTAGATTTGCCTTAACTTGTATTCGATACGAAAAGTTAACCAACGGTAGTCGCAGTTAGTAATTTGATGGTAACTCAAGGGAAACTCGGCGACCTCGTCCCGTTTCTGGAGGTTTGTATATCAGAGTATTCGCAGAAGCTATGCGAGGGTTATGTAGGAGATATAGCATCCTTCGGAAGGGACGTAAAGCAGTTGGTTCGTTGTCTATTAAATGTTAGGTAAGTAAAAAATCCTTACTCTTCGATAGAGAAGACGTTCGGCAAAATTTCCAGGTTGGGGGTAGCTAATCTCCTGGAGTCAGTGATTGGCTCTGGTAGCAGAAATAGGCCCTAAGTAAATAAATGAATAAGAAAAAAACTCTCATTCCAGATAAGCAGAAATCACAAAGATCAGGTTATATTCCGTTAGTACTTGAACCGAAAAAGTCCTATTTGTCATAGTATCGAAGATGGCTTAACCTGAACTGTAAGATGAAAGAAACCTGATGACGTTGAGGAAGCTATGATTTTGCATTGAAAAAATTTCTGTTCAAAGCACGTTTCACCAACCAAATAGGCACCTACTAGGTACCATTAAAAATAAAGTGTTTTAAATATATGAAGGAAATTTGCTATTTAATGTTTGAAATTTTTTTTATTATCTACACGACGTGTTTCGGTTTTTTAGACCTTTTTCAAGAGTACAGGGAATACTCTTGACAAATGTCCAAAAAGCCGAAATGCGTGTAGAGTTTCTTATATAAAATTTCTGAAACATTAAAAAGCAAATTTCCTTCATATATTTAAAATATTTAATAATGTTTCACAAGGAGTCAACCGCAGAATCAGTTCAGTGTATTAAAAATTAAGTTACTAAGAACATTAGCTATTTACATACTTACATTATTGTTATGGATTAGTCGATAAAATTAATAGGAAAGAAAAATTTAAGGATTCAAAAATCAAAATTTAAATCAGTTCTACACATTTAGGTTGTCATATCTATGTATTGGTGCAGGGGACTCAAATGATACATTAAGGCATAACTATCAAAACTAAATAAAGAAGTTTTGCCGAGAAGAAATTGCGAAAAAAAGGTGCAGAAACTGTGTGCCTCATCAGGTTATTTTTTTGGGAATTCATAAAATAATTGCACAACTTTTTTTTTCAGAATCAGGTGGAAAATGTACATACATTATATTGAAAGATTTCAAAATTCATATATCGTAAATTTTTTACAATTACATATTCTTGAAATGTGCTCAGTGAAAAATTAATCTAAAATCAAATTTCAAAACAGTATAACTTTAGAAAAGAGCAATATTTTTTGATGAAATTAGAAACGTATTCATATATTTTCCACCTAATTACAAAAAGCAATATTTTACAAGTTGTCTCAAAAATAATCTGGGGAGGCCCATAATTTCTGCAACTATTTTCGGCAAATTTCAACCGTAATTTTATATATATTTTCAAATCATGAATGTTGAAATAAAACCACTTCAAATCACCTTGTTAGTTATGAGTATCTTATCCATCGGTGAATAAATGACCCTTAATCGTGATATATATTATCGTGCCTATTAATATTACTTTAGCAGCTTTCTTTCGACTGATCACAGAATCATAACGAGTTTTGATTCGAAAACAACCAATAGAAGTTGAGTAATTAACAAATACTTTATTGTTATTGGTGCTTCTTGGATCAAGATTCTATTTCTCAGGGCGAAAGAAAGCAGCTTTTGAGTCCTAAGTTCCAATACTAAGATATGACATAACCTAAATTTCACCTGATTAAAAGGTACAAATGGGTACTATTTTCATAACATTCGAAAGGCATTCATATAATTGTTGTCATATTCCGAGTTGGCGCGAATTTTTAAAATTCTGACTGATGTAGATTATGTTATCAAAGGTATCAAAACAAACAATTTATTCAGACCTAGGCAAAATGCAATTATCCTTCAATCATATAATTGATGAAAAAATCTAATGTTTTTCTTTTAGTTGGTCATGTTTGAAAATCTGGCTGAATGGACTATGTCTTTAATGTCATAAAAAAAGTTCGGACATGTGCATAATTGCAATCATAAAAGTTTTGTCTTTATTATTGCAACAAAATAATGTATATCTACATGATGAAAAAGATTAAATAATTTTTCTATATTATCATTCATCTTATTATTATTATGACTAGTTATGTTTGGAATAAATATGGCATGTTTTTGTTATCCAAATATTTTCATCTCCATGAGAATATCTGTATTTTATCGATATATTTGACAAATATATGAAAATATTTTTATACACTGTTGTTTAAAATATGGAATAACAATAATATCCACTTTCTATATAAAATAAATATCTAAATATAGCTTAATACCTGCTTTATTCGTTCCATCTTTATCATCATTTTTATCTTTAGGAGGGCCCTTGCCACCTCCTTTCTTGCCTCCTGGTTGGGACATTTTAACTATTCAGTCATCACTACATATTTAGAGTTCCAGTGTGTAAAATTATAAAATATAAAGATACATTTCAACAATATTATTTTTGTGTTTTTACAATTTTATTCAACAGGAGATATATTAACAGAGACAAACACTTTAAAATTATATCTCCACTAGATAACATTTTTAAAACAATACAATGCTACTGTTTGAGATTCATTCTGTATGAAATTAAATTTCGTGTTTCTGTTGAACAATTCCTGCACAAATCTTGGCAATGGTTCAGAAACTACTAGTTTAAATAAATCTGATATACCAGCAGGAGAGTTACGGCAATCTTGGCCAATCCAGGGTTATTTCTCCCCACTAACAAAGTTGATAAGGGCTGCTCTAACCGTGATTCAACAATCAACTTTGTCGTGTAGACACATTGACCTACTATAATATGCTAAATTCTCTGATTATGGATTATTTGTAATACCTTTGCAGAACAGAATGAGATACTATGGTAAGGTGTATTATTCAATGCTAGCTGACTACTAGTTAAGTACAATATAAAAGTGCATAATAGTTTAATGTATTCCATAAACTTCGACAAAAGTCAGATATTAAGATATTTACTGTATCTGTTTTATTATAAATAATTTTATATGAAATTCAAAAAATAGATTTCATGAAATTTGTAGATTTTAAAAGAGATTGCAAATATTTTTCAATTTGTAAACATAATAATAATTTGTTAATTTTTTTGCATTATATTGTCATTCACTTCGAGGTTCACAAATCTCTTCCTAAAATCATGTGAAATTGTACTGATACAGAATGTATTTCAGAAAGCTATTATATAAGGGAATTACAGAATATACCGGGTATCAACACATTAGACAAGTCATAGTTTCCAGAAATTTCAAGATATAACACCTAGAAGGAGCAACAATTTGTGACACTTTTCCATCACTTCCGTTTTCCGCGTATATGACTCCAACTTTGAAATTTTAAATGGAACACGCTGTATATTTTTACATTTTTTGGCTTGTTGTCATCCTGGGAAATACCTAATAATACTATTGAGGCCGCTTCAAAAGATTTTTCATCATCTTTTTACACATATTTTGGTCACTTTATTGCTGAGAGCATAATAGTTATTTATGCACCAAGAGCATAAAGAGGCTTTTATGGTCCTCGGCATGAAAATTAGAGTCCGAGGAGTCAGCCAAAGGCTCTAACACGATAAGGGTTATAAACACTGGTTGTGTCTGAGGTGTATATAAAATTTCATGTACGACCAGTCTTAATTGATACATAATACAGAAATATATGCCAGCTAATTTGCAATTACTCCATACGAATTGTCAATCTGTTAAATTTTGACATTTCATAACAATCGTACTGTCACACTGACAGGTACGAATTTAATTTTAAATTTTTATTAAAAACAAATGCAAACATGTAAATAAAGGTAGCCTAATTGTAATTTTGTGGCAAAAATCGTTCCCAGAGTTTTAGAATCTTTCTGTCGAAATATGTTGTGTTTTTCAAAATAGAGGAGGATGCAAATTTATTTTCCTGTGCCCTACCATAAATTACCCAAGCGGTAGAGGTTGTGACGATAGACTTCAGAAGTTAAAAAAAGTTGCATGATAAATAGAGCACAGGCCCTAGGGGGGCTGTAAAGTATTTTACGACCGGGTGGGCTATAAAGTGATGATAATTTAAGCCCTCAAATCAAGTTAATTTATACAAATATTGGACAACTATACAGAGTGTAACTGTTTTAAATACAGAAAATTGAATAGTCGATAGATTTTTATATATATTCCAAATTTGGCTGTGATTAATGTTAGATGGGATCTGAAACATTGGAGAAAAATTTGAAGTAAACAAAGGACCACTGGCGTAGATAGTGGGGATATAAACCCCTTTTATCTTTAAAATTCTACGCCTATGGATGTTTAAAAAATAAATCGTTTTTATATTTAAATTTTTTTTTGAAAAATTTTTTGATATTTTAGTTTTTCGGTAAATTGAGTCCCAGTGTTCCGCTGAGGTATGTAACGGCCCACTATATTTTTTTATAGGTCGTTTTGAATAGAAACGTAATCGTAGTCTGTCGTAGGACTGTCAAATCACCGACACAAATCACATTACAAATTGTATTTTTATTCCGGGTTGGCCGTAAATAAAACTAAGAATAACTTTTACATAACATCACTATTAAAACCATTTGCAATGAAGAAATGGCCTCAGTTATTGTCCACTGTATTTTTTAGAATGAAGATCAAACTCAAATTCTTTCCCCTCCTCTTCCGCATTTCTCAAAATGACAACAATTCGAAACATCATCACTGGGCCAATATTAATTGATGCCAGTGGTTTTCTAACTTTTAACAAGCAATTTGACACGAAGTCACTTTTCAGGCATCTTCCGACCAAATTACTATATTCCACCAAATTTTCAATATAGCTCTCAGCAAGTGGCGTTGATTTTCACCTTCCGTGACACTTTATAGCAGTAATAGTTGTTCCTGTATCTGCTAATAGAGTTGCTGAGAATGTACGTATACCAGTGTCAGTATAGGGGGTTGGATTTGGTAGCTGTCATAGCTGGTATTTCTCCAAAATGGTTTTTGTCAACTGGCGGTTTTCCTGCTTTATTATAAAATAAAAACAAATCGACAATGAAGGATGTGACGCGGACTAAAAGCGGAATATGTACGATACAGAACGAATAAATTTGTTTCCTTTTTTTTGGTGACTACAAAGTTTCAAGATATTTTAGTCTTTGTATTAGATGTTGTTATTATTACAGATGAACTTACATCTCTGATCTCGTCAACTTGTAGGTTTGTTAGCAGCTTTGCATATGCACTTATATATATGCGTTGCCATTCACCATCAACTTTTGAACTTAACAAATTTGTTTGTAAAAAAATGCCTCTTGTCATGGTACGTTGTATTGAAACAACTCAAAGGACTAAATATTATAAAACAGTTTCAATTTATTACAATTCTTCATTTATGATTTTAGTGTTTTTTTCTCCCCCTTTTCCTGAAATAAATATAAATATATTGAACATGAAATTATAAAAAAAAGATTATTAATTCCACTCTTAATATTAGCATATATAAATGCTGCTGTTTGTATTTTCCAAAAATTGCCGCATGCTGACATCAGCCCTAATTTTGACAAAAGAAATTAATTCCACTTTTCCACCGAATTTGCTTGATGTGTCACAGTTCCAGTGAAATACTTTCGTTCTCAAGTTATTTATAAAATTTACTTTCAAAAGAATTAAGTTTATTAGAATGCCACGATTTAGGCGCAAAGTGTCAGCCAATGGCAGCTTATTTTTCTTGAGTGCGTGTCCATGAACAACACGCTACTTCCGGATTGACTTCCGGTCAACTACGGCCTTAGTAGCATGACTTACATTCATTCTGCGAACGACATTATCAAAGTACACCTTTATAGCGACAGTATACGTATAATATTATACAGTGTGGCGATGTATGGAACAAATTCAATACAACTTTCCAGGAAGGTTCATTGTTTATGTTTATGATGTCACCGGCATTTTTTAAATGGCAATCTATACGTTTTTTTATGGATTCGTATAGATGATGCTTTTCTGCATATCATCAGTGATGCAACAATACCTCCTATCTGACAAAATTGTCAGGTTGAGATTTATACACTCATGTATTCCTAACTTTAATGGGCACAATCGGATTGCCACCTATGTGAAAAATAATTTGACATTTCCTGTAAACCAGGAGAGAAACAATACCTCCTATCTTAAAACTATAATAATAAAATAACAAAAAGTTTTTGTATAACTTGAATCGATAGTAAGGAGAGTAAAGTGATTCATCTGATTACACAGAAACAGAAATTTCACTGAAAAGAGAGGAGTGATGCAGTCTGTCATTTTTCTCCAGAAGATCCTCTAAACAACAATGTCAGGAGTTCTCACATAAATTTAGAAAGAATATCTATAATAATTTTTGGTCTTTATTGAATTGGGAGAAAAAGGTTTAGGTATGCTTTCACGTTTGAAGAACTCAGATCACATGAAAACAATTAAAATAAAAAATGAAATTTCGGGAAGAGGATATTCTTCATTTTACGTTAAGCAGCGGCCAAAAAAAAAAAAAAGAAGTCTGTAGACAATTCTTGTTATAAACTTCTTGACTATTCATAGTGCAAAGTTGGGTAAAAAAACGGTAAATATGGAATGGTCGAAGAAGAAAAACAAGTAAATGAACGAAACAGAAAACGAAATCACAGGACAAAAGGAATCATTGTTGCAAAAGAATATTTATATAAATATTTGGACGAAGTACCAAAACAATATCCAAGTTAGATATAGACTTATAGATACGGTGATTGTCTTTGTAGAAATTCGTAGTGTATTCACTCAAGCATTTAATTTGAACAATTTTGCTCCTTCATGAATGAGAAAAAATCACTCATTCGTTTGATTATTCATTTCATTTGAATAGTTTTACATGTTCGTTAAAAATTCATTCATTTCGTATTAGTTTGATTAGAATAGTTTTAAATTCTTTCATTCGTATGCAACTATCGCATTCGTCGAATAAGTACCAATTATCCAATTATTCGATAATTTTTATTCGATTGTTGCCATCACTAGTTGTAACTATATAATAAATAAATAAATAAATAAATAAATAAATGAATGAACGAACGAATGAATAAATGAGTGATTGAATGAATGAATGAATGAACGAATGAGTGAGTGAGTTAGTGAGTTAGTGAGTGAATGAGTGAATGAATACATTACATACATACATACATACATACATACATACATACATACATACATACATACATACATACATACATACATACATACATACATACATACATACATACATACATACATACATACATACATACATACATACATACATACATACATACATACATACATACATACATACATACATACATACATACATACATACATACATACATACATACATACATACATACATACATACATACATACATACATACATACATACATACATACATACATACATACATACATACATACATACATACATACATACATACATACATACATACATACATACATACATACATACATACATACATACATACATACATACATACATACATACATACATACATACATACATACATACATACATACATACATACATACATACATACATACATACATACATACATACATACATACATACATACATACATACATACATACATACATACATACATACATACATACATACATACATACATACATACATACATACATACATACATACATACATACATACATACATACATACATACATACATACATACATACATACATACATACATACATACATACATACATACATACATACATACATACATACATACATACATACATACATACATACATACATACATACATACATACATACATACATACATACATACATACATACATACATACATACATACATACATACATACATACATACATACATACATACATACATACATACATACATACATACATACATACATACATACATACATACATACATACATACATACATACATACATACATACATACATACATACATACATACATACATACATACATACATACATACATACATACATACATACATACATACATACATACATACATACATACATACATACATACATACATACATACATACATACATACATACATACATACATACATACATACATACATACATACATACATACATACATACATACATACATACATACATACATACATACATACATACATACATACATACATACATACATACATACATACATACATACATACATACATACATACATACATACATACATACATACATACATACATACATACATACATACATACATACATACATACATACATACATACATACATACATACATACATACATACATACATATATACATACGTACATAACTACATACATACATAAATACATACATACTTACATACATACATATCTATTTTGCCATCAAATTTAATTCCAGAATGTCTTCTTATTATCTTAACATAAAGAAGTTACAAGCGATTGAAATTTCAGCACTTTTTCGATTTTTTTGCTAGAACTCAGAAAGTTAGCCATGAATTTTAAGTTTGATTTGGCAGACATGTAGTCCCCAAAAATAGAACATATGATATCTAAAAATTTTTGGTCGACGCGACGGCGGATATTAAGCGAGATACATTGAAGTGGCTCTCTTATAATAGGCAACTTGCATATTTATTGAAAATGAACAATATACTAAACTGATCAATCTGAATCAGTCAAGTTTTAAATTTTTATTTTATCATGATAATATACCGCTCACTTAATGATAATTTAAAAAAAATATATATTGCATTACTCTAATGGAATTAACACTATAATTTAGATAATGGCCATTAGACTTTATCTACAAGGACATGAGCCTCATTTAGAAAGATAAATTCAAGTAGTCGTTATTTATTTGTAATGTTCCCCATAAGAAACATCAGATTTCTAATTCAAAACAAAACGACGAAGCTGTAAGTTTTACATATTTTCAAATTTCAAATTTTTTGACTAAAATAATGTGTTATATTTGTTTTCAAATTTGTACTGATGATGTGATACATTGTACACCTAAATATAAATAGGTATGTATTTGTAGAATAAGAAGAATAAGCAAACTTAGTTATTTACATAATGTAGGAAAAGAGCCCTTAAGGCCACTAACATTTGGATTATTATTGGAGGATACCGTTCAAAAACATGGTGATAAGTGTGCAATTATTTCTACCCATCAAAACAAAAAGTTTAGTTATTCTGAGGTTCTGCATCAGGCTGATCGTTTGGCAGCTGGACTGATCAACATCGGCTTCCAAAATGGTGACAGAGTTGGAATTTGGGCTCCCAATTTGATCGAGTGGTACATTGCAAACATGGCTTGTGCCAGAGCAGGATTTGTTATGGTACTTTAAAACAAACGTATAAAAAATAATTCACTGATTAGAACATTGTTTAAGGTAGCTATCAATCCAGCGTATCAGCCTAAGGAAATGGAATACTGCATAAAAAAGTTGGTATAAAAGGTGTTATATGTGGACATAAATTTAAAACACAAAATTTTTACGAATTTTTAAACTCCATTTGTCCAGAGCTATCCGAAAGTGAACCGGGAAAACTGAAAAGTAAACATTTACCTTCTTTGAAAAGTGTTGTGGCTATTACCGATGATAAATTGCGGTAAGTGGTAGTAACCCATTTTTATTGGTTTAATTTTCTCTATAGAGTGTCTCAAAGTTCCTTCCTAAATGCGATTTAATGAAAAAATAAAAAATAAAATAAAATAAACCAAACCATTTTAAAGGTAGATAGTCAAACTCTATTTTTGCGCAGTTTTTGTTTTCCTAGTCGAGCAGCGCTCAGCGTCTCACCGTTATTTATTTTTTTTTAAGAAAAAAACACATTTTTTTCCATTTACAACCGTTGAGAGGTTAGAACAAAAATAATATAAAAAAATCTATAACAAGAAGCCCTATTTAAGCATAGTAGTTTATTTTTTCAAACCAGAAGGCGTATATTAAATAAAATGACAAATTTTTTTGTAATGTTGTTTGACGTTTATAAGTGCTAATCGTTTAAAATGTATACTCGTAATAACACTGACGAAACATGTACGAAACACCTAAATACCATATACTGCACTCGACGCGCGTTTCGCCAACCAAGTCGGCATCATCTGGAGATGATTAAAGTTAACAATCCAACCTATTAATACCTAAACTACTATTTATACTACATTCCTAATTAATTTTAAATTGCTAATATTTATTTTATGATTGTTTTCAAACGCATGTTGTGCAACACTAGACATCTGAGATCAGTTCTATGCTCTTTGAATCTAATTTCAATTGATCATCTAGTTTGTCGAACATACTTTTGATTAAAGCCCTTACAGCTAATTTCGTGTTTCAATTTTGTTATTTTGATTGCTTAAAAGTGGTTATAGTTTATATCACGATGAATGAACCATTGTCAAACCTATATCTTTAAAAATACTTATAAATAGTTATATAAATAATGAGATAAGTCTAGTGTTGCCCAACATACGTTTGAGAACAACCATAAAGTAGACATTAGCAATTTAAGATTAATTAGGAATGTAAGAAATACCAGACAGCTGGATGCATTTGAAAGCTTGGAAATCACAAAGTGTAAAATAGGTGAATGTCTATATTGCATTCTTGTTCCAAATGCTTTGATTTGGATGCGATGTAAAGTGGCCTAACCGTAGATTTAGTCCCTTTGGCTTAAGCAGCGTTCATATAAATGATGTAAGTGCTTACTTCAGAGTTAAAATTTTTTAATACTATAACGATAAAAATATGTCGAGATGTTTTGATAATTCAAATAAAATGTTTTGACATAGGTGTTTGCATTAAATACTTTTGAGGATTTAAAAAATGCCTTATCTCAACATCTTAATGAATATGTGTTTATTTCTAGGGGAACTCACAATTTTAATGAAATCTTAGATTTAGCTGATGCAAAAAGTATTAAATTAATTAAGAATAATCAAGACAATATTAAAATTGATGATCCATGTAATATACAGTTTACATCTGTAAGTATATAATATTCTCTTTTTTATTATGATTAGAGTCACACAGCTTTGGAAAAAAAATATGAATTATATTTTATTGCCAGTGCCCAATAAATCCAAGACTTATTATTATTATTATGTACAATATTTGCTTTACTCGATTGTTTTATGGTAAAAATAAAATTTCAAGATTTATTTTTGTCACTGTGTAAATATTATTGTCTTATTGTACAAAGAAAATAAGTGAAAACTATAATATTAGTGATTTTCTAGTATAATTCGTTCATGAATGACTTCAATAACGACATTCTCTAATTTTAAAGGTTAATGAAAACAATTATCAGTAACATACAGAGTGGTACACGACAAAAAGTCCCACAAACAGTATTGTATTTTTTATTATATTTTTCTTTTTGTTAAATATGGCCCATCTTCATGTGTCACCCTGTAAATATCAAGAGTTTAAAATCTGCCATTATGATTTGTTTTTACGTTGGTATTATTATTTTTCCAAGACACCAAAATAATTTACTAAATCACGGGGGCGCATGGACCATTGAATATGGACTTTTTTGTTGTATATACAATACATTTTAAAATACTAATAATGCTCGAGGCACAGCGAGGTCTATTCACTTTGAAGTAAAAGTTTATTTAATATATTCTTTTCATTAGGGCACAACAGGTCAATCTAAAGCAGCTGTTGTCAGTCATTTTAATATGGTCAATAATGGATTTTACGTAGGCAAGAGAAATGAGCTGGGAAAAAAACATCATAAAATATGTGTACAAGTACCTCTTTTCCACGCATTTGGCACTGTGATTACGATTTCTGCAAGCTTAAATTATGGTTCCACGTTGATGCTTCCTTCCCCAAGTTTTGATCCGGACAAAACTCTTGATGTCCTTAAGGAAGAACAGTAAGTTCACTCGTATAATTATATTTATAAGTAGAGCTGTCCGAGGTCACCTGGCCGCCAGAGCCGTCATATGACTCATATGTTTACATCATATCATAATAATTGAATAAGTATATTAAATGGAAATAAATTTTAACAATAATGTTACATTTTATAAAAATTTGTATAAAACTCACCCTTTTAAACAGATTTATGAAGTAGTTTGGTTGTCGTCATCACAAAGTGGGGAAGATCTATAGTATAATAGCATCAGGTATGTTTCTACAGCTGTCTCTGTCAGCGATGTTCGCTTTGGTGAAAAAATATGTTTGTATTTTGAAAATGACCGTTCGACATCTACGGATGTAATACAGGCATAAGTAAAACAATCTGTGAACTCACTTAACGAAGTTGTAGATGCACCATCACAAATTTGTCTTAATTTGCTAAAATCAGGATCTTTCTGTAATACACTCTCGAATTTTTCACTAACGCGATTATTTTTTGCGTCATTTATAGCCTGTAGCTGTGTTTTTACGTCGTCCACTATTTGCAGCGATTCCACTAACGACAACGAACTATTTTGCAATTTTTCTATTGCGTCGTGTAGTCCCCTATAATTGTTATTAATACTTTTTAAATCTGTTTCAAGGGAAACGCCTTGAAGGCTTGTCTGGCTTTCCCTAATAGCTGCAGCCTCGTTAGGGTTGAACTGTAGTATCACAGCTTTTATTTGTTGAAAATATTCAGCATTATAAAAAGCCGTGGAAATGTTGGTTTAAGAGGGTCCAGTACACGTACTATAATATTTAAAATAGAATTTTTTTACAATCTGTCGTCTCGTCAATACATAACCAGAGCCGTGTATTTTTTAATCCACATTTAATCCTATTTACAATGTCTTCACGAACAGCTGGAATATATCTACATAACGATGTACGACTTGGTAAGTTCACCTGGGGATTGTATTTATTCCAAAACTCCCGAAATGGTTGTTTATCCAGTATGTGTAGCGGAATATTACAGGCTATTAACATTAACAATAAATCAAACATAAACTGAGTTGTCAAAGGCATGCCATTTTTTTATTTTGATGTTGCACGGTATTGATATGACGCCGACAATCTGTTTTGTGCCAGCACATTAAGTCTTGATTGCAAACTTTACAAATTATTTTGCATAAATTTATTCACTGTGTCCGCGTACGGTCGTTTTTTTACTCTTTGGCGCGTTTGACATTATGTATAATTTATAGGTACAACCTCACGCATTAACCTTTCAAATAAAGCTGCAGCGGAAATCACTTCTAAATCGGCACGTGTGACGACAGCGCAAGACCGTGGCTGTACTCCAGGCACATCGGACAGCTCTATTTATAAGTATACCGGTATACTGAGATATGGTTCACTGAGAAATAGTTCACCCCCGGGAATAAGAAAACATGATGGACTTGAAAATGATATCGGCGTTGTTGCCAGGTTCTTGTTTCTTTCGTAATTGTTATTTACTTTGTTATTTCAAATGGAACAACCTATACAGTGTGTCTCACTTAAGAGTGTTACAGCGTAATTATTCTTTTGTTTTTTGTCCGATTTAAATTAAACTGGTCTTAAAAGATACAGGTCACCAAGGTCTATTTAAGACCACAAAATCACTTTCCATCTTTAAATGCAAGGCCATCTACGATACTAAATTATATGAAAGAAATCAAAAATCATACTAGGCATTTTTTAATCAAAAAATTTTATTTACACAACTTGTTCGAAATCATTCAGAAACCCTGAATCCGGAGTTTAGTTAAATTCTAAAAAAAATCAGGTTTTGATGAAAAAAATTCCAGTCCCAAATTTCTCGTTTTGATAAGCATGCTCTGACTCCTTTGTTTCTACTAAAAGACAATTTTGGAAATGTCAGATTAGTTGTCAGATAAATCTGTTGGAATTCTGTCTGATTTTTTGTACTCTAGCATATTTTATTTCAATTAAAATGCTTACAACTGCGTAAAAAGTGAAAATTGTTAGATTAGTTGGTGATAATTCTCATACACTTGAGGGGAAGCGGTTACAGAATTTATTAATCGGCATCCAGATCGACCCCCAATAGACCATGTAAAAGTTTGGCGAATTAATAATTTATTCAATAGAACTGGTAAAGTGTGTAACAAACAAAAACAACGTGTGAGGGATCATGTTAGAGATGCAGAAATTCTTCAGTTTGTGAAAGAAAATCAAAGGTGTAGCCTAAGGAGAATGTCCACAATTTTAAATGTACCCAAGGATACAGTTTGGCGATGCTTCCGTCGAAATAAATTACGTCCCTTCCAAGCCTGTTTTCTTACACACATTAGAAGAAGGAGACGAAGAAGGGCGGCTGGAATATTGCGTTTGGTGTCAGGGAGAGTTTTTGAATAACTCTATTTTTTTGCTAAATATTTTATTCTCAGATCAAGCGACATTTACAACTAATGTGACACAGTTAACTCTCAAAATACTCGAAATTGGCCCGTTGAAAACCCTCATTGGGTTGTAAACTGTCGACGCTAGAATTCTGAAAAAGTAAATGTGTGGTGCGGTATTTTGAATAAACAAATAATTGGGCCATATTTCTTTGAGGGAAATTTAAATGCCGAACGTTTTCTAACTTTTTTTCAAACTAAATTTTCAATCGAAATTGAAAACTTGCCCCTTATTGCATACAGAACAAACTGATATGTCAACTTGATGGAGCCCCAATCCACAATGCAATGGTAGTACGGAATTGGCTAAACGACAACTTTCCCTGGAGGTGGATTGGAAGAAATAGCCCTTTTATTAATTGGCCTCCGAGGTCACCTCACTTCACGCCCTTGGACTTTTTTATGGGGGTTTCTAAAGAATGAAGTCTACAAAATGGACTAGTAATTTCCGAGACATTTAAATTATTCCATACTCATTACTGATTCTGTATGATATTAATAATACGGAATGAAATGGAAATATAAAAACGATTTCTTTTGCTAATTATTATTTTCGAACTTTTACGATAACTTATCTTATAAATTAAAGAAAGTTGCCTGGTAACTTTTAACGGGCGGCCATATTACGCGTCATCGTGAAGCTTTGTGTTTATGAACAGGATCTCTAGTGTTTTGTAATTAATATTAGATTTTTTGTAGTTGAATTGTTACATTTATGCAAAAACATCTGGCCAACCTGCTAGTCATATACTGACCAAGGTAAATTGAGTAGTGGTGAGAGGTATGTGAAACTTTTCATATGGTCCAAATGCTACTATCCGACCGACATCATAGGTATCTCTGAGGCAGATAGCGACTTGCGAAGCAAGTACCGAGAGCAGCGACCTCTAGCCCAGGTGGACTAAACTACTGTTATTAACTATGATTTGAATGAAACAACTACTCAGGGGCACTATCATTTGTCTGTTCCATAACCTATGACATACTGAGGAGAACTAATAAGTTCGAAACCGGTTTATGTCTGGTTAGGAATTGACAAATGATATTGGCTACCGATCTATCATGATTTGAAGATATAAACCAATGCAGGTCCGGGTATTTGCCCGCTGGGTAGTTGTTTCGTTCAAATCATATTTAATAACAGTAGTTTAGTCCACCTAGGCTAGAGGTCACCGCTTTCGGTACTTGCTTTGCAAGTCGCTATCCGCCACAGAGACATCTATGATGTCGGTCGGATAGTAGCATTTGAACCATATGAGAACTTTCACATACCTCTCACCACTACTCAATTTACCTTAGTCAGTATATGACTAGCAGGTTGACCACTATTATTTGTCCGTTCCATAACCTATGGCATACTGAAGAGAACTAATAAGTTCGAAACCGGTTTATGTCTGGTTAGGAATTAACAAATGATATTGGCTACCGATCTATCATGATTTGAAGGTATAATCCAATGCAGGTTGGAGTATTTGCCCGCTAAGTAGTTGTTTCGTTCAAATCATATTTAATAATAGAATAAAGATGTTTGAATAAATTTAAAATGAATTATAAATTGTACAGTTGGAGTTGGATGTACATCGTACGCTAATTATAAATTCAGTCGTTTTATAAAATGCCTAGTCTTTTTCAAAATAACTATTTTTACAATTCGCCTTGATAAAATCAGACATATTATAATATCTATTATTTTTGGCGAATTATAAAATGCTTGACAGTTTGTAAATAAGCGATATAAAATTTTTTCTAATCTTCTATCTCAAAAACCTCAAAAACCAGTTCAAGTTGTCAGAGGAAGATCAGTTATTCAGGGTAAATGTTGGTCAAATTTTCTAAATTTGGAACGCAAAGAGTAAAAAAATGTAATGTAAATGAAAATATTTGGTTTTTCGATACGATTTCATTATCGATTAAAGTTATATAATTTTTTTATAAATCTCTAACATTCTGAATGTATTGCAAAACGAACTTTCTGTATCAAAGAGGTTAAATCATACACATTCACAAAATAAACCTTATTCTATTAAAAGTATAGCTTGTAGGCATTTTAATTAGAGTACACAGAGAAAAAATATTGTGGTCAATAGTAATTTGCAAACTAGAAGTACTACAATAATTTATTATATTTATTAAAATACTTACCCATGTTTAAAATGCCCACAGAGTGACGTCATTCCCGCCGCGCCCGCTTATTGGTGGAACGTTATCAGGCAACCTTCTTTATAAATCTTGGTACTTTGTATTCTTAACGTGTAGACGTGAGTAAAGTACTTACATCAAAACATTCATATTTATTAATGGTGCAACAGGAAAATCCTAATTACAAATAATCTGCATTTAAAATTATAAAAAAATAATTAGTGTAAACATAATAAATATAAAAAACATTAGTAACGTAAAGGTTATGTAAAAAATTTATAAATGCAGAGGAATAATTATGTAAAACCAATTATTAGAAAACGCATGCACTTTGTGTAATATGAGGCTTGGCAGTAACCCTCCATACGCCATTTTTCCATAAAATGAATTATGTACAGTTTCCACTACGTACCATCATTGGCGCCAAAACAATACAAAAACTGTGTTATATAACCCACATGATAATGATTTGCAAAGAGGAGCCGCAGAAATAAATGAGGAAGACAACTGAATTTAATTTTTATTTTGTTTTTATTTGTATGTCAACATTATTGCAAAATTTTGCTGATATAGTTATTATTTGTGAACAACTTTTCTTTCCTAATAATTGAGGAGCACTACAACATTTAAAATTTAATAATTTTTTATCAAAGAAAAAAAAAAAGAAAAATTGGTAGCAATAACAGTTCATGTGAAACAAAAACATATTTTTTAACCAAAATTCCTTCCAATTATTTCCTTCTTTAAACTCCATTCGTAACACATTTCTAGCTTATTAGAAAAGTCTATAACCGATTGATTTTATTGAATAATATTTATATAAACAGTTTTTTGTTTTTCTAAAACCAACTGTTGTTTGCACGTGTACTGTTACTAGGTACATCAAGACCCTCATATTTAATCATTGTAGTTATTAAGATATCAAGGGCGTTATAAAGGTAATAACACACCGAGGTCGGGAGTGTACTTCCCGAGGGCATCTGGCCCGGGGGGAATTTACGTCGACCGAGGGCGTCTTCACCTATACGACTGAAAACAGACGAGGCGTTTTGTGCCGAGTCGGCCGCCGATTCTGCAGACGAATCGTCGTTTGCTTCACTCATTATGAATGTATTAAAACAGACGATACGTCGGTGACGAATGTCACCGCCTACGCGACGAGCGTACGGTGTTCCCAACCATGTGCCGAAAGCGTTTTTATGACTTTAAGCGGCCTTTCATAAATGTACTAACTCTTGTGCAACACAGACACCGGCGGTTTTTGATCGGTACGTATACTGCATGGTTACCATTTGACGTGATTTTAAAAATTTTTAATTATTTTAGTGACAGATATGGAAATAAATATCGAACAATTAATACATGAAATTTAATAGTTCATTAAAAGATGTCATAGACATTCTGACGAAATTAAAAAACTTCTCATCGACTTGTTTGATTTCATTGTACAAAGTGTAAAAGTATCCTTTATTTTTTCTTTCAATTGGGTGTATCCACATTTTACGATTCTTTTTTCTTTTTAATCTGCAGTATAATACACCTAGAAGTATCACAAACTCTTCATCGGAATCCATTATTTCAAAACGGGTGTCTGAAGAACTGGCAACAACGTACTGAGGAAATTTACTAATGCTTATAAAACGCTCGGTATGTTTTGATCATACGGAAAACGTCGCGGTGTCCAGCCGCCTCGTTTGTTTTGACGTTTCGTCTGTAGAATCAGCGGCCGACTCGGCAAAAAACGCCTCGTCTGTTTTCACATTAACACCAGTGGTCTCTTCAACGTTTAACACTCTACTAGTCTGTTATTTAATTTTAGAATAAGTAAGTGTTATTTATTTGTAGAGGGATGGGGTTACGGTAACAACTCAGGAGGTGTTGGTTACGGTTATCTCTTTCTAGAGAAACACTTTAATCTACGTACTGCACTTCAACATTTATATTTATTCACTGTTTAAGAGTATCTACAAAAAAAAGTAATGACAATAATAATTAAAAACACATCTGCCCATTAATATCTCATTACCTCCCTTGATTGATATATCTCTCAAGGCAACAATATAACTACTTAAATAATGGTCCCACTGAAAATGCCTTGTGAGGTGGCGGCTACACCTCGATATGTATAACCGGGAGGTTCTAAAAGAGTTTATTTGTTACAATTCGAAAATTCTGTGGCATATACTATTGAGTAATAATCAAAATTGTTTTTAAACACCGTAACTATGCAACACATTTGGTTTGTCAATAATGACATCAATATTTAGGTGTTTTGTATTGTGTTGTAGTGAAAATATTAATCCATTATAAATTTATAATGCCCTAGGTCGTTATTTCTCATTTAATGTATCTCAAAATAAGGTTATTATTGCAAAATAACAGACTAGTAGGACATTAATTAAAAATTACAGCTACAACATAAGAAAACAAGCATCAATAAATATTTCAGATCATTGGCTGAAATAAGGAACATCGGCCCCATGATAATACCCTGCGGAATATTTTGCTGACCTATAAAACCTAATTAACTTGTATTAAATAAATTGGTGAAATCTAAAGTATATGTATATAAGGTTTCTTAATGTAAACTAGCCACCCTGCGCAAATCTACATGTGTAGATAAATAGCTGAGTTTGTATGTAGCGGCCTTCAGAAGAAAAACTAAAAATTATGTTTTCTCTGTATTTTCGGTAGGTTACTACAAATAGATGTTTTTATTAAAGTAACTTTTGAAAATGACCTCCGATGACTTCCGTACAATAATACAAAGAACTTTAAAAGGGAGAACAATCGTTTGCAAAAATTTGTGTTGTGGTGCCAACTGACAACATTCTTTAGTTATTCTTTGCCCAAGATCCATAATGTTTGACGGCTGTATTGCAGACAAGTCTGGTGATCCAGGCGGCCATTCGATATGACCACACCTTCCAATACATTGTCCAGGAAATTGATTGTTCAAAAATTGTTATAAAGGAACTCTAGAGCGGTTTCAAGAAGCTCAAGATGAATAAAAGGATAACCAAAGATTTGGTCTTCTAGAATATCTGCCCACAGTGAGTTTTTGCGAATGTAGATTATGGGTTTCTTTGAATTCATGAGGACCTGTGTTAGACTGATACCTACAGTTATGATTGTATACTTTTCTAAAACACTCAAAACGGAAAAAAATCTGTCAACTATTCCACTTTAAACTTCAACCTAACGATAATAAAGAGAATAGATAATTTCTGGTTTTTTTCTTCCTTGCCTTATAAAATTACCTTTCCAACAACGTGTTACATATTGTATGGTGCCATATAAAATTTAGAGAAGGTCAAAATGCTGGAATTTTTTTCTAAAACAAAAATTAATCCTAGCATGTTTGGATATTGGGTATGTGTCCGTTGTCTCTAAATATGTAGCCTAATTGAGTGAGCTAAATCACAGATCATTGGTTTTCCCACAAATTAACTAGTTTCATTCTAAAGACTCTTGCGATATAACCCAATATCTTTAAATATTCAAAATGCATTAAGCATTAATTGGAAAAATACCCGTTAAATTTTCTAGATGCACAATCATTCATGGAACACCAACAATGTATGTAGATTTGATAAGTACTCAAAAAAGCGAGGAAAGAAAATATTTCTCCGGAAATAGCCGTAACCGGAGGAGCTATCTGTTCACCACAATTATTCAAGGACATGTTAGAAGTGTTAAATTTAAAGAAGGTTAAAGTATGTATTTTAATGTATTTGCTTTTCTATTTTGTTTACTAAAATAATATCTTCCAGTCAGTTTATGGTTTGTCAGAGACCACGGCTGTCGTCTTTCAATCGTTATATGACGATGACCAGCGCAAATCTACTTCTACAGTTGGCTATATACAAGATCACATAGAGGCAAAAGTTGTAGATGCTAATGATAAAATTGTACCAATTGGTGCTCCTGGCGAATTGTGTCTACGAGGTTATTCTGTGATGTTGGGTTATTGGGAAGATGAAGAAAAAACCAAAGAAACGATAGGACCTCATAAGTGGTTGCGAACAGGGTTAGTATGTTTTGAAAGGTTAACCAAAATCGAATACCTTTTAAAGAGTTCTAGTTTTCTTTTAGTAGGTTTTACTATCGTGTGGATTTATTTGAGAGTGCCAATTATTTTTTTCAAAGAATTTATCAACATACTTAATGAATTCTGAATGCTTTTAATTTACAATTATTTTCTATGAACATGTATTTAGATTTCTTAATATTTACATATAAATCATAATACACAACCAGTTGTACATATTTTTCAATTCATCATGCATTATACTTATCATTTCCTCAGGATTTGTACCTATTGTGTATATCATAGTATCGTCGCAAGACCGTACTCTGTGGTACACCATTTAAATATTCTAGTTGATACGATACAAAATTTGTATATTTTGCTTTTTGATAACGACTAGATAAATAATATTTAAACCACTCTAGTGCTGTATTACCAATACCAGTTTCCTCAGTTTTTTTACCAGTAATTCTTTATTAACAGTTTCAAAAGTTCTTCGAGAATCCAAAAAACTGCAAATATAATATTATTGTCATCAATTGCCATAACCCATATATTACATATTTAGTATTACCGATTTATAAGAATGTTGTTTACAAAATCCTGACTGATTTGACACTATCACATTATTATTGTCACGATATTATTGATTTGGATTTTTACTACAATTTCCAAAAGCCTTTCATATACTGGCATAGTATTCATTGGCCTAAATTCTTCACATAAATAAGTATTACATACTTTGGGAACAGGTACAACACAAGATGTTTTCCAATCACTGGGGAGAATTCCACTCTACAATGATGAATTTATAATATCCAGAAAACGGTTTCCGGTAACAATATACGAGTCGTTAAGTATTTTTGTAGATATGCCATCTTTTGTTCCAGCACCATCTTTTAATGTGTACACAATGCCTATAATTTTAAAAATAAAAATAATACTAAAAAACATAGCGTAACGTTGTAATAAAACGTGTACTTCACAAATAAATAAGTTTTCTAATTCCACGCGATCAGTATAAAGGATATAAACAGCGATAAAATTGAAGTGGCCCGAAACGAGCTATTATTGACTGTGACGTCACACCATACCACATTCGGTAGTCGTCACGCCGGGGAAGCAATACAATCAGGTGTTTACCGGTGTTATAAGACTGTGGTTGATTTGTTAGTGACTGTTCTGATATAAATATATAATTGTGTTTTATAGTACCGCTTATTGTAGTTGTACAGATATTTTAAAATGACTAATCAAGGTTTTTCAAAGGGCCAATCTGATAATTTGCCTAAAGTGGATATATTTATGGTGGCATCTTTTATACAAAATAGTGAAAGTTTTTCCCTTGGAGAGGTCCGCGGGGTCAAGGCAGACAAGTATGTATTTTTTTTAGCTTTTAGTAATAATTTATAAACATAAAATAGTTATGACTTGATCACGGAATAAAAAGAAATAACTACAAAATGCTTAGTCGCAACTAAGCATTTTTAGCAGACTTAGTCTTATGTTTGAAAGAATTGAGGGTAATTCTTTACAACAGCCACTTCTATATTTTTCGTGTTTTTTTTTGTACACACGCGTAAAGTCTCTATAAAAGACATTTGCTGCAAAGGAAATGTTGCGCAAATGTATAATTACCTATCGTAGGTATTTTCGTACCGTGTTTTGGGGCAAGGGAAATAAGTAATTGTGTCGTGTTATCATTCACATAATAGATAAATGTAAGATTTGAATAGATTAAATTAAAGTACAAGGGAAAGGTATTCGCAATATACTATATATACTAGAGGTAAACATTTTACTCTTCGCAGACAGTAGTGTTATTGAACTTTTATATAATTATTGCACATTCTGTAGGATACTCTTCGCAGTTTTTTGAAAAGAATCTTGTGTTTGTCTTATAAACTTCATTCTTACAATACTTAATGTATTGACTACATATTTAATTTTCTCCCGATGATGCCGACTGTATTGGCGAAACGCGTGGCAGTATATTTTATAGTATAAACTAAGATTCATTCTTACAATACCTAATATATTGATCACATATTTAATTTTCAATTTTTTTTTCATCTTCCGATGATGCCGACTGCGTAGGCGAAATTTGTGGTAGTATGTTTTACAGCATTTTGGTGTCTTTAGAAAATTACTTCAATTTTAGTAGCACATTGAAAATTGCAACCCTCTGTAGATTCATATTTTTAAATAAAATGTCCTATAACTTTTTTATTTACTATTTGATTTTTTTCAAAAACAATGGATTTCTTCCTCTAGCTAACATTAACTTATAGCCCAAATTTCAATTCGAACGGACTTTTTTTCTTTAGTTATCGTGCTTACAAGAAACGTGACGGACAGACAGACGGACGGACAGATGAACAGACGGACATTTTGAAAGTTGTTCAGAATTCGATGACGAACGAAATGATTTTTTCTCTGCGGGCGATATTAACGATTTTAGAAATGTCCCGATCAAATGCAATATACTCTTCGTCATCGTATTTGTGAAGAGTATAATAATAAATAGCTGTTTACTTTCGCACCAGGAAATTACCTTTACTTAGTATCGCTAAATTACATTCTATCTACTAATCTTATTTTCTAACATTGTAAACACATTCTTTCTTTAATCCTACCCTAATTAAAATTCAATAATTCGGAATTCGGAATATTTTATTGCCCGCCTGCGAAAAACTAGTAGATAGACATATAGTATTTAATAATGTAGTTACATTAAAATGATCTTCACACACATGTAGAGACCTACTGCTCTGTGAAATGTCTTTTTCATTTCTTCTACACGCTTTTAGCCATTTTGATCGACGAATCTTATCTTCTGGCAACATTATAAATATTTTATCTGGCACTTTTACTGTAGTATTCTTACACAACGGTACAATGCAATATTTAAAATAAGGAGTTTTTGTTTCCATTTTAAGTACCTATACACTTAAAATTTATGGTGATGCTGGTATTTTTACGGCTGAAATCAAGTAGTCGAGTGCTGGGATCTTCGTCGTGGTAAGGTGTGATGTCACGACTACTCCGCGCTTTTGAACCTGTTTGAAACGGTTCGCTCGCGCGCGAAACTTTAATAATTTATAACAAATTTATTATTGGGAATTAAGGCGTCATATTTTGCATATCTTATTTTTTAGTATTGTAGAACATTTTTTATGAAGTAAAAAAAAATTTGCAAGTTCCCTATTGTTTTTAATTCATGCAAATTAATGACTTTAAATGCATTAAATAGCTCATATTAAAAAAATTTTTTAGTCTTTGTGCAACAAACTGGTTGTAAATAAGTTGCTTATCGTATACCTATGCACAACTAATCTGCTGACATAGGACATGAATAAACTTATTTGCGGCTTTGACTCTTTAAGAAGAAAGTTGCAATCTTACCAGCCCGACTATACGCGTTTTTTCTCTAAACGCATGAACTTTCAGATCATTATGATATTGCGTTGAGATTTTGGAATACCTATTAGTTTTAAATATTCGTTTTGATAACTGCGAATTAGTGACCCATACTGCATATTACCCAACTCAGAAATATAACAGTTAATTTGTTTTTGAAGGGACCAATTCATTATTGATGAAAATGGTTATGGTAAGGTAGTTGGCAGATTAAAAGAAATGATTATCCGAGGTGGTGAAAACATATTTCCTAGAGAAATAGAAGACTTCTTGAATACGCATTCCGATATTCTGGAAACCCATGTAAGTTAAAGCTTCCATGGATTCATATAAATGTCAGAAACAATGATTTAGTCATATACCATAAGTGATATAACTTTACCTGCAAAGTTTGACTGTTAAGAGTTTCCTTCTTAGCAATTTTGACGGAAATTTTTAGTCAATGTCACGAGCGAGATTGTCGAAAGCAACAAACTTGAGTAAAACAATCAGTAAAAATTATATCACGAATGGTAATGAGTAGTTCACGAATAAACTTAATAACGTACTATGTAAAAATCTAATTTCAGATACTAAATATAGCTATTAGAATAACAAGGAAGAAAAGGGTACAATTTCATCCTGTGGATGAAGTTTAATGCCACAGTAATCATCCAAGGGATGAAATTACACTTTCCTCCCATGTTACACATTGATTTTTTCTATAAACTCTAATATAAAAAACTGGTGAAAGGGAAATAAAATGTCTAAAATGTATATTAGCATTATGACAGTTTAGTAGAATAGAGGTCGTAGAAAAAAACTATGTATTACAACACGCAGTCTACGAATTCCTAATAAAATTTACGAATATTTAGTTATAAATATTAACAGTATTGAATGAATCAAATTTTCCATTGCCTTTGCTCATATGTATTTTATTAAACGTTTTTCAGGAAAATGTAAAACTACAGCGAATTAAATTAGCAAACTGTTTATGATCGTTTTGGACAATGATACACATTTCTTAATTTTTGTTCACATAAATTGTTATTTTAATGTTTTCAATCAAATACACTTTTTTTTTGTTTAAATTTATGTTTATTTTTTTATATATTCTCTATAATTTTAGGTAATAGGGCTACCTCACGAAAGGCTAGGTGAAGAGGTTTGTGCTTGTGTAAGACTTAAAGAAGACCGAACCATCACACTTGATGAAATAAAGAAATACTGTAAAGGAAATATTGCGCATTTTAAAATACCATCCGTCTTAGTGATAGTTGATAATTTCCCTAAGACAGCGTCAGGAAAAATTCAGAAGTTTAAATTAATAGAAATTGTGAAAAATAATAAAGTCAATAAAGAGGTTATTTAAACACAACATATTATTTTTTGTTTTTATCAGTTACTTGTATTCCTATCAACTATGAATATTTGAAAAGAACAAATGAGGAAAGGTGGAACTGAATGTGAGAAATTCGCGCTGCTTTTATCATTACCTAACCAATAACGAGCCTTTTTTTGAACATTTACCATAAATATATTAGTTAATTTCTAAATTCCATATTATGTACATATATATATATATATATATATATATATATATATATATATATATATATATATATATATATATATATATATATATATATATATATATATATATATATATATATATATATATATATATATATATATATATATATATATATATATAATATATATATATATATATATATATATATATATATATATATATATATATATATATATATATATATATATATATATATATATATATATATATATATATATATATATATATATATATATATATATATATATATATATATATATATATATATATATATATATATATATATATACAGACAAATTAGACGACTGTCTAAGTTAAGAACAAAAATTATAAATTAACTTCGGGGATGCAGTCAACGGGTTTAAAAAGAGACTCTTTTTTTAAATTCAAGCTTTCGAAACTTTATTGTTTCTTCCTCAGGAATTCTACAAAATTGATATTATAATAATTTATTAAACATGTTTAAAGTACTTACTAATTTGAGGTTTAAATTTTAAATTGACATGTCTTAAGGACTGGAAAAACATTTTCACCACAAAAATAAATCACATTAGTGAACTACATACTACTAGGAAGTTAAAATCAAAAAATGCTTGATTAAAATTTTTTTGTATAAACCACTACGAAAACTGAACAAATAGCAGTCAACTACACTTTTTGTTGGTTAGTGAAAAAAACATCGGAATGTTTACAAAAAACCACAAATCCAAGTCTGTAACAGAGTGAGAGGGCTGTCACTTGTCCTCTCCCTCTGTTTCAGTCCTGGCAAATGTGGATGCCACCACACCAGATCAAAAAACCCTGAGGAAGAAACAATAAAGTTTCGAAAGCTTGAATTTAAAAAAAGAGTCTCATTTTTGAACCCGTTGACTGCATCCCCGAAGTTAATTTATAATTTTTGTTCTTAACTTAGACAGTCGTCTAATTTGTCTCTGTACTTATAGTAGATATGGGGTTTTATCAGAACATTCGGAATAATTATGGGTACACTACTATGAAGGATCTGAAAAGTGTGGCAAATATCAACTTAAAATTGGCATCATTGAGGAACAGGAAGACATTTTTATTACAATGTAGAAAACATGGAATCATACCTACACACATCACGACTCGTGTAAGGAATGTGGACAATCTCACGGGGGCAGCCGTTGGAAGGAACTTACATCAAGCAGCAGAATTCAACAAAAGGTTAAGAACAAAAAATACTTAATTTAGAAATAAAAGATCACACACGATAGTGTTAGAGACATGGAAAAAACGTTTAGAATCTTAAAAAACAAACTGAGTAATAATTTACCATATAACATTGTGGTTGATTTTTTTAAAAGACAATCAATCAAATACAATATAAAGTTTTTTCCAGGTCAAAAACACTAACGTTAGAAAATTTAACAATTTAAAACAGTTAACTCTTTCTAAAATTAAAACTCCAACACATTGGATAAAAAACCTAACTGATGTAGAAATCCCTAATGAGGTCTCAAATTTTTTTGGCACTTGGCCCCAAATTTAGTGTAGAACCGTTAGTAAAAGACGTCAACATACCAAAACTTCTGTCTGACGTCGATCATATTGTCAACAACATTAATAATATTGATAACAGAGGAAAAAATCTCCTCCTCACGCAATCCACCAACATTATTACTAATTTCGAACATAAAAGTAAAGCTCCTAATACTTACTATAATAGCTATCTAACTTGTAAAAGGTTTCTCAAAGAAAATACGGAATTAAAAGGTCATTCAATCAGACAAAATGAAAGTCACCACGATTATGAAAAAAAGAACAATATGATAGACTGTCTACAGAAATTTTGGCTGACGAAGAATACTATAGCGACCTCAGTAGAGATCCTACTCACACGATACAAAGCAAAGCCAACAACATTGTTTCACAATTGGAAAAAAATGAAATGATTTCCCCTCGGGAGGGAAAAACACTAGATGCTATAATGGTGTAATTAATAAATTTTTATGGTCTCCCAAAAATTCATAAACCAACTCTGTCACTAAGACCGATCATTTCAGGTGTCAATAGTCCTAACAGAGGCATTGCCCAATTAGTCACCGATATACTTACTATTGCTTATAACACAGATAATAACTTTTTTATTAAAGATTCATTTCAATTCAGCACATTCATACAAGAGTTCCAATTGCCAGATAATTTTGTGATACTTAGCCTTGACGTAAAATCCTTGTTTAATAACATTACTGTTGACCTAGCAAAAAAGCTCGGTTGAACGTCACTGGGAATCGATACAAATCACATTGTGATATTTCAAAAAAGGAAATTTTTGGAATTAATAACCTTTTTATTTGACACTACTGTGTTTATGTTCAATGAGAACATCTACAAACAAATTTTAGGAATGCCGATGGGCAGTCCTGTCTCACCCATACTGGCGCAATACGTTATGGATGACTTAATCAATGATTGTTTGTTAAAGTTAGATTTTGAGGTCCCCTTTTAAAAAAATACGTGGATGATATCATCCTTAGTATTCCCAACAACAGTAAAGAACGTTTACTGGAAGTGTTTAATAACTACCATCAACGATTAGAATTTTACCACAGAAGGAAGAAGACGAAAATGGTAGAGTACCCTTCTTAGATACACAAGTGATATAGTAGAACAGATAACAGGTTATCACTTCTTGGTACACTAAACCAGGGTCTTCTGGACGATATTTACATTATCAATCGTTCCACGCTGAAAAACAAAAAATCAACGTATTAATGGGAATGAAAAAATAGGGTTATTAACACCTCACATACCTCATTTGGCAATGACAATTTAAAAAAATTGTCAGATTTATTTATTAAGTGTGGTTATCCACCACCATTAGTCAAAAAAATAATTGTCAGTAGAATAATAACAAACGATAGCTTGGTTAATGTACGACATGACGTAGTTATGCCAAGTATGGTTGAAGAACAGGACATACGTAACAATACCTTTTATTTCTCGGTACCCAACATAGCACATGTGTCTCTTAAACTTAGGGAAATTATTTTCAAATTTTCCCAACGTAAAAATTGCATTTAAAAATAAAGTAACCATCAACAACCTTTTTGCTAAGTTGAAAGACAAGGACAACTTAATGAATTACTCCAATGTGGTGTATTGCATCTCTTGTAATGACTGCGAAGAAAAGTATATCGGTCAAACTAGCAGAAAAGTTAAAGATAGGATTACATCACACAGAAGTGACGTTAGACTTAACAAAGATTCATCGATGTTAGCCAAACATGTCTTATCATTAAACCACAATCTTAATTATGATGATGTTAAGATTTTAGACTTCGAAAAGAACCTTCATAAAAGGACTATTCTAGAAATGTGTCACATTTTTAACGAACCTAATGCTATGAACGCTAGAAATGATATCGAAGGTCTCAGTATATTATATACTTATTTATTACATTCACAGACATACAGCAATAACACAAATAACACCCTGTATAGTACTTTGCGAATTATTGGTTTTTTATCTATTGTGGTAGAGCCCCCACTAACCAGGGCTGAACCAGAAAGAGAGGATAAGTGACAGCCCCCTCCCCCTGTTTCAGGGCTGGGATTGTAGGTTTTTGAAAATTCCGACGCTTTTTTCACTAACCAACAAACAAAATATTTGACAGCTTTTTGTTCAGTTTTCGTAG